>LR990160.1:12928912-14291946 GCA_905147325.1 Notodonta dromedarius
AGCTAAGAGACGGTATTAGAAATATTTGTTAGTACGAGTATTATGATATTATGTTGTAAGCTACATTTCATCATCATCACCGTGAGTTGCACTGGACGAAATATGTAGGTACATGGAACATGTTGTTGACTCTATTTTTTGCTGTCATAAAATAGAGACAACAATATGTTTCGTGAACTTGTTTCGTCCAGTGCGAACTCACGGTTAGATCCGCGCCAGCGAAAACTTATAAGGGGCCATCCATAAATTACGTCACAGGAATTTCATGTTTTTTGATCCCTTCCCCGTCCTTGTCACAGCTGGTCACATTTATGATACCCCCCCCCGCTCCCTACCTAGTGTGATGTCACACATTTTGCAATTTTACTTTTAGAATTTTATGAAATTAATACAGCAGTGTAGCGAAATTATTTTTATTTCCATTTTAATTATTTTTCAAATAAATCAACATCAAATCAAACAAAGTATGTAGTTTAAATTTAGTGTTGTAATACTTAGATATAAAATATTATATTTTGAAAAAATGTGATGTCACAGAATTTGGGACCCCTCCCCACCCCTTATCACACAATGTTACACTTCGTCTACCCCCTCCCTCCTCTTAACGTGAGACGAAATTTATGGATGGACCCTAAACAAACGCAACGCGCGTGCATGAGATTGAGGGGGGGCGTTTTTTATTTCATCTTTACATGGAGGTTTTAATGAGCTGAGACTTAAAATAAATGACGAAGTTCTGAGGTAAAAACATTTGAAAAAAAAAATTTGAATCACTTCCGTTTTGAAGTCGGTTGATAAACGTAATACAGCGCCCTGCAGAAAGCAGCGCCCGCGCACGGGCATGACTTGAAAAGCGGCATCACTCTCCTCAACCATAATAGAGGGAAGAGGGTGACCCGCTCTACAAAGCCACCGCAAACAAGGACATTAAAGTGAGCATGACCAACACCTCACCTCAGAGACAACCGTTCAGCAAGGCTAATAAGCACGAGGCAAGACCCGCTACAATTAGAAAAAAATATTACTTTGATAAAATTAGTGGCTACATGATGCCCATATTTTTAAGGGTGACATGTGTGTCAAATATGTCAATAGTGCTAGATTAAGAGAAGGAAGGGGGAAAATATAGGAATGAACCAAAATAAAAGATTCTAGTTATTCCCGCTCCAGTGGAGCTGGACCAGCACCTAGCCAAGCATCTTTATCTTTCAAGTCAGTTTAAGTTGCCACTTCTGTCCAACGTCCCGAGACACACGTTTTTTTTTATATTAGCCTGTAAGACTGTCCCGCTCCTGGGAAAAGGCCTCCCCGTTTCCCTTCCTCTTTTTTTTGATTAAAAAAATAAAGAACGTAGTTATTTGAGTAAATATAGCCAGAGTAAAATATACTAGATTGTAGCCTACAACGCCCGCTACATCGCTCAGTCGGTCTATGGATGGGTGACCGAAAAGAGCATAGAATCTATGCCATAGATTACTATCTACACGCAGGTATATTCATGTAAATTTCAGATGTTTGGATTTCATGCTTCGGAGGGTTTCGTCGGATTTTCACACTTTTCTCCTGGGCCCTATGTATCCTAATTCAATAGCGCATCATAAAATTAAAACACATTGAATTTTGTTTTTTTGGACGGACTTGGTAGTCTGCTAACACAAAGCCTTTGTACTTATATAAAAACAAGATAAATAATCTGTTAACAGTCCACGACAAAATGCGAACCACTGTTAACGGACTATCGATTTTTGGCTCGGAGATAATTATTAATTAATTAACATTGGTTTGGTTTCACTAATTTGCGTGCTCAAATGAATTAAATTAGCAGACTTGGGGCCCATTTTTTCAGATGTTTTTCAGTGAATTTTCATCGCTTTCCTCGCGGTTCGGCGCCTGTCCACGGCGATAGATGTCGCTACAACGAAATTGAGCAAGCTATCGTTTCGTGTTCCACGTTACTTTATATACCCTCGGGTTTAAGAGCGTTCACAATACAAAGAAGACGCATTCCCTATGGTTATTTTTGAATAGATCTTCCCGCTCACGTGGACTGAGGTCTAACCCTTATTAATCATAATAATTATAATCTACAGTGTATACCTATATTAAATAATTAGGTACCTACTCTAATTACAGAGTACGCAAATACCACATAAATCAGCTCGTTTAAACTCAATACGTAAGTATTTCAAATGTAGATTTAAGAATAACAACCAAAAAGCGTTATTTTATTATTGGTTGTTTTTAAATGTTTGCAATTTACTCGGCTATGTAGTCGTCAAATATCAGCAATAATGGGAAAACTTCACAAAATAAATTCATTGCGAACAATTATATGCACAATTAAATTACTGATTGAGTGGTTTAGTTAAGTTTCTTAGTCATCTTGACTGCATAGTATTCTACGGCAGTCGACTAAGGTCATTAAGGAAAATTGGCAAATTATAGATTTTTTCAAATCACTACATAGTAATAAAACAAAGTCACTTCCCGCTGTCTGGCCCTATGTATGCTTAGATCTTTTAAACTACGTAACGGATTTTGATGAGTTTTTTTAATAGATGAGTGATTCAAGAGGAAGATTTATATGTATAGTATAGGTAGGTATGCATAATATAATATAGTAGAAAAACACTGATAAATTTATTGGACCCGTGCGAAGCCGGGGCGGGTGTCTAGTAACGATATATGAATATATTGTACTTTAGACGCCTTGCGGCGCAGCGCAACGCCGCGAGTCGCAGCCTGAAGTCGTCGCGTCGTCGTGGTCGAACGTTGACACGCTCCGCTGCGCCGCGCTGTGTCGCGCTGCCATCGACTTCACGATGCGCCTCGCAACGCCTCGCAACGCCGCGCTACGCCGTGCTACGCCACGCTACGCCGCGCTATGCGTAGCTAAACTACTAGCTTCTACAAGTATCGTCGCGTCTGAGTGTGTGAATTGCTTATACCACAGTTACTTACATAATACCTAAACTAAAACGTGATCGCATATCGTCAATCTATAAAGCGCTTTGTAAACAAAATGTTTCGTAAAATTTTACGCGTTTGCTAAATAATCTGATTTAGTAAGTAATAAATTAGTTAAGTAGTTGAACTATTATCTCTTACTGTACCTAAAAAAGCCAAAAAAAAGTTATATAAGTTATTTAAATCAAGTAATCCAATCATTGAATAAAAATTCATCTAATAAAAAATAAACACTATTTTAATTGACTAGGCAATAAGTATTAATTATTATCTTGCCAAATGTATGACTGGTTATTTTTCGTTTTTATACATACAAAGTATGTAAATTATAAAATACTAGCTGTGCCCCGCGACTCCGTCCGCGTTCTTATGACATTTTTCCTGAATTTTCTTTGCTATAAACCTCACGGAGCCCGAGACCTTTCCAACGAATGCAAAACCGTGGAAATCGGTTTGTGCGTTCTGGAGTTATAGCGTCCGGAAGGAAAACCCGACTTATTTTTATATAGTAGATTGCAAATTTCAGTTTTTAAAAATTCGTATAGGCATACATAGATAGAAATTATATTAATGATTTTCATATCATGACACTACCACTTACGTGATGCTGACTGTACCACCACTGTAGCCACCGCTAGTGGGACAAAAATAAAATTATTCCTTCTGGTGCATAGCGTTACCTGCTTTCTGCACTAGTAGTGGTGGCGAAGCAGGAGTTAATTTATCCCGAAAAATGTGGACGGACGTGATGAATACAATAAATAAAACTTTTATACGTTTAAGAATATTATATCCAAAATCAAAAAATAAATACCTACTTGCCTTACTTTCATAAATTACTGTAAGCTTAATATTAGTACTCCTCGCCGCCTTCACCCTCGCCCTCGCCAGAGTCCATGCCGACCTCTTCATAGTCCTTCTCCAGGGCCGCCAGGTCCTCCCGTGCCTCTGAGAACTCTCCCTCCTCCATGCCCTCACCCACGTACCAATGGACGAACGCTCGCTTCGCATACATGAGATCAAACTTGTGGTTCAACCGAGACCACGCCTCCGCGATGGCGGTCGTGTTCGACAGCATGCACACGGCGCGCTGCACCTTCGCCAGGTCACCTCCGGGCACCACGGTCGGCGGCTGGTAGTTGATCCCCACCTTGAACCCCGTGGGGCACCAGTCCACGAACTGGATCGTCCGCTTAGTCTTGATCGTACCGATAGCGGCGTTCACGTCTTTGGGCACGACGTCTCCGCGGTACAGCATGCAGCACGCCATGTATTTGCCGTGGCGAGGGTCACACTTCACCATCTGGTTGGCCGGCTCGAAGCAGGCGTTGGTTATCTCCGCCACGGACAACTGCTCATGGTATGCCTTTTCAGCGGATATCACGGGAGCATAGGTAGCTAAAGGAAAGTGGATCCGTGGGTACGGCACCAAGTTTGTCTGGAACTCTGTCAGGTCTACATTCAAGGCTCCGTCGAACCTCAACGAAGCCGTGATCGACGACACGATCTGGCCGATCAATCTGTTGAGATTCGTATACGTCGGCCTCTCGATATCCAAATTCCTCCTGCAGATGTCGTAGATGGCCTCGTTGTCCACCATGAAAGCAGCGTCGGAGTGCTCCAGCGTGGTATGTGTGGTCAGGATTGAGTTGTACGGCTCCACGACCGCGGTGGAGATCTGCGGCGCGGGATAGATGGCAAACTCCAGCTTGGACTTCTTGCCGTAGTCCACGGAGAGGCGCTCCATTAGCAGCGACGCGAAGCCCGACCCGGTGCCTCCGCCAAACGAGTGGAAGATGAGGAAGCCCTGCAGCCCCGTGCATTGGTCGGCCAGCTTGCGCACCCTGTCGAGCACCAAGTCCACTATCTCCTTGCCGATGGTGTAGTGGCCTCGCGCGTAGTTGTTGGCGGCGTCCTCCTTGCCGGTGATGAGCTGCTCTGGGTGGAACAGCTGGCGGTACGTGCCCGTGCGCACCTCGTCCACCACCGTGGGCTCCAGGTCTATGAACACGGCCCTGGGCACGTGCTTGCCGGCGCCCGTCTCGCTGAAGAACGTGTTGAACGAGTCGTCGCCGCCGCCGACGGTCTTGTCGGAGGGCATCTGCCCGTCCGGCTGGATGCCATGCTCGAGGCAGTACAGCTCCCAGCAGGCGTTGCCGATCTGCACGCCAGCCTGGCCCCCGTGAATAGATATGCACTCACGCATATCTTATTATTCTTAAAATCTTTTTAAATATTATTCTTGATAAAAATCCCTTCAGCACACGTTGCCTCGTCGTCTCTAGGTTAAATTTTAAAATGAACAAAATATCAAACGCAGGGCCGTACCGCGTTCCAAGTTTGAAATTTAATTTTAAATATGTGACCGCTCCTTGTTCATGGTGTGTAAAAAGGTTGTCTTAAAAATAAAGGGTTCCCTAGTGCCTTAAAAAAAACAAAGATGACAGGGTGTGCTTCTAGCGGTGGAGGCAGAGAGATGTTACCAATGGAGACGTGACGTGCTTCATTTTACTAATAAAAAATTCTGTCAGATTTTGGGGGAGACGAGGTAACCACTACAAAGAAATGACGCACAATTACAAAAAAAAAATGGTGTCATTATGAATGCACACTTAAATAAATATTCAACACTAGTAAATTTTACGCACACTAATCGGTCAAATACGTCAACATGCAAGAATTTACGAGTGTAAGACACTAAGTGCATTAGGGAGATACCAATATCGATATTTCTAATAAGATGTATCAATAGCTTCACTTGCTCATCATCACAAAAATATTGCATAGACGTGTGCATGTTTTCATCTTATACCTACTAAATATGAATTATTTTATATACTATGGTATCTTATACAGTAACATGATTTATCGTTGATGCATTACTTAAAAAAAAACCCCGCTCGCTGTGGTAATAAAACATTTAATATATAATATCTTACAACAATATATAACTTACTTAAAATCAAATCTTCACCGATGAGTAAATTATAAGAATATTGAAAAACATTGGAGTTAAAGAGTAGATTTAGTATAACACTTATGTTTAATTGGTAGTACCAATGACACAGCAGAAAATTGAGAATAAAAAAAAATGAGTACCTTAGGAGGCGTAAATATTCACCCGAATTAAAATTGTTTTTATTCATGTAAGCCAACAAAGCATTTATGAATAGTCCCACCGGTTCGGAATGCGGCTTCCACTGAGTAGATCCGGCAAGAAACTCATGGTTATTCCCTTTTAATGAACTAGCTGACCTGGCAATCTTTGTTTCGCCTTAGAGGCAATAAATGAGCAGATTTAAAAAAGAATGATTAAAGATTTAATAAACAATTCAAATATAAATAAAAAAACAGGTATTTTAATTATTCTTTACTGGCCATGTATATTGGTGCAAGAGTTGCACTCTTCATTGAAGCACCTTGTGATACGACGACATTTTTCGTTTTATTATCATGCGCAAGAACAAATAACGCAAATGGCCGACCCGTAAACATGCCACATATAATTGACCATGTGAAAAACGGATTTTCTAAATTCAGACCACAAACTTTCAAGGATTGGCCTTGTGATTTGTTAATGGTCATGGCAAATGCAATACTGATCGGAATACCGCACATGAGGTAACACAATATATCTTCGATCAAAGCCTGATTATGTATTTCCTCATTCATCTCAAGATCGTGATTTCTTGAACTTACACGAATTTGATGTAAAATGTCTTCTGACATATTATCCTTGTATTTGTGCCATAGGTTAGATGGGTTGATGTGTCCTATGTCCTTCTCCTGGTTCTAAGCTACCTCCCCACCAAGTTTCTGCCAAATCGGTTCAGCCGTTCTTGAGTTATAAGTAGTGTAACTAACACGACTTTCTTTTATATATATAGATAAAAGATGGTAAACAAACACAGCAAGAGAATATGATCAGGCAACACCATTGTCACTGAATAAACGATGGAAATTATAATAAACGATATACTCAAAAAAAAATAATTTTATCGATACCCGCAATCATAAATTTATCACTGCCACAACACTATTCAAAATGGCGAACTCGAGATACCATACTACACCTATCAATTATTTCGTCCTCGATTGTTTAATCGATAATGTTTTCGATTTTTATGTCATTTTATATTTTAATTATTTTGTTAGAAATGAAGGGATTAATTACCCCAAAACACTTACATATGAAACGTTACTCCGTCTTTTTGTACATTAGAGGTGTTTGACCTCTTCTTGCAATGGTTTATAGCGCAGGTCGGCATTTTTTATGGAGCACCTTTCACATCGAAAACGATACTGACTTTGATTAAATCGATTCCATAAACAGTTTTTATAAACGTGTTAGACCTTCTTGGTCTAATACCTTGGCAGAGGGGAATGATCATGTAAGGCGGGTCCATACTCTTAATAGTCAAAGGGTGGAGGTTATTAATAAACTGTGTTAATAAATCGATCTCAAGTCTTAGACCGGTCTTGAGTATGCTTATAACATGTAATTTTCTACTGGAATGACATATCCAAGATCAATCTCACTAACTTATAACTCTGTGATTTTAATTATTTTCCTTTTTGATCTGTAAGAAGAAGCTGATATACAACATACGAGTATAGTTATATATGTTATATATAAAATTCTTGATCTGTAAGAGCGTTTTCACATTATCCGATCCGATATCGGTGTCGGACGACGATAGCCGACATCCGATAGCCATGTGCTATTTTCACATTTTTCCGACAAAATCGTTCCGATACGGCCATTTGCTCGATAGCTTAGTGCGGGCAGGTCATCATGGCAGACTATAATAGAAAACTTTATTTGCTGTATCTATTATAGTTGAGACGCAAAAAAAGATCTGTCCACAGACAGTACAGTAACTTTGAAGGCATTTAATATTCAAACCGCAGCGAAGAATAGTGTCAAGTGACTGATTTAAAAATATGTGTGGTACGAGTGCCGCCTGATCACACGATCGGAAACGACTATCGGAGAAAAAAAATTGAACTACCCATATACAGCCTGGCGCAACCATGGTGACATTAATTTAACACACAGGTAGTGCTAGTGGTCAATAATCATAATAGTAATAAAAAAAAGAAAAGTCCGTAAATAGAAAAAATCCAATTTTCAAACAAAAAAGATAATTTTAAAGTAATAAAATTGGCATCACGCTTGAAATCCGATTCATTCAGCTACTCTTACGCTCTTACCTACTACTCGGAGCGGGGCGAGCTAATAGTATTATTATTATTTCTAATAGTATTTATTTTTCGTATTAATTTCATTGAAGAAATGTTATTATCAGTGATTTCGGCAGATGACCTCTGCGCTAGAGTTATTTACGAACAGGCTGCTCCAAAATGGTATTTCAGAAAATGTTGAATAATTCAATAAATAATAATGTTTAATAAAATTTAAATATCTCGAAAATCAGAAAATGCGAAGCCTAAGGCGTGTGTTAACTTAATGTCGCCATGGTAGCACCAGGCTGTATATTATGGTTCCTGACTCAATATGATTGTACCATCCGGAGCAGGGACGATATCTATTATTTTGTGCAATAGGTATCATGATTGCATAATTTATTGGGCTGATCGGCTACACGTTCTCAGCACGAGACGATGGTAAGCATAACTTTTTGAGGTAACTAGAGACATCTATTGAGTAATATGAAAACAAGTATGATTTCAAGCCGAGGTAACAGGGGTTATTTCAAGGATATGAAGCTACGTTTCCAAGATTAGGTTGTAATTTGTAAATAATCCGTTTGGTCACACAGCTTGAATTCCCTCTATTATTACATAATATACCTACCATTCTATTGAAACTTTGCAGTTCTTCAAATATTCATTGTTTACTCGTCTCATTTAAACACTGCTAGCTTGCTACATATCTCTAATCTGTGACCAAGGGGTAGGAATTAGGATCTTACTTTGGGTTCAACATTTAATATTTAGTGCATGCAATATACGAAAGATGGCAGGATTTCTTATTACCATCGATAGCCAAAAAAATATAGTACGTTGGTTATTTTAAGACTGTATTTGACATATTTAATAATATTGTTTCATTTTTAGGGTTCCGAACCTCAAAAGGAAAAAACGGAACTCTTATAGGATCAAGACCCTTTTTCTCAGAAACAGATAGAGTTCTCAAGTTGAAATTAATATCAAATGCCCTTGGAGATTTAAGAAAATAAGGCTTCTAAGTCAACGCAATCAAAAGATACGGCCATTTATCCTTCTTATATCCTACTAATATTATAAACGCGAAAGTTTGTGAGTGTGGATGTATGTTTGTTACTCCTTCACGCAAAAACTACTGAACGGATTTGCATGAAATTTGGAACACAGATAGTTTATAACCGGGATTAACACATAGGATACTTTTTATCCCGATAATCCCGAAATTGTTGTTAAGTTAAATACTACGCGGACGAAGTCGCGGGCATAAACTAGTGTTACATATTTTGATACTTTTCGCAAATTCACTCATCAAAACAAAGGAATCAACGCACAGCCCAAACCGCTGGTGTTAGAATCATGAAATTGTGACAGTAGGTATTTTTTATGCTGTAAATATAAACCAAGGAAGGATTTTGTAAAATTCCACCCCTAAGTGCATAAAATAGGGGATGAAAGTTTGTATGCGTAAAAAATCCCAACTTAGAGCCATGAAAATTTGTATTAAGGTTACTCATTAAAAATAAAAAATAAAATTATCAGCGTTTTATATACTTAATTCCATTCCTAAGTGTGTGAAATACGGGAAAACAGTTTGTATTGGGGTCCCGAACAAGTATATACAAGGTACTCTGTGGTCCCGAATTTGTTTAAGCTGAAAACGTGGCGTTAGGTAGTTCTTGCTGTAAAAACTTGAAATACTGTGCAGAAAATCTGGAAAAAATGAGGGCACTAGCACGTTACACCACATTGCAATTAAAATGAGAACAGGAGAAATGGGTTCTCTAAATTACGAGCTACAGCCGACCAAGTTAAAACTAAGTTCATTCCCTGTCGATTCTGAATAAACTCAATACTGAGATTCCAAAATCAACCGCAAATACAACTTTATTTCTTGTGTTTCACTACTTTGGTTATAGATACGATAAATATTCGCTATTTAAATGGGTGCGAAAGCCTTTATTCTGCATGTCCTGACGTGCGCTTGTCCGGTTTTTTTTACAATCAAACTGGCCATGTTCAATTTATTAGAAATTGAATACTTGACCATGGTGCTTCGGTTTATGACTTGAATAATCTTCAATAATCAAGCCAAGGATTTTAAAAAAATACTTAAATCTCTTAAATAAAGAGCTTATGAATGACGTTTATGAAATTCCACGTTATCCATCTTCAGATTGGATTTCTTTTTATTTTCCAAAGTGGACGGTCACATTTTTGTATTGTATTGTTATTAATTGTGTTTGTTATTGCTATTTGTTACTTGACACTGGCGAAATACCTATTAACTTGGGTGGGCCATATGTTTAAAGAAAGAAGATTAGATTGAATTGGATTGGCCCCAGATTGGCGCAACCAAGAAGCTTGTATTAAAAAGTTCTTGGGCGAAACTAACGAGAGCATAGAGCGAGTGAAAATATAAAATAATAATATTATATTTATTAAATAAAAATCAAATATTTTTCTATTTACATCTACTAATATCTACATAACATTTTCCAATAAAACTGGCCAAGTGCGTGTCGTGCCCCCACACAATGTAGGGTTCCATAGCCATTTCAATCAAGAAATTAGCTACCTAGTTTTCTCGATTATCATAAAATGTAATAAGTGTCGGAATTAATTACGTAAATTTTGATTTGATCTTAAAATATTTAAAATATCGCAAACGGATTTTTTATAAAAAAAAAATCTTATCGAATGAAATTGTGTAATTTCATTTGAAGATACCTTTTCAATGATACCAAAATGACGGAGTAACTAAAAAAAATATCCCCTCTTTCCATATTCGGGGAGGTACCTCAAAAAAGTAATTTTGCTACATTTTATATATTTAAAAGTGAGATCTTATTTTTAAGTTATGTCTGTACCAAATTTCGTCAACTTCAGTCAAAAACTGTAGAAGTTATGGTACTGTGACAGACTGGGACAGACGAACGGACGGACTGGATGATCATATAAGGGTTCATTTCGTAGGGACCACGGAACCCTAAAAACTAAAAAATATTAAAATTACCCATGTCCGCGTGGATGGTGCCAAGAATGCTGGCTGCATTTTCTCGTTGAATGTGGCATAACTTGTTTACAGCACGAGCACAGCACCTATTAATCTGGGTGGGCCATAATATTAAAGAAAGAAAAAGAAGAGCACAGGTTTAGAGTTACCCAATAATTTTATATATCAGCTTCTTGGAGTTACCTACCTACATACTGGTTGGAAATAAATTCCACTTATTTGAAATTAAATATGTTCAAATTCAAATTGAATTGTAGAACACTGCCTTGTTCGATATTTGTTTAGTATGCATTTGGATCTAGTAAGTTATATACCTGTCATTTTAAGAAATTGTTTTAAGATATAATTTTACGATAAAAAAATTATAAGATGCGTGAGTGCATATCTATTCACGGGGGCCAGGCTGGCGTGCAGATCGGCAACGCCTGCTGGGAGCTGTACTGCCTCGAGCATGGCATCCAGCCGGACGGGCAGATGCCCTCCGACAAGACCGTCGGCGGCGGCGACGACTCGTTCAACACGTTCTTCAGCGAGACGGGCGCCGGCAAGCACGTGCCCAGGGCCGTGTTCATAGACCTGGAGCCCACGGTGGTGGACGAGGTGCGCACGGGCACGTACCGCCAGCTGTTCCACCCAGAGCAGCTCATCACCGGCAAGGAGGACGCCGCCAACAACTACGCGCGAGGCCACTACACCATCGGCAAGGAGATAGTGGACTTGGTGCTCGACAGGGTGCGCAAGCTGGCCGACCAATGCACGGGGCTGCAGGGCTTCCTCATCTTCCACTCGTTTGGCGGAGGCACCGGGTCGGGCTTCGCGTCGCTGCTGATGGAGCGCCTCTCCGTGGACTACGGCAAGAAGTCCAAGTTAGAGTTTGCCATCTATCCGGCGCCGCAGATCTCCACCGCGGTTGTGGAGCCGTACAACTCGATCCTGACCACACACACCACCCTGGAGCACTCCGACGCTGCTTTCATGGTGGACAACGAGGCTATCTACGACATCTGCAGGAGGAATTTGGATATCGAGAGGCCGACGTATACGAATCTCAACAGATTGATCGGCCAGATCGTGTCGTCGATCACGGCTTCGTTGAGGTTCGACGGAGCCTTGAATGTAGACCTGACCGAGTTCCAGACAAACTTGGTGCCGTACCCACGGATTCACTTTCCTTTGGTTACCTATGCTCCCGTAATATCCGCAGAGAAGGCATACCATGAGCAGTTATCCGTGGCGGAGATAACCAACGCCTGCTTCGAGCCGGCCAACCAGATGGTGAAGTGTGACCCTCGCCACGGCAAATACATGGCGTGTTGCATGCTGTACCGCGGAGACGTCGTGCCCAAAGACGTGAACGCCGCTATCGGTACGATCAAGACTAAGCGGACGATCCAGTTCGTGGACTGGTGCCCCACGGGGTTCAAGGTGGGGATCAACTACCAGCCGCCGACCGTGGTGCCCGGAGGTGACCTGGCGAAAGTTCAGCGCGCCGTGTGCATGCTGTCGAACACGACCGCCATCGCGGAGGCGTGGTCTCGGTTGAACCACAAGTTTGATCTCATGTATGCGAAGCGAGCGTTCGTCCATTGGTACGTGGGTGAGGGCATGGAGGAGGGCGAGTTCTCGGAGGCTCGGGAGGACCTGGCGGCCCTGGAGAAGGACTATGAAGAGGTCGGCATGGACTCCGGTGAGGGCGAGGGTGAAGGCGGCGAGGAGTACTAATTTCATATTCATTTAGGTCTAAAATAGTATTTAAGTGGAGGTGGTTTAAATTTACAAGTGGATACTATTCAGGTCACTTTAGTTTAATTTTGTAGTTTTAATTATTTTTGTCTTAAATTCTAATTACGTACACCGGTGTACAACCCTTCTTAATAATAATTTAATATCTTTTTTAAGACTACCTACAATAAATATTTTCTTCCAATATTCTGACTTTAACTTAACACGTCTGTTGGCCATGTAGCTTTGCATAATTATGTTATTTGCAGCATTGGAAGGCTTTTTCATCGGCCTGTTCACCGCTGGAAACTCGCTTAAGGTAGGTACTGACCGGTGTTACTGGGCGTGATGTATCGAGCATGCATGTTACGCCGTGTGCTAAAATCCGTGTAACATGCTCGTTTCGAACTCTTTGCTCGTCCGTGCTCCAGGTTCGCAAGCCATTCTCAATCAAGATATCAGACGACGAAATTGTGGGATCTTTGATTTTACTCAACAAAGAGAATACAATACTACGTAAGATTACTCAATTATTACAGAATTTTCTCTTTGTCCCACTCAGTCGTTTCAACAGCAAATGATCACAATAATCTATACAAATAAATAAAATTGCGAGTGTCTGTTTGTATATAACATCAAAATAACACCTTTTCACTAAATGCATATGAAAGTAAATACGACACCTATAGCAAAAACGCGATTTAATTATTTTTTGTCTGTCTGTCTATATGTTTGTTTCGGGTAATACCGATTTTGACGTGACTTTCTCTGGCAGATAGCTGATGTTATAAGGAGTAA
Source organism: Notodonta dromedarius (assembly GCA_905147325.1). Taxonomy (NCBI): domain Eukaryota; kingdom Metazoa; phylum Arthropoda; class Insecta; order Lepidoptera; family Notodontidae; genus Notodonta; species Notodonta dromedarius. The sequence goes on from LR990160.1 coordinate 12,942,603, forward strand.
CTTAGGCTACTTTAATTTTAGAAAAACAATTAGGGTTTCGCGTAAAAAAAAAACATATGAAATCAAAGCGCATCTCCGAAACGGCTGTACCGATTTTGACGGGACTTTCACTGGCAGATAGCTGATGTTATAAGCAGTAACTTAGGCTACTTTAATTTTAAAAAAAAAAACAAATGGGTCCTGTGGCGCGGGCTCAGAACGCGGGAGCGGGCTATTGCGATTAGCATAGATGTTTCTTTATTAACTTCATTATGTATTATACGTGGGGCACTCAGTATATGTCTAGAAACTAAAAAAAAAAGTTCTATAGGATACCATTTTTTTATTAAATCTTTTAAAAGTACTCTCCACCAGCGTCTATACAAAGTTTCATGCGTCTGAACCAATTCTGAAAGCATTTTTTCCAGTCATCTTCAGACACCTCTTCTACACCTCGCTCGAACGCCGATTGTGCATCTTCTGGCGATGAAAACTGTGTTCCTTTCAGTTGTTTTTTTATTTTGGGGAACAAAAAGAAGTCACATGGCTCCAAGTCAGGACTTTAAGGCGGATGACTTAAAAGTTTAACCGGTGTGCTATCCAGGAGGTCCCTAGTTGTGAGCGCCGAGTGCGCGGGTGCGTTGTCATGATGGAGCAGTAGCCCGCGGAGCCCCGTCTTCGGCCGCTTGTTGCTCACTGCCTCGAACACTTCTGGCAAGCATTTTGTGGTATACTACTCGGCATTAATGCTACTTTGATTCCGTAAAGGAATTGACACCAGATACCCACTTAAAGTGAAATAAGTAGTAATCAAAATTTTGCCTGCGCTTCTAGATCGCTGCACTTTGGTAGGTGTTGGTTCATTTTGAAACAGCCTCACTGTTGAATGGCGCTTTGTTTCTGGATCGTATTGGTAAATCCAAGACTCGTCACCTGTGGCGATATCATAAATACGCCGAAATGCGCCTGCATTAAATTTAATCATCATATCACGGCACCATTCCTCGCGGGCCTGCTTCTGATCTTCAATGAGTTAGTGCGATACTCAGCGCGGAACAATGCTCCTCACGCGAAGGTGCACGTGGAGGATCTCGTGAACGCTTCCCGATCCGATCTGCAACGTTTGCTGAATCTCCTCGTATGTTATACGCCTATTCTCTTGAATTCTTTTTTTCACTGTCAGCACGTTTTCTTCTGTAACTGCCGTCACAGGGCGACCACCTCTTCTTTCGTCACTCAATGATAGCCCACCACGCTTAAATTCACTTTACCAGTAGTATACGGTTGCTTTTAAAAGGCACTTATCCGAAAAAGCCATTTGAAGTCTATTAAAAGATTCCTCCGGTTTTAGGCAACATTTTGAAATCGTAGAAAATCATGGCGCGAAAATGTTCTCGGTGAGGTTCAATTTTTCATACAGACACGATTTTGCAAATGAGCCGTACAAAAATATGGAGAGAAATAAGAAATTAAAACGTTCGAATTTATACTTATAAATAATTGTATTTTTATGATATATTTATATCTGGCCAGTGTTTCATACAAAAAAGATGAGATTCTAAAAACATTCTGAGTACACTACGTATTAACAGAATTATAAACTTTTCGTGCTGAACGAACTGAACGAACATTTTTTGTTAAATGAATTGTTTGTTTAGTTAAATTCCACGCTGACGAAGTCGCGGGCTCAGCTAGTCAAAACGAAAGTCCCGAAGTACCTAGAATCGACGCTTGTGCTACATGCGCTTGTGACGATTCGCTGCGACGTACTGACTGAAGCGCGTAACACTGAAAGGATTTGCAAAAATACCGACAGCGGAGTGAAGCACTCGCAGCGAGCAACGAGCCGCTCGTTGCTCGCTGCGAGCGCCTTGTTTTCCCGTACTTACTGCATGAACGCTCGCTGTGTAACACGTTACATTACGCCCTGTACGCCGGTCAGTACCCACCTTTACAAATCGCCAGTAGCATATCGAACGTCCTTGGCGTGAACCAAAGATAGTAGAATACTACTTTATAAGCGCACTTCCATCAATGTGCTTGAATGTGTAGGTAGTTAAAAAACCTCCCCTGCCGTGTGCATTTCATTGGCGCACAATTATTAAACTTCCTAGCTACTAAGTACTTACCTACTACCTACTTCCTTGATGCCCACTACTGAGTAGTTTTTTCCTTTATCAAAGGTTCCTGCGGTACTGGAGCAGTGAGGGAGGGTTATGCGCGGAAAATAATTTAAAATTGCGGCCAGTTGAACTAAAAACTACCTTAAAACCACAGTTTAATTTATTTTACATAAAACCGATTCGCTTAGCATTTCAAACAACCTGCGAACCAAAAAATCAATCTAGATTTTTTAATGTTTCCGAATAACGATTAAAAAAAAAAACAGTTTGTTTAAGAAGTAATATTATTTTTATTAAGTTTTAAAACTTTTGTATATAAATAATTCAAACTAGGTAAATAAATTAAATCAAAGAAATTTGTATGTTATAGGCGGACTGTGGTTCTGTTTGATTAATGGCTTACTGGCTCCTGCCGGCGAGTCTCTCACCATTTTCGGGGATAAATAGCTGAAAATAAATATCAATGCTATGTTATGACTATGTTCTGCCATCGCAGACGTGTCTATGAAGTTACGATTCCTTAGACAGTTGGCAGACTTAGGAGGTCATTTTATACGGTAACTGCCGCGGCCGACTTTTCGACTTTTTGCGAACCGACTTTTCGCCAACCTTCGGCACGCGGTGAAAGGTGCCGAATTAAAAGTGAAACATTTGAAATCGGTGGACCTGGGCCCTAACCACGCTAGCTACTCAAATCGTAATAGAAAAGCAAACGCTCGCGATTACGTTTGAAACGCTCCGCTTTTGACGTTTTGCTGACACCATACCATACTCGTATAAATGTCAGTAGAAATCGTGAAGCTCGTGTCAGAAAAACGTCAAAAGCGGAGCGTTTGAAACGTAATCGCGAGCGTTTGCTTTTCTATTACGATTTGAGTAGCTAGCGTGGTTAGGGCCCTGATGCAGGCCGTCGGAATTGTTCGCTCAGTTAGAACACGGCTATTGGAGGATGGCTACTGCGCGACGATAGAAACCATCAAACCTTTTAGCCCAATCCACAATTTGTACCAGACCGTAGGACATGTGAACCGCGGTCTTGATCAGGATGGTGAGGAACACCACCAGGTTGGCCACCAGGAAGCAGGCGAGGGTCAGCAGGTCCTTCAGCGTGGAGCTGATGTTGTTATCGTTCCTGACGAACCCTCGGAAAGGACAATACCTGTAAAGATTATTTTAAAATTATGTTTTTTTACCAAGGAGAAGGTGCTACTGGCTATTTGCCAAACTTAATGGAAACAGTCTTTAAAGTTTTTGTCTGTTTATTTGAGCATCACGAAAACGTTTTATTATTGTATACAAAATCTTCTATACAAATAAATAAAATTGGAGTGTCTGTTTGTAATATCAAAATAGCTCCTTTTCACTTAATGCATATGAGAGTACATACGGTACATATAACAATAACACGAAGACAATTAGTGTTCCGCGTAAAAAATAAAAACATATGAAATCCAAAAGTATCTCCGAAATGGCTGGACCGATTTTGACGGGATTTTCACTTAATTTACAATTTAAATTCAAAGCGGACGGTGTAATTTAATGTAACAACAATTATTTAGTGTAGTAAGTACATTCTTGGAAACAGCAACGTAATGTGAGCAGGCAACACCATGGAATCCCTTTCTACTAGGGTGTCCACGGAGGTTGTAGGGATGAGGACGGTAGGGGTAAGGAATGGTCACTAGGATGGATAGGAACTCAGTCCCAGCAGGGAAGTATATCATTTTATACTTTCATGTTGGTTAATAAAGTATACTATCATATAAACAAAAAAGCAAGTTCGCGATTTAGTTATTTATTATGTGTCATAGTGTATGTAACTGAAGTATCGTGAGCAAATTTGGGGACCGCCTAGCACGGTCAACGGTGGCCACGTGTCATGGTGACAAGAGTACAATAGATATTGAATCTAAGACTTGCTAAGTGATGGTTCACTATTTGTTAATAACGAAGTATACAAATATGGTCATGGTTAATCGAACTTTCGTGTAAAGGTGAGTTAAGACTGAACGAACAAAGTGCTAGAGTTGGAACAAGAGCGGGGCTAAAACTACACGGATCGGAACGCGACCTCAACTGAGAACATACGGCAAGAAACTCAGCTGGCTTGTCGGGTGCCAAGATGCATCTAGGTACGTAGACGCATCTTCTTGCGGAAGCGTCGACCTCGCCGGCTAGGTCGGTGACTGGTAGGGAGTGTGTGCGTGTCGGTCACCTCGACATCTGAGTCGAGGAGAGCGGTGAGTGCGTCTGGGGGTAAACCACCTTAAGTTATATCCGGCACACTTATCATACAGTTGTTCCAGTACTCTAAAGATCATGTTCGGTTTTCTGAATGCACGTTTGTCTCGGTAGCAACTGTTGTGTGTTAGGAACACCAAGTCGGTCTCGTGTCGTCTCCAGGGGAACCCAGCTTGGAGCAGTCTGCACTTGCATTTGTCCACCCGAAACCCTGAACATTTACAGGGCATATTTCTTATGAATGGACAATTTCATGACTGTTTGTTTTGTAATATATTTCCTCATAACTGTCAACTATATTTCTTCAATCTGAGACTGCCATGATGGTTTTGCTATCAGGCCCAAAGAGAATACAACACGTCAGGCCCATAGATTAACGCAGGGATAAAACCAAAAACCCATCAAGTCTCTGGCCATACACAAAGGTGCATGCATGAAACTTTGATGGAACTATTTCAATGCCAAGTGCCTATCACAGACTTATTAATCCTACGTATAATTACAACTGTGGTATATCGTGTTGTATATTTAACAAGGTGCCAATGACCACAGAGGTCACTGACAACTGTGGATAGCAAAAAATCTTGATGAAGCACACATTTCTATGACCATGGAAATCGGATTCTACGACAAAAAAGTAATAACGAGCAAAAGAGCAGATTTTGTATTAAAGCTGGAACTTCTTGCGGAGTTCGACTCAACGACTATAGGTCTACCAGAATCTCATGGCATTAAAAAATATAAAAAAAATGTGACTTTCATATGGCAATGTCCATTGTCACCTGCCAAATCAAAGTACAAGGTTTGTCAACCGCTGTTGAGATTTTGTGATATCTTCTTGGCAATTTATTGTTTTTGTGAAAATGTCGAAAAAGCCACTTCGATCTCAAGCGAGAAATATTGTTTTCAATGTGTATCGTAAAATAAGGGAAGAAGAAGGCGTAAATCAAACTCAATCTTTGATTTTAAAGCGCGTCGTAGAGTTGACCGGTAAGTTGGACTGAGTTGTTTTGATACTTTTAGTTTATTTTATATTTTTCTTACTTAATTATAGCTTCTTTATAGGGGTTTCCAGTACTACTATACGGCGAATCATAGGTGAGGGCACATCGAACGATGGTGTATTTTCCACGCCTGGTAAAAAGAGGAGAGGGGGGAAGAAGAAAATCAACTTGGACAGTTTCGATTTACAGTTGATAAAGAATAAAGTAAATGAATTCTATACAGTTCGGAAGGAAATTCCAACAGTAATGAAACTGTTACAAATTCTTCGACAAGAAATTGATTTCAACGGTGGGAGAGAATCTTTGAGGTAAGAAAAATATTAAGTAATAATCCTTCTCACTCGTAAGATGAGGCTTGTGTCCTGCAGTGGGACGTATATAGACTGATGTTGATGTTGATGATTGGCTAAGCTATCGTTTCAGTAACATGATAAATTTTATTATTTTTTACAGACTTATACTTAAGGAGATAGGTTTTGAATATGTTAAATGCCAATCAAAAAGGATCATTTTGATGGAGAGAGATGACATAAAACTTCAAAGATATAAGTTTTTGAAGCGTATAAAGGAAAACCGCGAAGCTGAAGAGCAAAATAAATTGGATGTAATTTATTTAGATGAAACTTATATTCATGGTTAATAAGGAAAGCCAACAATGAGTCTCGGGATCGTTCGATTGCGATTATTATTACTTACATACCTCCGAGAATGTTCAGGAAAACACCAGCTCGCATCTTTATTCGATATATAAGAAGTCGACGACGGGCAGCGAGTTAGTTACTTCTTGGAAGCGACAGTGTACGGAACTAAAGTAAGCGAACGAAGAGCAATATACCAGTGACCTGAGCGATAATATTGGAATACTGCGAGTCTGCTAATTGATTCGGAACGGTGCTTGTTGTGTGTAACTAGTGTAGTGCTGTGTATTTGTCGAGTTTGTGGAGAGCGAAATAAACCCTTTTTACACGTTTAACGGCATTAATTGTACCTACCCCTGTACGTGTACGTAACATTATAATAAATTAGTACATAAAGTAATATATGATTGGATTTATTTTCTTTGTCATATTTTCCTATGTTAAGAACCCGATGTATAACAACATTCTTCATACACATACCTAGTATACTTCATGTTAATTAATGACTAAAGATATAAATAAAACTTAAACAGTATCAAGATCGTTTAATCCAATTTCCCCAGTATTGCACACAACAAATTTTTATTTCCCCATTTGCCATGAGATTCTGGTAGACCTATACAATACTATATGTCCTATTTGCTATGCAAGTGTGTATGTTAGGTAGATATTTCATTGCTATGAAAATTAGTATAGTTTTAATTCATTGACTTTAATTGGTATGTCTGCTTACCGTTGCTATCTCCTACGAGTGTACTTCACGGCATTCTAGTTCCACGGATTGAAGGAAGGTTTATAAAAACGTAAGTAATCTTTGAATACAATCTTTTTTAAAACTGGTCAGTGAGGAAGGGAAAATATTAAAAAAAACTTACGTTCCCATGGTCTCAAATGTCTCAAAAATTATGGTATAAAAACTTCAAATTCCAAAAAAAATACCCGTTAACTTAGCCCATGAAATATGTAGGTATATGACGCCGCTTGCGTCTCCTATGTCAGTAGGATTTTAGATAAAGAGATTCGTCGAAATTCAACAAGCTGGATGAAAGTAAGTTCTCATCCCAGTAGGTATAATATTAAATGAATATGTCATTACCATGAGTTTATTCTCAGCTAAGCTCGTCAGCAGTATGTATCTCAAATTGTAGGTACGCTTAAAACCTTGTGATTGACGAGCCATAAGCCTGCGCTAAAGATTACAACACAGTTTTACTCGCCGCTCGTCCGTTCCTGGAACACGAGGGAGCTAAACAGTTGTTCTGCCATCCTGTTAGAGCTTGTGGCGCGTCACCAACTTGCAAGCTTTGCTGACGAGCCGCGAGCCTGCCTCGTCGAATCACAATACCGTGGGCGTGCATCGCGCCACTGAACATGCGTGCATCACTGTACCGAGAGCTTCGGTCGTTCACCTGGCTCAAAGCGAATTTTTAGGCATGATATTATTTCATCACAAACTCTGTAAATATGTAGATACTATATATAACAAGCAACTGTTTTGGTCGCGCGTGTATCTCCTGATAAAAAAACAACGTGCCGCGGTAAACTGCCGTAATCTTTACCGAGGCCTCCAGCTTCGCTCGTCGATCGGATCTTTTATCCTGTTGAACGTCACGAAAAAAATAACATCCAATGTCTTATGGCACAGAACTACTGTTAATCTGTTGTTGTGTACGTAATTTTGTTCCAGGATTATGGTATGGATCGATAAAAATTTAAGGGTTGAAGAAAATGAAAATGATGAAACGCTAGCTAAACCCTATGAACGATGCCATAAGTCTTCCTTAAGGCATCTTGATATGTTGCTTCACTAGCCTGTCCTCGTCAGAGGATACTACAAAGTATTTGATATTAGTCAGAAAATTTATCAGATGCTATTGACCAGACAACATGAGGGACGTTCAAATCGGTAAAACAAATACACTTTTACAATATGGTCATGTTGATCTGAAAGCACAAGAAAACAGTCCTTTGAATGGCGAAGAAAACATCAGTATTGTTGAACATCAGACGAAGACTAAAAAACGTAAAAAGTACAAGGTAATAAGAAAGTATGCTCAAAAAACACATTTCATGGCCCGTATGTCATGTTCAAATACATGGAGGAATCACAGGTCATCAGTCATCAGTCATTCCAGCATGCCCAAACTCCAGAATAAAGAAAACTATACACAAACAAGACCAACAAGGGCAAATAATCCATTTGAATCTAAATATGTGGTTAATTTAGTGTCAGAAGAACAACGGAACCCTTATTACAACCCTCATATTGAAACCAGACTTAAAGTTTATCGATGCCAGCTAAACACGAATGATGGGAGTTGTTGCTGTACATGCAATTCGGACGAGATGTTCGAAGTGATGAAAAGTCTCTACGATTGCTACAAGAAGAAAAATTGTGACCATTGTAATTGCATACTTTGTGGCCATTTGCCAGGCGAAAAAAAGCGTATCGGGGTAATCAGGAAGTCGGCGACTCGTGTGGGAGAAAAAGAAATGTTGGAAAGAGCCGAAAAGGCAATGGAAGGGAAGACTATCGCAGAAAAAGAAAATATGATGGAAAATTTAATAGTAATCCAGTCTCACGTACCAGAACTTAAAAAACCGTTGTCACAAAAAGAACAAATTCAAAAACTTAGATCCAAATGCGGTCCCTCACTTCCTGCAGGCAGAACTCCTACTGAAAATGTAAAAGTACCATCAGAGAAGTGGCAGAAAGCAAAATCAGAAGGGTTGCTCACGCCTCTTGGGGGTAAAACACCAGAACAACAAGAAAAAATATATAAATGTCTTGCAATGCAAAGTCTTCCACTTGCGAAGGGGAAAACGGATTCTTTAAAGAAACTTATCGATAAAGTCCGTGCGGACATGGGTCTTCCTCCGCAACCTAAAACAGCATTTATGAGGGAAAAATATAATAAAGGAGCTGATGCTCCACTGTCTCAAGGTGGCATCCCTTCAAAAAAGTTAAAACACACGACAGCTGCCGGCCTATTGATCTCGTTACGAGGAAAAACCCCAGAACAAAAACAGACAATTTTAAGAAATTTAGCAATGCAAGGAATTACTCTTCCTACACCCAAAACAGTTTCTGAGAAGAAACTAGATGAAAAAGTTCGTGCTGAACTTGACTTACCGCTGGCACCAAAATCAGCTAGTTATAAAGAAAAGCATAGGAAAGCGGCAGAAGCTGTTGCTATAACACCGGTAGAAGGAAAATCACTGTTACAAAAGGAAAGGATACTTTGTGGACAACATGACATGGGTTTACCAATCCCAGAAGGGCGAACTCCGCCTAAAAAGGCTATAATAGAGCAAATAAAGGCAGGTGAACGGAACAAAAGAAAAACATGTGGTTTACCTCCTCAACAAAGAATAAAAGAAGGTACTGGACCTGTTAATGGTTGTGTTTATGGTATATTTCTCTCCAAAAGAGGGGCGGTAGATAAGGCACCGGGCAGAATTACTTTGGAAAAATTAACGCAAAAGAAAGCAGCTGGGCTGTTGACCCCTTTAGAAGGCAAAACTCCTTCACAAAAAGAGAACATTCTCAAGGTTCAAGCAGCGATAGGATTACCACTTCCTGAAGGGCTAACTGCATCCGAAAAACCACATATCGCCAAGGTCAAAGCCACTGCTGCACCATTCATTACTTCAAAAAAAATAAGGAAATCCAAAACAGCTGGATTCTTAACTCCTCTTGGTAGAAAATCACCTGAAGAAAATGAGATAATCTTAGAAGGTTTAGCAAAAGTTGATACCTCATTACCCGAAGGTAAAATTCCGTCAGAAAAATCAATAATAAGTAAAATAAAAACTGCTGCCGGTATACCTGAAGAGGCTGTATCGGGGAAAATTTTGAAAACTAAAGCAACCGGCCTAGTGACGCCTTTAGGTGGAGAAACCATGTCTCGAAAAGAAATCATGAGAGTTCGAACGGCCGCTGGTCTACCATTACCAGAAGGTAAAACGCCGTCAGTAAAGGAACTAGTTTCAAAATCAAAGCCGCCACTGGATACGTGTCACCAACACTATTGGAACAAATGAAAAGCGCATAAGCTGCTGATTCGCAACTCCTTTAGAAAGAAAGAAACCTTGTCAAAAAGCTAAAAATATCAAATTACAGCTGGCTTGGGCGCTTCATCTGGGGGGTATTTTAAATCATTCGAATCAATAGCGGAGATGAATTTGGAAACTTTAAACGTTTGTATTTTAGGCATTTTTAAGATATTTTTAACATTACACTGTAGTAATTGTAAGACATATTCGATTAAGTAGTAACGTTTCAATTTAATATAATTTCCCCGAATCAATTTAATAATGGCAAAAATACAGACGTTTAAAGTTTCCGAATACGTTTCCAACATGGATTCGAGTGGTTTAAATTACCCCTCTCCCCTCTGATCGAAAAACCAACTCCAGGGAAAATGAGGCAAGAAAAAGCTACTGGGCTTTTAACATCACTTGAAGCTGAATCACCCGAACAGAAAGAAACAAATCTAAACGGATTGGTCAAAGCCAGTGTACCTTTGCCACAACCGAAGACAGCATCAGAAAAACCCCCAATAAATAAAATAAGACGAAGTGGATTGCCCCCCCAGCCAAAGACGCCATCACCTTTGCGTCAACACTCACGGATAACAGCTTCTCCGGCCTTACCTCCAGAAGGATCTCCGAATTTGTACGAAAAGTCTGCAAAGGTGAAAAAAGAAAGAAAGGGGCCTGCTGGTGAGTGCTTTTGTGGTCTTTTAACTCCTGAGTCTGAACGACTAACAGAAAAAAAGGCATCCAAAGTACGAATACCATCTGAAAAAATACGAAAAGCGAAAGCTGCAGGTTTACTTACACCACTAAAAGAAAAATCTGCAGCAGAAAAAGAAAAGATATTGAAAGGATTGGCAATGCAAGGTCTTCCGCTCCCAGCGGCTAAAACTACATCAGAAAGAAATTTGGTTGATAAGGTTCGCAAAGACCTTGGATTACCACCAGAACCAAAGACAGCATCAGAAAAGAAGAGATACGAAAAAGCTATAGCATTATGCGTAATCGTGCCATTGGAGAATATGCCACCATCAATTAAGGAAAAAACCTTGCGCGCTCAAGTGGAGTTAGGCCTTCAGTTACCTGAGGGACGAACAGCTTCTGAAAAAGCACTCATATCAAAAGTGATAAATGAAAGTAAAACAGTTTCCAAAGTTTCAATCGAAAAATGCGGTAAGGCTAAAGCTGTAGGATTACTGACACCGTTAGAAGGAAAAACAGCAGCTGAAAAGGAAAAGATCGTTAGAGGTTTAGTAGTAGAGGACGGAATGCCTTTACCAGAGGGTATGACGTCATCTGAAAAATTAATGATGAACAGAGTTAGAACTGAGCTCGAAATACCTCCCCCCGTTAAAACCATTTCAGAAAAAGAAATTATTCGTACTCGTAAAACGGAAGGTTTTTTAACACCTCTTGCTAGGAAGTCCTCAGAACAAAATGATAAAATACTAAAAGGATTAGATGCAACAGGATTACTAATGCCTGAAGGGAAAACGGCATCAGAAAAACAATTAATAAAGAAAATAAGAACTGCAGCTGATCTACCAATAGAAGCGACACCATCAGAAAAAAAAGGGATATTAAAGTCTAAGTTGAAAATAATCAGTTTAAGATCTATGAGAGAAATCGCTGCGAAAAACTCTAAGGTTGAAGGATTAAGTGAAGAATATGAGGATATTAGCAAGACCACAACGTGCGACCGTTGTTGCGGGTGCGACAGAAAGAAAATCCGTTTTCAACATAGTTATGTAAAGATAAAACCAACTTCTCCTAGCATATCTTCCCATTGTTACCTTTGCCCAGATGAATCCATTCCATGCGTTGAGGGCGGGATATGCCCTGACAATAAAGGCATAAAAGTTACTATTAAGAGTGCTGATCGAGTTCCACGGTACTACAGGGAGATTGCGCCTTACAGTCCTACAATAGAAGAAAAAGTGTTCACAATGGAATGTGATTATAAACCAATTGACTCTACTCCGTTCGTTAGCAATTCGAAATCGACGACACATACAAAAATTAGGAACAAGAGAATACCAAAAAAGCTGTGTAAGAATGGAGTTGAATATATATTTCAATATGACACAAGGCACCCAAGTTCTGATGAAAGCCCTGGGAAAGTAACTAGCAAAACTGGGAACCGGAACTCTGTTATCTACATCTACAATTCTATGTTACAATCTGACTACAATTATTGGATGAATGAATCCAATGCATTATTAGAAACAATATCTAAGGAGGCTCTGGTTTATAAGAGACCTGAATTGGTGTCTGGAAGCTCAAACGACTGTACTAAAGCGTTTTCACAATGCAGCTTAAATTCATCACTAATTAAAAAAAGCGAGACTTTGACGACTTCAAGCTCATGTGACAGCATACAAATAATCAGTGTTTTATCCTTTGCGGACAGTGAATTGACTTCAAATTCCAGTCACTATTTATGTTATGCTGCATCCGAAAACTATAATAGCAGTAACACTGCAGTTCAAGAGTCTGATTATTTTGCTGATACTGATAATATGATAAGGTAAACATAATTATGTTGGAGACTCATTCATTTTTTTGATTAGATACTTATCTGTCGTAGAAGTCTTAATATTTTGATAGCTCATATACCTCAGATAATTTTTTCGTGCGAGCACACTTGGGTATAAAATAACACATATGATATTCCGGAGTATAACCTGTCTCTGTATCCTTAAATTAATTCAGCAGTTTTGTCCACATTTATAATATCTAAGTAGGGATAAACACTTCATATTTGCAATTACAGGAAAGAATATTTAAATAAATCAAATTCGAATACAGATAGAAGGCTTACGTATGTTAACAAACATCATACCAGAAATCAAATCCATATAATGTCAGAAAGCAAATTCAAAATAGATGATGCGCTAGAGAAATTTGAACCAGTTATACTCATTAACGATATGAACAGTGATCAAGATATTATGACCATGATGGACGAGCTATTAGCCAGTCGAGAATTTTCTGGCACATCGTCTATATACGTCGTTCTGCCTAGTTCCAGTGATTCAGAATCAGAGACCAATGATCCTTCTGCATTATGTTTGCGTGTGTCTGAAAGAAAACCAAAGTTGTCAAACTCTCTAGACCGCAGTAAGTAAATTTACGCCAATGCCCCATTACCAATATAGGTAATAAATAATAATTATCGCCAGATTAACACACCTACCGTACCGTTACAAACTAAGCAACGCTTGTCTTATGGTTATCGTACAATGGACTAGAGGCGATCCCTGGAGAATCCAACGCGTAACCTTAAGGTGCAGTAAGCCGAGCGACTTACGCTCGATCCTCAAAGCGGACGTGAGATGATAGTTTACTCATCCGGCTCTCAGACTTTCGCTATATTTTAAATCCATCTCTAAAAAGAAAAATAAAATTGGTTTAGATATTAAATAATACCTTAACTGCTTCATACTACCTCATTGCACTTGTTAAACTTTGTATTTTCTATTTCAGGACAAATAATGTCGTCCATAGCCTGTTCATTAAAAACATCCAAAACACCTAAGAGCAACAATAATGAAAGTTACGCGTCTCCAAAATACTGTAAAGCTGACGTTATTTGTCCACTAGAAACCTCTCAGACAATTAAAGAAAACATTAAAAAACTGCAAGAAACCACACAGAAGAAGCAATCCGATGTGAATAGACCACACAAAACTACACAGACTGAACACACTGATGCGAACACACCACAAGAAACCTTACAGCAAATTAATCTAGAACAAAGGCTGCAACCATTACATAAAAATACAACAAACCAACAAGACCAAACCTTGCATGAAAAAAAAATAATCCATAAACTCTATCAGACCATTTTACCTAAAAATAAGAAAATTTTCAAGCAGAACATTATTACCACCGTCACATCCCAGGATAGACCTTGCTTCTGCCCCCCTAGCGAACGTGGATTGATACATGTACTACCTAATTACACCGAGACAAATCAGTGCACTGCTAGCGTGGTTTCTGAATTGATAACGCCAATGACAATGAAGCAGGACATCTCTCAAGGTGAGCTTCATGACCCGATGTCGCAAAGGCATTTTCTTATGATAGGAGAAAAGTCCCCCACGCTGACCTAGTACGAGTGGTGATTTTTGTGTTAGGTTGGATTGAGCGTAAAAACCAAGTTGAAAATCCGATTTGTTTTCAAGAGTGTTGTGTGAGGGGGTCACCAATCAACCGTTACTAAAAAGAAAATTAGTGAATAAGGTTTACTTACTCCATCGGCTTTTTTAATTAAAGCCCCCTTCTATTCAAAGGTATATCAGTTTTGCAAACAAGCTATCACGCCACTCTAATAGACTTAGGACAGGTCTAACATAATTTTGATTATACGAAAATGTTTGATTCCGAGAACCTCAAAATATATTTTATACATTTTGCAGATATCCCTATAAGAGATTTAAGCTTTTCCACGCAGACATCGCTCTCAAAGCACAATTATCACATACCAGATACACCTGTTATCATGTGTCGAATCCCAGCGTGTGCAGGAATAGAGTGCCGTAGTAATGACGGCCATACCCGGCAGCTCGCTACTAGCACACCCTGTCCCCCTGAACAATGGAAGTGCCTGCCTACTCTAAACAGTGGACAACATATATCAGTTGGATGTGGCGATTCTTATACGAAACCTGGAGTTGGTCTACCAGTGGTAACACCAAAAAGTAATGTTTTTTTTACCTGTAGATGTATTTATCATCGTATTACCCTTAATACATGCATTGGTTTTGTTATAAAAACATCTTGCTCGAAAATCCTTTCTTTTTCAGAAAACCGTACCGAATGTAACCGTTGCAGCAACCTGGAATATGATATAGAAAATATCTATCTCACCCCCTGCAGCAGCCTGGAAATTAAAATAGAAACTACCTGTGGCACCCACTGCAGCGACCTGGAACCTAAAATAGAAAAAGCGTCTACAGGTAACAAGAAAAAGGCTAAACTCAAAACTCTATGCGAATGTGACCCTCCCGATCCTCCATTGTGCTATTGTGCTCCTGGTGCCAAAAAAGTGAAGAGGTCTATAGGCTACCAGTGCTGTCACTGTGCAGACGCACAAAGCGGGACTGAGCAGCCAATAACATGCGATGCAAAGCCCAGTCCAAATGAAAAAAATAACATCACAAATGAAAAATGTGTTTGCAATAACAAACCCGTGAAAAAAAATAAAGTTATCTGTGAGTGCCCTGAGTCAGAAATGGATTATATAACATATGCAGACTCTGAGACAGACTTGAAGAGTAAATGGAAAATGCAGTCGGAATTAACGCAGACTACTTCGGGATTCAAATTAGATGTGAAGAAGAAACAGGATGTGGATTGTGCAATGAGTGTTAAAGATGCTTTGGCGTACCACGCTAGTTTAGATATAGATGCAGTAGATGTGAATAATAATGAATGCTGTCCATGTGAATTAGTAGCAAGGAAGATAAAGAAAAAGGCTACTTATGAGTGTGAATGCTCAGAGGAAGCTTTAGAGTGTGAGCCAATATCCAAAGAACCTTTCAACGGCTTTAAGTTAACTATAACCCGTAAAGGTCCTGCTTCCAAAGATTTGAATGATGTTTGTTGTTTCAACATGCAAACGCATGAATCAAACACCTACATGGTGGCATATTTCGATGAAAATTAATTCGATTAATACGAGTTATTTATCAACCTGGACACGTTATTGGCCTGATGAGAGTACAGTGGGTTTCGTTTTCGCCTTCTTTCGCTTCTCGCCTCACCCGCCTCGATGGTTGCCTTTGCATTGCAGCATTGTACTGTGCCATAGGTATGGATAGAATTGGTTCTGCTGCAAATAATTACTTTGGATTTGCCTAACTTTTATTTACAGGAGCTATAACTAGTTTTTTTGTAACGACGCGATGTTTTTTTTTACAATATTATTATAATTTTAAGTAACACTTGTAACAGTTATTAAAGTCAGAAATAATTACTTTTTAATGATGTTACTTGAATTTTACTTGGCATCAAACCTACAGTTCTCACCACAATCTAATAAGTTCACTAGTGCGGTGCATGATGGCTGGTGAACTCCTTCACTGTGCAGCAACTTCTAGCTATATACAACACTGCATTCCTAAGGGCGTTCCAAGCGAGGTGGTCGATGAAAAAGGTTAGCAGTGTCCGCAATAGTTGAGCGGCCGCCGCGTTGTACACTCGCGTCGAGCCTCCAATGCCCAGTATATTAGTACCACAGAGTTGTCAGTTATTTAGTACCTATATCATCTATGCCCCACATTGACTATTAATTTGTTTAATAGTCAAAGATGCCCCAACGGGGACTGCATAAGTAGATGATAACTGTGGATGAAATAAATACAATATTCTTTATTTTCGTAACACCGAGTTCTTGTAAGGCCCACCGAATGACAACAATTTAATATAAACCTTAACTACCTTGACATACGGTATGTATGAGCAGTAGCGCGTATGCTCTTTTACCTAGTGCTTGAGGGCGCTCCAAGCATCGCGTGAGAATTTATGCTTATATAGACCGTATATCAAGGTAGTAAAGGTTTATATTAAATTGTTGTCTTCAATTGCTCTCCGCCGCGCCTCCAGCGGAGTGCGATGGGCCTTAATAGTGCAGGAGCGTGTTTGCGATTTGTTTGTAATAAAACTTCCTTGCCAAGAAGTTTCTTTGATTATGAATTTAGTGCTTTTACCACAGGCTTGTCAAGTCTACACAGACTGCTAGTCTGTGACTCTAACTTAGTGACAGGTAAGTAATACTTTTTGATTATGACATTTTATTTGTTGTCTAAAATATACAAAAAATGAAAAATTAAATACACAATTATGATTTTTTTTAAATTAATGTAAAATTAAATATTTCAAAACTATGTAATTATAAATTCATGCGTATATTTAATTACCTTCTTTCCATTTAAATGGTTAGTACTATAACATACGAATCAATGGTAGAACGTAATCCTAAATGTAGGAAATTATTTATAAATAATGAAGTTTAAATAATTATGTACTGTTGTATCATTACAGCCTAAACCAGAGTAAATATTTTTTTTTGTGAAGAAACCTTCTAACTTCGCTATAATGTTAAAAACAATGAAGAATCTTAAAGACAAACGAATAAATTCGCAATACAAATCTTATTTGACCTACAACGAAAGCCCGTGTAATGGCATAAAAAATATAAGCATATACGTCCATAAAGCCAGAGCGAAAAAACGAAAGAAACACAAAGTTTACACTTATAGTCAGCGAACACCATCAAAATCGAAACAAAAACTTATTGGCAAAAGTTTCAGCTTAGCTGCACTTAGTACGTACAAATTGAAATTATATGTTGCCCATGCATTTCATTCGGGCTCGCTGATAAAGAAAAGTTACCAACAAAATGATCCCAACTATTTTATTGACCTCGCCCGTAAGAGCAGCCTATCAAGTTTGGATTTCTCGAAAAACCCTCTAACTCAAGCAAAATGGACCGTATACCGAGGTCAAATGAGCACCAAAGAAGAAATTTGTTGCTGCTCATGTAATTCTGACTCAATATTCGAGGTAATGAAGAGCCTCTACGATAGCTACAAGAAAATTAACTGTGCCAGGAAATCTCTGGTCGATATAGGTGTTGCTATACCTAGTGACGCTGAGAAAATAGAAAAATCAAAGAAGGCCTTGAGCGATATGTTGGGTAAAAGTGGTCTCGAAAAGAAAAAAATCTTAAGAGATTTAGCTATGACAAATATTCCATATCCTAAACCAAAAACATTGTCTGTAGTAGATTTACATAAACAGGTTAAGAGAGATCTAGGGCAACCACCCGAACCAGACATCCCAGCTAATGAAGCTAAGTTAATAAAATATGAACAACTTGGCCTTGGCGTTATACCTTTGGAAGGAAAAACTCCGCAACAAAAAGAAAAAATCCATAGATGTCTAGCCGAGAAGGGTATTCAACTTACGGAGGGAAGAATGCCTTCTGATAAAGATCACATCAGGAAACGTCAACTATCAATCGGAAGGCCACCTCATCCACTTCCATTTAAAATAGAATCCGAAAAATGTTGTAATGTAAAATCAAATACAGAAAAGATAATAAAAAATTCTAAAAGCTTGGTACCTGGCAGTGTTCTAGCTGAAAAACTGAGGGAAGCTAAACCTACTGGTGCATTAACACCATTAGAAGGAAAGCCACCGGAACGAAAGGATAAAACATTAAGAGAATTAGCTAAGCGCGGAAGTCTCTTGCCAGGTAAAGCTCCGTTTGAAAATAAAAGAATTGATAAAGTGCGTGGGGATATAAGTCTACCCCGGAAACCTCAAATATCGTCAACGAAAAAAAGAAATGCAATAGCCCAAAATGCAGGACTTATCGCACCGTTGGAAAAAAAAGCTCCAGCACAGACAGAAAAAAATCCTCCACTTTCTAAAGATGAACCACCGGGGATAACAAGTGACTTAATAAAAAAAGATAAACCCGCTGGATTATTGACACCGCTTGAAGGAAAAACTTCAGAACAAAAGGATAAAGTCTTAAGAGGCTCAGCTAAAGCCGTGTTTCCATTACAGGAAGAAAAAACGCCGTCAGATAAAGCTCTTGTACGTATAATAAAATCTGAATTTAAAATACCGGTACACACCGCGACTGAGCAAATGCGTAAGGCCCGAGCAGCTGGTTTAATAACACCTTTGAAAGGTAAAACTCCAGCTCAAAAAGACAAAATACTAACAGGTTTGGCAGTTTCTGGTCTACCCCTACCAGAAGAAAAAACTTCTTCTGAAAAAGCCCTTATCAAAACAGTCAAAGCTGACACTGGATATACCTCACCAACGCCATCTGAAACAATGAAAAAGGCTCAAACTGCAGGACTGTTAACTCCATTGATAGTGAAATCTCTTGAACGGAAACAAAAGGCCTTAAAGGCTAGATTGGCGGCAGGAATACCCCCAGAAGGTACCACACCATCCGAGAAGGACATGATAAAAGAGTTAGCCGAAGCAAAAACGCCATATTCTTTAGCAAATAAAATACAAAATGAACTTGGACTGCCTCCTGAACCAAAGACCTTAATGAAAAAGTCAGAGAAGCCTATGGTTCAGAAACTTAAACCAGTAACATCATCTGAGAAAGAAATAATACAGAAAGCTAAAGCAAATTGTTTTGTTACACATGTCGCCGGTAAAATATCTAAGATAAAAGAAAGAATACATAAAGAAAGATTAGCCCATGCTGATTTGCCATTACCCGTACGGACAACATCAGAAAACTCGTTGGTAAAGAAAGTTAGAGCTGATGCTGGCCTTCCACTTAATTCGACACCTTCCCAAAAAAGAGGTGAAATAAAAGAAAAAGCAAAGATCACTGGAGCTGGAAATGCTGTGGAAGGTATTTCCACAGAATTCGAAGATGTTGTCAAAACTACTACATGTGACCGTGGTTGCGGTCGTGATAAGAAAAAAATACGATTCATGAAAAGCTACATTGAAATCAGAATTACTTCTCCAGATTTATATTCAATTTGTGTATGCCCTGATAAATGTTTCCAGGGTATCAAAGGTGGAATAACCACTGACAAAGAAGAGATAAAAGTTACATGTATGAGTGCTGTTGGCGTACCCTCTTATAATAAGGAACTGACGAACAGTAGAAAACCTGAAAAAGAAACTACATTCCTTTCTAAAATATTGCCAGAAACTGCTGACCGTTGCATATCAACTGACAGTACACAGTCGCTTCTATATAACATAGAGAAGATAAATAAATTTACCAATTCTCGAATAGAATCTTATAACTCTAAAATCTATCCCAAGGGCGAGAAAATAAGATTTCAGTATGAAACAAATTATCATTTAGATGAGAGCTTTAAAATGTACAGTCCATACAATACTCAGAGCGACCAAAAAAATATCCATTCTGATGAAACTAGTACCCCAGCCATCTGCGAAGATTTAACTGAGGATTCTGAAGGCTTAGATACTTCTATTAGATCTTCAACTGGCAGCACTATACCCGTCTCGAGAGACTATTCTTTGAGAAGGGACTATTCTTTGAGCGATACGTATTCTAGCATAAGTTCAATAAGGATAGACTCGTCATTAAAATTGTCCACAAGTTCCAGCCTAAGTGACGTATTCAGAGCAAGTTTAATGTCTTCAAACAATGTGTCAGCAGAATGCGTTCCCTTTGTATGCCGTCAATTATCAAGTACTATCTGCAACAAGGCATCATATCCAGAAACGTACACCAGGTGAAAGCATACACTAAACTAGGACAATTTTCTATCGTTAAAAATGTATGAGATGATGTCTTCTAATCGGGAACGGATAGATTAAAAATAGATATACTGTTTAAACAGATTATATTTCCTTTCCAGCGACAGCAATGAACGAATTAACAAATTAATTTATTTAATAGAGAAAATAAAACAACTCAATGCAAAGAAGCATCAAAATGAGTGTCTCATCTTCAGAGTTACACAGAGCAAAGTGAATTATAAAGATAATAAACGAAGAAACGTTGAACCACTCGTAATAATAAACAATCTTAACAATAATAGAGATTTAGTGAAATTAGCTGACGAACTCCTTTCGAATAGGGAATTCTCTGATACATCATTGTTCCTAGTTATACCAAGTTCTGAAGAAGATAACATAGAAAGCTCGCCAGGGCTTAATTCTACATTTTTTTTACGAGAACCGGAGACAGATTATGAATTAGGAATATTGGGTAAGTGGCTTTACATAATATTGTCAATCCAAAATCTAGTTAAAAAATAACAGTTTATGCGTCCACAGTGAGAATTCTGTCGTCAATCAGAACAATTCCAACAGAACAATATCATGATGAGCTTCTAAAAAGCAGTAAGGAATATTCCACGGAAATATCCTCTTCAACAGTAAACGACAATAACAAAAGCCTGAATCCATCATCGTCAACAAATAGCATAAAACCGTCCAAAAATCATAAGAAAATTATTATTATTAAGAATAAACCGACTAAGAAGTTAAGTAACACATCCACAAGACAAGAAATTAATGAAAAGAAAACTAGAAAGAGTTCTCAAGTGACCTCCACTTCAGCGTCTAGTCCTAACAGACCACCGAAAAAGGGTTACATCAAATGGACGACGCTATCAGCCTCGAATGACAGACAAACACAGAAACCTTTGAAAAAGGAATGCCTAACCGTTGATAACAACAAACCGTGTAATGTAGCGCAACCATTACAAGTGCAAACCCTGTTTAAAAGTGTGGAACCTAGGAGCCACAAGCGTTGTCAGGTTTCAGTTCCGAAAATGAAAGCAAACAGAAAAGATGCAAACACGAATGGCAGAAAAGATGGCGATAGTAAATTGTATAATCCTACCACTGAAAACGATATCAATAAAAACAAAACAAATGTGTTCCGAGCGTCATCTGGGCGCAACGCACGCCCCTTACATGGAATCAGTACGGTTTAGTTTAAGACAGTATAATTATTATGTATAATAGTATATTATGTTCCGGATCCCATGAGTAGTAAATATAGATTGTCAGAATGCCGCCATTGGAAATTTAAGAGACGTTATGAAGATGTTCTCTGAAAGCTCGCAAGGCACTTCGGGGTTCACTATCAACTTGTGGAAGAAACCTCCACCTTCACCGACCTCCACCTGTGATGAACCGACGTATGAGGAAGCTCTGAAATTTTATAAGGAACATACGAAGAAACGCAAACCGTTTTTACTTCAAACGGAACCGATAATTGATTGCGGATGTCCTTTTGATGCGAAAGAGGCAGCAGCGTTCAAGGATTCAAGCTTGTTGTAGGAGCAAAGGGTCACTCCTCGAAGTTTTTCAGCTTCAACTTGCAAACAGAATTCGTGGACTCGATCACGTAATATCCAAAATGAATAATAACTACAGAATATATCTACCTATAAGTGTACCTATTTTGTTTGAATTCGTCTTTGTGATTTGTGTATTGCGGAATAAAGTTGTCCAAGTTATCTGTAAGTATCCATTTTTGGAGTTACATGAATGTGGTTTACTTATAGGATTTGTTTTATTTGGTATTTCCCGTCATATTTATACCATATTTATCATATGATCTAGTAAAATTTTAAGTGCATGCCCTATTCTGTTTCCCAGACTTGAGAGTTCTGTCCCTTTTAATCCTTTTTCCCCCTCCCTACTAAATCCTTACCAATATAATAAATGCGAAAGTAACTCTGTATGTCTGTCTGTCTGTCGCGCTTTCAAGCCAAAACTACTAAACCGACTTAAATAAAATTTGGTACACAGATAGTCTAGAGCCGTAGAAAGGACATTGGCTACTTTTTAATGCGACACAACGGTTGTGAGGGTTTGAAAGGGGGGGATGAAAAGTTGTATGGAAGTATCGTCATTTTTAGAGCTATCAGCTTGAAACTTATTTTTTAGACTGTTGATTCGATATAAATCTTTATAAATCAATAAATTCAAAGTTTGTAAAAATGTTACCCTCAAGGGAATAGGGAATACGGGATGAGAGTTTGTATGGAAATAGGTAGCTCTTTGCAGTGAAACACTGCAAATAGCTCATTGAAGTATTTATACGTATGTCTTATTTGTAAAACAATTAGCCTAAAGTATTAAAAATGCTAACCAAAGACACTATTCCACGCGGACGAAGTCACAGGCACAGCAGTATTATTAAAAAAATATAGTTTCTTGTGAATTTTGTAGTCTAAATTAGAAAATAATAAAAAGAGGAACATGGGTGAAAATTATTTATTACTTACTGCGCGAAAAGTTTGCAAACATGAATATTATGAGTGTTGTGTTTTAGAACGAGCGGATATTATGAATTATTATTTAATACAATTTGTTATATATATTATTAAAAAAATAATATAATACAAAACTGGACGTCAGCACGCACGGATTTCCTATAATACAAAATCTGATACCAAATACTCTGTGCGCACGGAGAGCCGCGGGGCGACTGAAATCAGAAACTAATGGCCCGTATTATTAAAACGATCTCAAGCCCGAAGGTGATCATTTACATGCAATTTTGTACTTTTTTATAAATAATGCCCGACTGACACCAAATGTATGGTCCCAATAAAAAAAAATTGTACTATGCGTACCTTACAATGGACTAGGAGCGATCCCAGTGACATCCAGACCAGGGCAAATTATGAAAAGGCCATTTCCGAAATTTGATCGGCGGGAAATGAACCCACAACCACTATGTGCAGTAAGCCGAACGGCCTACGCTCGAACCACTGCGCGAAGCGGTCGTCGAGTACTGTACTCTACTAGAATGACATTTCCAAGATCGCTGATATCGATTTATTAATACGAGCCTAAGCAAAGACCTTTTAGAACTATTCGCTTCGCTCCTAAATCCCTGATTATCAGTCAGAAAGTGGTCAGAAACGATCCTTGCTTCTGAATTTAGGAAGCATCCTAAAATTTAAATCATATTCAGCAAGCTAGCAAGCTCGCTGAATGCGATTATACTTTACTAAATTCAGTAACACCTGAATTAGGACTATTAAATTTAGCCAAGTGGAATAACAACGTAGCTGTAAAACCCAAGCACGAGGGAAATTTTAAGTAATGTTACAACCAATTATCTCATCAAACGTCTGTGCATCAAACCACAAACCAAGTGGGTGCATCAAACTCTGTTGTTGGCAAAATCATCGACTACGCAATGAAAGCCATATATTTTTAAAAATTGAAGTGACGCGATTGGATAGTCAATGTCAACAGTTTGGTCAACAGACCGAACCCAAAATATTAAAGTACCTGTAAAATGTGGAAACTACAACAAAACTAACCTGAAAGTAAGAGAAAACAAAAAGAAATGAACTCCATTTACTTACATAAAATGTAGGTACACTGCTTAAAAGGAATCGGCACATACGTAATATGTGCGAGTCCAGAGAGAGTATCTGAGATGGGAGTGAGGAAAATGTTCGTATACAGCGGTACGTACTCCCACTATCAGATCTTCTTTCATACCCAACTTAGTCCTTCTAGGTTCGGCTTAGGTACTATCTATCCTGATGACCAAAATAGTTTATGATAAAATACATCGTCATCTCAAAGGCATAGCATAGTATTTATATTATAGTATTATAGTAAGTAGGTACAGTATTTTTTATGAACCTATAAACGTTGCCATTATGAGAGATAACTATTTCAGTAACTTATTTCATTTCAGCGTCAAGACAGAAACGCATCAAAAATGATGAAGTTTACAAAATTAGCTGGGAAACGCCTTCTGCAAAAATATCATAACATTGGTATGGCATAAGGATTCTGAAATTATGTATACTTTCGAGAAAGATGCTCGGAGAGTAATTGACTCTCCGACTCCAAAACTGTTAACTTCTCACAGGAGTTACGTCCGTATGTGCCCTATATCAATGAAAAATGAAAATTAATTATGGCGTCTTTCTTCATTTTCAGGCCGGCATCATAAACCTCCAGACAAATGTGAATATACGAACCCGAATAAGGCTAAATGCAATGAAGACCACAGCCAGAGGCCCCCAGCGCGGCAAGTGAACGTCGAGACCAATACGGTAGCATGTGAAACCCAGAAGCGTTCTTACCACGTAGGATTGAAGAAGAGGTCAGAAGCGACGCAGACGGGATCCGGTTTCAAGTTTAATATGGTTAAGAAGAGTAGTGCGAAAGCGCAGACGAAGTATAGGTGTGACCATGCGGCTACGCAGGTATACTTGTGCGGACACCGGCCAATGGCCGACGCGAGCTGCGGTTACTCTTTTCTCCCCCGAGCCTCGCCTGCATCGCTCTCCTCCGAGGATCAATATACAGGAATCAAGCTTAAGAAGTGTGGTAGACAACATTGCGGGGTTTTTTTACCGAGCATCAAGCCGTGCTGAAGGTAATCAAGCAAATTGGATCTTGCAATCATTGCACACTGCCGTGTCAGGATCGGGTCGCGTGTGTTGCTTCAGTCTTGTTCAGAATATAACTCGGACGAGGTTGCTAAGCAGTTTCAATCCTATTTACCCTACAGTTGTGTAGACTTTGGTGTACTCTAACAAGGTGGTAGCAGGCGTGGATGTACTCTAACCTCTAGTAAATAGGCACGCATGCAGAGGTCACGGAGGTCACGGAGCCAGTCCTTTCTCGTGATATTCCCGATGTAATGGTCCGTTGTCCGTTTTGTGCATATTTTATGAATATCAACCTGTTTCATGTTGTTTACCTATATAATAATTTGTATATAAACATAAAAACAATCAGTTTATCGACGCGTCGTTTCATTTACATTGCGCCTAATTCCGAGAATTGATCTATAGAACTGACGCTGACCAGAGACTAGTTAAATAGAATAGTCAAAGACGATGACTGAATAAAAACAAGCGTTCATTCAAAGTAACTGAGTATATATATTTAAAAGAAATAACTTAAACAGCAACACATTCACATCACTGAAAAAAAATCGTGTCATTTATATGGAACAAATTTATTAGGCCAACCCACATAATTATCCAATACAGCTTTTGGAATACAGGTAGGTAAGCTAGCCCAATGTCAGCCTTCTAAGAGAAAGTAACGTTAAAAAGGCTCAGTGAAGGGTCTGATATTTATAATACAAAAACAATCGAACGAGCGAGTGAACAGTTCGTTCGCGCCAGTCGCGCAAGCGAGTAGGCTCGGAGCTAGCGAATCGCTCACACGCTAGTTGGCTCTATTTAAAATTTAAATATAATTATAAAAACGCCGCAGAGAGGATCTCGCATACCTATACCTACGCAACGTGTTATGATGACTTATATACTATGAGATTTGAATCGGCGCGCCATTGGAGACGCAGTTTCATAGAAAATATAGGAACGTTTTTTTCAACCCGATTCGACTTGGCGCGCACTTTTCACTCGCGGTTTCCGAACAAGAGAAGCTCACTCACTCATTTATCATCATCAATATCATCATCATCATCATCAGATTGTATATATTAATTTTTATTACTTCATTGTTTATTATATATATTTATTATATATACATTACATAAATATAATATAGGTATTTGGTTTAGTTAAGGGTTTTTATTGTAAGTTACAAATAACCCGGAAATTTAGCTCTCAAAAATCTAGGTTAGGCTATCCAGCTGGAAGTCGCGGTTTGGCGTGTTAATACATTTTTATAATCAAAATTTGATATTACACATGAATATCGCATATTTAAGTTTTTTAGAAAAAACCCTTACAGCAAATTAGCCTTACATCAATATGCAAATTTTAGATACCTGCTTCGTGTGTAGGAATAATCAATGTTGACTACTATTAAAATCGTATACCTACTTATGGATATAAAATATGAATTTAAAACAGCCGCCATTTACATTGAGACCAAAACTGCGTTACACTTAAAAAGTAAGTGAATATATCAAAAAGATAACGAAGAATTTATGCTTTAAAATAATCAGTCTTACCATACAGGGTGTAAGGTTGAAAACGTCCCTTTGATAAATCGAGCTTACACCTAAATAATAAAATAAAAAATTTCTTGCGCCTGCGAGCTCTCATCACAGGTGAATGAAGTGAATGACCTGATTCACGTTGATTTGACGACCGTATGGCGCAGTGGTTCGAGCGCAGGCCGCTCGGCTCACTGCAAATGGTGGTTGCGGGTGCGATTCCCGCCGGGGCAAATTTCGGAAATGAAAAATATCGGACCGCAAGCCCGAACTCCCGCCCTTGCCCACCATCTATCTTACTCCCTTTAGATTGTCAACGTGCAAGTGTCAATGCCTTTGGTATTGTAAGCATTTACGATAATTGCTTAACATCCGGCGGATTTTACGCATGTTTGCCGCCTGTTATATATAAAAAGTACCATCCTTTATCGCGTCCCTTGTTGAACCTGACATCCTGTATAAAACAATCAGTGGGCCTACTTACTTAAATAAAAGTAATTAATTAAAGTATGTACAATATATATATTAATAAATCTATTTTAACTTATAAAATAAAACCTTCAGCCAGTATCGCGTCAGTCAACTGTCTCGATATAAAGAGTTTTCGCAGTTACAAAACTCATCATATGAACATATTTTTGAGCCTGTCCATTAATCCGTTGGAATCACGCTCGCAAGTTGCCAGTGGAATATCACCCTTATGACTACAACACCGAATGTAATTTCCATTAAATACTGATTCGGTTCTTGCGGTTGAAGCACGGCATTGGTGTGGCCATAGATAAATTTGTCGCGTTAATAAACCACTCCAAACAACGGTCAATTCAATTAACGACTTCAAATAGTTAGAGCTTTGATTTTACAACTACAATCAACTTATACTATTTTAGCAATCATTATGTATTGTTGCTTTTAGTTTTAAGCTCCATTAGTTGTTTAGCGTTAAATTCTGTAACTCCTCAGTTATCCCTGAATCTGTAACAAAAAAAGATTTTAAAATTTAAAATAGTGTGAAGAAGAACAACTCTTTCATATAAGAACTCAAGGTTCAGCCGCCACCTTGCTACACAACTTCTAGTGACGAATGGTTCAAGGGAGAACTTTTTACACAAAGTACTCGGTACACTAAGTCCCAATTTGTTTCGTAAGAATTTAATAAACGGGCCCGCAGTCTGGATGCACATCAACCTATTATACGACATAAAAGTGAATACTCCTCAGTCAATACGAGTCCACCCACCATTGTTATGTAATTCGCGCTATTCATATCTGGATTGTTATATATGAATGTGGATGGATACAGTGCGAGAGGAAGGCCCAAGGAAAGATGGATGGATTGTATCAAGAGTGATATGAACGAGGTTGGAGTGGATGTGAGTATGACTGGAAAGAGCGATGAATGGAAGGAAAAGACATACTGCGACGACCCCAGATAATGGGAAAAGGTAAGGGAGATGATGATGATATCTAGATTGTTACACGACACGCGCAAGCGCCCAGTTAATACCCCTCTTAAAGATTTATACAAATTATAACTCACCTTTATAATCGCTATTATTCGAGGCCGTGTTGTTTGCTGCGTTATCCGAGCTCAAAGAAGTTGAAGGTTCCTGAAAAGTAATGCCATTTAAGCCACCAGGAAAGGGGGTACCTTGCTTAGTATAAACAGGGGGGTGGCCCGGCCGAAAATGTTCATGTAACAGGGCCAGGCAAACATATCGCCGGGCTCCAGAAATCTAGACCACAATTAACAAAATGTGGTTCAATTCGTTTTGGTTTTAAAATTTTTAAAACACTTTAAATGTTTGTTGGCTTTGTTTGTATGCACTTAGAACCGCCACACACTCCCACCACTGTTACTCCCGTAAGCCAGGAGCGACAATGGTCACTAATGATGACGCCGATGTGTTGTATGCACAATTAATAAAATATTATTATAAGGCTAAAGCGCCAATCTAGCCCGCGAAGTTCAAATTTTTTGAGTTCTTCTAGAAATTTTTCAAAATCTGACAATAATAAAATACAAATTTTGTAAATCGCGAAAAAGGCCGTGTGCAGTGCATTTATTAATATATCCAACTTACTCTAAAACATTTCAAGAACGACAGCTATCCAGATAATCTGGCAATTTTTGTATATTTAGTGATTTACTAGTATCATATCCACCGTGACAATATTTAGAGTAAAATAAATGTATTAATAAATGCACTGCACACGGTCTTTTTCGCGAATTACAAAATTTGTCTTTTATTATTGTCAGATTTTCAAAAAATTCTAAAAGAACTCTAAAAATTTGAACTTCGCGGGCTAGACAGGCGCCTTCCCCTTAAAATACTTACCTTGCACATTGTAACACATGAATCTGCGAAACGCTCCTCGTTCCTCTCGATCGTAAATATGCCTAAAGTCTGAAAGAAAATGTTGGATTAAATACATTCATTAACAATTTTCGCTTGTGATGCGGACATTGTTTTAGGAGTCTATATTACTAAAAAAATAGAGGCGTATATGAGGCGTATTTACCGATACAGGTTTTAAAACCCAGTATAAACTTGCCAGTATGCATACCGGGTATGCAGTGAACTGTAGTACGTAGTAGTAGTTTAGTTAGTAGTAGTATATGTTTGCGTCATTTTTGACCGTCGGCGGTCGGCGCTCTTACCTATCGATACCATATGAATTATGAACCCACACACTTCTAGGTAATTTGAGACTCCGGTTTTGTACTGGGTATATTAGCAATGCCATGATAGCCGATTGGTTAAGCACGCGTCTTGCGGGCACCAGGTCCTGGTTTCAAACCCTGTCTCAAACCTCTGTGATTTTCGTAATCTATGTGCGAATCATTATATTCTATATGATCATCACTTGTTTACGGTGAAAGAAAACATCGTGAGGAAACCTGCATGTCTTAAAAATCTAACAAAGTTTTGAAAGACGTGTGAAATCTACGGCCGAGTATGGCCTGAATCCCCGTCGTAGTGAGGGGAGGCCCGTGCCCAGGAGTGGGATGGCAAAAAGGCTAAATTATTTACTATTAATTTTATATTAGCAATACCCGTACCTAAAGGACCAGTCATTGTATTTTTAGTCTCATGCCTAATCGCAATCGTACCCGGCATCAATACTAGGTGAAACAAAAAGGGTATACAATTTTTTTTGCAACTTAACTTTGTAAATCTCAAACTATCGGCTATGTGGGACAGTTGAAGTACTAAAGGTTTTGTAGACATCTGAAATCGGTCAACAGGTGTATTCCTATAATACCTTTTGTTTTTCAAGTTCCCTCCAAAGCTGATGGTTTTAGAATTACAAAGTTAAGTTTTGAAAAAAAAAGTATACCCATTATGTTTCACCTTGTATATATGATTACACGTTCCAAATGGTAGTTAAAATCATTCGCAAGCTTAGAACTCACCGCAAGGTCATCTTCCAAGTCGAGCGGCAGGTGTTTGCCGCGCTGGGCTACGATGCCCACCGCTGGGCAGCATTTCTCCATGATAGTGAACGCCCAACTCTTGGCGCGTCCAATGGTGCACTTATGCTTGTCTATATCGTAGTGATGCTGTAAGAAACAATCGTGCTCAATCTAATGGCACACAAAACAAACTATCAATGCGGGCACAACTTTGCTGGGAGATGGATAGATGTGTGTCGTGCATGTCTAGGATTTTGTGAGAAGATGGACGAGATATAAGCTTTTTTTTTCTGTTGGAATGTATGTACTTAGTTATGTTCTAACAATTTTAAAGTGTACATTTCTCTGTTTTTTTGTTGTTGTTTGTTTACGTCTCTTTTAATTTTAATGTTTACATTTCTTTAGTTTTTACACATTTTACGACTTATATTTGTATAGAATTTCCTTGTTTTTTTATTATTACTTTGCAGTGTACAACGCCTTAGATGTATATCTGTAAAGTTGTTCATGTACGTATAAATAAAATAAATATAAATATAACTTGTGCAAAACAATTTCAGATCACCAGATGTCGCTAGACTCGTTTGGGTGACGTGATCTGTCACTTTTGCCAATATGTCTAAAATACAAATTATCGCGGGCCTACATTTTGGTTTTCCAAAATGGACGGTCACATATTTGTATTGTATTGTTATTTATTGTGTTTGTTATTGCTATTTGTTACTCGACATTGGCAGAATCACATTGGGCCTGACCCAATGAAAAGAGGCCAAAAAAATATATACAAATTATCGCAACAAACTTATATAAAGCACTTCACTCTGGCCAAACTCTCCAATGGGTGCCCGGGTGGTACCGTGTATCTACCTCTGTTTTGGTTCTAAGAAAATAATTGAATTTGGTTTGTGTTTTTGACGATAGATGGCGGTAAAGGCGTTTTAGCCCGCAGAACGGTTACGTTACCGTGATTTACCTATGTTAAACGTGATTTCTATAAACCCCTCCTACGGCGTTTCATTCCGGCCTCCGCCGAGAGGGCGCTCTCGGTTCAGTCGTTCGGGCGTCTTCAACTGAGGTAGACATTGGCAGAATTGTCCAAAAGGACAGAGCCATATATAAACAAAATCATCTCTTGTGTTAAATTTATTATCTACTAGCTGAGCCCGCGACTTCGTCCGCGTGCAATTTTGATCCTTTCTTAGGGGATGTCTACGTCATAGTAGCTTTATGCATGCAAAGTCTCAGCCCGATCGGTTTAAAATTGACAAAGTTTCATACAAACTTTCATCCCCTATTTTATCCCCTTGGGGGTAGAATTAATCAAAATCCTTTCTTAGCGGATGCCTACGTCATAACATCTACCTGCATGCCAAATTTCAGCCCGATCCGTCCAGTGGTTTGGGCTGTGCGTTGATAGATCACTATGTCAGTCAGTCACCTTTGAGTTTTATATATATATATAGTCCACCACTCTAACATGGCACTGTCCAATGGCAAAAAAGACCTGGACGCCCTCATTCGACCAATTGGACTAACCTTACATCGATGGCCAGGGTAACACATGAATTTCTTCTTTTGCAGCTCCCGAAAGGCCGCATCACGAGACAAGTCCTCAGCGCCAGTCTTGATCGCGTTGTGTAGCGTATAAAACAGATAGTCCACTTTGTATACGAGGAACGGTGTTGGATCTTCACCTGGAAAATACTGACATTATAGATAAAAGAATCAATCATATAGTTTTTCTCAACTATACATCTTATTTTTATACGGTTTTCAGTATTATTTAGACAATTTCTTCAGGAAGGTTACTGGTAATTAGAGGTAATCCATGCTTCTAAAGAAATTAGTACTCTTACGCACATTAATTCCACAATTTGTACATAAATTAGTTCTCAAATTCGAATTAAAATAGGGCTCTCTCTCTCTCGCCTTATACTCGATATAACTCTCACGCGATATAATTGTGTGACTTTAGCTTGGATTACATTACAAACAGTCAATTGTTTTGAAAATTTTAACCTTATTTGTGTGTAGATGGATCTTACCATTAAAATTGATGGAAATGTTAGGATTTTTTTCCCACAATTTCTATTGCGATTGCGATTGGTAGTACGGTGCTCAAGGTTTTATTGCCATCAGTGGAAATAATCCTACTAATATTATAAATGCGAAACTTTGTGAGTGTGGATGTATGTATGTATGTTTGTTACTCCTTCACGCAAAAACTACTGAACGGATTTGGATGAAATTTGGAACACAGATAGATTATAACCGGGATTAACATACAGGACTTTTTAACCCAATAATCCAATACTACGCGGATGCAGTCGCGGGGCACAGCTAGTGGAACATAAGGAGAACCAAACGCTAGACCCATTATTACATTTTTGTAATTGTTACGGTGCAGGTGGACTTACAGTGGTAGTTCCAACTGACTAGAGCACATATACGGGCTGGCTAAAGAGGGGTAGTACTGTACCATCCTCTCACAGAAGATCGGCGTTAAGTAACTATTATTACTGCATTTCGTGGTTGCAAGTTACGATTCCTGCCGGTTCAAATTCGGAAACGGCCTTTTCGTAATTTGCCCCGGTCTGGGCATCACTGGGATCGCCTCCAATCCATTGTACAGTACGCATATTACAAGCGTTGCTTAGTTTGGGACCATACAGTTGGTGTGTCAGTCTGGCGATATTTATTTATTTAATTTCATACGATGAGTGAGAGAGCTGCAAGGCCAACCCCCCTTCCCGTCCCTCTACCCTACCCCCATTTAGGCCGGCAATGTGCAAACACAAAAAAATATCAGAGGAACCTGCATGGCTGCAAATCTCCCTAAAGAAGTCCTGCACAGCGGGCACTTTCTCCGGCATCGTGAAAAGTACGCAGCAACTTGAGAAGTGCACAAATCTCTTGATGTCCTTCAGTATGCTCCAGTCGTCCCTGCGGCCCTCCTCGTCCAGCGGGATCAGCCCGAAATTCTTACAGCCCTGCTTCACATCATTCAGGTAGCCAATCGGTATTTTACCTGTAAGAAGAAAAATGATTGAATAGGACATGTATTAGAGAATCAACTGATATATACGGTTAATATTAAATTACAAAGAAGTTTGGCAAAAGCAATAGCAATAGTGGGCAGTGGGTCCTGCTTCTTCCTCTGTTTCACACCCCATGACTTAAGACGTCATACTCGTAATAATCGGAAACTTTAAACAATAATATGTATTTCACTGTTAGTTATCGTAAGACATTTATCTATACAATTAAATAAAATTGAGGTATCTGTTTGTAATGTCAAAATAACAGGATTTTCATATATATACTTAGGAAAGTATAAGTATAGGTACCATAGTTATAACAAAATTATTATCAAATTTTTTGTCCATTTGTCTGGTCCAACAGACAGCTGTTTGTACCAACTAATCTCCGAAATGGCTGGACCGGTTCACTAGCAGATAGCTGATGTTATAAGGAATAACTTAGGCTACGTTTATTTTATTTAGGTACCATGCGGGAGAGGCACCGGCATCAGCGAGTGAGAATAAATTTGTTTGCTCCAAAATTTGGAATAAATGGAGACTTTGATTACATACCAGGGTTGACGTGAGTGTGGTAGTGGCCCAGGACACCTTCCCGCAGGCTAAACCGCACCACAGTGCACTCGCCAACCAAGTATCGGCCAGCAGAGGTCACACAGTAGTAGTTTACATCAATGAGGTTCATAACCTCATTCAGAATACCTGTAGTAATTATAAAGTTCAATTAAAATATTTCTGTTGAACTTACTTCTGTGGAGCTCACTTTACATTTAGGCTCCTCTAATGACAAAGACAGTGAACATACTTGGATGAGGAAAGCTACGGACAAAATAGAGTGGAGATACTTAATTGGATATTGTTTTTCAGAATGGAATCAATATATGTATATGTAGGTATTGCTGCAAACCAATTCCAAGCCTAGTGTGTGAGTGGTAGGTTAGTTTCAGTTCGCAGAAGTATGTGTGGCTTGGTTCCAGTTAGCAAAACTACGGCCAGTTGAGGCCTGTATCCAATGACAAGTTGATAAACTAAATACAGATATTACGAGTTTTTGGTATTTCAAAATAACGAGAACATATGCATTTTATGATAGGGTGTACCTTTATTGGGGATTCTAGAGCGTACAAAGTGCTTGATTGCACCCCTCTCAGCGCCCTTGGCTATACCGTGCTCACGTAACTCTGCTTTAGTCATTATCCCACTCGTTAAATCCTTGATAGCCAGCCTCTTTTCTGGTGGAGTGTCCTGTAGTAAGAAAATTATATTTTAATCCAATCTTGATGTCTGACTGGGACAAGATAATGGAAGTCTAATGGAGTGATCATTACTAAGCAGCCAGATGGACCGACTATCTGGTGAAAGCTGAAAGACCTGATGCGGAGGGAACAAGATCAAATGGAATAGACTGCTAAAAGGCAACACATTGGAGCTATTATATTTACATTAATATCTAATAAGTATATATTTTAATTATTATAAGCAACAGGCAATAAAACAAAAAAAAAAAAAAATGTATACAGACAAGCTGAGATTGTAGTCAGAATCTGGTTGTAGATATAAGCAAAATATGTAAAAATTACAGTTTGAAAGTGCCCCCCTAGGCCTAAACAAAATAAACACTTTGACTTTGACTTATAGAGGAGAGCAACACTCAGCATTGGGTGATGATGGGTTGAAGAAGCAGAATGGGAGTGTCACCAGTATTATGGGTGTTCAAGGCCTCATAAATAATTAGTACTAGCTGAGCCCAGCGACTTCATCCGCGTAGTATTGGATTATTGGGTTAAAAAGTATCCTATATGTTAATCCCGGTTATAATCTATCTGTGTTCCAAATTTCATCCAAATCCGTTCAGTAGTTTTTGCGTGAAGGAGTAACAAACATACATACATACATACATACATACATACATACATACATACATACATACATACATACATCCACACTCACAAACTTTCGCATTTATAATATTAGTAGGATATACTGTATCGTCCCAAACTAAGCAACAATGGTGTTATAGGTACTGCGCAATGAGCTGGAATGATAACTGTCATAGTGGGCTAGCAAGAATTTTTATAATTAAATGTGGGTAGGTAAGTAGTTGCCAGATGAAACATGGGCTTCTTAAAATACATGTTTACGTCCACGTAGCTGGTCCGAGAATAAACAGCGCTGAGAAGAGGTTTTACAATCTAATGTTACACTTACCAGCCACACCGGGTAGGCCGCTTTATCTAGTTCCTCGGAATTAGCGTAGTATATACCTTTCTTCTTCTGCTCCTCGCGGAAGTAATGCTTGAAGCTGTAGTAAGAGCTGCGTGTATTCGCCATTTTTAACTGGATTTGAAGTTTCCAAGATATAAATCTAATTATTTCTTGTAAAGATTGTAAATTCCACTATTTATTTACTATGTTTTTATTTTTATTTATTTTTTTAAGTTATTTTAACGGCCTTGGGTACGAGCCCTTTTAGCCCTTTAGATACAGACGTTTGCCTAGTTTGGGTGGGATGCAATATTCTAGGATTAAGAATAATTCTTGTATTTGGCAATAAAGATTATTATTTTTATTATTTTGGGACTATCAATTTTATGTTTATTTCATCACTTCACTTTAGTTTACACTTATGTATTTTTATGTTCACCTTACCGTGAGTTCGCACTGGACGAAACATGTTCACGAACCATATTGTTGTCTCTATTTATTCTATCATTTATTTATTTATAAACTGAACAAATGTTGACTTTTTAATTTTGTAGTATTCATGTTCTAAGAAGAAATCCAAGAGATCCACTTGACGTTTCATATGTGGCTATACTCGAAAATGGGGAGACGTATTAACCCTTTGATAAAGGAAGGAATGGATACAGTACTTCATACTTTATTATTATTCAAATGCGATCTCGCGGCAATGACAGTGTGTGTAAAGCGCGCCGGCGCGCGGGGCCCAGTGTCAAAACTGTGCAAAACGACGTCAAAACTATGGATACGCCTCACGATTTCAAGTCAATTACATAAGAATATTATAACGTGGCGGGTTATATTGAAAATACCGTTTCCTAAGAGAAAAGGTATTAAGCAAATATGGAAATACTTTTATTTTATTTTATCGGTCCACAAAAAATACATTAAATAATAAATACATGAGATAAAAAAAACTGGGACTTTAAAATTAAATGTGACATTTAATTATAAGCGGCACGACGTCCTTATGATGTGTACAGTGTTAAGTTAAACAGTATTAGAGAAGCAGCCTGGTAAAAAATGTAAGAAGTTATACACAATCAAAGACAAGTGATGGAAGTGTTCATTAATTGATTGACTCAGGCGTTACTTGGCGGAAATCCATTGTAAAACAATTTAGGATAAGGACCCACCACTCACCCTTGGCTTGTTAACCTCCAAAATTATAAATCAAATAGGTTGATCGATAATGGAAGAGGTTAACAAAACTTAACTCCGTCGGTCGAGTTTGTCAGTCATGAGTGTCAGGGACCTTAATAATGTGCAATTTTCCGCGGAACAAAGCGAATTAAAAATAAAATTCGACACGTGTTTCGCCTCTGAACGAGACATCCTCAGAAAAGTTCATTATATTGCTTGGCGCAATATCGCTTGGCTTGGTATTGTGACGACTGTTTGGCACAGTGGTTTGCACGTATACTCACTGTACCGGGTGGTTGCGAGTTCGATTTGCGTTCCAGGCAACTTCGGAAATGGCCTTTCTGTAATTCGCCCTGGTCTGGTTGTCACCGGAATTGCCCCCAGTCCATTGTATGGTACCAAGTATGATATCGGTACATAGTACAAGCGTTGCTTAGTTTGGGACCATAGTTGGTGTGTCAGTCTGGCGATATTATAGCAGGTGCGGTATTGAGCATAACAGCCGATTACTCAAATATAAACCAATATATTTAACCAGTTTTATTTAACATCCGGTGGCCTTTGTTACTTGTGTAAAAATCCGATTCATCAAAATATAATGAACAAATACAGGTACGTTTTGTTGGTCTCCAATCGGGTGCTCCCGTAAAAAGTATGGCATTAGTCCATTTTTCACGCCTCTCTATAGATTGAGGAAATCTATGGGAAAATGTTGAATTCAACTTTTAGAGATTTTCGAGTTTAAACTGTCGAGAAAAGTACCCTAAAAATATATTGTCATCGGAAGCGACATTGAACATATTGTGTTAAGAAAGCAAAGATAGAGGAATATACAACGACCCTTAGGTAAGCGACTATATTGGACGACTGTGCGACTGCTATGTGATTTGGAAGTTTTGTGTGTAACAAATGTTACTGTACCTACTAGTGCGTATAAGTTAAGTTTGTGGAGAGCGCAATAATCCATTTTCTACGAAAACGGCATTCTAATACGAAACAATATAATTTTATAGAAGTCGTATCCACATTATCCAACTACATAGAATGTATGAAAATATAAATTTTACTTTTTCTTGTAAAATATTGTATTTTAAGGGGGACTCACTGATAAAATGAAATACCATTCGCTTTCATATGCTTCCAGTTCTCACTTTTACATGTTTTAATGATGCAAAACGGTATTTTTTCAATATTTTACGCCGCGGTTTTGACAGCTCTTGTGTCAATGGTCGATTGCAGACTAGCGGGCGACTGCGCGAATTTTGAATCATGCGTATTTTTTGGTGGAACATTGCGTGTACTAACATGCGGTATCCTTTACTTCTTTTATCAAAGTATTAACCACTTTCTGTCTCTTTCTATCTAATCACCATTTCCTAAATAAAAAACAGGCCAAATATCTCTGTATACTCTTCTTCTTCTTTTTTTAAAATATGGATTTCATCGTTAGGTAGTCGAATACTCTGTGGCGCCAGCTATACTGATCAAGTACCAAGAACTTTATACATAACACTGGATGTTTTAACATGAACAATGTTTTGAAGCAAAAAAATATGACCTTGAATAACGTCACGTGTTTGTTGCTTCTCTCTTTAGGGTGACACCATCGGATCTCAAGTTTAGGACTGACGGTTTCGGGCCCATGTTAATAAATCGATCTCAAGTCTGAGAGAGCGATCTTAGAAATGTCAATGTTTCTTATGTCATACCAGTACAAAATGACATATCAAAAGCGCAGTCAAGATCGTTACAAGACTTATGTGTTAACAATGTACACTGCTTATTAGATGCTACGCATATTTTAAAGCTTACTAGAAATGTCTGATTATAGGTACATTAACAACGCCGGACGGAAATGTCATTTAAATTTATTTAAGAACTTCACATGGTGCAATTGAAAGAAGGGTTAAAATTGTCCAAAAAGTTACAGGTGGACATGTCAACTATCATAGTATAAAAATAAATACATATATGTACGTCTTGCAGCGCAGACACTCAGTTCTTCTGTCGCTGATGCTATTGATTTCTTGTGCAACAGTGGTGATCCCAATTCCAGTGGAAGTGAAGCTACCACAAAACTTATTAGAATAGTAAATAGATTGTTTGATGATAATGAATAGTCATGTAATCATGACTTTTCTAATCTTAATCACATCACACCTGTTTTTTGTATTGTATTGTTATTAAATGTGTTTGTTATTGCTATTACTGGAATATATTTTTAAAGAAAGAAGAAGAATCAATAATTTATAAAGCTTCCAAGTCACCGCAATCAAAAAATACAACCATTTAAGTCACATCACATATGTTGATACGAGTTACAAACTCACTCATCATAAACAAGTAAAAAAAATGAAACAAAACAGTGAAACCATTTCCAAAATTACTTAAAATTTAAAAATATAAATATGCGGTATGTATCAGCTAATATATTTCAGCTATCTGTGGAAGTCCCGTCAAAATCGGTCCGGTCGTTTCGGAGATTACCCGGAACAAACCGCTTCAACCCGCTTTTTTGTTACCTATGTACTGTATACGAGTATGTACTTGCATATGGATTTAGTGAAAAGGTGTTATTTTGATATTACAAACAGGCACTCAAATTTTATGTGTTTGTATAAATAACCCAACCGGCATTCGAGCTTACGCGCGTTCTCTGCGTGACGGTCTAACTGTCACTTACTCACAGAGCGGTACCGACGCGAGCACGTATGCGAGCCGAACGCCGCGCGCGCCGGCTCGGCTCCTGCCTAGGGTGGAAGTGTGCAGGGGGCAATGTTAGGAATACACACCCGTCATAAAATAGGTACCCATTGTGATTGTGGTACTTATAAACTTAGCACAATCACAATATATGGTAAGTGTAATAAGATGATATTTTTGACTTTGGAACATACGATTAGTATAATACTTATGTATCCTTCCTTACTCAGAAAATCTGAAATACAGTGAGATGATGGTCACCCTTCTTAGGTCAAATGTTCATGTAAAAACTAAATGAATATAGTACGAAAAGTACAACATAAACTGTTATATCATTAATCAATAGCCACACAATACTAATAATAATCATTTATTGATGTTTTATTATGTCTCCCATTAAAAATAATATAAATATGGTTAAATACGGTGATTAGCGTAAAATTCAATTACCCGTGTAACTTAATGTTTGAGTTTGGTATCCATACACTTCTGCAATTTTGCACAACACAATACATCGTTTAAATTACAAGAATACACTTTTATTTAAGCATTAAACTAATTTAAAAATGCGAAGTGCTTGAAAATCTTTGACAGTTTGGCCATAGTGTCAAATTGCGTGTTCTATCAGTGTTGCTAAATTATTAAAATAACAGCTACCGACAATCAGGAAAGTGAACGGTTGATATATTTTTTGGTTTTCTATATAAAAATAAATACTGAAGTCAAAAGAGGATTCTCAAATTGACGCATATGTAATATGTAAATAAAATCCATAAAAAAACAGACACGAAAACCATGGACTTGGCTCATCACACGTTACTTTGGGTATTTTTTTGTGTTTATCATGGCAATTTCAGATGAAGTGTGAGAGGGACAAAATGTATGTATGTATGTAAAAAAACCTGTCTTCACTCCATAGTTCTACGTGATATCTCCAGTGGTATTCTAAGCTTCTTGTCAAGTACTATCATAAAACTGTCTACGCTTTTCTCTATGGTCGTTCGCGTCACGTAGGTCGTACGTCAGACAATCATTCATTCGTTCGTCAGGCTGTCGAGTCACTCACTCCTACTCATTCTCATTACGATTTGAGATTTGTCTGGGGTTTGTTCATTTCAATGACGTTGGTTAAAAGTTAAAACCTTGGTCATAATAAACGTCCACTTTTTATAACTATTGTGTGAAAATGGATCGCAAAGTGCGTGTAACTAATATTGCTGCTAGTGTGTTCCTGTTAATAATATGTGCCGGCCAGATCGTCGGTATGTCCCAACACTGTTACCCACGTACCAACACAAAATCATACAATACATCACACTAAATTAAATGATGCACTTCAGTTGCATCTAAAAGTTTTGGCATGATCGTTTTTATGTCTTTACTATTTGTTTGTGACGTGTTTGCCAGGTAATTTCATGGTCGCCTCGATCTTTCTCGAAACGAATGCAAATAGAAAATTCATTTGCAGGCTTTGTAGGTCAAGTTGTACAGCATGACTTATCGTAAAAAAGAAAATGGTAACGTTGAACGGCTTGCGTCTAAAGTCTTATATCCATGGACTTTAGAACAGCGTCCATTGAGTTCATATTCATGTATTTTAACAGTAGCTTATAAAAGTCTTTGTGTGAGAACACAATTGTATTAGTAATCAAATTGCAGGACACCTGGTGTTTTCTTGAAATATATTCCTACTGCTAATTAATATTGTAGACATTCGAGACCTGTGTGTTTGTGTGTATGTCTAATAAATTGAGGATGTTCTTTCTAAAGTTAAAAGTTCAATTTTTTTTTATCATTCTTCAAATGGCTTTGCTTCTTTATTGTGGATAATTAAATGTGTCTTTTACTTATGACCGCATTTATAAACATATTCAATTCCTTAATAAAACTGTTACATTGTCAACCTTAATGCAGGGCCCGGAAGCAGATAGTTTTTAAAGGTGTTTGAAAAGGGATATGACTCACCATTTTACTAAAACAAAGTTTTAGTAAATTTTGTAAAGTATATTACTACAATTAATTAACTTAATTATTTTCATTCCCAAAAAGGGTTAGTCATATAAAAACTCCTTTAATACACCAAAAACAGTTTGCTTTTCGGCCTTAGTTTCAAGTGTTAATAAAGTCAATACAATAAACATGAGTCTTATATGACTAACATCATTTATCAAAATTGGCATTTGGACCATTTTATTTGGGACTTCGGACATATTTTTTTTCAAAATTCTGTTTAAGCTGTGTGTAAAAATTCAAATGTATTGGTACCAACCATATAAAGAAAGTTGAGGATGAAAGCTCAGCACTACTATTGGACACAATTGAAAATCAATGGCAGTGATCAATTAAAAAATAATAAGGTTCTAAAGTTTAGTATTACCCTTAGAAATATTTCATTATTAAATCTACTCTAAGCAGTGATAGCCGATTGGTTAAAGCACGCGTCTTGTGGGCACCAGGTCTTGGGTTCAAATCCCGGCTCGCACCTCTGGATTTTTCGAAATCTATGTGCATATATAGAATCATAATTTCTATATGATTATCACTTGCTTACGGTGAAGGAAAACATCGTGAGGAAACCTGCATGTCTTAGAAGGTCTAACCAATTTTCGGAAGGCATGTGAAATCCGCCAACCCGCACTGGGCCAGCGTGGTGGATTATGGCCTGAATCCCTCTCATGTTGAGGGGAGGCCTGTGCCCAGCAGTGGGACGTCAAAAGGGCTAAATTATATTATTATTATTATTAAATCTACTCTTGAGATAGATAATTGCAGTTACCACTTAAATGTGCCTATATATAATATACAGTGGTGGTCATATAATTAAGAACGCTGATAAAATGGGACGATTCTTTCAAACTAAGACATATAACTAATTGCATGCATTTTTTTTTATTTATCTCAGTATCATAAAACGTTTCCATAAAATCACTGAATTCATTGATACACATGATTAGCTAAAAATAAATAGGCAAACTTTTTTTACACTACTTCTAAACATAGTATTCCTATTTACTGGCTGGTCACGTAATTAAGAACGCTTTATAATTTATACATTTATTCAAATTTAAAAGAGAACACTCAGTTGATTTGCAGTAGGTTACTGTTTGTGGAATTTTGGCGCCATTTAGTGCTGTAAAAGATTTAAAGTGATTGCTATTATAAAAAAAACGATGGGAAAAAATAAAAGTTGTGTTAAATCTACAAGGGAAGTAATAATAGATCTCGCTAGAAAAATTGGTGTTATAAAAAGATAGCCGACCATCTGCAATGTTCAAAAACTATGGTTTTCCACGCTGTAAAGCATTATGCTACGCATCAAACTACTTCGAATGTTCCACGTGTGCCTAGACAGAGAAACACAACTCCTCGAGATGACCGAAACATCGTTCGTATGGCAAAACAAAATCCTTTTAAAGGGTCAAACGAGCTGCGAAAATT
Organism: Notodonta dromedarius; assembly: GCA_905147325.1. Taxonomy (NCBI): domain Eukaryota; kingdom Metazoa; phylum Arthropoda; class Insecta; order Lepidoptera; family Notodontidae; genus Notodonta; species Notodonta dromedarius. The sequence goes on from LR990160.1 coordinate 12,985,048, forward strand.
ATATTTTGGTGAAAATAACCCTTCAGCAATCTCAGCACGCACTATTCGAAGACGTTTGGTAGAAGAAAAATTGCACGGAAGGATAGCAAAGAAGGTTGAAACTTTGCCACAGGCAAGCCCGGCTTGCATTTGCGAGAAAGTATGAAAACTGGACTGTGTGGCAGTGGAAAAAAATACTTTTTCCTGACGAGACGAAAATAAACAGAGTATGTTCTGATAGAAAACGATATGTACGACGTCCCCCGAATACAGCATTCGACCCTAAGTACACGAAAGTTACATTAAAGCACGGTGGTGGAAATATGAAAATTTGGGGTTTCTTGGTGTTGGACCTGTAAATTTGATAGAAGGTAACATGGATCAATTCCAAAACAAAAATATACTGGAAGAAACAGTGTTACCTTATGCTGAAGACGTTCTACCGGTTATTTGGACATTCCAACACGACAATGATCCAAAGCACACTGCACGCACCGTAAAGGAATTTCTTACAGCGCAATCAGTTTCTGTCTTGGACTGGCCAGCTAACAGCCCAGATCTAAACCCAATAGAGAATCTGTGGTTTGAAGTAAAGAAAAAGGTTTCAAATACTCAGTGTGGTAATTTAAGAGAGCTGTACGACGTTTTTTTTAGAAGAATGGAACTCTATTTCTCTTGCGAAATAACAAAAATTAATAGAGTAAATGCGTCGTCGGTGTAAAGCAGTGATTAAAAGCCGTGGACATGCTATTAACTATTAATTTTAGTTAGAAATGTATTAAATTGCTTGTTAAATTTTTCGCGCTACATATTATTGTGATTTTTTAAATGTAAATGTCATACAAAACAATTTCCGTTCAGTTTAACAAAATCGTTCTTAATTATTTGTCCAGCTTCAGTACTATTTGAATGTGTTACTTTGGTAAAATAAATTAAATTTTAGAAAAAATAGTTGACCAATTTGTTCGTTATTCCTAAGCCACGTTGCTCTATTAATGTGGCTATTTTATAACATGACTAGTTGCTTCTCAGAAGGTACACATCTCTGTGTATGACATTATTCAAATAAAAACTTCTAGAACTTCAAATCGTTCTTAATTATATGACCACAAGTATTATCTTGTGTAATGAGAGAAGTAGACTTTATTCTTTGCCTATTCCCCTACCACATGTCGTGCATGTGCAGGCAAATAAACACATGAGGTCACTCATTTTATCTGCAAGTGTTTTGGTAACAATAATTTACCTATCTTTTATGTACCTACCTAGTTTTCGTTTCTCTCATATCAGTTGTTTGCATATGGTTTATTAAGTATACGTGTTATTCATTATATTTACATATAACATACCTACTTCTTATCTGAAGTGAGCAGGTATAATATCTATGAAAACTTGCTTTTCACCTCTCTTTTGAATTACCCTGAGAGCTGTTACCTGTTACCTAATAGTTGTGAGGACAGTAATATAGCTTTGATATAAATAAAAACAATATGCTCGCTTAGTGTAGTGGTTCGAGCGGCCGCTTGGCTTACTGCTTCGGGTGGTTGCGGGTTCGATTCCCGTCAGGTGAAATTTCGGAAATAGCCATTTCGTAATTCTCCCTGGTCTGGGTGTCACTGCGATCGCCCCCAGTCCATTGTATGGTACCCCTAGTACAAGCGATACTTAGTTCGGGACGAGACGCAACACTTTTTAAACTTACGGCTGGAATTTTATAACATCTTGCGTGGGCCATTTACAGTTCGTCCGAAATGTGGCCCTCGGGCATGGTTTTGAACAGCCTTGTACTATGGGTACTACTTACCATACATTGGACTAGAAGCACTCTCAGTTTCACCCACGCCTGGGTAAATCAAGAAGAGGCCGTTTTTAATTTTAATATAAATCGCCCGCGAGTTCTCATATTATCCCGTTGAGAAATATCAAACTTTGTATAAAGTTGGTCTCTTACTCAGACAAATATTGTTTTTGAATACGGTCGTTAATGTCCTTTACCTTATATTTTATTACCCTTAAAACTGCTTTTAGAGCTGTTTGGCCGTAGTTGTTTGGATTATTTATATTGAAATCTTTATGCCTGTTCGAAAGAGGTTTAAACCTTAACCAAAAAAATATATCTATGGTACCTATGTTCGTACAACACGCGGAAACTACTAACGCGTTTTGATGCAATTTTATTTTACTTATATTAAATAACTTATATTAAATTTTTACTTATATTAAATAAAGCTTAAGGTGATCATGATACATACTTTTATTCCATAGAATCGCCACAAGTATTACGAACGAGTTTTAACAAACTATGACGTAAATAATTTTATTATTATAATTATGTTGCTTAATAGATGATACAAGAAAGAAGAAAGACGAGGAAAACTAATCGTTTTCCTTATGTACGGACTTCGCGACTCGCACGTGATGCACACTTGCTTTATTCGAATACGTATTATTACCATTGGTTTACTAACGTATGCAAGTCTGTTTCTAAAAAGGAAGAAGATCATTATTGAAATAACCACAAACTAAACAAACATTGAAAATACTCAAAGCCGTGCTCGCCGCTGACGGTCCCAATTCAGCCTCTGCTGGTTGACACAACCAGCGCTGGTTCATTGGAACCGTTTACCGATATCAAGGCCATTAACCAATGGACCTTAAACATGCAATGCGTAAAGGCGTTTTTCAAGCAACGATTAAACTCCCGCCGGGCCTTGCCGAATTTCGGAAATGGCCATTTCGTAATTTGCCCTTATCCGGGTGTCGCTGAGATCGCCTCCAGTCTATTGTACGGAACCCACAGTAGGTACAAGCGTTGCATATTTGCGAACCATACAGTTGGTATGAATCAGGCGATATTTATAGTTATATTTGTTTCAAAGTTCATAATAACTATCATCATGACACTATATAAGGTCATACGCCATGTTTTTAGTCTTAATTACTTATGATTATCGTTGTTTGCGCGACCCTAATCGAGAGTTCACACATTGAAGTCATTGACCACATTGTATGACAGCCGGGCCAAGTTCAGATAAATGGTTGTATCGCCGCGCGTTTTGCGTGGACCATTTTTAACTGACTGCCAATATAGGAGGAGGTTCTATGTTCGTCTGTACTTATGTTTTATTTTTTATTATTATTGAATATCCTACTAATATTATAAATGCGAAAGTTTGTTAGTGTGGATGTATGTATGTATGTATGTTTGTATGTATGTATGTTTGTTACTCCTTCACGCAAAAACTACTGAACGGATTTGGAAGAAATTTGGAACACAGATAGATTATAACCGGGATTAACATATAGGATACTTTTTAACCCAATAATCCAATACTACGCGGATGAAGTCGCGGGGCACAGCTAGTAGCTAATAAATCTAACTATCTATTCAAATATAAATATAGTGCAAGTATAAGGATAAGGCAGGCTGCACATTATCAGAAAAACGCCGGAAAGCACGCGGCGCTTAGGTACATTTTGTATGATCCCGAAAACTATCAAAATTTTGCCAGAGCGATAGTAAGCTTTCGGTGATTGGAATAAAGTCGTACGGCCGTGTGTTAGAAATATTCTGTCAAATTTCCTATGAACCACGGGCCACCAACCGTATAAGTCGAATAGTCAATAATCGATAATCAACTAGTTGATATCAAACAAATGTGTTGTTTATTACTTACTATAGAGATAACGTGTGGGGTAGCAATGCTTCCTCGGTCATAAAACATTAATATTATCGTGCTAATTACATAGCGTGTAATTGACCTGATTAATGTTGTTTTGATATTTATCAAATCAAATGTCAAGGTGAAGCAAGACCAACCTTGCTCACAGGGACGAATGGTTAATTCCTTTGTGGTGGTAGTGCCGACCCAACCTCTGTCGACTATCATGAGTGAAGAGTTTAGGCTGAAGGATGTTTTGTTTCCCATGCTTCAGAGGTTAGCCGCAGGGCGCCAAGCGCGACACGTCTGTTACTCTACAATAATAAGTAGCTTAGGTTTATTCTCACATGTATGTTAGCCTTTAAAATATTTATTATATGGACCATAAATGTGTAGGTTAGTTACTATTGTTATGCTTCATGTTCCGTTGCCTGAAATAAAGAAAAATATAAATAACTAGCTGTGCCCCGCGACTCCGTCCGCGTTCTGTTGAAATTTTTCCTGAATTTTCTTTGCTATAAACCTCACGGAGCCCGAGACCTTTCCAACGAATGCAAAACCGTGGAAATCGGTTCGTGCGTTCTGGAGTTATAGCGTCAGGAAGGAAAACCCGACTTATTTTTATATAGTAGATAAAAATAAGGAGCAGCGGTTCTAAAATAGCTTAACATCCGTTATTTTTGGTGAGATATTATGACTACAATAATAGGTTTAGAATGTATTAGTTGTATGATGCCCCTCGTTAATGGATGCGTTTCTAAATGGTAACTTCCTGTTGTTTCAATTAAAACATTCGTTACTCTGTATAACGAGGCATCGGCTCACCCGGCTTATTTTAAACGAGCACAAGCCCGAGACTCCGCCCCTTAAGCCATTGTTTATTTTTTTCATGGATTTCCAATAAAGCATACACACATTACATAATATTATGTACAAAGGTTTACAATGGTATTATGCATGTGTGCACTCCCAATTATGAGAAAATACAGCCTGCATGTTTAGCATTCCGTAGTCCCTACGAGGAATCCTTATAAGATCATCCAGTCAGCCCCACTCAGTCACAGTGTCATAACTTCTACAGTTTTAGTTGATGAAATTTGTATAGAGATACCTTAAAATGGTTCTTAATTTAAAAAACTTTATAATTTATATATATAACTAGCTGTGCCCCGCGACTTCATCCGCGTAGTATTGGATTATTGGGTTAAAAAGTATCCTTTATGTTAATCCCGGTTATAATCTATCTGTGTTCCAAATTTCATCCAAATCCATTCAGTAGATTTTGCGTGAAGGAGTAACAAACATACATACATACATCCACACTCACAAACTTTCGCATTTATAATATTAGTAGGATTCAGATATATATATTTCTTTAGCTACCCCATCATGTCGCAAAATTGTATTTTCTAATGAAAAATATATACTAGACTATATTTTATAATTAACCGTGTCATTTGTGAGTTTTTACATCTAATGTTATAAACAATGTGTAGGTAATTCCTAGCAACACAGAACAGCCCCACGCACTTGCCCAGTGCCCAGTTACACCTAAATAAAAACTAAGTTTAGTACAAAGCTACTGTTGAGCCGTTTTTGACTGACAAAAATATTGTTTTGTACCTTTACCATACTGATTGCTTCCAGCGTTAAATGAAGAATACACTCTGGACAGCGGCTCCTCGAGCCCGTTCCACGTGGACATCGCCCGGGTGGACCACAGCCGGTCCCGCCGCGACACCGGCCCAGTTGACCCCAAACCGCCGGTCCCAGTCGCCCAAGTCCCAGCTAACGCCACTGTTTCACCATCACCGGTCTACCAGACCAGCAATACATCAAGCGGATATGATTGTGAGTACCTAACCTACCAAGGACCAACCAAATACTAGTACTAGTAAAACAAAACAATTACTACTACAAAATACAACTACTTCAGCAAATCATTTAGGTTGAGAGTTTTTTTATACAGTTCTGTTTGACGATTACAGCTTAAAATACTTTTTAAATATCACTAACATCTAGTCTATATCTAGATAGTATTTATTACAAACAAGTTAAACGTATAATAAACACCTTATATTTTAAAGGTTTCCGATCCGAATTAGAAGGAGTATAATAATAGGGAACACTGTACTAAGCGGCAGTACTGTGACGTCACCGCTAGTGTGGTGGGCCTTACCCAACTACAAACTTTAATAGTGAATTGTTGAAATGTCCTCTATCATAAAATGACACTTATGATCTGTGCCCGATCTACTGCCCAGGCCGTTCATCTATAATTAACTAGCTGACCCGCCAGACGTTGTCCTGTCTTAACTATGAATATGAGCTGCATTTAATTATAACGTGGAAATCGATTCCGTTCAACTTCATTCAAAGAAGTCAAAGACGTACAAACACAACTGTCAGTTATGTCAAAAACTGTCAGTATTGTTTAAAAAAAATAAAATTGTCGTTAATATTTCTAATGTTCCGCTCAAATTTATTTCGTATTTTTTTATTTCATAAGAACCTGCTCCTGACAATAATAAACACCATCCGTTCACGCGTGATGCGATGACCAAGGAAATAAAGATTATTTTTTATAGATTAATAATTTAAAGTGGTCTTATGTTTACATATATCCCGCTCAATTGGCGCGGCGAGATGTGGCCTAAATAACACAATAAATAGTGTGCGCTCTGTGTGATGACAAATGACAATCGCCGCACCTACGTCAGTATGTTGACGCATTTTGAAAATATTTGTCACGCTTGCGCGAACATGATGCCTATAGCTTCGGACGATAGAGGCATTTGAATCATGCTATTTGCGTGTAAAATTGTATTGTTACACCATTAATGGTCAATAAAATGGGTGCAAATAAAATTATGTAGTCAGTATTAAGAAGCCCAGTGTGGTTCGGCGGGTTGCAGGTTGACTCACGATGTTTTCCTTCAAATCCTACTAATATTATAAATGCGAAAGTTTGTGAGTGTGGATGTATGTATGTATGTTTGTTACTCCTTCACACAAAAACTACTGAACGGATTTGGATGAAATTTGGAACCTATATGTTAATCCCGGTTATAATCTATCTGTGTTCCAAATTTCATCCAAATCCGTTCAGTAGTTTTTGCGTGAAGGAGTAACAAACATACATACATACATACATACATACATACATCCACACTCACAAACTTTCGCATTTATAATATTAGTAGAAATAATGATAAAGTTTCATAGTTTAAAATTTAAATGAAAAACTCGACTTCTCGTTACAAATAACTCCCTGAAGTAAAGAGACCGACAACAAAGGGTGATTTCTAATGTCTATGGTCTAGCTCATATTACTATCTTGTTTGTGTCGATTCACATTTCCCTGTACGTTACGCCCGCATTTTTATATGCAAACGTCTGTGAGATTCGAACCCAGGACCTCGCATCCCACCATAATTAGCCGGTTAGGTTCTTCGGCCTCTCAATAACGATCAACAGTTATCATCTATTTTGGATTCCGTAGTGAAAGGATAAATAACCCATTTGAGACAACGGTTTAAGTATTTATCTATGAGCATAGAACTTGCATGTTAGACACTTTTAGTATACTAGGTGATACAAAATGGGTATACTATTTTTTTTGCAACTTAACTTTGTAAATCTCAAACTATCGGCTTTGTGGGACAGTTGAAGTACTAAAGGTTTTGTAGACTTGTGAAATCGGTCAACAGCTGTATTCCTATAACACCTTTTGTTTTTCAAGTTCCTTTCAAAGCTGATGGTTTTAGAATTACAAAGTTAAGTTTTGAAAAAAAAAGTATACCCATTATGTGTCACCTTGTATATTTTGGAGTTAAAAAAGTTACTTGCGGTGCGACTGAAATACTAATGGCGTGATTGTTATTACTTATTTTATATTAATGATAATAAGTTCGCTGCTATATTTAATGAAAATGGGTTCTGGCGTTTTCATGAAAGGCGTATTTCACGCATGAGGGACACTTAAATTTTTATTTCCCTCGATTTGGGGACGTACGGAACTCGGCCCACGAGACCGGATTCGCGTTTAACCATTTTATGATTTTGTTTCGATATTTTCGCGGTGTAATAATGAAACCAGTTCCGACTTGTTATTCTTGTTTGTCGTTCATGTCTTGTAGTTTAATCAGTCTCTTTGTGAGAATCACGCGAGAATAGTACAGACAATAGTATAGCTGGCATATCACGAGAGGGCGCGTGTTCAATGTTATATTTACCCACCGCGACAAACTCGCCATTAGAATGCGTCTATGATTTTAGTTGTCCCTATTAAACTAGTGGTTTTAAAAAACAGCTGGCTTTTGAACACTTTTTTGACAAGTGTTTTCGAATCCCTTTTTTAAAATTGCCCCCTCTCGCCATCTTTTTTTCGGTTGTAGACATCACTGCACTTCTATTGACATGATTTTTCTCGGGGAAAAAGTTTTTGGCTCGTCGATCTCGTCGTTAAATGCGTCATTTTATACTGATTTAATATTAGTTATTCTTATGCATCAGTCTTGACTATCCGCTGACGTCTGTTACTTTGTGTAAATATTTTTTCAGTGTTAAATTAATTTAAAATACATGATGTAAGTCCGTGGCTAAGATAAAATAATGTGTGTGTGTGTGTCTTGAACAGTTGTTTGTTTATGACATTCTGCGTCTGAATATAAATAAAATGCAAATTTTTATTGATACTGTTTATGATGGGGTCGAGTTTGTATTAATTTATTTTTTGATAGTTTTATCATTTTAATAATAATAATGTATCGTCATCGTAGTTATCAAACATTCATAACAAAACGAGCGCACTGGAGCATAACACTTTATTATTACAGGAACTGCTTACATTACTTACGTTACAAAACCTAGCGGAATGAAAGGCTCCTGGTAGGACTGTATCCCTTTATACTGGGGCAACTGTTTTATTTGGAAACTTATTTTAATACAGAATTTGATTTCTAAGAATTCCAATCTGACGTTATTAAGTGACTAAGAAATAATTTCATAAAAAGTATTGTCTTGTCTATAGATACGGGTTCTGACTTCTGTAAGCCAGGATCATCAGGATCTCTAACTGCTAATTCGATGAATAAAATTAAATTTCATTTAATTCAGATTACCATGATCCATAGGTAATTTAAAAAATCCTCACAAATACCCATAAAAATTAAATAAGTTATAGGTAGAATAGCCGACAACAAAACCAGGAGTCACAGGACAATAATAAATAAATATGAAGCGGCGAGATTTATGGAAAAAATAAAAGTAGTTTTAGCCAAGCTATTGTGGTACTTATAGCAAAGTTATGACACAGAGGTGTGAAATTATATTAAGTACTAACTGGGCCCGCGACTTTGTCCGCGTGGAATTTAACTTAACAAAAAAGCCCGCTCCCGCGGCCAGCGCCCGCGCGTCAGGACCCATTTTCTTAAATTTTGTTTTTCTAAAATAAAAGTAGCCTAAGTTACTGCTTATAACAACAGCTATCTACCAGTGAAACTCCCGTCAAAATCGGTCCAGCCGTTTCGGAGATACTGTTTGATTTCACGTGTTTTTATTTTTTTACACGGAACCCTAATTGTTTTTCTAAAATTAAAGTAACCTAAGTTACTCCTTAAAACATTAGCTAACTGCCAGTGAAAGTCCCGTCAAAATCGGTCCAGCCGTTTCGGAGATTACCCGGAACAAACACACAGACAGACAGACAGACAAATTTTTTTTAAATCGCCTTTTTGTTATAGGTGTCGTATGTACTTTCATATGCATTTAGTTAAAAGGTGTTATTTTGATATTACAAACAGACACTCCAATTTTATTTATTTGTATTTATTTTTCGATGTATTTGTCTATAGTTCGCACGGCTCGCTGCACTAAGCTCGATTCCCGTTTTGCAAATTTTTGGAACCACCAGTCCCATCATACAAATGTTGCTTATTATAATACCTATGCAGTTTCCTGCCAGGTACTAATTGTCGCGGTGCCCGCGACTTCGTCCGCGTGTAATAGTGTCTTTGTGTAGCATTTTTAATTATTTAGGCTATACAAAAACATTCACATAAACCTTAGGGTAAAAGCCGGATAGTTGCCTCGGACGGATACATGCCCCGGTTTTTAATACACTATGTTGGGAACATAAGTTGTGATTGCGCTTTACTACAATAAGTAGTGACCCCCTGCAGGCCTCAGTGCCGTCTAAGCCATCAGAATAGGTGCAAGTGTTATGTCCATGTGAGCAAAAACCTTCCGCGGCGAAACTTTGACGGGCGTTATAATTATATTGGTAAGTAATTACTATTGAATATTTTTATTACTGATCGTAGTTTCACTCAAATTTTTGTTTCTTTGCATGCATTAGAGTTTAAATTACATTGTTTATTATGTTTTATAGCTAAATATTTTTTATTTACTTCGCAAATAAAAAGGGCAAGTATCCGCATCAAAAAGGATAGTCGCCCTACTTACTTTCGCGGATAGTTGCCCCTAGAGTGATTAATATTTTTTAACAATCAAAGACGGATTTTATTTTTTGTTGTTTTTTCCAATTTACTGTGACTCTAACTTGTTAAATAAAATAAATATCTACTTAACTTTATTATATATTTATTCCAGATAAGCAAAATGCCTCTCAAATATAAGCGAAAACCAGGCGTGGTGCCACGCAACATCAACTGGACAGAAGATAGCTCAGCACTTGTCTTGGAAGAATTGAGACAGAAAAAAATATCAATGAAATTTTTCGAACATGCATAATATCCTCTCGAACCTTAAGAAGACGCTAGGAAAAAAGTAACCAGCAACTACTAACTCAAGGAAAATATCATGTTCTTGGCTTCGAGAATGAAAACAGACTAGTAGCTCATATATTGAAGCTCGGAGACGCCGGTTTTCCTCGTGACAGAAGTAAATTATAAAGACTGTTAAATAATTAATAAAGATTACTTTAATTGATATAAATTTCATTCAATCCAAAATAAAAATCATACCGAGGTTACTATTCCCCGCACGAGGCAAGTATCCCGCGAAGCATTTTCCACGCTAGGCTACTATCCGCCATAGTAGGCAACTATCCCTTTTCTGAGAGGTGTAATAAAACAGTATTTATTCAAAACCCTTGTTAATTATGTATACAAAAATAGGCTGTTATGGAAGATAAAAGACCTATGTTTTGAGATATATACTAAATAATTTTCAGCAAGTTCATATTTTTTTTAAATAAAGCTTTTTCGAAAAGTGGGGCAACTATCCGGCTTTTACCCTACATATTTCCATACAAACTTTCACCCCCTATTCCCTATTGTTATTTTACACCCTTGAGAGTCAACCTTTTACAAACTTTGAATGTCATATTTATTTATATATATCGAATTAACAGCCTCAAAAATAAGTTTCAAGCTTCTAGCTCTAAAAATGATGATACTACTATACAACTTTTCATCCCCCCCTTTCAACCCCTTATAACCCTTTTTTCGTATTAAAAAGTAGCCTATGCCCTTTCTTAGGCTCTAGACTATCTGTGTACCAAATTTCATTTAAATCGGTTCAGCAGTGTTGGCGTGAAATCGCGACAGAGACAGAGTTACTTTCGCATTTATAATATTGATCTCGTTCATTCCATCATCGTCATTCTTGTAAATAATCGACACAGCTGCGTATAATTAACGTTACACATATGTTTTCTAATTATTATGAATGGTGTTGTCACAGGGCGACAAACAAAAGACATAACTCTTGTTATTGCACTGTGTAAAGTCCATAACATTGTGACAACACATATAGGTATAACCACAAAAAAGACAATTAATGGAATGTTGTGGATAGTTGTAGGGAACGACTAGACCACCTCACTTTGCTATCTTCTTCTTCTTTGTCGTAAAGCTCATGGTACAGTGGTCGTAATCGTCATGTGGAGCTGTCGGAGCCATGTTGGTCGCCTCACGATGTCACGTCATTTGTCTCTGGTTCATGCGAGGGTCCGCCCACACAGGTTTCGATCTGGAGCCCGACTCCGTTAACCGCTGACATAACTCGACTCGCACTTGACTCGCTATACGTCAAAACTGATGTATCGCGTATCTGAATACATCAGTTTGACAGTTTGCCTATAGAAACGTAACTAATAGCCTCACCTAGACCTACCGACCATCAGTCACATAAAACTCTGTTGTTGGCAAAATCATCGACTACCTAACGATGAAAGCCATATTTTAAAAAAAGAAGAAGAAGAAGAACTTCTATACCCACCGTTTTGTCTTGAAAATCAAAACGACGCTACCTATCTCAATGGTTATTGAAATAATTCTGTTGGTGAAACAATTGTATAATATCTAGTGTTGGTTGTAGTGATTTACTACTGTATATAACCATTGTTGACTTTTGCAATGTATGTAAAACGTGACGAGGATATAGATTTACACGTTCTATAGCTGTGTCAAATGGGAGTTCGGATTTGGAATGGTGTATTGAGTATGCTCAATATTGACTCGGGATATGAGCTATCAATCGCGCAAAATCCGTCCAGTAGTAACCGCGTGATGCACGTACAATCAACCAATATTTTCAAGGTTCATATTATTGTTTACGAATCGCATTAAAACCAAATGGTTACTCGCAATACGTTATTGAACGGCGGATACGCTGCGGTTCGCGGACAGCTTCCTGCGGCCGGCGGGTGATGTTTCCAAAACAAACGCCAAGGCGAGTGCTTGTCTGTTTCTTCATGAATGACGACAGGGTCTCGCAGGTTAGTGTGAACCAGGCTGTAGCAAGGATACGTAACTTCCAAATAACTTGATAAAAAAACTACAGTAACGTTGTTTGTAACTGTTAAAGACGCAAGATTTTTGCTTTTACTACCTAATATCGACAGAAAACTAGTATCTAATTCTATAAAGGACCTCTTATGTTGTGCTAGAATTATTTTATTTTATACATACTCTAGTACATAGGATCAAGATAGACATCAATACAATGACACGTCATCTTGATAGATCAATGGTTTGATTGTGTTTTGAGACAATCGCAGAGCCCGCACAAACACTGAACGCGGAATGAATTGCAGCCGGTGATGTCACAGTATTCAGTGAAAGGTCGCGTGACAGAATCTTTTTACGTCCTTTTTCTGCTTTTGGAAACTTCCTTGATTTGTTTTATAGGTATCTGTCTAAAGTACATTCACAAAAATAAACATAAGTAGACTTAGTTTTAGCACAAGCTAAGTTCTCTTTATTATTGACACCCGTAATAAATAGAACTCAGCTTATGCCGGGAAAGTCCTCTGAAAATGCAGGCGATAATGTCAAATAAACTGATATTTATAGAATTAATGTAAGTATATAATGTACTAAATATGGTGCCCTATGTAAGCAACTCGTAAAAGAGTTGCGTCCGTATACCCGGCGGTGATGGGCTCCTTGCCTTCCCACGCCTTCGGCGAGATATAATTTCAAATTGGTTCGGATCAGGGCCAGGCTATTACACAATAAACAAAGGATTAATACGTTTGTGGTAATCTTCCATTGCGTGTTCATACGAACGCTAATTGGATAAACACGCGATGTGTCTGTACAAGACACTGGCGCCCGCTTTGTTCGACACCAACTAAGCATACTATCTAAACTAATGTGAGCTTAAGTAAACGATGTTTGGTATGTTGACATCCGCTTTGCGCAGTAGTTTGAGCGTAGGCCGCTCGGCTTACGGCATCGAATGGGTTCGAATGCAGTCCGGGCATATTTGAGATAGCCTTATTCTAATTTGTCTAGAGGGGTATTTAACACGATACGTCTGTACTTTCGCCATTTTTTAATTTATTCGAAAATATGTTTGAATTTTATGAATAGTGGAACAAAATACAGACGTTTAAAGCTTCAGAATCCGTTTTCCATATAGATTCGATTTTTTTATGATAACCGATTCGAATGGTTTGGCTGTCACTAGGAGTGCCCCCAGTCCGTTGAACGTTGTCCTCTCATAGTCTTAAATAATAAATGATTTTTAATATCAAAATATTTTAGTTGTTAATACTACCTACTAGTTAGTAGGCTAATTGTCCAAAAATTTCACCGATTATGTCTCTAAATTATAAATTTGAGATGTAAGTAGTATAATAACATTTTACCTGAATGAATGAGCGTAACTGTTATTAATTAATTATTATTATTATTTTATTTTTACTTCAGATAACAAAGACCAATAAATGTAATTAAATTAATTTAAATAAAATTAAATTAACGCAGCAATATCTATACTAAATTGAAATGTCTATGCTTTTAAAATTAACACTATTGATAAACGTGCAAGGTTGGCGTGTCCCGTAGCTACTTGAAACTACGCGATTTGATTATCATATGCTAACGGAATAGTAAAATACGTATCTATATCCGTTTGTCTACCGTAGACGATGTTACAGTAATAGTAATACAGTTATTTTTGTGTTACACTTGCGACGAGATGAAGTTTATAGTTTTTTTCCAACCACATCTATTCTTTCTTTCGAAATTTGTGCGGTCTTTGCGGTTTTCCCGGGGCTTGAGGGTTATTCGGCGTCATCATTGGACTCCACTGTCAAACCTGGTTTACTCGAGTAACAGTGTTGGGAGCATGTGGCGGGACTGGTCCCCATTAAAAAATATGCTTTCGCGTATACACCTTAGGGTGGATTTTTCAGCGTACATTAATGAAATATTGTGTTAGTTTGGAACCATTCAGGTGGTTGTAAAGTAGTGTTAGACGAAACAACCGATATTGCTAATTCTATCCCCACGCTATCATGTTATCTTTGTGTAAACAAGGAAAAAGTCTTCTTTAATTGTTATCATTTTGTTCACGGAGATGAAAAAGAAAAGAGAGGACACACGTTATTGTTCCAGTACGTTGTTCGTTTGGTGTAAACCCACCTTGGCTGTAAGATTCCTATTAGATGCGCAGACAATTAAGATTCTAAACAAAGCCTGTTTACACTAAGCACATCAAGTCGGTAGGTGTACACAAAGACTACACTTACCATATCAAGCGACGCGGTCCCAACGCTCGCGTGATGCGGTTTCAAATGATACGCGTTGCCCTGCCGCGTTGCCAACTACAATGGAATTACCCGCGATTCGGGGAAAATACCTGCGTTTAAGAACATCACCATTATTCTTATTCTTTTGACATGTTTGAACCTATCCATGCGCAAACTGAATTTCCCGACCTGTAAATGTTTTGTTTCCAAGTCAAATTCTGTGGCCAAGACTTTACCCCAAAAATGTCCAGATCGTCGGTACAGTTTTCTCACTCTGTACCCCGGCCTTTGTTCACTTTGTACCTACTAGATTCCTTTTGGTACTAACAATAAGTCCTTGCAATAGCTTATTATAGCCTCAGTTCGTTGAGCCGGTTGTATCAAACATTTATGATGGCACGGCGATTTGAATTCCTAAATTAGTATCACAATAAGGTATATTTCTGACATTGCAATCTTAGATAATAAATAAAATGCTACAATGGGCACCGAATTGTACGCAGTTGTTAATGATTCAATTTATACGTGATCTATTGTCTCTGGTTTTATTAGACTTAGCATTGACTTGCATGGGCCGTGATACATCGTCCTTACAAGGACACTAGTAGATGATATTTAAATAATTAAATGCTTGCCGTCCTCAACGGATGAACTTCTAATTCATACAGTTAAATGAGAATAGTTCACCTTATACCCTGTTTCTTTTCATCTTTATTCAAAGAGTCAAGCTAATGAAAAATAGATGCCTACTGCTTTCAAACATCGCCAGCCTAACATACAACTGTATAGTCCCCCATTAAGCAACACTTGTACCTACTATCGGTAACGTACGATGAACAAACCCTGTACTATTTATAAGGTTTATTACAGACTCTGACCTCCATGTCAGAGGTGTTCGCGGGCCCAGTACGGTTAGGCGAACTTCACACGTCTCTCGAAAGATGTGCAGGTTTCCTTGCGATATTTTCCTTCACTGTTTAGAAGTGATAATGATGTTTAGAAATTTAATTTGCATATGATATCAGGAAGAAACCCAGAGGTGCGTGCGACACGCTATTCGAACCTGAGGGGTATTCACAAGTGACGGTAAGTTTCCGATGTCGGAAAAAACAGCTTCTATCTTTATTTGACAAATTAATTAGAAGAAGGATGGAATCTGTCGTTTCTGACACAGAAACTTTCCTTTGTCTGTTATCCCCCCCCTGCAGGGTTTGTGTTCCAAAGCGTGTATTGAACCACTGAGCTAACTGCTTAGTATTATTTAATTTGCGAATGATAACGGTTTTGAAACACAATAGCCAAGTCTGATAACACTCGTATCTCGTTGTTCCCGGCAGCCGGGTACCTATCGCAGGACAGTTGCCAGTCGGTAGGCAATTTGATAACATGCAATGTCAGAACATTATTTTAATTAAAACTGAGTTTTGCGTGTCTGTCCGTCTGTGTTGGTCAGGCGTACTTCGATCAGAAAGCATCTTGCATGATTAATTATGTATATAATACATGCATTTCATCCGCAGCTTCACCCTACTTTTGCACTGGACGATACATCTTGTTGTATCTATTTTTTGTTGTCATAAAATAGAGACAACAACATTTTTCGTGAACATGTTTCGTCCAGAGCGAACGTAGGGTCTCACCTTTAAATGTGTTTTTTTTTTGGTTTCGCTTTTAGAATTCTTCTTTTACAAATGAATTAGAAGTAAAGATGGAAGCCGTCGTTTCCGATACGGAAACTTTCTGTCGACCGTGAATACCGCCCTAGTCCATAATTGCCGGCTGGGGTGAGGTCAGCGGTGAAATCTATCTCTATCTGAGAATTATTGTTTACTAGTTTATGCCCGCGACTTCGTCCGCGTAGTATTTAACTTAACAAAAAATTCGGGATTATCGGGATAAAAAGTATCCTATGTGTTAATCCCGGTTATAAACTATCTGTGTTCCAAATTTAATCCAAATCCGTTCAGTAGTTTTTGCGTGAAGGAGTAACAAACATACATCCACACTCACAAACTTTCGCTTTTATAATATTAGTAGGATATACAGGTTGAAACAGAAAGGGTATACTTTTTTTTCAAAACTTAACTTTGCCATTTTAAAACTATCAGCTTTGGAGGTAACTTGAAAAACAAAAGGTGTTACAGGGATACAGCTGTTGACAGGTTTCGTAAGTCTACAAAACCTTTAGTACTTCAACTGTCCCACAAAGCCGATAGATTGAGATTTACAAAAGTTGCAAAAAAATAGTATACCCTAGTGTAACGAAGACAATGAAGGGGTGTAGAACAAAAGGACAAGGGAGCATGCAATGGGTTGCGGCTGCGGGTTAGCTCTCTTGGATATAGTAGGAAATGCAGCTATAATAATTTATTTGCCCCGATCTTCCATCAGAGCGTAGTAAGTAGAAGATACGCACAACGTCAACACTCGCCATAAAAAGAGGTTATGCGCTCCATTCTCAAGAATTAAAATCTTAAGCAATAGCCCATATTACATGGCAATAAAAATATATAACAAGTTGCCCAATACCTTCAAAACTGAAAAATCTGTAACAGTATTCCAAAAACGGCTAAAACTATACCTAATCCAAAAATGTTTTTTCTCAGTAAAAGAATATTTAGAGTCCAGCTTTAAATAACGATAGTGGCGATCTGTACTATACAACTGACTTTGCATATAATACGAGGGATGCCTTTTAAGTTTTGTCGTTTGAAGAAAAAAACACAACTAGAACCTTATAGTACTTTTTATTGTTTTTCAAAGTATTCACCACGTAGCTTAATACACTTTTCCATTCGCTCAAACCAGTTATTATAACATTT
Organism: Notodonta dromedarius; assembly: GCA_905147325.1. Taxonomy (NCBI): domain Eukaryota; kingdom Metazoa; phylum Arthropoda; class Insecta; order Lepidoptera; family Notodontidae; genus Notodonta; species Notodonta dromedarius. Next base: position 13,002,516 of record LR990160.1, read on the forward strand.
ATTCCACTCTAAAGTGGGGGTGTTCAAAATGGCTGACTTGAAAGCGTCGACTGCTTCTTCACTGGACTGGAACCTTTGACCACGAAGACTTTTCTTAATTTTAGGAAATGTAAAAAAATCGTTAGGGCTTAGGTCAGGACTGTATGGAGGATGGTCAAGAATTTCTACTTTTTCCTGCTTCAAATACTCAATCGTTTGACGAGCGCTGTGTGAACTTGCATTGTCGTGGTGCAGGATGATGCGTCGCTTTCAGTTAGATTTTCGAAGTTCGGCGATGACTTGTGGTAAACAAACTGTGGTATACCACTCTGCGTTAACCGTTCTACGATCATCAAGTGCAATAGTCGCAACATGGCCGGTTTTTCTAACGAACGTGGCCACCATCTTCTTTGAAGTGCTTCGAGAACGAACAACTTTAGTCGGCTTTGGCTCGTCTTGAAAGACCCAGATTGTAGATTGTTGTTTGGAATCAGGATCGTAGGCATAGATCCAAGATTCGTCACCACTGATGATGTCGTAGACGTGATTTGACTCTCCTCGGTTGAACCTTTGCAGAGTTTTCTTACACCATCTGACGCGGGCCGCCTTGTGATCGTCGGAAAGCAGATGCGGTATCCAACGGCAAACTAGCTTTCTTACACCAAGCGCTTCATGCAAGATCTTCTGAATGGTTGTCCCTGAGATGCCTAATAGAGCCTCTATCTCACGATACGTCACATGACGATCTTCGAGAATTAGTTGTCTCACTCCAATTATGTTATCTTCAGTGAATGCAGATTTTGGGCGACCTTCGCGAGATTTGACACTAACACTAGTATGTCCACGCTGGAATTCTAAATAGCAGCGTTCGACAGTCCGCAGACATGGGGCTTCATCCCTGAACACAGATATTAGCTCTTCAAAACACTGAAGCCGTGTCAGGCCTCTTCTAAAGTTGTAGAAAATTATTGCACGAACATTTTCCTTAGAAAGATTCATTTTCGTACGTAACCTGACAGATTCTAATCGACGCTGTGACTAAACAATAACATTAATCCTAATACATTCAACTGTTTTGAGATTCGAAATTTAAACACATTCGAATATAGAACAGTTCCAAATTCAAAATTGCCGGGAATTATGGAAACGACAGAACTTAAAAGGCATGCCTCGTATAACTTGAATTATGATTTGTAGTATCTACTTGAAAAGGATGACATTAACATTGACGAATAAAATTGTATTAAATTCGTTTATTGACATTTAATTTTTGACATAACTAATTATATCTCATTTCTCCTAATATTATTATTTTGCTGTGCCCGACAGGGTCCATATTGATCTCTCACCTTGTTATACCATCTTTGTAATACATATATGGAATGCAATAAAGTATTGACTATTAATACCCAGTCGAACCAGCCTTTATTTGAGGCTGCAGCTTGGATCAGGATGCAACTATTTTATAAATAGCCGACCCTGGCGACTTGTCTAATATTGTCTGGTTCCACCCCGGCCTAGGCAAACCCAGCTGATTACACTATGGTGCTCTCACACCGCTGTTGACAAACGTTTGTCAACAATGAACGTCGTGTGAGCAGATTGCTTTCTTTATGTTTATCAATATGACTGTGGGAGCATCTTCAATACAATAATGAGTGACCAATCTTAATGGCCGCTCTGAAGTTAGTGTCAAGGGCGTTGCAATACACGATTTTAGTACATAACGCGTATTGCGACGTAGCTCGAGTCAACTTCAAATTGCGAATCCTGTACACCTTAACGTTTGCAGAATAAAGTCGGAGTTTGCTGTGCCTGTAAATGAGAAGGCTGGCCCACGGGCAAAGATTGGTGTACAATACCAATCTATTTAATACTAGCTATTCCACGCGGCACAGCAAACGTGGAACTGCGATAAAGTAAAAGTAGCCTCAGTTACTCCTTATAACATCAGCTATATAAGCTATAAGTACCCTATATACTTTCATATTATTTTGACATTACAAACATATACTTCAGGTTATGTGTATAGGTATTGAACGTATTTGTATATTTATTTGCATTTTTTTATTTATTCCAAATAAACAAGTGTTTCGTAATTATGAGCTGTCTGTTTAAGTGTCAAGCAGCAACTACTGATCAAAAATAGGCTTTTCTTTCACTTACATATCATAAGCTATGGGTTCGAAACTATTTTCAATCCTGACTTCACTCCAATAGTGTTGTCTGAATGATTACATCATGTGTTTTGATTTCAGTCTTGCATTATATACAATCAATGGCTTTTGTTTGATAAGCCGCTGTTGAAATAAACACTGTAATTGTAAACAGTACACATCATTCTATAAAGCTATGCGTTCACTATCGTGTAAAACATATTTTCAATGTAAGGCTGGTTGTACATTGGAAGACAGTTAGGCAATGTTGAGGAAGTGTTGGCAACGACCTTTGCCCGAACATTTTGGTCCGAATCACTTATAATTGTGTGTAATAAGGCTATGCGATTTATTTATATGTGTGAGAAGCAAAGCGAATTCACTACTTTTCTTTTAAAGCTTCCCATAAAGTCTGTCCACGCTTGCGCGGTGTCCACCAGCGGTAGGCGGACACGTAGAACAAAATTTGACGCAAAATTAAAGAATGAAGTATATGATATTAATTTGGAATAACAAAGAAACATCATTACGTCCGTATTCCCGAAGGTGTCGGCAAAACACACATTTCGCTGTGGGTGTTTCCCAAAGCCTAATATAATGCCATATTACCCCCACCATATAGGCAAGGTCTAGTGTGTGATCCACATACAATGGTTAAATTGTAATGCTACTACTTAGTACAACTTCATCTTATGAATTATAAACTTTGTAACACTGAAATTAATTATTTTCTCATTTTTGCATACCATATCTGTGCTATCTTATATAAAAGAGCAACGCCGAAGCTAAATACTTGTTTGACATTTACAAAAACCGACGATGTATGAGATAAAAGAGTAGTTATTTATTTTTAGCACAACTGCGTTAAATTGATAGCGGCAAAAGCGAATTATTATATTTAATGACTTATCCGAAATGTTAATCATACTAATATTATAAAGAGGAAAACTTTGTTTGTTTGATTGTAATTAATAGGCTCCGAAGCTACTGAACCGATTTGAAAAATTATTCCACTGTTGGGAAGCTACACTATCCCCGGGTGACATAGGTTATAATATATTTTCAAAAAAAATACGGGTCCTTACTAAAACTCGAATAATGTAACCGCAATGTACCCGTGCGAAGCCGGGGCGGGCCGCTAGTATATTATAATGTCACTCGAGTCGTCGCTCTTCAGGAATCACTTCGATGTCACGCCACGTATATTCACGTGACTACGTTTAATTGCATCCCTAGTGTCAAGTCGGTGGGTACGGCGCCTTACAAGGACTTGCATTAGCCTTGCGAAATGGTTTTTTTTATTTGGCAGTGCGCCATTTTGATGACACGATTGAAACGTCGCGTGCCACGTGAGCGCCCAATTTAGTTGCCTGCCACTGTATTATTTTCTAATAAATTTATATGTATTTTCACTTAATTTTGCTGAGCGAAGATCATAATATTTTGTTCGCGTCGTTGGCCTAGTGGTCGCAAGCGCAGTCTACCTATCGTGACGTTCTGGGTTCCGTTACGCTTGGCTCTACCGCCGTTATGTTTGAAAAGTTTTAAGGTTTTCGCTTTTGTTTTTGTATCAGGTTTTTTAACAAAACACTGGCATAAAATTAAGTAAAGGATAGAATGTTCATTGTTCCTTTTTTGCTAAATAGATTGCCTGCAACTAGTATACAATCACCCTTATGACATCCGAGGCGATAACATTTTCCTGTTCAGTGTCTAATGCTTGCTAATATTATTTATAACTACCTATATAGTACAAGTCTCATAATACGGCTTTCAGCTCGTGATCATCATTCTCCAACATTGGAGTTCAAAATTATTCGACAAAAAGAATTCATATTTTATTACAGACAACAATTGGATATCGTTATACAGAACAGAATTAACCCACATGCACAGCTGTAGACCAAAAACAACCTTGTATTAGTGGTTCTAGGTTGGTATGGTGTTGCCTGCTCATATTATTTTTTATGCTGTTCCTGAGAATGTACACCATCTTTCATTCATTGAAAAGAGTAACCATTGAGTTTCTTGCCGGCTCTTCTCAGTGGAAGCAGCATTCCGAACCGGTGGTAGATTCTGACTATTCATTAATGCTTTGTTGGCTTACATGAATAAAAACAATGAATTTTTGTATCAGTTTGCACAAGTGTGTGTGGGCTGGGCCCATTTTGCAAAACTATGTCCAATTGTCATTGAATTATGAAGTACCATGACTGTTCCCAGCCGGCGCGGTGGCCACGGTGTCGGTGACGCAGATCCCGCTGCTGGGCGTCAACGGCTCCGGCATTCTGCACGTCAACCTCACCGGGAGCCTGCCTAAAGTCAGCGACCCCATCATGCCCGACGACAGTATGTATAGGATACTCTATTATTTATACACTTGCTTGAACATCTTTAAGGTCATTTTCGTATGGCAGTACTTATCTCTAGTGCCACGATTTGTTCTGGCACATGTACCTACCGTTCGAAATAAACATTTGTTTAGTCATATAGTAATTTCTTGATAGTACCATATATGACACATAGGGCGGTCTCGTACTTATTTTCAGCTTTACAGATGAATTTATGGAGTCATTAATTCATTCGAACGGTTATTGAGTACTCTCAAAACTTATACTAACTCCTAAATAATAATAATTTAGCCCTTTTGACGTCCCACTCCTGCGCACGGGCCTCCTCGCACTGCGAGGGGGATTCAGACCGTAATCCACCATGGCCCAGTGCGGGATGGCAGATTTCACATGTCTTTCGAAAATTGGTTAGATTTTCTAAGACATGCAGGGTTCCTCACGATCTTTTCCTTCACCGTAAGCAAGTGATAATCATATAGAAAATATGATTCGCACAAAGTTTTCGAAATATCCAGAGGTGCGAGCCAGGGTTTGAACCCAAGACCTGGTGCCCGCAAGACGCGTGCTCAACCACTCTGCTATCACGGCACCCCTAGGGCGCTCGAAATCTGAACCTTTAATGAAACGTCCCTCTCATTCCGTAATTAATATGAGAAGCCCACTCGACCCATCATACGCATTTCTCACCAATGCTCTAGATGTAAAATTGAAACAGGGAGAGTGGGGTTACTCTAAGTTGTCCCGTTTACGGGCGTATGAAATGTTGTATAAGTTGTTGTAAAGGCGTCAATAGGCCAGTGGTTAGACGGCCGCCCTCGTCGTAGCCGAGATGATCCGGGTTCGTTCCCCATCCTGGCCATTGATGGCACTCCTAACACAAGCAATAGCTTAGATGGAGGAGTTAACGGTAATACTAGTCATCTGATAAACTCACTTTTCTAGTAATCTTTTATAAAAAAGAAAGTAATTATTTGAACAACTGATTCAAAATTATCCAATCGCCCGTGACGACTTCAGGAGTAATGCTTTGTCTATGGCCGTGACTAATTCCACAATTTTCCACTTCGATTTGCGGTGAAAGTAATACAAAATACGTTTCACTTTGTCAGTGTCAATGACGGGTGACTACTCAAATTATACTTATGTTTATAAGACTACTAGCTTGTGCCCGCAGTACGCTAGCGTAGATTATATTTTCTGAATATCGACAACAGCGCCATCTATTATAGCGCCAATATAGCTAAGAACGATTCAAGTGATCCCATAAGTACAAATAACAGAAGAATTACGAATACACCGCTGAGGATATACATGAACACCAGAATTTTATGTATAATAGATCTCAAATGTTTTAGTGGGTCGTACTCGTTTATAATAACTAAAATTGAACATTTAGAAAACCCCCGATGAGACGACTTTTTAGACTACAAAAGAGCTGATAATTTTCAAACGGCTGAACCGATTTTCATGATACATAGCTAAGTCACTCTTGATCAGATTAACTATCTAACAAAAAAAAATCAAAATTTAAATCGGTTCATCCGCTTGGGCGCTACGATGCCACAGACAGACACACAGTTTAACATATGTATTTGTGTATACAAATACATAATAATATGTTAAACTTACAACACCCATCTTTTTTGTCGGGGGTTGAAAATAAGTTGTGTTTGACAATAGCCGTACGTTCTGTGCTGTATAGTCGGTTAATTTCGCGAAGACGCGTGAATTATTGCAAATTGAACCATAAAGCTAGTGTCATAAGAGTCACAGCACGCAGCTTCGTGAAATGAAAGGACTATACACACGTATTTATTTATAAATATCGCCAGACTAACACACCAACTGTATAGGCCCAAACGCAGCGACGCTTGTACTATGGGAACAGTAGTAGAATGGCCTGTGGGCGATCCCAGTGACACCCAGACAAGGAAAGATCCCGAGAAGGCCATTTCCGAAATTTGCACCGGCGAAAGTTAAACCGGGTGCTGAACCAAGGGGTCCCCATTCCATTAAATGTATTTGAAGTCTTAGACAAGCCTGCGACCCGCGTGATATTAAGCAGTAACCGTACCCTACACATTTCTTGCACGTTGCCAACCTGAAAGGTAGTAGTGGGATTGAAGAAGGGGAAAAGACGGGGTTGGGCTTCCGGCTCTCCCACTCATTGTACTGTACAGTGTGTGCCTTTACGCCGATATTCTGTGACAAGGTGGTACTGCCCCGGTCGAGCCAGCCCTTATATGAGCCGTTGTCGAGTGACTATGGCTTGGCTCTACGAGTACCACCTTTAAAATGTAAATGTATTTCTGTTACAGACTTTACCGATATCTTCAAGGAGCCGGAAAGGATCGCCTCGGAGCAAAACTTGTCAAATTTGACCTATGTAAGTATTACGTAGCATTTGTGAATGTCCAAGGCATTGGTCGGCGTTGAGACGTATAACATCTGAGCATCTACAGAACCCAATTGGCGAATACCTTGTGAACAGCGATTCGTCCCGCTCATCTGATCCCACTTTGTATGATAGTGATGCAGGCTTGATAGTTATAATATAAAATTCAATTGAATTTAATAATAATTTAACCCTTTTAACATCCCACTCCTGGACACTGACCTCCCCTCAATGTGGGATTCCGGCCATAATCCACCACGCTGGGCCAGTGCCGGTTGGCGGATTTCATATGTCTTTCGAAAATTGGACAGGCTTCCTCACGATGTTTGCCTTCACCGGTAGCGAGTGATAAATCATGTAGAAATTATGATTCGCACATATCTTTCGAAAAACCCAAAGTTGCTAGGTTGCTACCCGGGATTTGCAGGAACTTGTGCCCGCAATACTCCTGATTAACATATCGGCTATGACTGCTTTTCTTATACAATATTCATTTTTATCTTTAAAAAATATTGCTTATTTTATCATAACTAGTGGTTGCCCGTAGTCGAAATTTGACCATAATTCATTATAATTTTAAACGTCATTATGGTTCTATTGTCAAAGACTATTTGATACTGGCACGCAGAATGCACTATGGAAGCCCCGCCCTCCGAAATAATGAAAAAAAAACAGTCACCGTTTGTCAGTCAGACAGTCAGTCAGTTACCAAGTGGAAGTTACAAATGTGTGTGCGTCAAATGCATGGTAGTGTGTTAATGTTTTATTTAGTGTTTTAATGGATTATAAAGACGAATTAAAAAAAAAAATTGCATTCTGCACTACTTCCCTATATAAACTATAACTGTGCCAAATTTCATACTCCTCCGTCCGCGTCATTTTCGTAAAATACGTTACAAAGTTTTTGCTTCACGCATTAATATATAGATAATATTGCCCGGTAGCCTCTCCAAATAAACCAAATTATACCCTCAGTGTGGATTAACGGCTTCAATTATGAATAGATGAGTGATCTAGTCGTATGGTTATTGTTCGCAGGACAACCACATCTTCTACAACAGCACGTTCATCGGCAACGCGGACTATTTCAACGAGTACTGGGCGAACATCAGCGCGGTGAATGCGCAAGTGCACCCCATACTCAGCCACTCGCACCGTCGAGCCACCGTGAGTATACATTCAAATCGTTTATTTTGTTTAAGCCTACGGGGGGCACTTACAAATTGACAATTTTTAATTATTTTTTTTCTTATATCTACAACCAGTTCGGAATGCGACCTTGAGTGAGAAGATCCGGCAAGAAACGCAGCGGGCTTGTCTTTTTACATTTTGTTATATTTCTTTTTTTTATCGCCAGTTGCTTATATAGTTAATAATTACAAAGGGTAGTAGATATTAATATAAATATAATAGCTCCAGTGTGTTGCCTTTTGAGGTTATACTCCATACACATCGCGTGTACCTACTGGCGAGTACTCGCCACACATTGGCGAAACATTAGGGCAAGATTAACATCTCTTAGGGCAAGGGTGGCGAACTAGTAGTTCGCGAAAAAAAATGTTTGTGCACACCACCGAACGAAACTTATTAATCGACATTGTATTCATAATTTGACAACCGCTTGGAGCAGTGGTTCGAGCGTAGGCCGCTAAGCTCACTGCACCGGGTGGTTGCGGGTTCGATTCTTCGGAGTAAATTTCGGAAACGGCCTAGTCGTTATTTCCCCGATCTGGGTGTCACTGGGATCGCCCCTAATCCATCGTACGGTGCCCATAGTACAAGCGATGCGTTTTTTGGGACCATACAGTTGGTCTGTTCGTCTGGCGATATTTACTGTGTATTTATAATCGACCCTCTACTCGTGCGAATGTGCGCAAATGTGGTGTATTCACCCGCGTTACAGTATATATTTGTTCGCAGTCCATCCGGCTGAGCTTCGACTTCCCGTTCTACGGGCACAGCATCCGCAACATCACGGTGGCGACGGGCGGGTTCATCTACACCGGCGACCACGTGCACCACTGGCTGGCCGCCACGCAGTACATCGCGCCGCTGATGGCCAACTTCGACACCACGCTCTCCAACGATAGCGTCATCAAGCTGCTCGATGACGGTAACTAACTAGTTATTGATGACGCGGTGAACTATTACTGTTAGAGCGCCATCTTCTTTGGGACTAGTCCCGCCACACACTCCCACCACTGTAACCCCTGTAAGCCACGATCGACGGTGACCAATAATGACGTTGAGGTTTGACCCTCGACGAGTCCCGGAGAAAAGTTAAATTTTCTTGGAACCCGCACGAATTTAATCGAAAGAAATAATAGGAGGAGTTGGAAGAAAAATAATCCAATTCCCTCCGGTGCAAAGCGGGAGACAAAAATAGCTGGTATGAGCTGATTGTCATAGAAACAAGACTGTTACAGCTGATTGAAGACCAGTTGTAAGGCACCACGGATCGTAATATGACTAATTGGACCTAAACTCGTGAGCTGAGCGCCATCTAGTGACGTACTCTTAAACAGTATAATATTATACAGGTTGAATCAGAAAGGGTATTCATGTTTTATCAAATCTTAACTCTGTATTTCTAAAACTATCAGCTTTGGAGGAAACTTGAAAAACAAAAGGTGTTATAGGAATACAGCTGTTGACAGGATTCACAAGTCTACAAAACGTTTAGTACCTCAACTGTCCCACAAAGCCGATAGTTTTAGATTTATAAAGAAAAGTTGCAAAAAAATAGTAAACCCTTTTTGTTTCACCTAGTATAAATATGTTTGGGCGGCAGCTATCCTGCCTGGTGACAAAAATAAATAGTGGATTATCCTTTAGAATAAATACGATTCACTTTGAGTACTGAGATGATTAATATCATTGCATTAATATAGCATAGCTTTATAAGATTCTATTTTTAGGCTATATTCTGGGCCTATTACTTCATTATTTGTGATGCCTTATGCATTACCCTACATTGTCCTCACACCTCTAATTATACCTGTTGTAAACATACCTAATTTAAAAAAGAGAAAAGAAAGATGTATCCATGGAGTTTCTTGCATGTTCTTCTCCATCTCCATTCAAATATTTTTTGGAACATGCTCCTAGCTCTTGACTTTTTAAAAGTGCCAGTTAATCTGGCGTATTTGAAATAAAAATATTTGAATTTGAATTGATTCCAGGTGACAATTTCACGGCCTTCTGGGAGAACGTGGCCCTTCAAGAGGACACCTCGAAGAAGTTCACATTCGCGGTGACCCTGTACAAGACGGGAGACATCGTGTTCGCGTACAAGGACATACCCATCGAGGTGCACGAGATCAACGACACCGACCACCCCGTCAAAGTGGGCATTAGCGACGCTTACTTGACGGACAAGATTATATTCTGTAAGATTATATTCACGATTATATTACAAAGGATTTTAAAATATATATGGTACTAGCTGTGCCCCGCGACTTCATCCGCGTAGTATTGGATTATTGGGTTAAAAAGTATCCTATATGTTAATCCCGGTTATAATCTATCTGTTTTCCAAATTTCATCCAAATCCGTTCAGTAGTTTTTGCGTGAAGGAATAACAAACATACATACATACATCCACACTCACAAACTTTCGCATTTATAATATTAGTAGGATGCACAAACGAAATCCAAAAAAAACACTAAAGCTTCTTACTCACATACGGTATAACTCGATCGAGCAAACATCTCGGGAATTATAATATAATAGTAGCATTTATCTATCAGGCAACTTGTTACATTCAGTATTAACTGGTTTGGATTATGCTCGCTTTGAATAGGTGCAAAGGAAATTGCTTTTATTTAATAGTATGCGATCCTTCGAGCTGTGAATTTTGCGGTCCACATGTTGATTTTTACTCGAGTAAAAATATTGAGTAATACCGTAAGTGAGTACAGAGCTTAATATCAACATTTCCATACAGACGTGCGGCGCAAGACTATCTACGAATACCACCGCGTGTCGTTCAAGGACCATCTGATCACCAACATGACCATCCTGAGGATCGTGCCGCTGCCCACCTGCCTGCAGTACGACACGTGTGACGCGTGCGTCAACCACAACACCGGATTTAACGTGAGTGGACGCGATTATTGGTAGTATTTGTCGCAATGGCACGATTTGCGTCGATTATTATCAAAGTTGCCCGGATTATGGCCACGATTTGCCCTAATTATGTACACGATTTGTCGAAAATTTTATAATATTCTATTTTACTTTATATACAGGTTGAAACAGAAAGGCTATACTTTTTTTTTCAAAACTTAACTTTCTAATTCTACAACTCTCAGCTTTGGAGGAAAGTTGAAAAACAAAAGGTGTTGACAGATTTCATAAGTCTACAAAACCTTTAGTACTTCAACTGGGACAGAAAAGCCGATAGTTTTAGATTCACAAAGTAAAGTTGCAAAAAAAAATATACCCTTTCTGTTTCACCTAGTAAGTATAAGTTTTTTTTTCAATGCAAAGGAAAGTCGATTTTATCGTTTTATATACTTGTTGGTAATTGTGTCTCTTATTTTGCAGTGCTCATGGTGCCCATCTCTGAACAAATGCTCGAGCGGCACGGACAGAAACAAGCAAGATTGGCTGCTGCGACGTGAGTTCTAATCAAATGTTGTTATACTATACAATCAATATACTACATTATGTCTGCAACCATTCAATATTTTCGCTAAAAATTATTTCACTTTATATTAATGTACCGAACAGAGTACATTTTTTGTAATAAATAATTTTGCCAACTGGCAACACCAGTTAAAATGTATGTGATACGCGAACCGCACGCGTGATTTGCAAAAATATAGAAATAAATAGAATATTTATTTACGGCTTTAATATTATATGCCTACAATTAGCCCAGCAGAATCAAGAAATAATTGGTAGTCATCATTCAGCCACCCAATTGTCCCAACAGGATGCGAGAAGACTGCCATTTCTGACAGTCTGTACTGCACAGCACCGCCGCCGCGCAACACCACGGAGCCGACAGCCGCCAACACCACCTACTTCACCGACAACAGCACGCTCAGCTACCGAACAGGTGATCCATCACCTACATTTGATCGTCATCTCCTCGCTCGCACCATCACACCTCTATTTCCTGAAGGGATAAGCAGAGGGGTGCACTGTACTGTCGAATTTAAACCAATTGTCAGTAATAAAAGCTGCTCAATTTTTTCATAGTTAGCTGTAAATTCTTGGCTGTAGACGTTTTATTGATAAGCACTCCTTCAAACGACAACATGTCGACATGGCCAAGAATTTACGATCAATAAATCACGAAAATAATATAAATAAATAGAAAGCAGTGATACCCGATTGGTTAAGCACCTGACTTGCGGGCGGGCACCAGGTCTTGGGTTCAAACCCCGGCTCACTGGGTTTTTAGGAATTTATGTGCGAATCATAATTTCTATATGATTATCACTTGCTTACGGTGAAGGAAAACATCGAGAGGAAACCTGCACGCCTTAGAAGTTCTAACCATATTTCGAAAGTCTCGCACCGGGCCAGCGTGGTGGATTACGGCCTGAATCCCTCTCATAGTGAGGGGAGACCAGTGTCAAGGAGTGGGACGTCAAAAAGGGCTAAATTAATATTATTACATGCATTAGCAGCATTGGGGCTCTGGAGTCGACCGTTGCAGATCAAGAGACATACAGCGATTTGACACTAGCAATGGCAGGAACTATTTTAAAAAATAAAATTAGTCTAACAATGGAATTTGGATGGAGTCCCCACTATTTTTGGTTTATTTATTGCGAAGTGTTACGATTTTCGGTCTTGACTTGTGCAGCGACGTCGAGCACGGAGGGGGCGCGCAGCGTGTCGCCGCTGAGCGCGGCGCGGCCGCGCGGGCAGCGCTCGCCCATCGGCGCGGTGGTCGGCGCGTTCCTGGCCGTGGCGTGCGTGTGCAGCCTGCTCGCCTGGGCCGTGTACGCGTTCAAGAACCCGCACACGCGCAGCGGACAACTGCTCATCAAGGTACCTTCACATTGTCTAGTTATTTTAGTTTATCGACAGGTTTTATTATAATGCTAAAAACAGACGTTATTGGGCATGAGCATTTGAAGTTCGATTTATTTTTTACAAGGTGTGATAGAGGAGGATATATTTAATAATTTTCGAGATATTTCCAAATATGTGATTTTTTTAACAAACGCCCAAAAAATTTAAGTTATGAGTTATTGAAAAGTACAAAAATGTGGCAAAAAAGGCAATAAAGATATATTAATAATAAATTGATATAAAGGACCTAATTTAAAGTTATGGAAAAACGTTAAATTGTATTGGATATCAATTAGATCACAAAATTTGAAAATATCTAGAAAAATACTGAATTTTGTATAAGTTGTAGTATTGAAATTATTATGTAGGTTCACTATACCTATAGTTTTTGTAGCAAACTATTAATATTGACATAATACGAGGGATGCCTTTTAAGTTTTGTCGTTTGAAGAAAAAAACACAACTAGAACCTTATAGTACTTTTTATTGTTTTTCAAAGTATTCACCACGTAGCTTAATACACTTTTCCATTCGCTCAAACCAGTTATTATAACATTTATTCCACTCTAAAGTGGGGGTGTTCAAAATGGCTGACTTGAAAGCGTCGACTGCTTCTTCACTGGACTGGAACCTTTGACCACGAAGACTTTTCTTAATTTTAGGAAATGTAAAAAAATCGTTAGGGCTTAGGTCAGGACTGTATGGAGGATGGTCAAGAATTTCTACTTTTTCCTGCTTCAAATACTCAATCGTTTGACGAGCGCTGTGTGAACTTGCATTGTCGTGGTGCAGGATGATGCGTCGCTTTCAGTTAGATTTTCGAAGTTCGGCGATGACTTGTGGTAAACAAACTGTGGTATACCACTCTGCGTTAACCGTTCTACGATCATCAAGTGCAATAGTCGCAACATGGCCGGTTTTTCTAACGAACGTGGCCACCATCTTCTTTGAAGTGCTTCGAGAACGAACAACTTTAGTCGGCTTTGGCTCGTCTTGAAAGACCCAGATTGTAGATTGTTGTTTGGAATCAGGATCGTAGGCATAGATCCAAGATTCGTCACCACTGATGATGTCGTAGACGTGATTTGACTCTCCTCGGTTGAACCTTTGCAGAGTTTTCTTACACCATCTGACGCGGGCCGCCTTGTGATCGTCGGAAAGCAGATGCGGTATCCAACGGCAAACTAGCTTTCTTACACCAAGCGCTTCATGCAAGATATTCTGAATGGTTGTCCCTGAGATGCCTAATAGAGCCTCTATCTCTCGATACGTCACATGACGATCTTCGAGAATTAGTTGTCTCACTCCAATGATGTTATCTTCAGTGAATGCAGATTTTGGGCGACCTTCGCGAGATTTGTCACTAACACTAGTATGTCCACGCTGGAATTCTAAATACCAGCGTTCGACAGTCCGCAGACATGGGGCTTCATCCCTGAACACAGATATTAGCTCTTCAAAACACTGAAGCCGTGTCAGGCCTCTTCTAAAGTTGTAGAAAATTATTGCACGAACATTTTCCTTAGAAAGATTCATTTTCGTACGTAACCTGACAGATTCTAATCGACGCTGTGACTAAACAATAACATTAATCCTAATACATTCAACTGTTTTGAGATTCGAAATTTAAACACATTCGAATATAGAACAGTTCCAAATTCAAAATTGCCGGGAATTATGGAAACGACAGAACTTAAAAGGCATGCCTCGTATTAAGTTAGATGAATGCTTGTGTGTTCTAGTGAAACTCATTTCTTCAACTCATTCTTAGTTTAATACGAGAATATCGTCATTTACAAAATATTATAATATATTTGTAACTTGTGGCTGGGTCAGCGCAGCGCCTCAGCTGTTATTGGATGGTAACACCACGCTTCTGTTTCTGTCCACAGTACCGGCCGACCCAATGGAACTGGCGGCGCGGCGAGGCCCGCTACACTGCGGCCACGATACACATGTAAATTACTTAATACTACGTCATTCACCATACGCGTGCACAAGGGCCTCAGCCGCCGCCTGGCGGCGACTTAGCGGGCTTGGCGGACTTGGCGCTGTGGCCAGGTAGACATTTCACACTTGAAAATTGGCTTGGCATCTACACTAATGGACCTAGTGTTAGTTTTCACACTTAGCTACGTATTGCATAGTTAATCGGAAGGACACTATCGAATATATTTTGTATATTCAATTAAATACGCGGGCTCCCTGATGATCTTACCTCTCCGAGTCAGAGTCTGATCCATTCCGATGGTCGGTCTGATCATCACGCCAACTATTGTATCTGAAAATGGACATCTGTACGACTGTCAGTATTCATATACATTATAAATTGGTGTTAATGTTTTCTCAGTGCAAACGCGCGGTAGTATTTACTTAAGTCTCGTTTGTTCTCCATCGAAGTAATGCAACGTTTGATTAAACAGAGTCCAGCTAATGCCACACACAATACGTGTACTCGGACCGAGGTCACTTGTACGAGTATATCCCACGGCTCGAGAAAAATGCTCGGCGCACGGGTCATTTCGGTAGCATCAGGGTTGCCAGCTTCGATTATCTTACCCTGAATTTTGTGTTAAAAATATGCAGCAGAGTATTTTAAGGCTATCTATTTTCTTAAGTAATTATTTTACATTTGCTTTTGTTCTACATTATATTAGTTTTATTTCTCTTTCCTTCCTTGTCTTTGCTTGTTTTTATATAGGCTATGTTTTCAAAATTATACATTCCCAGAGTGAGTTGAGATCGAAGTTGGTATGATGAAACAATGCTAAATCCAGGGGTACAGGTTAAATAAGACCGCAGACCAGACCTTTTTGTGTCCGAGTAGTAACTCCAGCGTTCTCGGCGCGTACGCTCGTACCGTGGAAACCCGACTTAGAAAGTAAGTTGTGAACCTAATGCCAAGTCTTCATCATCTCACTGTCCATTGCTCATGGTTATATATACTAGTTAATTATAAGGTTATATTCTATCGTGTCGACATTGGATATGTCCAAAACATACGAGTACTTTCGGAATGCATCACATAGTGTCAATATATATATATGCATATCGAAAATGTAAATTGTGGCCTTCTCTCAGAGTGCCGTGTGGGAAGTAATACCGTGCACTGGTAGTTAGTAACTAACTCCGTCCTGAGTGTCTTATTATTATTAGTATGTGCGTAATTCGTCGTAGTGGTGCTATGCTACGTAGGTTACGAAATATTTTACACTTCAATTTTTGTAAATAACTGGTCTAAAAAAATCATAATATTTTGCACATCATCTTTTATACGCCGGTATTTCGGCTATTTTCATTGTTAAATCGTGAAATGATCTATTTAGAATTGGTATTAACTGTGTAATTAAATGAAATCAATTATGTCAATAAGCAGCTACAACTCAGCATTTTTAAATATTTTATTAATTTACATGAACTGAAATATCCTGTATTTATAAATTGCGTATGTATTTTAGTCTGTATATAGCATATTATAACCTTTATAGGAACCAGTGTAGATAATACATAATTATGAGAATCTCACTCCATATGTTTCAATTATCAACAAAATGTTTGGTACACCACAGCGTTGATTCAGATGTGACTGACGGCGGCGACACCATTGCAATCTCAGCATTTACAGCTCAAATATTCTTTACAAGTAGATATTTAGAGTACAAAGGACACGGTGTTGGGTGCAGCAGCTGTCGGGACCTAATTTTTAATTAAATAGTGTATAAAGTATAAATATATCTCATATAACATATCTATCTAATGAGGTATAAAACCGAATCTCTTTTGTAATGAGAAATCAATAAAATAACTTCGTATCTATCAATTGGAATTAGAACCCACACATACCTCTGCGAACTGAAAACAAGTAACAACTGCTAATACTAGGGTTGGATTCGGTCTGCAGCAGTACGTGTGGGTTGGTTCCATTCTGCACAACTATCACATACAGTGCACTGTGGACCCCCGGTTATCCGACAAACGTTTTGCAAGGCAGTGTCGAACTATCGAATTTGTCGGATTATGGTGATGGCGCCTGTCTAGCCCGCGAAATTCAAAACTTTCGAGTATTTTTATAGTTTATCCAAAATCTTAAAACATTTAAGACAACATTTTGTGATTTGCGACAAACACAGTATGTAGTGCGTTTATTAATACATTTATTTTACTCTAAATATTATCACGGTGGATATGATACTAGTAAATCAATAAATACATAAAAATTGCCAGTTTTTCTGGTTATCTGTCGTTCTTGAAATGTTTTAGAGTAAGTTGGATGTATTAATAAATGCATTGCATACATGCAATTACAAAATGTTGTCTTAAATGTTTTCAGATTTTGGATCAACTTTAAAAATACTCGAAAATTTTGAATTTCGCGGGCTAGATGGGCGCTTTAGCCTTATAGAGTACTGCCTATAGTCCGTTTATTTTACAAAAGTAAAACTTGTAACACGACAAATTACAGATCCAATGATAAGATGCGTCATCTGTTAATAAATGTCAAATAATGTGATCTCGAAAAGCTTCAATTTGAAATATTAGACCACTGCAGCCAAGAAACAGTACACCATTGAGACATAAACGCAATGAAAAGAGCTATATGTCAAGGGGATAAGCGCTTAAAAGACATTTTAACCGTTAAATACATATTATGAGTCTTATAAAAAATGCCTTTGAAAGTACGATTTAAACGTATGTCTTAGGATTAAATTTTATGCTGTAAAGAGAAAAAGAGTGAAGAATATCATATTATATTTTTACCAAAATCATTATTATAATTTCTAAAAAAAAAAACCATTGAAAACCGTCATTGTTAGGGAATCCTCGCATGAATAAGCTCTTATACGACATAAGGCTTCGCTATCCCGCTCGGCGCTACGCAGCTAGGTGGAGTGACCCTTATTTTTTTTTTTATAAAACACTACATATGTATGTAGCCATTTAATGGTAATTATGTTAGAATTCATATTTACTAATCCATGAACTTAAAATGTGTACATAGTGCGCTGCAACTCAGGTCCTCACTTTGTAAAAGCGCACATGCGCGGCGTATAAACCTTTTAGGCCATGGTACTCGTCTACCAGGAATAACCGATTAGAATGGTAAGTGTGTACGCTACGCTTTACCTGCGGCAAACATAATTAAACTGTACCTTACCTAACCAACACTCACAGCTTCACTATCCGAGCAGTATGTCACCTGGTGTAATTTGGATGTAAACAGTGATATTTAATGTAAAATAAAACAATGTTATTTCGTAAATTTGGATGTTTTTTTTTATTAAAAGAAATATTTTTTCAACCTCGAACGTAGATCTGATGACCAATCACTTCCCGCAGAACACTTCATCCATGCAAGATTTTGCTCGCCACCATTACGGCACCATGTTGGAGTGGGCTGACATTGACTCTAGGCAATTCTGGCAGTTTCTGACCTCGCCTTAATTAGTAGTTGTGGTGATGTCGCAGCCAACTAGCTTAATTCGCCGTTCAATCAACAGCCTAGCCACTTTACTAAACAGCGCCGTTCAACTAGCGGCCTAAATGATATTCAGCCGTATCGTCTGTTACAACATTTAATAAACTGGCTGGCTAATGCTTAGGCAACTGGTTGACATTTAAGTATTACAAAACTTTTTCAAAATACTACCCAAGCAGAGCGACCCGGATGGGTTTAGGTTAGGGTATTTTTTTTATGACCCCACAGAAATCCCACCCGGCAAGTAAGTTCCGTTCCAAAGTACCTAATAAAATTATCAAAGTTGTTTTTTGCCGACGCCATATGGACAGTTTGGAGAGTTTCGGCGCTAGGTGGCAGAAAGTGGAACTAAATTGAAATGACAGGCCAGACAAGTAATTAAACGGCTAGGCAAGTAGTTAAACGAATTAAGCTAGTTGGCTGCGACAGTGACACTGACATAGGTTCAGTGGTTATATTTTGTTTAGTTAAGTGTATATAAGACAGCTAAGTCAAATCAAGGGTGACCTGAAATATTTTTTACCCTTTCTTCTAAATTCTCACCCAACGCTCTCCATCATATTATTTGACCTTTAAAATTGAATCAAAACATGTATCTCTCGCTGCTAAAGTAAGGTATCTCCATTGAATCAAAACATGTATCTCTCGCTGCTAAAGTAAGGTATCTCTCATTGACGACCGCTTGCCGCGTAGTGGCTCGAGCGAAGGCCGCTCGGCTCACTGCACATGGTGGTTGCGGATTCGATTCCCGCCGGGGAAAATTTCGGAAATGGTCTTTTCGTAATTTGCCCAGGTCTGAGTGTAACTGAGATCGCCCCCAGTCCATTGTACGGTACCCATAGTACAAGCGTTGCTTAGTTTGGGACCATACAGTTGGTGTGTCAGTCTGGCATTAGTAAAAAGTAGCTCAAGCCATCGGTACAAAAATGTCTACGTCTCACGTTTGTGATACACGAGTGTGACTGAGGGTCTTACACCACAATGCTTTATTCATTGAATTAATTAATAATTATCTGGTGAGATCGCTTAAGCACATGAAAGATTAATTGGCTTATTAGGTTACTTACTTTTTACTTAGTTTTAGTAGTTCCAGGAAGTTTTAGTAGTTTAGTATATCCCTGGTGATTAGGTCGACGGTTCTCCGTACCAGTACGTATTATGAGTTTATTTATAGGTAGGTATGTGTTCTGGAGATAAATGAAAAACTGACTACACCAAGAAGGTTTAATTTATTTTTACTTAAAACTAAGTTAATTATGCTTTCACTTTCGCTCCCACAGAGTTAGATTCCCACCTAGCTGCTCTGGGCATGTGCGATGCCCCTAACCACCCTCCCTCCCGACTAGGTAGATGAAATACCCTCAACCCCCCACCTCAATCTTTGACAAGTTATACGCTCTAACTAACCTAGGCCTTTCTCCCGGGCACATCAAACCTGCCCAGATTTTCCCAACGGCTCGTGGTACGCCCCCCTCCCGCCCTAGTTAGGGCAGATGTAACGCGCCACATAACACCATCAGAGCTGGTAATGCCCACTTATCATTCCCCAAAAACACTTCTCCCCCTTCCCCTCAGTTAGTTCACACGAGGGCTCGCAAATTTCCTCGTGGTCAGTGAGTGTTCGTCCAATAACAACTAACGGACAGGTGTTATGTCCAGAATGCGTCGGGCTGATGCTATGCCCACCCTCCCACTACCTCCCCCATCGCGGACAAATTATTTAGATGTTACTTGGCCAAACCCTGAATCAAAGACTATACAAATCCTTAACAACTAGTGATGTTACACAACAGCAAAAACTGCATTTCCAACTCTTTTTATGGTGGTATGCACTCCAGAAAGACCTCACAGCAAACATTCAATATCAACCTCCCTGAGCTGTCAGAAATATAGATGTTAACCCCCCACACAGCCAGTGGCGTGTTTTCAATTCAGCCAATAGCATGCATCCTGACCCGTTTCAATCAAATTGCTTTAAATCCTCAGAAATCTAACCAGTATGGATCGCAAGCGACACACGTCGACAAAATAAGTTGAGTATTTACCGGCAGGCGGGCATTTTTAAAAAACATACAAACATTAAGTCCATTAAATATGAATGTTAAATTCGTTACGATTACATAATTCTATAACACCGAGTACATGTAGACAATAATAAAATATACGTATAGATTGAGCCGCGGCTGGGCGGGCGCCGCCGCCGGACCGGGGGCGCGGGCGCCAGCCGCCGACGGCAGCGGCCCTCCTAGCTCGACCTCTCTCCCCAATACGAGAACAACGCGTTCGCAAACGTGGTTCACATTTTTCAAAAATCAGTCGTTGCGTCTTTGTTAGAATGTGCTGGGTTGTTTCAGCTAGAGGCGAAGTGAAGGCTATCGAATGCCTTCCCGTACAAGAGATGGTATTGTGCAGGCCGCTCTGCGCTCGCCGGTCGGACAGAGCGCTATCGGGCCGACAGTTACACGCCCACCTCAGGCACCCACCACATTCTAACAAACAATATAAATTTAGGACCCATCAATAATAACCTTCCCTAATCACCTTCTCATTCAGAGCAAACCCTCACTTAGCTACTAACTTAATAGTAAAATGACATTACATTTAAATATATATGTTTCCGAGGGTAGAGCGTTTACAATCCGGAGTACATATAGATTAACTAATGCTAAAGGAATCAAAAATTACAACGGCTACACGTCAGAATCGAACCTCCGAAGATAATATAAAACATTGACACACGTCAGTACAGACATTAAGAACGCGCTCCCTGCCGCCAGGGAACTTCAGGTATAGGCAAACTCGCCGGCGCCAGGGAGAGACGAGAGCGACGTACAATCGTCAGATAGATAGTGTTATATGAATCACTGCTACGAATCTCTTGCTATGTTATACGGAGATTAAATATGAATTACATTTAAATACTTTGAATTAAATCTACCAAAGACCACATTCGGTCTACACAAATATATCTTGAGTAAATTGACTTATAAACTATGGTTATCATAGACAACATATATTGAATATAATAATAATAATGGTTATATAACGCCAGAGGCGTCGGTACAGCACGGTTACAATATACCGATTGTGTGTGAAATGGATATAATGGTTATTATAGTATCTTATAACTATCGAGTATAAATATTAAACTTACCGAAATTTCCTGAGTTATACGCATTCACTCGCAGCGACAAGAAAAAAAAACCGATAACTAGTGAGATAATACTGCCAAATGATTGAGACGGCAGGCGCATCATTTACGCAAGTAATCATAATATAATAAATATAAAATAAGAACTCCGCGTGTTTGGCGCAATCTCCTGCACATAAGTACATTCCATCGCCGTCAAATCGGGCGGCAGCTGTAAGATCTTTATTCAGCTAGCGAGCAACGCGCAGGAGCACAGCACGAGCCTACTTCAAAAGAACATAGGCCTCCTCTTCACAGAGGGCGCTACTTTAGCATGTAGCTGAGCGATCGCAGTGGGATATTAACGGAGGACATATTCCACCGCTTTCCTTCATCGCTGTTGGCGAAATCACCATTAGGAAGATGTGTGTTGGCTTCCCTTATCCCGCAGTGGCCTTGTACCACGCCCAGGGATAACATGGGGGCTGGTGCATTCTAAGTTTTTTTTTCAGTCCCAGACCAGCCTTAGAACCATTAAAAATGAAAGACGAAAATAACTAACATGAGATCCAGTGATAGCACACGATGGGAGTACCACGCCAACATTCAAGCATGATCCTGACTCGACAAACTGGCCGAAGAAACCCCCTAATCTTTTTTCCAGGGTCTGGAGTTACACGGCAAATCACTTTAAGCAGAATCCTTCTACAAAATATTGTAATTCTGTCCAGTACTTCTGACTACAGGACAAATTTTCATATTTACGTTAAACAGCATCCCGGTTGATCTCCTCTGTCATTTAAAACAGTCGAATTACAACTGAAGGTTTTTTTATATGTATAATAAAGTCCATAGACGCTTGCAATATCAAACGAATTGCTCGCACGTATCCGACCTGAAGGGAGTGGGACAGAGGGAGGGTTGGGCTTCCGGCTCTCTCACTCATCTGAAGAAACGCAGCAGCTATAAAAGCTACTTAACGCCGACCATCTGTGAGTGGGTGGTACTACTCCGGTCGAGCCAGCCCGTATATGAGCTGTAAGTCAATTGGACCTACTTTTGCAGAATGGAACCAACCCACATGCTCTACTGTAGACCAAAACCAACCTTGTGTTAGTGGTTCTAGGTTGGTTTCAGTTTGCAGAAGTGTGTATGGGGTGGTTCCATTTTGCAAAAGTAGGTCCAATCAGCTACAGCTTGGCTCTACCACCATCAGATTCCTAGTGTTATTCCTAATGAATAAAAAAAAAAAAAGATAGGTCCTAATGAATAGGTATAGTGTTAGTACCTCGCCCTCGATAGGTATCCCGCCCTCTCTAACTGAGGCTTATGTTGGACAGTGAATGTCATACTTTAGTGGTACAACATCAACTTATTAATTTTTCAGATCTATGAACGAAGAAACAAATGCAATCTAAAAGCCAGTGGCAGACGAATGCTGACCAAAGTACTTCCACGGAGGGCTTTCCTCATCCCCAAAAAGGGAACAGTACCTTTTGCTCTTGTCGGGAACATCATTGATCGGTGTCGCAATACCCTAACGTCAAAGACACGTATAAAAGATTTAAAAATTGAAAAATAAAGCACGTCTCATACAGGTTCGTCTAAAAGCCAATGGCAGACGAATCCTGATAGAAATGTTGTCGCTAGTAAAAGCGAAGTGCGTATGCATCTTTCGTCAAAAGTCAATAATCCCTGTAACTTACACACGCAAACGCTGCGAAAGCAGTAATACATAATGCGTTTCAACCACAATATAGCCAACACACTGGAGGTGTTATATTTATTTTAATATCTAATACTCTTTGTATTCATTAACTATATACCTAAGCAACAGGCGATTAAAACAAAGAGATATAACAAAATGTAACAAGACAAGCCCGCTGAGTTTCTTGCCGGATCTTCTCAGTCGAGGCCGCGTTCCGATCCGGTTGTAGATATAAGAAAAAAATGTAAAATTGACAATTTGTAAGTGCCCTCGTCGGCCTAAACAATATAAACGCTTTGACTTCGACTATGGAATACGGAAAAAATGTTGCAAACGAAGGCACGTTTGGTATTAAGTAATCGCGACGCAATTTAAAAGCTGCTATTTCCCACCGAGCATACGAACACGGTGCTGTTAAGGAACATTTTTCGACATTACTATTAATCAAAATGACCAACACTTCAGAAAAAGTTCAAAATCACGGATTCGTTTGCACGGGTGCCAGTGGCCAGCGGCAGATGAATCCAAATAAAAAATATTTTGGAAATTCAGCGCTAATAACTATAATTGGTCGGAAAAGTTTGTGGCAGTCGGCCTGGATGACCCGATCCGAGTAAGTTCGAAACAACAAACTGCCCGAGACTGCAGTTTGATCCACAAGTTCCATGTGTCATGTGAAACACTTCTCGAAGCAAACGGCTTACAGCCAAAATGTAGAATATGGAAAATCGAAACTATGATGCGATCCAAATTAAAAGCTGCTATTTCGTAACGAGACGAGTTCAAGGAAACCTGGATGTCTCAACAACGTGTACAAAACCGTGCGCAGCAATACGGTTTTACGTCGGAACATATTATGTCCAAGCGGCTGATCTTCAACACTTTTGTAACAAAGAGTCAAAAGACAGGTTCATCTAAATGCCAGTGGCAGATGAATCCTGACCAAAGTACTTTCACAAAGGGCTTTTTTCAGCCCAAAAAGGGAACAGTACTTACCTATCGCTCTTGAGGGGAACATCATAGATCTGTGTCGCAAAAACCTGACGTCAAAGACACGTATAACTAATTTAAAAATGTAATAATGGGACTTCTTACACATGTTTATCTCAAAGCCAGTGGCAGACGAACCCGGAGAATGGCAGAGAAACGACATAAAAATGACAATGAGGTATTGAACGAAGCAGCAACATTACGTATTGCTGCTCTCGAAGCCAACGAGTTACAGCCAAAAAATGGAATTTAGAGAAATAGTTCCAAACGAAGGTACGTTTTATATTCACCGAAAATAGGTAGTTATAGATAGATACTTAGTTAAAAAGCTATTTAAAAGCTACTAGGTCGTAGCTAGACAGCTCCGTGCGAAATCAGACGTTCAGCAGCGTGAACTAAACCGTGCACAGCAATACGGTTTCGCGTCGAAATATATTATGTCCAAGCGGCTAATCTACAACACTTTTGAAACAAAGAATCAAAGCATAGGTTCATCTAAAAGCCAGTGGCAGACGCATCCCGGCGAGAATAGTTCCTCTGAGGGGTTTTTTTGTTCCCAAAAACAGAGGAACGGCAATGCCCTCAATTGGGGAACATAACCGATCCGTGTCGCAAAAACTGGACGTCAAAATGACGTTTAAAAATCTTTGAAAGTTAAATTCCAACACAGATTCGACTAAAAGCCAGTAGCAGACGAAGCCTGATTAGAAACTGTCGCTCAGGACTTTCTAATACTGGACATAAAACATGGCCGCCCGGAAACAAAGTCTGTATAAACATTGCTGTTTGTTGGTTTCCCGTATGGAAAGCATTAAATATCCATATCGAAATAACTTCACGTCAAAACATTATGATTAAAAGTGAATAATCTGGCCACATCTAAATGCCAGTGGCAGACGAATCCAGAAGAAAATTATTTTGAAAATTCAGCGCTAATGGCTCAAATTGGTCGGAAAAGTTCCGAAACAACACAATGTCCGAGACTGCAGTTGGTCTCACAACGCCTATGTGTCATGTGAAACACTTCTCGAAGACAACGGCTTACAGCCAAAATTTAGAATTTGGAAAAGTAGTTCCAAACGAATTCACGTTTCGTATTAATCCAAACTATGATGCGATCCGAATTAAAAGCTGATATTTCGTAAGGAGACGAGTTCAATGAAAACCTGGATGTTCAACAACGTGTACAAAACCGTGCGCAGCAATACGGTTTTGCGTCGGAACATATTATGTCCAAGCGGCTAATCTACAACGCTTTTGGAACAAAGAATCAAAGGACAGGTTCATCTAAAAGCCAGTGGCAGATGAATCCTGACCAAAGTACTTTCACGGAGGGATTTTTTCAGCCCAAAAAGGGAACAGTACTTACCTATCGCTCTTGAGGGGAACATCATAGATCTGTGTCGCAAAAACCTGACGTCAAAGACACGTATATACAATTTAATAATTAGACTTTTTACACATGTTTGTCTTAAAGCCAGTGGCAGACGAATCGGGAGAATGGCAAAGGAACGATCTTAAAATGACAATGAGGTATTGAACGAAGCAGAAACATTACGTATTGCTGCTCTCGAAGCCAACGAGTTACAGCCAAAAAATGGAATTTAGAGAAATAGTTCCAAACGAAGGTACGTTTTGTATTCACCGAAAGTAGGTAGTTTTAGATAGATACTTAGTTAAAAAGCTATTTAAAAGCTACTAGGTCGTAGCTAGACAGCTCCGTGCGAAATCAGACGTTTCAGCAGCGTGATCAAAATCATGCGCAGCAACACGGTTCTGTGTCGAAACATTTACGTCAAAGAGACGTAATCACCACACTTTGAAACAAAGAATCAAAAGCACAGGTTCATCTAAAAGCCAGTGGCAGACGCATCCCGGCGAAAAGAGTTCCTCTGAGAGGTTTTTTCGTTCCCAAAAACAGAGGAACGGCAATGCCCACAATTGGGGAACATAACCGGTCCGTGTCGCAAAAACCGGACGTCAAAGTGACGTTTAAAAATATTTGAAAGTTAAATTCTAACACAGATTCGTCTAAAAGCCAGTAGCAGACGAAGCCTGATTAGAAACTGTCGCTCAGGACTTTCTAATAATGGACATAAAAACATGACCGCCCGAAAACAAAGTCTGTATAAACATTGCTGTTTGTTGGTTTCCCGTATGGAAAGCATTAAATATCCATATCGAAATAACTTCACGTCAAAACATTATGATTAAAAGTGAATAATCTGGCCACATCTAAATGCCAGTGGCAGACGAATCCAGATGAAACTTATTTTGAAAATTCAGCGCTAATGGCTCAAATTGGTCGGAAAAGTTCCGAAACAACACACTGTCCGAGACTGCAGTTGGTCTCACAACGCCCATGTGTCATGTGAAACACTTCTCGAAGACAACGGCTTACAGCCAAAATTTAGAATTTGGAAAAGTAGTTCCAAACGAATTCACGTTTCGTATTAATCCAAACTGTGATGCGATCCGAATTAAAAGCTGATATTTCATAAGGAGACGAGTTCAAGGAAACCT
This sequence comes from Notodonta dromedarius, assembly GCA_905147325.1. Classification (NCBI taxonomy): domain Eukaryota; kingdom Metazoa; phylum Arthropoda; class Insecta; order Lepidoptera; family Notodontidae; genus Notodonta; species Notodonta dromedarius. Next base: position 13,029,258 of record LR990160.1, read on the forward strand.
GGATGTTCAACAACGTGTACAAAACCGTGCACAGCAATACGGTTTTGCGTCGGAACATATTATGTCCAAGCGGCTGATCTACAACGCTTTTGAAACAAAGAATCAAAGAACAGGTTCATCTAAAAGCCAGTGGCAGATGAATCCTGACAAAAGTACTCTCACAAAGGTCTTGTCGGGAACATCATCGATCGGTGTCGCAATAACCTGACGTCAAAGACACGTATAAAGGATTTAAAAATTGAAAATTAAAGCACGTCTCATACAGGTTCGTCTAAAAGCCAATGGCAGAAGAATCCTGATAGAAATGTTGTCGCTAGTAATAGCGAAGTGCGTATGCATCTTTCGTCAAAAGTCAATAATCCCTATAACTTACACACGCAAACGCTGCGAAATCAGTAATACATAATGGGTTTCAACCACAATATAGCCAACACACTGGAGGTGTTATATTTATTTTAATATCTAATACTCTTTGTATTCATTAACTATATACCTAAGCAACTGGCGATTAAAAAAAGAAATATAAAAAAATGTAACAGGACAAGCCCGCTCAATTTCTTGCCGGATCTTCTCAGTCGAGGCCGCGTTCCGATCCGGTTGTAGATATAAGAAAAAAAATTAAAATTGTCAATTTGTAGGTGCCCTCGTAGGCCTAAACAATTTAAACGCTTTGACTTCGACTATGGAATACGGAAAAATTGTTGCAAACGAAGGCACGTTTGGTATTCATCCAAAGTAGGTACTCATAGATAGACGCGATTTAAAAGCTGCCATTTCCCACCGAGCGTACGAACACGGTTCTCTTAAGGAACATTTTTCGACATTACTATTAATCAAAATGACCCACACTTCACAAAAAGTTCAAAATCACGGATTCGTTTGCACGGATGCCAGTGGCTAGCGGATAAATAATATTTTGGAATTTCAGCGCTAATGGCTATAATTGGTCGGAAAAGTTTGTGGTACTCGGCCTGGACGACCCGATCCGAGTAAGTTTGCAACAACACACTGCCCGAGACTGCAGTTTGATCCACAAGTTTCATGTGTCATGTGAAACACTTATCGAAGCCGACGGCTTACAGCCATAATGTAGAATATGGAAAAGTATTTCCAAACTATTATAATGTACGTTTCGTAGTAATCGAAACTAAGATGAGATCCGAATTAAAGGCTGCTATTTCGTAACGAGACGAGTTCAAGGAAACCTGGATGTTCAACAACGTGTACAAAACCGTGCGCAGCAATACGGTTTTACGTCGGAACATATTATGTCCAAGCGGCTGATCTACAACGCTTTTGAAACAAAGAATTAAAGGACAGGTTCATCTAAAAGCCAGTGGCAGATGAATCCTGACCAAAGTACTTTCACAAAGGGCATTTTTCAGCCCAAAAAGGGAACAGTACTTACCTATCGCTCTTGAGGGGAACATCATAGATCTGTGTCGCAAAAACCTGACGTCAAAGACACGTATAACTAATTTAAAAATGTAATAATGGGACTTCTTACACATGTTTATCTCAAAGCCAGTGGCAGACGAACCCGGAGAATGGCAGAGAAACGACATAAAAATGACAATGAGGTATTGAACGAAGCAGCAACATTACGTATTGCTGCTCTCGAAGCCAACGAGTTACAGCTAAAATATGGAATTTAGAGAAATAGTTCCAAACGAAGGTACGTTTTGTATTCACCGAAAGTAGGTAGTTTTAGATAGATACTAAGTTAAAAGCTATTTAAAAGCTACTAGGTCGTAGCTAAACAGCTCCGTGCGAAATCAGACGTTCAGCAGCGTGAACTAAACCGTGCACAGCAAAACGGTTTCGCGTCGAACCATATTATGTCCAAGCGGCTAATCTACAACACTTTTGAAACAAAGAATTAAAGCACAGGTTCATTTAAAAGCCAGTTGCAGACGCATCCCGGCGAGAATAGTTCCTCTGAGGGGTTCTTTCGTTCCCAAAAACAGAGGAACGGCAATGCCCACAATCGGGGAACATAACCGATCCGTGTCGCAAAAACCGGACGTCAAAGTGACGTTTAAAAATCTTTGAAATTTAAATTCTAACACAGATTCGTCTAAAAGCTAGTAGCAGACGAAGCCTGATTAGAAACTGTCGCTCAAGACTTTCTAATAATGGACATAAAAACATGACCGCCCGAAAACAAAGTCTGTATAAACATTGCTGTTTGTTGGTTTCCCGTATGGAAAGCATTTAATATCCATATTGAAATAACTTCACGTCAAAACATTATGATTAAAAGTGAATAATCTGGCCACATCTAAATGCCAGTGGCAGACGAATCCAGATGAAAATTATTTTGAAAATTCAGCGCTAATGGCTCAAATTGGTCGGAAAAGTTCCGAAACAACACACTGTCCGAGACTGCAGTTGGTCTCACAACGCCCATGTGTCATGTGAAACACTTCTCGAAGACAACGGCTTACAGCCAAAATTTAGAATTTGGAAAAGTAGTTCCAAACGAATTCACGTTTCGTATTAATCCAAACTATGATGCGATCCGAATTAAAAGCTGATATTTCGTAAGGAGACGAGTTCAAGGAAACCTAGATGTTCAACAACGTGTACAAAACCGTGCGCAGCAATACGGTTTTGCGTCGGAACATATTATGTCCAAGCGGCTGATCTACAACGCTTTTGGAACAAAGAATCAAAGGACAGGTTCATCTAAAAGCCTGTGGCAGATGAATCCTGACCAAAGTACTTTCACGGAGGGCTTTTTCAGCCCAAAAAGGGAACAGTACTTACCTATCGCGCTTGAGGGGAACATCATAGATCTGTGTCGCAAAAACCTGACGTCAAAGACACGTATATACAATTTAATAATGAGACTTTTTACACATGTTTGTCTTAAAGCCAGTGGCAGACGAATCCGGAGAATGGCAAAGGAACGACCTTAAAATGACAATGAGGTATTGAACGAAGCAGCAACATTACGTATTGCTGCTCTCGAAGCCAACGAGTTACAGCCAAAAAATGGAATTTAGAGAAATAGTTCCAAACGAAGGTACGTTTTGTATTCACCGAAAGTAGGTAGTTTTAGATAGATACTTAGTAAAAAGCTATTTAAAAGCTACTAGGTCGTAGCTAGACAGCTCCGTGCGAAATCAGACGTTTCAGCAGCGTGAACTAAACCGTGCACAGCAATACGGTTTCGCGTCGAAATATATTATGTCCAAGCGGCTAATCTACAACACTTTTGAAACAAAGAATCAAAGCACGGGTTCATCTAAAAGCCAGTGGCAGACGCATTCCGGCGAGAATAGTTCCTCTGAGGGGTTTTTTCATTCCCAAAAACAGAGGAACGGCAATGCCCTCAATAGGGGAACATAACCGATTCGTGTCGCAAAAACTGGACGTCAAAATGACGTTTAAAAATCTTTGAAAGTTAAATTCCAACACAGATTCGACTAAAAGCCAGTAGCAGACGAAGCCTGATTAGAAACTGTCGCTCGGGACTTTCTAATACTGGACATAAACATGACCGCCCGAAAACAAAGTCTGTATAAACATTGCTGTTTGTTGGTTTCCCGTATGGAAAGCATTAAATATCCATATCGAAATAACTTCACGTCAAAACATTATGACTAAAAGTGAATAATCTGGCCACATCTAAATGCCAGTGGCAGACGAATCCAGATGAAAATTATTTTGAAAATTCAGCGCTAATGGCTCACATTGGTCGGAAAAGTTCCGAAACAACACATTGTCCGAGACTGTAGTTGGTCTCACAACGCCCATGTGTCATGTAAAACACTTCTAGAAGACAACGGCTTACAGCCAAAATGTAGAATTTGGAAAAGTAGTTCCAAACGAATTCACGTTTCGTATTAATCCAAACTATGATGCGATCCGAATTAAAAGCTGCTATTTCGTAACGAGACGAGTTCAAGGAAACCTGGATGTTCAATAACGTGTACAAAACCGTGCGCAGCAATACGGTTTTGCGTCGGAACATATTATGTCCAAGCGGCTGATCTACAACGCTTTTGAAACAAAGAATCAAAGGGCAGGTTCATCTAAAAGCCAGTGGCAGATGAATCCTGACCAAAGTACTCTCACAAAGGTCTTGTCGGGAACATCATCGATCGGTGTAGCAATAACCTGACGTCAAAGACACGTATAAAGGATTTAAAAATTGAAAAATAAAGCACGTCTCATACAGGTTCGTCTAAAAGCCAATGGCAGACGAATCCTGATAGAAATGTTGTCGCTCGTAATAGCGAAGTGCGTATGCATCTTTCGTCAAAAGTCAATAATCCCTATAACTTACACACGCAAACGCTGCGAAATCAGTAATACATAATGGGTTTCAACCACAATATAGCCAACACACTGGAGGTGATATATTTATTTTAATATCTAATACTCTTTGTATTCATTAACTATATACCTAAGCAATTGGCGATTAAAAAAAGAAATATAACAAAATGTAACAGGACAAGCCCGCTCAATTTCTTGCCGGATCTTCTCAGTCGAGGCCGCGTTCCGATCCGGTTGTAGATATAAGAAAAAAAATTAAAATTGTCAATTTGTAGGTGCCCTCGTAGGCCTAAACAATTTAAACGCTTTGACTTCGACTATGGAATACGTAAAAATTGTTGCAAACGAAGGCACGTTTGGTATTCATCCAAAGTAGGTACTCATAGATAGACGCGATTTAAAAGCTGCTATTTCCCACCGAACGTACGAACACGGTTCTCTTAAGGAACATTTTTCGACATTACTATTAATCAAAATGACCCACACTTCACAAAAAGTTCAAAATCATGGATTCGTTTGCACGGATGCCAGTGGCTAGCGGATAAATAATATTTTGGAATTTCAGCGCTAATGGCTATAATTGGTCGGAAAAGTTTGTGGTACTCGGCCTGGACGACCCGATCCGAGTAAGTTTGCAACAACACACTGCCCGAGACTGCAGTTTGATCCACAAGTTTCATGTGTCATGTGAAACACTTATTGAAGCCGACGGCTTACAGCCAAAATGTAGAATATGGAAAAGTATTTCCAAACTATTATAATGTACGTTTCGTAGTAATCGAAACTAAGATGCGATCCGAATTAAAGGCTGCTATTTCGTAAGGAGACGAGTTCAAGGAAACCTGGATGTTCAACAACGTGTACAAAACCGTGCGCAGCAATACGGTTTTGCGTCGGAACATATTATGTCCAAGCGGCTGATCCACAACGCTTTTGAAACAAATAATCAAAGGACAGGTTCATCTAAACGCCAGTGGCAGACGCATCCCAGCGAAAATAGTTCCTCTGAGGGGTTTTTTCGTTCCCAAAAACAGAGGAACAGCAATGCCCACAAACGGGGAACATAGCCGATCCGTGTCGCAAAATACTGACGTCAAAGTGATTTCTAAAAATGTTAAAACGTCAATTTCTAAAACAGTTTCCACTGTAAGCCGAAGCCTGATTAGAATGCTATCGCTTAGGACTTTCTAATAATAAACATACAAACATAACCGCACAAAAGCCAAATCTGCATAGACATTGTTATTGGTTTGTTTTCCGTATGGAGAGCATCAAATATCTATTTCGAAGAACTTGTCGTCAAAATATGTTTAAAAGTTAATAATCTTACCACATCTAAATGCCATAAAGCTAATGGAAATGAGCACTAAGGCTTGTAAGTAGACTTGTCCATGTTTTTTTTTCCAAATGGTAATAATAATACCCATATGGGATGTATAACGGTTCCGCGATATCATAAAATATCCGGAAGCGAAAATTCCAGGTTCGTCTAAAAGCCTGTGGTAGACGAATCCTGGTGAACAATTTAAATCTATATACAAATACAAATAAATACAATTGGAGTGTCTGTTTGTAATATCAAAATAACACCTTTTCACTAAATGCATATGAAAGTACATACGACACCTATAACAAAAACACGATTTAAAAAAAAAATTCCCGTCTGTCTGTCTGTCTATCTGTCTGTCTGTCTGTCTGTCTGTCTGTCTGTCTGTCTGTGTGTTTGTTCCGGGTAATCTCCGAAACGGCTGGACCGATTTTAACGGGACTTTCACTGGCAGATAGCTGATGTTTTAAGGAGTAACTTAGGCTACTTTAATTTTAGAATAACAATTACGGTTCCGCATAAAAAAAACACACATGAAATCAAAGAGTATCTCCGAATCAGCTGGACCGATTTTAACGGGACTTTCACTGGTAGATAGCTGTTGTTATAAGCAGTAACTTACGCTACTTTTTTTTAGAAAAACAAAATTTTAACAAATGGTTCCTGTCGCGCGGGCTCAGAACGCGGGAGCGGGCTTTTTTGTTACTTAAGTTAAATTCCACGCGGATGAAGTCGCGGGCTCAGCTAGTAATTATATATAACTCAAAGGCGACTGACTGACTGACATAGTGATCTATCAACGCACAGCCCAACCCACTGGACGGATCGGGCTGAAATTTGGCATGCAGGTAGATGTTATGACGTAGGCATCCGCTAAGAATTAATAATAATAATAATAATAATTAATAATAATACTTCTCAACACGAGCGAAGCCGCGGGCAAAAGCTAGTGTTCATATAAAACTAGTGAACTATTGCTTTGCCCACTTTACAATTTATATTTACGAAACTTCATAAGCTTGTCACCAAATTTTTTCGACTAAACCTAAAAAAGGTTCTTGAAATCGGTAGTAATCTAATTTTTGTGATAACTCTAAATTGAAAATTTAAAAACCCTCGATGCGACGACCTTTTCATTAAATTTATACTTTACCTAGTCCATCCAAATAATGAAGTCACCTAGATTTGCGGCTCAGTTTTCATAGCTCATATCGCAAATTCATCTGGTACAACTAGTTTCGATGACAGATTATGAAAGCGCCATTTACATCATTCGTTTAGGCTTCCTCATTTATAATCTAAGATAACCAATGCAATGTACAATAATCAATAGAAAGTCTGAGTAAAAGTATGAGACATTATCTTGTTATGACATTATAATCATTGTCATTAGATCGGGCAACGTATTTATATATTGACGCCACGGAGGTTTAATTCCTAGTAAAAGATTATGAATTATGATTCATTTTCAATAACTCTGGTTCAGGTGGACGGGAGTAGCCCAGGGGATGAATTTTCAATAACTCTAAAATTCTTTTAAATTTGATTTTATTTTTGTATTTTTTCTCAATGGCGGAGCAGCGCCCTCTAGAATTATTATTGCGTAATACTAATATTCCATGACCATTAACAAAACACACAAAATTTTACGCATGCGCGTATCCGTCATTTGAAACGTAACTTATGGAACGTCTTTAGTTCATACATAAATCTCATATCAAAATTGATAAAATATCCATTTTTTCCAGAATCCGGGAATCTTTTCAAATTTATAATATTGTAAAAAGCCAGTTCAGACTATTACGATCATTTAAAAATATAATAAAGTGAAATCGTTTCAGCCGTTCTCAAGTGATGCAAAGATATTATTCCAATGAGCCCATATTTCGAACGGATTCGAGCCGTGGAAGTTGGTTTTGGCCGTGAATGTGGCTTTTTTAACCTACAAAAGAGCTGATAATCTTCAAACGGCTGAACTGATTTTCATGAAACATAGCTAAGAACACTCTCGATTAGAATACTTATCTAACAAAAGAAACAAAATTGAAATCGGTTCATCAGCTTGGGCGCTACGTTGCCACAGACAGACACACAGATACACATGTTAAACTTATAACACCCCTCTTTTTCGTCGGGGGTTAAAAATACCATTGCTTGATAATTTCATGAAATTAAATATGTAATGACCAGTCAATCAAAAACAAGGTTGCCGGAGGTATACTAAATGTTGGTTAAAAACATGAAAGTATATTTTGATGGTAATATTGTGAAAATACGGACTTTTGGCCAACATTCTTATATTTATAATCTGTAATGCAGCGTTTAACGTTTATAGATAAAATTGTAAATGATGTATGTATCTATTATTGACTTTCTCTTATTGTTTTCTTATATTTACGCGAATACCATACATTGAAATAAAACTATTTTACGGATTTTATCGCGTTTATTTACTTTTTATGTTCCCGACGTTTCGGCTGCTGTACAGCGACCATGGTCACGGGGGGACTGAGGTGTTAGATGAGGTGTGATGTGGTGAAATTAAAAAACATCCTAATTTCAATAGGGAAGATGGCTGGGTGCTACCGCCAACTTGGGATCCAATAATTAATATAATTCAATCCAAAACCAAGCGTACCATTGCAAGACCTCGAGACACCGTGAGCACTTTCTGCGTGGATCGGACCGTAAACAACAACTAAATATGAGGGTACCCAGTAATTAACTATGACATCAGGACGTCTAACACCTCAGTCCCCCCGTGACCATGGTTACTGTAAAGCAGCCGAAACGTCGGGAACATAAAAAAGTAAATAAACGCGATAACATCCGCAAAATAGTTTTATTTCAATGACTTTCTCTTCACAAAAATGGGGATGTTTCTATTGAAAAAAAATGTTGAGTGTATGCATGTTTGACTATACCTTCTAGTTTGATAACTAAAAGTTTAAACGATGGGCGTTTGCCCGACTTGTTGCCTATGAGCATTTTACGGACTAATTGAATGGTAATGTTTAATTATTATTAGTATTAAATGTTTTTAAAAACCTAAAAAGATTACTTAAGTAATTCATATGGATAGATTTTAAAATGATACTGGCAAATCGTGTAACGCCTTCAAAAGTACTACCGAATGGGGTACAAACCTTCAAATATATTATAATCCATCGTAGTCAATATTGATATTGGATATTTAAATATCTTGGTGTTAGAATATACATTTAGTGTTTCAATACACTACGAGAGTTTTCACTGACATATATGAAAAATTTCTAATAATTTAAATTTAATTATTATATAACTGTGAGTTAAGGGCGCGATGCGCTGTAAGTTTGTGGTAGGTGAATAACTCACGAATTTAAAGTTAGGACTCTCTGTATTTATTAGTAGTACGTAAACTCAATGTCCCACCATCCAATCTTTCAACGTACGGTCTTAAGTCGTTGAACCCACCCTGGGTTACTTTGGACATCAACAATCAAATATTAACTCGACTGTCTGCCACAATATTTTGGCAAATTGAAACGAAGCAGCTCTACACTTCGTTCAATTACACTGTATATCACACAATTTCGAAGCACCATCAACGATAAGAATATGTTCGCCACTTTATATCGTTACCAAAAGATCAAACCTTTAGTAAATCTAAAATCTCGGCAAATACCTAATATTTTATTCTAATATAGGAAATTGCACCCTTACACAATCAAGCCAAAAGCCATTTTAAATCACCCATACGCTTCTCATGTCTTTGGTATTACAGTAACTGTTTTTCTTCTTCAAAATTTCACGATTCCCGCTGCGAATAAAATTATTAACACCATTACCAACTTATATACAAAATAATCCTTACTAACAAAACAAATAAGATATGTATAAGATAATTACTAACCATTTCATACAGATAATCCTAAGCGACATGAAGATATATTTATACCATAAAAGTGGGTTACTTTGGCACAAGATATGTATAATCCTGAGAAACAAGTTAGTCCTGAATTCGTTCGTTTCAATTTGCCAAAATATTGTGGCAGACAGTCGAGTTAATATTTGATTGTTGATGTCCAAAGCAACCCAGGGCGGGTTCAACGACTTAAGACCGTACGTTGAAAGATTGGATGGTGGGACATTGAGTTTACGTACTACTAATAAATACAGAGAGTCCTAACTTTAAATTCGTGAGTTATTCAACTACCACAAAACTACAGCGCATCGCGCTCTTAACTCTCAGTTATATAATAATTAAATTTAAATTATTAGAAATTTTTCATACATGTAAGTGAAAACTCTTGTAGTGTATTGAAACACTAAATGTATATTCTAACACCAAGATATTTAAATATCCAATATCAATATTGACTACGATGGATAATAATATATTTGATGGTTTGTACCCCATTCGGTAGTACTTTTGAAGGCGTTACACGATTTGCCAGTATAATTTTAAAATCTATCTATTTCAATTACTTAAGTAATCTTTTTAGGTTTTAAAAAACATTTATTACTAATAATAATTAAACATTACCATTCAATTAGTCCGTAAAATGCTCATAGGCAACAAGTCGGGCAAACGCCCATCGTTTAAACTTTTAGTTATCAAACTAGAAGGTATAGTCAAACATGCATACACTCAACATTTTTTTTCAATAGAAACATTCCCATTTTTGTGAAGAGAAATTCATTGAAATAAAACTGTTTTACTGATGTTATCGCGTTTATTTACTTTTTTATGTTCCCGACGTTTCGGCTGCTTTACAGCAACCATGGTCACGGGGAACTGAGATATAAGACGTCCTGATGTCATAGTGAATTACTGGGTACCCTCATATTTAGTTGTTGTTTGTGGTCCGATCCACGCAGAAAGTGCTCACGGTGTCTCGAGGTCTTGCAATGGTACGCTTGGTTTTGGATTTAATTATATTAATTACTGGATCCCAAGTTGGCGGTAGCACCCAGCCATCTGCCCTATTGAAATTAGGATGTTTTTTAATTTCACCACGTCACTCACACCTCATCTAACACCAATCAAATATTAACTCGACTGTCTGCCACAATATTTTAGCAAATTGAAACGAACGAATTCAGGACTAACTTGTTTCTTAGGATTACACATATCTTGTGCCAAAGTAACCCACTTTTATGGTATAAAATATCTTCATGTCGCTTAGGATTATCTGTATGAAATGGTTAGTAATTATCTTATACATATCTTATTTGTTTTGTTAGTAAGGATTATCTATATATATATATAACTCAAAGCTGACTGACTGACATAGTGATCTATTAACGCACAGCCCAAACCACTGGACGGATCGGGCTGAAATTTGCCATGCAGGTAGATGTTATGACGTAGGCATCCGCTAAGAAAGGATTTTGATTAATTCTACCCTCAAGGGGATAAAGTAGGGGATGAAAGTTTGTTAAGTTAAACTCCACGCGGACAAAGTCGCGGGCTCAGCTAGTTTTGTATATAAGTTGGTAATGGTGTTAATAATTTTATTCGCAGCGAGAATTGTGAAATTTTGAAGAAAAAAAACAGTTACTGTAATACCAAAGACATGAGAAGCGTATGGGTGATTTAAAATGGCTTTTGACTTGATTGTGTAAGGGTGCAATTTCCTATATTAGAATAAAATATTAGGTATTTGCCGAGCTTTTAGATTTACTAAAGGTTTGATCTTTTGGCAACGATGAAAAGTGGCGAACATATTCTTATCGTTGATGGTGCTTCGAAATTATGTGATATGCAGTGTGATTGAACGAAGTGTACAGCTGCTTTTGAGACATTAGAAATTTTTGAAAAACATCACTTAGAATATAACTGCTTGACGCTTGGTGGCATGGTTACTTTGATTCTCGAAGTTATTGCCATCCTTAATATTTACATTGTACAAGCTCGTGTAAGAAGCACGTTTTGGTGGCAGTCAAAAGTCAACTCACTGTCGACAAAGTCACTGAGGTAATGTATTATATACCGTTAAGTACTAAACAATTTAACTGTGATTACTGGCGTTAAATTGTTTAGTCCTATAAGTTATGGGTGGGCAAAGTCGAGTTGTGGCACAAATAAGGATCTCGAAGCATGCGTTCGTAGTGTGTAAATATTTTACGTTTTACAATAATTTTATAACTTGTTTTTTTACCATAAAATAAGACACACGCTGAGGTGTTACTTTGTTATAGTTTCAAGTTTTTGAAGCCATTTTATGCGAACAATATACCTAATTATCACGTGTTAGATGATAAGTAACTGTTCAACATATTATGTGTATCGATTTGAGATGACTATCAATTAAGAGAAAAATAAATGTTGATAAAATATGTCTCGTTTGCTTAATATCTCTCTTAAATATAAATAAGTAGGTACTTAAGTTTCTCCAACGATTCAAATCGAGAGCAACGTTCGACGAATTCAGTAAAATATTTTTACCAAAGACAATATCTGTTGGTAATAGTGCTAGTGAGTGGGCAACTCCAGGAAGGTACAAAAGCAGACGGAGATGGTATGAATTTTATTATGAAAAAGCCTATAATATAATCAAAATCCCACTTTTGTAGATATGTAAAAAAATATTCTAAGTTATTTAAACGGGCCTTTTTCCTCTGCAAAATCAATTTATTTGAGAAATAAGATTAAAAAATCTGTAAAATAAATCAAAATGACGTGGAACATCATCAACTGTGAAATTGGCAGAAATACAGTACGCGAAAGAGACTTTCATTTAATAGTTAACAACACAGATGTAAACGCCCCTGTAGGCCTAACCGAAAAAAACGATTTGAATTTGAATTTAAAAAGTCTCTCCAAAAATACTTCAATTTTAATGCACTGCAGGAACCAGCTTATTTAATTTTTTTGTGGGGTAGCAATTAACGCTCCGGAAAGTAAATATAAAAAGAGGTCATTCAAAAAACTAATTTTACAGCCGCAATTAGTTACAAGATTACAAGTTACTTCTCGTAAATGAAGATGAAAAATAATTAAATGAGGAAAAACGTTGCTCCGAAACCATTATTTTGTTTCACCTGACGTATCTGACATGCAATGAAACAAAAGTTGTTATTTATAATGTTAGTAATACAATCCTGATAGGTTGTTGGTGTTTTACCAATAACCCTGTACATCGGGATTATATCCAACTAGCTGTGCCCCGCGACTTCATCCGCGTAGTATTGGCTTATTGGGTTAAAAAGTATCCTATATGTTAATCCCGGTTATAATCTATCTGTGTTCCAAATTTCATCCAAATCCGTTCAGTAGTTTTTGCGTGAAGGAGTAACAAACATACATACATACATACATCCACACTCACAAACTTTCGCATTTATAATATTAGTAGGATTTCTCGCAAGATACTCGTGTGTTGTCAAAAACCACAATCTCACACACACACACATACACACAAATATAAATATTGCTATGAGGCGCATAGGTCATTAGGAGGATGTCAATACTCTTAGTTACAATTAGTTTAGATAGGGTTTAGGCAAGTTCAGTTTTATTCCCTAGTTTATTATTACTGGTGCTGTACCAACGCCTATGACGTTTTCCTCACACACAAATCTAGAGGTTCCCAACTTTTTCCTACGACCCACCGCCCGCTTTCCAAGAAAAAAAGTAATGCTCCCTTCTGCCATTATAATTATACCGCATAGGTAATGAAAATGTCACATAATATCTGTTATTGGGCCCGCGACCACCCCCATGGAAGTCTTCATCGCCCACCCCATTGGGAACCTCTACATTCAGATAGAGAGTTCATTCCATTAAGATATTTTACATCGAACACCTAAAAGGAACATCAAAACATTGTAATACTATTTAGTTTATGTAGCAACAAAACTTTACATATTGTTCTGACCTGTTGCAGCGACGTTCAATGTTGGATGATGACTCCAGGGTCGCCTACAGCAATGATGATCCAAAGAGAATACAATTGATGATCCTCCACCTGTTGGGAATGACAATTTATTACCGGTTTATCGTACGCTCCAGCCAATGAGATCCTTTAGTTAAATGGTCTAAGATGAGATCCAATGCCCGATTTAAAGAGACGTCAAATTAAGACGCCAAAATTCTATTTTTTAAACTAAATTGCACCACGGATATAATATCAAAATAATAGTTTTTTTTATAAAGAGAGAACGTATAAACAAGTGCATATATACTAAATGTATAAAAAAAGTCAGCTGTCTGTCTGTTTGTTCCGGCTGATCTCCGTAACGTCTGGACCGATTTTGACGGGATTTCACTGGCAGATAGCTGATATAAAAGGAATGAGTTAGGCTAGTTATATTTTATCGAAGTATTACGCGGGGAGCCACCGACAACAGCTAGTCTTAAATAAAAACAATCCAAAGCCGTCAGACCATTGCAGGGACTACGGAACCCTAAAAAGTAAAAACTGACAAAATCTAATAAATATTTTGAATAATTGTTGCGATTTTGCCGTCTTTCATATAAATGACAAATAATCACTTCAAACTCACCATAATTCAGGACTTCCAAGTGGTTGATACTTTTTAATACTGAGTAAAACATCGCTGTAGACGGCTATCAATTCATCCAATCTCAAATAACATACAGTCATCACTCCAGCTCACTGAGACACAATGTAATATTAGTATGCGTTCCATTTTGTATGAAGGAACTTTAAATGTAATTCATATTTGATCTTCGAAATTCATAGCAGATTTATAGCATTGTTCCATGTCCGAAGCAGACAGGAGATAGAGATAGCAGTGTGCCTTGTCCCGGTAAAACTCAAGTTATCCGCTGAGGTGTGTCATAGAAGAGACAAACTATTTATCATCTCTTTTTAACTTCCATGTACTTTAGTCAACTCTATCGGTGTCATTCTCTCTCTTCCACTTCCGAAATTGTAATCTCGAAAACTGATTCAGTATTTGATGCCAACATCTTATCTCTCGTTATTCTCTTCTATGATACATTTTTATAAACAAAATTATGTTGGTATAAATTAATGATCGCATTAATACTCGGAGTTAATCTAGCGGATAACTGAAGGTAATGTTCGTTGAGCAAGAAACGAATGAAGTATTCTTATACTTATTGATAGTCCTCTTTAGTTGTCGTTGGGTCGTGACAGAGTCGAGTTCCTCCTGTAGTGAGTCGCGCAGCATCTCGTTCATCATGGCTCCATTGTTTTGCATCACCCTTTCGGCCAGCATTCGGAAGTAATTTTTCATCGTGTGCTTCTTCGGCAGTGGCAATTTAAGAACCAACAACTTTTTGACCTTGAAGAATTTGTTTTTGGTAGCTTTTCTGCTTCGGTTCCCCCTCTTCATGGTGATTACTTTTCACATGTTCAGTCTGATAGGCTTCTGTACGGAGTAGTGGAAGTGGGACTCGCGCACGCTTTGGGACTCGGTCACCACCCATTCCTCGACGTCGGGGATTGGCGGGGGTTGCCTGGGCGGGACCAGAAAATGTAAGCATCAAACACACAGCCACGCAACATATCAAGGCCCCAAGTCTGCTAAATTCATAAATTTCCATTCCATCGGTAAACCACTGGTCGTTAATATTCTGGTCGTTGACATAAACTGCTAACAGATCGCATTTGTTTTTTTAAATACGACTTTGCTGTTTGTTGACTACCAAAACTGGCCAAAGTAAGAAAAAATACTAATTCTCAAGCAGACTTGGGACCTATTTTTAAAACTTTGCTACGAGCGTTTGTTGTAAGTTTGACTTAGTCTGGCACTTTGTCTGGCATCAATCACGCAAAACAAGCAATGGCGAAAACTTCTTAAATGACTGACAGGGAAGATCGATCCGGTTTATTATCAAAAAATACAACACCCTCTACATAATTGCAACACACCTCACACCTTTGAAAAATTTACCCTTAATGGCACCTCCAGGGGCCCAAGATGGGAGCACGGTACCAAAACGTTGTCTACTGGCTCTTTAAAACATAGGTAGGTACTTCGATAAAGTGTACTCACAGGATGTCTTCCGCGGTGAGAACAGTCATCTCTGAAGTATTCGCCTGTCGGATTAAGACAGGTATCGGCTTTTCACTGCCTTCTTGCTCTGTCTGACCGCTACTAGCTCCTCACGCCTGCGCTGTGGGAGAAAAATAAATATTTAGCTGGTGGTCGGTTCTTGAAAATCATAATTTCGAGCAGAAGTCATTAATCTATACAAATAAATAAAATTGGAGTGTCTGTTTGTAATATCAAAATAACACCTTTTAACTAAATGCATATGAAAGTGCATACGACACCTACAACAAAAACGCGATTTAAATTTTTTGTCTGTCTGTCTGTCTGTCTGTCTGTCTGTCTGCGTGTTTGTTCCGGGTAATCTCCGAAACGGCTGGACCAATTTTGACGGGAATTTCACTGGCAGATAGCTGGTGTTTTAAGGAGTAACTTAGGCTACTTTAATTTTAGAAAAACAATTTTTATGAATACAGGAAAATACCGAGCGGAGCGGAGAATTCCAATGTTAGGATTTCGTCAGCAGTGGACCAAGTTATCTGTAGATTTCGGTGTTATTACAGATAAACCGATCATTCTACAGCGGGCCGAAGCACCCATGCCAATCCACAACGAATGATGGACGAATGTAAAAAAAGTAGCCAATAAGGTGATATAATCACATGCCTAGGCCTACCTGAGGTACAGCTTACAGCAATCCAAATACCGAATGTGCTTTTTCAATATAGGTAATTTTCACGTCACTAATTTAACTTTTCATAAGTATGTTCACAAATAACTGGTAAGTAACAAAACAACAGGACAACTTGTTCAATAATTCACCACAAAATTGTGCACATTCAAGCCGTATTGCGCTCACTATCCAACTGAGTTGGCAGCAGAACAAGATTTGATCTCGATTATTTATTTATTCCAATAACGCGCATGTCATATTGAGCCCGGAATCCTGGGATACCTGTATCGATCGAAGCCCGATTGGCTGTCTCCCTCGGATACCTAGGCAACCTAAGAGTGCGTGGGGGAAGAGCGGAAGGGGGTGAGCTGTGCTCTGTCCGACGCATATCAACGCGCATGTCATAAATAACCCAGGAATAGCTGTATCGATCCGAGCTACCTAGACGACCTGGGCGTGGTAATGTCTAGGTATCAGCACATGCGCAGCATATGCGCCACTAAAAGATGTCATAGTTGCAGTATAATAGGCATCGTTTAAAAAAATATGTCTATCTTTGCATTACTACGTAAGGACTACTTCTTGGCTACCCCTTCTTACTTGAATCGGCACCGACTCCAAATAAAAGAAATTATAAGGTCCCTAATTATTTCAAGCTTTTTAGTGCACTCAGGTTTTGTTGAAGCCGTTTTATTTTTTTATTTACAATATTTTTATTATTCTTTGGTTCCGGCGGTCAAGAACGCGCGGTTGAGCTGCATCGAACGGTATCGCAAATGCTGTGTAAATTGAACAAAAATCTAAGAGCAGTTAGTCGTTTTATTCAACAAAAACCAGAGGTTGTCAACGTAGATAGTTTGTAAGAAATAAAACGACGCTGACGCTTCAGAGTAAAGACTGTAGACAACAATGTTGTGCATTACTTTTAGGTAATTACTTAGATAAGTTGAAATGCGATTCAATAGAAAGTTTTTCAGTAGATACAATAGTCAAATGTAATGAAATTGCTACTCGCAAATGTTTAAGCCAGGTTGTGATGCACAACATTTGTTGCCTAGCGAATACACAGTAGTAAACAATTCACACACCGAGGTATACAGCACAGCTGACAGCTTACAGCACTCGAAATTATGAATTCAAGTTAATTTAAATGGCACTTAGTAAACCTATTTTATTTCAATATCAATACACAATTCCAATGAAAGACGAAATGCACTACTTCTCAGCGTTGTGGTAACTATCCAACTAACTCGGCAGCAGAACAAGGGCGGCGGTATGGAAGAATTTATTGATTCAATCTACGCGCATGTCATAACGAGCCCTAGAGTTCCTGGGACACCTGTATCTATCCGATTGGCTGTCTCTCTCGGTTGCCTAGGCTACCTGCGAGTGGGCGATGAACGGCGGAGGGAGTAAGCGATGTCATGTCCGGCGCAATAAAGAAACAACAACACGCATGTCATAAAGTACCCGGGATATCTGTATCGATCCGAACTACCTAGATGACCTGGGCGTGGTAAGGTCTAGGTGTCCGCTAGCCGAGGACCACTCCCTGCCTTGCACATGCGCTGCAGATGCGCCCCTAATAGTTCGACATTAAATAACATATAATTTAGCAATTATCAAAACAAGGATTTCAATGCGATTTATTTCATAATATTGTATACATAGTATATTGTTATACTGGGCAAGACACAGATATCGTCAAGTTTAATTGCACTCTACCACTCGATTTGAAGCCAAACAGGTAAGTATGAACCTAGAACTGGTTATTTGAACCTGACCATTATACGTGTCGGAAATTTTATCGGGAAACTATTGCATATCAGTTGAATAGGTACCTAGCTTGTTTTTCATTCGACGACGATGACGCTGCATCAGTAAAGACGGTAAACAACAATGATGCGCATTACCTACTGTTGGGTAGAGAAGTTTTCTGCTCGTTAATCACGATATTCAGTAGATGCGATATACAAATCATAAAATTCGCTACTCGCCAATGAAGTAAACAATTCACGTAGGTACCTACTTACCTTACAGCTTATAGCACAGGAAATGATGATTTCAAGTTTATTTAAACAGCACTTAGTAAACTTTGATAACTAGATTAATAAAAACAAGACTTCTTTTTTATTCATATCAATATAGACAATTCACATGAAAGACGAAATGCACAAGTGCACCAATTTGCGCTTACTATGCAACTAACTCGGCAGCAGAACAAGATGCCTAATGTCCTTTTACAATATAGGTAATTTTGAACGGCACTAATTGAACTTTTCATAAGTAGGTTCATAAATAACTGGTAAGTAACAACAGGACTACTTTTTCAATAGATATTCACCACTAAATTTCGCACATTCAAGCCGTATAGCGCTCACTATCCAACTGAGTCGGCAGCAGAACAAGATTTGATCGTGATTATTTATTAATAATAATAACGCGCATGTCATATCGAGCCCCGGAATCCTGGGATACCTGTATCGATCGAAGCTCGATTGGCTGTCTCCCTCGGCTACCTAGGCAACCTAATAGGGTGCGGGGGAAGAGCGGAAGGGGGTGAGCTATGCCCTGTCCGACACACATCAACGCGCATGTCATAAATTACCCAGGAAGAGCTGTATCGATCCGAGCTACCTAGACGACCTGGACGTGGTAATGTCTAGGTGTCAGCAAATTATTATATTCACTTTGGGTATCAGTTAGCCCGGGTCCTCCCTGCACATGCGCAACATATGCGCCACTTAAAGATGTCACAGTTGCACTAAAATAACACAGGCATCATTAAAAAAACATGTCTATGTTTGCATTACCACGTGAGGACTACTTCTTAGCTACCCCTTCTTACTTGAATCGGCACCGACTTCCAATGAAAGAAATTATAAGGTCCCTAATTATTTCAAGCTTTTTAGTGCACTCAGGTTTTGTTGAAACCGTAATTGTTTTTAATTTCCAATATTTTTATTTTTCTTTTGTTTCCGGCGGTCAATAACGCGCGGTGGACCTGCATCGAACCATATCGCAAATGCTGTGTAAATTGAACGAAAACTAAGAGCAGTTAGTCGTTTTATCCAAAAACAACCAGAAGTTGTCAACGTAGATAGTTTGTAAGAAATAAAACGACGCTGACGCTTCAGAGTAAAGACTGTAGACAACAATGTTGAGCATTACTTTTGGGTAATTACTTAGATAAGTTGAAATGCGATTCAATAAAAACTTTTTCGGTAGATACAATAGTCAAATGTAATAAAATCGCTACTCGCAAATGTTTAGGCCAGGTTGTGTTGCACAACATTTGTTGCCTAGCGAATACACAGTAGCAAACAATTCACATACCGAGGTATACAGCACAGCTTACAGCTTACAGCACTCGAAATAATGAATTCAAGTTCATTTAAACGGCACTTAGTAAACTTATTTTATTTCAATATCAATTTGGGTGTTTATCATGATTCCAAACTTTTATTCAACGCTCATATTGACAAAATAGTGGCTAAGGCGTCTAAGTCGCTTGGCTTTATTATGAGAATGTCTTGCTGCTTTAAACAAGCCAAAACTTTTAAGATTCTCTATTGTACGTATGTGAGGAGCCACTTAGAGTACGCCTCTCAGATCTGGAATCCGTGCTACGATAAATATACAAACAGGCTTGAAAACATTCAAAAACGATTCCTACGTTTCCTTTGCTATTAACTTAAAATTCCTTATAGCTCTGATAGATACCTTTCCCTGTGTAAGAAATTTCATATTCAGCCACTTATGAATCGTCGTCAAATTGCAGATTGTACTCTCATGTTTAAGATTCTAGCAAATGAAATTGATTGTCCTGATATACTTCACAAATTATACTTTAATGTCCCGAATAGATCAATTAGACATAATCCACCGATCTCAATCCCTTTTTCCTCTAACTATAGGCAAAATTTATATTTGGTGCGAGCAAGCAGAGACTTTAATAAAATGTGCAAGGACTGCTCTTTTGATCCCTTTGTTACTAGTAGTAAACAAGCAAGAAAGCAGCTAAACCTTAAGTTCTTCCAATAAATTCTGTAATGTTCTTATATTTTCTCTAATTAGTTCTGGTATCTCTAGGTGATGTGTGCTATAAGTGTTTGCTTAAGACTCTATTGTACTTCTCTACTGCTATACGTGAAAACCTTTAATTGGCTTTCTATTACTAGAATTAATGCTTAATAATTTGTATGTAGCTTTTGGTTTTCCATAAATAAATAAATAAATAAATACACAATTCAAATGAAAGACGAAATGCACTACTTCTCAGCGTTGTGGTAACTATCCAACTAACTCGGCAACAGAACAAGGGCAGCTGTATGGAAGAATTTATTGATTCAGTCTACGCGCATGTCATAACGAGCCCTAGAGTTCCTGGGACACCTGTATCTATCCGATTGGCTGTCTCGCTCGGTTGCCTAGGCTACCTACGAGTGGGCGGTGAACGGCGGAGGGGGGTAACCGATGTCCTGTCCGGCGTAATAAAGAAACAACAACACGCATGTCATAAAGTACCCGGGATAGCTGTATCGATCCGAACTACCTAGATGACCTGGGCGTGATAAGGCCTAGGTGTCCGCTAGCCGAGGACCACTCCCTGCCTAGCACATGCGCTGCAGATGCGCCCCTAATAGGTCGACATTAAATAACATATAATTTAGCAATTATCAAAACAAGGATTTCAATGCGATTTCTTTCATAATATTGTATACATAGTACATTGTTATACTGGACAAGACACAGATATCGTCAAGTTTAATTGCACTCTACCACTCGATTTGAAGCCAAACAGGTAAGTATGAACCTAGAACTGGTTATTTGAACCTGACCATTATACGTGTCGGAAATTTTATCGGGAAACTATTGCATATCAGTTGAATAGGTACCTAGCTTGTTTTTCATTCGACGACGATGACGCTGCATCAGTAAAGACGGTAAACAACAATGATGCGCATTACCTACTGTTGGGTAGAGAAGTTTTCTGCTCGTTAATCACGATATTCAGTAGATGCGATATACAAATCATAAAATTCGCTACTCGCCAATGAAGTAAACAATTCACGTAGGTACCTACTTACCTTACAGCTTATAGCACAGGAAATGATGATTTCAAGTTTATTTAAACAGCACTTAGTAAACTTTGATAACTAGATTAATAAAAACAAGACTTCTTTTTTATTCATATCAATATAGACAATTCACATGAAAGACGAAATGCACAAGTGCACCAATTTGCGCTTACTATGCAACTAACTCGGCAGCAGAACAAGATGCCTAATGTCCTTTTACAATATAGGTAATTTTGAACGGCACTAATTGAACTTTTCATATGTAGGTTTATAAATAACTGGTAAGTAACAACAGGGGGCCAATTCCACTAATTTACAACGTTTCAGTTTGCGCAGCGGTGCAGTTGCGATTACGTTTTCAAGATTACTCAAAATCGTATTCTACTATTGTTAGGAACGATCCGCAATTACATTACAAACGCATCGCAACTGCACCGCAACCGCACCCCAGCTAAACTGCTGTTAAACGATTATACCAAATTGTCAACTAGGCTTTTGGTCGGTTTGTATGCCTGTCCGGTGCCTCAATACTTTATCACAAGCGTCTTCAACCTAATATAAACACCATTTTATTTAAAATGCACCAAAAATCGTGTAACGATTCACAAAAGATGCTTCAATATAGATCGCTATTTTTGACAAGTTTGTGTCACTCGAAGGGTGCGTTCCACTTAGCGTTCACAACGATCATAATGCTCCTTTAGCCGTTCCATATAAAGACCGCGGTCGTTGTGGTCGCGGCGAAAACGTCACTCATGACGTCATGACTTACGCTCACGCGAAGCTCACGAAGAACCATCTAAAAAGGTGGGTCGTAGTGATCGTTGAGAAAATTATCGGGATTTTCAAAAGTGAAAGCATTAAAGATGGTGACCTTGACGTACGTTATTTCATGCGGAAAGAGATATTTCAGTAGAAGTGAATGTTAAAGCCATTTTAATTACATTTGAACGTAAATTAATTAAATAGATCACTAATATTAAATGTAAAAAAGGAAATTATATTTTTTTTCAATATAAATCGATTTAAACAATAATTATTTAAGTTTATTTTCAAGGCTTATAGATTATAACCTAACCTCTTAAATCTTTTGCTTTCATTTACTCACTAGCTGTTTTTATTATTTACCTACACGCTCAAAACGCTATGTAATCCATTACACTTAAATTTACGACAGTAACGCTCACAAGCAAGTGGAACGGGAAAAACTTGAGCGTGATCGTTGTGAACGCTAAGCGGAACGCACCCGAAAGGTCCACTTGCGATCTCAGTGCAATCCACGCATCTGTCAAAATTTATTAGAATACCAATTAGCATTATATACCAAGAGCCAGCGAGGGCCAGACGTTCGTTATCTTATAAAAGCTGAAAATTTCTCAGAGCATGTCCCCAACACAGGTAAGAACGATCAGCGAGTATGGAGTTGGGATTGTGGTTACTTGGGCAGTTAAGAAGTAGTAAAGGTGTATAAAATAGTACCTCAAATTCGGTAAAGCATAACGCTTAAGTTTTATATGTATATTACCTTCGGGATAACATTAGAAGTCACGTCATCTATTGCCGGACACATTACGGTTTCAACCCCCTGCCAGACATCCCTAAACTTCAATAAATTATGATTATACTTTCGTCATAGTATAAAAGCTGGGTTTTACATATGTTACGTGGGGACCTATAAAAAAATGTTACATCAATAGCCGGACAGTTTAAATGGTTTTTACATCTAACCAGACACATTGAAAGTCTGCCGGGAGAACTCGCAGGATGCCCTCGGTGTATTCTGCGATTTGTCCAAGGCATTCGAATGCGTCCATCATGAAATACTTGACAGGAAATTGCACCACTACGGTATCAGGAACAAGGCTCTTGACCTCTTGACTCCATATTTGAGCAATAGAATTCAAAAGGTCAATATTAATGACAAGACATCGCCCGGTTCTGTAGTCACAATGGGCTTACCGCAGGATTCAATACTGGGTCCTTTCTTGTTTCTAATATATATCAATGATCTGCCCTACTATGTAGAAAATAGTCACGAAGTTGTGTTGTTTGCTGATGATACTTCTTTATTATTTAAAATTAAAAGACAGCTTTTAAATTATGACGATGTGAACAACGCACTCGCTAAAGTTGTAGATTGGTTCAATGTAAATAATCTTCTACTTAATAAGAATAAAACGAAATGTATAAAGTTCTCAACGCAAAATGTGAGACAAGTAGGAACCAATATACGACTAAATGGAGCAGAATTGAACCTTGTGGAGGAAACTGTCTTTCTAGGGATCTCTATAGATGCTAAATTGCAATGGGGTACTCATATCAAAAAAATGTCGGGTAAACTCAGCTCTGCGGCATATGCTGTTAAAAAAACCAGGCATTTAACCGACGTTGAAACAGCTAGAATTGTTTATTTTAGTTATTTCCATAGCGTTATGTCATATGGCATACTGCTCTGGGAATACTCTGCTAATTTAAACTCCATTTTTGTTCTGCAGAAAAGAGCTATACGAGCTTTTTACAATCTAGCTCCAAGAATCTCCCTCAGAGAAAAATTTAAAGAAATAAATATTCTAACTGTTGTGTCACTATTTATCTACGAATCGAGTCTGGCCATCGCTGGCTCTTGCTCTATTACGTTCTTATGCGATCGAAATAGCGGAATACGATTTTTGACACATTCGATTGCTCGTTACTCGCAGCTAAACTTTGACCGCAATTGCATCGCAGCTGCACCGTTGTTGATTAGTAGAATGCGAAAATGGTTAAAAGCTGCGATGCAATAAACTGTAATTGCGATGCAATTGCAATAAGTAATATTAAAATTAGTGGAATTGGCCCCCAGGACTACTTTTTCAATAGAAATTCACCACAAAATTTCGCACATTCAAGCCGTATAGCGCTCACTATCCAACTGAGTCGGCAGCAGAACAAGATTTGATCGTGATTATTTATTAATAATAATAACGCGCATGGCATATCGAGCCCCGGAATCCTGGGATACCTGTATCGATCGAAGCTCGATTGGCTGTCTCCCTTGGCTAGCTAGGCAACCTAATAGGGTGCGGGGGAAGAGCGGAAGGGCGTGACCTATGCCCTGTCCGACACACATCAACGCGCATGTCATAAATTACCCAGGAAGAGCTGTATCGATCCGAGCTACCTAGACGACCTGGGCGTGGTAATGTCTAGGTGTCAGCAAATTATTATATTCACTTTGGGTATCAGTTAGCCCGGGACCTCCCTGCACATGCGCAACATATGCGTCACTTAAAGATGTCACAGTTGCACTAGAATAACATAGGCATCATTAAAAAAAATATCACTATCTCAACACTACTACGTGAGGACTACTTCCAATGTACCCCTACTTACTTCAATCGGCACCGACTGCAAATGAAAGACATTATAGGGTCCCTAATTATTTCAAGCTCTTTAGTGCACCCAAGTTTTGTAGACGCCATTTTATTTTATTTATTTATAATAATATTTATTATTCTTTGGTTCCAGCGGTCAAGAACGCGCGGTGTAGCTGCATCAAACCGTATCGCAAGAAGCTGTCCAAATCGAACAAAACCACGTCGTTTTAACCGGCAACCTGAGTTCGTCAACGTAGATAGTTTGTAAGAAGTAAGACGACGCTGACGCTTCAGAGAAAATACACTAGACAACAATACCTACTAATTCGGGTAATTACCTACTTAGATAAGTTCAAATGCGTTTCAATAAAAAGTTTCCAGTAGACACAATAGGCAAATAAAAACTAATCGCAACTCGCAAATGTTTAAGCCAGGTTGTGTTGCACAAAATTTGTTGCCTAGCGAATACACAGTAGCAAACAATTCACATACCGAGGTATACAGCACAGCTTACAGCTTACAGCACTCGAAATAATGAATTCAAGTTTATTTAAACGGCACTTAGTAAACTTATTATATTTCAATATCAATACACAATTCCAATGAAAGACGAAATGCACTACTTCTCAGCGTTGTGGTAACTATCCAACTAACTCGGCAGCAGAACAAGGGCTGCGATATGGAAGAATTTATTGATTCAGTCTACGCGCATGTCATAACGAGCCCTAGAGTTCCTGGGACACCTGTATCTATCCGATTGGCTGTCTCTCTCGGTTGCCTAGGCTACCTACAAGTGGGCGGTGAACGGTGGAGGGGGGTAAGCGATGTCCTGTCCGGCGCAATAAGGAAACAACAACACGCATGTCATAAAGTACTCAGGGATAGCTGTATCGATCCGAACTACCTAGATGACCTGGGCGTGGTAAAGTCTAGGTATCAGCAAGTCGTTACATTCTCTTTGGGAGTCAGCTAGTTGAGGACCACTCACTGCCCTGCACATGTGCTGCAGATGCGCCCCTAATATATAGGTATATTAACATAGTATATTTTTATACCAGACAAGAAACAGATATCGTCAAGTTTAATTGCACTCTACCACTCGATTTTAAGCCAAACAGGTAAGTATGAACCTAAAACTGATTATTTGCACCTGACCATTATACGTGTCGGAAATTTTATCGTAAACTATTGCCTGCCACATTAAATATAGGAATAGGTACCTAGCTTGTTAGAAATTCGACGACGATGACGCTGCATCAGTAAAGAAGATAAACAACAATGATGCGCATTTCCTACTGGTGGCTAGATAAGTGCGAATGAGATAAATTAAAAGATTTTTGCTCGTTAATTGCGGATATATATTCAGCAGATACAATAGACAAATAAAAAAATTCGCAACTCGCCAATGAAACAAACAATTCACCTAGGTACCAACTTACCTCACAGGTTATAGCACAGGAAATTATGAATTCATATGTATTTAAACAGCACTTAGTACACTTTGATAACTAGATTAATAACAACAAGACTTATATTTCAATATCAATATAGATAATTCACATGAAAGACGAAAAGCACAACTGCACCGAATTGCGCTTACTATGCAACTAACTCGGCAGCAGAACAAGGGAGGCTGGATATGAAAGATTTATTGATTCAGTCTACGCGCATGTCATAACGAGCCCTAGAATTCCTGCAACACCTGTATCTATCCGATTGGCTGTCTCTTTCGGTTGCCTAGGCTACCTTAGAGTGGGCGGAGGAACGGCGAACGGAGGGGGGTAAGCGATGTCCTGTCCGGCGCGATAAGGAAACAACCACACGCATGTCATAAAGTACCCGGGATAGCTGTATCGATCCGAACTACCTAGATGACCTGGGCGTGGTAAGGCCTAGGTGTCCACTAGCCGAGGACCACTCCCTGCCTTGCACATGCGCTGCAGATGCGCCCCTAATAGTTCGACATTAAATAACATATTATAATTTAGCAATTATCAAAAAAAGGATTTAAATGCGATTTCTTTCATAATGTTGTATATTTTTATATTGTACAAGAAACAGATATCGTCAAGTTTAATTGCACTCTACCACTGAGATTTTAAGCCAAACAGGTAAGTATGAACCTAAAACTGGTTATTTGAACCTGATTATTACACGTGTCGGAAATTTTATCGGGAAACTATTGCCTGCCACGTTAAATATAAGTTGAATAGGTACCTAGCTTGTTAGAAATTCAACGACGGTGACGCTGCATAAGTTAAGAAGATAAACAACAATGATGCGCATTTCCTACTATTGGGTAGAAAAGTGCAAATGAGATAAATAAAAAGTTTTCTGCTCGTTAATTGCGGATATTCAGTAGATACAAAACACAAATCAAAAAACTCGCAACTCGCCAATGAAGCAAACAATACACATAGGTACCTACTTACCTTACAGCTTATACCACAGGAAATGATGAATACAAGTTTATTTAAAGAGCACTTAGTAAAGTTTGATAACTAAATAAATAGTGACAAGATTTTTTTTTTTATACACAATTCACATGAAAGACGAAAAGCACAAGTGCACCGAATTGCGCTTACTATGCAACTAACTCGGCAGCAGAACAAGGGCGGCTGGATATGAAAGATTTATTGATTCAGTCTACGCGCATGTCATAACGAGCCCTAGAATTCCTGCGACACCTGTATCTATCCGATTGGCTGTCTCTCTCGGTTGCCTAGGCTACCTAAGAGTGGGCGGAGGAACGGCGGACGGAGGGGGGTAAGCGATGTCCTGTCCGGCGCCATAAGGAAACAACAACACGCGTGTCATAAACATGCCCAGAGATAGCCGTATCTAGAACTAGTTATTTGTTCGTGTGATCATTATACGTGTCGGAAATGTCGTAATAAACCTTTTATAAGTATTAAAGTAATTGAATGGGACGACAGTGTCATCTGTAAGTGTCCCGTATACGTACTTTATTTGTAAAACGTTAAAAATACCTCCTTCCATTTTCAGTCATGTTTGGTTAATTGCGGCTGGGGTTGCCAGTCGCCGATATCCGCCTGCACTAGTGTTGTGCAGGTAGAACACAGTAGAACACACCACTATTGTTGTACAGTACGATTTGCACCGACGAGCGATTAACACGCATTGGGGATTCTCATCGTGCCATTTAGATCGCTTGGGACACTGTTAACATCCTACTGAACGTCCACAACATGAGAATGGAAACGATTCATTATTTCTTTCTCCAACATAATAATATTTGAGCCTAATAGCAGTTACTGGAATATAACCTATTATTATAACCTAATCTTTATTACATTCGACGACGATGACGCTCCATCAGTGAAGACAATAGACACCAATGATGCACATTACTGTTGCGTAAATAAGAGCAAATGTGTTTAAATACAAAAGATTTCGTCTCGTTCATTGAGATATTCAGTAAATCCAATAGACAGATAAAAAAAATCGCAACTCTCCAATGTAGCAAACAATTCACCTAGGTGCCTACCTACTTACCTTACAGATTTGAGTTTACAGCATAGGAAATGATGAATTTAAGTTTATTTAAACAGCAATTACTAAACTTAGCTAACTAGATTAATAACGACAAGACTTCTTTTAAATTTCAATATACACAATTCACAAGAAAGACGAAATGCACAAGTGCACCGATTTGCGCTTACTATGCTACTAACTCGGCAGCAGAACAAGACACTTAATGTACTTTTTCAATATAGGTAATTTTGAACGGCACTAATTGAACTCTTCATAAGTAGGATCATAAATAACTGGTACACAACAGGACTAATTTTTCAATATCAATTCACCACAAAATTGCGCACATTCAAGCCGTATTGCGCTCCCTATCCAACTGAGTCGGCAGCGGAACAAGATTTGATCTCGATTATTTATTAGTTACAATAACGCGCATGTCATATCGAGCCCCGGTATCCTGGGATACCTGTATCGAATCCGATCGAAGCCCGATTGGCTATCTCCCTCGGATACCTAGACAACCTAAGAGTGCGCGGGGGAAGAGCGGAAGGGGGTGAGCTGTGCCCTGTCCGACGCACATCAACGCGCATGTCATAAATTACCCAGAAATTGCCGTATCGATCCGAGCTACCTACGAGTAGACGACCTGGGCGTCGTAAAGTCTAGGTATCAGCAAGTCGTTATATTCTCTTTGGGTATCAGTTAGCCCGGGACCTCCCTGCACATGCGCAGCATATGCGCCACTAAAAGATGTTACAGTTGCAGTATAATCAAATGGGCATCATTTAAAAAAATATGTCAATTTATGAATTACTACGTGAGGACTACTTCTTAGCTACCCTACAACAATGATGCGCATTACCAACTGTTGGGTAGATAAGTGCAAATGAGTTTAAATAAAAAGTTTTCTTCTCGATAATTGCGATATTCAGTAGATACAATAGACAAATAAAAAAAATTCGCAACTTGCCAATGTAGCAAACAATTCACATAGATACCTACTTACCTTACAGCACAGGAAATGATGAATACAAGTTTATTTAAAGAGCACTTAGTAAAGTTTGATAACTAAATAAATAGTGACAAGATTTTTTTTTTATACACAATTCACATGAAAGACGAAAAGCACAAGTGCACCGAATTGCGCTTACTATGCAACTAACTCGGCAGCAGAACAAGGGCGGCTGGATATTAAAGATATATTGATTCAGTCTACGCGCATGTCATAACGAGCCCTAGAATTCCTGCGACACCTGTATCTATCCGATTGGCTGTCTCTCTCGGTTGCCTAGGCTGCCTAAGAGTGCGCGGGGGGAGAGCGAAGGGGGTGAGCTAAGTCCTGTCCGACGCACGTCAATGCGCATGTCATAAATTACTCAGGAATAGGTGTATCGATCCGAGCTACCTAGACCACCTGGGCGTGGTAATGCCTAGGTATCAGCAAGTCGTAATATTCTCTTTGGGTATCAGTTAGGGACCTGCACATGCGCAGCTTATGCGCCACTTATAGATGGCATAGTTGCACATAGGCATCATTTATAAAAAATCACTATCTTTATACAACTACGTGAGGACTACTTCTAAGGTACCCCTTCTGACTAGAATCGGCACCGACTCCAAATTGACGGCCGCTGGCTCACTGCCCATGGTGGTTGCGTGTTCGTTGCCGCCGGGGCAAATTTCGGAATTAGCCTTTTCGTAATTTACCCTTGTCTGGGTGTAACTCGGATATCCCCCCGTGCATTGTACGGTATCCATAGTAGAAGCGTTGCTTAGTTTAGGACCATACAGTTGGTATGTCAGTCTGGCGATATTTATTATTATCCATTATTATAATTAAAAGGTCCCTAATTATTTCAAGCTTTTTAGTGCACTCAGGTTTTGTCGAAGCCGTTTTATTTTATTGATTTATAATATTTTTATTATTCTTTGGTTTTATTATTATTTTCTTCTACTTACCTCACAGCTTATGGCACAGGAAATTCTTACGTAGTATTGTATTCTCT
The DNA here is from genome assembly GCA_905147325.1 of Notodonta dromedarius. Lineage (NCBI taxonomy): Eukaryota > Metazoa > Arthropoda > Insecta > Lepidoptera > Notodontidae > Notodonta > Notodonta dromedarius. Next base: position 13,059,449 of record LR990160.1, read on the forward strand.
TTGTTGGAAATGATGAATTCAAGTTTATTTAAACAGCACTTAGTAAAGTTTGATAACTAGATAAATAACGACAATACTTATTTTTTTAATATTTAATATACACAATTCACAAAAAGCGAATTCCACAAGTGCACCGGTATGAGCTTAATATCCAACTAACTCGGCAGCAGAACAAGGGCGGCTGGATATGAACGATTTATCGATTCATTTTACGCGCATGTCATAACGAGCCCTAGAATTCCTGCGACACCTGATTGGCTGTCTACCTCGGATACCTAGGCAACGGAGTGACGGTGGGGGGGGGGAGGTAAGCCTAGTACTGCACGACGCAAATTTAAGGCTAAAGCGCCCATCTACCGGCGAAGTTCAAATTTTTTGTGGTTTTTTAGGAATTTTTCAAAATCTGAATATAATAAAAGGCACATTTTGTAATTCGCGAAAAAGACCGTGTGCAGTGCATTTATTAATATATCCAACTTACTCTAAAACATTTCAAGAACGACAGCTATCCAGATGATCTGGCAATTTTTGTATATTTAGTGATTTACTAGTATCATATCTACCGTGATAATATTGAGAGTAAAATAAATGTATTAATAAACGCACTGCATACTGTGTTTTTCGCAAATCACAAAATGTTGTCTTAAATGTTTTCAGATTTTGCATAAACTATAAAAATACTCGAAAATTTTGAATTTCGCGGGCTAGACAGGCGCCTTCACCCTAAATGAAAAAACCGGACACATGCACGTCAGGCACAATGAAGGCTTCCGTACCCATTTCAATAGCTAACATATTATTGTACCCATAACCAAACTAGTGAAATACAAGTAACAATTATGACATGTATTTACGGTTGATTTTTGACTCTCAGTATTGAGTTTATACAAAAACGACGGGGAATCAATTTAGCTTTAACTTGGTCGGCTGTAGGTCGTGATTTTGTGAATCCATTTCTCCTTTTATAATTTTAATTGCAATTTTTGTATCATGTGCTAATATCTTGATATTATCTAGAGTTTCTGCACAGTGTTTCAAGTTTTTACAACAAGATCTACACCCGAAGCTAAGTTTTCAACTTACACAAATTCGGGACACTAAAACGAACTGTTTTCCTTCATTACACACACACATACTTAGGTGTGGAATTTTATAAAACGTAGATATTTGATATTAATTTCAACTTGATAACTCTATCCGTTTATTTGAAAATAGTTCTTGACAAGAAGACAGGCAGACATACAGACAGATAGACGGACAACAAAGTGATCCTATAAGTTATTTCCTTTTGAAGTACAGAACCCTAAAAACGGCTAAGTGCGAAGGTATGAGACTACGCATTCTATAGGGTTCCGTAGACATCCCGCCGCTTTTCAATAATACAAAACCCTAATAATAAACACGAAAATTAATTTTATTGATGTGAAAAATCTAATTCGGCTAGTCTCGTATCTCTGCAATTTTATCAAATGGGTGATAAATTTCGCTAAGATTTGTAACGTTTGAAAACTTAGTTCTGTTGTGAATAGACCGCGAGTACTTCCAACAGTGCGTGGGTTCGACACTCAGTCCGAACTTTCGTTTGATTTTGGTTTAAATATAAATAAATATGTACTTTATTAGTAAAGAATAATTTATTGCCTTTAAATAAACCATCTACAATGTGTTTCAAAAGTTAGAGTATAAATCTTGCAACTCACTTAAAAAAGAGATAACTGTTAAAGAGATATCTCTTAACATAATTCTAGACTACTGGACTTGTTTTATTCTTTTCAGTTTTAAAGCAGACGGGTATTTTTTTACTAGTTTCTGCTCCCGACTTCGTCTGCGTAGACTTAAGTAAAGTATTCTATGTGTTAATCCAGGTTATAAACTATCTGTGTTCCAAATTTCATCCAAATCCGTTCAGTAGTTTATGCGTAGTAAAGAGTAACAAACATACATCCACACTCACAAACTTTCGCATTTAAGTATGATATTAGTAGGATTTTACACTTTTTAGTTAGGTAAAAACTCGTTGCATCAGGGATTTTAAAATTTTCAATTTCGAGTTATTTGAAAGTCAATATTCGCATTCGCATTCGCTTTCGCGAATGTTGGAGCCAAATATTCGCATTCGCATTCGCATTCGCGAATGTCAAAAATTCAACATTCGTTACATCACTAATAAGTAACAAGGAAGGTAGCTATCGATCCAAATTGGTATTTAATGCGCATGTCATAACGAGCCCTGGGAATCCTGCCCGATCGGCTATCTCCCTCGGATGCCTAGGCAACCTAAGCGTGGGCGGGGAAGGGGTGGAGGGGGGTAAGCCCAGTCTTGTTCAATGCAATTTCCATGGGCATTTAGGTACTTACTTACCCGTAATAAATCAAAGTAAGGTGCGCTCAGGTAAGATCGGCGGTGGATGAAGACCGTATGAAATTCATTCCCGGCGAATTTGGCCATGTTTTATAATGTTGGCAACATTTTCCAAGACCCCATTTTATCCTGCCGCGACCAGTAGTTCCCGCTAGTCGCTCCGACAAGTTGGAAGTGTGCTACGCGCCAAAAAGCAAAATAAGGGATTTTTTGATATTTTTCGGCCTTCCGATCTTGCCCCTTTGACTTTTGAGTGCATGTTTTGGCGAGAATAAAGCTCGTTTTATTACCATTTTCTCTGAATACTGTGTTTTATCGGCTGATAGCTAGATAGAACTGATCCAAACAGTCCTAGGGTCACTGTAGGTAAAGAGCCGGTGTTCACCCGGGCAGGACAAGATCGGATAAAATTTACGCGTTAAATAAAAGGGCAGTGGTAGTCAAACTTTTATTATATATCGCCATGAATGCTATTCAAATTAAATATTTTTGTTCGCATGGCACCGTTCATAATATATAAATCAGAATCAGATTTATTTCCTTAATATACTTAAACAATTTAGGTTACATAGTAAAAAAACATTTTTTTCCTATCTAGATAAAACCTTTTTGACACATTACAAAGCTTGAGAATCACAAAATCACCAAATTTTTGCATCACGGACAAGATCGGATGCCGAAAACCAATAATTCGGACAATCGATCAGAACATGTTTAGGAATACAAGGTTATATTTTAAATATGTTTTAGAGCGATACATTTTGGAGATAATCCTTTATGGACATTGTTCTTCATGCACTAGAAGCAACTCTAAATTGATGTCCGGTCTTGCCCTTTGACGGAAAATTTTTCATCATGCCAAAAAAAATTGTCTCGTCTTTGTTCACGTATAAGCCGGAAACCAATGAGTTTACAAACAAAACTAAAAATCAGGGCTAAACTACGTATATTCGTTAACAATTAGCATAGTGTTTGAATAATCTAACGTATAAGAAGTTGAGAAAAAAATTCTAGTCAAACTCCTTCAATTTCTCAAAAGTTAGTCCGATCTTCCCAGAGCGCACCTTAATTCGTAAGCACTTAGGTACTCAACTACTACCTAAGTGGGTACCTACCTAATTATGAGCTTATTTATATTTTTTTACTAGCTGAGCCCGCGACTTCGTCCGCGTGGAATTTAACTTAACAAAAAAGCCCGCTCCCGCGTTCTGAGCCCGCACGACAGAACACATTTTTTTTTTTGTTTTTCTAAAATAAAAGTAGCCTAAGTTACTGCTTATAACATCAGCTATCAGCCAGTGAAAGTCCCGTCAAAATCGGTCCAGCCGTTTCGGAGATTACCCGGAACAAACACACAGACAGACAGACAGACAAAAATTTTTTAATCGCGTTTTTGCTATAGGTGTCGTATGTACTTTCATATGCATTTATTGAAAAGGTGTTATTTTGATATTACAAACAGACACTCCAATTTTATTTATTTGTATAAATGTATAAATGTAATGTCACAGCACATTTCGGTTATTAAAAAATAATTACTTAGATAAGTAGGTACTTATGACACTAATCAGTAGCAAGTTTATGGTAAGTAATTCTAAATCATTATGTGAGAGAAAATCAATCATTTCTCTACCTAGGTTATTTCACCTATTAAGTACCTACTTTACTTCACTGCATTTTCAGATTACATTTAAAACAAATTCCATAGTAGGTAGGTATGTACTAACTTAATAATTTAACTTTCTACCTAAGTACCTACTATCCAGAGCCCTAGGACAGCTACATCGATTCTTGTTAGGTACCTACCTTGGTGATTAAGCCCGTGCGCTCCTTATTACGCAGGTACCTAGATGACTGCGCTCCCCACCCACCTGTCCCGCACACCACCCCTGGGAGTCTGTATTGATCGACACGTGTAACCTAGGTTACCTGGGAATCGCCGATTCACAGAAACGGCTCAGGTCTGCGTAGACTGTTACGTACACCTATCTACTGTGTGCGTTTGGTTATTGTTCGAAAGGGTTTACTGTCCATGTGGTCCCATATTAATCTTATCAAAATCGGTCCAGTAGTTTGATAGATATTGACGAATTACGGTCACCGCGAATTCAATACGTAGGTACCTAACCTACCTACCTAGTTTGCCACTAAAAATCATGAAAAAGAAATATGTTATACTGACTCCAAATTAAAAAAAATAAGTACTCACAAGGTCTCCAATTATTTATAGCTTTTTACTGCCCCAGGTTTTTTTTAATCTGTTCAATTTTTATTAAGTACTTAAGGCTAAAGCGCCCATCTAGCCCGCGAAGTTCAAATTTTTTGAGTTCTTTTAGATATTTTTCAAAATCTGACAATAATAAAAGACAAATTTTGTAATTCGCGAAAAAGACCGTGTGCAGTGCATTTATTAATATATCCAACTTACTCTAAAACATTTCAAGAACGACAGCTATCCAGATAATCTGGCAATTTTTGTATATTTAGTAATTTACTAGTATCATATCCACCGTGATAATATTTAGAGTAAAATTAATTTATTAATAAATGCATTGCACAAGGTCTTTTTCGCGAATTACAAAATTTGTCTTTTATTATTGTCAGATTTTGAAAAATTTTTAAAAGAACTCAAAAACTTTGAACTTCGCGGGCTAGACAGGCGCCTTCACCTTAATATATTATTTCCCTATCGGTACTTTTAGATATGGCCTCCCACCTTTAAAACATTCACCCTGCTTTAGGTAGCTATCTTAGAAAATTCGCAAATCGCAAGCGGCCAAGCAGAGTCACACAAGCACAACATACCGGTGCCTACCTACCTACTAATTTACTACCGCAAGTACCTACGCAGTAGCAAACAATATCAAATGAAAATGTCAAACCTAGGTACCTACCTTCCTTACAGCATCAGCAGTGCGCTCGATTGCTCGAAGAAGCGTTTCGCCTGACGCGCTGGTACCTACGAGTAATAAATAAACTTTTAGGTAAGTAGGTAAATTTAAAGTAAGTAAACCTACATAAACCGAAATTCGCGACACGTGTACACAACGCGACCGTGCCCTGTTGCGCTCAGTATTCAACTGGATGTAGATCGTAGGTAACCTAACGAAGGATAGTTTGATCTGAATTTCGCGCATGTCATAACGACCACCGGATACCTGTATCGATTCGCCGCCCCGCCCGGTAATCTTTGGTACCTAGGCAACCTAAGCGTGGTGCGGGCAGGCGCGGGCAGACGACGACCCCCCCCGCCCCGTGGACGGGCGCTGCTAGGGGTCCCTGCCTGCCACCCCTACTATATAGGTAAATACATTATTTTATTTATTAAAGTATAGAAAGCAAACAATTTTATAAGTACGACACTTGTACCTAAAAGGTATTAATGTAAGTATCTGAGCTTGCAATTACTCAAGTACTAGGTACCTACCTATATTCGTTCTAATAAAAGGACCAAGGCAACCTTTGAAACCGTGGTCCTGTGAGATGAGGGTGTGAGGACGCCGCGGGTGGGGGAGCTGATGGAAATTTCTGACGGTTTATTTGTATGGGTACTACAAAAAGGTATGATTAGGTACTTTTCTAATATTTTTTAATTACATAAATACATAAAATTGGATTGTCTGTTTGTAATATCAAAATAACACCTTTTCACTAAATGCATATGAAAGTACATACGACACCTATAACAAAATCGCGAATTAAAAATTTTTTGTCTGTCTGTCTGTCTGTCTGTCTGTGTGTTTGTTCCGGGTAATCTCCGAAACGGCTGGACCGATTTTGGCGGGACTTTCAATGGCAGATAGCTGACGTTTTAAGGAGTAACTTAGGCTACTTTAATTTTAGAAAAACAATTAGGGTTCCGCGTAAAAAAAACATATGAAATCAAGGAGTATCTCCGAAATGGCTGGACCAATTTTGACGGGACTTTCACTGGCAGAAAGCTGATGTTATAAGCAGTAACTTAGGCTACTTTTATTTTAGAAAAACAAAAGTTAATATTTTTTAAATCCAATCGCGCAGGCTCAAAGAGAGCGAGCGGGCTTTTTGTAAGTTAAATTATGCTCAGCTAGTCTAAGTTATAATAGGTAAGTACTTACCTAATTCGTTTATTTCACGAAAACGCGTGCTGTGACTCTTATGACACTACTGGCCTATAGATGCGTCAATCCTACTAATATTATAAATGCGAAAGTTTGTGAGTGTGGATGTATGTATGTATGTATGTATGTATGTTTGTAACTCCTTTACGCAAAAACTACTGAACGGATTTGGATGAAATTTGGAATATAGATAGATTATAACCGGGATTAACATATAGGATACTTTTTAACCCAATAATCCACTACTACGCGGATGAAGTCGCGGGGCACAGCTAGTTTGTAATAATTAAGACGTGCTTCGGTGAAATGAACTGACTAATAAAGTAAAAAGTACCTACTGTTCTGCGCGTGGTTCGGCAAATTACTCCCCGCCATAAGGTATAAAAAATAAATACCACAAAACAAAATAATCAACAATCGCAGAGCAAATTAGGTACAATCGCACTATACTAGCATAAAAATAAAATAGATGAAGATGATTAACCTAGGTAGGTACCAACTTATTTAATATTTTTCATGAACATTCGCATTGGTACAGAGCATCATCAATTTAGCACCGCAGGTGGCCACGATAAGAAACTAGCGAACCGAACCGAACAATACTTGAGTACCTACTCAAGAGGTACTATCGTACCTATTCGAATAATACTAAAAACCAAAAGAAAAAATTAAGGCAGTAAGTACCCACTTAATGCATGACAAAGGAAAGGAACGTCTAATCTATAAGTACAAATAAATAAAATTGGAGTGTCTGTTTGTAATATCAAAATAACACCTTTTCACTAAATGCATAGGAAAGTAAGTACATACGACACCAATAGCAAAATCGCGATTTAAAATTTGTTTGTCCGTCTGTCTGTCTGTGTGTTTGTTCCGGGTAATCTCCGAAACGGCTGGACCAATTTTGACGGGACTTTAACTGGTAGATAGCTGATATTATAAGCAGTAACTTAGACTACTTTTATTTTAGAGAAACTAAATTTTTAAAAAATGGGACCTGTCGCGCGGGCTCAAAACGCGGGAGCGGGTTTTTTTGTTAAGTTAAATTCCACGCGGACGAAGTCGCGGGCTCAGCTAGTCCGGTATATACAAGGTACTCTGTGGTCTAATCTTGGTCTTGTCAAGTCACTGTGAATACCATAGATGTATAATATACTCCAGGAGTAGAGTATATTATACACTAGCTGTGCCCCGCGACTTCATCCGCGTAGTATTGGATTATTGGGTTAAAAAGTATTATATATGTTAATCCCGGTTATAATCTATCTGTGTTCCAAATTTCATCCAAATCCGTTCAGTAGTTTTTGCGTGAAGGAGTAACAAACATACATACATACATACATCCACACTCACAAACTTTCGCATTTATAATATTACTAGCTGTGCCCCGCGACTTCATCCGCGTAGTATTGGATTATTGGGTTAAAAGTCCTATATGTTAATCCCGGTTATAATCTATCTGTATTCCAAATTTCATCCAAATCCGTTCAGTAGTTTTTGCGAGAAGGAGTAACAAACATACATACATACATACATACATACATACATACATACATCCACACTCACAAACTTTCGCATTTATAATATTAGTAGGAAGTAGGATAGTAGGATCTATGGTGAATACCTTAGACAAGAACATAGAAAGTGATTCTTATTCTTTGGTAGAGGGACGAACGTGGATGGTAGCTTCTAGCACAGACCTCAACTTACAACTCTGTGAGCTATGCGTACACCCATAAGGGAAAGCAACAGTATACACCTATGTTAATGTCTTTAATAATTCAGTAATTATGTGTTGTAAAACTCATTAAAAAATGTTTGGCTTTGCTTAAATTGCTAGTTATGTGTAGGTACTATTGGTGTCCCTTACGGGTGCCTTTCTAAAAGCTGCACTCTATGGCGTTATTTTTCATAGAATTATCAGGTGGCTTTTAAAAAAATGTGCTGATAAAGTTTTCTTTCATACGCGTAGTTAATTAAATTTAAGGCCTTATATATATATAATAACTTATAACTCTGTGGGACGAGGGATAAAATATTTTTATATTAAATAAAATAATATTCATATTTTTACATGGTATACTATTTTAAAATTCAATTGACAACACTGAATTATGATAAAAGTAGCTAGAGAGGCGGGAAATTTTAATTTGTTGTTTGTTTCTCGAGCGAAAGTTAAAGAAAGATAAAGATGCAAGATTAGAACTAGACGCAATTAGGGCTATGTAAAGAAGAGACAGAATGTTTTTCATCCATTACCTACGATAACTAAGTGATGATTTTCAAATGTACATACCTACGTGCTTTGTTTGCAAATGTAAATATTTTCATAAACCTAAACTACATTATTAACAATTTAATAAGTTGCTTGCGTGGAAGTCTACCCTCAATAATTTTTATATTTAGTTTGACCGTGATTTTTATTTCACTTGTTTCATTGGATTTCAACAATGGCAGATGCAGCGAAATCTGCCATACTGAACAATTTTTGCAAACTGAAGTTTTACCAGAAGAAGAAAGACTGGAAGTTGGCCCCAGAAAAAGAGGCTGAGGAGCTTGAAAAAGAGATGTGAGTGATTAATGATACACACAGTATTACATGTAGCATATAAGTAGTAGTAGTAGTAGAACCTACTTATGTACCTCCTTACCTATGCCTGGGCCACGTTATTTAACTCAGTTTCCTGGGCCATGTAGGAGTAATTAGGCATACAGAAATTGAGGGTAGTTGCTGCATCCGATCATTATCTGATTATATGTATTCCACATTATTCCTATGTAAAGCATTTAAAATAACCTACCTATTTAAATATAGGTGCCTATGTTCATATTAAAAATAACTGCAATACCTGTGAGTAATATTGTATATATCAATATTTGCCTGCTAAGCAAACCACTTATGTATGTAAGTACTTACATAAAAATTCACTAACTTTAGAATGTTTTTCTTTAGTGATTTTAATTGATTTAAAAACTATCAACTTGGATTAACCAACATATCTTGTAACATGACTTGTTTTATCACATTGGGTTAATTCAGGTAAGAATTTGTTTTCATTAGAACCCACAATGAAAGTTTCTTAAACATACAAGCAGTATGACATTACACTTTAGCCAATGGGACAGCGGCAGAGTACCTTTCCATTGGTGAAAATAAAATTTTTAACGGACAGATATATTTTTTTACCAAAATATTTACAGAGCTTTTTGAGCCATTTTGGTTTCCCAAAATGGACGGTCACGTTTTTGTATTGTATTGCTATTAATTGTTTGTAATTGCTATTTATTACTTGACACTGGCGAAATCATTGATAAACGATGGAAGCCATAAACTAAACTAAATAATAATAATACAGAGCTTACAGCAGTACAGTTGCTGACAAACATTGAAAGTTCTATTGAAAATATTATGTGCCATTTTTCCAATCTATCCCATTTAGTGAAATAAGTGTTACTTACACTTTTAACTATTTGTAAAGATGAATGCACATTACAGGGTTAAGGTAAAAGAAAACATGGTATTGCAGACAAGCAGTTCTCATAACAGCTTGGTTGCATTAGAAGAAGACCAAAATACGGATCTAGATGTACAGGAGATAATTAGTGATGATGAAGATGATGATATGAAATGTGAGTTCAGTATGATGGGGTCCCACTTTATAATGTTTATTTACTTCATAATAATACCTAATAATTAGCCCTTTTAATGTCTTTTAATGTCTCCTGGGCACAGGCCTCCCCTCCAGGCGTGGGGGATTCAGGCATGCTGGTGGCTGCCCACTAGTTTTAAAATGCAAGACATCTATACATCTATACAAATACATAAAATTGGAGTGTCTGTTTGTAATATCAAAATAACATATTTTCACTAAATGCATATGAAAGTACATACGACACCTATAGCAAAAACGCGATTTAAAAAACTTTAGTCTGTCTGTCTGTCTGTATGTTTGTTCCGGGTAATCTCCAAAACGGCTGGATCGATTTTGACGGGACTTTCACTGGCAGATAGCTGATGTTATAAGCAGTAACTTACGCTAAGCTAAGCTTAAACTTTGTTGGTTGCAGCATGGTGCGAGAAGCGTGGTTGCTGCCACGAGCTGAAGCCCGTGCTACTGCTGTCGCCGCAGCCGCAGTGCCACGCGGTGCAGCCCCCTCCGCCGCAGCAGCAGAGCTACGAGATACGGTTTCCTGCACCCCAGCAGCAGGTCCTCGAGGTGCAGCCCCCCGCGCCCCAGCAGCAGAGCGCCACGAACTCCGGGATACGCCTCCCCGAGACCTACGTGCGTGCAATACGCCGCCTAAAACACTGCTTACAGGTATCGTATTCAGATTCTATTCTATTCTACCAAACCCGTCGGCGTTGGCTGCCTCTTTAGCTCCTAAGCATAAATATAAATCATCGTTGTTATCCGCGGGTCGGACATTAGCCGGAACAGACAGACAAAAAATATTGTTTATTGTTATAAGTACCTACCTTATATCAATTATGAATTAAACAATTTACTGGACTGCAACACTATAGTCGGTAAAGCGTCTAAAGTATTTGTGTGGCAAGTTGTTAGATTTTGGGTGGCCGCAGGAGCACTGTATGGCATATCGTTCGGCTTTTACGTACACACTGGCGAGCGTAAAAGTTATGATATCGCTGCGTTCCTATCCTAGGTTAAAAGGTATAATTTTATTTGTTTAGGAAATCGTCGCTGTGGGTAATTATGAGGAGTTCGCACGCGGCGCGTCAGTCCGGCGCCACTCGTCGGAGTACGACCTCACTGTGTTGGTGTCAATATACCGTGAGACAATTTAAAAATACATTAATTAATGTAATTCGGATATTTGAAGATATATTCATATTTGTATTACGTATTACGGTTTTGAATCCTGATCCTGATTATAACGGATTGGGCTATTATTGGTTTACAAGTTAAAATGATAGTCTGGTCCAGGATTTCTGGTCAGCCAAACTACAGGGTGAAATTGTATATTTAGCTAAACTTCGATGGACGACACGAGAAGATTGAGCAAATTAATAATATTAAACAACAAGTTTATTGTCATATTTTACAAGTAATATAAAATACGCCTTGTGGACGACATAAAAGTTACTATTAAATAGACTATTCCACGTATATATACTTTATGGAAGATCAAGAATAAGGAAAGTACTTACATGATAACAAATAAACATGCGTACGTAATGTGAATGTACAAATGAAACTACGCGGCGTGTTTTCATATCAATTTAGCCATTGAATTAAATTTCACAGTGTAGATATATCTTGAAAAACAGATCAACTAGCGATCGTCCTTTATGCCTATTTGTATTTTGTAGTTAGTAGCAAGTTCAGTATGTAGGTATTTATTTACAAGCCATATACCTAAGTACTTTGAAGCCTACTCCGCCGCGTTGCGATTGATCTTTTGTACAATTAGGGTCCCACTCTTGGTATAATTTGATATGAAATTAACAACAGTTGTACCTGCTAGGAGATTAAAAGAGTCTGCCGAATGTGTTCTGATTAGATTGTGAATGGTTAACATACCATTAAAGGCGTTATCACACTGGCGGTTTGCAAGCGTGTTTCTAGCGAGGCGATCTATCAACGAGCTCGATTCGCACGCACGAAGAACGCGTTGCGCAAACGCACGGAACGTGTTAATCGCTCGCCTCTCTGAAAATACTGTGGAACCTTTAGTCCCAGTGCAAATCGCTGGAGGCGCGGCGAAGAGCAATTTGAAGACAACAATTTAATATAAACCTTAACTACCTTGACATACGGTCGCTTGAATAAATTCACACGCGGTGCTCGGAGCGCCCTCAAGCTACTACAAGACATCTGCTCACGCGCGACTGCTTATACATACCGTTGTCATGGTCATGGTGTTTAAGGTTTATATTAAATTGTTGTCTTCAATTTGCTCTCCGCCGCGCCGCCAGCGGTGTGCGCTGGGCCATAGTGGGATATCGCAATTGAGCCATCAAGTGAAATATTTAGTCCAAAGTAATTATGATGCTCAAAAGGAGGAGGATACATTCAGGCCATATCATTGTATTAGTCAGTGGCATAGCTACCGAAGGTACCTAGGTCGGGGCCGTGCCCCGGGGCCCCCAAGCTTAAGGGGCTCCTCAGCTTTCATGAACGATGTCCGAAAATTTTTTATATCCTTGTTGAACAATTTTTGACTTTAAGACACTGGCTAACAACTGGCTCAAACTGAAATCACAAAAAAATCTCAGATTTGTTTTATTAAGTACTTATACCCTGCAGTGGGGCGATGTGGAGGTGATTACGATGTTTGCACCTTTGAAGTATTTACTATTTAGTTATGTTTAACCCTTTAAAGGGCCCTTGGTTACATAATTTCGCCATTGGTGTTAGTGGTCCTGTCGCTCGCCCCTACAGCTGTTTCCAAAACAATGTAGAGGTCTGAAAAATATTCAGGTCCTGTTTAATCGTGTATGATGTAGGTAACATTCTGATTTAGGCCAGGGGCCTGAGATCTAGTATTAATTTTCACCAAAGTATTTTTGTACCACACAAAAATGATTCGACATTTTTACGAATTATTTTTTTATGTTCGCCATTACAACGTGAATAGATTTAAGTATACTTATTAGGGGGTTTACACACCAAACGGGCTGACTCATCCCATTTCGTACAAGTTGGAAAACATGATTCGAATTAATGCTGCCGACACCAGCCCGCCGGGCTGTGTCAGCGACCAGCGGGGTCGGCAACATTGGTGTGTAGGCTCCTGCCAAAATTTATGGTCGATCACGTGTCGCCGTCAATGTTTCCAACTTGTATGAGAGGTGAAGCCGCCGAAAACAAAGCCTCCGGGCTGTGTCGGCGGGTCGGCGAGTAGTGTGTAGACTCCTTTAGACCCATTGTTTTGGAAATACTTTTGATTAATACTATAAGTGCCATAGTACATAGTTCCAAATCTTTCTTATATGCCATAGTTGACTAGGCACTTGTAAAACAGTATTGTTTATTATTTTTGTACCTTAGTTTAGAAATAGGTTCGTGGATACCCACCCGTAGGTAGGTATATTGTTAATGTTAGCGAGTACCATGGACTTGAACTGCTTATGATATAAATTGTTTGTTTTATTACTTTTCTTAGAAAAGGGTATTTGTTATTTCTAGGAAGAAAGAGAGTTTTTATGATTGTTTTTTTTGTATTTGTTGATTTTCTGATATTTTGACAGTTTGTTCCTAAATAGTATGTACTATTGAAGACTATAGATATATTGTATAGTAGTCAGAGATAGAACGGTATCACACTGGCGGTTTTTGAGTCTTTACAGCGCGTTGATCGCGCTACTTGGGCACCTTTTTTTCTAGGGAGGCTGTACAATTGACCATAATTTTTTTTTCTGGGACTTCTACCATTACCGTCTATCCGTGTACCTGTTAGTTGTATAGTGTCTGTTGCGGTCGCTTCGGCAAGTGCCCGCCATCGCGGCCACGGACATAAAACTTTTTTTATTTTTGTATACTGGTACCATTTGGGCCATTTTGTTACGAATATAATTTCGATTAAAAACTGAACATAAAAGGGATTATTTTTGTTGTTTCTTTTTTACTACGAAACTTAACTAGAAAATTTCCATTCACCTACCTCCTGTCTCCCTGCGTCTGTTGCACACGCACACAACTTTATACTTAATAGTGTTATGTTTTATTGTTCCACCCACTGATAATGTATTTGGATGTTACACTTTTGATCAATTTACATTTGAGAATTGACTACTAGTCAACGTTCGAACTGTAGCCTGTGGTGACAAAGGGTATCTACTGAGACAGCTTTATCGATTACTGGGGAAGCGTCCTCCTCTATAGCGCCTGCGTCAGCCGCTACCCCCCCCCCCCCCCCCCCCCCCCTATAAAGCCTGCGACCTATACTGAGCTACCTATATAACAGCTACACCGTGGCTGCCCGGGCGAACTTATTGATTTTTAGTTACATGGGATAGATACCTACTACGCAACACGTTTAAGATTTTCTTATACGCAGTAAATAAATATAGGGTAGTTTTTTATACATTGTCATACTAAATACAACGAATGTATGGTCCCAAGCAAGCTAAACTACGCTTGTAGCATCATGCGTAACGTACCATGGACTAGGGGCGATCCCAGTGAAACCCAGACCAAAATATACTACGAAACACCCTTTCCGAAATTTGGTACAACGTGAATCGAACCCGCGATCAGTCGGCGCAGTACCTGGCCTACGCTAAAACCACGAGACTAGAGGTCGGCTCACTGCACCGGGTGGTAGCGGGTTCGACCCCCGCTGGGGCAAATTACGGAAATGGCCTTTTCGTAACTTGCCCGTCTGGTTGTCACTGGATCGCCCGCAGTCCATTGTACTGGTACCCATAGTACAAGAGTTGCTTAGATCGGACCATTTGGCGTGTCAGTTTGACGATATTTATTATTTTCCCATTCAGAGGCATGTGCATGTATCTCGTTTCCGCAGCTGTTCAAATGTTTACAGCGACTCTAACTTGACCGACACATTTCTTTTCGTTCTCTATGGTTTAGGGTGTGAATTGTTATAGGTATCAACGGAAACAACACATAATATATTACTTTTTATTAGTTTCCCAAATAAAATAGGTACGCATATAAAAGGAGGTACATTGCTTTGTGTTCAATCCTTGCATTAGGTATAATCTCAACAGTCGTCAATAATTTGGTGGCGTCCGTTCACTGTGGTGCGGTATGGAGGTATGCTAGATGTACTAATAACAAACGTGTCTGGTCCGGCCGGGGTTGGCTTCGCTACTGATGCTGATTCTGTCGGTACACGACTAACTTTTACTATGGTAACGTAACAGTAGTAAACCACACAGAAATACTCTTAGATGCGTTTAATTTACCTCTTTCATACATTGTAACACTGGAGAGGACGACATTACCGTTAGTATATTAGTTATGTACGAACAGAATATTAAGCACAAAATATAATTTCCTTCATTTCCTGACCACCGGTATATACATAAGTCTGTAGCGTCTATGTATTAAATATAAATATATTTAATACCAATTTATTTACTTAATCCTTTTTAAGTCTGTATTTGAATACGCATTGATTTTGCTTTGATAACAAATATGATTGAAATGCTGATCTACTCAAAGACTAGTTTCAAATAAATCGCGCTTAATTTCGTGGCGTATTTAGTGGACGGTAGGCAGGCATAAGATACATACTTTTTATTATTATATATAGCTACGTCTTTCTCCGTTGAACTTTTGCCGTGACGGTATAAAATGCCTGTTAGAGATACATAATGCATTAGAAATAAAAATTAAAGCTAAACGAACAACGACTGAACACAGCTCATCATAAACATGATTAGGTAGGTACATTATAAATTAAAACTAATTAAACTGTCGAAGTGTATACAAAGAGTAAAATAATATAAATCAAGTAAAATGGGCAAATGTGGTGTTATATGACCGCTTTATATAAAAGGCATGCCCAATATTAGGAAACAGAAAGCATGTTTTGTAAATATTACACCATATAGTAACTATTACAAGATCGATGCACCCGATTCATAGAACCGTTTTCCTTTTGTGATAGTTATAAAGTAGGTTTGGACTGAAACACTACAAAAGTTGCAACAGTTGAATTTTTCTTGTACGAAAAATTTTAACTAGTTGCCATGTAGCCGCTGTCAGTAGTGTAATTACAGAAACCTAAGTCGTAAGTACGAACTGATATTGCCAGTCATAAATAATACACTGAATTGACACGTTAGTTGCCTCAAAATGCTACTGTCCAATCGCGAAAACATAAACACGTTATGGAAAAAAAGATAACTTTTAACTATAAAAATTGACAGTGTAATTGCGACCAAACGCTAACAAGATAGAATTGCAATTACATTATCACAATATCGCAGCCAACTATTGGTGTTATGCTTGAAGGAAATTTGTAATAACTATTTATAATAAGAGCACTAAGATTGCTTTATTTCTCTTTTAAACTGCTATTTTTTTAATTAGTAGCTTAACTATGAGTTAGCATATACCTAGTTTATCTCAGCTGGCCCAATCTCTGGACCACCAATTAATGCCAGAACAGAGGAGGCGTTCCACGCTTATAAAATATTTTATTAAAATATACATATCTAAAGCTTGACTGGCGATCACTGTAAGAGTATACTAGTGTAAAATAATACACCTAACATGTAAAAAAAAATATAATAATTTCTTGTAAACAATTTTGTTTATAATTTTACATAATTCTAGAAGATTTTTCATTGAAGCGATTAGTTACGCGACCAGGGTGGCGACCGTATCGACGGCCCCTCGCCTCACATAAAAAAAATATGTATTTTGATCTGTGGTCAATTACTTATTAAGTAATCGCCAGTGCCACTTATAAAATACTCCAGCAAAAGCTTAACAGCATATTGTTTCATCAAAGAACAGTCAGCCAAGTAAATGACGATCCGTTTTTATATGCCAACTGTACACGTCGACTTGGCAGCCGGATTCCATACACGTTACGTGATGCAGCGGTACAG
Organism: Notodonta dromedarius; assembly: GCA_905147325.1. Taxonomy (NCBI): domain Eukaryota; kingdom Metazoa; phylum Arthropoda; class Insecta; order Lepidoptera; family Notodontidae; genus Notodonta; species Notodonta dromedarius. The sequence goes on from LR990160.1 coordinate 13,076,460, forward strand.
GGAGCGGCACGGATGGGTCTCGGTAAACATCGAGAATCGATTTGCGCCAATCGCGATATCGAAATGACACACGCACCACCCACCCGCCGGACTTTGAATTGACAAGTACATTTAAACTCTTATTCAGCCAAGTCGACGAATCATTTTCAGTTAAATTATGCACACTCTCCCATGGCATATAAAAATATAATTGCAATATACACTCGCTCCACTTATTGCTAAGAGATACATGATTATTGACAATAATATGCATTGCTTTGAATTAAGCTGTGTCAGGCCGGATTAATACTTGGTCGGTTAAAAAAACATGACCAAGAGTGTTTAATATATAAAGAATAAAGCTTATATACAGTCAACTTTAAACGTAATATAAAAGAGCTGAATATGTTTGTTTATTCAATAAAATGTTGCAATTCAATACTTTATAAATTATTGAATGGATGTGGCCAATGAGATCATTTCTATGTAATAAACACCAATCTTTAGTTTGATAACATCCATTTCTTTAGGCTGCATACGAATAATTTAAATGAAAATACAACATTTTAGAGGAAATAAACCTTATGATCAGCCGCCGCATTTTCGACTATAATTTATTTAAAGTGTTTCATGCAAATATAATAAACTGAAATCATAGAGGAGCATCTCAACCAATAAAAACTGCCACATTTATTTAAATCGACTGTACACAAAATTTACACAGAACGAATATAATGTTTTATACAGTTCTGTTAACTTGAAATGAAATAATTTATTAATAAGCCGTCATAATGCTCCCACCGAGAACGTAGAAAACAGGGCGAGAACAATAACGTGGGCATGCTGCACGGATTTTGCTAAATTCCATGAAGAAAAAAAACCTTTTTGAAATTTCTTGTCCAATTAATCACGAAAATTACAGCCCATTTACAAGTGTAAAGGGGCTGTAACTAGTGTAGCTATACTGACAAAATATTTCCCCAAGTATAATAAAATTGCTTTAACATATTTTTTACATACCTAAGCCCAGTTTTGATTCAACATTTAAGAATTGGCTTCTTATAAATCTTGGCTCTTTATGGTAAACGTCGCGATGACCAATAAATGAAGAGTCATTCAATCATTTGTTTAAAATGTTTTGCAACATTATGCCCCCATCGCTACAGACGATGCACACGCGTTATGCAGCTAACAACATTTACACAATGCACACGAGCAAGCGAAATAGCGTAGATTTCAGTAATATAATGTATACGTATTTATCATACTAGTATTATAAAGAGGAAAACTTTGTTTGTTTGATTGTAATGAATAGGCTCCGAAACTACTGAACCGATTTGCGGGGCGGGCCGCTAGTTATATATATTTTCCTCTATTAATTTGACAACCTGGGAAAGCTTGCAGTTAGGCACATTACAAGTCTCGAGCGAGAGTTGCGAAAGATGTTACATTTTCTATTCAGGAATCTAAAGTTCGAAGGCCGTAAAGTCAATTTAAGGTATAGCTAAAAGCTACATATAGTTTTACTTCGTCGTCCATAATTCGATTTTGATTTTTTTTATGTGGCTTAGTATGTGTTTTAAGTAATAACGGGTTGCATCAAAATAAGGATTTGAAACATGTTTAATAGCCACCCTACCCTCGCCGAGAAATTATAAGTAAGGCAGAGAGTGGTCTGGTAACATTCTTATTCTAATCAATGAATTATACTCAGACAAATCGTTCTCGATTTTCTTACTGAGAATTCTCGACATGGGTATAGTATGGCTATACAAAAATAAAATCGTAGAAAGAAGGATGTTCTTATAATGAAATACTGCTATTCTAAATTAAATTATCCGACCTCAAACATTAGTACCAGAATCCATGACACAGCGCCCACCAGCGAACATAACTACACCTAAGCTACCTACTTAGTGACATCTATACAATAAAAAAATAAACTTCCATGTAAACACATTTGGCATACCTAGCACACGTAACCCATTGGGTTGTACATTTTTTTTTAATATACGTACAGGATGATTTTTCCAAGTGGGCGAGGATGACCATTGCCGAAAGTATGAGGAATAGCATAAAATACTCAGAGGTGTATTTGGCCTGATTTTGCTGAAAATTCAATATTGCTAGCTAGGAGTCAAACCCGTTGATTTCCACACACACTGCCACATGTCATTACATCCCAGACCTTAAGCTGAATAAGCGACATTATCGAACAGTGTTTTTTTTCCAAAAAGGGCTCAAAATATTGATTTTTCAAAAATTTAATTGCTTTGACAATACTACTTTGTTTAATTTTAGCTATTCCTCATAGTTTCGTGATGTGGCCAACCACGAGCACTTGAAAAAGTTACCCTGTATATATATATATATATATTTCTATATTTTGTGACCGTATGACGTCACCGACCCTCCCTAAAGGTACCAGACCTCGTTACATAATAGTGTTTGTCTATGGACTAACGTTTAAAGTAAAGCTTTGATTACAAGTGTCAATTATAACGGGCGAGACTGTAATCTTATAGGATGATATAGTGTATTTCTGATATTACAATATTTAACCATGTAAGCAAATAGTTAAGAGCGTTGTTAAACCCATCGTGATGTAAATAACATTAATTTTATTTTTAGGGTCTTCCAATGCGTGCATTTTGTCTTTAAACTAGTATTATTACATACTAAAGAAGGTCTTTGAAACTGAAGAGTAATAATAAAATTAAAAACGACTACAGTCTCTGCGCCTCCTAAAATGATTCCTATCTATAGTACAATCAGTCGCAAAACTATTGACCGACTGTCCACAAAAATGTGAATCTTAAAACTAAAGTATGTATAAACTTAAAAATATAATAATATAAGTATAAGTAATATTTTGATTGTTTGTCAATTAAATATAAGGCATTTTTGAAATAAAGTTCCAGTCACGTGATTGTTTGACCTAAATTATTCTAAAAAAAATGATACTAAGAGAAATAAAATTCAAAGCCCTAAATGCCGTGCAACCCACGTATTACGTGATCATATCAAAAAAATAATACTTACTAGTTTTCTTCATCAATTGCGTAGCTGTACTACCTGGTGTAAGTAAAAAAAATACAAAAAATCCTATTAAATGTGCATTGATTTCATGTCCACGTAACACGTGAATGAGCGGGCCACTCCGAGTGTCGACGAGAGCATTGGGTCCCGGGTTCGAGGTTGGGTCGCGTCGACCGAGGCCGTGCCGGCGCGCTAGTCACCCACGCCGCCGCCACCACTTCGCCTCCTAAAACAATACTCACATCTAAAACCGTATATTCACCCGCCTTATCTACAGAGGAAATCTGCAAAGTCGATATATCTTGTACAGGTTGTAAAAAAAAAATCCAAAACAATACATCGGGATCTGCATGGTATCGCATTAACAATCAATATAAAATTGATTGAATTATACATAAATAATAATAAATCGGTTTATTGGTAAATTCGTTACGCAGGCAACACTTACATCGTAGGGACTTAAAATAACTAGGTACTTTTTGGACATAAGAAAGATAAAATAAAATATAAAAACAAAGATACGTGTTGTTTGAATATCTCAAGGAATATTCAATTCTATTAACTCCTAAAAGCAAGTTACACTGTATTCAAGGCCCGTATCAACAATCGAACTTAAGTCTGAGAACGAATTGAAGTTCGCTCTTCAGATGCCTAGCCTTGAAGTTTGACATTAGGAATCTCAGCTCAGCTAAGTAAGCTCCCGAAGGGTATCTTGCGCCACCCTAGTAGAAAGGGACGCAATCCCGACATGGCCAATTCACTCGGCTGCAAAGTGTTACTTTCAACCCACTCTGGCCACTTCAGACCAACTTTCCGAGTATGAGTAATGAAAAGTATTTTTCATTACTCATACTCTGAAAGTAGGTCTGAAGTTGCCTGAGGAGCGAGCGGGTTGAAAGTAATACTTTACCGGCCCGGGAGAATCGCTTTCAACTGACAGCTGTCAAATTATAAAAAAAAAACTAGTTCTATTTTCACATTTCTATGGAACCATGTTCAAACTTTTTCTACAGTCACTCTATTACAGCACGATGTTAAAATTGAAATAACATAAAGTTAAGCATTAATTAAAGAATGATGACTTAATTATAATTTAGTTTCAACAATTTCTTTAAAATAACATAGATTTGGGCAAACTTTTGACGACCGCTTAGCGCAGTGGTTCGAGCGTAGGCCGCTCGGCTCACTGCATCGGGTAGTTGCGGGTTCAATTCCCGTCAGGGTAAATTTCGGAAATGGCCTTTTCGTAATTTTCCCTGGTCTGGGTGTCACTGGGATCGCCCTGTCGCGCTGTCGATTGTATCCATAGTACAAGCGTTGCTTAGTTTGGGACCATACAGTTGGTGTGTTCGTTGTGTGTGTGTTGGCGATATTTATTTATTATTTTATTATTATTATAAACGATTTAAAGATGAAAATGAAAAATAATGGCTAAATAATGAAGTTGCCGGCCAACGAAAAAAAACAAAATAGGCGATCTTTATTTTTTTTTTCGAGTTGTAGAGTTACCTCGGGTGAAAGACTAATTTTGTCCCTCGAACTACTAAGGGTCTCGGGACTAAATAAGTCACTTTCACAACTCGTGTAACAATGTACTATAAAAGCTTCATGGTCAGTACTGACCTGTCGGCTGCCATAAGCGCTTGGTGCGCTTCCCGCTGCGCCGACACTTGCACCAGCTCAGCGACGGTCGCCGCTTGTTGCTCCGCTGCAATAAAACTCCAATTAGGCTATAATATATTAGATAAACCAGCTGCAAAATTCCAGTTTCGATGCGGCATCAACTGCATCATAGCCGCATCTAACCCTCAAATTTTCAGTCGGCTTGCAGTTCGATTGCAGTTCGTCTGAATAGACCCCTAGCATAATATTCCTTTACAACTTCATTCATGATACACAATTTTCTTCTTAGGCGCCCACGGAGACATTCACAAACCCCCTTTCTCAAATTTAACTCTATCTTCAACTCTCGATTTCATCGAGCAGTATATCAATTAGCGACTTATGGGTCGCATCTCAATCAGAGAAAGGCCAGCATAATTATTATATTTTGTCAGATATATTATTTGGTATTAATTAGTTATTATGCCCAGCAATGGACGTCTTGCGGCTGATGGATGAATGGCTAAGACACAAGCAAATAATAAATAGCAAATTAAAATGGTCACCTAAATGATTTCATGCATGTGACAAGTTACCTGACTATAGCAGTCTGATGAGCATCTGCTACACCGTTGCAGCCGAAAGAACTGGCGTATCTCAAAAGTGGCCACGCTAGACCTGGACCTCAAGGTTGCTAATCAAATCGCGCGTATAAAGAATTGAAAACCATCAGTGTTATGGTAGTCTTCTAATCAAACCATTGACTTAATTAAAGTATACAATCTCAAAACTATTTTGTTAGCATTCCACTAACCAACAAAATGTCGAACGCCAAAGATTTAACGGACTACCGAGTTTGCCACTAATATAATATTAATGAGCAATGATTTTCATGGAATGGAAACGTATGAAGTTAGCAGAATTGGGGTCCTGGGGGCCCACACGAGCGAGCTGCAGGCCTATTGTATAAGAGCTAATCACCAGAGAGGGGCCTGGTGAGCCGCCGCTCGAGCCGCGCCAGCCGGCGGGCGCCGGGCTCGTCGCGCGGCTCCTCCCGCGCGCGGCGCTGCGCCACGAGCCGCGCCCACCGCGCCTCGAACCACAGCTGCATGGCGTCGCGCTCGTCCACATCCCCGGCGCCGCCGCCGCCGCCGCAGCTCGAGCCGCCCGCTAGTTATTAGTGGATGATGTGGACGGATGAGATCTAGCGGATGGTGGCGATGCTCATGCATTTAATAAATATCTGAACATATTCCCATTCCGTGCCGATTTACTTCCGTAGCACTTGATAATTATGATGATAATACACAAAAAATCCATAAACACCGCCGTTTGTGCTAATAATGGTAAACAAAGCCTTCAAAACTATTTCTTATGTTGAAATGAATTAATAATAATGATCAGAAATTTGACAAAATAAGCGCAGAAAAATGATGTTTAGTTGTGTTATTATTAAAAGATATGAAAAAATATTTCATTACTAACACTAATTCTGAATCGGAGTGTTTTATTTCTACTAAACGCTTGTTAATACAAAAAGTACCAAAACTATTAAATACCTGGTAACCTCGAGGGTGATCGAGGTTCCCGAGGCGGGCGGTAGCTGAGCGGGGGCGGCGGCACTGGCGGCGCCTCCTGCAGCGCCCCCGTGGACTTGTGCGAGCTGGCCAGCCGCGGCGGCGGCTCCTGCGGCGCGGACAGACACTGAACACGGTGCACACCCCGCTCCGAATATCGGAAAAGCTTATTGAAGATATTAATTTACATAATATGTTTCTAATACACTTTATAGAATGTACCAATGTACAGATACCTAATAGTGTTTAGTTTATGTACATTAAATCCTGGGATCATTACGTTATTTACAATGTGTTTTTCTTTAAGTTAGCATGGTTATTAAATTGATAGAAAAAGTAAACTAGAATAGCTTTTTAAATAGCTTTTGCCCGCACCATCACTAGCGTATTTTCTAGATGCCGCCACCTACCGGGACCAACTGTAACTAAGAACCATCCAGCGGTGACCCCATAAGTAGGTACAAAAATCAGTTAAGCTGTTTAGGAGAAGAATTACGAACACACGCACAATAAAAATGTATATAGTAGGTATCAAGATATTAAGCTTAATTGAAATTAAAAAGTGATGTTGGGTGAAATACAAATATTATTTAAAAAAATCTTACCTACGCCAAAATATATAAATAGATTATTTTGAATCGTAGTGACATAGAAAAACGATTTAAAATTTACTTGTCAACACGAATGAAATAGCCGTAACATAAAGCAGCCTTTCGATCGAGCCTTTGCAGTATAGCGTAACTGTATACTTCCATTGTAACATCAAATATAATCTAATACTTATGACAAAAACTAAAATGTGTTATTAGTCCCAAATTTTTGTTTAAACTTGTCGCGTATTCAGTATTTAACCGTAGATACAATACATGTGTCAATGTCATGAAATTGTTAATGACTGATTGTAATTTGTAAGTAACAGCGTTGAGATGTACTGAAACATTCTTTTTTTTAATAACAAAAGCATAATTGTGGCCACTAAATACATGCAACTACAAATAGTTATTTTTACCACCTCATTATGTGCAAGAAACGTAGGCATAGTAAAGAGGATTAAATAATTTTAACAACTTACTATTTTTCCGTTTCCCAGATATTTACACCCAATGTCTACTTTTAATAGATTTCTTTCTTACACAAGTGTCCCCTATGTCGTTAGGATACAATGCTGACACAACATTATGGTATAGTTACCATTTGAGACACATAAGATCACATAACAATAAATAAGCGTAATTACAAGCGAGAATCATGCAAGATACATGTTGGTACATAAGGTTCAAAAATTATTGTGTACAATATTTTCAGGGGTCAATCTATAGGTTATACAGATTAAATGAACACAGGAAATTTTGAATTATTACAAGTCTGAGACACCGTTTGTGTACCCAAAAGAGGAAACAAAGTGAATGTTCCGAATTCAAAATTTTGCCCAGAACTTTGAGACCCGTTACTATATAATAAATAATAATAATAAATATCGCCAGACAAACACACCAACTGTATGGTCCCAAACTAAGCAAAGCTTGTACTATGGGTACCGTACAATGGACTGGGGGCGATCCCAGTGACACCCAAACCAGGGAAAATTACGAAAAGGGCATTTCCGAAATTTACCCTGACGGGAATCGAACCCGCAACCACCCGGTACTGTGAGCCGAGTGACCTACGCTCGAACCACTGCACCAAGCGGTCGTCATATAGAATGATGAATTGTCTCCACACTTGTTTACTGCCATTCTTGTACGACTGCGATGAGTTATGGATTTGAAATTCCCAATTAATAAATGGCGGATACGTCGTGTGGCTTTCGCGGTAAAATTTAAATATTACTGATTAGCGCAGCTACACACGACATTTAAAAGAACAAAAAGCAGACATAGACGGAGAAGGAATTCCACATATCAAGACATTTCGCAGACAGCCTCTAGACAAAATGATGCATCAATAAAATAACATTGATATTGACGTTGGATCAATATTACAAATCAGAATTGAATAATTTCACACACAAGATGCATTCAGTGTTTCTTGTTCAATTTAAGTCATGCATTATGTCCAAATAGCATTGAAAAAAGAAATTAAACTAACAGATCCAACGCCAAAAACTAACTTTGACAAAAAAGCACGAGCAGAGCGAGACAACGTACAGTTGGCGGGTGATGTGTGCAAAAGAGACGGATACAGCATGCGACTCACGACACTGTACTTTGATATGCTTTGCTTACGTGGCGCGGCAGGTCCGGCTCCGAGACCCACTGAAAATGTAACTGGTGTTAGTCTACGCTGGGTGTCCGAGCTACTTTCAACAAATTGGAATAATTAATTTATCAATTAAACACACAACGCTAACACAGAGGTACAGGCCGAGCCGAACAAACCTATATAACTAATTAGATATATTATGTGTATAGAAATATAAAAATAAATATATGGCCAGGTATTTTTGCATGAAATTTTATTACTGAATCGTCAACTGCCTGCCCATGAAACAATATTATTAAAATATTTAATACAGTTGTTTATTTCTTTCAATTTTTTTCAACTGCGCCATGTTTCTTATATAGATTAACTATTAAATCATTCATTAACAAATGTTCATACTTTCGGTTTGTTCGAATCAACCGATCCCTCCGCGACTACCACAATAATTATTCCCATAATTCCGTGTCCCATTATTTTTACGCCGAATCGTAGACACCCTATTATCAGTATTAGTATTGCCGACCAACCCCTCGGTTTATTTCTACTTTTTACAATATTCACACGTGAAGTATGGTCCAGGCATGATGTCGGATGGGTCTTGAATGTGAGCCAGACGAATATATTAGGGTGTACCATGGACATAATACTCTAAATGTAATAATTAGACAATCAGAAGGTTTGTAAGGGTTACACAGGTTATACAAATCTTAGGCTGGTATTAAAAAATCTATCTCAGGTCTGAGAGCAATTTTGAAGATGCCATTGTTATCTTATACCACTACGATGTCGAAAGCGTGCTCAAGATCGATTTCAGACTCTATGGTAATCACTTGGGCATATACCATGCACATAGTAGAAGTAATAGGGCAAGGAAGAACTTTCATCATTATCATCCATGGTACAAACGAATGATCTATATGGCATCTTCTAATAGTGTCGGTGTCTTTAAATTGTAGACGAGTTGTGTTCAACGCATCATCAAAATGCAGTAACTATAGGGCTTTTGAAGAATTATGACTAGTGTTTAAAAAATGATCAATGGTTAACTTTGCGGGGCTTTAATGCGGAAGAATAATAATGGCGTAATTCCACCGGTGTCTGATAGAGTTAATGTTTAGGTAACTTTTGTAAGATGACTGTAAATTGTTTTTGGATTCCCACTAGTGATCATAGCAAAAGCAGTAAAACGTACCTTATGCCGAGGTCCTAATCGCCGGTTCAGGTAGTTGGAAATACTCTTCATAATGCTCTTCCTTCGGCGCTCGCGCGCCAGCTCGGGGTCCGAGAAAGAGGGCGTGTGCAGGGACATGTGCGGGGGCGCGGGTCGGGGCGGCGGCGGCGGCGGGGGCGGGGTCGGCAGGACTGGGGGCGGGGGCACGGGCGGGGGGATCGCGGACGCGGGGGACGCCCTCGACCGACGCGCCGACTTCCTCCCTCCTCTACCGCTACCCAGTCTCTCTAGAACCAGTCTCCTAACCAAATCGGTCTGCTCGTCTCTCTCCCGTTTGATCTCCTGCACTTTATCGGTCGTATCCCGAGCCGGGATCGGGCTGACAGGCGATAACGAACCAGAGCTCAAGTTCACAGATGGAGTCAGCTCGAAACTGTACGGCGGAGAGTCGGTCCTTCGCGACGTTGATCGGTTGAAGGTCTCGCTCGCCGACCGACAGATGGCGGGCGAGTAGAGCCGCAACGTGGGCGGCCCCACGAACGATAACGACGCCGGGTGCTTCAACTTCGGTGTGTCAGGTACCAAAGGGGGAGATACTTCTGAATCCATCTGAATTCCATTGTCAACCTTCTCCAAAGGTGGAGAAATCTCTGATAGACTAAGCGATTCTATTTTTGTTTCCTGATGAACCACTGCCTCGAGTTTTGTACTGTCGCTTCTTTGGACACGCTCACTTGTGGATTTCTCGCTTTCATTCTCTATGGATTTGAGAAGCTGGGGTGACCTCAGATCGCCGTCTACGTCGGCGTCTATGTCCTCGATCGGCGCGAGATCCTGTACGATGCTGGGTTCCTGCGAGGCCGGTTTGAACACTGTCTCTGAGAAGCTGCGTTCTATGAAGTTCATGGAGCGGTCATTGCTTAGGGAGTAGGTTTCGTAGTCATTATCCACTAGTTCCATGTACCCTTCGTTTTTAGGGGTCAGAGGACTCTCGATCGATGGATCTTGGTCTCCTGCATCAGCGAATTCAAAATGTTCTAGAGCGTTCGAATAGACAACTGCTACCGGTGGACTAGTTCTGCCACAGACATGGGACGCGACGGCAGATATATTTTTAGCATCATGCACCAATTTAGGCCCGCTCAGGGTTCTGGGGTTCATACTTCTCTTGCGTTCTTCTTTATCGTCGAAGCCACAATCGTCTAAAACGGCGCTTTCTGCAGCCCAATCGGATAGTTCAGTCTCTGTTAACGCCAGTGTTGTAGCATCGCGACAAGACTCCGAGGACTCCGAGTCAGCGGCAGCGACCACAGTAGGCCCGGTCGCGGTGGCCGTTCCAGACGCCTTCTCATCTTCTATACTATCAATTAACATTAAACTATCTAGTTGAATCAGCTCCCCGCCCTCGTCGTGGACCTCGACCCTCGGTACGGACTGATTCGGAGCCGTCTCCGTATGGGACGAGTCATCATCCGATAGAGAATCGGATTCTAGATCCGGTTCCTTTTCTTCTTTTGTGGGTTCCGATCTCCAGTCTTTACAGAGCGGGGAGTCTCCTTTAGTTAACAAATCTACTGGGGCATCGGCACATAGATTCTTTATTATATCGGGCATGGGTTGAGCTTTTTTGTCTTCTGTCGACACTTGGAAGGTGACGACAGCTTTTTGTGGCAGCGGCTGCTGCGTGGTGGACATGGGAGCCGGGTGTAGCATCTTCTGGAACTCTGTTATCGTCGATCTGAAGGCTTCGAATTTCGTGTCGATTTGTGAGGTGGAATCGGACTTTCTGACGGCTGGGGGAGACGGCTCTCCCAGTAGGTATTTCCTCTTGAGTTCTAGGGCGCGTTTGGTGGCTAGTCCCCCGGCCGAGCGGGTCCTGCTGAGAGGGTACTCCTGCGGGGGCGGCGGGGCCGGGGGCGTAGCCTCCGTGACGAGTATGGCGGGCGGGGAGGGCGCCGGGACGCACTCTTCGCGAGCGAACTCGCTGTCCGTGGACACTTCCGTGGCCGATGACACCTCCTCGTCACTGGACTCGCTCTCCTCGTCAGATTCCACCTGCGTTAAGCCGGGTTATAGTACACGCTATACATGTTTGTAAGGCACGTCTCTGTCTGTTAAAACTACAGTTGTATTCACCCCTACTTGCTACACGTGATGTTATGTAGAACAAAGTAAAGTCATGAACACAAGACCTTATACACACGCTACATTCCTATAGTAATCCATAGCACATGATTAATATAATACACGGTGCGGTAAAAAGCATGCTTGTATTGATTGAAACAAGAAGAGCATGCTGCTCAGTAGCAACCCAGCATTGGTTTACCCATGTGTATTTAAGGCCTTTGTTCGTTTAATTCATCAACGTATTCGCATGTAGTAGCGAAAATACTGTTACGTCGGTATCAGTCAGTTTCAGCGCTAACCGTGCCGATAAGGACGCAACGATATAAATCGCGGGGGCCAAAGCGAGATAGAGCTAGACTAGAGGCGTTAGATTACTAAGCTAATGCTACCGCGAAACGCTGGTTGTATACCGTGCCGCACACCGCTGCGCATTGCGGCAACGCAAGTTATAGCCGATCGGTTGAATCGGTGACGCAGACGTCAGCGGTGCAGATCGTCTGGCCGTGACAAGACAGTATTAAACACAAGGATAGTTAAATGCACCATGACGTCGTCGGTACCGCAGTGCGCACCGGTACGCAGCACGGTACATAGAAATTGGCTATGGGGTAGATAGGTGCGCTGAAACTCAATGCGTGTTCCACACTAACTTACTGTCAGGGAGATGGCAGATTGTGACGTCACGGTGTTCGATCTTATAATTCTATACATATTTAATATAATACAGTTTGCTTCAAGAATTGTCCGTACACGTAATTTATTATATTTTCTGAAGTACTGAAAACTAAAACTAATTTGGATACTTCACCATGACCCTTTATTCCATGATACTGGGCACGATCCCCCTCATTGCGAGGGGGATTTGGGCCATAGACACTGGCCCTGTGCAGTCGATAATTTGACTAATTCCCATTGACAACATAGAAGTTCAAAAGAAATGCTACCCCTGGTTTGCACTGACGAAACATATATACCAATTTATAATGTTGCCTCTATTTTGTGCTGGGAGAAAAAGAAACAAAGACATGCTTTGTATTGATGCTTCTACCAGTGTAAACCTAGGGTTACGTGTACCAAACAACTCCCGAACATAAGATATTAATATAAAATTCACAAACGACATTTAATAATATTATTGACATATAAATAAATGTACATCAGTGCGCGTATCATACATAAACAGTATATACATATTATTATAAGCTAAACACTATGGATGATAAACACATAATGATATATAAATAATTGTATACTAAAAATATATTATCAAGCGCCATCGACAAAAGAGCTTACTGTTTTATTTTTATTAGTATAATAATAAATAAACAAATGTATAAATTTATTAAACTCTGTACAGACAGGGCGAAAAATATCAAAATAAATCAAGTGACATTGTGAAGACCTAAATCAATTGATACTGCAGGTATTTAAATAAAACATTTTCAATTCTTTAAATCAAATTGGACAAAACATTTTCAGCTCACCAAGTGTCGCTTGGTTGGGCTAAGGTGACATTATATGTCACTACACCTGTGTTAATGTCAGTACAAATACGAAATATCGCGAGGACTAGAGGGGGAAAGATTGTCAGAACTGTGTCAATGTCACGCCACTGCATCGTGGCGCCGCGCTGGTGGCCAAACAACCTAGATGCCATGGGCATCTGTAACATCAACATTATTTTGTGACCGTTAAGATTTGAATTTCGAAATATCTTAGGAAAACAAAGTGATTGTATTTTAAAATCATACGCTTATCTGTAGAGCCTAATTAAATATAATATAGAGTCGTTATGTAATAAAACAGTAAGCGTACAAGACGGAAGTTAGTGTGGGCAAACTACACTCTTACCACGCATCCGGCCGCCGCCCTTGTCTTGTTACGCTAGCGTTGTGGAACGACGCATGCGCGATTATTGGATTAAATGAAGATTATTTGTGGTAAAATACTTTTTTCAATACTGGATTTGAATGATGATATTTAAAAAGATGAGAGGTATGTATTACGCACCTTCTAGCCGCGCGAGACAAATGTTTAGTCTCGCTCCGGATAACGTTATGTCTACGTGTCAGACGATAAACTGATTGCTTGGACGCGGCTGCCCATGGTCTGAACACGCCTAATTTACCATCTGTAGTTCACAATGCCCGCTATCAAGGATTTCATTTACGATATCTAAATTGAACTACATATAGAAACAATTTTACTATTATTTTCTTTTAGTATGACAGAAGGGAAATCCCATTATTTCAACTGTGCTTTTAAAACTTGAAGTTTAATTTGCTCACTGGTAAAAAACTAACTGTAGGTACGACAGTGACCTTTAATTTAGACCAATATCCATATTTCAAACTACTGAATGCTAGACACAGATTTGGTCGGAATATATTTATTATCGTTCCAATACTAAAAGTACATCACTTTTGTATCGTTGTGTAGTATCGATAGTGTAACATCATTATCGTAGTTACGATTCCTGTCTATCAAATTATAATTTTCGATTAACATTTTACAAAAAAATGCTTGAACGTGTTAGGCTATCGTCCAGTGACCTTAGCACGAGCAGCAACAAGCTTTTTTTTTTCTCAATTCTGCGGCCATTATATTCTTTAATAGAGAGATGTGCGATATAGAATTATTGTTTAATATTTCGCTAATGATTCTGTTGACCGTACTAGGGCGATATGGGATATGTTAAATGTATACTTAGGCGCGGCGTATGCACCGTGCAAATTGTATGACTGCGTAAACGCATAGAGGGGCCACGTCACCATTAATACGTTGGTCGCATGCGTCGCGGCAAGTGTGCGTACGGCGATGATCATCAAACCACTGCAAGGGTTGTTTTCTAAAGAGTTTACTGTCCCTTCGAACTTTCATTAACAATTTTCTCGATGAAAATTAGGGATCATTACTTTTTCGAATGTTCAAAATTCATGTTTCGACTGTCTTATCTCATGCCATTATATTAGGTGACTCGCATCGCAATGACCTGACTAATGTCAGCAATTTAATGGCCGGTTATGTATGTTATTTCGCGTATGTGCTGATATGTGCGGGGTGTATGGTGTGTGGGGGTATGTAATGTGTGTGTGCGGGCGGGCGGCGGCGCGTGCGTTTCGCGCACCTCCCCGCGGGCGCTAGGCGACTGCGCAGCGCGGTACCTCGCTGCTGTCTGTGGGCGGGCGCGCGTCGGCGGGCACCTCGCGCCGCCGCGCCTCCCGCGCCGCGCGCATGCGCGAACACGACTCGTTGCCCGACGACTCCGCGCCTACGCACACGCACTTATATAGATAGTGTTGGGCACAGCACATGTACAGTACACTTAGCGGCACACCAAATTAAAATTAAATCAGTAGACATCAATTAAAAAATACTTTTATATATTTTTTTTTAATATAACCAGACTGACACACCATCTGTATGGTTCCTAACTAAGCAACGTTTGTACTATGTGTACCGTACAATGGGCTGGGGTTGATCCCAGTGACACCCAGGCGTGGGCAAATTACGAAAAAGGCCATTTCCGTATTTCGCCCCAGCGGGAATGGAATCCGCAACCACCATGTGCAAAGAGCCGAACGGCCTACGCTCAAACCACTGCACCAAGCGGTCGTCGATTTGGAACAAAATATCTACTATATAAAAATAAGTCGGGTTTTCCTTCCTGACGCTATAACTCCAGAACGCACGAACCGATTTCCACGGTTTTGCATTCGTTGGAAAGGTCTCGGGCTCCGTGAGGTTTATAGCAAAGAAAATTCAGGAAAAATTTCAACAGAACGCGGACGGAGTCGCGGGGCACAGCTAGTTACTTATATATACTAGGTGATACAAAATGGGTATACTATTTTTTTTGCAACTTAACTTTGTAAATCTCAAACTATCGGCTTTGTGGGACAGTTTAAGTACTAAAGGTTTTGTAGACTTGTGAAATCGGTCAACAGCTGTATTCCTATAACACCTTTTGTTTTTCAAGTTCCCTCCAAAGCTGATGGTTTTAGAATTACAAAGTTAAGTTTTGAAAAAAAAAGTATACCCATTATGTGTCACCTTGTATAATAGTCAAAATCTACCAATAGTTCATCATCAGACTCTAAAACTAAATGAAAGAAATTACAAGGTACAAAGTTATATTTCCAGCTTCTTAGTGCTATTTTTTTTTTATTCAGTTCTTCCTATCGAATTGCCGGTGACATAGTCCATATCTCTCTAACTACCGAACCGATTTTGATGATATTTCTATGGGACCACCTGGAACGTATACACTTTTAAATACAATCATACTAATATTATAAAGAGGAAAACTTTGTTTGTTTGATTGTAATGAATAGGCTCCGAAACTACTGAACCGATTTGAAAAATTCGTTCACTGTTGGGAAGCTACACTAGCCCCGGGTGACATAGGCTATAATATATTTTCAAAAAAATTTGAGATCCTTACTAAAACTCGAATAATGTAACCGCAATGTACCCGTGTGAAGTCGGGGCGGGCCGCTAGTCATACATACAATAGCACTTAGAACCACCTCCTTTTTCGAAGTCAATTGGATAGTCACCCGAATGGCGCACTCACCGTCGTCGGAGTAGTCGTCGTAACCGAAGGAGTCGTCGGAGAAGTAGAGGTCGGCGCGCGCGGGGCGCGGCTCGGCGTGCGGCGGCTCGGGCGAGCGCGCGACCTCCTTGTCGCTGTCGCCCGCGTCCGTGTACTCGTCCGAGCTGGACTCCTCGTCACTGCCGATCAACGACAAACTCAAACTAATTTTAACCCCCGACAAAAAAGAGGAGTGTTATAAGTTTAACATGTGTATCTGTGTGTCTGTGGCATCGTAGCGCCCAAGCGGATGAACCGATTTCAATTTTGTTTTTTTTTTGTTAGATAGGTATATTGATCGAGAGTGTTCTTAGCTATGTTTCATGAAAATCGGTTCAGCCGTTTTATCAGCTCTTTTATAGTTTAAAAAGTAATCGCATCGGGGGTTTTCTAAATTTTCAACTTCAGTTATTATTAATGTAAGCCAACAAAGCATTTATGAATAATCAGAATCTACCACAGGTTCCAAATGCCGATTCCACTGAGAAGATCCGGCAACAAACTCAATGGTTACTATTTTCAATTGGATAAAAGATGGTGTACATTCTTGGGAACCACAACAGAATGTGAGCAGGCAACACCATTGCCACTAAAAACATATATAAACGAGCTGTGCCCCGCGACTCCGTCCGCGTGGAATGTTAAGGTCCCTTAACATTTAGGGGTATGAAAAATAGATAGTAGCCGATTCTCAGACATACTGGATATGCATATAACATTTCATAAAAATCGGTGAAGCCGTTTCGGAGGAGTATGGAAACTACTATAGTAATCAAAACTTACTCAGATTTAGGTATTTAAATAAAGTTAGTTTAGTGAGGTGTGCATACCTACTCACACTTTACAACAATTTAAATGTTTACAAACTACAATAATAATAATTAAATAAAACAGAGGTGGATATGAATATGATTGCTTTGGTGTCTTCCATGTTAAATAAATAAACAGAGTTTTACAATATTGTTAAGGCTAAAGCGCCCGTCTAGCCCGCGAAGTTCAAATTTTTTGAGTTCTTTTAGAATTTTTTCAAAATCTGTCAATAATAAAAGACAAATTTTGTAATTCGCGAAAAAGACCGTGTGCAGTGCCTTTATTAATATATCCAACTTACTCTAAAACATTTCAAGAACGACAGCTATCCAGATAATCTGGCAATTTTTGTATATTTAGTGATTTACTAGTATCATATCCACCGTGATAATATTTAGAGTAAAATAAATGTATTAATAAACGCACTGCATTCTGTGTTTTTCGCAAATCACAAAATGTTGTCTTAAATGTTTTCAGATTTTGGATAAACTATGAAAATACTCGAAAATTTTGAATTTCGCGGGCTAGACAGGCGCCTTCACCTTAAGATGAAAGTGAGAAACTTTATGTGTGCAGTTCTAAAACCCGACACCAATCTTCTAGATGCTAAAATTCTAATTGTAAACGTATGCAGAGACGCAGGCGACAGGGTACCGCGCAGCGCAGAGCAGAGCAGATTTGGCATCATATGCCCTAACTAGCTTGTGAACATTCACCATACCTCAATACAAAAGACGACAGGAAGAGAAATCAATCAAAGAATAAATATTTACATTTGGGAAAATGTTGTCTCATTTTGAGCAATTTATAGGTAACACTTTTAATATAAATTATCTGATGGTTTATCGATTGCATATTTTTGATGTCTTTTGGTTTTTATGGCCGTCGCCTTTGTCTTTTCTGGTAAGTAAAGTCTTCACCGGATCTCCCACTGACCTGAGTCCGCCGGCACAGGAAGTCTCCGAGGCCAGGAAGTTCCTGTCGGTCCACTCGTCCTCGTCGATCTCCCGGGCTCCGCTGTCGGACAGCTCGAGGCTGATCCTCTCGGGCGTGGGCGGGGGCGGCGCGCGCGCGGCCTCCGCTGACGTCAGCGCGCTCACCGCGTCGGGCACGCTCACACCCGAGTGACGTAAGCAGACTAGCCGGCTGCCGTAGCGCTCCATAGTGTAGTTCCTGTTAGCACATGTTGTTTTCAATCCCGGCGCATCGCAAAACGAGTGTTATAAGTTCAACGCGTTTAATTTATTTGTGGCATCAAAATTTTGAAATGATTTGTGTTGAATTGTTCGCCGATGTAGACGCTAGCGAGTAGCGAACGTAAAGCACTCATTTCCAACGGAAGGTGTCAGAAAGACATCGTCACCGCTTTGACGTCGCCTCAGAACAACCGCCCTTCAGATGTGTTCATTCAGATGGATGTATTAAAATCGGGTATCGTACGAAATAATATCTCCCTTAGCTTATAGTAAGCTACAGATCTGATTTGTTATAGAAAATAATCAATTAAATAAATAAATATCCACCCAACTGTATGGACTGGGGGCGATGCCAGTTACACCCAGACCCAATTACGGAAAGGCCATTTCCGAAATTTACCCCAGCGGGTATCGAACCCGCAATCACCATGTGCAGTGAACCGAGCGGCCCACACTCTAACCACTGCGCCAAGCGGTCGTCCCAAGCGTTTTCTTCCATTATTCTAGAATGACGTAGAATGAGTAAATACTGTATTGTTAAGGAGAAGCTACCGACCCGGGCCTGAGCACCGCCTTGCAGACGGCGCAGCGGAAGCAGGCGCGGTGCAAGTGCAGCCCGTCCGCCGTGACGCCCTCCGCGGCGAACACGCGCGTGCCGCACGCCGCGCACTGCACGCCCGTGCTGGCCGGCCCGCGCCAACCCTTCTTCAACTGGATGTACAGGAGCCAGTGTGTCAAATGGTTCAACAGAATTACACTATTACTAAGGCCATAGTATGTTGTTGGAATGTTTAATAACAAACCGTGGCTATAACGGGCATATTTTAACAATCTTTTAACAATATTTTGATAGGTATCAAATATAAAGAAAAAAAACCACCTTAATAAAGTTTGTTGATAAACAATCCAGATCGAATTGGGGCTTTAGTTGTGGGTCATCCTGATCACATATAATTTAGAATGAACAATGTGTAAATATTATAAATTTTATTTTACCTCTTCCTTGGGCTGCGCTTTAGACTGTTCAGGTTCCTCCATTTTGACGAATTTGTTCGCTAAATTGGCGACCTGGATACACAACATTAATTTATAACTCTGCACTAGACAAACGACTTTAATACATTTAAATAGAGCTCCATATGGAAGATTTCGTAAATATCGTTTTTTTCGTACCTTCTTAGTGCCCTGGTCAGGTCTGCCCGAGTCCTTGAGCTTCTGGTCCAGCTTTTGCAGCGTCTCGTCGATCTCCACCCACTTTTCAGTGCCGTCGCCCTCTTTCAGCCGCCGCTGCCGGCCGAGGAACTGCGACAATAGGGCCTCTTTTGTAATTTACCGTTGGACGGCAGAGCAGTGTTATAATTACGGTAAATACACGGTACGTATTATAGGAAAGCAAAATGCATTGAATTATATAAAGTTATCGTTATCGATATATAATTAAAAAGCGTCTTCATACACCACGTTCTCATTTGTTCTCATTAGAATATAGAAGTTCTCGCTAAAAGTTTAATTCTTATCGTATAAGCTAATGACGAACTCCGGTGACGGACGTTTTTAGGTCGTCGGACGGCCTTTGTCATGGTCTAACCGTCAGATTAAAGCGCCTTCTAAATCACACGATCGCTACTAGGATTTGAACCCACGACTTTCGGAATACAATCCGGGGCCATTCCCACTAAGCTACCAAGACCCCATAAATACCGCTGTCAATGTAAGTCACTCACCTGTTCCCTATCCCATTTCGGCACACGTTCGGCCGTCTTCGGTTCGGGCCTGCCGAGCTTGTTCTCCATGATCTTCCTTTCGATCTCTTTCATGTTCCAGTCGTCCCGCTCTATCTTGCCGACGGAGCGCATCAGGTCCTTCGGTTTCGAAGGTCTTGGGGACGAGGAGTTGGCGGTGGTCCCGCTGAGCTCGGCGGCGAGGCGGGCCACTCGGGCGCCGCCGCCGGCGGTGCGGCCCCCAGCACCGACCATGCGGCCCTCCTCCTGTAGATAGCGAGCGGTTCTGATGTTGTTGCGGCTTTCAGTTACAGTACGCGCGTTGTAAGCTGTCGCAATATAATAGTTTCGTATGAAACACATTTACGGCGACGCCATTTGTTATTGAATGACATAAATATGGGAAAGTAGGATAATTGAAATGTGAAATACCAGAAATAGAGAAAAAATTATAGTAAGTAGGTAATATTATCTGTATTATGCTAATGGTGGAACAGTAATTTTATTCGTTTTTCTGTTACTTATTACAGTGTATGGAATTATATACAAAATTATCATGACACCATTACAATACAATGTATCGACTATTTGTTTAATTATTAATTAATCAGTTGCAACACGATGTAGAAGTTATAAGATATAATAGTTTCACTCGTCAATTTAGTTAATAGTCAAAACAATACGTTAGTAAAAACACAGTGATAATAAAAACACAAGGTGTACGTTAATTTAGAATTTGGTAAATGTCCATGCACACACAGTAACTATATAACACATAGGTATAACCGGTCGTCCTTACTGTTTGTCTTCGAACGAACTTTTACAAACAAACCGTGCGGGTTATTGGCTTCGTATCTTTCCGAATAGAGGGAGATAAATTCGAGCGAGTAATGTGACGATAGTACCACATCACATTTTTTACATTTTTAACGTTACTGACAATTAAAAAATGGCAAATAATACGGAATAGTATGACGGCTGATATATTACAGAAAAAATATTTCTTTTAACTAAGATAATAAGGTCTACAATCGTTCGAATTGCCTACCCCACATTCCTCGCTCCCCGACCCACACACTCAAACATTCCCATGCGACACACAACGGCAATCTTCTCACATAGTGCTGCAATTTCTTCTCCAGCTTCTTCACTCGCTCATCGAAGTCCGGAGCGCTCGCCCTGTACTGCTGGAGTCCGTAGTCGTTCTCCAAGTCCGCTGAGGGCGCGAAGTCTAGCCTAGGCTCAGCCGCGAGCATCTGAAGACTCTTCTCGAATCGCTGTTTCATTATCTCTCTGGCGGCCTTCCTCCGGCCCGTTTTAGGCCGTTTCGATTCCGCATTCTTGCGCTGCACCATATCTGACATTCTCTGCATCCGGAAACTCATCTCGCCACTGTTTTTCCTCGGTGGAGGTTCGTTCTGTAGAGGCTTGTTGCCCTGAATTAAATCTGCCACTTTTTGCCTGCGCAATGCCATTTCAGGGTTGCCAATAGACTCTAATTTCGCACGATCAGGACTCGGCGTGTCCCGTCTTTTTCCTTCGATGATCTCCGTCATGCGTTGCATGCGCAGCATCATCTCGGGGTTGGTGATGGATCCGGATCGCACCGATCTGGCCTCCGGGCTGGGTGTGTGTCTCCGTTTGTGCCCTTCGAAAATCTGGGCGATGCGTCTGGTGTTCGCCACTTCGGACGACCCTACAGAGTTGGATCTCTTGTGGGGCAGTTTGACTTCAGGACTCTGTGAATATCTCAGTCGTGTGTCTACTTCGGAAAGTCTCCGTCCTCTTTGTGGGAGCGGACTCTCAGAGGATCTAGTAAACTTTTTAACGCTCTCGATAGACGACGCTCTGTACGGCGCTTTCTTCACGCTATCGATAGAAGGAGACCTTCTGAAGTCGTTTTTCGTGTCAGCTCTGACGACAGTAGCGTCCGTGTCAGCTGAATCGTCCTGAAATATGTCTGAGAAATCCGGCACTTTTATCGAGTTCAGATCTAAGCCCTTCAATTTTCGTGGAGGCTTGACTGGCTTGGACTTCTCGTCTTGGAAGAAATGCGCCACCTTTGAGTTGTCTTTGACCCTAGATTTTGTCGCGCCTTGGAGTAGCTGAGCTAGGGATTCCCTTAGCACCCTAGGATCGGGAGACTCATCAGGGTCTAGTAGAGCTAGTATTTGTTCCTGTAGGTCTTTTTGTTTGTCTGTCTGCAAATCGGTAACGGCGTCGTGGCCCTCGATGAGGCGCGCGAGCTGCGTAATGTCGTTAAGATCTAGTTTGCCGATCTTTTTGCGTATGTACTCGGCCGGGTCATTACTTACTTGTTGGGAGCGGACAGAGCGGCGCTTCTTCCTGTAGCTCGAGTGAGATTTTTCGGTTTCGGCCGCGTCTGTGGGCATAGGGTATGCGTTAGTAATTTATTCCTCAGAATAATATTTAAAAAAATGGTACATGCGTAATAATGCGCTTCTTTGAGCACATTAAAACTGAACTTATTATTCCACCTGAGTTAAATCTATTGTCGCCAACGAAAGTGTTAACAGTGTGAGTGGCGGGTGTTTAGGTGACCGCATTTTAAACGCCATTTAGTGTGAAGGCCACCCGTCTATGTAATATCAAGGGTAAGTGATAGATAGATTTACAAAGGAATGCCCATCTATAATATTTCTATTTATATCTTTTTTGTACCAAATATTCTACAAAATACAATTATACCTGAGCGTGAGCATATTGGTTTCATGTCGTGAAACTCGATCGAAACTTACGTGAATAAACGGAAAGTGGATGCTCGGCGTTTCGAGTGTGCTTCTCTTTCTGCATGCTCTGTTTGATCTATAACATGACACATTTGAAGTACACAGCGACACAATCAATTAATAAATATTGCCAGACTAACACACCAACTGTGTCACTAAAATAACTAATTATCACGAAGAAAATGAGTGTGAGACTAGCCTCCATTTTGGTTTCCCAAGTGGACGGTCACATTGTTGTATTGTATTGTTATTAAATGTGTTTGTATTGCTATCCGTTACTTGACACTGGCGAAATACCTATTAAACTGGGTGGGCGATATTTTTAAAGAAAGAAGAAGAAGAGTGTGAGACTTGCTGAAATGGCAAGTGCCTATGTCACCCCACTCTTTTGGTTCTTTCTGTCTTTAGCTTTGTGTGGAAGTGGATAATCGTCTTCCAATTCTTAAGATCTTAATTTTTTTTTCATTTATCAAAATCGTGCGGGTTCCTAGGCAGTTAAGCTTTTCCCCGGGACTCGTCGAGTGTCAAACCTAGACGTCATCGTTGGATACCAACATCAATCTTGGCTGACAGGAGTAATAGTGTTTCCTAACACTATTACTCCTGTCAGCCAAGATTGACGCTTGATGAGATTGATTGAGGAGTAGTCCCGCCACACACTCCTGTGTGTGGCGGGACTACTCGTGATATTTTAATGTAACATGGCGCCGTTTTGGTGGCAAACAATATTCTGTAGGTCCCTCATCTGGTCAAACTCTTGGCATACCTGGTCGAACACGTCCGTCTGATGGTGCACGTGCGGAACCTCGCCCTTGAACGCTAAGTAAACGCGTGTCAGGTATGAGCGCAGCTTCGCGTCGGGAACGTCGCGCAAAGTGCCGCCCGACGAGAACGGCGCTATACCTACAAAAACAAGGAAAGAATAATAATATTGAAGCAAGCGTAAACTAAATTAATGAAAAATACAGATTGTACTAAACAACTAGCAATAACTAGGGACCTTATAATTTATTTGCCTTTGAGATTACCAAGAATTAAATAAAGTTATTCGGGCTAGTACGGCAAGACATGCTACAGTTTGAAATTATTGACTGAAGATATTTGAGCTGTTCAGTCCCAAGCTGATTCATCTTTCAAATAATCCGAATTTTTGTAGTTATCCTTTGCGGAGAGGTTAGTTTCAATACTGGTTTTAAATTTCCAACTCAAACTCAAACTCAAAATTGTTTTTACTCATGTAAGCCAACAAAGCATTTATGAATAGTCAGAATCTACCACCAAAAGAGAGAAGATCAGGCAAGAAACTCAATGGTTACTCTTTTCAATGATTGGTTGATTATGTGTGGTATGTGCCTTACCAAACTCCTGTTGCAGAATATGGTATACGGCTCTGGGCACGGTGGCTGGCGGCAGCAGGTCCGGCCGGTACCGGCGCAGGAGCTGCGCCAGCGCCGCGGGCGCGGCCGCCGCGCGGATGCCGGGCTCGGCCCACCCCACCCACGATACCAGCGCCTCTTCCGACACTTCCGCTTCTGTGTACGAATACAGAGTGTATATACATTATGATATATTCGCCAAGTCTGTGTCACTGGGATCGCCCCCAGTCCATTTTAAATTACTCATAATACAAGCATTGCTGAATTTGGAACTATAATATTGTAATTTTATTGTGTAGCAATAAAAGAAAGAAAAAAGTATTTTTTTATTCCTGAACAGACACCTACATTTATTAACATAAAACAAATTGGCGTTATTTTAATAAAACATATAACGCAGGTCGTCTGTGCGAAATGGGGCTACGACGCAGCTTGATGCTGAGGCGCAGCACAAGTGAAACTTACTCTAAACCTACGTATACGCACACACACATGTAGGTGCAAGATGCAAAACAAGTTTCAGTTGTAGCTTCATCATACAAGTGAGTACGGTGGTTACCTCTCCGCCTCTTCCTGGCGGTGGGCGCGGCGTCCAAGGGCAGCGGTTCGTCGGAGTCGTAGAATGACGTCACCCGGTGCGGCGTCACCGCCGTCCGGTTCAAGTTCGGGTACCGCGTGCCGGGGTCCAGGGTGTACGCGCCGAAGTCGCGGTGGAGGTTCTCCGGGGTCGTTTGAGCTGACAACAATCAGGTTTTACAGACAATATAGAAAATTGATTATCATTAGCAGGGATAGCTCGGTGGTCGAACGAATGATTTTTAAAACGGTGTGTAGTTTAAATCACGGCTCCGGCATGCTTATCTCATTTCCAACCGACACATATACACGTGTTGGAGGACAATATCGCAAGGAAACCTGCAAGTCTTTTGAAGGAAACCAAAACGCACTACTGAAATTTCAGTGAAACTTATCATTGCACTTGCTGTGGTATCTCCTGCTCTTTACTCGTTATGAAAAGTTGTAATGCTAACTTTTGGGCGGGTCATCTTATAATTTCACGATTTATTATGTATCGGAAACCGAGACAAATAATTTTAATTAAAAAGAAATGTAGGCGAAACGTTAAAAAAATTATAATAATAAAACAATATGTATACTTTTGTTTCGTTTCTGGTATTTGTCAGCACTTACCCAACAGCCTGTATATCGACTCCCTCTCGGCGATGACCTCGAGTGGGTGCGGGTTCTGTGCCCAGGTGCGCACGGCCCACGCCGCGTCTAGGGCGGAGAGGAAGCCGCGCGCGCAGCCCGACCCCGTCGGCCAGAACGGCTCCAGCAGGCTGTCGCCCACCAGCTGGCACAGGAGGCGGCGGCCGTGCCGTTCGTATACCTATGGTGAACAACATTCAGGCCCGTATTAATTAATCGATCTCAAGTCTGACAACAATCTTGAGTACGCTTTTAACATGTCCGCTTTATCCAAGATCCTTTAAGCCTCAACCTACTAGCGGTTTGGGGAGCGGATTGCGAACGGGACGTTATAAGTCCCGGCCTAAATTTAATGAATATATTTTTGTTTATATAATATAACAAATTTGACAAACAAGCGTGCGATCCGCCTGATGTTGAGCAGTCACCGTAGCCTATAGATGCTTGCGATACTAATGGCGTTGATCGCACTTTGCCTATCTGAAGGGGAGTGGGATAGAGGGAAAGGACGAGAGGAGTTTGGGCTTCCGACTCTCTTACTCATCGCACGAAACGTAGCTATACTACTATATAAAAATAAGTCGGGTTTTCCTTCCTGACGATATAACTCCAGAACGCTCGAACCGATTTCCACGGGTTTGCATTCGTTGGAAAGGTCTCGGGCTCCGTGAGGTTTATAGCAAAGAAAATTCAGGAAAAATTTCAACAGAACGCGGACGGAGTCGCGGGGCACAGCTAGTACTACTATAATAGTTACTTTACGCCGATTTCTTTGAGAAGGTGGTATTATTACCCTGGTGGAGCTACAGCATCATCTGAATTATAAAGGAACTTTTTATCACGCGAACATTTTTCGATATTTATGAGCCAACAGCCACAAGTGGCTAGTATATTGTGCGGACAATAGATGGAAACTGCATGGTCTGTAGTCAGTTGGCTGCAATTTTCTCTAACATGCTCACCATGCTCGCGTTCTCGGCGGCATACATGCTCGTGAAGTCGAAGAGCGCGACGTCGGGCTCGCCGTAGTGGTTGAGCGCGAAGTCGAGCAGCGGCATGCGGCTGTCGGTGGAGAACCGCGCCGCCTCCTGCGCGTACCGCATCAGCGCCGCGCGGTCCACGTTCTCCACGCTCAGCAGCCGTGACACCTCCGTGTAGTCCTGCACGCATACATATTAGAGGTCAATATTATAGCGCCATCTATTGGTTTTTTAATTATATTATTATAGATAATATATAGGTATGATGTTTTGCTACCATAGATGTCGCCAGTTTATTGTACTCGTCAATATGTGTCTGTTTTATTACTTCCGTTTCCCTCTCCTTCGTTCATCTATTATTTGTGTAGCACGTTCGCTCATTTTTGTACTTGCTAAATATATTGTTAATAACGCATTACGGACTATAATTTAACCCCAGGGCTCGGCATAAGTCAAGTAGTAGTAACCAGCACACCCTAAATACTATCCAATTAGCAGTCTTGGAACCCGCCAGAAAAATCTCAAAATTGTTTTTATTCATGTAAACCAACAAAGCATTTATGAATAGTCAGAAACTACCACCGGCTCGGAATGCTGCTTCCACTGGGAAGATCCGGCAAGAAACTCAATGGTTAAACTTTTCAGTTAATAAAAGATAATGATGGCTCAATCCGCTAACATTTATTACTGCTACTTTGGGAGTGGGGTGATGCATTGCAACAATCCACAGGCACTAGAATTAATACGCAACACATGATAATTTGGAAACACAGAAACTTCCCTGTTTTAGAAGTCGGTTATACAGGGCAAAAGGAATACATATAACTCTAAATTGAAAATTTAAAAACCCCCGATGCGACGACCTTTTCATCAAATGTATACTTCACCTAGTAGTTCTTCCAAATATATAAGTGAGCGAGATTTGCGTAGCTCCCGTAGCTCAGTATTCATAGCTCACGTCGCAAATTCATCTGGTACAACTAGTTTCGATGCCAGATTATGAAAGCGCCATTTACATCGCATCAGTCGTTTTGGCTTCCTCATTTATAATCTAAGATAACTAATGCAATGTACAATAGTCAACAGAAAATCTGTGTAAAAGTATGAGACATTATCTTGTTATGACATTATAATCATTGACATTAGAATAGACAACGAATCTAAATATTGATGCCACGGAGGTTTAATTCCTAGTAAAAGATTATCAATTATGATTGAATTTGATGTAATAACTCTGGTTGAGGTGGACGGGAGCGGCCCAGGGGAAGAATTTTCAATAACGCTTAAATTATTTTAAATTAGATTTGTTTTTCTGTATTTTTTCTCAATGGCGGAGCAGCGACCTCTAGAATTATTGTGGCGTAATATTCCATGACCATTAACAAAACAAACTAAATTTAACGCATGCGCGTATCCATCATTTGAAACGTGACCTAATGGAACGTCTTTGGTTCATACACAAATCTCATATAAAAATTGATAAAAAAAAAATCCAGAATTCGGGAAACTTTTCAAATTTATAATATTGTAAAAAGCCAGTTCAGACTATTACGATCATTTAAAAATATAATAAATTGAAATCCAATAATCACAAATTTCGAATGGATTCGAGCCGTGGGAATTGGTTTTGGCCGTGAATGTGGCTTTTTTAACCTACAAAAGAGCTGATGATCTTCAAACGGCTGAACCGATTTTCATGAAACATAGCTAAGAACACTCTCGATCAGAATACCTATCTAACAAAAGAAACAAAATTGAAATCGGTTCATCAGCTTGGGCGCTACGTGGCTACAGACAGACACACAGATACACAGATACACATGTTAAACTTATAATACCCCTCGTTTTTTGTCGGGGGTTAATAAATAAAAATACTCGAAAGAAGTTTCGGGAGTTGATTTCCATGAAAACCAAACAGCAACATCAGATTTTCGAACAAAGTAATGCCTGTATCACATGTAAAGATACCACCGATAAAACCAACAAAACAGAGAACCTTTCTTTAATAGATGTCCATTACATACAGGGTAAATTTTTCAATTGGGTGTGAATGCCCAACTCCAAAACTACAAGTGATAGCGCGCACTTGTAAACTTCACCCTGTATAGCGTACTCACGTTGAGAAGCACGCCCTTGTCGAGCAGGCTGTGCTTCTTGGCGGTCATGACGAAGTAGTGCGTGTCGTCCTTGTAGTACACGATGTTCTCGAGGTCGATGCCGGTCACCTCGTACAACTCCTTGAAGAACTTCTGGTTGAAGATGAACGCGACGCCGCTGATCTCGGGCACCTGGGGGAAGGAGTCATTAAAATTGCTCATCAATCGCATGTATTTTTATACCAGGGGAAAGGGTATACTATTTATTTTGCAACTTTACTTTGTAAATCTAAAACTATCGGCTTTGTGGGACCTTAGAAGTACTAAAGGTTTTGTAGACTTATGTAATCTGTCAACAGCTGTAATCCTATAACACCTTTTGTTTTCAAGTTTCCTACAAAGCTGATAGTTTTAGAATTACAAGGTTAAGTTTTGAAAAAAAAAGTATAGCCCTTCTGTTTCAACCTGTATAACAAAGTCAGCAAGGCAATCAAGTATAAGACCCGCCTGATGTTAAGCAGTATCTAAAGGGGAGTGGGTCAGAGGAAGGGAGATGGGAGGGTTCCAAGCTAAGCAGTGCTTGTACTATTGGTATCCTACAATGGACTAGAGTGAACCACTATAGTTCTAAAGAATAGTCAAAATTGTCACTGTCGCCCGTTCAGAATATAATTCCTATAGACAAGAATGGGCAATTAACTCTATGGTTACTCTTTGAAATACATTTCGGTGGTACATTTGCTAATCGGGGGATGAGCTCAGTACAAAGAGTTATTGAAGAGGGAATAAGTATAAAAATTAAATTTGGGCGAATGGCAAAAACCCTATAGTGTATCTAGAACATCTCTTCTGGGTCTGAGGGTCTGTCCGGCACTCACCGACGCCTCTTGCTCGGAATGCCTGTTGATGAAGTTGGCAGTGATGGCCATCGCCAGCTTGCCCCTGAACTCCTTCCGCTTGAAGCCGTGCAGCGTGTTCCGCTTGCCGTCCGCCCCGAGCAGCACGTCGAACTCGTACTGGGCCACCGGGTGATCGGCCGGCGACACGCGCGCTCGCCATCCTAACGCTGGATTGGAAAATTGAAACGTATCGTAAGAGAGGTATAATTTACATTGTTTTGCCACTTGACCTGGACGTACGATGTTATGGTGTTTTAAATTGCTTGGAATCTAACGTGAGGTCTTACTTTCTGAGTTTTCTGAGGCTGTCGGCTCCATCAGCTCTTCGAAACTGACTCCCTCGTGGAATTCCACTCCCAGTAGTAGTGAAACCTGTATAAATGAGGGAAGTCAAATAGTCAATCCACACACAAAGACCACAGACTATCACGCCTGAAACCCCCGAAGGGGTAATTCAATCTGTTATCGTCGAATCGCCACTACACTAAATTGGATTTATCTAAGAATATGTATGTCTTGCCTTTAGATTTTATGATAATGACAAAATTAATGTAAGTCTCATCTATACCCTGGCCAACGAGAAACAATACGAAATGGAAATAATTTTTGAGATCAAATCGGTCACCGCCGGGTTCGGCTTCGCACCATGTGTCGAAAACCGTTGATTAAAAAATAAATGAAAGGGAGACGTTACAAATACGAATTTTTGTATCGCTCCTCGTTGGGATAGGCAGCTGTCGGCTACCTTGAGCAGTATACACTGCAGCTGCCTGATACAGATGTGGTCGATGGAGCCGGCGCAGAACTTGCCGAAGAACTTCTTGGCGCCGAGCGCGCGCAAGTCCTGGATCACGAAGGGCCACAGATGCAGTACATTGTTGCGGGACATTCGGTCGCGTTTCTCTATTACCACCTGTCAACAAGGGTTAGATTCCTATTACCAACATTCCTCCAGAAACGAAGTGAACTCCTTTAACCCAATTCGAAGGAAAAGTGCCATAAATAAGGACGATGGCCACTCCTGACAATGTAGTATGCGTAGCGGAGCGCCACGAAATGAGCCGGTCTAAATAATAAGTCCCATTGTTCATGGTCACGTGGGTGCACTTGGCACGATTTTCGACTTTCTACAACCCTTTATGTCTTCATTGTATAGTAAATTAACATTAATAGTATTAATGTAATAAACCAAAATTGCTGGTGGTAATCTTTTTCTCGAAAAATATAATGTCAAATTGTTTCACCAACTGCCTGGATTTGGCTTCCATAGGTGTACTCCTCCGCAAAATCCGCTTAGGCGATGGCCATGAGCATGGATATAATGTGTGCGGTAGCAGTTTTTAACAACTCTACTCTGCTCCAGCGGACCTTTTACCCCACAGCCAATATGGCAGTTATTCGATCGACCTAGACCTCTTAACAACTTCTTTGTTGGGTTCTTCAAGTTCACCAATGACTTCGGTTGTTCAACAAATGGTACTCACAACTTTAGCCCCGAGCAGCTGGCACTCAATTGCCGCCCGCAGGCCGCAGGGCCCCGCCCCAATGATGAGCACCTTGCCGGTGGCGCAGTAGCGGCCCTTGCTGTACACCTTGTGGTTCGCGCGGGCGTCGAACTTCTTGAACAGGGCTTGGGCCTTCCATGAGCTCGCCAGTTTAGCCTGAAAGGTGTGGAAATATTCTAGTGCATTTATATACAACAACCATTAGTACTATTGGAAGTGGAGCGATGGAGGGGAAGATCTATAGCGGTAACCCCACGTGGGAGAAATAAGGACAAGTTGATGATAAAACCGTTGCCAAATTCCCCAAAGAGATTAGGTCAGATTCAGATAGTACTCAATTGAACACGAGAGCGAAAGCTAGTTTATAGTTATGCACCATCTTTAGTCAAACGGGAAAATACAAAAAAAGTGTTTTTAAGATCAAAACAAACAATCATTATTATAGTCATTAGCGAAGGCAGATATAATGAATCACACGTAGGTAGCAAATCGCATCAAGATCAAACGCTGTAAAGGGCGAACCAAAGACGCTTTATTTTCGAAACAAATGAAAATAAGTATTGAAAAAGCTATAGTTTTAATGATTCGCATAATTCGGCGGACATGTTCGTGCACAATGCCAAATGCAATTCGGTTCGCGTTCATTATACCTAGTAACCTTTGCGTGCCCCGTATAATTACTCGAATGGATGATATTAAATTATCAGAAGTAGTTATACGGGATGTTCCAAAAGTCCGAAACTATAATTTAGGTACGTATACGAAGCTGAGAAATACTATACGTAATAACCATATTTACTGAGTCATGGGCCTTTAAATATATAGCCTTAGAGCGCTGCCTTCATTTAAAAGTAGCAGCCAGCAAACTTTAGGAACCAGATGGAAAAATATTCTTAGTATTGCTGACACAGTTTATTAAAATTTGCATGAAATTTTTTTGAAGAGAAAATGATAAAATTTTCTTCAAATTCTTATACCATTTAATTCGCTAGCCGATACTCATCCAAACCCGTATTATTATTTCCTTCCCGTATTATTACCTGTATTATTTCGTACTTTTGAAGCATCCTGTATACGTTATAATCCCCACCGAGTATGTGGGCCTAATCCCCGAATGGGCGGACAGGACAGCGGACACATTTCTCTAACGATCTTAAGTCTAGAATAGGGGGCAAAGGCTTTTAGGAACTCTCATTTTGTATTCTCAGTTTTTAAAAGCGCGCTGTGTCTGTGTGAACGACTTGTCCCCGAGGCTCTTGCATAATAGCGTAAAATTGTATACTGCACTTACATCCTACTAATATTATAAATGCGAAAGTTTGTGAGTGTGGATGTATGTATGTATGTATGTATGTATGTTTGTTACTCCTTCACGCAAAAACTACTGAACGGATTTGGATGAAATTTGGAACACAGATAGATTATAACCGGGATTAACATATAGGATACTTTTTAACCCAATAATCCAATACTACGCGGATGAAGTCGCGGGGCACAGCTAGTATTATAATAACATTCGCATACAAACTCTGAACATTCGCCTGTGCAATCGATCTAAGAGGGAACGTGGGTGATAAAATGTGTTCAACTGTTTGCAAAAAGCCAACACACTGGAGCTATTATAATATTAATATTAATATCTACTACCCTTTGTAATTATTGATTATAAGCAACTGGCGATAAAAAAATATAATGACATGTAAAAGACAAGCCCGCTGAGTTTCTTGCCGGATCTTCTCAGTCGAGGTCGCGATCCGATCAGGTTGTAGATATAAGAAAAAAATATGTAAAATTGTCAATTTGTAAGTGCCCCCGTAGGCCTAAACAAAATAAACGATTTGAATTTGAATGTTTCTGACTTATTCTATATTTTAACAGTTTCCGTTCCAAACGATTTGACGGGGTATTTGCTTCAACCAAAGAATTTGTAATTATTATTACAAATTCTTTGGCTTCAACGCAGCAAATATATAATAATTATAGTAGCGCGAACATAGCTTCCTCCAATTCCAACCACGGCAAGTCACTGCATTACAATGACAAATAATTATATTCAAATGCGCTTGCGCTCATTACATAATAATCATACAATGATCTGGATCATAAAGCGTGAATACCAACTCTATGCTCATGCTATACGGTCCATTTTCAATAAGTGAGTCATAGACATAGACAAAATAGATCACCGCAACAAATTTAAACGACACATGTACAATGATTATCATGCCCAGGAAAATAGTAAGTTGGTCCAAATTTGTACTAGGCGGGAATCGAACCCGAACAATCCCCAATCCCATCTAGGATTTTTCCCAGTGCATGTTTACGAGGGTAATCTTTTCTGTACAGAGTAGCGATGCGATATCATATACGTATCACTAAATCGGAAGTTATAATTTATTAACAATGGTATGTACCACGAAGCGCGTTTGATCGGACAAATGCTTTATTTTCCAATTGTAAGTGGATAGTAAAACAATATATATCTATGGAGTGGATAAAAATTCCTATCATGTAATTTTGGGAATTATTATGTCTTTAAGTGGCACGGACTATATTTTTATTTATTTATTTTCTCAATACATACAAATATCTTTACAGGCTAGACCCAATGCGATATTGTTGCAAACTTAAAAATGTACTGTCCTGCCATGCAATTGTTTTATAACAATCTTGTATAAGACAGGGCACAGCATTTATAAGCAAGGACATTATGACGTCATAATATAACAAATCTAGACTAACATGACATCAATAACTCTTGACAAATATAAAAGATTATCTGTGCTCATTAGTAATTATCTACTGATAACGACATAAAAAATGTTGCAATTTGAATCTTATTACTTAGTGATTACAGTGTGATATGGGGCTGAACAGTGTGCTGCGTTATATTTATATACAATTAGTTATTGCGATAGCATAAAGGAAAGATTTTCTAGTGAAATTCGCTATGCGATATTGATAAGAGCGCATATACAATCGCATCGCTAGAAATATCCAAATATATAAACATATCGCATACCAAACTTAATATTATAACTGGAAGTTGAAATCTCGGTCAGAAGAATAGATGATATCAGACAAAAAACCATGTTGAAATCGGTCCATGCGTTCGGTGCAGACAGAAAAGGGGTGTAACTGATACTAAAACTCGTATTTCGGTATCGGGTTTAAAAATCATACTGTGTAGAAAATTATATTAATTTATAAACATAATCATCTTCCCTTGCCTAATACTGGCTGATTGATTAACATGTTCATAATTTTCTGTGATAATTCGCAAAGGCACAAATACATTGTACTAAATTCGCAGTGTTCAATATAACAATAAGTTTTTACATATAATGCCGATGACGCGAGCGAGCCCAGGCCGATGCATATGATTGCACGTATTTGGACCATGTCCGCTATGATGTCCACACCTAATATGGACATCCTGGGTGGGTGCATTACATGTCACACTTTATTACCTTACGATAGGATTCAAAATAGAGTAGATTACTGAATTATCCTTTAAAATACAAATTCAATACGTAGGAGACTTGATAGCGTCAAGATATTATTTTTATTTTTAATAACATGTGAAGCGGTGATGGCTCGCATCTTACGGGCACAAAGTCCCAGGTTCAAGCCCCGGCTCGCAGCTCTAGGTTTTTGGAACTCTATGTGCAAATCATAATTGATTTACACATATATAGATCATTAGATCGATCTTGATGGAACCTTCATGTCTTAGAAAATCTAACTAATTTTCGAAAGACATGTGAAATCCGCCAACCGAGGCTGGGCCAGCGTAGTGGATTATGGCCTGAATCCCGCTTGTATTAAGGGGAGGCCCGGGACCAGGAGCGGGACTTTAAAAGGGCTAAATTATAATAGTTTTTGTAATTTTAACATTTCAACCATAGATCTACAGTTTGACTAACGTATACATAACGTATACAACATATTTCCAAGTGGCGAGTGTAATTTTCCTAATGACAACACCAGCTCAAGGTTTATCCACCTGCACAGATAAGGTGGCGCTGCTTGTATAATAGCCGCATAATTTCACCAGACCAAAGCGAGGCGGACAACTTAATTGTTCATGAAATGAATGCAAGCGATAATCTCGTTGAAAGCTATCAAACAATCA
This sequence comes from Notodonta dromedarius, assembly GCA_905147325.1. Classification (NCBI taxonomy): domain Eukaryota; kingdom Metazoa; phylum Arthropoda; class Insecta; order Lepidoptera; family Notodontidae; genus Notodonta; species Notodonta dromedarius. The sequence continues at coordinate 13,111,428 of LR990160.1, forward strand.
CTTTAAACTTCGATCTCAAGTCGATCGCGTGCGTACACAGTATGCTAACTACTCTATATAACAATTTGTTAATGGTTATGCAATTCCGTTTCAAATATTCTTTGATATCTATGCAATTAACTGTAAAGCCGGCATATAAAGTGCATTTTTAAATCGTGACTCGTGTTGATTGAAATATATTGTATTAGTAAAGTTGAGCCCGCGATTTCATGCGGATAAGATTTTTTTTCAGGAAACCAAAGTTATCATTGTAATCTATTCAGTGGTTTCCGCGTTTGTGGCGGATGCATACATACCGACAAATATACCAAAAAATCATTTTTTTTTATGTTTAAAGCCCTGTTACAGTTTTATATTTTGTATATTGGCATTTATTTAGTACTAGCTGTACCCGCGACTTCGTCCGCGTGAAATAGTGTCACACCCTTGAGGGTAAATTTTTTACAAACTTCGAATGTCATATTTATTTATATCGAATCAACAGCCTAAAAATAAATTTAAAGCTTCTACCTCTAAGAATGACGATACTTTCATACAGTTTTTCATCCCCCCTTTTCAACCACTTACAACTCTTTTTTCGCATTAAAAAGTAGCCTATGTCTTTTCTCAGGCTCCAGACTATCTGTGTACCAAATTTCATTTAAATCGGTACAGTTTTTGCGTGAAAGCGCGACGGACAGACAGAGTTACTTTATAGTAAGGATACGGTTAACTTCGTATGAACGCGCACAGAGGTCTAAATACACTAGCTGAAATAGACATGATAGTGTTTCATGCGCTAAAAACATTTCGATGGTTATCAAAAACTTTTTCTATTTCCATCGAGTGTCTTGTTTTTTCTCTGCTTGTCTATGACTATTTCCACGGTCCATTGTACGGCGGCGTGCTCACGCTGTTATTAATGGATTGGTGAGTGGTTAGTTCATCGCTCGCATTAATATGCGTCACTAGAGATCTGAGTGTTGCCACCTTGGAGCGATAAAAGACAGATTTAAAAAATCTAACTTTGAAGCAAACTATTGTTCTGGTAGTTTCATTCCTGATCACAAATTTATGATAGGATAGTGTGACCAGCATCTTGTCTATATCTATCTATATTGTTCATCTCATTCTCTCCAAGAGAGAGCGAACAATTCATGATAAGTTTTGTCTTAGCCCACGTTAAGGCCCTGCATTATATATCTATACTATGGGTCTGCTGGCAAGGGTATGGCATGGTCTTATTGCTGCTAGATGGGGCGACCTACCTCGCGCAGTACAAACATTTCACAGGGACGCCTGCGACTGGCGAGAGCAAAGCACAAGAGTTACTGGTCCGGGTACCGGCATTGCAGCATATAATTAAAACTAGGTGTTACTACTCGCGTACATTATAGAAAACTCTGTTAAATGTGACAGCTAGAAGTCGACGGACTGACAACTGCAGACAGACAGATCAAGTAAATGCGCAGCCACAGTCGCGCGGCCCATCTTTGATCTAAATACGCCCACGCGTGAAAAATAATGAGCTGTGATGAGTTTTTTGGCTTTATTTACAAATAATAATTAGTGTTCCGTTAAACGTTTTTGAGGTACACAGAACGATGGTTTGTCTAGATTTCTTTTCAGCAGACTGATAATAATTATAAGGACCTTTCTTGTAGCTACGCGGTGTTATATAGGAACACTTACAGAAGACCAAAAAAGACAATTTGGTTTGGCCTGTTTGTTTTGCCACTCTTTGTAAAACTAGTACTGAACCTCCAAACACCATTATCATCATCTAAGTATTTCTTCGTTAAATCTCGAAACATACAAATAATGACGAATATATTTATAAATACAGTGGCCCTAAAATTGTGCACAATAACGTCCAGAATGGGATACCCCGAGTCTTGTCCACCACGTTACTCAAAGTGATCGCACACTTGCGCAGTGCGGTCTACTTGCGTGCCGCGTTCTGTGCTGTGTGATCATTCGCATCACTGCCTTGGCATGGGGCCAGGAGTTGCACCGAGCTACACCTCGGCACCTGTTGTCGCGTCACGTTTCACGCTGAGCTGGACCGTTCCAGGAAACGAACGGTGTGGAAAACATTCCGACAGACGCGTGAGGGTCGACACGTCAGCTTTATCAAAATCGCGACCCGTGCTTGGAAATCAGAATCCTTCGCAAACACCTACAGGTCGTTCCTATACCTTAATTCGTACGGGTTCAAGATATTTAGATTCTCTCCAGGGCTGTAAGAGTGTATGATTTGGCCCTCGTCCCATTAAAATGTTAAAACCCATCTATAGGGTGGATGCGCATGCCAAATTTTAAGTCCATCAGTTTCATAGTTTCGGATATTTCGTGATAAGTAGTTATTCAGCGGGTTTCGTTTGTATATTGTAGCGATACCTGCTCGCTTGTCAAACACAAGACCATCCTCCGTTTTCTATAGCGACTGATGGAATTACTACCATGGATCTCTCTACTCGCACCGCCTGTCACGTATGCTTTTCCACTATTTGGATACCTATTTTTTGTGAGAAGAGAATGTTCTATATCTGTTTGGAACGTTTTTGGTTACATAAACTATGAAGTTACATATTGTTTATTGGCACTCTACAGGAAACTTGATAGGCGTGTTATGTATCAGTAGGTAGCGTGGTAGCTCGTGTGGCACAGTCAACGGGCAGGATAGGTAGGCCTTCGGTCGGACACAATCGCAGTCATACTACACTCGCTCCACGCTTCGCCGGCGTTGCGCTCTGCTTACCACGCTTTAGATTTATTAAAAATATCACTTTCTAAGGTAAAGTGTGTACAATATTAGCAGCAAAAAACTGCAAGCTAAATTAAATTTTATGTCAGTTGAGGAAGATTAAATTTTCAATGACACGAATTTCGAAATATTCACTTTATTTTCAATATAAAAATTAAATAAATGTAGCTTATCTACTATCTACTTTCAGTAATGCTTACATTAAGTAATAAAAAGAAATAGTCTACCCACGAAACAGAAGACGCTATTCAGTTTTCTTTTGAACAAGTTATATAATTCATAAATAACAAATATGGCGGAGTTTTCTCTTCCGAGGCGATCAATAATTGACCATCACTATTGCTGGAACGAAACATATTATACCAGTCCAAAAAAAATCCGATATATTATTTTGATACGGCAATACAACGATGACCATGCCAGTGTCGTATGCAAATAACGATGACATATCGAGACATCAAATTAATTTAATGATGTCGTTAACCACGCATATAGAATCAATTAAGTGTTATTTGCACAAAGGCAGTAAACATTCGCTGGTGCAATGACATCTATGTAATACATTATTGTGGCAGACTCACATTAAAGTCACAGTATCTAATATGGAAACTGCAATTGCCTGTTAGTGTACTACAAGTTTTGACGAGATCAAATACGATCGAGCGATCGAATTCTACATACCTAGTATATATGTCGCCGCCAACTGGCTTAATCCGCCGTTCAATTAACAGCCTAGGCACTTTACTAAACAGCGCCGTTCAACTAACGGCCTAAATGATATTCAGCCGTATAGTCTATTACAACATTTAATAAATTGGCTGGCTAATGCTTAGGCAACTGGTTGAAATTTAAGTACTACAAAACTTTTTCAAAATACTACCCAAGCAGAACGACCTGGATGGGTTTAGGTTAGGGTTATTTTTTTTATGACCCCACAGAAACCCCACCCGGCAAATAGATTCGGTGGATCTAAAAAAAAACGTAAAAAACCTAAGTACCTAATAAAATGATTCCATCAAAGTTGTTTTTTTCCGACGCCATATTGACCATAGAGAATATAGAATATAGAGATATTGACAGTTTGGTGAGTTTCGGCGCTAGGTGGCAGAAAGTAAAACTAAATAGAAATGAACAGTCTAGGCAGGTAATTAAACGGCTAGGCAAGTAGTTAAACGTCATCGATCCAAGTCATTTGCCTAGCTGTTTGATCAAATGGCTGAATATCATTTAGGCCGTTAGTTGAACGGCGCTGTTTAGTAAAGTGCCTAGGCTGTTAATTGAACGGCGGATTAAGCTATTTGGCTGCGACATATATATTTCATAGCAGCGCCCCTAGCGACAACTTGTAAATTTATCGAGATACTAGCTGTGCCCTGCGACTTCATCCGCGTAGTATTGGATTATTGGGTTAAAAATATCCTATATGTTAATCCTATATGTTAACCGGGAGGTTATAATCTATCTGTGTTCCAAGTTTCATCCAAATCCGTTCGGTAGTTTTTGCGTGAAGGAGTAACAAACATACATACATACATACATACATCCACACTCACAAACTTTCGCATTTATAATATTAGTAGGATTCATTCTCTCGATGGGTATTTAATTAATTTTAAAACTCACACTACCCCCTCGCTCACTAATGACAAATGTATTTTAATAGGTTCAGTCATTAAAGCTCGTTGTCAGAATTGTATCGAAAATTCCCGTCTTCCTTCTAGCATGCACGATATTGGTTTAGCGCCATCTATCGAAGCGGCATGTCTTTAAAGCCACGGGTAAAGCTAGATTTAATATTCATATCGGATACCCCGTCACCGAACTACAAACTATAACAACCTACGAACGAACAGTAAGTACCTACTTCAAATGCTAGCGAATCGCTAACTCTATAATGGGCGTATAATATGTTAATGCCTACTATGGCAAATTAAACAGCACCTAACTAACTAACTATCAATTTTCTAACAAACTGGCAAATTTGTGAATTTAAGTATACCGTTAGTTCTATTGATTTTATTGGTTAAATTCGCAATGCTACGAGGTACTGACTAAGTTGACAGATTTGCTTACCTTAAGTTTGGGATAGAAGTCCGGTAGTCTGTTGGGCTTCAGGTTGAGGGTGTTGCAGATCTCTCGGTGCAGAGCCAGGATCTGCTTCATGGTCCCAGCTGAGCAGAAATGGTCGAACATTTCCGCCGCGAGCGCGTACTCCGGCGGCGTCGGCTCCACGCGACCTCCCCGGTTCATTTTGGGGCTGAGGGGGAGAGATGTCTGGTAAGAACATGCATGGTAACATCTCTTTCTTTATGGATGCTGGCTGGAACGTAACAAAATTTTGACAAAGAAAAATATTATATTGACTTGGCAGAATTCTGTCCATCCAATGGAAGAGATCGCAGAGTCTGCGTAAGACCGCCAAATTTGCATTACTGTATTATTGTTCCTTAACGTCAAATTCAAACTCTGGTGTAGGTACAGAAAATATTATTATATTCTAAAATCATAGACGTTACCATATTTAGCTTACGTCGATACATAATAGTTTTCAGGTCTGAAATCGAGTAATCTAAAAAGTTACATCAATTACGCTAATGGCACATGGCGGGTAACTCGCGAGTTATTACACGCCATTAGAACCACATTCGGGTTCATATACCAGTGCAATGCTTTCGGATTAATACAAGCGTCTTATTTAAATAATGCACGATATTTTGCATGGCGTCTTAGTAAATAGTATAGGTGATGTACAAACAAAAAAAAATGATGGTTTCGGTATTTTCTGCTGGTTTAGTACATCGGCATTAGCATTTAGTAGCGCGCCTGGGCAAATATCGTGCATTATTGAATAAAACCTTATATACTTTTATCTGGCATATGCAAGCTCCGTGTTTGCTATCAACCAGGTTATTGGCACGTTTATTGCATCGATTGTTAAAGAAAGTACCTTTAAATCAACGGTTGCTTCCGGATGCAAGTGACATCCGCTTAGATAAGATACGCCACCACTTGTCACATTATTCACATATAATCATCGTGTGACTAACACCTTTGGCTAGCGAGTAGTACTATAATTAGTGAGCACACATCGCAAATAGGGTACAGAGTGCAGAATGAGTGATTAAAACTATTAATGTTCAGCGTTCGTTCACATTTTAGTCATAACTTCTTATATTTAGCATAAGATGGAAATAGTTTCGACGAAATGTATCGTATCATTGCGTGGGTTTGATATATTAGAATACTAGCTGTGCCCCGCGACTTCATCCGCGTAGTATTGGATTATTGGGTTAAAAAGTATCCTATATGTTAATCCCGGTTATAATCTATCTGTGTTCCAAATTTCATCCAAATCCGTTCAGTAGTTTTTGCGTGAAGGAGTAACAAACATACATACATACATACATTCATACATACATACATACATACATACATACATACATACATACATACATACATACATACATACATACATACATACATACATACATACATACATCCACACTCACAAACTTTCGCATTTATAATATTAGTAGGATAATACTTTGTTTCCAATTCCAAAATTTTAAAAGAGCGAAAACATCATGCGTTCTTTTTGCACAATTTTCACAAGACTCTCGTGGGTCGATCGTGTACTGAGGAAATAAATTTCAAAACTTTGTGCTTGGATTTAATTAAGATAATATTATTATTATATTTTTGCAAGGTTAGTACAATAGTTGCGGAAGGAACCAAAACTGCGTTGCATTCATACCCCTCCCCGAGCGGAAAGTGTCCCCTTTCTATTTTTGCTGTGCCGAATGGAAGGCGTGCCAAAACGCAATATCCGAGAGTTAGATAAAACATACACATGATTGTAGTTCTGTCTGCGTTAATAATGTGTTACTAATACATAATACAACTTTGACAGATTATTTCTTTGAACGGACTAAGATTCGATAATTACCGGGAATCTTCTCTAAAAGCAAGCATTTCGATGTGAATCCGGATTCAAACTGTATAAAAACTCCCAGTAATAATATTCTCAGGTGGCAAGGATATCTACTACATACTTGACACACAACAGGGCACGGTGAGTCCAATTCCAAAGCCCACATAATCAAACACATCTTAATATTCTAACGGACCACTGGTGACCCCATTCGAGTCGTCGACTCCGCCGGATGCAGCAATTGAAACAATACACTCCAGAGCCCTCTTCCCTTTGTCACTAAGATAATGCGCATATTAAGAACCCGAGCCAATGACCTTGGCTAGTGTTATCCCTTTCCTTGCAAAGCCAAGTGACGGAGATGAAAAGATGCGGATAAATAGTCTCGGATTGCACGTTTTTCGTAGAAACTATGAAAATGAACATCTAAAAGCAGTGATAAATTTATTAAATATGTGGAATATTTGGTGATTTGGTCGATAACGTTTCAGGTACAATAATACGGTCCTATAGCAAAGTTGGGGAAGTTTCAGCTGGTGAAGATGGTCAAATTTCTTAAGAATCTATTATGTGCTTCCATAATCATTGCGAGAAGAAACAGATGTTAAAATAATCTAATTCTCAAATTAAAACATATTTCAGAGTAGACGAGAATCGCAAAAGCATTCATTAAAAAGTCATCGCATATCATCACAGAAATAAATTTATCATATTATATGGATGTAATTTCCGATAAATCATGGTTACAAAATTCAGTAACGCTATCAGCCACAGTCTTTGATTTGGGGTGTCACAGCTTCTTTACTATTATCTGCAGCGTTGAGGATCGTCGACCTCCGGCCGTTCGTCGTTTGCATACGTAGAGTATTGCGACGGCTTGCAGAGATTCGGCGAGGAAATTGAGTTTCTATTTTAGCACCACGTACATGTGGATTTTCCACCCGTTTCTAAAGCGCCTATTAAGATCTCAAAAAGTTAAAATTCAGATCATATATCACTGAAATTGGCTAGAAGAAAGTTCATAACTAACGCAGACCACGGCGTCATAATTAAGTTAACTAGGCATGGTTGAAAAAATATAGTATGATACAATCATAATTAAATAGCTTTGAAAAACCTAAAATGCTGATTTTGTTTTCAAATGCTGTGCATTTTTTAATATATTAATTCAATTTAAACACCTTTACGCATGAAGAACTTATGACTGCTACCGACAATGTAATAACCATAACAGATTGTTTTCTTATATTTACGCGAATACTACATATTGAAATAAAACTATTTTACGGATTTTATCGCGTCCTAATTTCAATAGGGAAGATGGCTGGATGCTACCACCAATGTGGGATCCAGTAATTAATATAATTAAATCCAAAACCAAGTGTACCATTGCAAGACCTCGAGACACCGTGAGCACTTTCTGCGTGGATCAGACCGCAAACAACAACTAAATATGAGGGTACCCAGTTATTAACTATGACATCAGGACGTCTAACATAAACGCGATAAAATCCGTAAAATAGTTTTATTTCAACCATAACAGAGTTTTGGGAAAATAAATAGCTATCGACACGATAGAAGAAGTTTATATTTTTCTCAATGAGCAGAGTTAGGTCTCCCACAGTGGTGTTCGTACGCGAAAGGCGGTCAAGTTCTGGCCATGTATTGAACCTGCGCCCCCCGATTCCAAGGCAAGCGCTCGACCCACTTGGCTTTCGCTGCCATATCTATCTACTGTAATTAATTATTCAGTGGCAGCTATTGATATACTGAGTTCAACTACTGTATTGCCAAATAGTTTAGGTATCTAATACGAGGTTGGAGAAATTGTTTCAACATCAAGCATTATGCAAACTATCTGCAGTACTCGTAATTAAAACGAGTTATGTGCGCCTACCGTTACTAACTCTTATTTGAAAAGATTCTACGAAATGAATGTCAACCTTGAAAGAAGACAACAAGGTCTATAATACTATGTATGACTCCGTTAGGTGCAATTTATGCTTATTAAGTGAGCTCAAAATCATCTCATTATCGTAAATTAAGACTAATTAACAAGTATACATTAAAGACGGACTGAATTTTTGGAAAGTACCAGTTTGGTTTGGTCGAGAGAAATTTTCATGGTAAATTAACAGCAATTTACAAAAAATACTATTTTAACTATACTCCAAAAGGACGGCGGTAAACAAAAGCAAAGTACCCGCGACCTGTCAACAGGTCCGCCCTCTACTCGTCAGTTTCAGGGAGGGTGTTGTGAAACTGAAGATATAATTAACAACTTTCAACCTGTAAAATAGTACCCAAAAAGAATCCAGTTCATTTTTGAAGTATTTTCTTCAGCATGGTATGAAAGTCATGGTCATGAAACTTCCTATGTGTGCATACGAATTGCGCAACTAGAAAGTGTTTTATTAGCGTCATAGGTACCTTACGCCAGGTTTTATGTTTCAGCGACTGAGTAAGAAAACATACAAGCATAAGCCAGAACACGGCACGAGCAAACATTTTTTAACGAAGGTTTCATCAAAAATGTAAGAATAACCATAAGTCTTTAATCATTTTACTTACGGCTAAATACTAAACGCTCCTCAAATGTGCAATTCCTAGTTAGCTATTTGAGAGTTCAGACGTCATAGTTATCGGTATTTTATTACGGCGCGTCTAAATTAAGCAACTCCCTGATTTGAGTGGAATTCGAGAATTCGGCGGTTAATAGAATAACACTGGAATGTATACACAGGTATTTCAGGAAATCACGCATTTCCTGAAAATACAGCCAATTTATAATACCTAAAAATTATATGATAGCGAGGTCGAATGGAGAAGGACACATTTTATATGTATACTAGCTGAGCCCGCGACTTCGTCCGCGTGGAATTTAACTTAACAAAAAAGCCCGCTCCCGCGTTCTGAGCCCGCACGACAGAACCCATTTTTACATTTTTTAAAATTTTGTTTTTCTAAAATAGAAGTTACTGCTTATAACATCAGCTATCTACCAGTGAAAGTCCCGTCAAAATCGGTCCCCCCGTTTCGGCGATACTCTTTGATTTCATGTGTTTTTATTTTTTTACGCGGAACCCAAATTGTTTTTCAAAAATTAAAGTAGCCTAAGTTACTCCCTATTACAACAGCTATCTGCCAGTGAAAGTCCCGTCAAAATCGGTCCAGCCGTTTCGGAGATTACCCGGAACAAACACACAGACAGTCAGACAGACAGACAGACAGACAGACAAAACATTTTTAAATCGCGTTTTGCTAAAGGTGTCGTATGTACTTTCATATGCATTTAGTGAAAAGGTGTTATTATGATATTACAAACAGACACTCCAATTTGATTTATTTGTATAGATATAGAAGATGTATAGACATGTATAGATATTGCTCTTGATACTTCGATAAAATAAATATAGCCTAAGTTACTCCATCTATCATCAGCTATCTGCCAGTCAAAATCGGTACAGCCGTTTTGGAGATTAAGCGGAACAAACAGTCATTTTGACACACATTTAAATTTTATTCATTTGTATAGATGATTTAGAAAAGGTTTTAGACAAGTTTCAATCCTCAACTTCCCCATGCAAATTCTTAGTTAAAAACTTTTCAGAAATACGTGTTTACCAAACGAGTCTCGCCTTTGCGTCTTTGGTTACATGGCAACGCGAACGTACTACCCTCCCGTATGTTTCCCGTATTGTGCAACAAGAGAGCACTATACGTAGTACCTCTAACGGTGTAATTATATTCTGTTGCAAATTACATCCTGGTAGAGGCCGCAACAGCTGCATAGAACGGTAAGCAAAAGAAGCACCCGATCGGAACGCGCTTGACATTTATTATAGCGTTACTGATGTAGGGTTAAAGTTACCACTTATCGTTTAGTTCTACAATCCTAAGGTTCAACCTACACCTAAGTCAAGCTAAGCGAACTAAGGGCACTCTAAATTATATTGAACCACTACTGCGCGAACTGAAATGGACTTCATGGCGTCCCAACGACGGCTCTATGTCGGCTAATATCAGACAGGTGAGAAATTATATATTTTATTTTCCAACTAGCTGAGCCCGCGACTTCGTCCGCGTGGAATTTAACTTAACAAAAAAGCCCGCTCCCGCGTTCTGAGCCCGCGCGTCAGACACATTTTTTTTTGTTTCTAAAATAAAAGTAACCTAAGTTACTGCTTATAACATCAGCTATCTACCAGTGAAAGTCCCGTCAAAATCGGTCCAGCCGTTCCGGAGATACTCTTTGAGCTCATGTGTTTTTATTTTTTTTACGCGGAACCCTAATTGTTTTTTCGAAATTTAAAGTAGCCTAAGTTACTCCTTAAAACATCAGCTATCTGCCAGTGAAAGTCCCGTCGAAATCGGTCAAGCCGTTTCGGAGATTACCCGGAACAAACAGACAGACAGACAGACAATTTTTTTTTTTAAATCGCGTTTTTGCTATAGGTGTCGTATGTACTTTCATGTGCATTTAGTGAAAAGGTGTTATTTTGATATTACAAACAGACACTCCAATTTTATTTATTTGTATAGATGAGAATAGGCCACCTCCCACTCCCACCTCTAAATCATGTAAGCTACTATCCAAAGTGGAATCTGTCTGGACACCCAGATTTGAATGCCGACGAGGACTGGAGAAAATCTAATCATCTTTAGAATGTAGTGATTGTGATGTTTTACTTTCATTGATAGTGTGGGCCACGGAAACGGACGTGTTTGGCTCTACTCCCCAGGGTCGGTTCGCTCCGTGGTCGCAATACTAATCCGCTGCGGAGATGAAAGCGTATATATGTGTATAGGAAGTGGAACGATGAATGAAATTCCGTTGAGACAGCCATTGAACCTTATTGTTAAATACAGTTTGACTATCGTGGTATTTGCTTGTGCCTTAAAGGTATATGTTAGGCCAAAATACTATTGTCGAATCTCTAATGCGTTATAGTGGACCTCTACCTACCGCATCGCGGAATTCAAGCGTGATGGTGTAACATGACGTGTAAATAGGACATGTAGTTTAAAGCTGAGGTATTAATTCTACTACATTCCTCCACATTGTATAGTGATAAAGTTGCGTGCCACAGAACCAAATACATACATAATAATGTATGTCACAGTCACACAGTTGATCAAGCAGTCCGTTCACACAAAGAGTTAGTGTTACATATCATTGGCATGAGGAAGGGAGCCAGCTATTAATAAGTTGGCCCATATGCGCGATTCACACGGTCAGCGTATAAACAACTCTTAATGGGGGTTATTGCAGAAAATAGATTAAACCGCTGTATGGCAGGCGCGGATACAGAATTTCGTTCAACTTGCTTATATCTATACAAATAAATAAAATTGGAGTGTCTGTTTGTAATATCAAAATAAAACCTTTTCACTAAATGCATATGAAAATACATACGACACCTATAGCAAAAACGCGATTTAAAAAAGAATTGTCTGTCTGTCTGTGTGTTTGTTCCGGGTAATCTCCGAAACGGCTGGACCGATTTTGACGGGACTTTCACTGGTAGATAGCTGATGTTATAAACAATAACATAGGCTTCTTTTAATTTAGAAAAACAAAAAAAAATGGGTCCTGTCGCGCGGGCTGAGAACGCGGGAGAAATAAATTTCTTTAAAAAATATTTTCTATTTGTTATAACACGTTCAATATTTTCAGGTAAATATTAATAACTTTTGTACTCGCATTTCAATTTTACTTGCGGTGATTTTCGGAGAGTTAGTGTCGCTTCTAGTAATGATGAGCGCTTTTATACGAATTGCATTTTGATCCCACTCTGTTACCGTCTTTACTATGGCGGCCTTGATACCGCCGCGGCGTTATCAAGGCCCCACAAGTGGGAACACCACACACACCGTGCCGCATTCAGCTTAAGGTCATGGCTTTCAATGGCGCACACATATTTGCAGAGCAACTGAGCTAGGCGCGATGGTCGGCGGAATTTGATACACCCGAGCCGACCACCTGAGGAATCAATCAGTAAATAGTCAAGGCCGAGTTCATCAACACATGAATCAGCGGAAAATGGGAAAAACGTTTAATAATGGCAAAGTAATTATATGTTACACACACATTTAATATATTCGTGGTCCTTTACAAAACCATTTCAAGACCACAACAGGAATTTTGCCTCATTTTGGGGGGCCGCGACCGAGCGCTTATCTACACCATGCTAGAGAGGGGCAGCTGCCCCCTGCCCGTATCTGGTCTTTGAGTGCCTGGGTAGGACTCTCAGGTGCCCCGCCAGAAGTTCGGACAAGCTCTTCCAACATCATAGGTATATCTCAATATTATTCATTAGTCCAAACAAAACCATTGGAAAAGTCATTTTGAAAACACTTTCTCTCTATGTCTATGAATTTGGTATATCTCAGCTTTTCGTACTAAAAATACAAAGTACCCCATAAACTTAATGACTCAGATATACTGCGATAAATAAAATTGCAACGCGCGAACAGTGGTCGTTATTATGTATCTCTACACCCACGTGCTTCTGATGCAAACAAAGTCACGGTATCAAAGTAATCGAAACAGAAATAGATCGAAGTCGAACGTTGCCCGAGTGGTTACAGCGCGGGAGATGTACCAATGGGATCGAATATATCGAAATAATGGATGCAGCTCGCTAGCGATAAGGGCAGATAAAGAATGGAAGCCAAAAAAAATACAGAGTATTTGATAAAAAAAAAAATTGTCATGCTAAACCCTCAGTTTCAATTGTGCAGTCGAAAGTGTATAATTTTGATGGGTTAATAATTAATTGATTGATACTGGCTATAATGAAATAATCATTATTTAGCTGCTAATGAAGTATGATACCCATTATTTCCCTGGTAGTTAAAAATAGTACATTGTTACACGAGTGGTGAAAGTGACTTATTTAGTACCGAGACGTACCTCAAACGCTAATAGTTCGAGGGACAAAATAAGTCTTTCACCCGAGGTAAACAGTGTGCTTTTCATTACGAATACAAGGAAAGGAAAAATAAAAACAGGAATTGGCTAAATAAATAATACAAGGAAGTATGAAAAATAGTCTACAACTCGAAAAAAAAATAAAGACCGGATTGCCGCCTATTTTGTTTTTTTTTCGTTGGCTGGCCAACTTCATTATTTAGCCATTATTTTTCATTTTCATCTTTAAATATTTTGCCCAAATCTATGTTATTTTAAAGAAATTGTTGAAACTAAATTATAATTAAGTCATTTAAAAATATATATTCTTTAATTAATACTTAACTTTATGTTATTTCAATTTTACATCTTGCTGTAATTGAGTGACTGTAGAAAAAGTTTGAACATGGTTCCATAGAAATGTGGAAATGGAACTAGTTTTTTTTTTGATAATTTGACAGCTGTCAGTTGAAAGCGATTCTCCCGGGCCGGAAAAGTATTACTTTCAACCCACTCCTCAGGCAACTTCAGGCCTACTTTCAGAGTATGAGTAATGAAAAAATATTTACCCAAAGACATGAATATAAATGACTAGCTGTGCCCCGCGACTTCATCCGCGTAGTATTGGATTATTGGGTTAAAAAGTATCCTATATGTTAATCCCGGTTATAATCTATCTGTGTTCCAAATTTCATCCAAATCCGTTCAGTAGTTTTTGCGTGAAGGAGTAACAAACATACATACATACATACATACATACATACATACATACATACATCCACACTCACAAACTTTCGCATTTATAATATTAGTAGGATTAACAACAGTCAGCATATTTTGAATGCAGTAGCAGGCTAAAGAATGTATTGCTGTGAACATAGAGCACAGTATTGAGTGAGATTGCTACTGGACTAATAACCAGTAGCATGGTTTATTTACTAATTAGACTAATACAGAACTGCTTTCTTCAAGAGTTAGGGTATAGATGAAAGTTTTGGTTTAAAGACTCGTAAAATTAGTCAGATGTGTGTGATGCAACGGAATATCTGTAAAGAAACACTGGAATGTATTATGGGTATTGGGTTCAACCAGGTTTTTTTGCCACCAGGGGGCGGTACCTCTTTGCAGGAGTGACTTGGCTCTTGACAGATAGTCTCTCTATAACCTAGCGATAATTAATATTTGAATTGACCGAGTCCTCCATTTTGGTTTCCAAAGGATGGTCTCATTTTTGTTTTGTATTATTATGCTATTTGTTACTTGACGCTGATAAAATACCTATTAAACTGGGTGGGTTATAATTTTAAAGAATGAAGAAGAAGATTGGCCGAGTGAAGTGACAGATAATAGTACCCTAGTCGAATTAAGCGACATATGGTGAGATGAAATTGTTTGCTCAGACTGTTAGTCAGGTTTCGGAAATACAATAATTTTGTGTGCAGCCACTCGAGCCGCGGCCGGGGCGTGAACGTGTGAGAGTAATAATTGGCTTAGCGCCAGCAATTCGCGTGGATTGGGCACAGAGGGACTCCACATACACAATGCTGTATGAGGTGGGTGTATATTGTAGACAGGCACGTGAACCTGGTTGCTGCACAGTGAAGGTAAACATCGTGAACCAGTCATGACTATCAAACTCAAAACTCAAACTCAATATTGTTTTTATACATATAAGGGGCCATCCATAATTTACGTCACACGAATTTTTTGGCCCCTCTCCCTACCTTGTCACAGCTGGTCACATTTGTGAGACCCTCCCTACCTAGTGTGACGTGACATATTTTGCAATTTTACATTAAGAAATTGAAACATTAGTTCCGAAATTATTTTTGGGACCCCTCCCCACCCCTTGTCACACAATGTTACACTTCGTCGACCCCCTCCCACCCCTTAACGTGTGACGTAATTTATGGATGGCCCCTAAGCCAACAAAGCATTTATGAATAGTCAGAATCTACCACCAGTTTGGAATGCTGCTTCCACTGAGAAGATCCGGCAAGAAACTCAATGGTTACTCTTTTCAATGAATTAAAGATGGTGTACATTCTCAGGAACAGCAACAGAATATGAGCAGGCAACACCATTGTCACTAAATAAGTAATAGTAAATAATAATCAAATCTCACTCAGATTTAGGTATTTAAATAAAATGAGAAAGCTAGTTTAGTAGGGTGTGCATACCTACTCATACTTACATCAAATTAAAAGTTTACAAACCAAAATAATAGTTAATAAAACAGAGGTGGATAAGAAGGTAATTGCTTTGGCTTGATGTGATATCGAAAGATGAGTGGAGTCCTTGAAATTCGCGAAACTGCACTGGGCGAGTGTTGAACTGTATTCTAAATCACCTTGGTATGGAGGGAGTGTGCCTGGTATAATGGCTATAGGTTCGACACCAGTTGGGTACATTTGGACTAAAATATAATCTGTGAAATGAGAGGGCACTGCAGTGCAATGCTATCTATGACTTTGGGGAACAAAGGAGTGATGATGAATTATTTATTATAGGTGTGTTAAGAGAGTATTCAATGGAACACCTCTCAAAAAAAGATCTGTATCTCAACATACAATCTGATTATGGCTAGAAGTGCAGATTGCAGATTACAATAAAAAAAAAATAGGTGTGTTAATATGACTCTACGAAAAAATCTTATTCAAGGTGTATCATAAAAATATGTTCCATATGGATAAGTCTGCATTTTAAGCACTTTTATGATACCATATTAAACATAGTTCATTAGGTGCATTAGACAGTTTACACGGTTCAAGTAAACACATAAAAATATAAAGGCCTGGATAAGTAAGTCACTAAATAAATTTTAATTTTTTTGATTCACATTAGGTTGAATCAGAAAATTAAAATTTTAATGGGGTACAACAATCGTAGTCGCAAGATGGTTTTGCCAAAAAATACAAAGCAACCTAGAAATGCCCTACTAAGATGTGGAATTGCGCAAATTGAGTTATTTCTAGTCAAATCCCATGATTTTGATTGTGGAGGTGAGAAGAAAGGGAGTTAATGGTTTTGTTTTTAAAGAATAGTGTGGTCTATTTAATATCATAGCTGTATTTAAACTCCAAGTATTTCCCATATTTTATTTAAAGCCCACAAAAAAATCTATTATTTTATAATGATATCTATACAAATAATAAAATTGGAGTGTCTGTTTGTAATATCAAAATAACACCTTTTCACAAAATGCATATGAAAGTACATACAACGCCTATAACATAAACGCGATTTAATTTTTTTTTGTCTGTCTGTCTGTCTGTGTGTTTGTTGCGGGTAATCTCCGAAAAAGCTGGACCGATTTGGCGGGACTTTCACTTGCAGATAGCTGATGTTAAGGAGTGACTTAGGCTATTTTTATTTTAGAAAAACTAAATTTAAAAAAATGGGTCATGTTGCGCGGGCTCAGAACGCGGGAGAGGGCTTTTTTTTTAAGATAAATTCCACGCGGACAATGTCGCGGGCTCAGCTAGTATGTACATATAAATAGTGCTTTTAGTACATATTATTCTTATTTATCTGTGCCCTGCATTTTTTTTTATAAAAAAAAATGCCTAATTATCTTTTTCATTGGACAGTTCAACCACCTAACAGAGTGATGGATCTATGTGAAATTTTGCAGTTGCATCTCTCTCATGTTTATCTCAAGATTCTGTCTCTCTCTGTTGTCTGACCATGCAGAAGGACTTACTTTCCTGGTATCTACTTATCTGCTCTATTACCACTGCATACTTTAAGTTGGGTAACTTGGGTAACTAGTTGGAAAACTTGCGTGAAATAAAATAAAATATCCATATAAAATACCTACCTATCCAATACGCAAGGGTGATCTCGATATTCAGTGGGGAAGGAGATAAACACCAACAACAAAGAATAATATATCTTACCTCGAACGTTCGCAAATATGTTCTGTTACCCCTATGGTTTTAGATTTTCTCCTCGACACATTCGAAGTATAAACACACCATTGCTATCGTATTTTTTTCTATAACTATGCACCATTCATTGTACAATACCATAGGAACACTTTCCGAACGTAATCGTCACAAACTGTTTCGTTAAAATAATGCACGATTTTATTAGACAAACCGTGATATTAAATACAAGTTCTTAGTTTACAACTATAGTAATAAAACTGGGACCATACTGACCTGAAAATAACTAGAAACTAAAAACACTCCCCTTCCTTCTATCGCGCGACCATGTTTTCTATTAGAGATGTGATTGTGACATTGATCGGTTAAAAACATCGATTATATATTATATGAGAAATCGATTATTTTCTTGTACGTGACAACTAGGTCACGTGACTGGCCCAAGGCTACGTCATCGGCTGCAGTGCGTAATGGCAACACTGATCATAGTCACTGTCGATTTTGATTGCGTAGAAAAATAATGCAATGAGGAAAATAAATACATCAATGTTGTAAGCTTTGATTAATGAAAACATGGATACTTACCGCAAGTTACTCAAAATAGTTTCCACCAAAAATTTATCGTAATTCAAACAATGCGCGTGTCGCCCGCTTTGTCTGCAATCAACTGTTGACAGGAGAGCTGTCGTAACCGCAGCGTATATTGTTGAAAACGCATACGAAAGCGGCTGGCATTACATTTCACTATTGAGTACAAATGAGTAAAATTTATAATTTAATACATACGCGATAAATGAAGAAGTGAAGTACGAAGTACGTATGAAGTACTGTATCCTTGTATTCTAATCGAAGGTTCTAAGTATAATTAATCATTTAGGCATTGATTATAACAACATTGAAATATGATCAGACAATATATTTATTTTGTGCATCACTATTGGGTACCTATGTACCTTTTTTTTGTATGTATACTCTCGCATTTAGCCCGTTACAATTATAATATAACTCTTTGGATGGATAGGTATGTATGTATAAAGTTCTTGGTATGTAGTAGTGATGTAACGAATATTCGCATTCGCATTCGCATTCGCGAATATTCGCATATTTTTTGACATTCGCATTCGCATTCGCATTCGCAAGAATCTATGCGAATGTTTTTGAAAAAGAAATTATTTATAGACGGACATGGAATATTAACAACTTGTAAGAATTCTTTATTATTTAAACAAACTTGCTCATAGGGTGGCCCTTATCGCACCGCATTTAGGTTCATAAAGCAGCTTATTACGCACTAGTGCTATTGAATTATTTTTTTTTTATCTTAGTAAAGAGTTATCCTAAAATTAGTAAACATTTTAAAACAATAAATAAACAATCTCTTTCACATTCAATTTCATTGTAAATAAAACATATTATGAACTTTCGATTTATTATAAACAATATAATAATTGTTACCGGCTTTGCCAGACCCATAGATAAATATAACCGGCCAAATGCATGTCGGACTACGCATACTCTAGGGTCCGTGGACATCCCGCCACTTTTCGATGACACGGAACTCATAAAATAAAAGTGATGTTTTTTTTATTGATATGAAACACCGAATACGGCGGCTCTCGTAACCTATTAATTTCTGCGAAATTAATAAACTATTAGTTACCGTATAAATAAAATAGTAAGAAATTCAAAAAGTGACATAAACCTTTATTTTCTTTTTGGACTGATGAAAATTCTTGTAAGGATTTTTAATTCAAATAATTAAGTTGTGATTAGGAAATGGGTGCAAATGGTGCGTGGTTTGAGACTCAATCCATATTTTAGATTTTTTTTAAATTCATTATATTTATTTTGAATAGTGTAGAACTATTTATTTCCTATAATAAACCATATATAATGTGGTCCTAATTTAAAGGATGAATCTTCCTACTTAAGTAAAAAAGGCGGCAATGAAGCTCAATATTTCGTAAACGGGAATTAATACCAAAAAACTGTCAAAGAAACCTTCAAATAATTTTAAAACACCTACTGAACAATACCTCAATCGAGGGGGTGTGTAAACACACTTTTTTCACTCCCCTTTCTTATGTACGGGAGGTACAATGGAATAACTTTGCTTTCAACATTTAAAAACAGGTTTTAGCGGTACATAAACTATTTTTT
This sequence comes from Notodonta dromedarius, assembly GCA_905147325.1. Lineage (NCBI taxonomy): Eukaryota > Metazoa > Arthropoda > Insecta > Lepidoptera > Notodontidae > Notodonta > Notodonta dromedarius. The sequence goes on from LR990160.1 coordinate 13,131,065, forward strand.
TTGTCTAGTTGTCAGTATTTTAGGCCTAATAGTCTCTGAATAAAATTACTGTGATTTCAGACGGACGTGCCGAAACTGTAAGGGTTCCGAGTTTGACTACGGAATCCTAAAAACTTACGGCGCGCCGTGTTGTTTTATTTTTCATTCATCCTGCAATTCTCTAGGTCTTAAAATTATGTTTTTTTCAATTAAGATATTAATTAAATATTTTTTTACTCCCAAGTAAGTTGTAAAATGTCGTATGAAACGCGTGAGCATTGTTAATTACACACCTTGGCTCCATCACAGCACAGCCCTTCCGTTAGTCTCAGGCTGCAAACCAGCCTCGATCGTAACTTAGCTCACTTACTCATAATGCACTTATTTACTTATATTTGAATAAAAAAAATACTGTCTTGAGATAGGCAACTAAATTATAAATAGGATCTTTCTCTATTGCTCTTGTTAGTCTAATTAAAATATGAACTCAATAAAATTTGAATATCAAATAAATTTGATTAATGCAATAATAGTAAACTACCCTCAAATCAAAACAAATCTTTTCGAATTAACCTTATGTGACTAACTTCATTCTTTCAACCTGTATGGGTTCGGCTATGCTCGGCCGACATGAAATGTCAAACCAGTCTAACATTTTGCGCGGTGTTTAGTAACCCCCGACAAAGAGGGGTGTTATAAGTTTAGCATGTGTATTTGTGCGTCTGTATGTGGCATCATAGCGCCCAAACAGATGATCCGATTTTAATTTTTGTTTCTTTTTTAGAAAGGTATTCTGATCGAGAGTGTTCTTAGCTATGTTTCACGAAAATCGATTAAACCTTTTGAAAATTATCAGCTCATTTGTAACTTAAAAAGTCGTCGCATCGGGGTTTTTTAAGATTTTCTATTTAGGGTTTCTTATTTGAAAGTCAACATTCGCATTCGCATTCGCATCCGCGAATGTTGAAGCCAAATATTCGCATTCGCATTCGCATTCGCGAATGTCAAAAATCCAACATTCGTTACATCACTAGTATGTAGTATTCATAAGTCTGTGTTCTGTGGTCTAACCGTCTAATTCAACAAAAAAATCTTAATGTATGTCTATGGTTATTGTGGTTGTTGTATTCTCTTCGGTTATTTAATTATATATGTAGGAATGGATTATTTGGTCCCTATATTTAAAAGCGCTGGTCGAGATATTATCTTGAAGGTCAAACCTGCTTGTGAAAAAGAACGAGATAATGACGGGCCAACAGTGCCGTTTTCCAAAGTTCCAAAGTTTTTAGGGCTGCCATAACAACAAAACTTCCCTCATTCTCTGGATTTGCTATTTGCTTTTTTACGTTAATATCATGTAAATACTAAACATCCGTCCCATACGAAAATCATTTTCTCCAGACAAAAAAATATTAAACTGCAGTTTTTTATTACGAATTTTCGTAAGTCGAAACGTAAGTCGTAGATCAAAAGTTGTTTGTTTTGACGTATTGAAGCCGCTCTTAAGAGGATGATATCACATTACCAGTAACCTTGTTTAAAGCATTGTTCTTATATTGTTATTGGCGTTTCCGAACGTAATGTCACCCAAATAACTCAAGAGGGTAACGTTGCAGAAGCTTCATCTTCAAAAAAATGGAAAACCCCGGGAAAAAGGAACCTGATGAAAGAAACTGATGATTTAGACGATTTTGATAAGTTCGCTATACTATAAAGCATATTATAATTCAATCGCTTTACGTCGTGAAGAAGGAGATTCCTACCATATATAAACTCTTGTTGGAATTTAAAGCTGATATTGATTTCAAATATGGCAGAACATCGTTGAGGAGCATTTTAAAGATTATGGGCTACAATGGATGCCAGTCTAAGCGAAAAGTATTGATAGAACGCAGCGATATAGTAGCTTGGAGAGCAAGATGTATTCTGAGGCTACCCAAGAATCGTCAGGAAGAAAATTGACTTGTCATTTATCTTGATGAAAAATACATACAATGACATGCATCATCTCCAAATCCAAATCGAGTGACTATTATGACGACCTGAATTCCACGAATTTCATGCGGAGGATGAAAATTGTGATTTTGTCAAATCTACCATCGAAAAGCATTGTGGTGATGGATAATGTGTTATACCACTGCACACAGGTAAACAAGGCGCCTACAATTGGTAACATAAAAGCAGTGGTCCAAGAGTGGCTTACGAAAAATGGAATTGAATTCGACGATTGTTGGACAAAACCGCAATTATTCGAATTAATAAAAAGGTACAATGGAGACGCACAGTACGAATTAGATCAACTGTTAAACGAACATGGGCATTAGGTATTGCAGTTACCCCTATACCACTGCGATTTGAACCCAATTGAAAAGATTTGGGTAATAGTGAAGCGGCGTATTGGAGAAAAAAATGTGTCTCAAGCTCCTAGTGACATAAAAGGAATTACTGATGCAGCTTTCAGGACAGTAACGACAGTATAATGGCTCAATGTTTACTAGAAGTAGAAATAACTGAGGACAAATACTTCGAATCAAACAAATTAATGGATATGGAAATGGAAAAATGTGTAATTAATGTTACAGGCGACAAATCCGAATCTTCTTATTAAGACTCTAGCGTACGCATTAACCCATTTCAATACCATTTTGTCTCCAAATTCAGAAAAACTACTAGATATTCAATAAATTCTAATCTTACAAGTTATATTATTTCGGACTTTTAATTTTCCGTTTTTGTTTGTTTATAGATTGAATAATGAAAGATTATTTTGAAATAAATTTGATATCATATGGCGGAAAATTCAATTTAATGTGACTCAATTAAACAGTAATGCGGCTCATTACTTCTCTAAGTCTATAAACTCTTTACACAAGTTCCTAACTGTTATGATATAGGTTGTTTATGGTATGACAGATGGTTGGACTGGAAATATAAAGGAATAAACTTTGACACGTATTTTTATTGAGAAGAAATAAGAAATGTAGAAATATTATTAAAACACGCTCCCTCTCGGGAACCAGAGGTGAGTGAAAAAATAGTCAATAATCGTCAGTCATATTATATATATAATCATCGGGTCAAGTCAAAAAGATGTCGAAAGAAAAGAAAGTCACGCCATTGCCGGCGAGTCAAGCCATGATGTCGTCATTTCAGGCTATGTCCAATGTAATAAAACCCATGAATATTGCAGCAGGAAATCTTAAAGATGCCTGGAAAAAGTGGATTCAACAATTTGAAATATATTTATTGGCAACTGGTTTGGATCAACAAAATGATGATCGGAAAGTTGCGGTCTTGCTTCACCATTTAGGTGAAGATTGTATAGATATTTATAATTCATTTGGTCTAAATAAAGATGAGACTTACGATAAAGTAATTAAAAGGTTTGGTAACCACTTTGTTCCTAAACAGAATATTACAATTGAAAGATTTAAATTTTTCACGAGGCAGCAAGGAAATGACACTTTGGATAATTTTTTAACAGATTTGCAAAATTTAAGTAAATCGTGTGAATTTGGCACGCTAAAAGACTCTTTGATTAAAGACATATTTATAGCCAATATGAATAAAAAATATTCAATGATAAGAGAAAGACTTTTGAGAGAAGAAGACATAACATTGGACAACATGACAAAGATATACAAATCATTCCAAATCTCACATGAAAATAAAAACATCTTGGAGAATGAACATGTCAATGCCATACAACATAACTGTAAAACAGGACAGTCATATTCGTATATATATTTTTTTTTTTTTTTTTTTTTTTTCAAAGTTTTAAGTAAAAAAAAAAACTGTCAATGTCAACATAACTAAAATTTTAAAAATTTAAATTAATACCATTACTATAGTGAAACCGCAGAAAAAGACTGCAAAGTATGCGATAATTTAAAAATGCTCTGATTGACTTTGAAAAAAGCGCATACGGTTGACTTTAAAAGCTGACTTGGAGGAGGCTCTCCCGTACCCCTTCAGATCTATACGGGAATCCACTTTGACAATCTATTGTCAGTGATAGGGAAGCCAATACCGAAGCTGGAACTGAAACAACAGTTTGGTTTCTGATACTAGCGTCAAATTATTTTATTTTGCAGCCAGTAAACCAAATGAGGAACAGCCATCCATAAACATTGCACCCTTGCCAGCTTTGACAATAATATGTCAAAATTTGTGTCATGTGTTTGTACATTTATATTTTTATATTAATATTAGTTTACTGTTTTTATAAGCTAGGAAAAAGACACAGTGTGTGCGTGCGTGAAACTCCTTGCATGGCGAGTCCGGTAGTCATTACGCCATGTCAGAGCCAAGGTAATCTCAGCCATTCATGCTCACAGTGCTCAAAATCATTCAATTCTATCAGAGGTTTGAGGATACATGCCGGTAAAATCCACAAACATACCTCAATAATCCAACCGGTTTTTCACCCCACCCCAGCTGTAGATACATCCAACAACACCACATCACTTCATTTGCTTCTAAGCTCCTTAAAGCAGTCCACTCCACTTGTGAAAAGAATACCACGTGGAGCTAGAATCTCTGTCGCCACTCGACTTACACATTTAATAAACAAATGTGTAGGTACAAATACAACTGCAGACTGGCAGGATCTTTTTATATTTTCCTTTTCGACCCTTCACGCTAAAATTCAACATAGCCATACTTCCATAACACAAACAATAAAAAACAATTGTACCGATCCTTCTCTTTCACATACAAATTCTAAATTAAGACCATTTAATATCTTCAGGAAGGTAGAGGATAAAGTGAGTGACGGAGATCTCAAAGGTGCTGCACGTATTCTTTTTTCAAGTGATGTGTTATCTCCGGACTCGCCAGAAACCCTCGTGGCTCTGCAAGACAAACATCCCTCAGCTCAATCGGCAGCACCTCAATCCGCGGACCCAGCTGCGGTTCCCACCGCTCCCTGCCACCAATGCAATGAAAAGGACATAACTGGTGCGATATTTTCCTTCAAGACTGGCTCGGCGGCGGGTTTGGATGGCCTGTCACCACAGCATTTCAAAGATTTGATAGGTACTTCTGTAGGCGACGCCGGCCGGCACTTGGTCGCTGCTCTAACTAAGCTAGTTAATCTTATGCTGGCCGGACGAGTGAACCCAGCAGTGGTGCCAGTCTTGTATGGAGCCAACCTTATCGCTTTGTCAAAAAAAGATGGTGGGATTCGACCTATCGCTGTTGGTTCCACTATCCGGCGTTTAGCCTCCAAAATTGCTGTCAAACAAATAGTTCCGAAACTGCGAGAGCAATTTTCTCCGGTTCAATTAGGCTTTGGTGTGAGTGGTGGCTGTGAAGCAGCTGTTCATGCCACTCGCACCTTTTTGCACCATAGCCAGGACAACGAGGTGCTGCTTAAAATTGACGTCAAAAATGCTTTCAATTCGGTAAATAGGGTCACCTTGTTGAATGAAATCGAAAAAAACATTCCAGAATTTTTCGGCTACTTAAACCAATGTTACAGGGAACCTTCTAAATTAATGTATAAAAATCATGAAATTCTTTCTGCGGTCGGCTGCCAACAAGGTGATCCCCTAGGCCCGGCTATTTTTAGTTTGGCAATAAGTTCTACTATACAAAGTTTAGGCTCTAAATTGAATGTTTGGTATTTGGATGACGGAACCCTAGGAGACACTCCAGACAAAGTTCTTTTAGATCTTAAAAACATAATTGATAAATTTCATTCTTTAGGTCTAGAGTTAAATTTTGACAAGTGTGAGCTATTTTTACCTGAGGCCATTCAAAACAAAATTAATATTATTAACCAGTTTAACAATTTGGCTTCAAATATCAAAATTGTGGACAAAAAGTCTCTTCATCTCCTAGGGTCCCCAATATTTCCTGACGCGATAGAACCTACAATCGAAAAATCATTAGCTAAATTCAATGAACATTCCCATAGACTTTTAGGTATTAACTCTCACTCGGCCCTATTTATTTTAAAATTTTGTCTTTTTGTTCCCAAATTTACTTATCTCCTCCGTGCATCCCCAGTTTGGTTGTACCAAAACTCCTTAGTCACCATAGACAACCTCATCAAAAGAACTTTTGAGGGCATAATAAATGTGAAACTGTCTGAAAAGTCTTGGACCCAAGCATCTCTACCCATAAGGTACGGAGGAGTAGGAATACGCAAAATTTCAAGTATTTGTGTACCAGCTTTTCTGTCTTCAACATATAAAAATGGGAATCTCATTAGGCGAATCCTATCCAGATCCTCGCTTAATGTTGATATTTCTTTTGTGGATGAGGGCAGAAAAGCTTGGCAGTTGGCCTGGCCAGATCTAACTCCATCTGATCCGACCATACAAAAAAGCTGGGATGTTTTTTGTTGCAGTGTCACGTTGAAGGGGTTAAAGGAGACTAGTACAGGCCCCGAGCTCGCTAGGATCGAGGCAGTTTCCCGTAAGGAATCCGGTTATTGGTTACATGCGTTTCCATGTGCGAATACGGGAAACTACCTTGACCCAAATACACTCCGTGTGGCACTAGGTTTGCGACTCGGCGCCGACGTATGCACGCCGCACACATGCCCATGCGGGGCTGCTGTCGACCGGCTTGGACACCATGGACTCTCCTGTGCCAAGAGTGCTGGCCGCTTCTCCCGCCATGCTGCTCTGAACGACATCATCCGACGTTCTCTTGCCACCGCCAACGTACCGGCCATTTTAGAGCCGCAAGGTATCGTACGTGACGATGGCAGGAGGCCGGACGGTATGTCTCTCGTTCCTTGGAGCAGGGGGCGGGCTTTGGTGTGGGACGCGACTTGCGTTGATACTCTGGCCCCGTCTCACCTCCTGGGAACGAGCCAAAGAGCGGGCGCGGCGGCTGAGGGGGCAGAAAATTTGAAACGCCGCAAGTATAGGGTTATCGGCTCCGAGTACATTTTCGCACCGTTTGGAGTCGAGACCCTAGGTCCATGGGGTCCAAGCGCGCATAATCTCGTCCAAGAGATATCAAAAAGATTGGTCGACGCAACCGGCGACCCAAGGGCTGGGCATTTCCTCGCTCAGCGAGTGGCTCTAGCCATCCAGCGAGGGAATGCGGCTAGCATCTTGGGTACGCTACCGCATGGGCCAAATTTTGTACATTTTTTAAATAATTAGTAAGTTTGTAATCATTTGTCAAAAAGCTATAAAATAAACTAAGTGAGACTTAAAAAGGGGGATGTTATGATATAGGTTGTTTATGGTATGACAGATGGTTGGACTGGAAATATAAAGGAATAAACTTTGACACGTATTTTTATTGAGAAGAAATAAGAAATGTAGAAATATTATTAAAACACTAACAAATTCATTTGTCATTCAAGACTGTTTTAAATTTGAATTTCTCGCCATTGGTGAAAGGTAAAACTTACTACTTTAAACTGGCAACATTAACTACTCCACTCCTGACGCGCAGGCTCAAAAAGGCTTGTACCCGGAGCCGTTAAACTATAAAAAACACCTGTCGCGCGCAGAGAGAGTTATAAACCACAGAGTACCTTGTATATGCTAGAAATTATAAACGTAGTGAAGTGATTAGTGATTACATACTCTTTATCTTGCGCGCACTTTAGTATTGATTCTCTATCTGCTACATGTGTATATCTCTGTGTTCTCTGTGCGGATTTTGAAAGAAGCTTCTTTCATTTTGGCCAAAAGTTTTGACTGCCGTAATTAATATTATTGTTAGTTTAATTAATATAATTCTATGAAATTGAAGAAAAGGGGTTCAGAAATGAAGCCGTGAGTTTTAATTTTACTTTGATAACTCGCATTGTCGCTCGCTTGTTTGTTACAAAAGGCGGGACGTCTGTCGGGTCAGCTAGTTTCTTTATAAAATTAGTAGTACCTACATAGTGTAAATTAAATTACCTTGAGTTTATTACTTACTAGCTGTGCCCGCGACTTCGTCCGCGTGGTATTTAATTGACAAAGTTTCATACAAACTTTCATCCCCTATTTTATCCCCTTCGGGGTAGAATTAAATCCTTTCTTAGCGGATGCCTACGTCATAACATCTACCTGCATGCCAAATTTCAGCCCGATCCGTCCAGTGGTTTGGGTTGTGCGTTGATAGATCACTATGTCAGTAACGGCCGAATACTCAAAGCTCACTTAACTATTTGAGAGGCTCTTAACTATTTAAGACGCCCCTATCCGTCATTTTCGTATTCTCAAAGGTCAATCAAATCCCCTACTTAAATTTAATTGAACTTAGTTTAAGAGGCCGTCAAATCTCCACTTAAACAAAAATTGGTATACTGAACGGCCACTCAATGCATGACAGCTGTCGAATCAGCCTTCAAACATCATTGAGAGCCTCTCAACTTTAAGTGGAGTCTGGACCAATCTTAAGTTTATCTCGCAGTACTTTTTCGGTAAATTCCTTGAAAAATGTCGCTAACTTCCCTATCCTCGCTCGAGGATGAACCTGAAGCACGAGCACAGGAAGGCAGAGTAAAGTAAAATTTAAAGCTTTCTCGTCTTACGACGAAATGCAGTGCAAAATGCGTTTCAGATTTAATAAAGCGACAGTTTTATACTTGGAATAATCACTAGCTGAACATATAGAGCCAAGAACCAACAGGAACCAAGCTATCCGGGCGCGTGACCAAATTCTAATAGCTACACGATTCTTCGCCACCCGAATTTTTCAGCGGGTAATCGGAGATATATACAGAAAGGGCTTATTTTCCTACAATGTACAAATGGTTTGCGATCCGTATCTAAGAATTCGAAACATTTATAGCCAATGCAATAGCCTGGATCAGTACAAGACGGAGATCGGCGGTACTATAGTAATATGGTGCTTCTGGATGACAGTATGGGAACCTATGTCGCCGATATCTGCTCACACCCATTTTAAATTGTTTATCTCCTCCTGAGGAAGCCTATAATCATGCCCAAATTAGTATCAGGAACCCCGTAGAACGATGATTTGGAGTTTTGAAATGTTTCTTCAAACTGTTTGACAAGTTTGCCGTCAAGTGGTTCATCCGTTCCGTTCTTCCTGCGTTATGACTGCAGCAAAGAGAATACAATACTACGGACTGCAGCTGTAGCCGATATTATTTTTTATTTGATGTAATGAGTATTATAAATATTTGTGTTTTATTGCCGACCATGTATTTTAACTTAAAATGGCTCTTAAATGATTAATTTAATATTTAAATAATATCTTATATTGTTTAAAATTTCATAGATCTGCGTAGAACGAAACAAACAAATTACTAAATAGAATTTGAAAATGAGAACGAAGCTATTTATTGAAGTATTGCCATATTAGAGACATTTGATGGCTACTTAGCTAATCACGGTCTTAAATCAGTTAATTGGGGTTTGAGAATACCACTTAGAATTAAGAGGCCGTCAAATTTAAGCGCCGCTTTAGCAAGTGGAGATTTAAGTGAGATACGAGTATTCGGCCGTCAGTCAGTCACCTTTGAGTTATATATATATAGATATTTGGAAGCAATGCGAGCTTTTATTAATTACTCTATAGAATTATAACTGTTGTGATGAGCAAGGATGCTATAAATGTATACTATACATATTATGATATATATCACTAGCGGCCCGCCCCGGCTTTGCACGGGTACATTACGGTTGCATTATTGGAGCTTTAGTAAGAATCCCTAATTTTTAAAAAATATAATATCTATAGCCTATGTCACCCGGGGATAGTGTAGCTTCCCAACAGTGAAAGAATTTTTCAAATCGGTTCAGTAGTTTTGGAGTCTATTCATTACAATCAAACAAACAAAGTTTCCCTCTTTATAATATTAGTATGATTACTTCGTAAATCGATATCCTATTACTTGCAAATATGGAGAATGGCTTTGCTTGGCAGCACCAGACTCTCGTCCCAACCAGACCAATAAATTCACAATCTGGTTCACTATTTAAATGATCCTCAGGTTTATACACAGTGTTATAGTTGACCATATATATATCTACCGAAATACTTATTTTACTTTCCTAACTATTTGTATGTAGAGCTAGGGTTACCTATAATGTAATGCTGAGTATGTACAATATGTATTGTCTTTTGTTGCTAACAGTTTCACCACACGTAGAGTTCAAGCCCAGCGCAAGTTTGCGCAGGGTGCGTACGCCCCTGTTGTGATCTCCAGTGGAGGAGGAGGTGGCCCAGAAAAGAAGCCGGTGGAGCAGGCCAAGGAAAGAAGTATCATACGCAACCATGTGCCTGCCAAAACATTGTTGGATATGGTTTCATTTAAAAGTTAGTGTTAGTTAAGTTTGTGCTAAAATAATTGTTGTATTGAACGGACATTGAACTGAAAATTATTTTGCAGATATCCATACTCATCTACAGCCTTACGTGAAAATCCACAGACTGGAAAATATAACATTGGACTCAAACAGGAAACAAAAGAATACAGAGCTCACACATGAAAAACATAAACCAAATGTACCGAATGTAAAAGAAAGGCTTTCCAGGGCTAAGAAAACTCTCACCAGACATTCGTGGGATATGACACTGAGGTAATAGGGAGTAATGTACTAAATAATCTGGTTTTTCTATTAATTTAGTAATAACCTTACATTGATGGTGAAAAAAAGCAAAAGATAAGAAATCAATTCAAATTAACATATACTGCACCTTCATATTCACGTCATGGTCATGTATTTCTTAGTAATTTTATTGATTGAGTTGTAAAACCCAATCCGGTTCTTCATGGGATATGACATAAAATTTGACTTCATAAGATGCTATTATTAGTAGTTGATGAACAGTTTCGGGACATAGTGCGTAATTCTGTATTATAGATAGGAACCTGAGACACCCATGAGTAATTTATTAATTTTATTTATTAGGGTGTATTGAATTGATTGGTATGTTTGATTTAAATAGTAACCCATTGCTAAATACACGATGCCATTACGCAATATCTGCTATGTTTTTGATGTAGGCAGATTATTTTTGATCTTAGGTCTCGTTCGGAAGTGACAAAGCCCTCAAAACGGAACACAAACGCACGTAAGCGCAAGAGCAGTGAGCCGGATGTTCAAAAGACCAAGAAGAAGCGAGTGTGTGAGGATAACTTTACGCCGGATGATTACAGACCTCTAACTTATTTTAAAAAACCAAGAGGTACTAATACATCCCATTCATATTATTGTCGTTCACCTACATTGTTGCCTGACCACTTCACAATCTTTTTTTCTTTAGCTGAAACAAATAAGGCAGAAATCAAAAACAGGACAAATAAAAAAAAAACAAGTCTTCATCTTTTCAGATAAAAACAAGACCTCCAAAAAGAATAATAATATAAAAATGGCAAAAAAAGTTGTGGCTAAAAAGAAGAATATTAAAAACAAATCAAAGGGTAAGACTTCAAAGAATACATCAGAAAATGGAAAGAAAACCTCACCTCTTAAAGTCGCCGAATCTAAAAGTGGACAGAACCCATCTCAAGTATTGAATAGTAAGTCCTTTAAAAAGCTGATTTTCATGTCTTTTCGTCTGAGGCATAAACAAACGCACTTTACACTAAACTAGCAATGGGCATGTCAACAATTATTTATTGCTTAATTATAATTGGTAATTATAATTCTGAGTTATTTTGGATGTAATATTTAATCAAAACAAATTAATTATAAGCACAGCAAATAAAGTTAACTAACAAAATTTTATTATTTTTTTGTTATCAATTGGAATTAATGTGCTCCTACAGTGCCAGTATCACCTGCCCTGCCCGGACCGAGTACAGCGTTGCTGGAAACTGGAGATCCTTGTGATGGTGAGAACATAATTGCATATTTTACAATGCACCATTATTAATAAGCAGCATTACCACATATTTTTTTTATAAACTAGCTGTGCCCCGCGACTCCGTCCGCGTGGAATGTGGACCACCCTTAACATTTTTCCTGAATTTTCTTTGCTATAAACCTCACGGAGCCCGAGACCTTTCCAACGAATCCAAAACCGTGGAAATCGGTTTGTGCGTTCTGGAGTTATAGCGTCAGGAAGGAAAACCCGACTTATTTTTATATAGTAGATTACATTACTTAAATTTTTGAAAGGCCTTTCACTGGGCTTCTGTAGTGGATTATGGCCTGAATCCACCTCTCTTCGTATTGAGGGGAACCCATACGCAGGATTAGAACTTCAAAAGGGCTATTTGTTATTATTTATAACGGGCTCTATTGGACATACTATGTACAATAAATGACGTTTATTGTTTGCTGTGATAGCCGATTGGTTAAAGCACGCCTCTTGGGTTCAAACCCCGGCTTGCACCATTGGATTTTTCGAAATCTATGTGCGAATCATAATTTATAAGGTACTTGCGCCTTGTAAGGCCCATTTTTTGTAATATTGAAATAAATTAAAAAAATTAAATTATTTATGAAAACAAAATTTTACACAATATGACTCATTTATTTGTGAATAAAATCACAATACAAATCAACATATTAGATAAAATTTCTTTAAGAAAACAATTGTTTTTAAAAACCTCTAATGTGGGCCTTTTTAGGAACATAGGTACTTATCATGGCCCGACATTCATAACGTAATTTATAAACGCTATCAAAACAAAAAATATGTATAAACGTAAAACTTAACCAACATATGAGATTCTTGGTAATCAGTCGGTTACAAAAGTTTTTTATGGTCATAAATTGCACGGTGGGCCATCTTACGGCCGAATACTCGTATCTCACTTAAATCTCCACTTGCTAAAGCGGCGCTTAAATTTGACGGCCTCTTAATTCTAAGTGGTATTCTCAAACGCCAATTAACTGATTTAAGACCGTGATTAGCTAAGTAGCCATCAAATGTCTCTAATATGGCAATACTTCAATAAATAGGTTCGTTCTCATTTTCAAATTCTATTTAGTAATTTGTTTGTTTCGTTCTACGCAGATCTATGAAATTTTAAACAATATAAGATATTATTTAAATATTAAATTAATCATTTAAGAGCCATTTTAAGTTAAAATACATGGTCGGCAATAAAACACAAATATTTATAATACTCATTACATCAAATAAAAAATAATATCGGCTACAGCTGCAGTCCGTAGTATTGTATTCTCTTTGCTGCAGTCAAACGCAGGAAGAACGGAACGGATGAACCACTTGACGGCAAACTTGTCAAACAGTTTGAAGAAACATTTCAAAACTCCCAAATCATCGTTCTACGGGGTTCCTGATACTAATTTGGGCATGATTATAGGCTTCCTCAGGTGGAGATAAACAATTTAAAATGGGTGTGAGCAGATATCGGCGACATAGGTACCCATACTGTCATCCAGAAGCACCATATTACTATAGTACCGCCGATCTCCGTCTTGTACCGATCCAGGCTATTGCATTGGCTATAAATGTTTCGAATTCTTAGATACGGATCGCAAACCATTTGTACATTGTAGGAAAATAAGCCCTTTCTGTATATGTCTCCGATTACCCGCTGAAAAATTCGGGTGGCGAAGAATCGTGTAGCTATTAGAATTTGGTCACGCGCCCGGATAGCTTGGTTCCTGTTGGTTCTTGGCTCTATACGTTCAGCTAGTAATTATTCCAAGTATAAAACTGTCGCTTTATTAAATCTGAAACGCATTTTGCACTGCATTTCGTCGTAAGACGAGAAAGCATTAAATTTTACTTTACTCTGCCTTCCTGTGCTCGTGCCTCAGGTTCATCCTCGAGCGAGGATAGGGAAGTTAGCGACATTTTTCAAGGAATTTACCCAAAAAGTACTGCGAGATAAACATAAGATTGGTCCAGACTCCACTTAAAGTTGAGAGGCTCTCAATGATGTTTGAAGGCTGATTCGACAGCTGTCATGCATTGAGTGGCCGTTCAGTATACCAATTTTTGTTTAAGTGGAGATTTGACGGCCTCTTAAACTAAGTTCAATTAAATTTAAGTAGGGGATTTGATTGACCTTTGAGAATACGAAAATGACGGATAGGGGCGTCTTAAATAGTTAAGAGCCTCTCAAATAGTTAAGTGAGCTTTGAGTATTCGGCCGTTAGGCTTACCAAAACTTAATCTACCTACAAAACAAAAATCTTTAAATAAAATCAATAAATAACACTTTTGAGACGTGAATCTAACTATTACGTTTGGTAATAACAAGTTTTATTTTTAGATATTGACAAAATATTTTTTCCACGATTTCGGTGGGCCTTATTAGGAGTAAAGAAAAATAATAGTAAAAAAAGAACAGAAAAGTAAGTATTTAAGTTGCTGTTCAGTCCATTCACCACGCTTCTTATTGATAGGTTCCATAATGTAAAATCTGAAAATAAATTAAACTAAAATTTTAACAGATGAGAAAAAATACGAATTTTTAATTTAGCACCACGCAAAGTGGTTACGTTTAAAAATATAGATTCGAATGAACACACTTAAGATGTGAAAACTTTTAATTTCAAGCCTAAAGTAGAATAAATAAGGTAGGTAACTAACTACCTACGTTTAATAAATTCCAGTGGTCCATTACAATACTAATAACTAAAGAATAACCAAAAGGACTTCATATAAGTTCCAAAGAAACTATGATTGTCTATAGTCCTAATAAGGCCCGGGCCATCTTGGGAACCCGTGTGGTGGGCCTTTATAGGGACTTTACCCGCCTACAAGAACTACTTCTTTTAAAAGAAAATTAATAAAGAACACAAACAACACTTACCTTCTCAAGAGTGTCCATAAACCTAAGTAACGTTGTATTAAAACAAAATACGAAAACTATTCGTTTTTCTAAAGAACTACTAAAATGTTTGTGAACATGAGATTATAACTCGTATGCCATTTCTAACGGCACGGACAAACTGTCAACAACTGCAAAGATGGCGGCTCCCTGCCTTTGATATGAACTTGCAGTTTTGTCTATGTTACTAACCGAACATGGGCGCGAAATTTAAACTCATTTGAACTTATAAAAGTAAGAAATTTTGTAAGTGGGCCATCTTAGGAACTGGGCCATCTTGGGCGCAAGTACCTTATATGATTATCACTTGCTTACGGTGAAGGAAAACATCGTGAGGAAACCTGCATGTCTTAGAAGATCGAACCAATTTTCAAAAGACATGTGAAATCCGCCAACCCGCACTGGGTCAGCGTGGTGGATTATGGCCTGAATCCCCCTTGTGTTGAGGGGAGGCCCGTGCCTAGGAGTGGGACGTCAAAAGGGCTAAATTATAATTATGTTTAGGACAGTCCACCCAAAAAGAGGTCGGACACAAACGAGATAGGGGTGGGGGCTATGCCCAGCATTGGATGTCTTCCCTCTAATTGATGTTGTCTACAGGCGACGGTTAATTACGCTAATGAATAACAATAATGCTTTTTAGTTGCCACTAACTCGCTTGCACCGACAATGGCGGTGAGGGAGTCTCCCGTCGAGGTGGCGGTTTTTGGTGAGTATTCATTACTGCAGGATAACTTTGGATGTTCCCAAGTATTTTCTCATCCTTACTGCCACTTAGGTTTTATGTTATGAACCTGACTGTATATATGACAGTATAGTTTGAACGCAAAAATTGTTTATTACCTGTAATTTATCTATAATTCTGTAATGACTTATATATGTAGAGTATGATTTAAATATCATTTTTTGTTTTAAGAACCCCAGCCGGGACCGAGCGGAATGCAGCGCAACCCCGACGTAATGAGTCATGCATCGGAGGTACCAACCGATCCTGGAAGTTTAAACTTTTCCCTCGATAGTGATAAGGCATTTTATTACGACACGTCTGAAATACGGCGATGGATCACCGGCTCATCTGATATAACGCCCATCGGGATCGCCAGTTCGCCGACAGACCCTGACAAAGAGCACGTCGACCCGCCGATACCGACCCCCAGCTGCCCCGCCACCACATGGGCCACACTGAAAGAAGTCATCGACGCTCCCACAAAAGACCTCGAAGCGAGGTGCAAAATTTGTGCAACGTGTAATAGAATAAACAATTTCTTCGTGTTATCTAAGTTATTAAAGAAATACAGACAAGTCGAATGTACAGACGAGGAGGAGAACGGCCAGGAGCCGCGGGCAGGGCTCCCGAAGGACAACACCATGGTGTCCCCGGACGGCGACCTGTACTTGGAGCTGCTGCCGAAACATCCCCACTTCATGATAAAGCTCAAGATACAAACAATTCACAACAAGCAGATGTTAAGCGCGCGGCTCTGTCCCAGGTCCGATGCTCTCATGAGTAAAGATTTAAGCCTCTTTGAGCATGAGAATATAATCGATCAACTTATAAAAATGCTGAAGTCGAATTTAGTTTCAACTAGCACTTTTTATGCACTACCCCTTGAGAGTCTTGAGCTCGAGAATACGACGGAGGGATCTGTGATAGACTTGACTCAAGCTGACAAGTGCTCTGTGAGGTCGGAGGACAGGAGTGACGCCGGCTCGCAACCCAGCTCTTTCCCACAAAGCGTCGACGGAGCGAAACAGTTCGACGCTCCGGTGTTCTACCCGACCACGGAAGAGTTTGCTGTTAGTATTTCCATATTTAATCGTTAACATCATGCTCATAATGAATCGATTGTTTGGGAAACTTAATCTATGTTTACGTTTTAATTTATGGTACATATTATGATCGGTCCAAATTATGTGAATGATATTGTTAATTAATGGTAAATTTTTACAGGATCCAATAGCGTACTTTGAAAAGATTGCTCCTGTGGCATCGAAATACGGACTGTGCAAAGTTATACCGCCTCCCTCGCACTGGTTAGCTCCCAAGTGCAAGATAGATGACGACATCCGGTTCGACGTGATCAACCAGTACATATCGCGGCTGTACAACCGCTGGGGGCCCGCGTCGAGGGAACTGTGCGCCATCAAAGCGTGTCTCAAGACGCAGAGTTTGAATCTGACGCGATCGCCTTTGGTAACTATGTTAATAATACAGACTATTTCCATTTCATTTGGTCCAAAACTGTCTGAAGCAAAATAGTAAGGTCCTTTAAAATAGTACATTAAATTTGGCACACATTTTCGGCTGTCAATAAGAATCCTTTGACATTGTTGGTATTTTGAGCCCATGTAGTAAGTGTGCTGGTCTAGTGATTTGTGTGAGCGTATGCTGAGACTCGGGCGACGCAGTTCACGCTGCGCAGGGCAGAGCAGATTTTGTAACGTAAGAATAAGTACGAGTGTGTACCCTGCGACGTAGCACGTGTAGCGCAGACATGCGGCGTTCCCGCTTGGCTTGTAGTCACAACGGCAACGAAATTGCGCGATGCGTGTAACTTTTTATGAAATGTTACTCCGATATTTATCTAGTTGGAAAAATCTGGTTATTTAGCTGCGTTGAAGCATCATCCTCATCTCAGCCGAAAGACGTCCACTGCTGGACATAGGCCTCCCCCAAAGTTCGCCACAATGACTGGTCTTGCGCGGCCTGCATCCAGCGGATTCCCGCGACTTTCACCCGGTCGTTGGTCCACCTTGTGGGAGCCCTATCCACGCTACGCTTTCCGGTGCGCGGCCGCCACTCAAGAACTCTTCGGCCCCATCGGCCATCTGTTCTACGAGCAATGTGCCCTGCCCACTGCCAGTTTGACAATCCTGCGCGCTATGTCGGTAACTTTGGTCCTGCTGCGTAGATACGCAGAAGGACCAAAGGAAAAATCAGGAATGAGGAGATCTACATTCCTGATTCGGTATTGCAGGGAAACTCCGTAGAAGCATACACTCGTGATTTATGTGTGCGTCAAGATTGCTCTTCTGTAGTTGGCTGTGTTGCGCCGCCCGTGTCTCAGCATACAAGTGCATTGACAACCGCCGGTCGTCGAGGACATATTTGTAACAAATATATAATTGTTTTAGTTGGACGGTATTGAAGTAAACCTGCCCAAGTTATACCACGTCGTTCAGAGTAACGGCGGCTTAGAGAAAGTTATAAACAAGAAACGCTGGGGCAAAGTCGCCGAGGAAATGAGTTTCCCGAGGACGCCCAACCCAGAGAAGAAACTAGACTCCATCTATGTGAAGTACTTATTACCTTACGACACCCTTGCGCACAGTAAGTGTCTCTTATATAAGAACTTCCCTTCTCGGAATGGGCCAGTCAGCCTCGTACATAGAAGAGAATGTTAATTTAACGCGTATATGTGTCAGAATCGTAGATATCGGTAAAGGACGTATGGACATTAAACTCAGAATCGACAAGAACGAAATGTCTAACGATAAGTTAACTGTAAAAAACATTTTATGTCAGTAAATATTATTAAGCCTTCACAAACCACTTATAGGTATTTGTGATTGACTCTGGTGTTTTTGAGGCCATCGCCTTTGCCGCCCTGGAGTTAGCTCAAGTGGAGTAACAGAATATTTAATAGTACTACGTATAAAGTGTCCATTGTTCGCCTGCCATCAATATAAGACACCTCATTTTTCGTCACTATTCGTATTTCGGACACACCGAATCGGATGTATAATTACCTTTTTTAATTATTGCGGGATGTTTTTCTATTTATTTAAATACAAAAATTATGATAAAGGATATATTTTCCGTTTCTGAGTAACGAAATTAAATACATATTTTTGATGAAACATAGTAAATAATTAATCTGTACGTGCCTTGCAATTCTCCCGCAGAAGAACGTCAAGAAATAATACGTAAGATTGAACGACATTGGAATGTTCGCAATCAAAAACTACTGGACCGGGCGTTGAACCCGCTCCATCGTCAGAAGCGTCTGCTCGGCGAGTCGGACTCTTCGGACGAGGACACTGGCGATGAGAGCGAGGTCGGCAACGCGCTGGCGGAGGCCGAGGATTGTATCGTGGCCGGATCCTGCATGAACCTCACCAAATTTAAAAGGGTATGCAAGCAGCCATGTTGGTTCTAAAACTCGGAATAGTAATTAAAAGAAGTATAGTAAAAAGCATCTAGGAGATTCTTTAAATTTAACGACAACAACATACAATACCTAACTCCACTCAGATGTAACCGAAAACCCATTTACTTATTTTTGTCGTTGTAGTAAATCCATGAAGTAGAAAATTATGTAATGTGCCAAAGTGTGTGAACACGAACACTAACGCAATGCAAACATCTTTATTTTTCATTGATCTAAAATTTTAAACTTAGCCTAAGCCAATAATTCATGTACTTCAAAACTACTTGATAAAATCTTGAAAAAACAAAAAGGTTTGTCTTTGTAGTCATTAAAGCCCATTGTTGCAAAGTTTGAAGCAATTTCACCATCCATCAAATGCCCTATTATAAATCGCTCCGTGCTGACACAGTTGTCTCGTCCCCAGTTGGCCGCAATAACCCTTGCTAACAACTTCCGCAATACAACGGAACCGTCGTTGCCTGTGATTGAGGAGCGCTACTGGCGCCTGGTGTTGCTCGGCAACGAGCATGTGTGCATTAACACCGCCTCCATAGACACCGGCGAAGAGGGCTATGGGTTCAGCAAGAACCGCCAGGACCCGTACTCGGAGCACCCATGGAACTTAAAGGTAAAAGGGGTAAAAGGTGAAGGGGCAGAATAAATAAATTTCCAGCCTGTCAATAATATATCTCCAATTTAAGAGATTCATGGTTATATTTATTCTTAATTGTCGCCATAACTGAATGATCACATGTTTTTATTTTTGTGGGGGTCGAAACACGTTTATTTAGTTAAAAATATAATTGTACGGCCATCGCTCACGCAGGCGGCGCGGCGCGGACGTCGCTGCGGTGGCGCCGCCATTTTGACATTACGTTTCGTGCGTTGCGTTGCTGTTGGAATGAAAGAAAGCATGGAGCTCGCGTCTCGACTCTATTCAAAACACGCCATGTCCAGTGCCACAATGAAATTGTTTCATATTCATTATTTTATGTAATAAAATGTTTGAGGCAACAATATCATGAATACTTTTGTCGCGTTTCTTATGCGACCGCATGATAAAGTCATTAAGTGAGCGGAGAGTCGCCGGATCGCTTGATAATTACTTTAGCAAATTTGTTACTTTTACAGCTTAATGTTTTCGTTTGCCAGATGCTCAGCCAGAACAGTGGGAACGTGCTGCGCTCGATGGGCCCCGTGCTAGGCCTGACCGTGCCGTCCCTGCACCTGGGCATGGTGTTCTCCTCCAGCTGCTGGCACAGCGACCCGCACGGCCTGCCCTGGATGGAGTATATGCACCAAGGCGCCACTAAGATTTGGTACGACAAACACAAAACTAGGAATTGCTTCATTTTTTCATATTTTATTCTGTAGCATAGACCAATAAGCGATGTAGGACTACTCACGCCCGCGCCTTATCCCGCCATTTTGTGCTATTCATTACGTGCATAGATCAGTGTCCTCTAGTTCACTCTGAAGGTGCTATTGCGACGGCCAATGCTAGCGACTCGGCGCACCGCGCACTATTCCATATCGTAGTATTTATCTCAAGAAGTAGTCTTTAGTCATCATTGTAAGGGTTAGGTGCTAAATAAAACAACAATTTGCTAGAAAATTTAGCAATTACTGGCTAATATTAAATGGTTACATAACGTATAAGTAACTGGCGTTACTGGCACCTCATCATGTTTTTATTATCCTAATGTCTACACTTTATTTTCAATGTCTTCTTGAGTATCTTATGAAAGGTCTATTTTTAACTTGCGCCTTGGTATCGTTCAATGCGAAATAATGTTTACAAGTAATGTGCTTTGCGATCGTTGTATCTGTGTTATTCGTGCTTTATATTTAAGTAATAATCTAATAATAAAGCTATGCTATGATTGATGAACGAAGTAGTAATGATTAAATATAATTAAGCTTGGAGTTACAATAGAGAAATTCAGTATACGCGCACACACGCTGCGCACGACTCATCGAGCCCTTAATTCGTATATTTGTTCAATGCGTCAAACTTTATAAGCGACAGTATATCGCGGCCTAAGAGACTAGAAAATTATATTCTTGCTCCGCGTTACCCCCAGCGTGGTTATCAGTTTATATAATACATGCGTTATTTAACACAGTGTGTACAACCCATTCAGAGGCTTGTACGACCCCTATGAAAAACATTAGGTGGCCTGCAACTTCGTACACCTTCGAGCACGTGATGGCTCAAGATATCTTTGTGATGTAAACAACACTCGACAGGTACGGAATTCCGGACGAGCAGAGCCGTAACTTCCGCAAGGCGGTGGAGACAGTCTGCCCCACGTCATGCCAGAACAAGTCGATATGGTTGCCGTCCGACATCAGCATGATCCCGCCGACGTTGCTGCTCGAGCACAACGTGTCGCTCTCCAAGGTGACGCAGAATCCGGGCGAGTTCGTCATAGTGTACCCGAAAGCGTACTCCTGCTCGATATCGACCGGGTACACTCTCTCCGAGAGCGTTTATTTCGCACCGTACTCCTGGCTCAACAGTGTCGATCTGGTGTTCAAAGTGAGTAAAAAAAGTATCATGTATACTTCTCCATTAATTTTAATAATTATAATATTGAGTAACTTTGTTCTTGTCAAAAAACTGGTAGTAAGGTGAAAAATTGAATGAACAAAATTATACTTATATGTATAGTCCATTGTACGGTAACCATAGTACAAACTTTGCTTAGTTTGGGACCATACAGTTAGTGTGTTCATTTGGCGATATGTATTATATATTTATTATATTATATAGCTGAGCCGCAACTTCGTCCAAAAGCCCGATTCCGCGTTCTGAGACCGCGCGACAGGACCCATTTTCTTAAATGTTGTTTTTCTAAAATAAAAGTAGCCTCCTTATAACATCAGCTATCTACCAGTGAAACTCCCGTCAAAATCGGTTTTCGGAGATACTCTTTGATTTCATGTGCTTTTATTTTTTAACGCGAAACCCTAATTGTTTTTCTAAAATTAAAGTAGCCTAAGTTACTCCTTATAACATCAGCTATCTGCCAGTGAAAGTTTCGGAGATTACCCGGAACAAACACACAGACAGACAATGTTTTTTTAATCGCGTTTTTGCTATAGCTGTCGTATGTACTTTCATATGCATTTAGTGAAAAGGTGTTATTTTGATATTACAAACAGACACTCCAATTTTATTTATTTGTATAGATTAATTGTCCTCTATTTCAGTTACACGGTAGATTCCCGGATTTCTCTATTTCCGCGTGAGGATGGATTTTTGGAGGTGCATATAAGGAATATCTGGTGATGGTCTGACCGATGTGGTATGTATCGTCCCCAGGAGTTGCGCGAGAGCTGCGAGCCGACCATGTTCTCGCTGGAGCAGCTACTGCTGGCGGTGGCGCAGGACGAGAGCACCCCGCTCGCCGTGCTGAGCCAGGCGCGCGACGCGCTCGCCGCCATCGTCGAAGACGAGAAGCGCCGCCGAACGGAGCTGATTCTCATGCGAATACCCTTGGTTTACGATGAGGTGACCTGACTAAAAAAACACCAGTGTGCGAGAGTTGATTTCATACACCGCTGCCGGTCGTTGCGGGTTCGATTCCCCTTGGCAACACATATTTTGGAAATTGGGACAGTTGGCCAGTATTAATAAATAGATAGCCTGAGAACGATCTTGGAAATGTTATTCTTATGTCAATCCAGTACAAAATGAAGATGTCAAAAGTGTAATCAAGACCACTCTCGGACTCAAAATTAATCTAATGAATACGGGTCACAGAACGTCTCTCTCCCACTTCTAGCCAGTAAGTCGTTGCGTGTTGTTTCAGAACCGCGAGAACATCGCCAACAAGAAGCCGCGCAACACAAGCGCGTGGAATGTTCGCGACCTGGACGAGTGCGAGGTTTGCCGAATGACCCTCTACCTCTCCAAGGTAGGAGCCCACACACACAGACCCACCTGTAACACTATAGTGAGAGAGCTGGAAGCTCCACCCCCCTCCCCCTCTGACCCACTCCCCTTCAAGCCACTTCGACCAGTAATGCCTTTGGTACTAGAAGCATCTATAGGCTACGGTAACTGCTTCCCTATCCGGCTAGTCGTACGCTTGTTTTCGGAATTTGTTAAATAAAAAAAGAAAAAAAAAGCAGTGCCGTCTAGGGACGCCCGAAAGAAGCGAAGCTTTGCAGTAGATATAAGATATATTATAAGTGGCGTGCATAGGGTTTTGAAACAGGGTAGGCAGAGTGTAACATAAAATATTACACATACGTATAGTGTCTGGATAAGTAGTTGGCTGGTTTTATAATAAACTAGCTGTGCCCGAGACTTCGTCCGCGTGTAATTTAACTTAACAAAAATTTTGGGATTATTCATCCCCTATTTTATCCCCTTGGGGGTAGAATAATCAAAATCTTTTCTTAGCGGATGCTTACGTCATAACATCTACCTGCATGACAAATTTCAGCCCGATCCGTCCAGTGGTTTGGGCTGTGCGTTGATAGATCACTATGTCAGTCAGTCACCTTTGAGTTATATATATGTAGATGGGATGGTGTCGGTAGTTTGAACGCTCGTTGGTTGTCGGCTCAGGTGTCGGGGCTGACCGGACGGCGGTCGGCGGTGTGCCTGCAGCACGCGCTGCGGCTGCTCGAGGTGCGCAAGCACAGCGAGGGTCACGGCGCCGAGCTGGAGGTCACCATATACGTGCCGGAGTTTAAACTGACCGCAGTTCTCGACCAGGTGTGTACATATCAATATCCATACAACGTTACTGCTTATTAGACGTACTCCTTGCAGAATGTGAGAGAGGAACTATAATGCAGCAAGTCCCTCTGTATGCTTCGCGAAATTGAGTAATTTTCGAGATAATGCCATATAAAGATCCATTGTCACAAATTGTTATACTAACAAATTGATCGTCCCATTCACCTCATAGACCGATATTAATTATTGAGCGAGCTCATTCACCATGTGTGTCATATTAATATCATTCCAGCATAAAATTACACCTCAAAAGCGTACCTCAAGTTTCCTCTCGTAGTTAGGTTTAGTGACACTGGAATGCAAAGTGTTCTGCTCAGCTTGTGCTATACCACGGCCAGTGAGAAGCGATACGAAATGGTCACGTCTGTCACTGCCAGGCTCGCCAACATTTAGGCGGTGTTTTATAAGTTCGTAGTTCATTCTGTGTCGGAAA
This sequence comes from Notodonta dromedarius, assembly GCA_905147325.1. NCBI lineage: Eukaryota > Metazoa > Arthropoda > Insecta > Lepidoptera > Notodontidae > Notodonta > Notodonta dromedarius. Next base: position 13,155,076 of record LR990160.1, read on the forward strand.
AAGTAATGTTAATAAACAATAAATGTATGCGAAATATTATAAACAAGTAGTTTAATAAAATAACTTATAAGTTTTCCAAGTTCGATTTTAAGAGTTCTTGCAATTTTTCATTATAATGAGCGAATACAATTTTCAAACACGCGTTACTGGCACCAATTGTAATATTTTTTTTTACCAGCGTTCTTACGGATTTGCGACATTGTTCTTGCCAATTTCTAGTTCCATTTGGTGTGCATGCTGCTGAGACTTTTCTAATGATCACATGCGATTGCCCTTATAATAATTCTGGCTTGCTATTACTAATACACGGTGTTCCAAAAGTCCGAAACAAAACATAATAATTGGGGTTTGATGAGTATCGGGCAAAGAATTAAATTATATGAAAACTTAATCTAAATTTGACCAATTTTATAAGTGAATAAGTATTGCCAGACTGTCTCACCATCTGTATGGTCCCAAACTAAGCAACGCTTGATGGGTACCGTACTATGGACTGGGGGCGATCAGCACCACCCCGTGGAGTGAGCAGAGCGGCCCACGCTCAAACCACTGCGCCGAAAGTTCGTTAAAAGATTATATCCGTCAATTTAAAAATAAATAACAATCAAACTGTTTCTTTAATATTAATGGCTGCTGCTTGTAAATGCAGTTAACACTCTTTTCTAGGCCATTTAATGTGTTTTAAGGCCGTAACGCGAAATGATAGTTACGTGTAGTCTGTCTTCACTAGGCATCGACATGTGGTCTACCAATATGTATCTACATTTATTATATCGTACTTTTGAAACATTATGTATATTAAAATAATATATAACCAATTTTTTGATAATAAAAATATTGTATCAGGTAAACAGGCGGCTATTCAGGGACGACGTCGCCGGCTGCCCAACACATGACGTGTAAGGGGAATTTTCGGAGTTAAATTTCGTCATATTGACGTAATTAATAACAATTTAATTTAAATAAGTTAATTTATTTTATTCGTATAACAAGGATTACATAAATTATATGATAAACTTTTAAGAACACAAATACTTATGTATACTAATACCAAAATTAACATAATGATTAATATGATTAGATACCGGATGTCCTGCAAATACAGGGTTTAGATATTAATACAAAATTATATAATGGCATATCTCAATATCATATAATTATCATATTTATGAGATATGAAAACCAAGGGAATGCCATATAAAATATATTTTGAATATAGCGGTAACCCGGTAATTTTTAATGATATTTGTTGCAGTTTTTATTATAAATCATATAATTATATTTTTAAGGGTTCCGTACTATAATAATAGAAAACGGGACTCTTATGGTATCACTTTGTTCCGAGTCGAATTAAAGTGGAAATGTAACGGATAATGTAACACTAAGGCTAAGCGTATGCTGGGACGCAGGGGACTCAGCACGTAATAGTACAGAATTATCGGAGCAGCCATGTTGACGCAGACTCAGGTCACGCGGGTGTGTTGCAAAGCAGCTAAATGACACATATATAACAATTTAGTGTCACTTTTATAAAAAAAAAAACATGTCTCTATGTAAACGCGATGCGTAAAATCTGTGCTGTCGTCATTACAACAAGCCGCAGGACAGATACATGTCTGCGGTACACGTGCCGGCGTCGCAGCGAACGCAAATCTATACTTGTTCATATGTTAGAAAATCTGCGTGGAACTGCGTCGCCTGCGTGTCAGCATACGCTTATCCTGACAGTTGGATACAGTACGCAACACTAGTCAGAACTATGGTTTATTTATATGCGTTGTCTCCGACAGAACTGAGTTATGTGTAATGAATTTAGATATAAGCCATACTTACTTCTTAAGATCATAATAATAAATATAATTAAATAATAATAAGCGGAGTTTCGTAAACCTAAGTAAATAATCTATTATAAGACAATACGTATATTATCGCTGAATTGGTAATTGATTCCTAGATGACCCGACAGACGCTGTTCTGGTCTATATACAAATACAATTCTCTTGTCACAGTGTTTGTAACCAAAGTCCTCCGAAACGGCTTAACCCATTTTTATGATGTTTTTTGTGTATATTCGGTAGGTCTGAGAATAGGTTGTAAAGTATATTTCATGCCTAGAAATATGGCAGAACAACGTTTGTCGGGTTAGCTAGTATTAAAAAAAATTGTTTGTGATCGTTTTATGAATTTGTGAAAAGCTGTTAGAAAATGATAAAAATGAGAAACAGCCCTTACCGTTACAGCTCTCATCTTCCCCGTAGAAATACACACATTATTCGCTCTATTAGACCGCGCGATTCCATGCCTCGTAAGTAACACCTCAGCGAACAATCGAACCCAAAATTCAAAATGTTCCGAATTTCATAACTTCTTTTTTTTTTAATGTGATTTTTCAGCCATTATTTTTATTACGTCCTAATAATATTATAAATGCGAAAGTTTGTGAGTGTGGATGTATGTATGTATGTATGTATGTATGTATGTATGTATGTATGTATGTATGTATGTATGTTTGTTACTCCTTCACGCAAAAACTACTGAACGGATTTGGATGAAATTTGGAACACAGATAGATTATAACCGGGATTAACATATAGGATACTTTTTAACCCAATAATCCAATACTACGCGGATGAAGTCGCGGGGCACAGCTAGTAGTAAATAAAATGATATAATCTTTCCAATACACTAATGTCTTAATGCAACTAATGATCAAAAATCCTTTTTTAACTCTCCCTTGGAGGCCAAGAAGAACAAATGATAATCTTGATGAATTGAGTAGGTTATTGCCAGTCTGGACACCAAGTTTCGTGTCACTCAGACTACACAATAAACTTTAGACTCCCCATTAGACCCCGCTTAGTTTCTTCTTAAGGTTGACAGGGCTGAGGTACTACTAATGTATTTAGATATAATCCATATTTATTAAGATAGAAAATAGAACTATTGTAGGTTTTTTTATTCGGAGGTTTCCGGACAGCTATCATTTTTTGACATTGCAGATGTTATAAACATTTTTGTGTTGACTTATTTTTTGAATTTAATGATAAAAAAACGAAGATGCATTTTGATATAATACGGATTATGTAGGTGGTTCAATTAAAAGCTTTATTTATCACTTAGGCAGCTTATGTCACAACTTCGTCATCGTAGTCATCCTCATGATTCGCAGTAATTATAAAATAATCACAGATATTGTCCATTAAGTCATTAAGAGTGCACGCCTTGTTCGCCTCCTTCATAACATGGTTGTTACAGTGTCTCAAACTGTCAGGAGAAACATTATCTAAGCCTTCAATATTAATTTTATTTGAGTTTTTTATGCCTGTTTTATTTCTGTTACCCTGATTTAGATTAAAAATAATACAAAAGGTTTGTTACCACTGATAAAGTGGAGGGTGATACCAGCTGATAAAAAATAATTCAATTTCTTATAATGGAACTTTTAAAATTAGATAGTAAAAAAATAAACAATATTGTTAATATGTCAAATGCATTTTTAACTTATCATTTTATATGTAAAGTCTCAAAATAAGCAACACATATTTTTTATTTCACTTAATGTGTTACTTTCTTGGTGGGATGGTTGTATAACTTGCCACACTTATGAAATGTCAGAATTCCACGGAATGAAAAATCCTACTATAAATTATTTTATAAGTGAACATTGTACTACAAGACATGACATTTATAGATTAAATCGGACTCATTTCAATTTCGTCAACCCACGATAATAATTGTATTTTTGTCTAAAAGGGCCTTTTTATTTAGTTTTTACCTTTTTAACCCCCGACGAAAAACGACGGGTGTTATAAGTTTAACATGTGTATCTGTGTATCTGTGTATCTGTGTATCTGTGTATCTGTGTATCTGTGTATCTGTGTATCTGTGTATCTGTGTATCTGTGTGTCTGTCTGTGGCAACGTAGCGCCCAAGCTGATGAACCGATTTCAATTTTGTTTCTTTTGTTAGATAGGTATTCTGATCGAGAGTGTTCTTAGCTATGTTTCATGAAAATCGGTTCAGCCGTTTGAAGATCATCAGCTCTTTTGTAGGTTGAAAAAGCCACATTCACGGCCAAAACCAACTTCCACGGCTCGAATCCGATCGAAATTTGGGCTCATTGGAATAATATCTTTGCATCACTTGAGAAAGGCTGAAATGATTTCGCTTTATTATATTTTTATATGATCGTAATAGTCTGAACTGGCTTTTTACAATATTATAAATTTGATAAGTTTCCTGGATTCTGGAAAAAAATTATATTTTATCAATTTTTTAATGAGATTTGTGTATGAACTAAAGACGTTCCATAAGTCACGTGTCAAATGATGGATACGCGCACGCGTTAAATTTTGTTAATGGTCATGGAATATTACGCAATAATAATTCCAGAGGGCGCTGCTCCGCCATTGAGAAAAAATACAGAAAAGAAACTAATTTAATATAATTTTAGCGTTATTTGGACGAACTAGGTAAAGTATACATTATATGAAAAGGTCGTCGCATCGGGGGTTTTTAAATTTTCAATTTAGAGTTATCTTAAAACATTTAATTAAAGTAGTATTATTTCCATGTGGTGTTTTTTATGAGTAATTGAATACACTGGAATGTTGTTTTTTAATGATAATTATCTTGCGTGGTTTCGTAAGTATTTCTTGATAAGTTATTGGTTTAATCTACTATATAAAAATAAGTCGGGTTTTCCTTCCTGACGCTATAACTCCAGAACGCACGAACCGATTTCCACGGTTTTGCATACGTTGGAAAGGTCTCGGGCTCCGTGAGGTTTATAGCAAAGAAAATTCAGGATACATTTCAACAGAACGCGGACGGAGTCGCGGAGCACAGCTAGTTTATTTATAAATAACCTTTTTGATTGAAAAAAATTAAACATCTAAAAACCTGGGCAGACTAAAAGTTTGAAATAACTGGGCAACTTTTAATTTATATCTTTTGGAGTACCAAGTTCACAATTCAAGTAGGGGTAGGTAACATACCTATGAAGTCGACCTGACGAAGTAAAGATAGTGGCATCGACACCAAATTAAAGACTGTCTATGGGCCCACTTAGAGAGTACCTATACCATTTCAAACAAAAAATCGGTCCACTATTGACCATAGAAACTAACAAAGAACAATCAAAATATCAACCTCACGGGTACTCGCGTTGAAAAAAATACATTTTAGACTCGAAAACTTTATTTTTCAATCTTTTTCGACACATTTTATAAATATTCCACAAAACGCTTCACAATTTCACAATTTTCAGTCACTGTTCAACTACGAATAATACATTTCACACAAGTGCTGCCTCAAGCTCGGAGACGATTTCCGTGATTTCCGTGGAATGACCACGCAGCCGACGATGGATACGACGTGAACACCACGTCCTGCAGACCATTCCTGCATCTGCTTTGCCTCGTAGGTGGTTCCTGAAAAATACAGCACTATCAACTGACGAATCTTTAGTGCAATCATAAATCATAATAACAAGCACAAATATTTACATACCTCTTTTGGAATATTATCCATGGGCTTATTGTTAGCTGGCACATCTCCCATTTTCCCGATTACATGATCCACCTTATTCACAAATTGTCTATTAATTTGATTGTTGATCGTGTCTCCAGCGACCCTTTCAATCGGTACTTGAACAGGCGCCGGAAGAATTTGGCCAACGTTCAGGCTACCGGCCGAATGAGTGGTCCTCTCGGTCGGTCTCACGTTCTGTTGAGTGAACGAATGGGAGCCTTTATATTGATTATAAATGTGCTGCAACTGACTTCTGCTAGGAACGTTTCCAATTCGCTTCATTCCCATCAAAGAGGTCTTGCTTACGGTCGACTTGACGTTGCTGTATGTCATAGGGTCGTGCATTCTGGTGGGCATTCGTTGCGTTGGCAACGGTTGTTCCTGATGGGTCGGATAGATTCTCGTTGGCAACTGTTTCACCTGCTGAGCACTGTAGTAAGGCTGGCGGGACGGCTCCGCTGGGAATATCGGTTCCTTGTGATACTGCTGGTTATATTGCACATTTTGCGCGTTAGGATCACCAGACCCTTCATACGCGGGAACAGCTGCTGCACGCGGGTCCACTTGTTGATATTGCGGGTGATGCATATCTCTTTGCATTTCTTGTTGATTCATCATCGGCGCTCCGTTGTAGGCAGTGTATACTTGCTGGGGTGGGGCCTCACCCATAGATGCTGATGGTTGCTGCTGACCCGTTTGATACGCAGGCCCCACGTCGTGAGTTGGGGTCATTTGCTGGTACCCTGCTGGTACGTTTTGCTGAGCTGGTGTATACACTGATGGTGCAATCTGTTGATACGCAGTTGGTGTATTCTGCTGCACCTGTTGATAAGCTGCCGGTACATTCTGCTGCATCTGTTGATAACCTGTCGGTACATTCTGCTGCATCTGTTGATAACCTGTCGGTACATTCTGCTGCATCTGTTGATAAGCTGCCGGTGCATTTTGTTGCATTGGAGCAGCTTGGTAGGCTGTTGTATTTTGCTGCATCTGTGCAGGTTGGTTCTGAGATAAGATGGAAGCGGCAGCATTCGCACCTTTTATTGCTGGCTGCATCGCCGCTGAGTCCCCGGTCTTATTGAGAATCTTGCCAATTCCTTCCTTATTGCTCATCATCATCTTGTTCATACTATCCATGGCCGCTCGCTGTTGATTGCTTGGATTCATTTGTACAGCTATAGCCATGGGATCGAAGTCCAAGTCTCCGCCCAACCCTTGCATGACGCCTGGGAACATTGAGTTGAACATTCCTATTCCTTGCTGTCCTTGTTTCGGTTGATTGTGATGGGGTGCCATTTGCTGGTGCATTGGAGTGGCACCCATATTACCCATTTGTTGAGTTGGGTTCATGTTCTGTGACATGTTACCGACTGTTGTATTTTCTTTTCCGCCACTTTCGTACATTTGGTGTTGAGGCATCCTATTGCTCATCCCACCAGCAGTCATTTGGTTTTGAGGCATGTGGTTCATTCCACCGGCGGTCATTTGATTATGAGGCATGTTCCCGCCACCAGTCATTTGGTTGTGAGCCAGCGGGTTGTTCATCTCGCCTCCAGCCATTTGGCTATGAGCCATTGCATTGTTCATATTGGCGTTCTGATCCGGAGAAGCATGTCCCGTGAGCCCCAATTGGCTCGCGATCGGGTTATTGGCAATTGTATTAGCTGGAGTGATACTCTTCAAGTCGTTGTATACTTCTCTGAGGACAGGTTGCATCAAATTTTGGTTTAAATATTTGTAAGTGTCGGCATAGAGCTTCTGCGGGTTGCAGGCGCTCATCTGTGGGTTGCAGGCGTTCATCTGCGGGTTGCAGGCGTTCATCTGCGGGTTGCCGGCGTTCATCTGCGGGTTGCCGGCGTTCATCTGTGGGCTGCTGGGGTTCATATAGGATTGATTAGAGTGCGGTTCACCACCGCAGGGCGCGTTTTGCCCCCAGCCCTGGTGGTGGTGGCCGCGGCAGTGGTGACCGCAGGGCCCGCAGCCGCCGCCGCCGTAAGAAGGTTGGTTCCCTGAATTGTTCTGATGAGTGCAGTTGGAAAATATCTTGCCCATACAGCCGCTGGAAATAAATAGCATACACGGTGGTCAGAACCTAGAATTGGGAGGCATCTCTATATGATATTAGTGCACTTTTCTATGACAGATTAGATAATACCTTACTTAAGGTTATTAGAGGTTATATTGCTATACCAATAGTTACCTATTCGGCACATTTTACCCCTCAGTCGTGGGGTAGCGAGTATCGATATGATTGTGCCGGGCTGAGAACTGGCAATATAGGGGCCACATTGGGGCCGCGTGTCCGGTCGGGGAAAATTCAGCCAGAGTATACAGACATAAAAGGATCGACTTACGTAGCAAGTAGGTATCTACGGAAAAATGCAATGGTAACTTACCAGTCAGCGCCCTGCAGTTGGTCTACGACACTACCCAATTCATTTAAAATTTTCTGTTTGTCCAACGTCATATTACTTTCAATTTAGTTAAAATTTATTTACTTAATCAAATAAAAACTAATGATAACTTAAATTTTGAACATCACCGGACCAAAATCCAAACTGACTGAAGTGACAGTATTTTGTTTTTTTTTAATTTGAAATTACAGATCGAATTTCAAATTTAAGATCGATTTTTAAAAATCAACTGGTATTGTTTTTTAAAAAAGTATATATGCGAGTGCACAGACTTCTAAATACTAGTGGGTAGATGCTCGTTCGGTGCATTGATTAGGGATTAGATATTTCTCGGATTTCTTATTCCGTTTTAAGAACTATCTATGTTGGGACATTGCCATAAAAGCAGAATAAAAGACACAGATACACACAGTGGGTAAGCTCGGATAGTATTGGACACAGAGTACTATTTGGTATTGAACTACACACAGTACGAGATGTACAGGCCAATGTTACCACACAATGTTTGCTTTATTTTAAACTAGCTGTGCCCCGCGACTTCATCCGCGTAGATTGGATTATTGGGTTAAAAAGTATCCTATATGTTAATCCCGGTTATAATCTATCTGTGTTCCAAATTTCAAATCATCCAAATCCGTTCAGTAGTTTTTGCGTGAAGAAGTAACAAACATACATACATACATACATACATACATACATACATACATCCACACTCACAAACTTTCGCATTTATAATATTAGTAGGATAAATTATAGTCAAAATATATCAATTATTTTTTGACTTAACAACATTGACCAAGAGAGTTTATAATGATTAGCGGTTGCCCGCAGCTCCGCCAGTCTGGTAGTTCGATAAAATAAGTTTTAGTTACTCCTTATACTTATATTAACGTTAGCTATCTGCCTGTGAAAATCCGGTCAAAATCGGACCAGTCATTTCGGGGATTAGCAGGCATAAATTGACAGACAGACAGGCAAAACATTTAATTATTGATTTGTTATATATGCCGTATATACTTTAATATGTATTTACTATAAACTTATAATTTACTAGCTGGGCCCGCGACTTCGTCCGCGTGGAATAAAAACCTGCTCCCGCGTTCTGAGCCCGCGCGACAGGACCCATTTTTTTTTGTTTTCTTAAAATAAAAGTCCCTAAGCCTAATTTACTCCTTATAACATCAGCTATCTGCCAGTGAAAGTTCCGTCAAAATCGGTCCAGCCGTTTCGGAGATTACCCGGAACAAACATACAGACAGACAGGCAAAAAAAAATTAAATCGCGTTTTTTCTATAGGTGTCGTATGCACTTTCATATGCATTTAGTGAAAAGGTGTTATTATGATATTACAATCTGTTTGTCACTCCAATTTTATTTATTTGTACAGATTTTGGTATTACAAACACACACATCGATTTGATTTATTTGTATAGATGTTATAAAATAAAACAGTCCATTATGTTTATCACAAACGTATAATACTAAAATATATCGAATAATGCTGTATCATTACAACTATGAGCTCTCATTTTGTTTCACATTATTATACTTAATCGAATATAAATTCATCATTGTCATTTGAACAAAGTCGATCGTTAATTTGTTTATTATAAGTTCAGATATACATATTTATATTTACATAACTCTCTAAATCCAAAACCCACTGGATCGCACGGGATTATGAAAAATATGCCAAAAACTCCGCGTTTTAAGTAGGCACTGTCAACATAAACGAAGTAGATGCTGGGAGCTTGTAATTTGCTTTGCTGGCTTAAACCACATATATACAAAAATTAATTATTCAGTACACAGATTCTCCGATGTCTGCCACGTGCGATCAAGTGCATTTTATCTTTACATAATAAGTTAAACGTCAAAACTGTGTGTCAAATATTAACGTGTCTGCCTGTGTAATGGCACATCATAATTATTTTTAGAGCCATTTAGTATATTCTTACAGACTCGGGTTCAGACAGACGGTATTCGGCACATCGATACGGCTCGGGTCGCCATACCGTCCGTGAGCGGGAATGAACCGCTCAAGTGTGAACGAGCCTTTGCAGTTTTAATTAAGGGCCACCTTCACGAACAGTTTACCTGCAGGTAATGAATACGTACTGAGTTCAAACTGATGAACTCCACACACTGATGCTTTGACTAAATTATAATTTAAAAATTGAATAAAATCTGCTGGTTGACTGACTCGTGGCGATGCTCGAGTCGCCTGCAAGTGTGTGTCTAGCCAAGGGTTTTTATCCGGCGGACTGTATGTTTGTGGGGTCCTTTACTTTGTACCATCCTAACGGCCAGTTTCTTCACTGCAAGTGGGTAACGGCCAAGGTAAAATGTTAAATTTGTAGTGACGGTTAAATTGGCTTAATTTCTTCACAACTTTATCTGTTGCTTTTACTTTAGTTGTTCCTGACGAAATTGACCGTAAAAGTGTACATAAAGTGGCATGTCTACGGTGATAATTAATGGATCATAATTTTGGGTGTTGTAGACCACAGACAAGACCATGCTACGTTAGATAGCCACTTGTCTATTTTTTGTACTCTTTGGTCACACTGGTTATTTATTTCTTTACACCATTCCATCTTCTTCATGTTTCAATTGGTAAGCTATTAAGACCACATTCCATTTTCTCACTTAATAATGGTGCTAATTCTGTCGGGATATAACTAAACTTTACTAATCAACTGAATTGCCATCTCTCTCAAGATGTTTACGTATGAGCAATACAAAATATTTACAGTTGACATTAGTTTAACCGTGATTTGACAACAACAGAATTGGCACTGTTTCCCCAAACTCGCAAAATTCACAGTTGCCTATACTTACTAAAATATAATAGAATAACGATACCTAAGTATTAATAAAAATACAACGGAGCCAAGAAAGTTAGCTGTCAACAATGATTATCTTCAATCTAATCTTACCTATAACTAATTTATTTACAAAACTTGTAACTGCTTACAAACTAATGAAATTGAAATGTGAAATAATACTATATTTATAATTTTCAAGAAAAGATCAAGGTAATCATAGTCCAAGCAGAAAAGTTTAGTGAAAATTAGTAAAATAACGTAAGTACCTACAACGGCCTATTTTAATTGTATTATAACGTTGCAGTATTGTATATTATTATTTCTGCGAGATTATTAAAATATCTAATTTCTGTGACACTAAGTAATAATTATAATAATCCATACTTACTAATTATCCGAAATTTCACAACTATTTCTCGAGGGTAGGTATAGGTACCTTTTTCAAATCTGTTATACATTTCCATTTTTTTTTGTAAAAAATATTACTACTGTTTTTAATCTTATTAGTAGGTGGATATAGTAGAAACGGGTGAACACATACAATAATATTATTATAAGATAATTTAGAAGCCATGCTATTTGGTATATTTGTATCTAGCGTCTTTTGGCTTTAAAATGTATAAACAATATTAAAGGTACGGTAATGTAATCCAAATAATTTAAATAGGTACCTGGTATAGGTACCTCCGGCAGGAGCAGTGTAGGGCAAAATAATACTGTGAAAGTGAACACTATTCTGTAATATTATTTTGTTCCACTCCGTGGCGAGCTATTCATGCGGTGATTTAACTTGTTGAGAAATTATCTGTGACAACATTTAAACAAAACATTGCCCAGGCTTGTTTCTTACAATAATATACAAGTAAAACACAGATTCAATAACTTCTTAAATTGTAAAGACACCATATCCACATGACACACTCATACGCACACGTATTTTTCTTCAATTACCTACTATTCGTTATTCGCTAGAAATAGCAGTCTTCACTTAATATCTAGGTTTATGATTATGGTGGGGCCGGTGTGGGGAGTGCCAGTCGGGATGGCGGGGCTCGCGGTGGTGGTGATGGTGGTGGTGGCGGCGCTTGTCCCTCGCGTGTGGGGCCGGGTAGACGTCGGAGACTACCAGCTCGGATCCGTCTTTGGGAGCCTCGCGGTCGTGCCGGCGGTGGGCTTGCTTGGCGCCCGCGGCGTCGTGCAGCTCCTCCCAGGCTTGGCGGTAGTACCTGTTGAGGCCGCTGCGGGACTCTGAGGACGAGGATTCGAGGGAGCCGACCGTGTTGCAGTCCGGCGACACGTGGTGCCTATACCGCTTGCCGTCGTTCTTCCTGCTGGTTACAAGAATAGATATCAGACATACAGATACATCGGCCATTTTCTTCACTAGAAGTACCAGCTAAAGAAATGTAAATAGTCACGATGATATTGGCTTCTTTTCTTCGCAAATTGAGCTGTTGCATTTGTTATTGTGTATGAAGAAAGTGGTTGTATAAGTAAATATATAGCTTTATATCAATTGAAAGATACGATACATTTAATTATTTTTTTCAAAATTTCGCATAGGTACTGCTGATAGCTGTAAAAATGAGTCTGAACTGTTTTCCGGAATACATGTAATGTTTGTAAGTCGATTATATCTGTATACAAACATGGTATTCTGATACTGTTTGTGAACGCCCTTTATAAAAAGTTACATAGGTTCGGCCTGAGTAGGTTTCTGCGGTAGTGGAGCGGCGCGGGAGGAGTGTGTCAAATGACGCGTGACTCTTTCCATTACAATCACTTTCGTACCTACGTAATTAAAACAATGCAAGAAAATATAAATATTGGAGTAGAAATGTATTCTTTCATAGGGGGTATCTTTGTGTACTATATGTACATAGTATTTACAAAAACCAGTGCCTCTTTTGTAAAGGTGGCTGTGTTCCACGTCTCCATTTCATAGTGTGCATGGCGCGAAAGCCTTGCGTGTGCGTTTCGTGTTATACGGAATAGTGTTCGCTTTTAAAAGCGGTTTTTGAGTGAGATTGTGAAAATTATTGTGATATACAAGCTGGCGAGAATGTGCTTGTGTGTCGTATATTGTGATTTGATTGGACATAATGATTCATTCCTCTTTAAATTTCAAAATGCGTGCTTTCCATTAACCTGTGCGTTAGCGATGACATGGTGGTTGATATAACGATTACATTGCAAATAAATATATTAAGTATACTTAATAAAACAACGATTTCGTAAATTAACTACATAATAAGTTATAGCAACGTTTCTTTTTACGTTGCGCTCTGTTTCGTATGCAGACATCGAAGGAAGTAGTGATCATTCGGCCTCACTACAATTTTTTGACGTGAATTCGATTAACGTCTTAGGTTAGGTTCGGCGGTCATCCCACAAAAATTGCGACACTTTTGAATACATACTTCATGATACAAAGTTTATAAATTACATATAAACCATTTTTAATTACATCACTGTGATGTCATAGCTTGCGAAAGTACGTTAGATAGAGTATTTTATTTCGCTACGAAATGGTCAAATTCACGATAAAAACTAGCTGTAGTAGCCCGACTTCTACCCAACCCCATTTATTATTGTCCGGTGGGTCCAACCACCATGTCAACGAGGTACCTTAAAATATAAACGCACTGGCTATAATGGGTTGGAGAAATGTCCGGCGCGATGCGCGTGTCGGTGCGCGCGCGCAAACTCCCTCCGGCCTACTTGCTGGTCGGGGAACGGGAGGGCCAGGAGCGTGTACCAGCGGGAGGGCAGCTCGCGGGCCGCCGGCGGCGGACGCTTCGGGCCTCCGCTAATGTTCCATGTTAATTACTTATACAAGTTTATTCAAATGTCCGAAATAGGTTATACTTGAGGGTTTGAATGACGATGAAGATGTGACGATGTGATGTGTTCTAAGTCTAAAGCCACAATACGAAAGTTGTAACCATAGATTAACGAATGGTCTAAGGTTGTAACAAATATTCAAAGGACTGAACAGAGTGTGTATTCACTAGGCATGTTCATATCAGCTAGGTAAATTTACCTAAAATTATTATTTTGGATGTTTTTACATATTTAGTTTGTCACGTTAATGGGTAGATAAAGTATTTAATAAATTAGGGTGTAGTTTTGAAACACAATAACTGTCGACCTACACTTGACGTAATCACAAAGTCATATCGCTGCTTACCTGAAGTAGCATTTATATTTTAAGGTACGGAACCTAAATTGGCTCTAATGTAGTGTATTTCTTGATAAGCTAATTAGCCAAGAATATAAGAAGATTTCCGGGAAATAAAGTTTGCAATGTTTGGGGAACTAAACCTAAAGTTTCATAGAATCTGTATTAAATTTCATGATACAGCAGTATTTCACTACCCTGGCATGCTCACCTCATTTTGAAAACAGACCTGTGTTATACTTAGATCTAGACTTTCCCACTAGAACTATTTTATATATTCTCACCTCCTAACTAAGATGACAATAGTCGTGATGATGGCAATCAAGAAGACCAGGGCTCCAAAAGCAGCAAGTGCCACGACGGCTCCGATGTTAAGCCTGGCTCCGACCGGGTCTCGTCTCTCCCCGTCGACTGATTGCGGCACGTTCACCCCCGGAGTCTGTTCTGCTCTGATGTTGTTCCCGCTGCCAAGGATCTGGGTTCGAAGGTTTGAGATAGTACAGATACTAGATACATGATTTTCTGCTGAATCACTATTTCTGATCTTTGGAGAAAAGCTCCTAGTTGTTTGATTTTTTGCTCACAAATTGGACTTCAATACATAAGTGTTGCGCTTCTATGTCGCATAGAGTTGCCCAATAGGATCTTCTATCTGATGGGGCAAAATCTATCGTACAGAATTAGTATTCTGTTCATTTTATTATACTTCGTTTTATAATAAGGTAGAAATACTGAATGACCAGTGTTCCATTCTGACTGCTAAGTTATCTTGCTACTATTGTGTAGGGGATGAACTACAATCGCTGATCAGCCAATCATTTAGCCTCAAACATCAGGATTGTGTCCGCGTCGTGTTGTCCGCTATTGTTTCCAACTGACCTGGTTCTCCCTCGGATGGCTCGCCACAATAATATGCGGGATGTGACTCGTCGGCGAGTCCTGGCTATCAGCGACCGTCACCTTCCTCTCCGGGGGCCTTTCGTACACCCTCGTGGTGGGTCTCTCCGTGGTAGTCTTGGGCCTTAGCCTGCGAGGTGGCTCTGCCGTCACGAAGGGCGTAGGGCTGGAAGGTCGAAGAGAGTTGCGCGGTCGGGTCGGGAGGATGAGGCGGGGGGTGGTGGACGGTAGAGGCGGGGGGAGCGGAGATGTGGACGGCGGTGTCGTTGTAGTGGTGGTCGTCGATGTCGTGGTTGACCGTTCTTCAGCTGTGAAGTTGAAAGTAAGTACTTAATTTCAAATAATTTACCTATCCCTTAAACATGAGAAGAGGATTGTTCAGATCGTATTTCAGATGTATGTTTAATACACAAGTTTAAATGTATCTAAGGCTAGGTTATTTTAGCTCTCCCTGAACGCTGGTGTGATACATCTAGTATCACACCAGTACTCAGGGAGAGTTAAATTGAAATGACATTTTGAACTAAAATCCCAAGTTCGCTCTCAGAGTTGAAATCACCAAGCAGTGTACATACGTTGGCAGACGGGTGCGGGCTTGTCCCACATGCCGGTGGCCAGGCAGGCGACCCTGCGTGCGCCCAGCAGCCTATGCCCCGCGGCGCAGGTGTACTCCGCGACGGACCCGAACACGGACGCGTTCAGCGCCACTGTCACGCGCCCGTTGAGGATCGGCGGCGGATCTTCGCACTGCACCACTGTTGGGCATAACATCTAAATCAATTTCCCTATTACTGTAAAGCTATCACGCGCACCAAGAGAAGACTTCTCTTATGGATTATGTCGGCCCAAGTCCCTCCATTTCTGGTAAGAATGAGATAAAATCGATTTATCTCACGTTTTATCTTGTCACAGTCTACTGTGCTAGGCATGCTGTACCTAGTAAGTACCTATACTAAACGAAAAGGTCGACGCATCCAGACCACAAGCAAATGCTTTGTTGCTCGGGATGATGTTATGTCTACGTGGTAAGAAATCAAACTGATTGTTCGATTCGTGGCTACTTAGGTACGCTTTACAAATAATGTTGCTGATAGGTGTATTTACAATAACAACGCTTTAAAGGTGGCATGAAGGTAGATGATAATTCCAGCTCGGCTGTGTCCACTGTAGGTGTACGCAGAGGTACCTATTTTATTATATTATGTATATCTACATATCCATAGATTAA
The DNA here is from genome assembly GCA_905147325.1 of Notodonta dromedarius. Taxonomy (NCBI): domain Eukaryota; kingdom Metazoa; phylum Arthropoda; class Insecta; order Lepidoptera; family Notodontidae; genus Notodonta; species Notodonta dromedarius. The sequence continues at coordinate 13,171,156 of LR990160.1, forward strand.
GGAAAGTCAAGCAAAAAATTTGAAATACTACGAGTATTTTTCATATCATTACATTATGCGTGTGAGAAAGGGCACACTTAAACTCTGAACATAAGAAATGATTTTTCCCGATTTGAAGGGAAAACATCAGAATAATAAAGGAGAAAAATACACGTCAATTCCAATCCCTTTGATCACTAAACCATAAGCTAATTACAGACAACAATAGCAAAGGGTTTTTCTCCTCATTTCTTATCCCTGAACAATCTATCTAAAGTCTAATTTCCCGTGTTCTCTCAACTCATACAAAAACAATAAGAGAGTGGCCCAGTTGCGGCGCGTAGAAAGCCCGAGCGAGCCTACATGTGAAAAATCCATGTCATTGTGAACAGCGCACGTACAGACGACCGCATCGTGTTCACACAAACATAAATGACAACAATAACTTCAAATACAATCATTCTTAAGACTCTTACAAAAATATAGTCTGGCCTGCAGCTGTAGGTGTGGAGGTCAATTTTAATAAGTGAGAGCTTATTATGGACGAGGACATTACAAACAAAATAGTATTGATCAGTTTAAAACTGACTTACTCGTATCTATACATCTATACCTACAAATAAATAAAATTGGAGTGTCTGTTTGTAATATCAAAATAACACCTTTTCACTAAATGCATACGAAAGTACATACGACACCATTAGCAAAAACACGATTTAAACAATTTTTGTATGTCTGTCTGTCTGTCTGTCTGTCTGTCTGTCTGTCTGTGTGTTTGTTCCGGGTAATCTCCGAAACGGCTGGACCGATTTTGACGGGACTTTCACTGGTAGATAGCTGATGTTATAAGCAGTAACTTTGGCTTCTTTTATTTTAGAAAAAAAAATGGGTCCTGTTGCGCGGGCTCAGAACGCGGGAGCGGGAGCGGTAAGTTAAATTCCACGCGGACGAAGTCGCGGGCTCAGCTAGTATCAAAGTAAGCTTAATAACAAGTCTTCATCTCCTAGCGTCTTCAATATTTTCCGACACGATAGAACTTTGAATCGAAAAGTCATTTGCTAAATCGTCTTTACCTATTTATTTTAAAATGTTTCCCACGAGTAAGTAGATTCTTTGCAGAATTTTAAATAAATACTGGAGACGGTAAAACGTAGAGATATATCTCTTCCCCAATCATTTATCTTTGCTGTCAGCTATGAGGAGAGTGTGACAGCAAAATTGCTGCTGCCACATTTAAATAAGCGCTTTGTATCCGACAGTACGGTTCCCACAAGAGCAATTTGCCAGATACGTCGTCTAATTGTCGCATCGCAGTCGCGAGTGCGATACGATCACTGTTAGTCGCAACCGTGCAATTATTACACTATGCGCAAGTGCCGGCGATCGCTCTGTTCCTGTCTGAGTTGCAAGTGTGAGATGCAGATCAGATACAGACTGAATTGTTAGAAAAATGGCACTTGGCGTATGATTAATGCTGTGCTAAGACATTTTTATAATCCCACTTATTATCCATGGTATCGTCAAACGTATGAAACTTAACGTAATCGAAATAGCACAACCAGGCAGGGCAAATTAAATCTCCAAACAGACCCAAAAATTAAATCCTACATAAAAGGTGAATACAGATCGATGGCTGTAAACAGTATATACGCAAACTGATATTGTAGTAAAACGACCTATGAGTATGACCTACGAGTATTAGGAGAACTCACCGTCACACCTCGGTGGAGGCCCGTTCCACCTCTCATCAATGTCGCAGACGAGCCTCGACCTGCCCACCATCTCGTAGCCTGCCTTGCACGAGTACTGCACGTGCGACAAGTACGACACGGAGCCGTTCACCAGGTCGTATGTGCCGTGCGGGATGTCTGCTGGGTAGCCGCATTCGATTCCTGGGAAGGTTCGTTGTAAGTAAGCCAATGGAGGCAAACAAAATTTACCCACCAGATGTCAGTTGGTTGCACTGGGGCTGGCTATCTGTCATTCACTCATGTCAGTATCGGTGCAGATACTAAATACTCACGAGCTTGATAAGAGAAAGAGACGAGAAGACAGATAGACTATCTGAAGGGTCAAGTGTCATTGTTACCGCACAGAAGTGTCCGGTGACAAAGTGTCAAAATCTTGGGAGCTCCCAATACTAGGGGCCCCTGTACTGGATGCCCCTGGATGCCTCTATGCGGTAACATTGATACTTAATAGTTAACATGGTAATTTTAGAGCCGTTCACCAATTCGAATACTCACGTTTACAAACTGGCGGAAACTCATCATAGAAGCCAGTGTCTAAGCAGGTTCTGACAGTCGGCCCTACCAGCAGGTGCCCGTCGTCGCAGGAGTACTCCACGGAGGCACCGACCTCGAAACTCTCGGCCACCATTGTCGAGTTAGGAGGCTGTTCCGGACGACCGCAGGCTTTCGGCTCTGGAGAGAGAATTGAGAATAATCAAAGTTTTTGGCGATTAATTATAAGTAGATAATTTGATTTATCCTTGTTGTTCATAGATGCATGACTCAATATTCATCCAAAGCTTATCGAAATGTATACCCTTTTCTTTAATCAAAGCTTGATAACACAGTGGAATGAGGTCCTGCTTCGTATAAAATAAGCTGTAGAGAATCTAATATATTTTACCAACAACCATTGCCGATTACGAAACTTATACCTAATTAACATTCTCCTGCATATAACGTATTCGCAATAGCTACTTAAATTATACATCACATCGCATAATTACAAAAGATCGCATAGTTTGACATTCGCAAAAGCCATATCATAAATATTAAAATTCAACTTTCACACTATTAGGTGTTGCTAAATAAATAGGTACATAAATATATCACAATATTTTGTAGGTATATACATGAAAATCTGAATAATGTAAGTCTTCACATCAGTTGACTTTTTTACATTTACATAATTTTTTATCTATAGCACGTATACGAATACGTTTTATAGCTGTTTTCTATGCCTATATATATATTTTTTAAACGTGTCTAAAAATATTGTGAGTAATATTTATAAACCAGTTCATATACCAAACCTAAACAGTACATCCTGGAAACTGAAATAAACTTACGATGTTGGCAGATATAGTTCATTCTTGATTGGCAATCGGTGTCAGCCCAAAGCCAGCCCTTGCTGCCATCGAACCTGGCGCACCCCTCACCGCCACCTGGGGCGTTCCAGAAGGAGACGGTGACGTCATTTCCATTCACCCACTTCCAATTGGTGGGGTCTTGGGGGTCGCGAACTGCGCCCATCCAGTATTGGCTGCTGCTGTCGCTTCTGTGGGGCAGATGACGTCACTTTAGATTGCCTTTGAGAAAACGTACTAAGGGGACTAAAGATTAGGATAAAAAATTTGCTAAATGGTGGCCATAGCCTATTAGTGAGAGGGGGTTCCTTCGATACTATTGACATGATCCATTGCACAAACATTTAGCTTAGTTGGCGGGGCTAACGGGTCTAGTAATGTGATAATCTCACATTGTTAGTAATATTTAATACAAAGATTTTTATTTATGAAATGAAATATAGGTTTTAAGCAAAGATTATGTGCATAATCTGGCATCTAGGCGACCCGTGGTGCTTTTTTGGTTTGCATCTTAGCCACATTTCGTGGTACCTATTACAAAAGCTACAGTTCACACACACATGAATACAACAATGCAAAATCGCAAGCGAGACGTCTAAGTGGCACGAGATACGTACATAAAACAGTTTAGTCAACAATTCGCAATGCATTACACAGCCAGCAGAGTTGGCAAACGAAATTCGCGGAACACTCTACTTTTTCATCTTATATTAAACATATTTACTTGGACTGCTTCTGGTAGAAACCGGAGTTCGCTAGGTAGACGATGTTATATCAGTTTTGTACAAGTCTTTGTAAGAGGGTGTCTTAAAGCGGAATTGTTAAATAATAATGATGTAACCTATAATCATAAATACTCTATCCCTCTTATTAATAAATGTCATATAGCGGGCGGATTGTAACACACTGAATGATCTCCTTCTGTCATCAGTCCATTTGGCATTCGAAAGAAGAATACAAAGCTGGGTGTAACTATACAACCGCTAGACCAGGGGGTAAGGGACAAGTGCAGTGTTGCAGTGCAGGTATGGGAATGGTGTATTAGGTATTATCATCATAGAATATACTCACTTAATACCTACAGGATCTAGAATATTGTGTGGAAAAGGGAGAATCACAGGGAAACCTACCTACTCACTGCTTGTTAACAGTTTAACCACGGTATCTACTATACTATTTTATATACAGTCGGGGTGTTTGGCGGTACCTACCTATTTATAGGGTGTATTTTACACAAGTAGACCCGTCAGTATGGAGAAGTATAAAATAAACGATATTGCTGGTTGTTTAACTTTTTATTTAACCCCTCAAACATGGAGAGAATAAAAAATCGTAATAATAATCTTGAGTCCTGCGCAAGTATTACTGAGTAGTGTGTTACAGGTGTGTGTATACCTAACAGAATTTTGTTTAAAACTTCCACATCGTTTTTTCTCACCAATTTTCCATTCAACTAAATCCAATCAAAACACCTGTGATTACGCTAGAGCCGCATCACTTTCGTTACCGTTCGACATAACAACTCGCTATGACAAATCGGAGTCGGCAGTACCGTTGGCGGTGACCCAGTCCCAGGAACGGGACTGATCGACCGTTCAGAGCACGCGTGGTACTACCGCGTACCGTTAACGAGAACATACTACTACTCGTGGTAAATTCGCCAACCAATCACCCCTTGGAGTCCGCACTAGGAATATCTTGCATGAAAATAATTCCCGAAAAGTTGCAGGGGCCCGGATGCAATGCCGCTGTTGCAATTGGCCGGGAGCGGGGGCAACGCATTGTGATTGGTCTATCAAAATTAATAATGGTTTGTGATTCAGTGGATTGTAAATCTTATACTTTCTTCCATTATCAAAGTATACACCTTGTTATGTATTTCGGAAACGTTTTTCCTAGAGTAGGTACACAAATAGTTTGTAAGGGAAGTTGAAAAAAAAGTTTTATAGTTGTTAGTGACCGTTTATAGGGGCGCTGTTCATTTGCCATACAAATATCATACGCAGATGCTAGCGACTTGCAAACTTGAAACTTGGGGTAGAACTAAGGATGTTTGCATTACGATATTTACCTATAAGTACACGTATAAGCAATGCATTCTCGTGTAATGTTTCTTCATAAATCCCGGTACCTTATATGGTGCATTAACAATACAGTACCGCGTTGCGCAAGCGCGGCCACAACGACGCTTCCTTATTAGTCGAACATCAACTTCTCATCAGCCGATGATGTATTGCAAACAATAACTTAAAGTTATTTACACACCACCATATTCATAGACGAACGCACGCGCAATGAGGATGACCAATATTATGTACAACATACAAATATTGCGGACAGTAGTGTAATGGTTACCTAAAGTATCTTAATAAAGCTTTCGACGATTGTATACAATAATAGCGTGTGAGATTTCATTTCACTTATAATACTGAGACAGCGGTGCGGTGATCATAGCGGAAGAAAAAATTTTTTTATTCAAAGTAAGGTCGCTGTAAAATTTTGACTGTTGGGGAAACCAGATACATGCCTACATATACCTTTGCATTAGATCCTATAGTGTGTCACATCGATTGGATAATAGTTTATATTTTAACGAGCAAAGCTTTTAACAGAAGCAGAAGGCTCAATTACTGGACTGTGCGAGACATGGCAGTGTTATATTTTCCACATCTTTCCATCTTTGTCCACAGTTTCACATATTGGCCTCGTCAACAAAGTAGTGTCTAAGCCTACACTATCTTGGCCAATATGGGCCAATCTTAGCCTATCGGGCAGCTCTTTCTTCTTGGCTAAGATGTCAACACAAAATGGTACTTACTCCGTGTTGAATAGAGACGTATTTCAGTTGATATGTTCAAAGAGCCAATTCGCAAGCAGAAATCATAACTAGAACTCACCTATGTCGTCTCCATAGCTCCCAGCTGATGAAGCCTTGCAATGCAGGGTTGCTCTCATCTACTAGGGTGCCGCCCCTGGACCGGCAGAAGCCGAGCGCGTCCCTGAACGTGGCCGGCTGCCGGTCGTAGAATATGTAACACTTCCCGTTGTAGGTGGCCGTGCTACCCGGAGGCTGGTCTCGGAACTGAGGACACCTGGGGACATGATGTTTTATCAGGACACTGGATCTTGGACACTGTTTTATATATTACTGGAATTTTCCAGCCTAACGGTATTGACATTGACCTAGAATAAATATCGCTAGAATAACAAACCGATTGTATGGTCCTAAAATAAGCAACACTTGTACTTTGGGTATCGTATAATGGACTGGGGGCGATTGTAGTGGCACCCAGACCCGAGCAAATTACTCTTACACTTAAGCTAAATATTTGTGCGGAGTAGGTTCATATCAATTAGTTTAGGCTTGGAAGAAGATTGAAGCCGGAACCTCTCGGTAGTAGCTCTATATATAATATGAATTTATAAAGTATCAAAAAATCCACAAACCTTTCAATAGGCAACGCTTGGTCTGTATACACGAAGGCTTCACAGATGGACAGCTGGCTAGGGCTGGCAGCCTCTAGGTGCACACTCACGAAGGCGCCCGGCATGGGCGGGTTGCAGGGCAGGAAGAGGGGCTGCCCCTCCTCGAGGAAGCCGGTGAACCGGTTGCAGATAGGATTCGTGCCCAGGTCAGGGCGGTTGTTACCCACGCGCACCACTATCACTGCTGGCTTGTCAGCATCTGGAAAGAGGCGAGGAGTTAGGGCTGGCATTGACGCAAAAATAACGAAACTTGTTGCTTAGACAGTATATACATCTATTACTTTTGCTTAGACAGTACTAGCGGAAAACCACTGCACTTTTTTAATTTAATTTTGGCTCCAATTGTACCGAAACCTGAAAATGGTGTCAAATGGCAATTTTTACTGTTTCTATTATTATAGCTGAAGCAATAGGACAATTTGATGTCTGTATCGCGATATCTGGTGACATTAGCCACGAGTCCGTATTGCAAATTTGTCGCCTGAACGTGGCCTTCACACTAGACCTGACTAGACCATTCACCAACCGACCGCATACACGTTTTAGTAAAAGCCAAATATTATCCAAATACGGTCATAGGAGAGGATTTATCAGTGTTCTATTGCGAAAGTAGATTGCATTCAGATGAGCACAGACACGTTTAAACATAGACAGAATCTACGCAACATGCACGCTACTCTGCATGATAATTTTGTTACCGAAATTTAAACTTAATAGTCACTAGGTATGGGGGATTGAAAGGCCTGAGACAAATAAAAAGACAGTACACTTTTTATAGTGTTTCACAGGGACTGTCAGGGATGCTTATTTTTATTCAGCCTCATCACCTGAACTGGAAATATCTCTTTACACTGTGCATAAAGCCTGAATGTGTGATGGATCCAGCTTATGTTTAAACAGGGCTCTGTCTAAATATGCTGGTTGCATCGTGAGAAGCTTGCGACAGATGACGGGCTCACGGCGGCGTGGACAAACGGTCTCGGGTTGTTCGATGTTACGAAATTAGATGATGATCTGAATAGTTATTGGTTGCCGCTTCTTCTTCTTTCGCAACCTTATAAGAATTAGCCATCACTCGTCTACCACTGGGGGGACCACAGGAATATTTCCTGGCAATCGGTGATGTCAACGGTACACCTGGTGGCAGTCACATACATTACGACTTCCGGCTTGTGGACTCTATTCTAGAATATTTCTGCAGCAAAAGTCAATGATATGACGAATTTGCAACTCTTGCGAGTCTGTAAATCTCTCGATTCACATCGCTAAAAACTTTCAAAAGGAACCTTTGGAAAACTTTCACTCGGGATGATTGTTACTTGGCGGCGTCGACTATCATCAGTCGATGACAATTTATAGTAATCACGGCTGCGGCGGAGGGCCGCGGATATTGAATCAATGTTGGAAAGTCTGTTATAAAGTTTTAAGACCGCATAATCACCGAAGGCATCCACTCTATTGCAGTACCCGCCTGTACCACGAGTTTATATTAAATATTTTGCATAGTAAAATGTCCGTAACTTTTTCAACCAGGCGATGGATCAGGCCGTGCGGAGCGGGGTGCATATTTACAAGCACAATACACGCTAATTAGCGTGTTACCGCGATTTTGATAAAGTCTAACAACAATGGGGGCCGAATTCCCACTGTGCCTGGCGCACTTCCGCCAGCTACCGGAAGGACGGAGCTTATCTACGAAGAATAACTTTGAGATGCCTGGCGGGTGCCTCTTGATATATTTGTAACTAGCTCTTGCCCGCGACTTTCTGGATTTACCACAATAAAATTTAAACGTATTTTATGCCTACACATATAAGTTAAACCCTGTTTTACCACCTCTAAACGGTCTTGGTCTACTTCCAAACGGTGACGAAGCATGGTTTTGTGGTGAGTATTTTTGCAAACGCATTTGATTACACAGTTGATTACTTTTATCGTACCTACCCACTTATATGTTGATACTAAGTGCAGTGGACTCACTAAACGGGAAAAATGACAAACATGCTTGGATATTCCATCATTATTTATTTAGGATAATAAAAGGGAGATCTGACGGGGGACAGATGTCCCCCCTGTACCTGGCAACGTTTTTGAAACTCACTGGAGGCGGCCTATGTCCTGCAGTGGACGCCTTCCAGATAAGAGAACGGAAATACAACATTGCATACGCTCAGCCTCGATAAATCTTATGCACATCGAGCTGCGAAGACACAAGCTATTTATTACATAAACGAAGCTGTTAGTTGTTCGCACAATCATTATGTAGTTAGCGCCTGTTCACGCTAAGCGGCCAAGTGGGGCAGGGGGGAGTAATAGTGGCGAGGTGGCTTCAGATAGCATGCATACGTGTGTTGACAACTTACTTTATCTAATACTAGCGGCCCGCCCCGGCTTCGCACGGGTACATTGCGGAACATTATTCGAGTTTTAGTAAGGATCCCTAATTTTTTTGAAAATATATTATAGCCTATGTCACCCGGGGATAGTGTAGCTTCCCAACAGTGAAAGAATTTTTCAAATCGGTTCAGTAGTTTCGGAGCCTATTCATTACAATCAAACAAACAAAGTTTTCCTCTTTATAATATTAGTATGATATATCATTCACACGGTGAAGAACAGAAATTGTCTCGAATACGGTCGGGCTACGAAATGTGAATCGGGGAACTGACTTTCGGCGTTCCGTAGCAGACCCAGTTGTATAGCCGTGCGTGCGGTGCTTTTCCGTGTGTATGTTTTAATGGATGAAGAAGTCTATCAATCGGCATTTTATACATGCACAAAATTAAACTATACCAATTCTCGTGAAATACCTCTTCCACTTACCACAACAAGGTTTCCCGAAGTCGAGCCTCACGAGCTGCACCATATATGGCTCCAGCAGGTTGACGTACCACCACGGCACCCTCTCCGCCTTCGTAAGGGTGCAGGTGTCAGGGTTGAAGGTGCCTGAGGTGCTCCCATCCAACGCACGCTGGGGGACGCCACCGTCTTCGGTGGACGCCTGCATTGGCGCCTTACCCGCTGCCACGTTGAGGACTGAGGGACAAAGACAGTATATTGATAAAAACTTAGATATGTTATATCTATATTAGCTAGTGGTCAAAATTCGACCATAATTCATTTAAATTTTAATTTTAAACGTCATTAAGGTTCTATTGTCAAAGGTTATTTTATACTGGCACGCAGAATGCACTATGGATTCCCGCTCTCTGAAAAGAAGTAAAAAAAAACTACCAAGTGGAAGTTACAAATGTGTGTGTGTCAAACGCATGGTAGTGTGTGCAATGTTTTATTTAGTGATATAATATATTTTTTATGCTCATTAAAAAAAAATTGCATTCTGCAATCCTTCTCCACTCTATATAAACGATAAGTGTGCCAAATTTCATACTCCTCCGTCCGCGCAATTTCCAAACAAAGTTTTTGCTTCACGTATAATACAGAAATATTTTAAAAATAGTACAGAAAAAAAAGAAATGTTGAAATAAAAGACATACGTGCACTGATTTGCCGTGAGAATGAGGCCCCGTCTATCGGCAGGTATTCAATCAAGACTAACGGCCTGTGTCGACCGCCTGGATTTGCATGAATAAACCGTACCTAAAGGCGATACCCACTCGCGATTTGCGAGCGCGTTGGTCGCTCGCATCGTTGGATACACGCTCGCGAATCGCTACTAGTGGGATATCGCCCTAAGAATTGAGCCTTATTAGGTATAGAGACCTAACTTATTGTGAGGAGTGGAAATCCTGCTGTGAAAACACAGAACTATTTTCTTGTGACTTGAATGGTGAGGCCACTAGATACGGTTTAATACGGCGCGCGTCTGTAATAAACAGTAAAATCGTATCGGTATTATGATTTTACTATACTATATCTATACAAATAAATAAAATTGGAGTGTCTGTTTGCAATATCAAAATAACACATTTTCAGTAAATGCATATGAAAGTACATACGACATCTATAACAAAATCGCGATTTAAAAAGAAATTGTCTGTCTGTCTGTCTGTGTGTTTGTTCCGGGTAATCTCCGAAACAGCTGCACCGATTTTGACGGGACTTTCACTGGTAGCTAGCTGATGTTATAAGCAGTAACTTAGGCTACTTTTATTTTAGAAAAACAAAATTAAAAAATGGGTCCTGTCGCGCGGGTTCAGAACGGGGGGCGGGCTTTTTTGTTAAGTTAAATTACACTCGGACGAAGTCGCGGGCTCAGCTAGTAGGTAATATTTTAGTACCTATATTTTGTATATTTATAATAGGATCGCATAATATTATGTCTTTATGAGTAGCGACTTATATTTTTGAACATGACTGGCAGTGTTTTGATCAAACGCGTGTTAGACCAACAGTTACTGGATCTGCTAGTCTGAAACTCAATAGTTATTTTTTTTACTGTTTAAGCAATAAGTACCAAATTGTAATACTTAGGCACTACTTTTCTACATCCGAGGCCAGTACCGTTATTGTGTCGTTACATGCAAATTGACAGACAATTATCGACAGTTATCGAGTGCGGCGCATCACTAGTCCATTTCGCGACGTGCTAATATGATACACATCCCTAATTCCGTTATATTTAGGGTTGTTAGTGCACTACAAGACTGATACATAAAAATGTTGTTTATAGGTAAATATCGATGTAATAATGTTTTCCAATAGTATTCTTGTTATTTACTCTTTTAGCTTAACACTAATTAATACCGTACATTTTACTTTATCCTGAATATAGGCACCTGCCAAAAATGTACGGAAAAAACGGTGTCATCATCATCGTGTGAATGACCACGCAGTAGTGTATTTGCATATTTATTGCAGAACGGAGCAGTCGCATTCATAATATAATAGTTTCCCCATAAGAACTTGATACTTCATGGTATCGTCTGCCGGTAGTATCAGACGTACAAGAAGGCATTAGGTTCGATAGATATGTTCGAAACCCCGAAGCTTGAAACCCCGGGCTTAAAACCCCGGGGCCCGAATAAAAGTATGAACTAAAAGTATATATGGGAAATCAAACTCGGGGTGTATTAAGTCTTCAGTTTATTACTTACCATCTTCTTCTGAACACCACTGCTCGTCTTCAAAGCTTTTATCCGACTCCCTGCAATCTCTCTCTCTCGCTTCCACTTCATCCATGACTCACTCTTTCATACTGACACTTAGACTTACTACGTCATGTCTCTTACCTTTCTTTCTATACCTCTCACTCCACCATATACTATGTAAATAACTGTATAACAAATGTAAGTATATTATTATTGTTTACCTATTTTTCAAAGGTGCGATTGAGAACCCTAGTGGAGTTACGGGCGAGTGCCACTAGCGAGACGTGTCACGAGTTTAGTGTTACTGAGAATGTATACTGAATATTATAGTAATACTGACTTGTAAGTAGCTTTTTAGCTGAATCACAATTTAGAGCTACACAGTTATATTTTTATCCCACCCTATCCCATACCTTTGTCAGCACATAGAGTCAAAAATAATGATGTACATCTTTAGTGTTATGCTGTAGTTTTATATCCAATTCATTAACATAAATCAATCATGATCATACGCGACTGTGATTTCCAAAAAGTTTTCAGTAGATAGCAAGAAATTAGAACAGATTGGATATAAAGAGAGCGAGACCGGTGTCTGTGACAATGCGTTCCAATCTTAAACGTAGTGTTTATAAGTCTCTGGTTCCATTCCAGTGGTCCATTGCGGGAGTATCCCCGCAGTCTCACTTGGCAGCAGTCAAAGCCTAGACCGTGCCATATGTGGCACCCTTGAGCTAGCTGCTCCCCTGCTCCTCTGGCTGGAGCCCACTTTGCGTTCGCCCTCCTTCCGGGTGTTATTATATGGCTAATCCAAACAGCAACATATAATGGTCAAGTTAATAAATATCTGTGACAATTTCGTGACATTCTCATGTCACGCTACAGGTGAACCGAGGACGTGACATGGCACCAGCGCAGCGGCGCGGGCGCTGGCAGCATGTGTGGCAGTGGGCCAGAGGAGTGACGTCCCAAACACGAACGAGATGGAAAGTGCACGCGGCCGACCGGAACGGACCGTGGAAACATCTTGTTGCGCCCGGTCGAGATCATGTACAAAATAAATATACACACGACTTTGGAGGCGGCAGCGGCAGGTGAACGCACGCTATTAAAGATACTATACTATGGGATTAAAGTTGGAATGTCCTTGCAGCGATGTCGTATTTTATGAAACTTCCAGCATGAATAGCGGTTGGATGGGCCATGACTATGGGCCGAGCACAACTTTGATTCTGTAGTTCTTTCACGTGCAGAATTTGGCTCATATGAAGTATAGGAAATATCTAAAATAAAATAATTTTAAACTGTTATTCAGAGACATTCTTCAATAGCCGATCTATTACCAGCTTTAATATACCTATGCGCGGTGTGTGTACAAGTGTTCAAAACAAGAATTCGTGTCGATCATTGATAGAGACCGTACGCACTGCCTGCGGTGTCCGCTCAGCGTGTGCGCAGATCCCAGGGCTGCCACACGGAGTTTACAGTCGAACGCAAAATCAATTGTTAATATAGACATATAATGTCTGTGATTTATTATAGTTTTTTACGACTTTCGCTCTCGGTAGGCTGCACACGATATTATTATAAATTATTTTGTTGTGGAGGGGCGGAAAACTTAGACCATTGTGGGTTAAATATTGCTGTCGTTGAACCCTGTAGATACCGGCTCGTAGGATTAACAGTGGCGAAAGTGTGGAAGTTAGACCCCTTAACCTAAAAAGTCAGATCTTTGGATTGATAACATTAAGATAATATCCCAAAGGCAGCCCTATAAATAACGGCGCTCGAAGTGTACCATTCACTTGTCGCTAACGGTGCGGCGAGCGGCGCGGCGCGCGGCGGCGGGCGCGGGTGCGCGCGCGGCTCGCCAGGTGCGCTTGCGGCTGCCCCGCGGTGGGGCGCCCCCCACGCCGTCGCGGCACTGGCCGGAACTGAACAAGATCAGCTGGCGTTTCCGCGTAAACTGTTCATTGATAGTAGAGGAATTTATTACGAGGGGAGTGTTTAAGCACTTGGCCCACCACGCTCTATCCATCGATACTGCTATAAGTCACGATATGTATGTACATTGGTATCCAATGATAACGGAGAGGTTTGACCCTTGAAGTTGCGGGATAAAGCTAAATTATGCAAATGATCTGTGCGGTAACGTTTATACTTTTGCATAAACATGTTTTTTACCGACGCTATTATTTTCTAACAAACTTTAACCTATTTAAATTTACTTGACTAACCTACTGACAAGTGGGTTGCATCTTGAAGTACTGAAACGACTCACATTTATTTAATATTTATGTAGTAATCTGGCAACATTTTTTTCATATTTCTCTTGTCATAGCCTCATAGCCGTGACCGTGCCACGCCTAGCCTAGCTATTAATGTGCCTAACAAATAACAAGTTTTAACTAAACCATTTATGACAGTAAAAACATGATAACCCAGTCGCTGCAAGACAATGCCACGATCGGTTCACACCGGCACGCAAGCACGGCACGATGCGCGTGCGCCGTACTTGATACCCTTTCAATGTTAATCGTGCTCCTTACTTGTTCAGTAATGGAAGTCTTTTGTTCGACTCTCTAGTACTTCAGGGCGGCACAGAGCTACAGAATTTTAAAACGTAGCATTAAAAATCGCCTACAAATTAACTAATTATATGGAGCCAAATAAATAAATAAATAAATATCGCCAGACAAACACACCAACTGTATGGTCCCAAACTAAGCAAACCTTGTACTATGGGTACCGTACGATGGACTGGGGGCGAATCTTTACAGCTTGGGCTCGAGAGGGGGCGCTGTGTTACGTGTGTCAACACAGCGCCTGAGGTCGGAGTGGCGCGTCCTTTGGACGCGCCCCCAGTGAGGGGGCCTTACCAGGCCAAGTCGCGCCGGGTTGCGGTTGCTTATAGCATTCCCGGGACCCGGCACATGCGACCAAGAGGATACACCGTTGGTTTTTAGTGGGGGCGAATCTTCCTAGATTTGGTTTGGATTTGGCTAAATCTCTACGGAACCATAATTGTGACCAAAGGATCCTTCGTTTGAATCCCAATGATCCCGTAGACAATCCCAGGAATATCTTAATTACCACGAAACCACTAACATCAGTTTTCTTTTAAAATTTTAAGACTAATAACTTAAGTTAAGAATTAAGCTCATAAACGAACTCTCTCGACCGGTGTAGTGCCTCCTGCTCAGAGAAGATCATTGCTTACAAATACTTACGTGTAGCCAACGTATCTAGTAAATCTACTATCTTTGGTGGAGCCATGGGTGCATTTTACACACAATAACCTGTCGCCAGCAGCCATATCCGACGACAGCGCGGTTTCTATCCGATCAAAGCGACGTCGCTTGTATTCTATCCGCGTGCAAGTGAGTCGTGTCATCGCGACACGAATAACTTGTTCTATGAGGTCTATGACACAGATAAAAGCGTAATGATATGTTATTACTGTAACTGATATTATTATTAATACATTTTCTAGGTCAGGAGTCCTTATAATAAATAAGGTTTATAGCCACAGCTACTTCTGATGGTATGTGCAAAACATTCGCTCGCAAAATTGTATGTTACAAGCTTTTTCCCGCAGCTTCGCTAGCGTATTTTTAGTGGATATTGACTTGATAGCCACCCACAGCTGGGCAACATTAAATAAGACCCATCCAGGTGAAAACATAAGTACAAAAACAAAATCATCAAAATCGGTCAATTCATTTAGGAGGAGAAAAATTACACGCTCTCTATAATTTTATTAACTACATACTCGTATATGTAATCCATTCACAGTGGCATTTCAAAGCAATTGGATTCTGAAAATTCTTAGTAAAACAAAAAAATATAAAGCAAAAACTAAAAATATGAGTTTTGAAATATGAGTTATCAATTTATGAGGTGGTTTTGGGGGCAAATTGCAGTCATGAAATGCTATATAAGTATAATACATCACAGTCTGTATGTAAAAAATAAGAGCTTCAGGACTAAAGTTATAAAATGTTATATACTCTTATATAACTGCAATACGGGGAGCACGTTAAGACTCGAGGTATTTCGAATACATAAAAAAAGTTCAACCATCAAATAACGCGGCGCCTGATAAATCCCATTAAAACTGTATAAAAGTGTTTTTATTACAATAAACTCATTCTTACAACCATTATAATGTAGCGCGCATAAAACATGGAAATTCTACGTAGCTTTATACCGTCCAGCAACCGCAACTAAGGGCGGAGGCGGAGTCACACAGCATAATGGCGGCGAATATAGGCAGATTGTTAATTATCTATTAGGAACTTCAATACCGGAAACATGAGCATTTGTAGAATATTTTTTGTTAGTTCTTCGGATGACCGATTACGGCCGCTGTACAATCCTACTAATATTATAAATGCGAAAGTTTGTGAGTGTGGATGTATGTATGTATGTTTGTTACTCCTTCACGCAAAAACTACTGAACGGATTTGGATGAAATTTGGAACACAGATAGATTATAACCGGGATTAACATATAGGATACTTTTTAACCCAATAATCCAATACTACGCGGATGAAGTCGCGGGGCACAGCTAGTTACAATATATAAAAAAGTCGATAAACCGCCTGATGTAGGCAGTTACTGTAGCCTATGTATGCTTGCAATACTAATGGCGATGCTCGCACGTTGCCAACCTGAAGGAGAGTGGGATAAAGTGAAAACCAGCTATAATAGCTAGATACTTTACGCCGATCCTCTGTGAGATGGTGGTACTACCCCGGTTGACCTAGCCCGTATACGAGCTGAAGTCAATTGGAATCAGCTTGTCTCTACCACCGTAAATTTTAAATGTTTCAAAAATATTTTAGACTCTATAGAGACTAGCAAGCTTAAAACCCATGGTAGAGTAGTGTCACTTAGATTTCGTCATGATTCAGTGACTCTACCTATAGATTATATAAATAATACATCATTTTCCACACCGCTTAACCATTGCACGACCCACTTTTACTTTCATCGTGAAACGCGCGGTGCCTAAAAGAAGATTGCATTGTGCCATCTCTCCCACGGCTCTCGCGCGGATGAAAGTCGACGCGCCCTTTGTGATCTACGCTAATGTGAGCTCGCATTGAAAGCGACTCGTGCGCACCTCAATGATAGACGTTATTAATTTTACTTAGCGTGCTTTCCGGGCTCTATTAATTGATTGTGTAAGTTTAAGAGCGTTTGCGCAGATTATGTACATGTATTAGATTGTAACTGTTAGGGAGAAGTTGTGCGAGATTACTTACTCGAGTGATGTTAGTGAAAATGTATTTATATTGTTATTTACTTGCCCATTAGTCGATCGATGATCGATCCAACGTTGCTCTATGTAGAGACGGCCGAGCGAATGATGTGATAAAACCTAGAGGTACTTAGAGATACATGTAACGTATGTACAGCAAGTTGTAAAATAATTCAATGTTTTGATATAAAATAAACCTGCTGAAGATTATTAAAAGGATTTTAATAGACATTACCATATAACGTTGAGTTACGAATCTGTGTGATCACTTACCGCAAAACGGTATTCCATCAGGCGTCCACTTCCCGTCGGGCCCGCAGACCCTCCTGGTGGGGCCGAGTAGCTCGAAGCCCCGCTCGCACTCGTACGTGGCCACGGCGCCCTCGGGCAGGGCCTCGTCCGAGAACGAGACCCGGGAGTGGGCCGGCGCGCCGGGGAACCGGCATGTGGCTGCTGCGGTACCTAGACAACAAATAAACTCGGTGTTTATTAAAAATGTAGATTCACGATGTACAGCCCCTATTTTTAAATATGTGTTCCAGAAACCTTTGTCCTAGATAGAGTGCGGAGTCCATATTGAACATGAACCTAAACTAAAAATATTGACTTGACTGATGGCTTTGCTTGTGCCAAAAGGTAGTATGGTGTACCCTATAGTTCCAAGGGTGCATAAAGTTCAAATCTGCAAAATCCTTTTCCCAATTTTGTGCGATGCTCAGTCGAAAGTTGCAAACACGTTATGGATTGACCCGTTACGGTCTCTTCCGTCCACATGTAATACTATATTTTCCTATACCTATTATATGTAGTAGTTGTTATTATTATTAGATTTCTTAGTCATTATTTCTGGCCTGTGGGCGATTGACACGAGCTCAAAATCACGAAAATATTAAATATTGCTTTAAAATATACATCACCGAGTCTCGACGACGGTAGGTATTTTAGTGGTATTTTACACACGCAAGAAAAATATCCTAACGAGAAATATCAATCTTCTTGGAAGAAAAGAATCCCATAACATCTCCTCTATGCTTCGTTGTAATTTGTCACGTGAACTTTGATGACAGTGGAAATGTCACCACATTCTTACGTAGTCTTGTATTCTCTTTGCACCACATCACGTATTTTATTTTTTAAGATGAGTGTATAAAGTAGCAATGAGTGCCTCAATTTCCAAGCTATACTGCGTTATGATCACTGAGCGAGTTATGTCGACCATAGGCTCTCGTGCATGCCGTCGAGTGTAAGGTTTGATCGGTTCAAAGTTAAATTAAAATAAATTCTCGGGGTCTAAGACCGATTCTAGATTCAACTGGAACATTTCAGGGTCCGTGAAGGGCATTATCTCTACACAACTTAAGATCAGTATTCCATATGGCAACAGGCAAAAGTTGTCCATACCCAATATATATATTGTTTACCTCGGATGCTTTCCTTACCAATAAGTAAAATAAACAAAGGCGAATGAATCTGAACTCTGTGTAAAAAACTTGTTCATTCTCATTTAATGTTGTAGAGTTCACACAATCAATGTCCTTGGTCGCTTGACAAAACAACTGTTTCGCTTTTGTGTGCGAAGCCCCGGAGTGCCAACGAGCGAACGACATAAGCCTTCGTACTTACGTACTAATTGTACTTCTCGCACTACTCGCCCAACTGTACGGTTAGCAAAGAGGGATAGAGATGCACGAAAAATCTGCTGATTTTGTTTTCAACCTTTTACTCCCATAATTATTGATAAAAGTTACATCCTCTTCTGTCTCTGAGGTGTCTGATTCTTTAATCCAGCTCACCGAATTGGTGATCCTGTTAGACCCTCCTGACGCTGTCTACATTCTTCTCCAGGTAATGTCCACTTCAGTCCCCGAAGAGATCAAGCCTAACGACAGCACGCCACTCCTGGCGCTGCGGCTGGTGACGCTGACCGTGCTGGTCGCGGCGGTGACGATGCACATGCGGTCGCTGCGAGTGTTCCGCTGGGAGCAGTCGGTGTCGGGAGGCGTGCTCATCACATTCTGCTTCACAGAGCTGGGCCTGGCGCTGTGCGCGGGCGCCGCGAGCTGCGGCGGACGGGTGCTGCAGGTTAGAGGGATTGCAAACTTCTTAGTCGTTACAATTAGTACGTTACGTCGCAATACGTCTTACATAATGGTCGTGGTCACCAAATAAGGGTTGATAGGAAGAATCTGCAGCACATAAGATATTCTCGTACAGCTAACTTTCTGTTGCTGAAGCTGAAAATCCAATCTCTTTTTCATACCTGCGTCAACCGTGGTCCAGTCCTTTAGAGTCGAAATTATTCCGTCATCTCATCATGAATAAGTCTTTCGTTTTACTTTTTGTTACACTCAGGCGTATCTGTGTTGCGCCGGCGCCGCGCTACTGGCAGTGAACTCGGCAGTGATATGGCACCACTGGAAGCGAGCCAGCGAGCTGACGCAGGTGGTGGCGGAGTTGCTCACCGCGATGGGTGTGCAACTCCATCGGCAGGTGATGGTCAAGGTGATCCTCAGCGCGGCCGCTGCGTTCGGCATGATAATCGATATGGCCGTTACGCCGTTACTCTTCTCGAATGTAAGAAAATAATATACTAATCGAACATTGTGTACATATAAATTTTTATATATTATATTTTTATAATGATGTAATTGTTATTTTTTGGATGCTTCACCATTATATATATTTAGCAAGATATTAATCTTTGTTGGAAATGGGATGAAATTTTTTTTTTTTTGGGTCCCTTTGACTTGTCAAAGGGTTAAGAATTTTGATGTTTTGTTACGAATATTAGGTTTTCGTCTCGATTGTATAGTGGTTTGGTTTCGATTAATGATAAGAAATTATACAACATCACCATCTCACTAAGTCAATCGCTTAATAGATACGCTTGCAATTCATAATTCATTAAACTCACTCCATCCAGGTCAAAATAAATTGTACAATCGCGATAAATATTAACCGTCGGCGTGTAAAACAAATAATCATGGTTAAATGTGAACGCGTGGTAAATAATGTTGAGTATATTTGTAAGACGCAAGTTACGTTCAGTCATTAAGCCACGGCTATGAATACGAAATAATTAGTACACTTGCATAATTTGTACAGTCAAGGGCGAAACTGTGTATACACTTCACGATTTTAATATTAATTAAGTTATAATGTAATTAATCGAAATATGTAGCTACGTCCATAACCTCAATGGCTTGAAATTTCTGAAGACATAGTCAGTCGGGACACCTCCGCTTAACTCCGACGATTTTACTCATAACGGTTCTTAATAACAATCATTAAAAAAATACACCCGAAATATGAACCTCCTTCTTTTTGAAGTCGGTTAAGGTGTGTTGTTTGTTGGTGTTTCGTTTCCGAGTTATTTTTTTATGTTAATGCATACCAAAGTCATTGACTCCAAAGAATATATTCGAAAACTTGCTTTAAAATGAAAAATTGCCAGAATAACTTTCGGAGCATGTGATCGGATTAGGCTGCGCTTTCGCTGCGCAAGCGCCGCCGCGCCGCCGCCGCCGCCGCCACCCGCGAACTCGCTCGACGATCGATCATTCGAAACACTTCACGGATATCGCGACTGCGGATTGGTCACGACGGCAACCTCGCCGGCTTTCCAATCATCTCTTCGTTTGTGATGAGATGAGGTAAATGATCATTACTAAAAATTACTAAACTGTGCTGACCTAAGCTATAAATCTAGTCCTATGACGTCACAGTACGTAACTGACGCCGTATCTTGAAAACGATTGGACATATATTAAATAAATTTAAACACAGTATTTTTATTTATAAAGAATAGAATAGAATATCGTGTATATCATAAAAGAGCATCGTACAATTACAATAGAGTACTGCAGCCTGTGGTAGCTATGTATAAGCTGTGTTACAGGCTGGAAATAAAGAAGTTATAAAGACGTATCTACTTATAGGGTGAGCTTAATATAAAATAATCGTACATATTCCATAGAGAGACTCAAGGAGGAGAAAATAAACAGAAAATTAACGGATAATAACGCCATTTATCCGTTGATTTCATGATGCTGCTATTACTCGGTGTAAGAAAGCGTGCCACCTGACCTCACGCCGAGAAGCGCCGAGACCGTCCCACCTAGGGCTGTGCCCACGGACTATTACATGTGTACATTCATACCTGTAGCAGAAACCAATGTTTCTAATCAGGGTTGTACCTTCCAAAGGCTTACAGGTTCCAATTAAGGTTGTAGGTTATTTCAAGAAGCTTCGTGATGAGCAAGTGAGTGTTACTCGGTTTTTAGGCTTCTGTATTAATATAATAATATTATAATTAACATAAAGCTAAATAAATTAATTCTGCGGAATACAATAATAATAATGCTTCCGACTCTCCCACTCAGCCTATTTCCCAATAACCCCGGAAACGTCGCATCACTTTTTCTAACGCTACGGAAAACGGACAGCAAATATTATATTCAAGGAAAACAACAGTGGTAGGAACACAAGGTCAAACATTTCAATGCCAAGCGTAGCTTTCTCGAAACTTTCTACCCCCAGGCCGCTTGAATTATACATAAAAACGTGAGTGGGCCACGCCGCCGCGGGTTCGATCACCGGCCGGTGACTCAGCGCTGTTCGTCTTATTTTTAGACTTGTTATTAAGTAATTTGCTGTCACAGTGGGGTACTGCTACAGGTCCCCACCTGAGACCCACAAAAACATTTGGGTAATGATATTTATCTCAGAGGTCGAACTTCGTTTTAGAGCACATGATAGATGGCACCTCTGTGCGATTCTTATTCCCAACTAAGCTGATAATTTGCTAAGCGGTGAAGCGAAGTATTGTGAGGAGACCTACACGATTTGAAATGTGTGTGACTGTTGTCATTCCGCAGAGCCCGAATGCTGCTTGCGTTGAAGGGCAATGCGGGAAGCAAGTGTGAGGGAAAAGGTGGGATGGTAGTAGATTCACTTCCAATTGCATTGGGATCAAATTCCAACGACGAAATTGTGCCTACCCCTTCAGGAAACATAGGCGAGAGCGCGTATTTTTTTAATTGTAATTGAAATACTTGCATTGGTTTATTGTTCCGAAGATAGCATGCAGAGGTGAACGACCGAATAGGAGTATAAACACGAGATACTTCCGTCCATGATAAGGATTGCTTCACTTTAATACATGGTGATTAAGAAACCTTAACTCGATCTGCATGAAGAGAGTGCGGTAATAATTTTTTTTTTCATTACTCATACTCTGAAAGTAGGTCTGAAGTTGCCTGAGGAGCGGGTTGAAAGTAATACTTTTCCGGCCCGGGAGAATCGCTTTCAACTGACAGCTGTCAAATTATAAAAAAAAAACTAGTTCCATTTTCACATTTCTATGGAACCATGTTCAAACTTTTTCTACAGTCACTCAATTACAGCACGATGTAAAATTGAAATAACATAAAGTTAGGTATTAATTAAAGAATATATATTTTTAAATGACTTAATTATAATTTAGTTTCTTTAAAATAACATAGATTTGGGCAAAATATTTAAAGATGAAATGAAAAATAATGGCTAAATAATGAAGTTGGCCGGCCAACGAAAAAAAAAAACAAAATAGACGGCAATCCTATTTTTTTTTTCGAGTTGTAGAGTATTGTTCATACTTCCTTGTATTATTTCTTTAGCCAATTCCTGTTTTTATTTTTACACTCCTTGTATTCGTAATGAAAAGCACAGTGTTTACCTCGGGTGAAAGACTTATTTTGTCCCTCGAACTATTAACCCCGTCTCGGGACTAAATAAGTCACTTTCACCACTCGTGTAACAATGTACTATAAAAGGTGATCGGCTCATATAAATAAGTGGGCTGGCTCAACCGGGTTTATACCACACTCATTCAGAAGTACGGCTGAAAGTAGCTATTATAGTTGAGTTTTACGATGACTGAGAAAGCCGGAAACCCAACCCCTCTTCCTCCTTCCCTCCCCCTCTTTCCCACTCCCCTTCAGTCGGCAACGGGTAAGCAATGTCTTTTGGTATTGCAAACATCTATAAGCTACGGTAACTGCTTAATATCAGGCGGGTCGTACGCTTGTTTTCGACTTTTTATTATATATTATGTACAGAAAAAGCTTAATGTGCACGTTTTGGACATTTGAAATGTAACTTGTCCTTAAGGTCCGAGACTTGACTACTTAAGTCGCCGGTCGCGTTCCGATCCGGTTGTAGATACAAGAAAAATAATATGTAAAATTGACAATTTGTAAGTGCCCCCGTAGGCCTAAACAAAATAAACGCTTTGAATTGAATTGAATTGAATAAATTTTATTAAATGATCAATATTTGATTCAATCATAGACTAACTGCCTGCATTTACAATTACTAGCTTTACGGGGCATTTTACGTAGTAAACAATATAGATTTTATAACTACTTTTTTGGAGTTCAATATCTCCACATCAATGGTTCGTGTAGGTCACGCTGTGTCTGAACCAGCCCTACCTAAGTAGTTAAGTAACTGTGCTGCGCATGTGAACTAGGGCCTATAAACCTGCTTTGACTAAATATTTATAATTCCATTTCTTAAACTCGTATGCTCACGCGTACGGCTACTATAAAACTGGTGTTAATTCGGAAATGCGGTCATTTCTTTAGTGGAATGTTGGGGTTATGACCCAAACCCTGCCCTTGCCGGCCCAGCGGGACCGGCCGGCGGCGCTGACCGGGTTATGGGGCGTGGTGGACCTCGCTCCTTAGTTGATAGGGTATATGCCTGTTTTTTTATGTTTTAATAAAAAATCTTTAAAAGATTCGCAAGTGATATTTCTGATTTTAAATTAAACTATTGATATCCACACATAAATATACATATCCTACAAAATATTAATCATCATTTTATGTTTTACACTAATCAAGAGAACACTTCCGCCGTTCTTAGAAAACTTTCTTACTATGAGTAAGATAATCTGACGCAACTGAGTCGCTCGTGAAATGTGAAAGCTCCGTGACACATTGCCATTCACTTGGACGGTACCACAAAGGGATAGAGTCGTGTATTGAGTGGCAGATGCGGGAAACCCTATGGGAAACTATGAAGCCATTGGGGTCACAGTTTTCCGGGTTGTTAAGTCAAGTAAACAGCTTAATGTAATCTGTGTTAATTTATATTTGAGACGGGGCACTCGAGCTAATAAGGAGCCGATTAGTTGTCCAATTAGTCGTGCAACATATCGGCTAATAAATGCCTCAACACAGCACATATAGCATCCCGTAATAAGGTCAAATCATAACACCGACTTATAGGTAGTCTGTGGGTCAAATCTAACATCATCTTTACTTATGACAAACATAATAGAAAAGAAAACATTCTCTTTTAAAATATTCAAACAAAAGTTCGAAAAAAGCGTCCATGTAAATTCAAATTCCGTAATATGTCATCCGCCGGGCCTGTCAGCTAGCGGGCGGTGCCGCATTCTTCGACCGTTACGGCGTCCAACGAGCAGTTAGTTGGGCTTAATCAGGTCGATAGCGAGCGAGATCGGCGATGTAAATGTGGGCACGCGACAGATCCGTGTTATTGAAGAGGCGTGGTACTGTAGCAGGTGGCTGGAGGTGTTATTGATCTGTTAGCCAGGTGTGTTTGTATCAATGCACTCTACAGAGAGCAGTTGTCTTGCTAAAGTTGCATAATCTCCAAACTCATTTAACACTGGTTAAATCACTGGCAATTTAAGAACGGTTTAGCACTTCTAATTCAACCGTAGGCGTTCCTTGTAATTCCGAAATTCAAATAACAAAGAGAAGTTTCTCATGCGGTCGTGTAGGTGGCGTCATTGTCGCGGTTACAAAATAACGAATAATCAAGTCTAATTAACGCGACTTTCACTGAAGGCCGACTTGTGGACATCACTTTTACTGAAGCACTAAGTAGTTTAGACAATAGTGTGAATCAATGTGATTTAATAAAGAATTAGGTAGAAAATAATTATGTATAAAAGTTGCAAAGATTGCGTTGAGTTATGTTGTCACATCGCGTCACTTCTCTCATGTAAAGTGACGCGTTGACGCATGAGCTGGCACGTGGCTTGCTTGCCACTCGATTTAACTTACTTATTAACCCCCGACGAAAAACGAGGGGTGTTATAAGTTTAACATGTGTATCTGTGTATCTGTGTGTCTGTGTATCTGTGTATCTGTGTATCTGTGTATCTGTGTATCTGTGTATCTGTGTATCTGTGTGTCTGTCTGTAGCCACGTAGCGCCCAAGCTGATGAACCGATTTCAATTTTGTTTCTTTTGTTAGATAGGTATTCTGATCGAGAGTGTTCTTAGCTATGTTTCATGAAAATCGGTTCAGCCGTTTGAAGATCATCAGCTCTTTTGTAGGTTAAAAAAGCCACATTCACGGCCAAAACCAATTCCCACGGCTCGAATCCATTCGAAATTTGTGATTAATGGATTTCGATTTATTATATTTTTAAATGATCGTAATAGTCTGAACTGGCTTTTTACAATATTATAAATTTGAAAAGTTTCCCTGATTCTGGAAAAAATATATATTTTATCAATTTTTATATGAGATTTGTGTATGAACTAAAGACGTTCCATAAGTCACGTTTCAAATGATGGATACGCGCATGCGTAAAATTTTGTTTGTTTTGTTAATGGTCATGGAATATTACGCTATAATAATTCTAGAGGGCGCTGCTCCGCCATTGAGAAAAAATATAAAAAAAACAAATCTAATTTAAAATAATTTTAGCGTTATTGAAAATTCTTCCCCTGGGCTGCTCCCGTCCGCCTCAACCAGAGTTTTTACATCAAATTGAATCATAATTGATAATATTTTACTAGGAATTAAACCTCCGTGGCATCAATATTTAGATTCGTTGTCTATTCTAATGTCATGACAAAATAATGTCTCATACTTTTACACAGATTTTCTGTTGATTATTGTACATCAGATTATAAATGAGGAAGCCAAAACAAATTATGTAAATGACGCTTTCATAATCTGGCATCGAAACTAGTTGTACCAGATGAATTTGCGAGATGAGTTATGGATACTGAGCTACGGGAGCTACGCAAATCGCGCTAACTTCATTATTTGGAAGAACTAGGTAAATTATACATTTGACGAATAGGTCGTCGAATCGGGGGTTTTTAAATTTTCAATTTAGAGTTATTAAGAATACAAGCAGTGCTCATTAACGTGGCATGGCAGTGACGTGACGCCACATCTTTTCTGTATAGCTTTTCGTAATTTGCTGTAGTCTGGGCGTCACT
Organism: Notodonta dromedarius; assembly: GCA_905147325.1. Classification (NCBI taxonomy): domain Eukaryota; kingdom Metazoa; phylum Arthropoda; class Insecta; order Lepidoptera; family Notodontidae; genus Notodonta; species Notodonta dromedarius. Next base: position 13,197,289 of record LR990160.1, read on the forward strand.
GGGATTGTCCCTACTCGTATTTTACGGTAACCATAATGCAAGCGTTTTTTTTATAGGGACTAGTTCCGCCACACACTCCCACCACTGTAACTCCTGTAAGCCAGGATCGACAATGGTGACCAATAATGACGTCGAGGCTTGACCCTCGACGAGTCCCGGGGAAAAGTTAAATTGTCTTGGAACCCTAATAGGAGGAGTTGGAAGAAAATACTTCCACTTCCCTCCGGTGCAAAGCGGGAGACAAAAATAGCTGGTATGGGCTAATTGCCATAGAAACAAGACTGTTACAGCTGATTGAAGGCCAGTTGTAAGGCACCCTGGATCGTAATATATAATGCAAGCGTTGCTTAGTTTGTATGGCTACAGTTGGTACCTATATTTGGTTGGCGAACTAGTGAATTTGTCCCACCATCCTTCAAGTCGGCAACATGCGAGCCATGCCTCTGGTACTGCGAGCATCTACAGGCTACGGCAACTGCCTAACATTTGTCAGTTGGTATAACCGACATTGTTATATAAAGAAGATCAACATAAGTGAAAAGGTAAGTATATCTAGGTACCGTTAGGTCGGGTTAGTAACCTACTACCAACCTTTGTGTAGCAATCGACCTTGGCAAAGTGTTTACGATGCTATCGACCGCTCATTAGCTAGTAGTAGGGCTGCCTACTTTAAGAAACAGAGCGGATTCTCTACACTTATACACGGTGAAACAGAAAGTGTACTATGTTTTTGTTGTAAACCTACAAGTGAAAAACTTTGGGAGAAATTTTATTAATTAAAGGTGTTGCAGACATGATGACTTTGGACCCTACAACATCATTTTTTCTACTACTTTCCCCAATGGCGAGAAGTAATAGTATACCCTTCCTGTTTTAACCTGTATATCATCTGTTATATTATATTTATTTTATTTTATTATTTTTATTACTGTAGTTGTAAATCACGATTCTCTCCATCCCCACAGTGTTCAAGTCATAATGTTCTCATAAATCATCACTTGCTGGCGGTGACATGACATAGTATGAGCTTGAGTATAGCATCAAAAGAATGTACATAATTGTACTAATAATGTGCATAAATATAAAAATATCTGATTGATAAATAAATAATATAAATATCGCCATATGGCCTCACCGGATGCTTAAGCGGGACTTGAAATGAGTATTAAGCGTTTGAGTATTGGATCATTGCAGTTTCACAACTGTTTTCTTGTTTTGTATGAGCACCGTTTCCTGATTCGAGTGTCCTCTTTCTATAGTGTATACAACCCTATAGCGCCGGAGCGGGTCGGTGTTATGTTTCGCCATCAGGGCCGTTTTCCAAGGGAAGTTGCTTCACGCCGTCACGGGCGCTGGCCACCTGACATTCGCCGATCCGTTAACGTGGATCCCTATCTACGTTAACTTATAGTTTGTTAACTGGTCTACTACCTCTTGATTGTTACTGTATTTAATTAAAACCATAGCTGAGAAAATACTTTATGATATGCGGAATATGTTAATGGTCTTAAAACTCCTCTGAATTTTTAATTTTTTTTATAGTACTATTTAAGACCATGTGCCAATTCAATAAAGCTCCTAATTTCTAATAATAACGTATGATTATTATTATTAGTATTTTCATGAGAATTATCGTTACCTCTCGCGTGTTTTATTAAATATCGCTAGACAGACACACCAACTGTACGGTCCCAAACTAAGCAAAGCTTGTACTATGGGTACCGTACAATGGACTGGGGGCGATCCCAGTGACACCCAGACCTGGGCAAATTACGAAAAGGCCATTTCCGAAATTTGCCCCGGCGGGTCTCGAACCCGCAACCACCATGTGCAGTGAGCCGAGCGGCCTACGCTCGAACCACTGCGCCAAGCGGTCGTCAAATAATAATATATGTATAATTAATGTTGCTTAGTATAATATTATGAGTCCTTTCCACTTCTTAATATTACTTATACATTATTTCATGATTTAAAAAATTGTAGAGACGACTAATGTTTTATTTTTACTACTATCTAAAGTGTTGTTAGATGTTCTAGTCATAAAATATGATTAAAAGTTCACGTTGAAAAATTATATTTTAAAACCATAGCATGGTGGACGAAGACCCTCGCACACTTCATCTGAACATACTATAGGTATGTAAGATAATCCAGACACACATTTTATTTGCAACACAAATTAGGTTCAATCTACAAAGTAACAAAAATAAAATAAACTATTTCGGTATGGTAGTTTTAATAGATTAAATCCGAATATATAAAATAGATTAGTACCTAAATAATGGACGTCTCCAATCTTATACCAAAAGCCAACTACTTATAAATATAATATGAGAATTTACAACATATAAGACATATTCAACTGTATAATAAGTTCAACATCGCATAAATTGAAATATGAGTAGTTGTATGTAACATCAAGCTGGAGAAATGTGACCGCGGGTGGGCGGCGCGATTATAAAACGCATTCTTCGGACATGCCCAACAGATACATTATTATCATCGGCCCTTTATCATGGAGATGTTTTTATAACCGCATTTTTTCCGTACACTGTCCCCCTCACGCCACAGATTTTATAAATAAGATTGACAGTGACAGCACGCGCTCTCGAGCAAAATTCCTACAGGGCACGCTGTTATTGGAATTCCAACTGAGAAGATTACACTCAAAGTTTTTATGTTTTTCTGGTCCCGTGCCTTCTTTGCCGAGTGAGTGAGGTATCATTTAGGCTGTTAGTGTTTACAAAACTGACTCATATGTGTTATTTATGTAAGGTACATTATGTAATTAGAGGCCGACATAAGAGTATAGCCACTAGCTCTAGATTTAGTAGGACAAATCCTCCCGTCGAATTTGCTTACGCATTGTGTGAGCCGACACACATAAAGAAAAGAAGAAGACTTTTAATACCATGATTGTACATGGATTTACATATCGTAGGTTAACGCAAGTGTCTGAGCCGGAACCGCGGGGGATGCACGCACTTCCGGTGCAATGGTCGTTAGCGGGAAGTCGTAGAAATTCGGAGAACAGACAGCTGTGTCTGAACTATAAGTTTTTTATATACTAAAAGTACTTCGGATTTGGAAATTTACTGTAGCTGTAGTTATATTATAGTTAGTCAGTCGCTAGCGTCTTCGTAAATATGTTTATGGCAATTTTATCATCGCCATTGACCGCCCAAGGAACTGTTAACTGGCCACACGAACATTTCACATAGATGCGACAATTGGCGCAGCAAACGTATAGATAAGTTACTGGACCAAAATCCTCCAGCCAAAGGTTGCCTGGAAGAAATCGCAGCCCGCGCTAAGGCCACCTAATGCTCACTAAATTATTATTTATACGTTTTCGAAAAACCCAGAGGTGCGAGGCAGGGTTTGAACCTAGGACCTGGAGCCCGCAAGACGAATCAGAATTTCTATATGATAATCACTTGCTCTCGGTGAAGGAAAACATCGTGTGGAAACCTGCATGTCTTAGAAAATCTAAAAAGTTTTCGAAAGACATGTGAAATCCAGCGTGGTTGATTACGGCCTGAATCCCCCTCGTAGCGAGGAGAGGCCCGTGCCCAGGAGTGGGACGTCAAAGGGGCTAAATTATTATTATTGTTATAATCCTTTTATACTAATGTAACGTATGATTTATATGTAATATCCATCTATCTACAGTCGAATAAATCTTTAGTTTAGGCATAATATAATTACAGATGAGTCTACAAATGCGTTGTTCTCGAAATGGCACACTTTTAGTAATAGACTACACGTCTCTGGTGACCCCGTCGAGTGAGCCGGTGTGATGTTACATCTCTACACATCTTACGGTGTCTCCAATTACATTGGTCACACGACAGGTGTTAATAAAAACTACCGCAACATAGCAGCGTGCGTGCCAGTGCATTACTCCTAAGCTGATTTACTGAGGATTGCTGTATCGATAATGAACTAATACGAAGCGGTTATCGGAACAAAATTGCTGATAACAGAATATAAGATCATTTTTTATCCATATTATTATCTTTATCATTATGAATAAGCCTTTTGCTGCCCGCTTCTAGACAAAGGCAATTCTAGACAATAATATTAAAATTAAGTAGTCCACTTCTGGAAGATATTATTAATATTGAGCTTAGTCTACGATTCTGACATTTGGACGTAAGCGAGAATGTCTATTTGTCACTCATACAAGTTGAAATGGCTCAACTAAAGACCCTAGTAATTTTTGCTGCGGACTCATGCTTATACTTTCACGTAAACTAATTCACGGGTAAAATCTAACTTGTTAGTATTTTGTGTACTCAAGTGTTAGTAATTTGCCTGCGTGATAAACAACTCTCGCTCGTTCTCTACACCGCCATTAACTACGAGTATAACGAGGTTCTCATTACCAAACTATCGCTATATAAGTAAATATAAGATGAAAACGGAGCCCCGAGAACTGCAATCACCGTGCGCATGCGCCGTGACGTTTGGAACACAAATGACAAGGTGACAGTCACCCATGACAGTGCCGATGTCGGCGCTGCACGGGCGGAACTCGGCCTACATACACGTTCTCATAGGAAATTAGCCTACATACCTACCCCACCGCTGGTGCGGGAAAACGATGGAAATAGAGATGATAGTTTGTTTCATCCAATTTGATCTAGTCGTTTTGAAGTTAGTACTTACTTCGGCCAAGTCGAAAATGTAACGTTTTTATTTTGTTGCGCTTGTATTTGTGGTCACATACATACATTGGCAAAAAAAGTTAATGTTCTAATTCTGGGCTTAGCCATTATAAAAGTTTCAGCTAAAACTTATTGAGAACTGTACTGGTGTTTTTTTTTTTTTAATGACCTAATGTTTTTTGACTAGATTGGCCATAACAACTTCACCCGGAAACAGGGCGAGCGCAAGTGCGCTCCAGCCAGAGAGGCAGGGGGGCAGCTAGCCCTAAGGGTACTGGTGTACTGTCGACATAACTTATCCTAGTATGACGTCATAGTACACAACTGGCATCGAGATATAAAAATATATATCACGAAAACTATTGGAGCTAAAAATAATTAGTGTTTATTAATTCTACTTTCTTGGTTTTAGTTTCTCCTTTTTAGTTTCTTAGTAGGTATTTCCTAGTGGACTTTGCAATAGATGATTCAGCCAGCCTTTAGTCCATCAAGCCAATCTTTAACGAAAACTTGACACAGTCATGTTGTGAATTACCTATATGAACTATTAAGGAATGTGGCCATAACAAACCCAGGATAGGGCATGTGGAGACAGCAACACTACAGTCCATAGGCTAAAAATAAGAAATATAATTATTTATCCCTTTCGGTTAGTGGACTATTCAAAGCTCTGTATAAGACCATAGAGATCCAAGAGCCTATATTCGATAGATAACAGCTTCCATCAGATCCACCTCGATAAAGTCTTCTTTCATAAAATCAAGTGGCTCCGGATCTCTGGAGTTCTTGGAATAGCCAGCACGAATGTAGCGTGGTCCATTTTTTTAAACCTGATTGCAGTTTCTTAGTTTAAGGGCGAAGCTGATGAAATTATCCACGTCTAGATCCAGCCCCTTTCATTCAATGTTACCACCCCTGTCTTCTGTCTTTGCCAATTCCTTTGATGAGCCGAAGGATGCCGTTGTTGGAAATAGGTATTTTCTAAGGATTTCCACACTTCATAATATATGATCCACCACCATTCATTTTGAAAAATGAATGAAAAAATAAATAAAAAATAGAAAATGTCCAATTTAGAACTGTGGGAACGCTGCGATGAGACCCCGATCGACCAGCAGATCAAACGCCGCAAGTGGAACTGGATCGGCCACACGCTCCGAAGGGACCCTGATCACATACCGAGACAAGCCCTAGACTGGAATCCCCAAGGAAAGCGTAAGCGTGGCCGCCCAAAGCAAACCTGGCGGCGGACGATCATCGCAGAGGCGAATAACATAGGGAAGACTTGGAGCGAATTAAAACGCGATGCTCAAGACCGAACGGGATGGCGGCGCATTGTGGAAGCCCTCTGCCCCAGCTAGGGGACACAGGAACATAAGTAAGTAAGTAAGTAACCATTCATTTTGCAGCTTTACTGTTAGCAATTTAAATCATAGCTGATTTCATCTAAGGCCGTTTGGTAAGAACCTTATCTCGAATCCTGCCTTCAGAGAGCGACCTTGCAAATATATTTCTTATGTCAATCCAGTAAGTACAAAATTATATTTAAAAGGTGTACTATATATCACTTGGACCAATATGTTAGTGAGCTCCTCGATTTAGACATGTATTGTGAATCAATTCTATACCTCTAAAAACAGTAGGTATCCTATTACGCAAACCATGGTTTTTGGAGGGAGAAATTAAAGAGGGAGTTATCCAGGGGGTAACGATAACTACGTTGCACTTTGTCAAATTAAATGTAATTATCCATTCCATTATTCAATGCAATTATCCAGGTCAAGAAAAACAATGGTATTGTACTCGTACATACATTTGCATTTAAGAATACCTATAGGAATCTTTCTTTGTTTTCACCTAAGGTTCACATATATTTCCAGAGACCTCCAGAAACAACAACAGAAGCAAAAAATAATAATAAGTAAATAAAAAAATTAGAAATCTTACACCGTCGTCGTTCTGAAAGTGTTACAGTTTCCTCCACTCTCTCTCTCTCATTGAACATAAATAATAAACTCAAAAATATTAAAAAACCAACCTTGTAGGATCGTGAGGAGGACACAAATGTAAATAACATCCATTATTTATGTAATATTTCACACAGTAGATATCGTTAGTTCACTCGCGGCGGTTGGATGGCGCGAAGGACGCGGTATCATGGCGTGGGGCGCGCTCCGCGGTCGGCGTTCGACTGAGCGGGTTGCCGCGACAGGTGCGCGTACGCAGCACAGGTACTTTCTCCTCCCGCCCTGCTCCCCGCTGTCCCTCTGTGGAGCTTTCGCGCGCTGAATAACCAATTTCTGGCGCTCCAGGGTATTCTGTACGTGGAATGTGTCAAATGGTAAGTACGTGTTGCCACCGTCGTCGCCGCGGCGTCGGCGGTGTTGCTATTGGGTCAGTAGGTGACTGTTGAGTTAATTATAATTGATTGATGGATTCGTGATGCTGATTGCTGTTATTTGGTTATGCTTCATTTTGTCAGTGTACAACCCCGTTCTAACGTTTCTACACCAGGATCAAATATTCTCAATTTTATGGATCTAAACTCAATTTAGTGTGGTAGAGTCAGCTTAATTTTAATTTTATTTGATAAATTAATATAATTACCTACAATAATGAATATGGTTATGGTTTCTATACTAGGTCTACAGTTTTACACACACACCAGAACACATTACTAAAGTAACAGGACTATCATAGAGCGTACGCGTTGATGTCTTTTGTACTTAAAAATAAATAGATAGCTCTCGAAGTGCTTGCTTTTAATTCGATTTTTACCAACAAGGTACTCATGTGGTATAGTATGCGTCTGTGTGGTGTGGTCTTTTCGGCCCGTCGCGGCATAGAGTACCCACCTATTATGTTGCGGGCTCGATTCCTGTGCCAACTTGGTACCCACTGTATATGGTACAAGGCTTGCTTAGTTTGGGACAATAGTGAATTCAGTCATTTACGGCGGATTGAATTGTACGACTGACCAAATGGAAGAAAGAACAACCCAATTATCTAATTAACCCAAAAACTGAAGCGTTAAAATTTCTTTACAATACAAAAACCAATTTCGTAGAGAGAATCGATATTTCACTTTCTCGTTACAATCGATTCGACTCGATTCGGATTACGCAAGATGAGATGGGAAATGGTCTGTGGTAATTTTTTTTAATGGTAGCATCATTTTACAAACGAATGTTTAACGAAATGGCATCGCGCTTGAATAAGTGGGGATCCTACAGTATTCGTTTCAAAATTCAAAATTCAAAATTGTTTTTATTCATGTAAGCCAACAAAGCATTTATGAATAGTCAGAATCTACCACCGGTTCGGAATGCTGCTTCCACTGAGAAGAGCCGGCAAGAAACTCAATGGTTACTCTTTTCAATGAATGAAAGATAGTGTACATTCTCAGGAACAGCATAAAAAAAAAATATGAGCAGGCAACACCATTGCCACTAAATAGCTAATAGTAAATAATAATCATATATGTAATAATGTAAATCAAATGAGAATGCTAGTTTAGTGTGATGTGCATACCTACTCATACTTACATCAAATGAAACGTTTACGAACCAAATAATAATTGATAAAACAGGGGTGGATATTATGATAATTGCTTTGGTGTGATGCCTTCCATGCTAAGTAAATAAATAGTATTTAACGACAATGTTGTTAAGAGGAAAGTGAGTGGACCAATCCCCGCAAGCAGCGCCCGCGCACGAGCATGACTTGAAAAGCGGCATCACTCTCCTCAACCATAATAGAGGGAAGAGGGTGACCCGCTCCACAAAGCCACCGCAAACAAGGACATTGAAGTGAGCATGGCCAACACCTCACCTCAGAGACAACAGTTCAGAAAGGATAATAAGTATGAGGCAAGACCCGCTACAATTAGACATAAATATTACTTTGTTAAAATTATATTTAAAGTGGCTACATGATGCCCATATTTTAAAAGGAAACATTTGTGTCAAATATGTCAATAGTGCTAGATTAAGAGAAGGAAGAGGGAAAATATAGGAATGAACCATAACAAAAGATTCTAGTTATTCCCGTTCCGGTGGAGCTGGACCAGCACCTAGCCAAGCATCTTTATCTTTCAAATAATCGTCTAGTGTGTAGTAAGCCTTCCTGCATAGCGTACGTTTTAGTTGTTCCAAAAACACCCCTGTCAAATTATTGTTTGTTTTCGTGACTAAACTATAACTTTCTTGGATACTGCAGGCGCCAGGGGAGGCAGGCTGGTTATGTCGGGCTCTTTACTGCCTACCGACTAGAACCCCACGGCAGTCAGACACCCACTTTGTGGTGAATTAGGGGTGGTGGGGTGGGAGAACGCTTTCGCTCTCTTCCGCGACCACCACTCATTCGACCCCACCATGATTGAACTATGCCTAAAATTTCTACGTAATAAGTAAATATTTTTCCGAAGGTTACTACATAATAATAAGTTCAACAAGGTATTTATCCCGATTTGCGAACATGTCCAGAGGGATGCGAAGGTGTGCGCAGCAAGGTACTCTGTGTAAATTCAGTGAAATTTTTCTATTTATCTATTTTCGGAGTACCTATTGCCGTTTGAAGGTTGTCACTATCCTTCCCTTTTTCGGTCTAATATGGAGAAATTAAACATGTGACCGGAATCCCAACCCGCCGTCCATTTCGGAACATAATTACCACTCGCTGATAGGTGAGGACTTAAACGGTGAGCAGTAAAAGTGATCGATATCCGGTACAAAATGGATTTAGAAAATGTTTAACAGCCTACCTTTAAATGGAATCCTACCTAACTACCTATGCTAATTGTAACTTTGTTTGTTTGTTCAGTGATTTTTATTACGGCAGCAATAGAGCTTTGGCGATCGCTTGGCCCAGTGATTCGAGCGTAGGCCAGTCGGCTCACTGCACCGGGTGTTTGTGGGTTCGATTTTTTTAAATGGCTTTTTCGTAATTTTCCCAGGTCTGAGTGTCACAGGAATCACCCCCAGTCCATACTCCATTGTAAATTACCCATAGTACAAGCGTTACTTAGTTTGGGACCATACCATTGATGCCAATCGATTCTCGCGTCATGTGTGGCGCACTGTCAAGAAATGCGAAAATTGGTTATAATATCGCCTACAATAAACAGATATCGTAAAATGTAAGTAGAACTAAGTATATATCTCTTCGAAATAAAACAGAAATTCTATCAATTCTGGTTAAGAATTTTTTTTCACAGCTTTTAGGATCGTATTAATAAATCGAACTCAACCTAAGAGCGATCTTGAATACGCTTATGACGTCTCCTCAAGACCGCTCTTAGACTTGAGATCCACTTATTAATACGGACCTTGGAGTTGAGGAATCATTCTTACAATTATTCCTTGACTCCAAAAATGTGTCTTGTCTAGAATTAATTGGAATTCTCGCTCAAAATTTCCGGCGAAAATTCATGACAAGAGGTATCGACAGAAGGCACATCTGCTAGAAAGTTAGTATAGTTATAAATACAGACAAAGCCACGGGGTTTATTGATAGTCAATTGTTCGTAAAAGGTTCCTGCCTATCACACCATTAGAGACCAAAACCAATCCTCCTATGGCAAAACCATTATTATTGCATCTTCAACGACTCTAAAGTCAACTGCATAGAGTTTATTATTTGAAGGTAAAGCGGTGTGGCTCTATTGAAATTATGGGATGGGGAACTATCATGGTGCATCGGAATGCGACAGGCACTTTCCATTATCCTGGTATTGGGGCCAATGGTTTGTTTTGGCTTATCTTTAGAAGGAATGAGTAGTTTGGGTTCGGACCATATAAGTAAATAGGTACATGGTAAATAATATGAAGATTTTCGTGTCTACCACACCAACAGTGCGTTTGACATAGGTATTGGTGTCTACGTATGGTAGGTATAAACGGTCAATATCAAAGCCTACAATTTCATATTAAAATAATAAAAATGAAAAATAGTTAACTACACAATAAATAGCCTCGAGTAATCCCAGAAGATCCAGGGGGCGTGATCTCATGGGGGGTGGGGGGTGTGGTCTACCCGGAGCCGGATTATGCCCGCTTCAAGAAAAAATGCATTTTTTCTTATTGAATTGGGTTATGGCATACCTTCGTATAATGCTGTAAAAATAGCGTAGAAGATAAAATATGCGGTGATATAGAAAAAAAAATGCGGTAAGTTCAGTTCACCTACAAGTCAGTACATAAATGAAAGAAACTAGGCTTTTTTTACAATGGTAAGTGAAAAAAAAATGTGGCTACCCGTGGATTCACACTGGGATGAGACTGTTTTGTGAAAGCTGGCTTATATTTTTCTAGGGATCAGTTTCCAAAATAGATTAGGAAGTTTGAAAAGGGTAAAGTGCGTCATGGTTAATCCGGCCCTAGGTCCCGTCCCCCTAAACTAGGTTAGGGATATTCAATAAACATCGATTTTTGGAATTACTCGATGTTTTTAATACGATACATCGAATCGATCCGATGTTTTGACAAACTGTTGATTCACTCGATGTATCGATGTATTTTCATAAAACATCGAATACCAATGAATTTAATGAAAACTCAGTTTGATCTCTTAAATTATTCTCATACTTTAAATTTTTTATAAACAATATTTGAATCAGCGATGGTTTCCATGTGTACGGGGATACTCGTTCTAATTTGTCTGATAGGGGTTGGTTAGGGCTGATAGAAACACTTATAGAGCTGATAAAAGTTGTTATATTATAAACCTGACATTAAACGTAAGTAATGGGAGTGAATTTAATGAGGGGTGAGAACGTGCGTTTTGCTTGATGACCGATGACGAACTGATTTTGGTTGCAATATAATTTGCATAAATGTGAACATTCGGGTCAAAGTGTGATTGATGCTTCGGCAAATGTACGTGCATGGTCGTACACCACGAAAAGTTGTTTTTTCTTAGTTATATAGATTTCTTGAACATTCAGCATCCTTTCTTCCTTTATCAAAGCCTTGAACATACACGATAAATGTGCAGACACGGAATGTGCTGGTGTAGGAGTAGTATAATAATTATAACTTGACGCTTGCGTGGAGTTTCAGAGGGCTGACTAGATGAGGGCTTTGTAGTGTGATGTAATGTTGGAAAAAGTACTCGATTTTTAGTAAACATCGATGTTTGTAACCGATACATCGGAAGACATCGATACACACTTCCGATATCTCTTAATAGTCAAAGGATATATCGCATCGAAAAAAAACATCGATGTTTTTTCGAAGTGGACACCCCTAAACTAGGTATCATTTTATTATATTAATACGCCTGTATTGGGGAAGTAGGAGGTAAAGAGTTCCTCAAACTAAAGATCTTCATTCGCAGGAAATAAACATGAAAACAAAGTGCCCAAAACAGGAATAACACGTAACTAAAATAAAACTTAAAATAACAACGAAAGTTAGCATTTTACTTTAAAAAAAAACTAAAGATCTTTCCAAACGACCGAAGTAAAGATTGCATAAAACGAAACGTTAAAACTAAAACGTCAATGTCAAAACAATCAATATTACGCTACAAGTTTCAAGAACCCTATTTTTGCTTCCATTCTTCATTTAATTTACGGAATTTAATTTAGTCAGTTAGCTTCAAAGTAGGTATGGTATTTTTGGTCATCGTGGTTTATGTTATTGAATTTTACTCAGTTTTAAATTAACTATCATATTTTAGCGTATTAAGAATAAAATCAATATATTTTAATGCAACTTTCTTGTCTAGTGCCTAAGTTGTCATTTTATAAAATATAATTAATAATGAATAGTGCAAGTTTGCCCGACGATTGTAGTAAACAATGGGAGATATTGCTGTTGTTGATATCATCTGAAGAGAAGAAAATAGACAGAACGAACGATGGAGAAGTAGAAACTATGGATTATTTTTTAAATAACGAAGGTGTAAGGTGAGTTTCTTCAACCATACATAGCCAAAGAATTAACTTTTTACCTCACTATATAACTAAATCCTCAGGCGTATTTTACTCCAATGGCTCCACCAAATGCGACAGTCCTACGCAAAGAAGATGAGCGACTCGGACACGGCCCTCAAATGTGATGAAGTGTCGTTGCTGTGGAGGCAACGGGGCAACGAAAAGTTCCATGCAAATCTGTTTGAGGACAGCTACAAATATTACTGCAAGAGTGTGGTTTACGCTCCACAGACTGGGCCTATGTATCCGCTGGCTTTGGCAAACAGATCTGCAGCTTTACTGAAGCTGAAGCGGTTTGAGGTGAGCTAAAGGATATTTGTATTTATTGTATAGCTGTTATACCAATACAGTCTTTTAGTGGTACAAATACTGAGTACAGAATAGGATTTCAGATGCAATGGGCCCTCCATTCTAAAACCTCCTTATTGTTTAAAAAGTAATATCACACTTCCTTTATAATTATTGAATATAAGGAACTGGCGATAAAAAAAAATATGACATGTTAAAATGACAAGCCCTCTGAGTTTCTTGCCAGATCTTCTCAGTCGAGGTCGCGTTCCGATCCGGTTGTAGATATAAGAAAAAAATATATGTAAAGTTGACAATTTGTAAGTGCCCCCGTAGGCCTACACAAAAAAAACGATTTGAATTTGAATTTGAATTTATAAATATTTACAAACATTGACAGTTTTATAGAAAAAGACTATCTTTATATCCCAGGAATGCCTATCGGACATCTCGCAAGCGATCATCAGCGGGTACCCAGCCAAACAGCAGCACAAACTACTGCTCCGCCGGGCCGACTGCCACATTGAGCTCGGAGCTCGGGGTGAGGCGAGGGCGGCCCTGCTTGATGGCTCTTACCACACTGCCTCCCTTAACTTGTCTGCTGCACAAATTGGTAATAAACATAATGTAATAGACTAAACTAACCACCAACAGTGTGGTCCCAAACTAAGCAACACTTGTACTATGGGTGCCATTGGTTGACTGTTGGTGATCCCAATGACACCCAGACGAATGGAGCAATTTTATGTAAAACTTAGCTATACACATCAACACTTAATAATTGCACAAATAATATGTGAGTAAGATGACTTACTTTCCTTTATAAATGTTTGTGGAAGTAAAAATCTTTTCAGTCCTTTACATATTATGATTAGGAGCTGGTTTGTGATAGTTGACAATGAATGTAGATAGAGTAAAATACTATGCAATATTTACTGTGAGCTACTGTTGTCTCAGTGCAGATAGAACCTTATTGTAATTGACAGCGGAGTTTGAGAAGAATGTCAAGCTGTTGGAACAGAGGTTGGAGAATGTGAAACAAGTACAGACAACTGCAGCGGACATTCTGCCGGAATGCTATTTGGGAGAGAATGAGAATTTCGTTTCTGCCTCGAAAGCTCTCGAGTTGAGGTAACATTAAAATGAAGTAGCTATTATTACCGATTTTTTATTACATAATTATTATTTAATATTATAAACCGAAATCCAAAGTTTATAAGTTGCAAATCTTTCTTTTTCCTAGGTTTTTTTTGTTGTTGGACCTTCTAAGCCGTAGTTATAGTAGTTAATTTTATTTTCTTTTCACATGAATACTAAATAAACCAACTATGTACTTTCTTCCTACTAACCACCATCCACTTGTCGTCCTAATGCGGCGTGCTGCTTGTAGGCGGGCGGACTCGGCGGGGCGGTTCGTGGTGACGTCAGAGGCGACGCGCCGCGGTGACGTCATGTTCTCAGAGGAGCCGTACGCGTGGGTGACGCTGCCGGCGGACGAGCCGGTGTGCGACTCGTGCTGCCGCGGCGACATCAACCCGGTGGCGTGAGTATAACAAATTGACTTATGAATAACTGGCCCTACTGAAATTTGAGGCCAGCATAATTTTAAACAAGGGTTAGTAGCACTGACGGACAGAGTGGCTGCGAAGTGACTAATTTAGTAACAATATAAATTCAATGTGGATGGATACAGTGCGAGAGAAAGGCCCAAGAAAAGATGGATGGATTGTATTGTTATAAGAGTGATATGAACGAGGTTGGAGTGGATGTGATTATGACAGGAAAGCACGGTGAATGGAAGGAAAAGACATACTGCGCAGACCCCAGATAAAGGCAGATGATTAATATAAATTCAACTTTATGTGCTTTTGTAATACGGTTGATATTAGAATGTATCTAATTGTTACCTAATACCTAAATATGCTATTATAGGAATGTCGAGAAGTATTTTCAAAAACATGTTACGAGCATGTATACAATGATGTATGGTGTGTTGCAGTTGTAGCGAGTGTTCGCGCAGCGTGTATTGCAGCGGGCGGTGCCGCGCGCGCGGCGTGGCCGCCTTCCACCGCTGGGAGTGCGGCGGTGCGCGCGCGCACCTCTTCCCCACCATCGGCATTGCACACCTAGCGTTAAGGTAATAATACCCACCTCATTTATCCATCTCATGACTTGCCTATTGTGATGACCACCGACGGACAGGCTCATGCCTGCATCGCACTGGAGTAGGCAGAGAGACATACCACTAATTACCACGCTAAAATCCTGAAACTTCCTCTGTGGCCTGTCAAGTCTGTGACACCTCTTCATAGACCAAGGTATGGAGGATTTGAATTTTCTGGTCGAGATCATTATTATGGTCATGGATGGTTCTTCTAAGAAATTCATGCACGGTTTTTTACTTAAAAATCTGGATAATTTCAGGTAATTTCTTCAACGGTATAGATAACATATATAACTGGTGTTTTTCACCTGTGGTGTTCAGATTGTAAAATAATTATAAAGTTCATAATCTCAAGATGGTTAACGACGTAAATTTTCTGTCAATAAATGTTTACATCGTAAATTCCTTTGCCTAAATGGGTGGTAAGGCTATGACACCAATACATTTCTCCAGGGTTTTACTACTAAGTGCCTACGAAGGGTTCCCGAGGGTGCCGGCGTCGGAGCCCGACCCCGGCTCGGCGGCCGCGCTGTTCCGCAGCTACTCGCAAGTGGACAACATACACATATACAAGCGAGACACCCCGGCCTTCTACAGGATGTTCAACCTGGTCACCAACTTTGACAAAATGAATAACATGGATTATACACAGTATGCGTTGGTGAGTAGGCCGTTCCTCCATCATATTGTAGGGCTCTAACGCGTAACATCATATTGTAGGGTCCACTCACTTTCCTCTTAACAACGTTTTTGTCAAACTCTATTAATTTATTTAGCATGGAAGGCATCACACCAAAGCAATTATTTTCTCATCCACCTCTTTTTTATTTATTATTATTTTGGTGGTAAACATTTAAATTGATGTAATGCGTGAGTAGGTTATGCACACCTCACTAAACTGGCTTTCTAATTTTAATACCTAAATCTGAGTGAGATTTGACAATTGACAATAGTGTCGTCTGCTCACATTCTGTTGCTGTTCCTGAGAATGTACACCATCTTTAATTCATTGAAAAGAGTAACCATTGAGTTTCTTGCCGGATCTTCTCAGTGCAAGCAGCATTTCGAACCGGTGGTAGATTCTGACTATTCATAAATGCTTTCTTGGCTTACATGAATAAAAGAATAATTGAGTTTGAGTTGAGTTAACTTACTATTCTTATACAGGTTTGAAACAGAAAGGGTATGCTTTTTGTTTCAAAACTTAAGTTTGTTATTCTAAAACAGCTTTGGAGGAAACTTGAAAAACAAAAGGTGTTACAGGGATACAGCTGTTGACAGATTTCATAAGTCTACAAAACCTTTAGTACTTCAACTCTCTCACGAAGCCGATAGTTTTAGACTTACAAAGTAAAGTTGCAACAAAAAATAGTATACCCTTTCTGTTTCACCTAGTATATATCTTTCTCCAGACAGCGACAATGCTGACACTGTACCTGGAGAAGTTCACGTCGTTCTTCGAGCACCTGCCGACCAGGGTGCCGTACCCGCTGTCCGGGTCCGAGCTGCGGCTGTTCGCCGCCGCGGTGGTGCTGCGCAGCCTCGGCCAGCTGGTGTGCAACGGCCACGCCGCGTTAAGCCTCTCGACCGTTGAGGAGGACGATGGAAGAAATGGTGAGCGGGTCCTGGAATATACCTTGACGTTTTTCTGAACTATTTATCTATTCCCCGGGACGCGTCGAGGGTGAAACCTCTACGATAACACATTTTAACCCCTGACGAAAAAAGAGGGTTGTTATAAGTTTAACATGTGTATCTGTGTGTCTGTGTGTGGCATCGTAGCGCCAAAGCGAATTAATGGTTTTTTTTAAATCCTAGAAAGGTATTCTGATCTAAAGTGTCTCACCTAAGCTTCATGAAAATTGGTTCAGCCGTTTGAAAAGGATCAGGTCTTTTGTAGTTTAAAAAGTCGTCGCATTGGGGTTTTTTTAATTTTCAATTTAGAGTTATTTATTGAAAGAAGTGAACTAGTATGTAAATCTACATATTTCTTGTGTTGTGTGATTAATGTATAGACCACAAAACTTGGGCCAGGCGTCACCATTGGAGACCATTGTCGATCCTGGCTTGCAGGAGTAATAGTAGTGGGAATGTGTGGTGAGATTAGTCCCATTTAAAAATAAAAGTTCTTTGTGAATAGATGGCTTTGCAAATCAGAATTTGTCACCAAACAGTTATGATCTTGTGGTAGCCTCCTTTACTACCTATACAATGACACCTTTCCAATTCTACATTTTAAACTTACAAAAAACCTGTGGGTATTCCGTACGTTTTTTCAAGAAGCTCTAAAAAATCTACCAATGGCGGCAATAGTATCTAGAATTTTCTAGAATCCTATTGTATAATCGACATTGATGACTGATGTTTTCGGATCTGTTGTTTTGAGAATCAGACCGGTATTTGCGAATCTGCAATGTTTGCGTTTAACGTCTGTCATTTTGCGATTTTGTCTTGCCTATTGCGACCACTTGCGAAAGTTAAATAGCTTTTATCATTATGCAAATCCGTCGGGTTTTCGTTAATTAATACAAGCACCTGCGAAAAAAAATGCTAACGTTTGTTGCTTTGCGAATCTGTTCTTTTTTGCGTTATGTACGACCATTTGTGAAAATTTAATAAAGTGTCATCATTTTGCAATTGCGACATTTTGTAAAGCTACAAAAAATGTTGTGTTACTCTGTCACAGTCGTTTGCAATTTCAGTGTGTTGTCCGCAGGTCGGACATTAACGGAGCGCGAGGTGCGGCGCGCCACCGCCATCTACCCGACGGCCGCCATGATGAACCACTCCTGCGACCCCAACATCATCAACACGTGAGTTCACTCGATATATTTTAATTACAGCGCCTCAGTGTTTGATGTACGAATATATGTAAGGTAAATTCTCAAAATATCAATGCCTATATTATTGTTCTCAGACCATAATCAGAAATAAAGAATATGTAATATTAAACTTATTTAATATGCTTAAGTGCGGACTAGTGATGCGTAGATACAAAATAGATTTAGATATAATTGTAGTTTCAGAGTACGTCATCAGATGACGTTTTATCACCATCAGATATATTTTGTGGCAGGTACTTTTTCTTTATTTTCTTTTTCTTTAGCATTTACTCAGGCGTCATGAAAAATATCTTGTGATCTTAAGCCCTCTGCTCCAAGTCACGCAATATTTCAGAATTGTTTTTTTTTTACGTGCCTATCAGTAATTTTTTTTTTTTTACAAGAATCGATACTAAAACAGATTTTGACATAATCGATCTATGCAACCGTAAAAACGTAGCAGACTAAACGTAGCAGTCTAAACATAGCAAATAAACAACCAATTGTCGCTCGCGATTAATACCCACCTGTAGGGGAACGCGACACTTGGAGAATTCAAATCTTATACATCTAATTTACGTAGGTGCTAGCGATTCTAGGGTTATTTTTCCCGGGCACTTTATGGCCCTGTCGCGTTCACCTCTGATATGGCAGTCAGAGTTCTTGATTACACATTATAAATGAATGTACAATACAATTTTTGTTTCAATAAAAAATATCACAATATTTAATAACATATTTCTCAAAAGCGAGTATACAACAATATAAAACTTATCAAATATACATCGAGTTTGGACAACGGAATAAATAACAAAATTATGAACGTGATGAAGAATAACAGGATTCGCTACTATTCTATTGCACGGATCTGCCAGCCGGGGTGGTTAATAGCGCAACACTCTAGGGGTTAAATTGTGTGGCATGTGGTACAGGTTCCACAACAGCCGGCTGATAGTGCGGTGCGGGCGCGAGCTGCCCGCGGGCGGCGAGGTGTTCAACTGCTACGGGCCGCACCGCGCGCGCGAGCCCACCGCGCACCGCCGCACGCAGCTGCGCGCGCAGTACTTCTTCACCTGCGCCTGCACCGCCTGCGTGAGCGTCGAGAAGCGGGACTTTGTCGTGAGTCATTGTCACTACTTATTATACATTCCACTTTGACGAGTGTAGGCCGCTCGGCTCACTGCACATGGTGGTTGCGAGTTCAAATCCCGTCGGGGAAAATTTTGGAAATAGCCTTTTCATAATTGGCCCTGTTCTGGGTGTCACTGGGATCGCCCCCAGTCCATTGTACGGTATCCATAGTACAAGCGTTGCTTAGTTTGGGACCATACAGTTGGTGTGTCAGTCTGGCGATATTTATTCCCATATCACCATTTTGTAAGTTTGCTTACAGACAACTCTCATCATAATCATACCGGTAATAAGCTGATTAGTAGAACCCATTCACACAGAGACGTTATAATTTTTCAGTCGTTTTGATCAGATTGAAATGACGGAGCGAAGCGACGCATCGCACAGTATATAGCGCCCTTTAGTTTAGTCGTAATATACCGATAGGTACCATAATTGACGCCAGTGTGTGTGGTGCAGTCGCTGTTCTCGGCGTACGCGTGCCAGTGGTGCAAGGGGCCGGTGCTGTGGGGCGGGCGGCGCGCGCTCTGCCAGCACTGCCAGGCCGAAGCGCAGCCCGAGCGCGCGCTCGCCGCCCTAGACAAGGCCGACGAGCTGATCGCGCTAGGTACGTCGAACAACTCACTAAGGCAGGGGTCGGCAACCTTTTGAGTCGGAAGAGTCAAGAATTACAATTTACAAAATTTCAAAGTTTTTAAAGAGCCACTAATTTTGTTCTTGCCAACCATAAATAGTATTTTATTGATAAAAAAATAATCTATTTAATTATAAGAAAAATATCTATGAAAAGCGTGTACGAGTGGCTGAGGGATAGAAATAGTACCTAATGATCGTTAATCGATTCAGAACGATTTTAAAGGTTTTTTTTTATAAAATAAATCTTTTTTGCGTATGATTCTTAAGAGCCGCAGCTTCACACCCAAATAACCACATGTGGCTCGCGAGCCGCAGGTTGCTGAACCCTGCACTAGGGCCAAACTCGAAAAGTTTAACAACAATTAGATTTTCATTGTACTTTATTTGGTACTAGCTGACCCGACAGACGTTGTCCTGTCTTAACTTTGAGTGTTTAGTACGAATTGTTCCGCTCAACTTTCTTGATATTTTCTTTCCTGAGATCCTTCTGACGATAATAAACACAACAAAAGAAGAATTAGCGAATTCGTTCCATCCGTTCACGCGTGATGCGATGACCAAGGACATAGAGAATCATGTTTTTGTCGCATACCCAGTCTGTCTCCCAGTGGCAGCACCTGGGACCCGTGATGGGTTTTGATGTCGTAATAAAAGGTGTAACTGTTTGGTTAGCGGAGCGCGCGGGGAGCCCGGAGGAGCGGTGCGAGCGAGTCCACTCGGCGTTGCGGCTGCGGCAGCAGGTCTGGTACCGGCACCACACCGCGCTGCGCACCACCGCCGACAGACTCGCACGACTCTACGCCGACGCCGGTGAGCTAACACACGGCGCCGCCTGACAGAGCGGGACGGGGACACACGACAGAACAGCCATACCATGACACCTATTACGTTACATATTTTGTTTAACTAAGTTGGCAAACAAACGGAGGAACCGCCTGATGTTAATCAATTATTTATATTAATGTCATCACCGTTTGGCGCAGTGTTTCGAGCGTAGGCCGCTCGGCTCACTGCATCGGGTGATTAGGAATTTGATTCCCATCAGGGTAAATCTCAGAAATGGCTTTTTCGTACCCATAGTACAAGCGATGCTTAGTTCGGGATGATACAGATGGTGTGTTCGTCTGGCGATATTTATTATTTATTTATTTAAATATGAATTATTGCAAATTTAAACATATGCCAGTGCCATACGAGGCAAAGCTCGGATCTACGTGAAATGATCGAACCATACCGTAGGCTATAGATGCTTGCAATAACAGAGTTACTGCTCGCACGTTGTCGACGTAAAGGTGACAAAGGGCCCCTCCCTTTGTCACCTTTGTCACCATGGGAGTGTGTTTTGGCTTCGGGCTTTATGAACATTCATACGTCATAGGCAAATAGGAGTGCTCTAACTCAGCAAATTAAACTATACCTACGCATCAATGCATATAGGCTATCATACGCAAGAACTGTTGTCAGAAAGAGATGAACATACATTTTGAGTTAAATTCGGTTTCGCCAGAACTAAGTCGAAACTGGATTTAACCGAAAATTTGGTCCCGCCGAGCGTATATTGTATAGAAACTAGCCAACTAGCCACTAGCCGGGTTTTATTGGTGGTAGGGATCTAGTGAACTGACTTTTAAAACTGCTTTCGTATTTCAGGCGATTTCGGTAAAAGCGTGGAGCTTATCAAACAGAACATACAAAGCTTGGAGTATCAGTTCGGATCGTTCAGTGTTGAGGTGAGAAATTAATAATCTGCTCCAGCACTAGCATTCACCCGCGGTCTTCCTTGCGTGGGTTTTAAGAACAAAAAGTAGTGTATGTTTGGTATTCCGGAGTGTAACGTCTCTAACCTAGACTTTGTTACAATTCGTTCGGACAAACTTACAGATAAACAAACGTTCCAACTTTCACATTTATATTGGTAAGATTTTTTGTCAAAAGTGTGACATTACCGGCCTCATATTTAGGTGAAATTAATTTCACATTTAACCGTCTATTAAATGATATTATTCCTCAAATTTATAAACTAATAAATCCATTAACATTAGATTTACAAAGCATTTCAGGGTAAAGTTCTTAGAGTAAACCTACGTATTCCTTTACAGGTGGCACATGAGCTAAGAAAATTATCAGATGTGATGCTGGAAAGGATCATCCACAACTCACAGAGTTCCGATTACGGGTAATTGGTTTGTTGACTTATGTTAAGTGCATAATTTTACGCGAAAATTATAACTAATTGTACAATGGCATTACAAATTGCATACTTTTGTGTAAAGTATTCATAAATGCATTGTACATTTATATGAATTAGGTTGATATAATTTCTGTTTTACGATTAATAACATTTAAATATTTTTAATAACTCCCAAAAAAAGACCTAATAAAAAAACTGGAAAGAAGTCAGAGTCCCCACTGCTTATCAAAGCCATTCCCACAGGGACTGGTGTCTGGAGAGCCACAAGATCATCAAGAAGGCGGTGCAGCTGATGGAGCTGAACTACGGCAGCTGGGAGCCGCTGGTGAAGCGGCTGCGCGACCAGGAGGCCTTTGTGGCCTCCCTCCTGGCGCACTCCGCCTCCCCGGACAGCGTCGACTGCGTGCATCGCAACTTACATTACAACCTCAAAATATGAGTTGCGGCTTGAAGGATCCACTGGTGACGTCACGCTGCGGATCAACACCTGTAAAGGGGCCATCCATAAATTACGTCACACGAATTTCATGATTTTTTGACCCCCCACTCCCCCGACCTTGTCACAGCTTGTCACATTTGTGAGACCCCCCCTACCTAGTGTGGCGTCATTTTTACATTTAGAAATTAAAACAGCAGTTCCGAAATTATTTTTATTTCCATTTTAATTATATAAAAAAAAAATTAACGTCAAAAAATGTGATGTCACAAAATTTGGGACCCCTCCCCACCCCTTGTCACACTTCACACAATGTCACACTTCGTCGACCCCCTCCCTCCCCCTTAACGTGTGACGTAATTTATGTATGGCCTCAAAGGACAGCAATGGAATCCAGTACAGGGCTCTGAATTCGCTAATTTGGGGGCAGTGAGTACAATTAAAAAGTGCAAAAAGTACTCAATGCATCCCGTGCATTTTAACTCAAATGTCTATGAGTGAATCTCGCTTCCGCAGCTGTCGTAAACGTGACATTGACGTCTTCATACTTCATTAATTATCTTTGAGCTATGGTTAGTATATGTATAATATTTATATTCTTTATGGATTTCGGCCCACATTGAATCAAAGATTGGTTTATAAATAATGAACTGACTTAAAATTCTGTAGATATAATATATAATAAATAATATTGTTAGTAGGTATTTTACGAAATTGTTTAGCTCCATCGAACCTGCTAGCCGGGTGGGATTTCTGTGGGGTCATAAAAAGAAATACTCTAACCTAAACCCATCCTGGTCGCTCTGCTTGGGTAGTATTTAGAAAATGTCAACATACACCAGTGCAGTGGCCTAAGCATTAGCCAGCCAGTTTATTAAATGTAGTAACAGACGAATATCATATAGCTGAATATCATTCAGGCCGCTAGGTGAACGGCGCTGTTTAGTAAAGAGGCTAGGCTGTTGATTGAACGGCTAATTAAGCTAGTTGGCTGCGTATAGATAAATAGGCACAGTTGCCTGCACCACTTAGGGAACATTACCAGAATAAGCTGAGATCTTTTAACTTTTTCACGTTTTTATTTTTATTCTATGATCACGGGTGTCTATATAATATAGAGAGCTCAGATTATGCCGGATATGGTCCTTGAGACGCGCAGCCGATAGTAAATATACAGAGAATACTACGACACAATGATTATTAAAGCAACGGTAAGTCAGTACAGTTTTGTAATGATATATTTTGTTATACTCTCATGTCTGATACCTACCTATGTCTATTAATGACGACACAATAACATAGTCTATTATATTGCTCATAATGCTATATTTTAATACGATTTTAATAACGTTTGTTATATTTACGCGAGTAATTAGGTGTTACAGATTTAATTAAAACTAATTGTACGGATTTTGTTGCGTTCATGTTGTTTTTATATATACTTTGCTGGTGTTTTGCGGGCTTTCCATTTACTACACTGCAATTTTAATCAACTGTGTCATAAGAGGCGTGTTAGCTGTAAAATAATCAAATCTATGGAATATAAGAGCTGTCGTCCGTGGCGGTGGAAACGCAAAACAAATGAAACGCCACTTTGGTCGAAAACGAGTTTTATAGACACATCGATAGAGAATATAAAACCCTATCGTACTGTATATAAAACTCATTTTCGACCAAATTGGCGTTTCATTTGTTTTCC
Organism: Notodonta dromedarius; assembly: GCA_905147325.1. NCBI lineage: Eukaryota > Metazoa > Arthropoda > Insecta > Lepidoptera > Notodontidae > Notodonta > Notodonta dromedarius. Next base: position 13,221,262 of record LR990160.1, read on the forward strand.
TTTCCACCAACGAATATGCATCGAGTCGAGTCTAGTGACTAAGGCCGGGGCCGCACCAATAAGGCGATTGCGATGCGACGCCGATTTGTAAAGAGTTTTATAAGGGTTTGTTATTATAAAATCGCTGTCGCATCGGAGTCGTCTCGCCGACACGGCTCCGGCCTATCAGCAGACAGAATAGATAATCGATTGTTCGACATACACGTGGGTGTACGCGATACACGATGCGTTTTGGGTAGAAACAATAATTCATAAACCTAGACGGGTTACTGTTATACGAGTACATGACTCCATTAGCAAAAAAGTCGTGCCTGGCCATTTTTCCCAAAAAAAAAATATACCTACGACAGGCTTTAGACGTTCTTATGACATAGTTCCGTGATAAAATCCAGGAATGGAAATGAAAAAGAAAACACTATAAAATCCGTAAAATTATTTGCTTGGGACCATTCAATTGGAGTGTTGGTCTGGCGATATTGGTACCAATAACCGAAAGTTAAATAAACAATCGCGCATAATTGTAGGTTTATATAATAAAAATATATGATATGATAGGCTTACGCCAACATAGTGGAATTTGGCGTGGATCTCCCGTGTTTAGGAGAGGCCTGTGGCTAAGTTACTCAAATATAGGTAACCTTTATGGCTGTGTGTGAATAACAAACTCGTGAAACTAAATAGTGAAATAATTGTGATCATTTTTCATGTTAAAGTGCAAAGCAATAAATAGTTTGAAGGAGCGTTCTTGCCGCAAACATTCGTATCATTCGAGCATTACTTTGCGCACTTTGCCTTAATTTCCTGTAAGGACTATTTATTAGGTTACCACTCTACGACCGTTGACCGATTCATCGACCGATGGTTGATTGAGATGAGACGATGTCGATCGACAGTTTCTACATATAGCAACGTTCGATCGATCATCGATCTAACGTCCATCAATTGGTGTGGTAAAAATAGCTTCACACGCGCGTGTAAGTAATCTTTTTAAAGCTTGGCATTGCTCAGCTCTATATATTATTAATTACCTCCTCGAATGTTCATTATAAGACATCAAATATTATATATATAAATGTTTTTGTTAAAAAGTCACACACATTTTTCATTGGTCCTCAAAGTAGGTGTTAAGCCGTTAGGTATAGGTATAATGAGCGAATGCTTGCGAGGAGAACGCTACGCGTCGGTCTGTCACGGGATTTCTCGTATTTGCTTTTGCTCCACGCAATAGGTTGTTTGCAATTACGTCACTAATTGTGGACACTAGTATCATAGGGCGACAAATTTGTCGACTCCCTCGTGAGTAGCCCTGGCCACCTAAGGGCCTAGCGAGTTTATTGTTTCTTTTCACAATGGAAATGTGAAAAGAAAACGCGTTCGATGCGTTCCCATTTGACGTTTTGATTGGTATACTTTGTTTTCTTATATTTACGCGAATACATCAGTGGAATCATTGAAATAAAACTATTTTACGGATTATATTGCGTTTATTTACTTTTCTATGTTCCCGACGTTTCGGCTGCTTTACAGCAACCATGGTCACGGGGGGACTGAGGTGTTAGACGTCCTGATGTCATAGTTAATAACTGGGTACCCTCATATTTAACATAAAAAAACGCGATAGAATCCGTAAAAGAGTTTTATTTCAATGGTATACTAAGTGTTTGGAGTAGGCCAATCGGAGCGCTAAACGCGGTGCGTTTACGTTTTGATTGTGAAAAGAAACTTGCGCTAGGGTCTCTGTGCTAGGCGTGCAGCTCGCAATCGAAATCCTTTGGACAGGTCGATGCGTACCTACCTTAAAAGTTTTTTTATACTTTAATTGGCGGTGACAAACTAGTCTAAACACGAGCAAAATTAAGGAATATTTACTGAAAAACATGTGAAAATATATGAATGTATACTTAGGTATTTAATTAATTATGTGTATGTATATTTATAACTAAAACTGTATGTATGATGTTATAAATCTTTTGGTGGCGAGTAATGATAGGTACCTATATAATTTAATGTCTGTGTAACTTCTTGTATACTCGTACAATTAAGAGTTTTCTTTTCTATTCAAATTTTATCAAATGTCAGCTGATAGAAATAAACTCATCAGATATTTGTTTGTGGTAAGCTATGTTCATCATCTTTAACATTTACTAAGGCGCCATATAAAGCTTTATTAGCTTTATTCATCATTACAATATGATCATATATTCTCTTACATTGTAGCGAATGGGATCATTTAACTATAAGATTAACTTTAGTAGAATTTTGTATCGATTACCTAAAGAATGTATGTACTGGGCAGTTCAGGCTGTATCTGGAAATCGTATTGATGTCCACAATACGGACACGCCTAGTGTGGATATAAAATATTTTTTAATTAGAAATTTATTTGGTGGACGTTTTTTGTTTTATGGAATATAATTTTTAGGTAAGTATTATTATTTATTTATCATTCATATTTGTTGCTCTGTTCGTGGTTTGATTAAGATTTGTCACCGCCATTTAACAGAATTGTACCTCATGAATATGAATATACAGCGGTTTTGTTTTTGACTTAGTTTGTTAAGAATATTAGCACTTAAAATTATTATAATTATTAAGTATATGTTGATAAGTACTCAATTTACTGGTTGAAAGTTCTAATTGAAGCACAAATAAAAATATTCATAAATGTGGTTTTTTTTATAAAAATACAGTCTAACGGTAATATGATCACCGTTTCCTAGTTATACGTAAAAATGAAATTTCTTTAACCGCCGAACTTAACATGTATTTATAAACATTTTTTAACAGTGGAATCATTATTTTCTTTCTAACTAATTGGTAGATAAAAAGAATATAAACCAGAATGTTATTTGTTTAGTTTGTTGATAATCGAGTTCAATAAAGGGGTTGTTCAATCTCAATTGTTTATTTATCTGTGATTCTTATCAAAGAGTAATTCCAAATTAAATGCCCGTGTAAAAATATACTATCTCTTCTGGTTAGGTTAGGTTAGGTTGTTCCCGAGAATTCCCGATACTTGTTTTCCCCGGGAATTTCCGGTATTCTTCTAATTCTATCTAGTCCCGGTACTGGCAAGAATTCCCGGGAATTTCTAACTAATATTTTCAAATATTCGCACCATTTCGACTTTCCATATAACCGACATCATCACACGTCATAGCAAATACGGACTAGGACGTGCATTTTCGGAGATAATCAGTTTCATAATTTCGAACTTAATAAATAAGTTTAGTAAATTCGATTTTGACATGAAATATCAGTGTAAAATCTATAGATGATATTAAATAATATTTAAGGGCTATTTCATAAAAAAACAAGATATAACTATGTAGCTTTGAAAAAAAATACTATCAATTGGAGGTTACTGAAGGGGACCTAAGCCAGATGGTTCAAATCAAAATAGCTAAAGGAGAAGTAACGCGATCGAACTTTCCCTTTATCAGACATTGGTTTCAGTCCTGTCCTGCCGGTCTAATTACTGGCTACCTTCACGATGTCATCACTTCATCATGTTGGTGGTTTGCTTCCAGCTAGGCTATCTTTACCATTTTGGTTATTTTGTCCTATCGCCCACTTACGTCTGCCTAATTTAGCTTTATGATCCGCAAATAGAATCTTCTACCGTAATTCAAATTCAGATAAATGAGAAACAGGACGTGGAGAGGGATGCAAAACATTCGTGCCTCGATGTCTTTGTTCAGGCGACAACTTGTGCGTCGAAATTTCGGCTTCATTCATAATGATTGATGACTTACATTATCAATCATGAGCCTAATACTTTTTAACAAAGCCTCTCGCAATATAAGGCACTGAAGTCATCTTCAACTCCCTGCATCTAGTTCCTGGTGTTCGAAATTAACACACGCTGCCAATTAGAAATTAAAAACTATGCAAAAACGGTCGGAAATTTCGAAATTTATTGGATTAGTTCACTAAATAAGTAAAATGCTTAATATACATGTTAATGATAAAATTTTAATTAAAAAAAGCACAAAATAGCCTTAAAATATGTTTTTTAAATAACTATTCAACGTTTGTATTGGGTTCCGAATTTCCCGGTATTTCCCGTAACTGGTGTAAGCCTTGTACCGGGAATTGCCTAGCTCTCCTCAGTACCGGTACTGCAAACCCTACTTCTGGTATATGGGGTATTTTATTTATATATCTCTCTTAAAACTTCCTTAATAATATCTCTTTATCTGTGATCCAAAGAGTTTATTGTAGTATTGTATTCTCTTTGTGCTCTTTGCTGCTGTCTAAAGTGAGTGAAGAGCAAGAGCGCAGAAATTTTAAATAACCCTATTATAATTAAAAATATATTATTGAAAAGATAATTAAAATGTGTCACAAGCTTGATACACCCAGGATATTACAGGGCATAAAGTAAGACTATAGTGATGCACAAAACTGTGGCTTTAGGGAGTTCAAAAGACTTACCGCCGCCCACTATAGATAGGCGTCTGGCGACGTCTCCGAGCTTCCGCCCCCGCTGGTGCTGACCGTGGGTGCGCCAGTGGCACTTCTCCTGTCTACCCATCTCAGCGTAGGTACATCATCGCCCGCGTAATATATTCTTCCTCATTAGGTAAGTGTCAATATCTCCGCGCGAAGAAGCGCAAAAGGATGGGCACCAACTTTAAGGTCCTACGGCTCCTACCCCTGGTTTGCAGTGACGAAACATAAACCGGTTTATTATGTGGTTGCCATATATAGTGCTGTCCAAAAATAGAGACAATAAACATGTTTTCTGTGAATGTTTCGTTCACTGCTGCGTTAGTCTTTTGAGAGAAAGGTACGTACCACGGGCCTTTGCCCGTCTACAGAAATCATTACATGTATAGACTTCTTAATAATTCAGTTGGCTCATGTGTAAGTAAGCAATCTACATTGAAAGACCCTGATTCGTGAATGAATAAACGGTACAATACAATTACCACATAAACATCTGAACAGCTGGGCCCGCGTGCCGGTCCGCGGATACAGCACTTCAGTAGCCCGGCGGCGTCGACGGATTACGGTTTTCTGTCGCGAACATTCGCGTACATCAAGTGCGATTCCGTTTGCAGTAGTCGACGGCGCGAATGTTAAGTCCTCGTCATTCCTGAATTATACAAAGGATCGGTCCTTGCGGCAGGGGAGAGAGAGCGCGTTTTTTTTTTAAACGAGATTTAGCAAATTCCCCTCGTCGCCGGCGGCGCAGCTGTGTACACAGCCGAACAATGTGGCGATATAATAATTTAGTTATTACCTTGGGAAATATTTGGGCACACGTGTAGTTAGTGACAGTACATTCCTGTGATCGGAAATCGAGACCTGAGTCAGCATGCGGGGCCGGCGCGCGCGCAGCCGGCGGCGCCGCGGGCCCGGGCCGGCGCCGCTCGCCGTGCGCGTGCTGCTGTTGCACTGGAGACAGGTAACCTATCCTATGCTGCTTCGAGCTTATGTATGTTCCTCTCGTTACCCTTATTCTTTTTCATTCATAACACGAGTCGTTTATAATATATAATGTGTCCAAAACTGCTAGAAGTCGTTATGTACTCGCAGACATGGTGGTGCATCCGCTATGCTGTCTTAGAAGGTGCGGTGCTGCTTTAGGCTGGTATCTAATTTAACGTTTGTCTACTATTAAACCTCATTACATTTCACTACTAGTGTACGAATCTTGGCCTTATTTATTAGAAAGATTTTGTTGTGATATTCCTGATTGGCGATTAGTTTCGTAAACAACGATACTTTGCAGGTGAGTGAGTGGCGACAATTTGGGAGCAACCCGGTGGTGGTAGTGCGAGCGGTGCGTGCGGCGGCGTGGCGGGTGGCGGTCGGCCGCGGCCGCGCCGCGCCTCTACGAAGGTCGGCGCGGGCGCAGCGGCTGGCGCGCGCCGGCCACAGCTCGCCTCGCTCGCGGCACAGTCGGTTCGCCGCCGGCGATCAGAACAGACGCGCGGCCGGCACATTGCTCTGATAGTTCGCGAACGCACACGACATGAGCACCGGAAGGAGGAAGCTTTCGTTCCTGGGCTTCGCCCCGCAGGTCAGTGGCAAGATATTTATCCCGCGGCGCCTGCGCTTGGCGACCACCTGCAGGAGCGGTGGGACCGCCCGTTGCGTACATAGTGAGCATTAAAACATTTAAATACGCGCGGACGGATGTTTCATTAAGTACATGAACGCTCCTAACAAAAAATAATAACTTTTATAAATAATATTTTACATAGTCATTATCGGAAACAGCGTTGGACACGTGACTGGTCAATCACACGCAATGTTGTGCCTATATGTGAGTTCAAGTGACGATCGGATTGTTATTCGGGAGCGGATGCTATCGAAATTTTTAGAAAACCGAAATAATGAAAGAACCTTACTGTTTACCTATGAGATAAATTGAAAGAAAATCAGGGACCTTTGACAATATCTTTGGTAGCTCGTAGTGGGGCCAATCTTAGTCAGTTTTACATATACTTACTTGTTCAATTATTTTTATAAATTAACCGGCCCAACATTTTGATAATGGGTAAGTACTCGTATAAACTGATAGTATTCATGCGATCTTTTCAGGCTTACATTATTAGCGTAAACTCCTAGTACGTGACTATAACTATTGTACGGGTGATTACCGTACAGTAATTTACGTATGGTTCGAAAATGTAAAAACAAAGTACAGTATAAAATGGTTTATTTATCTCAAGTCAGTCTAATATGTTAATGGTACAATGGTTTTGGTAAAGTATGGTTATATGGTAAAATTGGTTAATGGTTGTGAGCACACGAACTGATTGGTGGTTAAACGTGTACTGGTGGTGTAAATGGTCTCATTAGCACGTGTTAGCGTAAACGCTGACTCGACGCGACATGTGTAGGTAGGCGCTACTTGCATCCTACAGCCATTATAAAACTTTTCGTTGAAACTTCTCGAGAAATGTTTGGGAGCGTGTATTGCCTTTACACAGCTTGCAGTAGGAGTAAATTGGGAGAAAACGTTACGCTTGAAAAGCGTTACGGCCCTTCCAGGCATCCCTTAGTTCTTTTGTAAAATACTTTGAAACGTCCTCTGTGAAAAAGTTGTCTCAAAAACAACTAGATAGCGAAGTGAATTTCTTTGTAACGTGTACTGTAGAAAAGTTATCTAAAAAAGATTATTCAGTTATTCACGTGATTGGATAGTGCGACACCAAACAACTAAAATTTAGTGAATGCATCTACGTTCCCGACGGGAGTCCCCGACCACACATTCTTTTGTAGCTATCAGCATTCGTTACAAACATATCAGAGCCACAAAATGGGCGGATCATTGACAGGATGCGAGCCCGTGAACACGCCGATCTCGAGCGATAAAGTGGCGTCATAATATCATACTCTGAATGAAATCTGATGAGTGTACGGTCGATAATTATTTGTAATAGACGTTAAGTGTTTACCATTTGAATCAATCGGATCGTGGCGAACGCGCCGCACGCGCACATCGTCGATACCGCGGTATTTATTAGTTCAATAAGTGATATATGGTAGGAGGAAGGTATCTCATAACAAACTTATAAGGCTGATCTAGGTAACAGTAGCACCACACTACAAGTTCCAAGTGTTAGGCAAGGGCCTTAGATAGTTCAGTACAGAATACTTATTAGTTAGTTAATCGATCTCAATTGTGAGAGAAAATCTTTGACTTTTTTAATTGTATTAGGTACTAACAATGTGAGATTATTACATAGTGCCCGTGGGCTTAGAACATTCGTTTATTGTCCGGGATGGGAGTTGAACCCGACACCTCTCTGTTACGGGAGCGGTTCTCTAACTACCAGGTTACGCTAATCCCATTCTAGTACCATACAAATTTTTGTTTCAGTTCCAACCTATCGCTCTGGATGTTCATGTTAACATTAACTATTTAACATCATAACACGATTAACAACATGATTAACAACATGATTAACTTCGTGTTATTATCGTTCGTTAGAAGCGCGAGTAGCTAGCAACGATTTGGGTCTTTTTTACATGGGTTTCCTGTCTTCCCATTCCTTTTTCCATTAATTTCGTTCGGATGCCAAGACACTTGGCTCTTCCCTGGGGCTCTGTAGGTAGAGCCAAGCTGTAGCCAGTTGACTACAGCTCAAATACGGCTTACTCGACTGGGGAAGTACCAACCTCTCACAGAAGATCAACGTAAAGTAACTATTATAGCTCCGTTTCCTACGAACAGTGAGAGAGCCGAAAGCCCAAACCTCCTCTGCCATTCCTTCCCCTTCCTCTATCGCACCCTCCTTTAGGTCTGCAAGGTGCGATGATGCCTTTGGCATTGCAACCACCTATAGGATAAGGTTAGTGCTTTGAAAGACAGTTTATAGAGTGTAAGGCGTATAGATAAAAATAATGGTTTTAGAACCTCAAATCGGAGGACTACCTAATCGGAGTTTGTGCAGACATCGTAGGGAGTCAGTGACCCTTCCCCACAGAATTTGTCTTGTTTTTAATTCGGCTGGTCCTTCTAAGGAACCGTTACCGAAACGATTCATTTTCCTTTTAGTACGGTACTAACAAATTGATGGTAGTTGTCAGTCAGACCTGAATGTTAAGCGATTCGTCCTCCGTCCATTATTCTCCGGCAGCCTACATTACGTGCCACCAAACAACGAAATATCATTATTGCTATTAGTTTTCAAAAATTTTATGTGAGTCGAATCGTGACATGGGATCACCTTTGTCGTTATACATCGGGCGATGCGCGGGAGGCGACTGTCTCGTGACTGACTCGCGCGAACGTAAAGTACGAATGTCGCTAGTACAGTGTAATTAGCGGCGCGGTCGGCGGGTCGGTGACAGCCGCGCGGGTAGCCGATGTCGCCGACGAGCGATAGCGCCCACTCATGTTGCGGAGATTTGAATGTCGCGATGCACATTGATGACCGCATGTTATTACACATTAGCCATGAGCACGCCTGTTGGTATTCTTCAGTCCCTTCTCGTATATGCTTAGGGATAGTAATTGCTTCTCAAGTCAAGTGGTAATCAATGTCAATGAAAATCAATGTTTCCAATTCCAATGGTGATGGATGATCATTGAATTTGCAGTGGTAGAGCAACCGGGGTACTACCTCACTCTCACAGAAGCTCTCTATTATAGCTGCTTTTCCTACAATGAGTAAGAGAAACGGAAGCCCAACCCGCATACTCTCCCCCCCCCCCTCTGTCCAATAGCACATGGGGTCAGTAATATGCTAGCAATGACTGTAGTATTACAAGCTTCTATTGGGTTACGGTAACTGCTTAACATCAGACAGGTTATAAGCTTGTTTGTTTGCCGACTTTAGTCTACCATTTAATAGGTACGACTATAGTCAGTACATGAGACGTGCCGCTTGTTATAGTCGCAATAGGTACGATACGATTGAATCATTGTACTTATTTTTATTTAATAAAACGTTTTGTTATCAGCGATGATGTGAGCCATAACCCTTGCTACTGTGTTTATAGAGCCACGGCTCGCGCGCAAGCGCCGCGATACATAATAATATTAACAGTACATGGGCGGTGAGCTGAGGTAGCGTGGCTTGGACGCCCGTACATAGTACGCAATCAGAAGGTGCCTACATGAATACAGGCTAAACAACCACTCTCAATTACTTATACTCGGGCTTCTGAGTATTAGAACTCTCTGCGGGTGGCAGGATAATAAAAGGTACAATACTCGTATAGTAGGGTCATTTATAAACACATATTATGTACTTTTGGCCAATAGTTTCGCTCCTCAGAACTGAGGGAACGGCGAAGGAGAGACTTTAAATTGACAGACACTATAATTTTTGGATTTTTTCCATCTGTGCATGCACACAAACACAATACGTAGAAAGTGCTGAAAAGGTATCATTGAATATTTGCTTTAATTATTGATATTAAATATAATTTAATTATAAACTGAATGTAGGTATACTAACATGAGTTATTCACATAGTAAATTATCGTAATGTGTCACCGGTTGAAGCGTAGCTTGGCTAGTACAAAATAAATTGCATGCAGCGTATGTAGTGGTATTCGAGCGCGACGCGCCTCCGATACTCGATACATCTGTGAACACCGGAGCCGGGAATTTACACCCTCAGTACTTAATGACGATAACTCGGCCATGAAGGGAGATTATAGTTACCCCGCTGTCCCAAATAAGTCAGTTTGTACTAAGTATTAAACAGACATTAATTATTATCTAAGAATCGGCCTATCGATTCAACAAGGAAATGTAACCAGCATTCTTGGCACCATCGCACGTGGGCAGGGTTTATTTTAATGTCTTTGGTTTTTTATTTTAAAGTCTTTATCTTATTGTTCTATATAATAAAAATATATTTCTTTCATTTAGAATTTTAGTAAAAAATTTTTTTTTTTTAACTTGGGAGTCTTCATAGATTCCCGCTAGCCCCTGGGAGTCCCCAAGGAGTCTGGCATAACCTGCCTGCTGCCTGCCTAGGCAGGTTATGTAGGACGCCTACCAACCAAAACCTAACGGCAGTCAGACTCCGGCCTTGGGGTGGGGTTACGGAAACCCTTCGCACTCAACCGCGACACCCCCAGATATAAAAGCGTAACCTTAAATCAGTGTTTCGTGATGGTATGATGTGTTGTCTACAATGTCTTAAGACTAAGATAAGTAAACTGAATTAGATAAAATGTTCTGCACTGATAAGATCTCCCAAAGCAAGTGAATCGCGCCGGACTATACGAATACGAGCGAATACAGTAGATTCTGTAAAAACACCAGCTGATTGACTCGTTCCTGTCAAATGATGACATTACCATGTGATATACTCACCATCTCTACCATCCGCGTTGCGTTCGCTGGTTACTATCGTCTACATACAATAGTAATTGCATATTGTAATGTCTTATTTCGCTACTCGAGGAAATGAAAATGCCATTAAAATATTGTGCGTTATCGCTGGCGACTAATAACGCACGTTTAAATTAATGGTAGAGCAAAAGCGAGTTTAATAGAATTGTCAGAGTCACAAACAATTTTTCGACACGGGTTTATATTTGTGCAAATTCGTTATCGCTGTGTTAGACCAGCGTCTAGATGTTGTATGGAATTTGTCATAAACTTTGTATTTGTTTATTTGTTATCAAATCTTTATTATACCCTCTGATGAGCGTACTGTGGGTGACGAAGGCCGGAAATGAGAGTGTTCTCAGAAATGTTTGCGACGCCGTTTTTCTCAAAAAGTCCGTTGTTTGTCGGCATATCATTGTCATAGTGTGTCGCGGTGTTATGTTTGCGCGGAGCGGTCCGCGACAGTTTTCCGTCATGAGTCAGCTGTCCGTCGGTGTGAGCTCTGTTTGTGCAAACACGTAAAACTTAACATGCTAGGGAGGCCGCGGCGTGCTGTCAGTCAGCGCTCGCTTCCTGACCACTTGCCGTTTACCTACTCATCGCCAAAACTATACATCTAAAACATATCTGACATGGTTAGCGAATTTATAAGGTTGAATTTATGGCACGACTCATAATCCCGCTGATTGCATACGCTGACAGCGCATGTCAGAGGCGTAACAATAAAAAGGGAGTAGATACAACATACATGTGAAACCTCGCCGCTTACCGCACGCGCGGCTGCAATAATCATGACTATAAATCAGCCTGAGGTCTAGCGGGTTTGGGCCTAATTACTTGACACAGCCTGAGCAGGTGGAAGATCCTCCACAACATGAGCTGAACAATAATGTACTATAATGTAATGACAGAATTAGCGACACCGACCACAACCACTCTGTCGAGAATGTAACGACTACGAGCCAAACATCTACACTGCTATTACACAATAATCTTAAAGGAACTACAAAAGTAGGAATGCTAACACAGCATTTCCGTTGCAGCAGATGTGATGTACCTTTACTAATTCATGTTGTTAACAAAAGGCGGAATCGGATTGGAAACATAAGATGCGATGAGACGTGCGTACTTGGGAGATCTGTTGTTCAGTGGTTTTGCATAACAAGCACTCTTTCGATTGGGAACGGAGATGTGGGGCGAACAGCTGTGCCCTGTGCCCGGCCAGGCTGGCGGGCAGGCTGGCGGGTGGCCGGCAGGCTGGCGGGTGGCCGGCGGGCAGGCCGGCGGATGGCGCCATGTGCAGCCGCGGCGTTTTTGATGCCCTTATCCTTATCGCAACCTCGCTAATTACCATGAAAAACAACAAATACCTATACTATTTTTTTCGCTATTTATCAATTTAATTTAATTGTAGCTTTATCATACTATTTTATGAATACGACTAATACATACTACTTACCTACTACTTACTACTTACTACTTACCTACTAGTATTTATTAACGGTTCATAAAATATTAGCTATGGCTTTCGCACTAGCCACTAGCCTTTGATGCGAATATGGTATTCTCCGGAACTGAGCTATAACACCCTTTATTTTCCTAAAACATTACTGTTACAAAGTAAATTGCATACATCAAGTAGATACTCATAGTATAATTTTTAAATTGTAAATATCATTGCTTTTTTACCAATAGGGATATGTATGTGATCCAATTTTAAAATAAAACACATGTAGGCAATTACAGCATTGGTGGCAATATAAATGACGAATTAATGTTAAGTGATTAATAAATGCCGCCGCAACCAGGTCAGTCCGTTCGGAAACAGCCAAGGTGCGAGGTGTGCAACTGTGCACGGCGGGACCGGTCCCGGTGCGTTGCGCCTAGGGTTGCCACGTTTTTCTAGAGCAGTATATCTAGTCGCTTCAAGCTCAGACCCATTAAAATATTAATATTGTGATCAGTGAATTTAAGTAAGACTATTAATGTTTAAATTTCAACTTATGCCAATTAAAAGTATTGGTGAAGTATATATTTTTTGAATATGTTATAAAATAATACCTATATAATTTGGGGTGGCAACCCTAATCACGCCAGTCACATGGAGCTAACTGCGCTGCGTTTACTTATAAGTGAATAATGCACTTGATACTATTTACACTTATCTATATTTATTTGCGTGTGTCGACCGAAATGCTGCCCTACAACTCTCAAAATACGCCACATATCGCTTTCTCTTATTCACTATCAGCTGCCCCTCGCGGTTGCGCCTGCGCAGCGATTAGCCTATGCCACTCAAGGATAATGGAGCTTTCTAGAATTAGGATCATTATATTAATAATAATAATAAATATTGCCCGACGAACACACCAACTGTATGGTCCCAAACTAAGCAACGGTTGTACTATGGGTACCGTACAATGGACTGGGGGCGATCCCGGTGACACCCCGATCCGGGCAAATTACGAAAAGACCATTTCCGAAATTTGCCCTGGTGGGACTCGAACCTGCGACCACCATGTGCAGTGAGCCGAGAGGCCTACGCTCGAACCACTGCGCCAAGCGGTCGTCAAATATTGCCAGTGATTCCTTCCTACAACGATAATTACATACTTCATTATTGACAAATAAAGAAGAAATTTTATTTGTCTATAATATGTAATATCATTAGTTTATTAGTCTTACTAACGACGTGAGCTCCAGCGGGTACATAAAAGATAAAAACGATGTCTCAGGTCCGTCACAGCTAAAAAATGCTGTTGCTTTGAATTTCTTAGAATTCACTTCTCGAAAATTGCAGTGGTCGTCAGGGGCCTGCCTGCGGGCGGGCAGCTAGCGGTGGGCAGGCCGTCGATCATGGTATCGACCCGCCGCGGCCCTGACCTTGCCACGTGCCGTGACTCTGACCCGCCGCAGTTTAAGCACCACTGACCTACCATTAATACTGCCTCTGAATGTTATATTATTAGAACAGACAGTGGTTGATTATTTTTGGGGTTCCGTAGTCAGACAAGGACGCCTAGACAGCGTCATAATTAGCCAATATCCATGGAATATTATGGTGTTGTAAAGTGGATTTTGTTTAAGTAAATTGACCTTTTTCTTTGGTGTGTCTTTACAAATGAGGCAGTTACTCCCTAAATTAACAATAATTATGTACATATATCGTATCGTTTGCGAGATACACGCCAAAGTTGGTAGCGATGCCTCCCCGCCTTCCCCCCTCTCCGACCCTTGTAATTTGTAAAGTGTTCTTGCAACTGTGTAAATAACAATGTTAGTGGACCGTGGTGGGAACTCTGCATGATATATTTAGGACTGATCCTGTCATGAAAACATTGCGAGTACGTGCATGAATGGAACGCTATAAAATGTTGTTATTTATCCTATACAAATAAGTATATGGCACATAAAACAAAAACAACAATTATTGAAATTCTCTCCGTCTGTTTGCTCCGGCTAATCTCCGAAACGGTTGGACCGATTGTGACGCGACTTTCTCTGGTAGATAGCTGATGTTATAAGGAGTAATTTAGGCTACTTTTATTTTATCCAAGTACCACGCGGGTGGAGCCGCGGGCAACAGCTAGTTTATAATTAAGTTGGCAAACAAGCGTATTAAATATTCATCACCTGATGTTAAGCAGTGACCGAAGCCTATAGATGCTTGCAATGCATTGCCGAACTGAAGGGGCGTGCGCAGCTATTATGTCTACTTTACGCCGATCTCCCGTGAGAGGATGCTACAAAGCCGCTCGAGCTAGCCCGTATAAGTGCTGTAGTCAAGGAATTGTGTAAGGAACCTTACACATTTACACTCCGCGTGGTTAATTACGTGATTTGCTGGATTTTGTTTAGCTTCTAACACGGTCAAAGGACGCGACGGTAGCTATTTGGTAAAACAACGGAGTGAGTTGTCTGCAACAACAGAAACAGAATGAGGGTGAGCAGCGGCATAGTTGGGACACAATCTTTGAGTAGTAAATATCACCAGACGAACGAACACACAAACTAAGCAACGCTAGTACTATGGGTACCGTACAATGGACTGGGGGAGAGTAAACTGCAATGTTTACTTTATTGTTTATATTGTAATTATTATTGACTCCGTCTGTATGCACTCACAAGACTTATAAACATACCTAACCTATCAACGAGTGCGGAAATTACATCAATTATATTCAGCAAGTGCATTCAACTTCGCCTAACAAGCAATTTTAAGACCATTTTATTTTTAGATTCAAATCGTAATGTTCGTAGCTATTATCTGAAGCATCTCGAATGTAAATCCTACTCATATAATGTTACCGGCGATGATAAACACGCGGACACCGGATCTGGGCCAGTGGGTTGTCATGTTCCTGGTGATCTCATAAAATTGTTCAAACAACATTTATCGTATGTTAATGAAACTGTTACAGTAAATATACACATTTCTTGTATTTGTAAATGTTGACAAGAGCGGTTGCGAATTGCGATCCACACGACGACACAGCGAGAGCGGGCGCGACAACATCAAACACACCCATGAAATAGTATTTCATGTATCTGTCGCAGATGGACTGCTTGATTTGCTGTTTTACACAGATACTTGATAGTTCTCACTTCGGTCCATTCTACATAATAAACTCGCTCATAAAACCGGTTGATTCATTTCGGCAACTTTGCCTCCAGATTAAGATTTGCACAATAAACTGGGTGCAGCTAAACGACCGCAGGCACAAACTAAAGAATTCCTTTAGGTCATAGGTTCTCAAACCTATTTCGACCACGTTTATTTTTTAACTCAACTTTAAACATTACCATCTGTTGAGTATCTTGAAAACAGTATTTTTAAATCATGGTCTCCGCGGCAGAGTGATTTAGAGACTGATTTTTTATAGATAGAATTTGTCGCCTAACTCCCATTAGATTCCCTTAACGCCCTTAACGTTATATGTGAGCCTTTTCCTACCCCTTTGAAAGCCTCCAACGCCCACTAGGGGGCGTTATCGCCCACTTTTAGATATACTGCTTTCGATGCATACCAAAGTCACCAGAGCTCATTGAACCTGGTTGGCGTTATTCCAAGCAGCTAGTGATGTAAACAATTTATGTTACATTTGTTAGCTCCGTCGTCGAGTGTCGCGGAAATTTAAATACCCTTACAGTCCACCAACATGGCCACATCGAGGGAACTAAACCTGTCTGATCTTCTAAACCTGACCGTTGGTCAACATGGCTTACATATTTTATTAATAAGGTGCGATATATGGCACCTTTTTAAATACTAAAGTACGTATACAAAAAATTTTTTTTTTGTTTCTTTCTAACAGCTGATCTTTAATATTTCACCAGCTTTACAAACCAAGAGAAAGATTTACAACATCCAATTGATTTTGTGCTACACCATCACAAGAAAACACCCTTTCAAGAAAACATCCTTTATCACCGTTCTACGAAACCTGGTTGCGATACGCTCAATCAAAGGGCCACTTTACGATAACATCGTTATATTTTTGTAAGTATTTTGAATACTTGTTATTATCCAGCAAAAAAAATATCCGATTTCGCCAATTAACGATAGGTACTAAACATACTTTTTTTTTGTTAACACCTATAGCAGAGGTTCTCAAACATATTTGGTCTACCCACTTTAAGAATAAACTATGTATTTTCTAGCGCTCCTTGATTTGAATTTTTTACCGCAAAAAATACACAATCGCAATAATTTATTTCATAACTTTACTTAATACAATCAACTGGGCTTAAATAAATACTATATTAGAAATATGTAATAATACAAAGTAGCCATCGTCACCTAAACCGCTTCAACACCCCCAATTATCTATGTTTCCTTTGCCTCCCCCCCTGCACGCCGCTAGCGCTCATAAGCTGGCTTACCGATTCGCTCAATTTGAGAATGACTGAACTTTAGGATTGTGCTATTGGCACGTAAGCTCATAGACGGGAGCTGCTAAAAATAAAAAAACAAGGTTGAAAAAAAGATAAGCGTGGGATGATCATTTCAGATCAATATACACACATTGCTACAGAAATTGCGCCCTTTGATTGCCAGTGTTTGTCTTGGACTTGATGAGGTCGGAATCGCAGTGGGCTCGCGACATGCGGGTCGCGGCTGTAATTCATTCAAACATATTTTTTTTTAATTGTGTTGTGAACTTTGAACCTCACTGGTGAGTACCTATTATAATACTTTAGTATTTGTAATAAGCGCTATTCATCGGTATCTAATATTTGTTATTAGGGTCCAATGTTGTAATGCCTATGATACTACAGCACGTAAAGTTCAATAGTTAAGATATTAATTTTCCAATGCCTATGGACATAAATTGTAATAAATAAAATACAGAACATAAAATATTCCCAGAAATTGATTATCGTTGGCGTATAATTTTATACAGTTGCATTTCACCGGGTTGTTCATAATACCTAGGCAGTAAATAAATAGGTCGTAGAAAAGTTACGTTGCAAAATGACTAGGTTACAGCAAGGCTACGCTGTTAAATGCGTGGTTGCTGAAATACTAGTTCGCATAATTTCAGATAAGATTATGAAAATCAGAACAGGGTGGTGGCCTAGAAACGGAAATGACACGTTATAGCTTATTTTACCGGTTTACCTTTATTACCTTTGATATTCGAATCGGATAGACCATAAGTGCCAGATCCGACCGAGGCGGAACGTGAATTAGCGCTATTTTACGTATTCCCAAAAGACGCTTCAGTGATACAGAACAGCTATAACGAGGTAACCCAGCAGCTATGTGAAGCTGTCTTGTCTCATATCAGGAAGTGTTTAGGGCCTATTAATAGAGTACTCCAGCTCGCGTGGTGCCGCCGCGTCTCGGCGCGCTAGGGCGGGAAGTACGCGCGGCACGGGCGGGCGGCCGCGGCGGCAGTGGGTCATAGCGCGCGCTCGCAGCACCTTCCGCCGCCTACAGCGGCCGCCGCATCTGCGAACTATCCTCGCACGGAGTACGTCGGAACTCATTATTACAAAATGCACCATTGTCACATTATTTGTGACAATTGTAACATTGTTGTGCTGGAAGGAGTCGTGGGGGTGTGTACACATTTTAAACAGTTCTGAGCACGCAACAACAACTTTTTAGAACTTAGGCTGTTTCTTTAGGCGCTGTGGAGAGTTTGGTACAGTATTTTATGCAGTTGTATCAGGCAGGTACAGTCAAAGTAAATAAATATTATCAGTATAATTTACAATTTTGATGTCCAAGTAGCGCGAATCCGTCAGAAATATAATAGAATTAATGTTTGTTTTAAAATTATTCCGATGATTTCGATTCCAGTTTTCTGAATTACAGAAACAGACAACATATTCTACATGGGAATGAGTACATATCTATTTGTCAATATTATTTTTATTTCGGAAAAAATATTTATTTTTGCTCATTCATCAAATTATTTGTATCAACTTTGTTAACTTTTATCATTTTCCAAATCTATATTTCGGACGTTCCGGACCTACCTGAATTATTTTTCGAACTCATGCTACCTGAATTATTTTTCGTCTACCTATTCTAAAAATGTGATGGTAAATGATGAAAAAATAATCTTAATATGCAAATGAATGCGTGGAGCGACTTCGCCGCGGTTCATGACGTGGACCGTCGGTCTTTGTCCGTGGCGGGTCCTCGCTTTGTCCGCACGTTAGCTTCGCGACGCACTCCATACATTTACAAATGAGGACCAATCGACATTGTCACAACTAAACATGCATAATCAGGCGGTGTAAACAGGAGCCGTGGAAATTACCAGTCGAAGAGACGCGGCGGCCAAAACACGCGTCGGATACTTGACGTAGGTTGTAGGTACTTGAAGAGTGTTTATTTTTCATATAACAAAGTCGGCTAAGAAGCGTACTATCTACCCAATGTTACCGTAGCCTACCTTTAAATGCTCGCCCCTAGCAATCGGTCGGCGAGTAGTTAGTGGACAACAGAAAACTGCCAAAACAGGGACGTATTCCGAGTCGAGCAAGATTCAGCGGTTAAGGACGGAATTGGGAATTGGGATAGAGTGATGGGAAGGGGGGTGCCTTATGACTCTCTCACTCATCGTACGTTCACGCCGATCTTCTGTGAGAGGGTGGTACTTCCCCGGTCGGCCAGCCCGTATGTGAGCTGTTGCCTGACTACAGCTTAGCTTGACCACCATAAAAAACACCGTTGCTGTAGTATGATCATCCTACGGCCGTATATAGAATCCGATCACATCTCTTCGCGAGTAGGGAATATACCTACTCGCCTATTTCGTAGAATTATGAATCTATTTTGTAATCTAGGTACCTTATAGATTCTAAACTATCTAATTATAATAATAATTTGATTTTCTATAAGTAGGTTTTAATTAATTTTATCAAACTACGACTAACCTTAATATATTTGTAATGCTCTTACGATGGCTATGGCTAAAGGTGGCGATGCATCTAGTTTAGTTTAGTCGGCATTCTCATACGATAAACGAAGCACGGCGGATTAAAATGTAATGGCATGGTGATCCTTTAATCTATTATCTATTAATAGATAAAGTTTGAAGTATCGGTAATTAGTTGATAATAGCGGGAAACTCCTTCAGCCGTCGGCCACAATTGTAAACGGTCCGGATATAATTGACACGCATATGTGTCGATGACCTCGAATCCTAGATAGTGCACTGGGAGGCTTTGTGATTGCTGGGCCGGGTTGAACGGGGCGCGGCCGATTCAATTACCGCAGACTCCAATTAGCTCTCTATCGCTCGCTGCAAAGTGTATCTTCATCACAAATCGTATTACGTGTAGTGCGCTACTCGGCGCATATCAAATTAGCCCCGATCGCTACGAACCGCTACGGCGAGCGGCTACGCGCATCGTTTGCTACGAATACTATACGCTACTCAAATATTATAAGTTGCACTTAGCTGTTTGAGATGCCGCTATCTGTTATCTTTTGTGCGGCGCGTCGAGCCCTCAAATTTGAATCACGTTCGAGTGTTTGGCTGCTACAAACTTCAGCTTTCAGTAGTCCTGTGAAAATAATTCAGTTCTTCCGCGCATCCATAACTACGTCAGTCAGTTTCAAATTTGCTATAAATCAACAAAACTATACAATCTTATAATAGCTACTTAAAAACAAAACCCTTTATACCGGCTTGCAGTTTTTGGGGGTACCACCCCAAGTAAAGCGGGAAAGCATTATATTGGTAATAGCATCATTACTTAAATAAGGTTGTAATCATCAACTGAGGGATGGTGACACGGCGAGGGGGCGTGCTTTGCTCGTGCCGGCACCATCAAACGGGAGGTGTTTGAGTACTGAGAGCATTCACAAACATTTCCACGAGTGCCTCTACCGCCCCGCGGTATATGGCACAACAGACACCCAGTCACACACACAATCTACATCTAAATATATATAACTCAAAGGTGACTGACTGACTGACTGACATAGTGATCTATCAACGCACAGCCCAAACCACTGGACGGATCGAGCTGAAATTTGGCATGCAGGTGGATGTTATGACGTAGGCATCCGCTAAGAAAGGATTTTGATTAATTCTACCCCCAAGGGGATAAAATAGAGGATGAATAATCCCAAAATTTTTGTTAAGTTAAATTACACGCGGATGAAGTCGCGGGCACAGCTAGTTATTCAATAAAATAATGTCTAGCCGTACCTATTTTAGAAATGTGTTGATTCACTTGACCCTAATAGTGCATAACATAAAGTTTTATTCTGTGTTGTGAGTGTGCATGCGCCGCCGGTGCATGCGCAGAGTGACGTAGCCGTGCGCACACGCAGATTATTTTATTTCTGTTAAATACCTATCTGCCTACATTAGAGTGACGCAGCTCACGCAGCGCGGGGCAGAGCAGGATTTTGTAACATATGAACAAGCACATAGCTGCGTACGAGGGTACGTAGCCGCTTGAGACGCAGACACGTATTTGTTCTGCTCTGCGGCTCGGTGTATTGCCCGCACAGATAACTGCGCGTCGAGACATGTGTTTTTGAAAAGTGACACAAACTTTTGCCTAGTCGGGAATATCGGCGTTTAGCCGCGTCGCACCGTGCACTCGTGACCTCGTGACCCATTTCTGCGTCAGCAGAACTGTTTTGCTAATTCTGTACTTTGATGTGCTGCGTCGCCTGCATCTCAGTCTCTATGAGATTTTGCAAAAAATCTCCCATATGTACAGTCAATGACAAAAGTAATTTAATAAAAAATGTTATGCTGCGAAATCTATTAGTACACAACTAAGCTTCGATACATAAGTAAACTAATTATATGCCATCTTTCCTATTCTCGTGACGTCTGAGCAGGACATATACTTTTAGGGTGTGTCAAATTTCGTTTATCCATTGTTCGCAATTATAAATAGTGTATATCTACTTATAAAATGCATCCCGAATGATATATCATTTGGTAACTCATCGCCTGTGCCAACCATATGAAGTTATATAATTGTCAGTGTGTTTTTGTTTTAATAAAAAGTATAATTTTATTTTGGGTTTACTATGTTCAATGATTGTTAATCGATTTATTTTTGTGGTCGACTGTACTAGTTTTTATGAGCACTTTGATATTGATGATCATAAATTCGTACCGTTCGTATCGTACGTCCAAACATTTTAATAGATTTTTTGTAAAGAGACTCAGATATGCAATCGTAACATGGCAATATAGGTAATTAAAATGAACACGAGTTGCAATATGAACCACAGAAAACAGAAAATAATAGAATGACGATAGAATAGAAATTGTATTAAAACCACTGCCAGTATGCCAGGCAACCAACATACATTCTGAGTTATATTTTTTTCCGTGGTCCTAATTCCATCACATGTGCACTGTGTAGACGCGTCATGTACCTAGGTAGGTATAAATACAAACATACTTATTATACTCACTCGTACATTCAATGAGCCTTGACTCAGATACCTACCTACCTGCATTTTGATTAATAATAAATATTATTATTATTTTATATCTTTAACCATTGAAGTGGCATTATATTCTCAGTGATCGCTGCGTTGTAGTCTGATGTAAATGACAATAATATTTATTACTTACTTTCGGAATGTTTTTAGGGCCGCAGGTACTATGCAAGGTGTGTTATATTTTTAAACCACTTGCGCATATCTGACATCCGTATTAAAGAGACTGAACCATGTGATGCAAATACAGTATGTATTATTTCTTCGCATAGCTCTGTCCCTTTTCATATCATGCATGCAGTGTTCCCGCATCGTAAATATCTGAATTAGTAACTATGATTCAGAAAAATGTTTACTTAATGCAACTGTGCCAATAATGTAACTAAATCCTACCAAACGGTAATTTTTGAGTAAAAGTTTACGAAACGCAACAACTTATTTAGTTAAAATCCAAGTTAAATAGGTTCTTTGCTAAACGGATATTAAAATTATCGGAGCACCAACCTCCATTATGATTTGTAGCACTGTTTGAGACATTTGTCTGTCTGTGACAACGTAGCTCCAGTACCGATGAAGCCAATGTTATAGGCGATGTTTATTTTATTATATAGCAAGTATCGGAAATTACGTTTTCCTTACGAAGTTGAGGTGTTAAAATTTTATAAGATTTCAATAAAATATCAATAAAGTTGCTGGCACGTACGGCTCGTAACGGCTCTATTATTACCTATGAGACATTAAGGAAATAATAGGCAATATGTCCCATAGTGCTTTAAGCACACGGGTTGGCGGCAGGTCATGGGTCAATACCTGATGATGTCAGAACATCGGGCGGGAGTCGCGCGACGGATGCTGTCTCAGTATCACACGAAGCCCGAGATTGAACTCTCCGGGGTATAAAAAATAAATCCACTTTTACGCCGAACACCGCGTATCTACGTTGATCAAAATAATATCAAAAATATATCTGATGTTCTTTTTCTAACAGCCAACCTTTGATCAAATCACACGCTACCAAAGAGCTGTACCATCCAACCGAAAGATCGATACCATAAGATTAATGTAGGTATCTACAATATCTTTACCATTCACTATGGCGATGTTACTCGTATTAGTATGAAGCTGAAAGTGTTCAGTCGTTCGACTGTTCCATGTATTTTACCAAAAAGTTGATACCTATTATTACATCCTACTAATATTATAAATGCGAAAGTTTGTGAGTGTGGATGTTTGTTACTCTTTCAGGCAAAAACTACTGAACGGATTTGGAACACAGATAGTTTATAACCAGGATTAACACATAGGATACTTTTTATCCCGATAATCCTGTTTTTTTTTGTTAAGATAAATACTACGCGGACGAAGTCGCGGGCATAAACTAGTGTTGCATATATATATATGTTGTAATTGCAAGTGTAGTTGCGAAATAGCATTCGGAGTGGCTTTGGATGAAAATGAGTGCTTGAGGAGACTCTGTTCATCATTATACCTAGTCTACACTATCCTTCTTTTCCTTTGTTATTTATGGTGCGTTGTACTTTGTGCCTCTGCTGATTATAAGCTTTATCATTTCGTTTCATTTGAAACATGACATGCACATCGGGGGTCGCGGCTGCACTCCCAGTATTCGATCGATCTCGGCGGCTGTGCCTCTCGGTGTCGGTGCTGTGCCTACCTCCAGGGGGTACAACAGTAAACAGTCGTACCAAGTACTATAGCATCGTGTTTAGCTGCCCCGGTAGGTATAGGCACATACCGCTCAGTCTGAGTCAGACACTGGGGGGTCGCGACTGATTTAATACCTGAAGTTTTTACGTTCACTTGTATAATGTCGAGCGTGTGTAATGTATAATTTAGGAGCGTATAACGAGATAGATGCCTAGTATCAACGTGCCACTGTTGTAGTAACTGTGTTTTGTGTATGCGCAGGCGGGGAGCGAAGACGAAGTGCATCTAGACGAGGAGATGGATCGCGTGGTGTGGGGCGAGGGCGGCGCGGGCGGCGCGGGCGCGCGGCTGCCCGCCGCCGCCGAAGCGCAGCGTGACTCGGCCGCGCCGCTGCCGCCGCCGTACACATTCGCACGCGGTAGGGGTCGAGTTCTTTATGTTATGGTTATTTCTTTAGCATTCTAAAATAAAACATCTAAGTATACATATGTGTACGCAGAGAGCGGCAGTTCACCGGGCAGCTCCGAAGCATCGCCGGACCGCGCCGCGCCCCACGCCACCACTTCTGAACCACAGGTACCTATGTAGCCATATTAGCCAACATGACCAGCTGCTCCCGCCACACACTCCCACCATTGTAACTCCTGTCAACTTCCACATGTATATTCGTATAGATAGCCCGACCCTGGCCTTCGCTAGTGGCGAGGACGTTTACCTCGTTACGATACTTCTGAGGGATGGTCTACCTGTGGATCCGTACTCACGGCATTGTGGACTAGCCTGGTATCGCAGCATGGCCACCTCGCAGCTCACCGAGATTACTCGAGAGTCGGTTTACGGAAGTTGTCAGACACTGTGGGCTTCGTGCTTCGTGTTGTCAGCGATCAATACGGGTTTCGTGCCCAAGGTCGGGTGTCACGCGCGGCCCGGACGCGGCTCACCTCAGTCCCAGACCCAGACCACCACCCGCCCGGAACTAAATGCTCTCATGAGAAGATAATATCGTTGCTTGCGTCAACCAACCGAGCTGCTGAATAGAGATACTTACAATAAATTCGAAATGTCCCTACTTAAATTATTCTCGAGTGTCTCGTTGGTTCCGTTGTAGCAAGCGCGGGTTACCGATCATGGGTTTGAATCTCGGGTTGTATAATGTATTTTAGTCCTATTGCCCTGCTAGTGTGCCTGCGGTCACAGATCAAAGAAAAATAATTGTTTGGCTGTAATAATCCGTGATCCTTTCAGCAAAAATAGCAGTGCACATATGTCCACACCTTTAGGGAATATTGGTGTGATTGTATTTTTATTTTTTATCATACCCGCTTGTGATGTGCCAAGTAGAGCTTTTCAATCTTACTGCAACAACGTATCATACAATCGTGTATCAAAGATGTTTAGTAAGGTAAATTTGTATAAGTCTAGCCAGGTAGAAGTAGGGTCAGAATGACACCCCTAATCTAAAGTACATACAACAGAGGAGGAGAGAAAAATACAAATAAATAAGACGGACTCCTCTGGTTGTTTTTCCGTACCGGGTGATACTTGTGTGAGGGTGGCTGCATTAGCGGTGGGCGGCGTTGTTGACGGTGTGTGGTCCGTGCAGATGGAGGGCGGACGGCGCGTGGGCGGCGCGGCGGGCAGTCCGCGCGACGACGAGCGGCACGTGCAGTTCGACGCCGAGCAGGAGCAGCTCGATGATGCTAACGACGAGCGTCGCAACCAGAGAAACGCGTGAGTTTTCCATTGAAATTTACCACTGAATACTCTTGCCCACCTTATATAAATATTATGTATAAAGATTACTAGCAATGACTATCACGTTACTAGTATTCCCTTTAGATCTGCTAAGCTTCTGCTTGTGTTACGAGTGGTCTCACGTCTATAGTTTAACGGCCAGCGTGGGGATCGAACCCGGAACCTTTCAGCTACTACCCTTTGACCTCTAGACTATTGACGCTTTAGGGCTGCTTAATTGTACCGCAAATTTTAAAGAAAAAACATTTTCATAGCATTTAATAGGTACCTGTTCGGCAGTTAGTTATTAGAAGTTTAGTTATTTATTTAACATTTTAGCAAAGATTACCAAGTAGCGTATGTACTGAACCACAATTGGAATGCGAAATTCTAAACAGTTGACTACGAGTAGATCCGAAAATATTTTTTTACCAGAATAACCGCATAATTGTCAGGCCAATGATGCATCGCCTGCCAATGTGCATTTCTATTATTTAAGTCCAAGGTTGATTGATTGAGTGGTCTTTTACACAGAATGGCTGGGAGTGGGTAGTTTCCAGGTTATGTAGCTTATAAATACAAATAGATTTTTATGGAAGAATACATGTATCATTTGATACAAATACCTACTTACCTATTTTTTAATTATTAAAACGTGCAATGTTTACAAATATGGAATGAAATGATTTTTCATAATGTTAGTTACCGTATACGGGTTTACACGATATATGTTTTGTAACATCATACACCTAATTAGAACGAACTCATTACCGGGTGGAATCTCAGAAAAAGCTTGTTTACTGAAACTAGAGGAGAAAGGTAATGAAATAATATCGCAAGAGAAAATACAATGTTATTATAATGTTGCTTACACAAGCCGCTCTGGGTAGAGTTAGGTATAGAGGAAAACCATTAAATAGTAGCGTTACCTTTCAATCTTAAGTCATAATATCAATAATAGCTCAATAACAGTTGCGTGTGTGACATGGCAGTAATCGTAGCTCTACCTTGGGTATACAGTCATTGGCTAGTCACTAGATCTACGTAAATATTTATATTTCAGATTTCGGTCATCCAAAGATCTATACAAATTTACGTAGGAGTCGCTAGCAGCGACTCTAGTAAACTATAGTTTTGGTAGAGCTAGTCGCAAAATAATAGCAGCGATGTGATTAGTTGGGGAAATATTGTTATTGCGGTCGACGCGGCAATTGACGCACTCGCGGAAGTGACACCTGCGGTGTACAGACGAAAATAGTGCGTCGCGTGACATTGGCATTGTCCCGGGCGATGCGCGCGCGCACCCGGCGGCCGCGGCTCATTGCCGCCGCCGCACTGGGCACCAATTGACACTATGCCGATTACGTAGGCACGCGCCTCGCAGGCGGAACAGAAGCGGTGAGCACCGCACGCCACCACATCTCCCCCGCCCCCACCACCACCACCGCCAACGGCAGGCGATTCCAAGCACGCTTTTATATCTTTGGAGTGTCATACCCTTTCATTTTCCCCATGTAGAGCAGATGTCTTCATGTGTGTGGTGTGAAGGGTGCGCGTCGCGCTATAGTCGCGCGCAGCACGTGTCGTGTCGAGTGTGGGAGTTGGCGCGGCGCCGGCGCAGACGGCTGAGACACGTCAGCCGCTGTACCGACACAGTGGTCATTTGTCTTAATAACAAATTCGCAAAGATTATTTTGAAACGAAGAGAGTGTAGCATCACCAGAAAACAGAATACTTGCTCGATACTATGAGATTTTTCTTTAATTCCAAAAAGTTCGAAGTAGGTATGTAGAGTTGTGGGACTGTATTCTGAAGCAGTATAATTTTATTATGGTTTAGGTTAATCTGACATATGAGTTTCGAAAAATAAGAGATCTTTCAAAAGACTGTCACGGTTACAAAGTTAAGTGAGCTGCATTACACGTGCCGTTGCTCGTAAAACAACGACGCGTAAGCAATTAGCGAGAGGACACCATTTAAACGATTGTAGTTTACGCCCAAACCGCAAATTATTTAACGCCTACCAAGTGACCTAAAATTAACCGGCTGTGAGACATGTAAAAAGAGTAATTATGTTCGTATGACCGCATACATGTATCGAACTTGACACACAGCCCGGGTGTCACTCGTCGGCGCCACACCTCCGCGCGGGCGCCGCTGTTGCGCCCGCGCTCCATCATTATTTACAGACAGGCTAATTAAGCGGTGGACTGTGAAGAGTGCCGGAGGACGCGTCAGACGCCCGCAGAGTGTGTCTAGAGCGAATGCGAACAATGCACCATGCGGCGTGACGCATACAGAGCCCGCGCGGTGTCCGCACCACCCTTCACATCAATATATATATATATAACACATAATAATATAATATAATAGGGGATGAAAGTTTGTATGAAACTTTGTCAATAAATCCATCTTAGTCGACCTCTCGAAGCTATCGCTTTACATATTAAGTGGAATTATCCCACGATGTTTATTTAAACGTCGATTGTCAACTTGCTTGTCCGAGCGTTCTGAGAACTGTAAACTGATCAAACAAATGATACTCCATTGACAGTTTACGCGGAATAATACATGCCAAGCAGCATGGCACCAAGTGCCCAATACGTTGTAGGTTATTAAAGTTACGATAATTGATGCAGCTATTGTCCGTTTGTTCAGGCGGCGATGCCCCGTTGTAACATGTAGAGGCTTATCACTAAGCGGTCATGTATTTTTATCTCTTTGTTTAGGTACTACAAAAGAGGCAAATAAATTCAATCAGTTAGAACAGTTGTCTGTTATTTACATGGTTTATTTTTGAATAACATTCAACTTGGCTTCGTATGTACTACCAACAAGTGTATTATTATTTATACATTAGGGAATTAGGAAAATCTAAGTACCGCAGCGAGTGATCAGTGATGGCATCCGGCCGGCGGCGCTGCCGGAGCCAGGACTAAGGCCGGGGCCGCACCCTTAACGCGATTGCGATGCGACGGCGCTGTCTATACATCGTCCGTCGCATCGCAATTACCGTACCGATGCGTAAGTAATGTGCGAAATACGAACAATCTGATGCGCGTCGCGTTGCGACTGCGCGCATCCATATGGGATTATTAGTCTATCTCGACTAGGTATGACGTGTTTTCTGCGCATAGTCTTACCATCTGAACGTGGCCTTACTTGCATACGGTGGCAATTTTTTTAATTTTTTGTTTTCAAGGTAATTATTAGATAATTTTTGGATACGTAGTGTCAAAGTCCACTCAAACAATGTCAAAAGTACAAATAAAATACCTGCTATTCTAACAATCAAATACTCCACCTTACTTACTAAGCCGTTAGACACATTATTATTAACGCCTTAAAATGTTATAGCCCTCACTCTTGAGTTTCATTTGAGTATTTGCCTGTAAAATGATACATATAATGGCTCATCGTATTGTGATCGTGCGAAAGACGTGTGAAGGCTGTGTAGGTACTACTGCAGTGACTACATCATCAGTAATATCACAAAGTATCTCG
Source organism: Notodonta dromedarius (assembly GCA_905147325.1). NCBI lineage: Eukaryota > Metazoa > Arthropoda > Insecta > Lepidoptera > Notodontidae > Notodonta > Notodonta dromedarius. Next base: position 13,249,920 of record LR990160.1, read on the forward strand.
CGTTTCACGATCCATATTACAGCAAAGTTTAATTAATTACCTATATTGACACCTTATTGAGCAGTATTAGATTTTTACTATTCTTAAGTAAGTTCCTTATTTACCATATGACTTTGTGCCGGCCCTCCCTTCTTCCGCGTTCATATGGTCAGTTCATTTCAGGGAAACGCGTGAATGATTGCAAATTGATCCATATGTCCAGTATTATAAGAGTCACAGCAGGCGTATTTGTAAAATGAACAAACTATTATGTACCTTACACCCGTAGGTACTCGTATTAACAAAGATTTATTTGGTCTCAAAGTGCGCGCGAATGCACAGCCCATATTAAGAAATGTCAAACTATCTATAAAGTATCCCTTATTTTGACAAATATTTTTTTATGAATACGGTTGTGAACCACTCATCTGTAGGTTTGGTAAGTAAGTATTTAAAAGTGAAAATATGCTCTATGAAAGCGGCCGTCCCAAGGCCACGATCCACGGCCTATTTACATATCCAGCTTTGAATCGTATCTTTAGTATATAATATGTGTATAGTCATGTGTGTTGCGTATTGTCCAGGCGGCACTCGCACGGTCACAAGCCGCGTAAGTATTCGTTGCAAGAGAGCGCTCGGGGCGGCAGTGGTGGCGGCGGCGTCGGCAGCAGCCCCTTGGGCACGGCCGGCGAGCGGCGCGTCTCCATCGAGCCCACCGAGGAGCCGCTACCGGAGGCCGACGCAGCCGAAATGCTCAGCCACCGGAGCGATGACCCGAGGGCGCTGCGCAGGCACAGGATCCAACCGCGGGTGGGTAACACGCAAACATTTACAAAGCAATACCATTGAATAAAAATATTGGGTTGGGAGTGAAAAACATTACTGAAATAATTTAGGTGCATTGCAGTGGATCTCCGCATACCCCTTCAGGAAAAAACAGGCGTGATGTATTAAAATGTCGTTTGCATAGATCATTCCGAATACGCGCGCATTCACGGCAGAGTGCGGCGAAAAGCAGTGATTATGTGGGCCTCATTTGACTATCCTACTGTATTATTGGGTTTATTACTTCGGAAGGTTTTGCCTTGTCATATCCGTGTCATGTTTCTTAATTGGAAGTTCACTCGACACTGTCCGCTATGGGAACTGTATACTTAATGACCCAGTGATTAAAACTGCATCGGAAAGTCTGTATCATTTAGTTCAACATTGATCTGGTCAGTTGCACGGCTGCGATTGAGCAACATCGCATCGGAATTGGAACTAGAAATCGCTAATATTTACGTTTCCAATTTTGCAATCTCGTCGATCTGTGCAACAATGTCAAAGTCTTCAAGATTAAGTGATTGATAAAGCTCTTCATGCGTGAAAATATATCATGTTATTGTGGGTGCGTTCCTACGAATATTTTTTAATATATCTGTCTTGCAATAAATCTTAATGCAATGTCTGCAATGACTTTCACGCTGAATCTAGTAAGTCGCTTTTTGTCTTGTAACTTGTTAAATCAGCTTGGGACTGAGCAGCTCAGATATCTACAGTCATTAATAATATCAAAGCGTAGCGTGTCCTGCCCTTCTAGTCCGAATTACTTTAGGTAATTCTTGGTAATCTCAAAAGACAACACACTGGACCTATTATATTTATATTAATATCTAGTACCCTTTGTACTTATTAATGATATAAGCAACAGGCGATTTAAAAAAATGTAAAAGGGCAAGCCCGCTGAGAGTCTTGCTGGGTCTTTTCAGTGGACGTCGCGTTTTGATCCGGTCGTAAATATAAGAAAAAAATGCCTAAACAAAATAACTGCTTTGACTTTGACTCGATAAATTTGAAACTAAGTGTTTACTGAACCGGTTAACACCGGCAAGCAAGCATCCAGCGCACCTACACCCTACACGCTAAGCTGAGACAGTGTGATAACTAGGTACTTACAATTGGCGTACGAAAATAAGTAGGCAATTTAATCAACAGGGAAATAATCTTATCGTCTGAACAGTAGGAAATCGGTGACGTGCGATGGAATAACACTGGTCGGATTTTATTTTCGCATAACCAGTTGATTATCGTCGGCAGGGATCGACGGTGCACGTCGGCCGCAAGGACGGCGGTGACAAAGTGCAGAACATTCTCTCGGATACCACTTACAAGAAGATGTACGACCACAGCCCGCACTCGGTAAGCTGAGCTCTCCTGTCCGAGAAAAGTTTCACGCATAATTCCCTAGCGAAATTCGACGCAAATGAAATCGACCCCTATCAGCGGTGTTCTCGAAGGTAGATGACTATATCTGTTTAGGAAATATCTTGCTCCCAGACTGGTCATATCCTCATTATTATCATACAATCGTTTACCATCGAGTTATCTGCGAGCTGCAATTTAAATGTGAGCTTTGCCTAATTGGTATATGTTTGTGCGCAACAGGTGTTCGTCCAGCTGGACGAGCTGCTGGCGTCGGAGGATGGCGAGGCGGAATGGAAGGAAACGGCGCGCTGGATAAAGTACGAGGAGGACGTGGAAGAGGGCTCGGCGCGCTGGGGCAAGCCGCACGTCGCCTCGCTGTCCTTCCACTCGCTGCTCAACCTGCGCCGCTGCCTCGAGACCGGCGTGGTGCTCCTAGACCTTGACGAAAAGGATCTACCAGGCGTTGCGTACAGGTAACTTTTTGTTGATCGAGTACGGTAATATCGTGAGATCATCATGAGTTAAATGTCAGCTTACCAGGATCCAGTTTAAGTCTACTGACCAATTTTGGTGGTCTCCTAAACGTAAAGCTGAAGACTTAATAAAAAAGCGACTGCTCCTGTTACTCAAATGGTGTTCAAAATACCGCAAATTACTAATTAGACCAAAGTAAAGTCGGCGTTACCAGCACAGTTTTGTTGAGACACATGGCACGACCTGAATGGGGCATATGGATATTGGCATGCCCTCTGTCCTCGTTAGATAAACCGTGGGCTCGTGTGACGTCACGCTAGCGAGGGAGTGACAACTGCATATGCGCAGGGTCGTGGAGAGCATGGTGACCGACGGGCTGATAGAAGAGGACGACAAGCCCGTAGTGATGCGCTCGCTGCTGCTGCGCCACCGACACGTGCACGACGACCGCTTCCGGTTCTCCATCAGCGGGAAGAAACACGCATCCTACACCAGCTTGCAGGTAAAATAACCGCATAAGCGTAGGAACACGGTGCTAGCGTCACGGCACCGGAGCGCCAAGCGAGTGAGCATGCAACACGATAACCAATCCTTGCACTACTTAATACTTAGACCCGAATAAACTTAACTGCCCCCTAACGAAAGATACTGTATGGTTAGAATAGAAGGTAGGTATTGCATTCTGCAAACTATGTAATCTTCAGTCACGAGTGACGGAAGAACGTTATCTACTAAGGTTTTACAAGTTACCTTGATGTTTACTTCGAATAACATAACCGAATGTCCGTATCACTGAAATATTATCGTATTGTTATGTATGTCCGTGTTTGTCGGCATAACTTGGTCTTGAAACAGGTGGCGGGGGCCAGCGCAAACGCCATTCATATGCCACGTAGACCACCCGATTTTAAATGAAAACAGAAAAGATCCGAAAAGACGAAAATTAAGTCGGTTAATAAGATCCTTCCTGCTGGTTTTTCGTATGCTCTTGCCCACTGTGTCGCCCGTCAAATCAAAGAATCGTAGTTTCACTTTCAGGAAGTGTTTTATTAGCCATCGGTGTTGTTACAAATAATACAGAATGAACGTTATCTTTCTTTAAAATAACGACACGTAAAATACAAAATGATAAATGAACACTATAATCTCTGGTGTCAGATAGCGAGTCACGATTATCGGCGATACTTACGATAATCCGACGTTTGGCATGTGTCGGAATGCTAGCGCGTTGTCGAAGTATCAAGGTTAATCCGATACGAAGGACTGTGTCGCTACCGTAACAAACACGGGTGACATAACGCGCGTTATCAATATTTATGGCCGGCTGTACGCGCCGCCGCCCGCCCCTGCTCAGGCTTGACCCTGAAATGTGCAAAAACCTGTTTGTATTGTACCTATAAATGCTCTGTGTACGTTTTCAAGGATGCCGTTGGGAGACTCCGAGTGTAGGTAATGTTTGTGTATTCCTGCGCCCAGGGCCCGTGGCGGCGCGGGGCGACTCTCGGTTCGCCTTACACGCTTGTGACGTATGATGTCGCTCGAATAACACCGTTCTTATTCGGAATGCTTCTTATCGCCAATATTCCCGATGCCCTCACTCCGATTACAAGTAACTGACCAGCCGTAACACCACACATGAGTTTTTTTCCACACAGAGCTCGCGCTATCCAAATGCACAATATAGCTAGACAGTGCGTGTTGCCGATTTAGCAATATTTACAAACGCTCCATCTTCTTCGGGTCTCATAATTTCATAGTTGAAATAATGTAACGGCTGCCGTGTGCCTTTTCTCTTAGAATTCTCTGCTCTGTGGGCTCTCTGGGTCGGTAGGTACTTCGCCCAGGTTGTGGGCGAAGTACCTACCTAGGGTTAAGGTAATTGCCTATAGGTAATGTAATGAAGTACCTGTAGGTAATGTTTATAACGGACCGCCCGCGCGCATATAATCCAAGTGAGTTAAATTGTGCATTCGATTAGCGTGTTCTCTCGCGGGCAGTTTCTTTATGGAAAACAAAAGTGATCAGTAAAGGCAACAACCAAAATCACGGTTAAACCAATTCAACCGTTACTTTTACCTTAGGTGTTACGTACCTACGTGCAATGAAGAAACTGGCCGTCAGAAGCTTCGAATGTGTTCGAATGTGTTGTGGCCCGAGTTGGTCGGCGTGTGGTTAGGGTGTTGGGCTTGGCGCGGTTGTTGTTAGGGAGGGTGACGCGCGTGTGTGTGCGCAGTCGCTGTGGATGGAGGAGGGCGGCGCGGGCGCGGGCAGCGCGGTCGCCGGGGGCGCGCGCCCGCGCTACTCTATGTGCAGCGCCACGGCGATGGGCTCACGCCCGCGGTTCTCCCTCACCGGCGCCGTGGCCGCCGCCAGCCGCCGCCACAGCTCGCACCTCATCGTACGGAACCCCCCCGACCGAGTGCGATAACCTGCCTGCACAACCTCGCACACTGTAACATAGCGCATGCGTTTTAGTTAGCAGACGTTCATTTGCTGTGCTTCTTGTTCCATCGTTTTCAGTTCAGCCGCCAGTAGCCAGTCACTATCTCCGCGATCGCCTCACACGACAGTACACTGCGGAGGTCGTTTGTTTTTAGCGCATTGTTGTTTTTTGTTTCATTGGTTCGATAGATGTAGCACCAGTCCATACTGTAGTGCTCAACTGGGAATTACATGTCCACTCCCGTTTTGTAAACAAAAACGAGCAATCACACGTAGAAGCAAGTTGTTGATAAAAATGTATGCACGTCAGATACTATTTCATTTAAAATTGTCTAGTTTGTACTAGCTTTTCGTAAAAAAACTTACCTACGTAAATAGTTTGTGGATATTTTAAAGTGACTATAATGATAATTTTCAGACACGCGAACAGTTTTTCAGTCCTGATAAGATAAAAGGACATGTATATTAATTTGGTCGCCGCACCAGTAATAGCCGTCGGAGTAAATTACCTAAACTATAAAAAATTGCTCCTCTGTCCGTGTGATAGTCACTCAAAGCAATTCCAATTAACGAATGGTATTTCATATCTCGTTATATTATCACCGCCGTTTGGGAATAGCAACGACGATTATCCTGTGGGTATATCTAGTCTGACGCGCAGAATCCTAAAAACCTACCATGAACCAGCTACAGAAACGGATTCCACGTCCATCGTGACTAATAAGTTTTAATCGCCTCTAAAATTTTATTTATTTTATTTTATAATAATAAAGTAGTCAATACTTAAGGTTTTGTTTGTGTCGAGTGTTTGATACGAGATGGACCCGTGATATAGTCAGTCATCCGTGTCTCGCGTGTGCATGCATCAACGCGGCGCGGCTGCCGGCCGGCCGGCGTCGGACGGTGGCCGCGCCGCGCGTCTCATCTCCCGTCCCCCGCTCACCGGGCACCGTACCGTGCGCCCACAGAACCTGGCGGACTCGAAGCGGCGGCGCAGCTCGCACGCGTTGCCTGCCGACGCACGCAAGAAGTCATCTGCCGCGGGGCTAGACCTGCGCGAGGTGGAGTACCTAGCCGCGGTGGAAGGCACTGCTGGCTCACAGGACGAGCTCCGCCGCCCGCACAATGACTCCATCATGAAGCGCATCCCGGGCGATGCGGAAGCCACCACCGTGCTCGTGGGCGCGGTCGGCTTCCTCGAGCAGCCCACCATCGCGTTCGTACGGCTCGCGCAGGGTATCCCCATGCCCTCCATCACCGAGGTGCCGGTTCCCGTGCGGTTCATGTTCATCCTGTTGGGACCGAGCGGCGCGGATCTCGACTACCATGAGGTGGGTCGCTCCATCTCGACCCTCATGTCGAACCCGGCGTTCCACTCGATCGCGTACAAGGCTGACGACCGGCGCGAGCTGCTATCCGCTATTAACGAGTTCCTAGACGACTCGATAGTGTTGCCGCCCGGTGACTGGGAGCGGCAGGCGCTGCTGCCCATGGAGGAGCTGCGTGCCAAGAGCGAGATGATAAGGCGGCGCAAGCGCGATGCACTCGAACGCAAGCGAGTCGCGGCCGGGGATCCCGCACCGCCGCTTGATGAGAAAAAAGCGCTGCTAGCCGCTGAGACCGCCGGCTTGCCGCCCAAGGAGCCCGATGACCCGCTCTCCAGGACTGGCAGACTCTTCGGCGGTAAGATTCCTAAAATTATACATTAAGTGATGCTCAGAGGCATTACTCATAAGTTAGATAAACTACCTATTCACTGAGATCCAACATTGTTGGCTCATTGCGATGCTTATCGGTTATTTCACGACATAAGAGGTAGCTGACGTCTTCACTGCGCACATTAAAATACATGCAATGTACATATTGAAATGTTCGGAAGTGTATTACCATAACTTATGCGTATGCGCAGGTGTCATTCGGGACATGAAGCGACGCTACCCATTCTACGCGTCAGACTTCAAGGACGCGCTGAACGGCCAGTGTGTGGCCGCCACCATCTTCATGTACTTCGCGGCACTTTCTTCGGCCATCACCTTCGGTGGTCTACTTGCTGAGAAGACCTATGGCAAGATAGGCATCTCCGAGACTCTCGTGAGTGCAATGTGCAAACACATAAACTACAATTTACTGCCAGCCTGATTTTTTGGAAGCCTGTTCTCTGATTCCTTTTTTGTGTACACCAATATTGACCTGCATAATACATGCAGAATACATACTTGGAATGGAAATCAATTTGGAAACAGTCCCAATTTATTAGGCTTATTATTTATATGTGAATCAGGTGGTGGTCTCTCCGGATTCTGCTATCCAAGACCCAATTAGAGTAAGAAGACCATCATGTCAAATTAGTTGTCATATAATAATCGAGACAGACGGATAAACATGTCCATCAAATGACATCGACCAGAAATAACTAGCAGGATATGAATATAGGTTTTTTAACATAATGTTTGCATGGCAGGTGTTCACGTGCACGGGCGGCGTGCTGTTCGCGCTGGTGTCGGGCCAGCCGATGATGATCACGGGCGCGACGGGCCCGCTGCTGCTGCTAGACGAGTCGCTCGCCAACTTCTGCCACTCGTACGGGTTCGACTTCCTGGCGGCGCGCATGTACTGCGGCCTGTGGATGATCGTCATCGCGCTCTGTGTCGCCTCCTTCGAGGGTAGCGTCGCCGTTAAGAAGATAACCAGGTGATTTTTGTAAAGTGGTGTAGAAATGTGTGGAATATTCCAGAAGTTTATGTTCGCTCCTTGCTAGCAGCAAGGGCGCGGCAGCGATTTGCAGCATGGCTCTTCACGCTGAGATTATGCTGATTTTGTGACAGCGCCCACTCTTTGTAAGCGAACGCTAATTCGGCGGTGGGAATCAGACAGGAGACCACTAGACAGAAGCCTCGTTTGACCGAAGATGTCAGCGCTGTTTCTTTTAGATATTTTGTACACAACACATGTTAATATAAATGGACTAAGTAACTACTTAACTACATAAATGAATGATCATAATGATGATGTGACAGGTTCACGGAGGACATTTTTGCGTTCCTGATATCACTGATCTTCATATCGGAGCCTGTGACGAGCCTGATCAATGTGTTCCGCGCGCATCCACTGGGCGCGAACTACTGCGCCTTTGGAAACGACACCGCCACTAACTCCACACTGCCGCCTGCCGTCAATGCGACCTTGCCGAACCTGGTCAACGGCACCCAATCAGGTATCTAGCTTCCTAGTAATAAAATAGAAATGTTAAGGCCCGAAGAACAACCTGTATCAAATCTTTGTAACAAAGAACTTGTTTTTAATAAGTTTAACTGTTTAAGGTGGAGGCGCCTGTCTAGCCCGCGAAATTCAAAATTTTCGAGTATATTTATAGTTTATCCAAAACTTGAAAACATTTAAGACAACATTTTGTGATTTGCGACAAACACAGTATGCAGTGCGTTTATTAATACATTTATTTGACTCTAAATATTATCACGGTGGATATGATACTAGTAAATCACTAAATATACAAAAATTGCCAGATTATCTGGATAGCTGTCGTTCTTGAAATGTTTTAGAGTAAGTTGGATATATTAATAAATGCACTGCACACGGTCTTTCTCGCGAATTACAAATGTGCCTTTTATTATTGTCAGATTTTGAAAAAAATCTAAAAAACCTCAAAAAAATTGAACTTCGCTGGCTAGATGGGCGCTTCAGCCTTAAAATATCTAAGCCGAATCAACTAGAACACATGTGGTGCGTAGGTAACGCGTCCCTGGTGACGCCACTGCCTGGGTCGCCGCAGCACATGCTGCCGCAGCCCAACACGGCGCTCTTCTGCACTATGCTCACACTCACCACCTTCATCATCGCCTACTACCTGCGTATCTTCCGCAACGGCAAGTTCCTCGGCCGCAGCGTGAGTACGACTACTTCATACCGAATGCCTCCAATTAACAATATTAATTGATACACCGAGGCCGAGACCATTGTCTCACAAATGCTGGATCTCTTTAGAGACACTGATTAGGATGATAGCAACATCTAACCGTACTGAAGCTTAAACTGGCACAGTCTAGCGCAATTGTTCGGTAATTATAACGTTTCAGGTACGTCGTGCACTGGGCGACTTCGGTGTTCCCATCGCGATCGTGCTGATGGTGGGCGTGGCGGTCGCCGTGCCCGTGTGGACGGAGACGCTGCGAGTGCCCGCCGGCCTCAGCCCCACCACGGCGCGCAGCTGGCTCGTGCCGCTCAACCCCGGCCTCGAGACCATCCCCGTCTGGGCCACCTTCGCCATGGTCCTGCCAGCGCTCATGGTCTACATCATCGTCTTCATGGAAACGCACATCGCCGAGTAAGAACTTATCACGTTCTCAGCTGTAAAAGTCGAGAATTTTTCGTATCGCAAGTCGTGTTGTCTTCAAAATATCTCGACTCTTACGGCGTGGGTTCGAGGTTTCTATTGCGATTATTTAGGATCATGAGTACTCATGTTTACTGAAACTATGCTGGGCGAAGTGTGCTGAGCGAATTCAATTAACGAAATGCGAGAGTGGTCAATATGCGATCGAGTGGTTCATTAACGATCGGTGGCGGCAGGCTGATCATCGACAAGCCGGAGCGCAAGCTGAAGAAGGGCAGCGGCTTCCACATGGACATCGTGATCATGTCGACGGTGAACGCGGTGTGCGGCATGTTCGGCGCGCCGTGGCAGTGCGTAGCCACCGTGCGCTCCGTCAGCCACGTGTCCGCGCTCACCATCATGTCCACCACCCACGCGCCCGGCGACAAACCGCACATCGTCGAGGTCAAAGGTAACTGCCCTGTCACTCAGACGTGGCCTGAAGGAGCCTTCCAATACATTTCTTGTCCCTTTTAGGGTTTCGCAGTCTCTGCGAGGAACCCTTATAAGATATTTTAGTCCGACTGTACGTCCCAGTCTAATACAGTGCCATAAACAGTGCATCTAAATGACATAAAAGTGAAATTTTATATTTTATGAGTTACTTAGGTACTACGCTCTCCGTTTATGGAAAACAGTGATAATTATTTTCTTAGGTAACCCATCATTTTGGGTATCATTGAAAAAGTATTTTTAAATGACGAAATGTTTCCATTCAACATTTTTTATGACCATCAAAAAAGGTACTCAGCCTAAAATAAATTATCGTTATTCAAATGGTCACGGAACTCTACAATTTGCTTGGTCCGACACGCATTTGGCCAGTTTTGATGATAATTATTTTTTAATGTATTCTAAAAGTTTTTATATATCTAAATTTACGAGCTTTGCGAGAACTTGTATCAGATGCAGTTTCACAACTTGCGAAATCAAGGTTACATGTGTCTCAAAATCAGGCATACGTATGCAGTGGGTGCTAAAACTATCAAGACGTTACTTGATGTTGTTGAATAGTATAAAAGCTTGGCTATGGTCCACGATTTCCGCTCCGTGCACGACCGTCTTATACTTGCTATAATATGTTACTTTTATTTTATGTTATACTAGTTTCTGCCCGCGAATTCGCCCGCGTATTCTATGTGTTAATCCAGGTTATAAACTATCTGTGTTCCAATTTCATTCGAATCCGTTCAGTAGTTTTTGCGTGAAAGAGTAACAGACATACATCCACACTCACAAACTTTCGCATTTATAATATTAGTAGCATTTTCTATTGCATTGTCGTTAACATTACCTATCTATAAGCTATTTGTAATGTGTTGAAAAAAAAATCGGTATTTCTTTTTTCACCGTAACACGTTGCGTGTGTGTGTGTTGTAGAACAGCGACTAACGGGTCTCCTGGTGGCGCTGATGGTGGGTATATCGGTGCTGGCTTCCAACTGGTTGCGGCTGGTACCGATGGCGGTGCTCTTCGGTGTCTTCCTGTACATGGGCATCTCGGCGCTCGGCGGCATCCAATTCTGGGACCGCTGCATCCTGCTCTTCAAGCCAGTCAAGCATCACCCGCAAATTCCCTACGTCCGAAGGGTGAGTGTGTTCGTTTTTAGGCCAGGACCCAAAGTCTTCATTCAATCACATTTAAAACCGATTGGTTTTTGCTACTTTGGTTTGGAAAACTAAATCAGTATTGGCAGCCCACAGACCGACAATATGTCGACCGTCAAAGATATAATGGACTACCACGTTTTGGCACCAAGATAATATAAGTGAACAATTGATTTCCGATTGAAGGGCATGATATGAAATTAGCAGAGTTGGGCCCTGATGGAATGACCTTGACCAGCGTCTGTTGAGCTGAATGGTACAAAAAATTGCGATAACGAGCCGGAAGAGGTCATCCGGCCACAGCGTTGACTGATGGTATCACATGCGCAGGAAGCCGGTGGATGCGGATGTGTGAGAAGGCCTCTTGAAGGAGGCCTATGTCCAGCAGTGGACGTGTCTGCTAATGTAACATGTAGAAAGTGGAAACACTATGAGAGCCGGAAGAAGAGTTTGGTTTCATTTGTAGAGTGATGAATAATGATGATGATTTATTTGAGATTCGGACTGCATACTTACTTCGTTGCGTTGGCTTATTTATGAAGTCTCGTGAATGCGGTGCATTCGTTACAATTCAGAACGCAGCATGTGCTTATGAATGAACCGGCGCGAATGTCCGGCGCGCCGCCATGCTGGCTGCACCCGAATGACCTTATTGACTTTTATTATACCAAGTAACAAGTAATGTTCCGTCAAGTCAGCGTGACTATTTACTGAATGGTGTATGTATGTATTTGCCCACAGGTGCCTACCCTGAAGATGCACATGTATACCCTGATCCAGGCCGCGGGTCTGTGCATCCTGTACGCGGTGAAGTCGTCTCGGTTCTCCCTCGCCATGCCCTTCTTTCTGGTCATGATGGTGCCGCTGCGCATCTCCCTTGCTTACGTCTTCACACCGCTGCAACTTAGAGCGGTGAGTAGACTTCGCCTTTAGACGATATGAAGCAATTTCCATAGTGATATTGATGACGACGGCCTAAAACTACAGTGTATCTAGCACACTACACATTGTTGATGGTCTATAATACCGGAGGGGTTAGAGACTTAGTGCAGTATCGACAGTACATCTGTCGCAAACTGGTCAGATTCTCCCAGACGTGTAGGTTTGTTCAAAATATTTAGCTTCCACGGTTTAGCAAGTAAAGATCATTGAAGAAATTATGAAGAATGATGTAATTTTGTTGCATTATTGTCTTCTGTTACGAGCTTTCGTCCAGTGCCAGGTGACTCGCGTTCGTCGTGTTCGTTTATTTTTAAACATTTTCTATATCACGCATTGACAGTTGGATGGCGCCCAGAAAGACATAGACAAGGACGACGAGCCGGACTTCTATGAAGAAGCGCCACTACCGGGTTAGATGCGTTCGCGCAGCCGGCGGCGGGGAGGTGCGCGGGGCGGCGCGTGTGACGCGCGTCAACGCGAGCCGAATAATTCAAAGGTCACAGTTACGTACGACTTACGAGCACTGATTATTGTACCGTTGGTGATGTAGTTAGCGACGAGGCTCGCGCTGTGACGCGTTGGCAGCGTCACTGCACGCTGCGCCCGAGCAGCTCGCTGACTCGTCGGCGTGGACCACTGACATCGCCCATACCTCATCGAATCGATGTCGACAGCGACTCGATACAAACTGATCGTTTTATGTGAATGTTACAAATGTAATTCTATCAAATATTCCATAAGATAATAAGTTTTAAACGTAGATTAAGAACTATGCTCGTTGTGATAGTATCTAAGCACTAACTTATCAGTATTGCTATCTACAGCATCATATTTCATCTACAAGTTAAGTGGCCATGCCAATCAATTCAGTCCTTTTCAAAAAGACGAATATTTGAATTACTCGTAGGGGCCACAGAGCCATAGGTTTATTTATAGTACCTAGTTAAATATAATATAATATTATGTATTTATTTATATACAGTATTTATATACAGTATTTACAATACATAGATCTCCATCTTGAGACGATTCACATCCAAATATAATTTTTAATATTTACTAAACCATACAAAAAATATCAAGTGTACCTAACTATTTTGTGATGGATATAACATTTTAAACAAAATTTACTTATACAAAATTATGTATTGACAAGTAGCCGCGTTTCACTCGTCACTGTCCGGTCGATAGTTCACGGCTGGATATTTCGGTCTGATTACCGATTTGCTCAATATACACCTGCCTGCCAGTAGGTACCTAAGTAAGCTTGTGAACATTTCAGTATTAAAAGTGGCGATAAAATCGCCCAGTGTCTTTGGCACTGCGCTTGCAGGGGGCTTGGGTTACACGGTATAGGTAGTAAATGTGCGACAATATGGTTAAATACTAATGTAACAGTTCAAATTACACTGTGTCGCGTGTTTTTACGAGACATTTAAGTACGTCCGCGGTCCGACCGAGCGCCGACATAGGCAGCGGCTGGTTGTTTGTATATCCGATATCAATATATTCAGTGTAATATCGAATATTCCACGCTGTGCACACATACATCTATATATAATATAGACTTATATATCATATTTATATTTCTTTATTCATTTGTCTATTTATATGATAGGTATGATATTAGGTATATTTTTGTATAGTGTAAGCAAAGGCTCTCCTTCGACAGTACGTAATGTGATACGGAACTGAGACAGTCTGAACGTACTTCATTTCGATCGGTTCTTTTCTAATACGCATCTAGTGCGTGAAGCTGCATCCAGACGATGGTTCAACCTGGCCGGACAAAGGCCAACGCCAATATTATGTAGCTAGATATCTATCTCATTTCAGCTGTCCCGCCCTGGCCAAGCCTGGTGATTATAGGACTGAGACGGTTGGCCAAAATGTGGACAGCTCGCTCTTCGTTACTGGTGATTGGCCTGATATCATTCGAATCAGCGCTGGGCCAGTTTAGGCCTAGATAGTAAATGCCCGGTAAAAGTGTATCGTAGATTAGTCGTAGGTGTTAAAGACGAGATGTGTGTCGGGAAGCCACCGACGAGCCAGCTCGGAGGCTGGGGGCGTCAAACCACTTCTGTATTAGAGTCACGAGCCAAAGTAAGCGTGCCAAAGACATGTGTGAGGTTTGGAAGACAATGCTAATAAGATTTTGGTAGTCGAAGTAGGACATGCAGCCCTCACAGTATAAGTCAACTTTATCAATGAACAATAATGATTTGTCAATTACAATCATCTGCAAGTACCTATATAACATTGTGTATATTGATATAAATTTTATTCTAGAACAAGTGTTACGTTTTTTCTTCGCTCGCGTTCTGGTACATAGAAATTAATTTCACAGAAGGTTTTGTACTTACGATAGATAACCAAGTATTTATGATACAGGCTTTGGATGCAGAGCAAGAGTACTGCGGTACCCTTTAGTTATTAAAATATGTAGAGAATCTAATAATGCTGTGTGTATTGTTTATGGTATGTATTAAGTACATTATCAGGTGTAATAAATTCTGTTATTTAGGTGATAAACGAGGTTTGTGCGGGGTGTCTTATTTCATAAAACAAGTCATTACCTACCTACATAAGAACGAATAACGGAACTTGAACATCTTGGATGTTTCGTGCGACTATGGATGGCACGCGTACCTGGATGTTTTTATTTTTATGAAATATGGGACCCTAGTGACGCCTGTGCCTGACGTTAATATAAAGGTATAGGTAGCAAATTCATTATTATTAATCTGTCTGTGGTACCTACTTCCTATTTTAAATACGAAGTCCCAAATTACAGTTTTAAAGCACTAGTGTAGAAGGATTTCAATCGTTAAGCCACGATAACGGTTTTTGATTACCATTGCAAACAAGTCGTAATCGAGTAGATTTGAAAGTAAGTACTTATTTAAGAAAGTTATAAAATTATATGGATCTCTAGACTAGGTATATGATATTTGTTGAAATAAAATAAAATAACTTGTAGCTGTTAAACGTCACAAAAGGACTCGTCGCACTTCTTACTCAATCGCGAGATTAATCGAATTATTCCGATCCCTTGTATCGAATCACTAAATAAAAACTAAATAAAACATGGAGCATGGTACGCAATGCACGTCAGGTAGATTGATTTGTTTGTGAAAACATTGCTGTTGTATTTTGTCATGTAATTTGTATTGACTGAAGTTTTTTAAATATTTATTTCGCTTTGTCGCCAAAACAGAAACCTGCTAAGTTACGTTCTATAGACATGTAACTAGTTCTAGACTCTAGAATCTAGAGACACATTTGAGACTTCGTATTTGAAATAGAATATAGGTATAAGGTACGTAGCTTTTGCTCCAGTTGAATTGGTGTAACAAAACCCCTTTACAAACAATATTTTGATGTCGACTCATTCGTCCTTTTGTAATAGGCCTAACTTAATTTCTGCCTAATTAGGTATTCGTGTACTTATCTGTACTTAAATAAGGAGAGCATTATATTAATCACAAGCTTTCAAATTATTTCAATATGTAGATATCTAATTCGTTTTAGATTAGGTACAATACAATGTGTTATTGATAAGGTGTGATTAAGAAGCAAGGGTAGCGGTTTTGAATACGCGACGAGGTGTCGACTCGTAGCTTATTTTGATGTGGATGGATTACGCAAGATATCGTTGCAGCTCCCGTCTTGGTGCCAGCCTTAGCCAGATTCCCAAGCGGTTCAAATTGCTACACAAGTGCGTTGAGTGTCGCGTGCTTGAATAGCAAAGTCAATCGTCTTGAAACAACTGCGCGTTTGTCAAGTTTGTCAATGAAAGTTTTGTTAACGCTCAATGGCAATTTCAAGTTGGTATCACTAGGGAAGTCTCGGGCAGCTTCAAGCCGGCGTCGCCGCCACATGTGTGGTATTATTCGACGTCCACACGCGTTTGGTAACACAGTCTACGAAAAACCTGTTCGGTTGGTTTAACGAGTGATAATTATAGTTATATTTACATACTTATCGATGTAGTAGCCGCGGCGGGGATCCCGCGGGGCCAGCCGCATGATAGCGCTAAGAAAATGTCCGTAGTACAAATAATAAATATGAGTAATTATTTATTTTGTTGAATATTGTTTGCCATGGTATTTATTACATAGGTAAGCAAATATTTTATTTTAACGGCAGCGTGGCTATGCGTGTTGCGGTTAGTGATAGCCTAATTCACTGGCTGCAGGAGCCCCATTTCATAACATCCTCCTAATTTTACTGATCATCCATTTAGGTGGATACGTTTCTACTATCGTTCTCATTCAAGTATTTTGTTTAAGAATACCGTCCGACATTAACCGACTGGTATTAACAAACGATCTTATTTGAGTTCACTTTTGAGATTCTATTTTGTAATTGAATTAGTACACTTACAAGTTTTCGCTCAGATTTGAAATTGATTGATTAATTGTCGATCTACGGAAAAAAATGTTATGAAATAGGGGTGAACTTCGTACAACCGACAGGATCTGATGCCAAAGAGAAGGGTCTATGGGAAAGAAACTGACAGTGTGTCTTACTTAAAGAAGTAAGACACACTGTCAGTTATACAAAGGTATAGCTCTATCTCTGTCTGGTTTCAGATCTTGCCTGTAGGTAGTAGGTATCAGGTCGGGAACATCCCGTACAGTGCAATTATAGATGTATCGACGGTAGGGTCGGATTGGTATTACATAAGTTCAATTACCTATTATTTATTTGAATGTTATTTTTCTTTTGTTGAAATCGTTAATAGAATAAAATAAATGATTCGGAGGTGGTCATTTTATTTCATGGCTACCGGTCTTCTACATAATAAGAAGTCTCTAAATATTATTATCAAGAGTAATATTAGTGTGTCTGAGTGTTTGTTTGGTGCGGGTCGGTGACCGCTTCCGAACTGACACTGGTTCCCCTTGGTCTCCGTTCTCTTCCAGTACTTAGAGCCTTTCTACAACTGCCAACCTTGCGCGATAAAGCCATCGATGCGATACCCGCCACCACGCAGCGGCCAAAGCGGCGTGGCGTGATACGGGCGCGGCGTTGTACTATTTTTTGAAAAGTAATCTTACAGCACATACCTATGTCTTAGTTTCTCTATAACTACTTATAGCTTTGCTCTCTCTGTCCATCTGATTATGGATTGTAAGCCCGACGAAAAATTGTCGGAAGTAGGTACCTAAGTAGAACATATTACGATGGGAAGGCCGACACCAATTCTCTTGTAGGCTACTATTTTGACCAGCACATTTTAAAGTCAGAATGCAAGGTGGATACGTAAGTAGGACTTTTTTAACTTTGGAAGAACCACGGAGCTTGGAAGAACCTTCGTGGATCTCTCCAGCTTCTGGGAAGTAAGTACCTACCTATTATACTTACCTACCGCGACTTCACTCTTGCGTTCCCTAAATCTGTTACCTTTATTTAGGACAAGGGTCAACGGGCTTTGTACTCGAGACCTATATTATATAGATTATATTGGATGACCCTGGAGCCTGTAAGCGAAGCCGTGACCGCGACTGAACGGGCGCGGTGGCCAAGGCGAACGCCAGCTTGTTCCCAATTAAGTAAGTACTACCTACATTATGTTTAGAAAGTCAAAGTAATTATTTATCAGTATTTTTAATATCTAAGATTCAAGTATTGGCAGAATCACATTGGGCCTGACCTGGGCCTGACTCAATTGCAAGAGGCCATAAATACTTAAATAAAAAAGAACATTCAAGTATTAACGTGGTTTGTAAGGTCATTGAACTATGATCGCCCGGTTTACTGAATCAGATTGCCACGGGTTCGATTACCGCAAGGAAGTTTAAACTACAATTATAGATAACTAGCTGTGCCCCGCGACTTCATCCGCGTAGTATTGGATTATTGGGTTAAAAAGTATCCTATATGTTAATCCCGGTTATAATCTATCTGTGTTCCAAATTTCATCCAAATCCGTTCAGTAGTTTTTGCGTGAAGGAGTAACAAACATACATACATACATACATACATACATACATACATCCACACTCACAAACTTTCGCATTTATAATATTAGTAGGATAAGTTCGTAAGAGGCAAATTTTGGTAGTAGGTATTACTACACTCACAGACCTCAGAGTAGACTTACAATTATCTGGTAGTTCCTACTATAATTTATTACTGGTATCAGTACTCACCGACGTACGGATTTTACTTAACTATTCCGGGAAAAAAAAAATCGACATTGCCGCCAAACATGAATTTAACACAGACATCTAAAATACCATAGAACATAGTTTATGTTCTAAGTAAAATACGAATAAATAATAATATCTCTTCTTCTTTCTTTAAATATATGGCCCAACCAAGTTAATACGTATTTCGCCAGTGTCAAGTAACAAATAGCCAACAATTAAAATAACAATACAATACCGAATTTGTAGCCGTCCTTGAAAATCAAAATGGGGCAATATTCTATAAATAACTAGCTGTGCCCCGCGACTCCGTCCGCGTTCTGTTGAATTTTTTCCTGAATTTTCTTTGCTATAAACCTCACGGAGCCCGAGACCTTTTCAACGAATGCAAAACCGTGGAAATCGGTTCGTGCGTTCTGGAGTTATATCGTCAGGAAGGAAAACCCGACTTATTTTTATATATTAGTAGATATTTTTATTATAAAAATAATAATTTGTCACAGACATGTTGTCAAACCATGGACCAAGCCCGGAAGATTACATTTTTTTAATCGACTAAATACAGACAGTATTGCCAACTTAGAAAATAATATTTGTCAGTGAATAGGCAGCTTTATTTGAATTTTAGTCTGTGGTTGCTACCGTGCTGCCATCACCGGCTGCAATTGCGAACTAAAAAATCGACGTCAAACAAACATGTCAGTCACACACATAATGGCGGTGGTTGTGTTGTTTTTTGTGAGTCGTTAGTCCCGGTTGTGGTCTCGGATTTGTTTATTAGCGAGCCTTTAAACGGCCAGTATGCGCTTAGCTTAAACTGTTGTCACGCATATATCAGGCCAGAGACACGCGGACGATCTAAAATCGCGGTGGTGTGGTGTCGAGTATGGAGCTCGTGGTCGAGGTGGTCGCGTCGTCGGTTTTGAATTAGCGCGTGCAACGGTGCAGCGGCGGTTCGGCGGTCGCGGCGAGCACGGGCGGCACGATGGGGGCGCAGCAGGCGAAGGAGCGCGGCACGGCCAGCGGCGCGTCCATGCGATCGGCCCGCAACAAACCGAGAGTGCCTAAGGACCCCCGCATCCTCGGCTCCAACATATTCACCGAACACAGCGGTGAGTCCATCACGCACCTCTTTACTCCGTGACAGTAAGTCCGTACAGTTGTGGCCTTTTGTCTTTGTTGAAATTGACAGCCCCCCCCGTTTCCTCTAGCGTCGGAGTCCTCAGCCGCGAAAACGAGGGGTCAGATGAGAGCCTACCAATAATATTAACAATCAAAAGAGCAAGCATTGTGATGATTAGTAGCCATCTTCAAACATTCAATAGAATTATGTTCCATCACCGAAATGGTGAAAGCTTACTAGGTAACTTTATTACAAAGACTTCTTGATTTTGGAGCTTAGTGGGTTGTTTACAATAAGCCATAAATCATAGTTATATCTGTAATAAAAACTGGAGTAAATGAAGAAATCTAGACAGAAAAAGATTAACATCCTTGAATAAAGCAGAACCCGCTCCTAGTAAAAGCACTTAGACTTGACTTACAGGAGCCAACAGCACTAGTAATATGATTCTCCTGCTAGAAATCTTAATAAAAATACTCAGTAGTTGACTTGGATATTAAAGGGTGCTATTACTAAGAAGTTAAACACAGGATAAATGCCTCTTGTCATATTTTACATGTAAAACACACATTAATCATGTGTTCTTTTAAAATTTATACCATAGTTATCAGGTTTTGGAAATGTTATCTAATCCGGAATTTTGTGTTATGATATCAAATATGCATTATCTTAGTATTTATTTACTTACAATAGGTACATTGAAGCTGATGCGAATTTTTTAAATTGATTGCAATTTATGATTCCTTATAAGATAGGTATGTTAAGTATATAGGGTATCTTCATGTATTTGGGGTAGCCTATAGTCAAATTGAGGTATGCAATCATCTTATTTACAGCAGTTATATGAAGAAGACTGGCAATATAATTAATACAATTTTATAACATAACATCAACTGAAGAAAATGGCATAAAGATAATTATGAACAGTACAACATAATTAATGGGGGATGAATTAATTTAGTATTGTGTGTCAATGGGTCATCAATCTTCCCCAGAGGGTAGATAGAGGTAGAAAATTTTACACTACACCCTCAAAGTCATTACGTTGGAGTATTAAAAGGACAGAGCATAATATTATTGCCATTTAACACACACATTTCGATATGGTGGACTAGGCTGTCACTTAGATTTTTTTCATTAGGGCCTCAACTGACTTTCTTGACTTTCTTTGACATTGTTCATTATAATAAGGGTAAATTAATAGTAGTGTCTTGTGACATGTTTTTATATACAAATTTGCTACACAAGTGTATGACACACCTGATGTTAAGCAGTTATATAGCATGTCCAATAGAAGTATAGATGCTTGCTATACCAAAGGCGTTGCTAGCATGTTGCCAACCTGAAGTCGGACAGAGGAACAGGGTGGGGTTGAGCTTCCAGTTTTCCCACTCATAATATGAAACACAGTTGTAATAGCTACTGTAAGCTGATCTTCTGTGTGTGGGTGGTACTACCGCAGTTGGGCAAGCCCGTATATGAGCTGTAGACAATTTACTGCAGCTTGGTTTTACCACTGTCAACATAACATGATTGAATAATTAAATACTGCTATAGTTGTATGTGTATGCAATCTATTCCGTGAGTCCAGCAACTCATAATTAGCAGGGCTTGCTTGGCACTTATACAATGGGGTAGTTTAAACAAAACAATGTTCGTTCAGTACCTAGCTTCATATTAATATTTACCACTGCTAAGCGAATTGTCTTTGTCCATACCTAAATGGCGTTAAATTTTAAAGTGTCAGTCTAACTTGTATCTTGTAAATGGTGAATAAAGTAAATTTCAACAATGCATTGAATATTCACCTAATAGGAGGTGAATGTATGCAGTGATGAGCTAGTCTGTCATGTTTTAGAACCTATCTTACTATGAAATTTCAAACCACCATTTTTTATTTATTTATTTAACTTCTGGAAAACCAACAGCTATATATATACAAAATAATAAGCATTTCAGTCTAGTAAAAGAAAGCCAATTAGTGATTTTCTCAAAAACACTTATAGATCTACAAGTAATGCTGATAGATTTACAACAAGAGAGCGGAAAAGTAGGACTCTCAATGAATATAGAAAAAACAAAGATAATGTCAAATAGTGACGAGGTCCCCAACATTATGATAGATTCTCATAAACTAGAAGCAGTCGACAAATATACATACCTAGGCCAAACAGTAATGTTCAAAGACTGGCAAGAGATAGAGATTGAAAAGAGAATTCAACAAGGATGGAACAAATACTGGTCTATGAAACACATTATGAAAAACAAAGACATACCTATTAGCCTAAAAGCAAAAGCATTTAACAGCTGTATAATACCCGCCCTAACATACGGATGCCAAACATGGGCTCTTAACAAAAATCAAACAAAGAAGCTAAAAGTAACGCAAAGAAAGATGGAAAGAAGCATATTAGGAATTAAATTATTAGACAAAATTACAAAGAAAGAAATCAGACAGAAAAGTAAAGTCAGAGATATAGTAAAAATAGCCAAGTCAGGAAAATGGAATTGGGCAGGTCATATATCAAGAGCAGAAGAGGATAGATGGAGTAGCTTAACTACAGTATGGTATCCCAGAGATGCAACAAGAAAAAGAGGAAGACCGTTGACTAGGTGGAGGGATGAATTAGAAACATTCGAAGGGAAACTGTGGACATGCTCCACAAACTTCAAAAAAGAGTGGAAGAAGAAGGGGGAGGCCTTTGCCCAGCAGTGGGATGAAATATAAATGAATAAGGAAAATAATAATAATAATAATCAGGCTTAAATAAATAAATAAACAGAAAGCCAATTAGAGGTTTTCATGCATAGCAGTAGAGAAGTACAATAGAGTCTTATGCAAACACTTAATAGCACACATCACGTAGAGATACCAGAACTAATTACCTATTAAAAGAAAATATAAATCAGAATTTATTGGAAGAACTTAAGGTTTAGATGCTTTCTTGCTTGTTTACTATTGGTAACTAAGGGATCAAAAGAGAAGTGCTTGCACAGTTTATTAAAGTCTCTGCTTGCTCTCACCAGATATGAATTTTGCCTATAGTTTGAGGAAGAAAAAGGGATTGAGTTTGGTGGATTATGTCTAATTGACCTATTCGGGACATTAAAGTGTAGTTAGTTAGTTGTGAAGAATGTCAGGACAATCTATTACATTTGCGATAATCTTAAACATGAGAGTACAATCTGCAATTTGACGACGATTCACAAGTGGCTGAATATGAAATTTCTTACACAGGGAAAGGTATCTATCAGAGCTATAAGAAATTTTAAGTCTATAACAAACGAAATGTATGAATCTTTTTTTAATGTTTTCAAGCCTGTTTGTGTATTTATCGTAGCACGGATTCCCGATCTGAGAGGCATACTCTAATTATTGTTGATATACCTAATTAAAATATCAATTACAAAAGGCATCTGTGGGTACCTATGATCAATAATTAATAAAGTGCATAGTATTTCTATTTGCATTAAATTAAGAATAAATTAGTCAATATTGCTTGTTTCTTGTGCATTGTGGATTGAGCTCTTTCCCATGTGTAGTCAAAACACGTTTTCCTGAAGTGGTGTGCGTTGAGACCGCGTCGGGTTCTGATTGAGTCGCCATCAACTGGTTGTGTCATGCTACACCGTGTCCCGCGAGTGTGGTCGATGCCATCGTGTTTACTGTTCCACAAAACAAAACACACTAAAGGCAGATTATCATAAATCTTATTAAGTTATACAGCAATTTACCAACTCATTAACAGAATGTTAGACCAGTAGCTGAATGTTTGATGTACTGGTAACAATTGTTGAGTGCCTAACAATCTGTTAGAGTGTTGATGTACTGGCCCATTGTATGATGTCCATAGTACAAGTGTTGCATAGTTAGGGACAATGCAGTTGGTGTTTTAGTCTGGAACTATTTTTTTTAATGGGTATTAATGGATGAAGTTCGTTTTTAGGGTTCCGTAGTCCCTACGAGGAACCCTTATAAGGTCATCCAGTCCGTCCCTCCGGCGCCCGTCCCTCCGCCCGTCCGTCCGTCTGTCTGTCCCAGCCTGTCACAGGATCATAACTTCTAATTCTACAGTTTCTGACGGAAGTTGATGTAATGTGGTACAAAAATACTTTAAGAGTAGATCTCACTTTCAAAAATATATAATGTAGCAAAATTACTTTTTTTGTGGGGATATTTAATGTTTTTAGCTACCCCATCAAGTGGGGTATCGTTGAAAAGGTATTTTCAAATGAAATGGTGTTTTCATACAACATTTTATCATCAAAAATTCCGTTTGCGAGATTCTAACTTTTAAAGATTTAATCAAAATTTACGTTTGAATTCCACACTTCTTACATTTTTCTATTGCAAAAACATTAATAGGACTATGCAGTCGAATATGGATACATTGTTCACCAATTCCAATTAAACAACAGCAATAAATGTATCTTTTATGTTTATTAGTGTATTTCTAGTATGTAAAGGTAGAATAATAATAATCTATCTAAATATATATAACTAAAAGGTGACTGACTGACTGACTGACATAGTGATCTATCAACGCAAAGCCAAACCACTGGACGGATCGGGCTGAAATTGGGCATGCAGGTAGATGTTATGACGTAGGCATCCGCTAAGGATGCATCCGCAAGGGGATGAAAGTTTGTATGAAACTTTGTCAATTAAATTCCACGCGGACGAAGTCGCGGGGACAGCTAGTAATCTATAATACTATTTCAAGATGTCGGTAGTAGTATGGAAACAACTTTAGCATTTCAATCGGGGGTGAAATTTTAAACAGATTCTCTTCAATTATCCGGAACCCTTCATTGTGCTTGGCTCGACAAGCACATGGCGATTTGTTTTTTTTATAGAATTTTCAATGATTGTAAACAATAATAACTGGTGGCATTTCATTACACCCAATAGCAAAGCCTGAATGGTCACAACGTCATATTTCAGAACCGCTCACATTGGATACGATGAATGTCACTGTTAATGTCAATGTTAGTTAAAATTGCCCCAACATTATAGTATCAGGACCTCTGAGCTATAATGGGTATTCAGTTTCCATGATACATGGTAGCAAGTAACAATTCGGCAGTAGTCACCAATGTCATACTGAAAAAGATCCTCCTATTATTATTTTTATTGTATTGTCCGATATGTGTGAGCGTGCGCACTTATCAGCGACGTTTCCAGTCAACACAATGCTTGCGCTTTACCTTATAAGGGCGGCGACATGAGCGGCTCGACGGTGGTCGTGTTGCAGTCGCGTCGCTCTGTTGATCGATAAAAGCTCCAACCGTAAAATACGCGCGTATAATAATTTGCTGTCGTTCCGCGCGTAATATAATATTCACGTATAGGTAATACGTGAAAATATACAGTGTATGAAATTTGTTAAAACATGAACTGATTGTTTATTAATATATACAACAATTTGTATATGGTAAATAATAAATGATTTAATTAAAAATGTGCCCAGGGCAGAAGTGAACAAAGATTGTTTTGACTCTGGCAAAGAGGCCGCCGCGTATTATACTCGAGTGTTATACGCACGAGGCGGTGTGACTGTAACCGTGTGACCATAGCCGGTGCTTGGCGTCATGTGCCGATTGTCTTCTTTTGCCTCGTGATAACGCATATGCAAAGCGAGTGTTGATTACAATGAGCGCTTATATGTAGGTATGTGTCCAAGTATATGATTTATCAATTGTTTTAATTATCATTACGTCGGTGCTTATTCCCCATAGGTCTAGCCAGCGGTGAACCACAGTGTTGGGTGCACCCATTTCGCCCATGGTATTTTAGTCCCAACGAAATGGGGTGTGTGTACGTGTATGGGGTGTTAACTCTTCTATTACACCCCGCAAATAATGCGTCGAATTACAAGTAACCCTGTAATATACACCAAAAATAATAATAATTTTAATTTAACTCAGTCCGGGACACGAACCTCCTCTCAATACTAGGGGAGTCCAGGAAATAATCCACCACGCTGCGATTTGGCGTATTTCACAAGTCTTTTGAAAATTGTTTATTTTTTTCTAAGAAAATAAAAATAATTAAGAATATTTTCCAGATTATTAATTAATTTATTAGTTACTGTGAATTTTATTAATTAATGTTCGCCGCCTACAGTGACCGTGAGATTCCCGCTACATGTAATTCATTGTATCGCGCTCATAATTGCTTTGTGAATGCATTGACGCGTTAAATGGAATGAATGTGCTGTTCATTATCGCATGTATCACTATAATCCAGTCTGGCTATACCTGGATCTTTTGAAGGCTTGTGTGGGGACATGGGACCAACACGTATACGCCCCTAGAAATAAGTCTTGTATCTTTATATATTGTTACCCTTGGTTTGCACTGACAAAACATAATGTACGAAAATATTTTGTTGTCTCTAGTTTTTGTTGCCATTAAAGGACTACAACTTGTTTCGGTATAATGTTTTAGTAAGTGCATTCATAGGGTTAGTTAGTGATTTAATGCAAGCTTTATTTACAATGATGTTACCTACATGCGGTAGCCTAACTGCTATACTCGTCTCATCTTACTAGAGTCCTGTTTAAACCCAAATTTACAATTACGAGATAATGGAGTCCCAGATAGATATTTTGCGTAGCGTTTAGTACCTATGCGGCCGTATAATGTAATGTTAATTCTTTATATGGAGTTGATGTAATAAATTGGAGATAAAACCGGCATCCGTCTATTCTTACATTTTTCTTATGTGATCTTCCTCGAACAAAATTGGTATATTAATTAAATATTATCAAGGCTGAGTTAATGTCGGGAGAAATCTGTTGTAATAGCCGCGTCCGTCGGCCTCGCGTTACACAACACGATGTGCGTGCTCACCTGATGATCTCGCCGAATACCCGCAGGCGACTGGCCAAGCACGCCTTATCATCTTTGCCAGGACAAATATGCAATTTGCTATATGATACATAAGTTTAATTAATCTCTAAACTTGTTAATCAAAACATCCTGTTGCTGCTAGCGATGCGCTGTTGCACTCCATCCACCTTTCTTGGCGCTTGAGTCGTTTGTACAAATAATTTATTTTAGGAATCGGGTAAAAAACTTAGAATTCGGTTTAAATTTTCGTTATTTTATTTTTATGCACTAGTCCCGCCATACACTCCCACCACTGTAACTGCTGTAAGCCAGGATCGACAATGGTGACCAATAATGACGTCGAGGTTTGACCCTCGACGCGTCCCGGGGAAAATTTTCGTTTCTTTAGCTTAAGCCAAAATGAATGGTGGCCGAAGCCAAAGGTTCGGTCGGGCGCTAATAAGTACACGTGTTACTTGTCATATTTTGAGGTGCGAAGCCAAGCCAGTAGATGCCTGCGGATGCTAGCTCGGGTCGGCTGCCGCGGGCGGATTAACACACAATCGCATTCCGATGAGGCCGGGGGCGCCATCTCGCTCCGCCAACAATCACACACAATTCTATGCTCTTTGTATCACAATACTTATTAGCTTGTTGTCGCCACAACGAACGCGAAAGGACATGCATGATCTCATTTTGAATAGTTGATGCATTCAATTTTATGGCATGGCCTGCAAATTAATGAAATTGGGTCGCTTCATGAGACGTATTCCATACAAATCTATCCGCCTGGGTGCTCGGTATCGGTAGAAATTATGACAGGTGGCAAATTACGTACCTGATAGTTAAAATAATGAGTACAAATGGGTTGTAGCTTATTTATCCTATGACGTCTCATCCCATTTCATAGTTTTCCTTACTCGTCCCAAATTTAGTCTTGTTTCATCTTATGCCTTATTTTTTTCGATTCCTTACTCATCCTACAGCATATTCTTAACGCAACAGATGGTGGAGGATCAGAAGAATAACTTATTTATCAATTGAACGACCAGTTATGTTATTTTTTTGACACTTGACACCGATATAGGATGTTATGAGGTAAGTAGATCATTATTTCGTCCACATAATCTGATGAGGGGAACAGTTCTTATCAAAACTACAATTTTTTTCAAAAAATTATGTATTTCTTTTTTCATTACCACCTTTGATAAATTTCTTTATCAAAGTTTAGCTGTTATTCGATCAGGAAGATCATGACGTCTATGTAGGAACATTTTATTTCATAAACATATGCGTAATAGATTCACGCACCAAAAAGTGTAAATTGGATTTACATGTTGCATGGTTTTACCGCACTCCCCAGTGCGGTAACACCATGCAACAAATTAATTTATCTTTGGGAATATAACATCGGAGTATTCTTTCATAGAAGACCTGGCGAGATGAGACATGATTGGCGTCTCGTTAGAATGTAATTGGTTGTGTTCGCGGGTGCACGACAAGCGGCGTGAGAAACACATTGTTTCGCCCGTCCGACCGGGCTACCTGTGCCGGAAGCCGACTGCGCGCACATCTCTAAAGATATCATGTTTATACTCCTCGGATGTCGTAAAATACAACCATGAATAAAGTCCATAACGGGAACTGCATGATTGCTGCGATGTGCTTATCGACTGCCTGCCTGACGATTCTAATTTTGGTGGAGAAAAGGTAATATAATTAAATCGATATCTGGTTTCCAAAACAGAGGCGCTTGAGGCGGCAAACATTTGGATGGGTGGCCGCTAGTGGCTTTTACAACTGAGTGCTTCCGTCCGTGTTTGGGAGGTCACGTTACGCTGTCAGTCCCGTCTATCATAGTCGTTGGGCCATGACGGGGGCCTTCAGGCGCCCTGAAAATCTTCGACACTAGAGTTGGCCGCTAGCTAAGATAATATAAGAATAAAAGGATATCTTTAACCGGACTTCGGAGGCTACGGTTATTTTGCGCGTGACTTATGCGTATCAAGTTACGTTTTATAGTAGTGGCATGAACGACGCTGTGTAATCTCATACAGCACATAGCTGTATAACCAGAATTTATTGTAAATTAGTGGAGGCGAGTCGGGTGCCGCCCTTCATCCTTGGTCCGCTTTCCGGTAATCTTATCGGCGTTATTCGTGCCGATCCTCGAGGGAATCGCCTTCGATAATCATATCTTTACAATCTACACTTAACGTTTTATAATTACTGCGGATTTTATACAACCATACTGAGAGCCCTGCCATGTTTAAATAATAGTCTAAAAATATAAATATGAATGAAAAAATCAAGGCCGTCCCGTACTAATTAGGTCGGGTACTTCAATTAGGGAACCGGAAAAGATTGTGTTCCATTTGAGTCGAGGCGCCCATTGAAATATGAAGTCCCAAAAATACTTTGATCAACTTTGTTCGAAAAATGGTCCTAAATTACCGGTGGGCGGTTGGTGAGGGGCGTAATAACGAGGTTTCGTGTGCGACGTCGTGTGTGGCCTCCACAACGCACCGCGCCGCGCCACCATCTTAAAAACTATTAGCCGTAGATGAGAAAACTAAGAAAAGATTTTATTCTCATATCCATAGTGCAATATGCATTCAGTTGTACAATATCAGTACCGGTGACGGCGAAGCGCCAGTGTATATGAAGTCGTTTGCGAAAACATGCCTGGCTTTGTGTCTATATGTATTGCTACCGGAGATTAAATCTGCGGAGCCCCGCCAAGGAATAAGTCCGTGCCCCTCGCATATGACGTATCACAGTGGCTCGAGATGAATCGCAGTATTCGATGCTTCTTGCTGCGAGATTGTGAGTCATTGGCGATAGCGCGCGACAAAGCTGCGTCCTCTTTATCAACGCGATATTTCAATAAACCCAATGAAATAAATATATTTAGCTCGTCGAACGACACAACTACAAGTAGATTGGTTTCGTAGCAACGGTGAAGAAGCCTGCACGCGTGGGATGAATAATAGATGGATCGCTAGGAAACCGCGTGCGAAATCTACATTTGATCAATTTCTTTGAGCTACTATTTGTAGACGTAAATATATTTTTTCAGTCCACACGTGCGCCCACAACCTGCTCGCGGTGGGTGCCACTCATCGCACAAGACCGTAATTACCCAACTTACAATTTGATGAATGATTAAACAGTATATCAACTTGGCATATATATTTGAACGAACGACATGTTGCTGTATTATTCACATCAGATTACGATTGAATTGCGATCAAACGTAGCTCGAACGACCGCCTTATGTATAACTATAATTCCTTAATGCGAGTAGAAATCCGAGCAACTGCAGTCGTAATTAGTGCGCGCTGTCTGTGCTCCGTCAAAGACAAAGTCGGCATCGGCGCGGGTGTGGCCCGCCTCGCCGCGCTCGGCGCCGCCCGCGCCAGCCGGCTCGCCGACGCACTCGCCCACTCATGCGACTCCTTTATTCCCAGTTCCCTCAACTCTGTTGCTTTTGCTAGCAAGCTCGCACCGTTCGAGCCGCCCTCGCTGCGAGTGAAATTTCACACGTCGCAAAGTTGGCTGCCGAAGCCAACTACCGAAATAATTAATATCTTTCAATAAAAATTGCATGAATAGTCGGATGCCCCTTGTTTACTACACCATATTTTCTTCAGGGTGGAGGGATAATAATTAAATTATAATTGGAGCCTTTAATAAAGGTTTTCTTTCTTAACGACCCACTTCTGTCGGCACTAACAAGCCGTTGTAAGTAGGGCGTAGGAAGATTCTAGGCAATCATTGTGTCAATCAAAAATCTAATGCATAAAAAATAAGGTCAAATTGGTCAAATTGCTTATTGTTGGTAGTTATAGTCTGAAACATGGCTCACTTTGCTAAGCAAAGGACATTATTTACGTACAAAACTCAACGTATTTAATAACACAATGGAAGTTAAATAAAGGAATATTTGAAACATTCTGTAAGTAAACAAACGAATCTCGGTACCAGGTTTATTAATTGCAATGAGAGGCGCTAGTGGGCGGCCGGTGCGGGGGCGGAGGGGCGGCGGTGGTGGCGGCGGGGGCGGGGGCTGGTGGCCTGCTGCAGGTGGCCGCGCCACCCCGCCGGGTGGCTACTCCGGGCTCGAGCCTGCATTGCATTGTGTTTCAAATACCCATCGATTTTGCACAGTGGTCATTTTACAGCATGAAATTACGTTATTTTGTACCTACTTATTTTTATGGATAACTAGCTGTGCCCCGCGACTTCATCCGCGTAGTATTGGATTATTGGGTTAAAAAGTATCCTATATGTTAATCCCGGTTATAATCTATCTGTGTTCCAAATTTCATCCAAATCCGTTCAGTAGTTTTTGCGTGAAGGAGTAACAAACATACATACATACATACATCCACACTCACAAACTTTCGCATTTATAATATTAGTAGGACTAGCTGACTCGACAGACGTTGTCCTGTCTTAACTATGAATATTGAATACAAATTGTTCCGCTCAACTCACTTATTTTTTTATTTCATAAGAACCTTCACCTGACAATAAAAATCACAACAAAAAAGAATTAGCGAAATCGTTCCATCCATTCACGCGTGCGTGATGCGATGATCAAGGAAATAGAGATTTTTTAATATAGATTATTATGATATATTGATTTACCTATTTAGAAAATCAAATCTTGGCCGGTTGGCCATGTATTGTTTCAATACCATGATAACGTCACTGGAATATCTACAGGTGTTCTATATATTGGTACGTTCGCCTGCACCTCTCAGTGAACATTTCCAGCATAAGCTGAGCTCTCATTATCACGGGTGACACAAATAAAGAGAGCTCAACTTACGCTGTAAATATTCCCTTACATTTGCAGCAGACCGTACGGAGCCCTGAATTCCTCGTATCCTGGAGTTATTTGGTATTAAGCGGATGTTTGCCTCCGCCGCCTCCCCCTGGCGGCACTCGCTTTGAAGTGGCGCCTCCCCGCGCGGCGTGCACATAGTACCTATAAACTAGAGCGCGGCAACACCCGCTTCCAGTGAAGTCGCAAGTGTGCACTGTGCACTGTGGCCCACTTAGCAATTGTCACACTCGCCAAGCAACATTCAACTAGGCCATCATGACGGTTTTTGTATGTACGCTATAACAGAGTCTAGCCTAGCGAGCTCGTTATATGCTTGGTGTTTTATACTTTGAAGACCGCTTCCGATAATGGTATGAACGTACGTAGTACGTTCGGATCGCTGCACCGGTTGGTTGCGGGTACGATTCCCGTCGAGACATACGATATTTAGGAAATAGTAATTTCGTAATTTTCTGTTACTAAGATTGTTACTCCCAGTCCATTGTACGGTACCTGTTACTGGGTTAGGGACCAAAGAGGTGGTCTTTTTCTGGCTATTTTTTATATATGTTTGCGGTTCCTAAACCATAATTAAATGTCCATATTGTATTACGTCTGAATGAAACTGGAACCAAATTTGATTGGCCAAAGTGGCGATAGCATAAAGGCTATTATTATACCGTGTGGCGCTTATGTGTTGAACAGCGCTCTCGTTGATTGGCAATCAATCAGTACGTATGATAGTGCAGAATACACCATCTGCAACTACCTATTGCGAATTAGGAATTTCATTTATCTGTCCGTGTTCATAGAATTCCCTATCCCATTTACACCGACGACGGCGGCGCGAGCGGCTGGCGGCATTGTATTGGATTTCAATTAAGCTGGATGGCTTTACTGTGACTGTGAATTCGTAGATAAAGATAGCTGACATTCGTATATAGGGAATCATAAATATAATTACATAAGGACTGGTGGATGCAGCACACCTTTTTATTTTTAATACCCCCCCCGATGTCAGGGTCAGTTTCTCAAATCCCAAACACATTAGGCCCCAAATTTAGTCCCCATCCTACCGTCGTTGTTAACTATGCAAGTACTCTGTTGGAATTAGCTTCAGGAGTAAGCATGTGGAAACAGGATAGTACTAGTACTATCTGTATCGCTACGTCGTAACCACGTACATTTTTTTTAAAATCGGACTAGTCCCGCCACACACTCCCACCACTGTAACTCCTGTAAGCCAGGATCGACAATGGTGACCAATAATGACGTCGAGGTTTGACCCTCGACGAGTCCCGGGGAAAAGTTAAATTGTCTTGGAACCCGCACGAATTTAATCGAAAGAAATAATAGGAGTTTGAAGAAAATATTTCCACTTCCCTCCGGTCCAAAGCGGGAGACAAAATATATGTAGCTGGTATGGGCTAATTGCCATAGAAACAAGACTGTTACAGCTGATTGAAGACCAGTTGTAAGGCACCACGGATCGTAATATAACTAATTGGACCTAAACTCGTGAGCTGATTATACTTGATTCCAATAATAGGTATGGCAAAAGCGCTTGAACGCACGGAAAGAGTCCCTGGTTTCCACAACCACGTACATTGTTCAATATTTGCTGCTGGCTTAGTCGCAATATTGAGTGTGTAGGGTAGTTATTGTCATACGTTGCGAGTATAGAGTACGTAATGTCTGCCTAAGTATAGCGTTCGTTCCGACTGGTCCCCCGCCGAGTGGCGAGCGCGTGACTCACCACCACCACGCGCCGCCGCGCCGCGCCGCCAATGCGCACTGATTCAGATCACCTAACGTTGCCGAATTAAACTCACAGATAAACAAAACAAGCCGAGAATCAGATCTCATCCGACCAAAGGGGAGTGTATCAAAATAAATGCACAACGTGACTGAAACTCGCGAGAAATCGATGGTTACTCAAATGCCAGAACCGTTGATTAGGTTCGGAACACCCGGTCCAGCCCCCTAAATGATAACAAGCAACGGGTCAAGTGGTACGTGAGCCCCAAGTTCATTTTCAGTGCATATTCAACCGAGCCAGTATTCTATTTGAACGAACCCACCGCTGCAAACCGCTGAAATTATATTATATTTCGAGAAATAATTAAATTAATTAAATTAATTTAAATTCAAATTTATTTCATTAATTTTAGAATTTAATTTACTGTCGCGCCCGTAATCATTACTTGAGGGCTCACAGCCTAAAGTCAAACTATGTAGTGTTTGTACATACGCCCGAAAATTGCAATTGACTAAATGAGAATTATCTAATTTAGTCAATTGCTTTGCTACTTGAACTTTCCCACAGAACAGGAGAGGTGGTGTATTTATTCAGGAATAGGTATTTTGTGATAGGGTAAAAGCCGGATAGTTGCCTCGGACGGATAAATGCCCCGGTTTTTAATACACTATGTTGGGAACATAAGTTGTGATTGCGCTTTACTACAATAAGTAGTGACCCCCCGCCGGCCTCAGTGCCGTCTAAGCCATCAGAATAGGTGCAAGTGTTTTGTCCATGTGAGCAAAAACCTTCCGCGGCGAAACTTTGACGGGCGTTATAATTATATTGGTAAGTAATTACTATTGAATATTTTTATTACTGATCGTGGTTTCACTCAACTTTTTGTTTCTTTGCATGCATTAGAGTTTAAATTACATTGTTTATTATGTTTTATAGCTAAATATTTTTGATTTACTTCGTAACTAAAAAGGGCAAGTATCCGCATCAAAAAGGATAGTCGCCCTACTTACTTTCGCGGATAGTTGCCCCTAGAGTGACTAAATATTTTTTAACAATCAAATCCGGATTTAATTTTTTGTTGTTTTTTCCATTTTACTGTGACTCTAACTTGTAAATAAAATAAATATCTACTTAACTGTTTTACATATTTATTCCAGATCAGCAAAATGCCTCTCAAATATAAGCAAAAACCAGGCGTGGTGCCACGCAACATCAACTGGACAGAAGATAGCTCAGCACTTGTCTTGGAAGAATTGAGACAGAAAAAAATATCAATGAAATTTTTCGAACATGCATAATATCCTCTCGAACCTTAAGAAGACGCTACGAAAAAAGTAACCAGCAACTGCTATCTCAAGGAAAATATCATGTTCTTGCTTTCGAGAATGAAAAAAGACTGGTAGCTCATATATATTGAAGCTCGGAGACGCCGGTTTTCCTCCTGACAGAAGTAAATTATAAAAACTGTTAAATAATTAATAAAGATTACTTTAATTGATATAAATTTCTTTCAATCCAAAATAAAAATCATACCGAGGTTACTATCCCCGCACGAGGCAAGTATCCCGCGAAGCATTTTCCACGCTAGGCTACTATCCGCCATAGTAGGCAACTATCCCTTTTCTGAGAGGTGTAATAAAACAGTATTTATTCAAAACCATTGTTAATTATGTATACAAAAATAGGCTATTATGGAAGATAAAAGACCTATGTTTTGAGATATATACTGAATAATTTTCAGAAAGTTCAATTTTTTTTTTAAATAAAGCTTTTTCGAAAAGTGGGGCAACTATCCGGCTTTTACCCTACACCCTCAACAATAACCTCCAATTGCGGGTTGAAATACGCCTGAGCCATTAAGACTACTGTTTCGATTTACTGCGGAAAATACGGTGGTGCAGGTTAATACGTTTACCGACAGCATAAAGTAGACTATAATAGTACGGAAAAAATATCATATCTGTAAATATTAAATAACCATCTCGTACCCACTATTTGGAAACTCCGATAGTAATTACGAAAACTAATTAAAAACCGTTTTACCAGTGCCTGTGAACACCACATTTTTTAAACGCGCCGTCGACGCGTGTTTTAGAATCTTGCGTCGACGGCGCGCTTTTATCCTACAACGGTTTACAGGCTGCGTCTGACTCGCGTGCGTATCGCGTCTGAATCGCTACAAACGCGCGTCGATGACGGCGCGTTTAAAATACGTGGTGTGCACAGGCCCTGAGTGCCTTAACTTCATAATACTGTGCCGTATGTTGACAGCAATACAACTTCTACTGCACTTATGAACGCTGCCCTGTCTATACCTGATTCTTTGGAATACAATTGAGCCTTCTCTCCACTTAAGATAGTACCTATCCTAAGTTATTACATAGGTGGTTTACAATTAATGTTATTACTTACTATCCTGAAAGTCAGAGATGGGGAGATAGGAGATATATATTATTTTAATTAGCGAGTTCGCATACATGACACAACATTGGAATGACTCTGGATCTGGGGCTCATTAACACGTGCGCGTGCGTCGGCAAGCTCGCGCGGTGTGTTTCGCGTGCGCCTGAGATGATTTAATTAACAGCAAATAATAAATTAATGGTGGCGACCCGCCCGCTATCCGCGACATGCCGCCTTTGTATCGACTGTGTTTACCTGCACCATATTAAAATACGCTGTTGAACTTTTCCTCATTAATATTTTTAGTCTAGTTAACCTTTAAGTAGGTTAAAATCACGGCGCTTTGTAGGCATTAAACTGTGGTATATGACTAATACTTTTACTTTTATACTAATACTGTACATACATAGTCAGTCAATTATGAGCCGTATTTAATGGCTATTTTAGGTTGTATATATTTACTAAAGCAATCACAACTTCACAATAACAATTTAAATACATTGTAACTCCTTGTTTGCTTATTAAGATGAAGTCAAGTACAGGTAGTTACCACATTTATAGACGTTTTATACATCAGACTGTGAGAGATAATGAGTAGATAATAGCCATTTTATTGTTTTGCCTACTACAGAGTACAGGCATTC
Source organism: Notodonta dromedarius (assembly GCA_905147325.1). NCBI lineage: Eukaryota > Metazoa > Arthropoda > Insecta > Lepidoptera > Notodontidae > Notodonta > Notodonta dromedarius. The sequence goes on from LR990160.1 coordinate 13,285,693, forward strand.
CCACAATATAATAACCACGTGTTTTAAGTATTGATACTAACAAAAAAAACTCTGCCACCAAGCGAGAAGGATTCTGCCGTTTTGCATAGTGGTCCGGCAAGGGTTTACAAGTCTTTCAAAAACTCAAATGAGGGCAAAAAACGCTTCAGCCCACCAGATATAGCTTGATTGGAGTCAGCTAGCGTTAATATCACTTTACTAATTGGGAGGTTGGAGAGAGAGGGTGAGAGTATAAGAGTTAGAAAGAGAGTCTGTCAGAACTGTCAAGTGTCAATGATAGTCCATTCTATTGTGGCGCCGCGCCATGGTGTCGAGTAATCTTGAATGCTGATCGCTTTATTTTAGTTACCGTCCCTAATTATTGGACAGACATCCGTGTGTGTGTACGGTGAAATTGGTGTGTGAAGTGTTTGGTGTTGTGTCGCAGAAGCGCTGCTGCAGAGCCGGCCGCTGCCGCACATCCCCGACCTGCCGGACGGCGAGCCGGCTCCCGCCGCGCCCCAGCCGCTCGAAGCCGCTAACAGGTGAACTATCTACAACAAACACGACGACAAACATACCAACTTGCGCACGATGTCCATTACATAATCAATCTAGCATTTATAACCGTGTTCTTGGTTATGTTGATGTCAGCGTAGAAAAAGAACCAGGATAACGGTCACGAATTTAAATGATTCCATATTGAAGTCATGTAAGTAGCATCCCAGCGAATATTTCACACCTTTCATGATCGAGTTGAATCTAATTGCGAATTTTTGCATACCTATGATTATTCATAGGGCTTTATCTCACTAGCGATTTGTAAGCGTGTCCCCAGCGGGTCGATCGATGAAATCGGTGCCATTCGATGGTTCGGGGCAATTTTGGATGGTAACGCTTGCAAGCGATATTACACTGCAACAATTATCGATGCTCCGAATTTAGTTGCCCCGGTCCATTTTTCATGCATATTTTTGCGATTCGATGTGTTGCGTCTAAGTATGTACAGTGGCTGGTACACACAATCTCGTTACCAATTCAAACTTGGCGTTAGTTTAATGGAGTTCTCAGGAGAGTCCGGCGTGCACCCAAAACTAATTTTAGTTCTAAGGTACTTACACTCTGCCAGTTGGCAACAGTGGTGTTACTACTTATTCTTTAATCCTGCTTGTAGGTATTGTTTTTTAATCTTGAAATGGTTAATTTTGCAATGCTAGATTCTCTTATTATTCGATATCTGTGCTAAAATTCACGGATGTTTTCCAAAAGTACTTTAAATTAATTTATGGTAACAGGTTTAGTTTATTTATTTTATTTATATCAGTTGACTTAAAACAATAATCAATGATAACTACGAAGAAATTTAGCTGAACAATTTTTATCAGCTTTTTTAATTGATATAGGTTTTTGTGTTGTTATTTCTCGTGATCCCCGGGACGGGCGGCCTGGGAGTTGTATCGATTTGCTTTCAAGTCCATAATATTTCTATTTTCGGAGTTATAAAGGCGTGGGCCCACCGCGGCGCATGGAGCGGCTGCGCACGTGTATTAAGCTTCGCTTTGTAAGAAATTGTATGTGGTAGTGTCCACTGCAACCCACGAAGAGGCTACGCATGAATTGACGTCATTGATACATGCGTGGCTTGCTCGAATAGGCGGTTACATAGCTCAACGCTTTCGACGTGTGTCTATTGCAGTGGCACGCGCGTAGCCTCCGTGCGCCGCGCCACGCCACGCTATACATTATTCGTGGGTCTTCGTGTACTCCAGTGGAAACATTGACCCACGTTGTCAAATAAATTAATACACGCAGCTAAAATGCGCCGCGTGTCCGTGTACAGCATGCGTCGTGGTGGGCCCGCGCCTTAAAGCGTTGTAAAGCCTGCCTTCTCGATTGCTAAAGCGGATTAATTTAGTCTGTTTTGTTCCGGTGTGGTCTCCTGTTCGTATCGAAACGTGTATTTATATAGTGCTAGCTATACACTAGCTAGAGCGTTAAAGGCGGTGCTTAGTAAAGGTGTCCTATCCGTGTCGAGAATCCGTAGCCAACTGGAGGCTAAGTGGCCCATTTAATCACGATATCTTTGTAACTATAAGACCTATGGACCTTCAATTTGGCAGGGGAGTTCCTTGACAGCTAGTACGTGACGTGTGTGTAACGTAACCGGTGCTTGTGTGCCAGATGGACGTCCAAAGAGAATCTGCTGGCGCACCACGAGGAGGACGACCCGCAGTTGTTCGTGGCGCTGTACGACTTTCAGGCCGGCGGGGAGAACCAGCTCAGCCTCAAGAAAGGTTAGTACCTCATTTACAACGTAGCTTTGGAAGCATTTCTTCAGAAAGCGTCTATAGGAACAACATTTATTTAGCTACATACTTTAGACACTAGATTACATAATATACTTATAGGTACTGACAGAAATTAGTGTGTTAGCTGCATTCAAATTCAAATCGTTTATTTTGTTTAGGGCTACGGGGGCACTTACAAATTGACAATTTTACATATTATTTTTTATATCATTGTCTCATGATTGCGCTAAACAGTATCCGGCTTAGTATAAGCTAGGCATCGAAGACGCAAAGCGCTGATTTTCAGCTGGACCTCGCAGTGAGGACATGGAAAAAGATTGTTGTGTTTGTGTGTATAGGCGAGAGGGCCGTATAATAAAAAGAGTGTTATGTTTGTGTGTATAGGTGAGCAGGACGTATATTAAAAATAATGTTATGTTTGTGTGTATATGCGAGCAGGTCCGTATAATAAAAATAGTGTCATGTTTTTGTGTATATGCGAGCAGGTCCGTATAATAAAAAGAGTGTTATGTTTGTGTGTATAGGCGAGCAGGTCCGTATAATAAAAAGAGTGTTATGTTTGTGTGTATAGGCGAGCAGGTCCGTATAATAAAAAGAGTGTCATGTTTGTGTGTACAGGCGAGCAGGTCCGTATAATGAGCTACAATAAAAGCGGCGAGTGGTGCGAGGCCCACACGCTGGGCGGCGGCGTGGGCTGGGTGCCCAGCAACTACGTGACCCCGGTCAACTCGCTGGAGAAGCACTCGTGGTACCACGGCCCCATCTCGCGGAACGCCGCGGAGTATCTGCTCTCTTCCGGAATCAACGGCAGCTTCCTGGTCAGTGTAACCACTAACCACGTATCAATTATGTTTTTAATCTACTGAGAACTAGTACAGTGGAGCGGCGAACCTGTATCTCTGGTTCAAACCACCGGGATTAGATGAAATGTGGCTATGATTTTAACTTGACCCTAAGCTACCAAATTCAAAACCACATCAAAATCCGTTCAGTAGTTTTTGCGTGATGCGTGCTCAAACAGACAAAAATTACAAAAAAATACGATTACGTCCTAGTCTTTGATAAAGGAAGGTCATGGCACCCTATCCCGACTGTTTTTCGAGGCAATATTTAATTTACAGACACGATTATTTTACAGTTTTATTATTGTATCATTATTTTATTAATCATTTGTTTTTGTGTTAACTTAATGGCAGGTTCGCGAGTCGGAGTCGAGCCCAGGGCAGCGCAGCATCTCGCTGCGGTACGAGGGGCGCGTCTACCACTACCGCATCAACGAGGACTCTGATGGAAAGGTGATTCATTTATTGCCATAGCCAACAGAAATGTATTCGTGGACCAAGAGAAGTCGCTGTGCCCGAGTCAGCAAGGGTAGGTACTCGGTAAGTAGCTACCGGATTTTTTACGGCACGTTAACGATAATGTAACGATAGCCATACGTCATGTATGGCATATGTCATCTACATAATTATAACCGTTATTAATACCAGTCATTCTTATACCGGTAATAATACGCATCCCACTTTCTAACGATAACATGCAACGTCGCACGAGATGTGCGGAATAACGTTAAAGGTAACAATATTGTTCAGTAATGTAACGAAACCGTTTTATTTTTACCGGTACGATATTGTTAACGATGACCGTTCCTGGTAATAACGGTCGTGTCGCGTTGTGTCCAGGTGTATGTGACGTCCGAGTCCAAGTTCGGCACGCTCGCCGAGCTGGTGCACCACCACTCCGTGGTGGGGGACGGGCTGATCACCCAGCTGCTGTACCCGGCGCCGAAGCGCAACAAGCCCACCGTGTTCCCGCTCGCGCCGCCTGACCACTGGGAGATCGACCGCACCGACATCGTCATGAAGCACAAGCTCGGCGGGGGGCAGTACGGCGATGTTTACGAGGCCGCGTGGAAGAGCATGAATAATAGCACGGTGAGAAACAGACGAACAAAACAGTCACAGCGAGCCGGAGTTTCCTAAAGGCTGTGATTATAAACCTAACCTAAGTTTGCGGTAAAGATGACATTATAGATTTTACGGGATATCGTTCCTTATACACGAGCAAGCCAAACAGTTGTACAGAGTTGGGCTTAAATTGCAAGCGTTATCGACGAGCCACCAAAACTGCCGGAAGGCTCGCCCGTCAAACAGACCCTTAAGAAAACATGGCCATTCCCGTGACCGCCATGACTCCATGATGGCTGTCTTGAGGGTAATAAGACACAGATATAGACGAACTTGAACTATTTGGCACAGTGGCCGCCATTTCTATTTAACTTGACAGTCAACACTCTCTAGGTCCTATAGAGTGTCGACTCGACTGTCAAGTTAAATAGAGAATCGTTGTTTAGTTAATCGGTTTTGTTTTTGCTCTCCAAGACTTTAGGAGCGTTATGTTTTAGTAAGGATCGCTCATGACGACCGCAAAATCAACGCTAGGAATCGAAGGAATAAAATTCCACGGTGCCCATTTAAGATTACCGAGTCTAAATTTACCGAGCTACTTGGTAAGATAAAAGATTAGCATCAGCTCCAAATAATGTAATGCATTAATTATTTATGACCTTTAAATGTTTTAAGATATCTTTGTTTAAAATATACTTCCTAAATTAATTTCAGTCTTCATAAAAAGCTGCTTATACTTAAATACTTATTATGCCTTTTTCAGCATTTAACAATAGCGAGTTAACTATTATTTTAATTGAATAATTATATAAATAACTAGCTGTGCCCCGCGACTCCGTCCGCGTTCTGTTCTGTTTTTCCTGAATTTTCTTTGCTATAAACCTCACGGAGCCCGAGACCTTTCCAACGAATGCAAAACCGTGGAAATCGGTTCGTGCGTTCTGGAGTTATAGCGTCAGGAAGGAAAACCCGACTTATTTTTATATAGTAGATAATTCTGAATACTAACAGTTCAATAATTTTCAAAATAGCATTTATATCAAAGAAAAACAGACGTACAAAGTTTCGAGTACAGTATTACCTATGACGTATGAAGGTGTAATAGTAGTTATAGCAAACTAAAGCGGATATTTTTGTATAATATAAGTTTTTTGAAATAATCTTTAACAATATTTTAAGAAAAAAATGGTTATTATGATTTTATAAAAAACACGACAATAAAGTACGGTGCCTTATTAAAACAGGATCCCAGTTTTTCAGCAGTCTCAAACCTACGTGTACGGAATCAAAGAGATATCCAATCCCGAAATAATTTCCGTTGAAAGTGTGAGCGGTCGCCGCGAAGCCTTCAGTGCATATTGCACCGGTAATCAGCGCCGGCCGCGAGTCACAGCGACGAGGCAATTTCCGTAGACATCCCCCGCCGTAACCAACTCAATAACGACACCGTAATCTAATCATAGCACCGAAGCACTCCGTTCAATTTGCAGCCCCACAAATAGTACTTGCTTTAACTTATTTGTAGGTAAGGTAAATGAAATGCAATGGGTTGTTGCAATCTTATTACGGACGGAATATTGATGCACTAGTGCATTTCTGCTGTATTCAGTGAGTAGTCAGTGGCGGATCAGCATTTTGTGAGACCCAAGGTGCGACGAGATCTATAAGCTCTCAATTAAGATTGAGATATTATCTAAAATTAATAATTCAGTAATAATAACAACTTAAGCTGTTAATTTGAGACGTTTGTTATTGTTAGACCATGCCGTCGCCCAAATGTAGCCTCTGTGAGAGACATAATAGGTACCATGATACCTAAGCTGACTATGCTGTTAACAGACAATTTTTAATCTAGATTTTTGTTTATGAGACAGACACTACGTTCCTGGCAGCCTAGGCTTAACACAGTACTATTTTTTTTTTTTTAAACAATTCGGTATATCTGAGCTTAAAAAAATATGCATACCAATTATAATAAGAATACTTTATTTTATACCAGAATCAAATAAATAAATAAATAGTTCAAATGTTTTGGTAAATATATAATGTAATGATAATTATGGTGTCTCAGGTGGCGGTGAAAACTCTGAAAGACGACACCATGGCGCTGAAGGACTTCCTCGAGGAGGCTGCGATCATGAAGGAGATGCGGCACCCGAACCTGGTGCAGCTGCTGGGCGTGTGCACGCGCGAGCCGCCCTTCTATATCATCACGGAGTTCATGTCGCGCGGCAACCTGCTGGACTACTTGCGCAACGGCTCGCGCGACTGCGTGCCCGGCGCCGTCGTCCTCATGTACATGGCCACGCAGATCGCCTCCGGGATGAGCTACCTCGAGAGCCGCTCGTTCATACACAGGTAACACCAGCTCTGCCGCGATTACGCAGACACATCAGATTTATACAAACAGAATAAAACTATCACATACGAGGTCTGACTTTCATTAATTTACTCGTATTACTGGGTGATATGGCGCAGACGAATTCTGCCGTCCAATTACTAAAAGACCATTAAGTGTTTTTTTTCCAAAGTTGAGTTGCGCTTCCATGTGTAGTAATATACATGAAAGCGCAACATTTTCTCAATATGGTCATATTTTCCTATCATTTATAGTAAAATATTGGTCTAATAGAAAAAAAAAACTGTATATATATTCATAATTCCTAAGGACAAAATTTCGTGTTTTTCCTCAAATTGGATTTACTTACTCAACGGCGTTCTAGTAATCGGACGACAGTGAGATCCAATAAAAATAAAACAAATAATTTGAATAAAAAAGTCGAAAACAAAGCTCATCGGAATAGTCTGAATCTACTCCCACCCTGTATACAGAGTATTACAGAGTGTTGCTCCAAGCCGTGAGCAACACGTGAGCCGGTGGTCGTGATGATGAACGGCTTCTAATATCGCAGGGACCTGGCGGCCCGCAACTGCCTCGTGGGCGAGAACCACCTCGTGAAAGTGGCCGACTTCGGGCTGGCGCGGCTGATGCGCGACGACACGTACACCGCCCACGCGGGCGCCAAGTTCCCCATCAAGTGGACTGCGCCCGAGGGGCTGGCGTACAACACCTTCAGCACCAAGTCCGACGTGTGGGCGTTCGGGATCCTGCTGTGGGAGATAGCTACGTACGGCCTGTCCCCGTACCCGGGCGTCGACCTCGCCGACGTCTATCACATGCTTGAGAAGGTAAATCCTTTAACTAGCCCTATGACGTCACAACGAAACCATTGGGTAAAAAAAAATTAAGCCACACTCCAATTAAGCCTTTTTTTCCGTTTAATATGGGTAGGCGCGGATCGTCTGTCCTTTGGACTCCGCACTAGGTTTGGTTTGTGTCAAAATAATTTTGAAAAATGTTGACGGGCGGGAGCGGTGGTAACGCGTTGTGATTGGTATATAGAAATCAATTATGGATTGCGTCTAGTCAGTCTTAAATCGTTCGGCATATATTGATGATGATTGATGCTATTTGATATTACCTTAGTTGGCTTTACTCACTAGTTGTACACCCTTCGTTTATGTTATTCCTGTCGTAAGAGATATTAGGATAAGTAAAAGGAAGTTCATTATAAAAACTGTACAAGTGCACGTATGGCCATGCACAATGAAGGCTTCCGAATCGGTTCAGCTGTTCTCAAGTGAAGTAATAAGCAACAAACAGCATTTCATTTTTATTTATTAGACATTCCAATGAGCCCAAATTTCGAATTGATTTGAGCCGTAGAAGTAGATTTTGGACGTAAATATGGCTTTTTTAACCTACAAAAAAACTGATAATTTACAAACGGCTGAACCGATTTTCATGAAACATAGCTAAGAACACTCAATCAGAATACTCATCTAACAAAACAAACAAAATTAAAACCGGTTCATCCGCTTGGGCGCTACGATGCCACAGACAAACACACAGATACACAAATGCACATGTTAAACTTATAACACCCCTCTTTTTTCTTCGGGGGTTAAAAATATAGAAACCATCATCGTCATTGCGAACGAGAGATAATAAAGTCAATGTTTCTATAGACATTTGCGGAGTTTGTTTTCGATTTAACCAAGCAACGTCAGATAAATTGAGGCCCATGTTAATAGATCAATCTCAAGTCTAAGTTTGGTCTCGAGTACGCATTTGACATGTCATTTGGTACTGGAGTGATATAATTATTCTCCAAATAAATCTGACGTTTTGACAAACTATGGCAAAAACTGACAAATGTCAAATAAATATCGAGAAAATATTCTGATGTTGGCGAAGTAATAAGAAATAAATATCGCCAGATACACCAATGTATACTATATGGACTGTACAATAGACTGGGGGCAATCCCAGTGACACCCAGACCTAGGCAAATAACGAAAAGGCCATTTTCTAAATTTGCCCCGGCGGGTATCGAACCCGCAACCACCCGGTGCAGTGAGCCGAGCGGCCTACGCTCAAACCACTGCGCCAAGCCGTCGTCGTCGAAAATAATGAAATAATATGTTTATAAATAACGAACTAATATTAACTATTTATTAAAATTATAATCGACATATAAAAACAACCTTAACAGGAGCGCGCGGCGATTCGACGATACAGTTAAATCAACAAAGTGTGGTAGTTTCAAAACAATTAGTACTAAACCATTTGCATTACCGAGACTGAAAACTGTGCTGGAGTTGATAAACAGGTTGCATAACGCGCTTACATTATAACCGGCGGCCCGCGCCCGCGCCGCGCCCCCCTACTCCCCCCCCCCCCGCCCCCCGCGTGAGGGGGCACACCTGCGGCGTTACGTGCATAACCCATACATAACCCCACACCATGCCGTCGTACATTTACCAATAAATGTAATTGACACGGTCAAACTGCAATACATGGACCAAGAACATGTACTATTCCGCTGCTCACAAGCCTATTGCGACTCACGGCCACGATGTTTCACATTTACCTCAGCTTAAAATAGAATATATATATACAGTTTGTACACTAAATACATGCCTTATTAACTAGAGTATTAACTAGAGTAGGGTGCGCGTTTAAATTTGAGTCGCAGTAGAGCAAGTATCGAGCAGTATATAGAGGGGCGGGAAGCGCGCGGCGGACGCGAGGCGACGAGGCGGCCAGGCGGCCTCGAGACGAGGTCTAACAGTGCGTGGCGTCGGTGCATAGGTGCTTCTTGCAGAGCGTGCAATGCGGCCGGCTGACTGCGATGCGCGAGAAAATCTCTGAGGCCGAAAGCTCCTTGCTCAGCTTACTGCACATGCTGTATGACACCGTCTTCTTGGAGAAGTCCTTGGCAGGCACGCAGGTGCGCGCGCGCACCGGGCCGATCTCCTGACCCGTCTCTACTGCATCGAGATAAACGTGTCAGAATCATTGCATTGCCAAATTGTAACATTGAATTATGCGATCTCACAGTCAGTATTATCGCGACACCCCTGCGCGGTGACCGGAGTTAGATACGCAATGTATGTTTACTCAAATATAAGAACGCTTGCGCATTTGTCTAAGCAATTGCTGCGCAAGTATACAGAAATGCGTTACTGGTACTTCTGGTCAGTAATTAACTATTTGCAAGTAATAAAAAGGTTTGCTCACCCAGCTTAGCGGACTCGGAGGTGATGACGATGCACAGGAACGCCATGCCGGGGATGTAGCAGTCAATGTTGGGGACCTGCGCACAAGCCGACAATCAATACTCGCTGCTGACAATATCGCACACCACGTTGCCTTGAGCGCAGACTCGTACTCACCGTGATGTTGGAGTAGTCAGGGTGGTCGGGGTCCCAGCAGCCGGGGTGGTCGTACGACAAGCAGTTGTAGCACTGAATACCCTTCGCGGACGGCGACACGAACTTCTTTTGCTTCATCTTCTTGTGCTTGCCTGTGAACGGTAACGAAAGTAAAAAATTTAACCTTGCCACAGCGTAAACAATTACCAACATGACGGAACAAAGTACATTGACATCAAGGCGCAAAAAGTGTTCACGAAAGGTAACGATAGCGATTTGTTGTTACCGATGACGGCGGCGGAGAAGAGGAGGAAGTAGACCAGGGTGTTCTTGAGCGCGGTCATGTTGGGTGCGTGTCCGGCGGGGCTGTGGGTGCGAGTGGCGTCTGCGCCGCGCGCCGCCGGTTTATACCGTCGCTAACAATGACGCGTGTTTTGGTAGCGCCGCCGCTCGCGCGATACCACAGGGTGCTCGGTACTTACATCACAATCCAACGCACCCGGCGCTTTGGCATTGGAACCATCCAGTGTTAGGTAAAACAACAAACGCAATAATTTTAGAAATGCTAGTTTCAATACAATTTGCCTTTGTGCATTATTGGTTGCATCATTGGTATTATTGCTGTGACGGCAGCACTGATTTTAAGTGGAGACCTGCTATACCTCGTTTAACCAAACTCCATCATAATGCACTTGGAATAATTGAGCAGTAAAACATAAAGTTTATAAAAAACAAAATTAAGGTGGTATGCAAAGATAGGATTTGCCATCCTCATTTCCGACACAAATCTCCCTTACTTATAATTTTCTTCCTTTTCTTTAGGTATAAAACTAGCTCTTTCTCGCGGCTCCGCTCGCGTGGTACTTCGTCAAAATAAAAGTAGCCCAAGTTACTGCTTACCACGTCAGCTAACTGCAGTGAAAGTCCCGTCAAAATCGGTCCAGACGTTTCGGAGATAAGCTGGGACACACAGACAGATAGAAAAACAAAAACATGTTTTTGTTATAATAGCCGCTTATACTTTCAAATGCACTTACTAAAAAGCTTTAATATAGATATTACAAACAATTAGACACTTCGATTTTAGTTATTTGTTTAGCTTCCAATGTATGGGGTCGTAATTCTTCTCCTCCAAAACGGCTTGACCGATTGTGATGTTTTTTTTTGTACTTGTGGGGTCGCCTGGATGGTTCTTAGTTATAATTGGAACCGGTAGGTGGCGTTATTGTCGACATCTAGAAAATAAAATCTTCGCTTGCGAAACTCTGATGTCAAAGAACCAAACTTGTGGAAGTATACGTTACTACGTTTTGATGTGTGGCTACTAGTAAATTAGTAGGACAACATAGAAATAGTGTAACTAAAATGAGAGAATGCACATTAAATGTGTTATTACAAACAAGTTATTTCATATGCTCGGTAGAATTTGGTATCAACTCAGATTTTGAGCCGTGAGCGCGCGGGCGGTTCGCATTAGCAGTCCACTGTTTACTGAATCGGCCGCTACAATGTTATGCCTAGCGTAAACTGCTCTAATTATTGTAAAACATCTTTATTATTTCCGCGGCCGCGGTCACTTTCCCACCAATGATCTAAATAACTCCGTCAACGACTCCTATTTCCCTTTTTATATTATCTATTTATTTATGACTTGTTTTTTTTTCGCGCAGTTGTGGAACATCATGTATTCGCGCATCTATTGATTGTGGTTTTTTTGTTTGTATATAGTTGTGATATTGTTTACGTACAGTCACGCTCGAGCGATGCGTACACATAGCGGGCGCGCAACTGTCGCTACCTGATTCACTGCGAATGTAGAGCACGCGAGGTCCGGCGTCGGCTGTTTGGTTACTTTGTTCTCTCTTACAATGGTGTGCTCGGTTCTTAAGGTACGTAAGCTTTGCAAGTCTTAGGCTGATCTAAAACGGTTCCACGCTCACCTGTGTTGGAGGGCGCGCAGGTTGACGGTTCGTCGTCTATACAAATAAATAAAATTGGGAGTGTCTGTTTGTAATATCAAAATAACACCTTTTCACTAAATGCATATGAAAGTACATACAGAATATAATTTTTACAATCAAGTTGAATATTATGTGGGTACTTACTGTTCAAAACATTGCTGAGATTATAATTTTGAAATTGTAATTGGATTACAGTTGTTGACACCTATAGCAAAAACACAATTTAAAACTTTTTTGTCTGTCTGTCTGTCTGTCTGTGTATTTGTTCCGGGTAATCTCCGAAACGGCTTGACCGATTTTGACGGGACTTTCACTGGTAGATAGCTGATGTCATAAGCAGTAACTTAGGCCAATTTTAATTTTAGAAAAAAAATATTAAAAAAATGGGTTCTTGCGCGCGGGCTCAGAACGCGAGAGCGGGCTTTTTTGTTAAATTCCACGCGGACGAAGTCGCGGGCTCAGCTAGTTGTAACATAAGTACAATGAGAAAATACTTTCGGCAAATAGTTTTTTTTTTACTATACGGTTTGTAATTACAGAAAATATATTATGTAACGCTTCGTATTCATAAATTATTCGATGTGTTTTCATTTTGAGCGTTTTAAATAGTATGCGCTACTATGTTAGATCTATGTAGTTTAGAGTCACACGGAAATCCACGTCAAACTTTATACAATACTAGCTGTTCCCGCGACTTCGTTCGCGTGGAATTTATCTTAACAAAAATTTAATTTAACAAAAAACGGTCCTCATTTTTCTTTTTTGCGAGTCGATGTTTCGTGTTTTATATACCTATCGCAAAAGCCCGCTCCCGCGTTCTGAGCCCGCGCGACAGGCAGCATTTCCAGCTTTGTTATACATATACATATACATATGTTATACATTAACTATCTGCCAGTGAAAATCCCATCAAAATCGGTCCAGCCGTTTCGGAGATACTCTTGGATTTCATCTGTTTTTATTTTTTACGCGGAACCCTAATTGGTTTTCTAAAATTAAAGTAGCCTTAGTTACTCCCTATAAGATCAGCTATCTGCCAGTGAAAGTCCCGTCGAAATCGGTCTAGCCGTTTCGGAGATTACCCCGAACAAACACACAGACAGACAAACGTTTTTTTTATCGCGTTTTTGTTAAAAGTACCGTTTGTACTTTCATAAGCATTTAGTGAATAGATGTTATTTTGATATTACAAACAGACACTCCAATTTTATTTGTTTGTATAGATGGTGAAAATTGTCAGCAGTCCGTCTGGTGGTCGAAATATTTCTATATCTATAGGTCGGTGTCATAACAACCGCCTTAAGGCTTAGTTACTAACAAATTAAGTGTTTTAGAGCAGTTACCGATTTTTTATACATATACTGGCAACAATAAGTTACTGCTCTGACGGTCCGTCAGTGTGCTAGCGAACTCGGCCCTACGGCCGGTATTAAACCCTCTCAAGAAGATCTTGGAAATGTCACTCTTATATTGTATTAGCCTCCCTAGCCAAGTGGCTTCGTCTACAAGCGTTGCTACAAACCGCTACGCTTAAATGTATGGAAATTACATTACAAGTCGATAAGTGGACCACGTGACTTATGTCATTTCCATACATGAAGCGTAGCGATTTGTAGAAACGAATGTAGCCGAATCCACTTGGCTAGAGAGACAGTATATAGCTACATAATTGCATGTCAAATGCGTACTCAATCAATATCGCTCCCAGACATAAGATCGATTTATAAATACAAGCAGGTGTTCTGTTCCCACGGTACGCCTAGACCACGTGACGTCCAGTGTTGAGTGAGACTGTCCGTGATATTAGCGATGCGACTCTAAATTTCAATTAAACAAAAACCCCGATGCAACGCCTTTTTAAACTATAAAAGAGGCCAAACGGCTGAACCGATTTATATAAAAAGCTAAGAACACTCGATCAGAAAACCTTTCAAAAAAAAAAAACAAAATTAAAATCGGTTCTTCCACTTGGGCGCTACGATGCCACAGATAGACAAACAGATACACGGATACACATGTTAAACTTATAACACCCCTCTTTGTTTCGTCGGGGTTTAAATTGACAATTTGTAGGATCTCCGTGGGCTTACAACATAATAAACGATTTAACTTTAACCTCAATACAAAAAAGGTTAGTTATCAACCACACCATAACCTATGACGTAGGTAGTCTTAAGCCAATCACGCGACGTAGCTGACACGGGCGCAGAAAATGCCTAGCGTAACATACGAGAATTATATCGTGCTGGGAGCGATCTTAAAAATGTAATTCTTATGTCATACTAGCTGAGCCCGCGACTTCGTCCGCGTAGAATTTAACTTAACAATAAAGCCCGCTCCCGCGTTCTGAGCCCACACGACAGAACCCATTTTATCATTTTTATTTAAATTTTGTTTTTCTAAAATAAAAGTAGCCTAAGTTACTGCTTATAACATCAGCTATCTACCAGTGAAAGTCCCGTCAAAATCGGTCCACCCGTTTCGGAGATACTCTTTGATTTCATGTGTTTTTATTTTTTTACGCTGAATCCTAATTGTTATTCTAAAATTAAAGTAGCCTAAGTTACTCCCTATTACATCAGCTATCTGCCAGTGAATGTCCCGTCAAAATCGGTCCAGCCGTTTCGGAGATTACCCGGAACAAACACACAGACAGACAGACAGACAGACAAACATTTTTTAAATCGCGTTTTTGTTATAGGTGTCGTATGTACTTTCATATGCATTTAGTGAAAAGGTGTTATTTTGATATTACAAACAGACACTCCAATTTTATTTATTTGTATAGATCAGTATGAAAACTTTTCAAAAGCGTAGTCAAGATCGTTCTCAGACCTAAGTTCTTAAGAGTTCAGAGCTAAGTGACGGTGTTGTCCCTCCCCAGGGGTACCGCATGGAGTGCCCGCCCGGCTGCCCCGCGGCCGTGTACGAGCTGATGCGCGGCTGCTGGCAGTGGAAGCCCGCCGACCGGCCCAGCTTCCGTGACATCCACCACGCGCTCGAGCACATGTTCCAGGACAACTCCATTACAGAGGGTCAGTGGCATTGCTTGCATGAGGGTGTCAGGGTCAATAGAATAGCATAGCATGTGGCAACTAGTGATCTCTGCCTACCCCTATGGGATATAGGCGTGAGTATGTATTTTTGTATTTAAATTTTGATGTGTGTGTGTATTTGAAAGCAGTGTCTGATAGCATTTGGAGGCTGTAATGTATTAAAATGCGTTTTTTTATAATCGTATAGGAAATAATAATTATTTTATGTTTTTATTAATTTCTTAAGGACAGAAGCGGCCGATTAAATTAGCTGCTACCTTACAAAAATATAATAATATATATAGTTACTAGCTGTGCCCCGCGACGTCATCCGCGTAGTATTGGATTATTGGGTTAAAAAGTATCCTATATGTTAATCCCGGTTATAATCTATCTGTGTTCCAAATTTCATCCAAATCCGTTCAGTAGTTTTTGCGTGAAGGAGTAACAAACATACATACATACATACATACATATATCCACACTCACAAACTTTCGCATTTATAATATTAGTAGGACTTATATTCAGGTCTTGCCGTTGGCTCTCGCCGCATAACCATCGGTTATGCTATGCAACTTGAAGCTTAATTCTCATATAGCTTAAAGTTTCATGTCTTCTGATAGTATGCTGTTCAAAATTAAAATAACCCCATTTAAAGTCAACATCATCAGTCGTTTGTGCATGCTCAAATGAACAAACAAAATATTTAGAAAACATTTCCTTTGAACCCATAGACGATGTCGGCAGGTGAATTGCATTGACATTTGCTATTATGACAATAGAATAATAAATAAATAAATAACTGTATTGTGTAGAGATCGAGAAACAATTGCAAGAGGGCGGGTCGTGCGGCGCGGTCACGCCGCAGATGTCGCTGAAGAAGGGCGGCGCTGCTGCGGCCGGGGCGGCGGCGGCGGCGGCGGCGGCGGCGGGGGCGGGCGGAGACGCGCGCGCCGTGCAGATGCGCCGCCCTACCAACCGCCGCGGCAAGCAGGCGCCCACGCCGCCCAAGCGGACCAGGTCACACACATTACTTACTTTTACAACCGGACCGCTTATTTCTTTTTGAAAATGTCGAAAATTTCAGTAGTCTAAATAAAACATGAATTCGCTTGTACAAAAACAGTGTGGGCCGGAATTAAAAGTCAAATACTTACCGGGAGTTTGCACTGGATGAAACATGTACACGAAACATGTTGATGTCTCTATTTTTTGCTGTCATAAAATAGAGACAACAATAAATGTTTCGTGAAAATGTAAGTTTCATCCAGTGCGAACTCATGGTTAGATATATTCGGAATAGTCGAATAGATTTTACATTTATCACATTTGACTACTTATATCAAATATTAATATTGTTATATTGTTTTCTTATATTTACGCGAATACTACACATTGAAATAAAACTATTTTTCTGATTTTATCGCGTTTATTAACTTTATGTTCCCGACGTTTCGGTTGCTTTACAGCAGCCATGGTCACGGGGGGACTGAGGTGTTAGACGTCCTGATGTTATAGTTAGTAACTGGGTACCCTCATATTTAGTTGTCAAGACCTCGAGACACTGTGAGCACTTTCTGCGTGGATCGGACCGCAAACAACAACTAAATATGAGGGTACCCAGTTACTAACTATAACATCAGGACGTCTAACACCTCAGTCCCCCCGTGACCATGGCTGCTGTAAAGCAACCGAAACGTCGGGAACATAAAGTTAATAAACGCGATAAAATCCGAAAAATAGTTTTATTTCAATTAATATTGTTGTTGATTGATAGTAGGTTGTTATAAGGTGAATGTATTGTTGGCAGCCTGCTGTCCTCGTGCAGCTCCTTCCGCGAGTCGCAGTGCGCGGCCGACGAGCATGCCGCCGACGACGCGCTCGCCTCACTCAACGGTCAGTCGCACGCGCACACACCCCCACATACCCCGACACACAATTATTTATTTTTATTTAATTTATGTAAATAATTAGCAAGGTCAGTGACCAATTACACTAAGTATTAAAATGTTTCTAGGCTACACTAGTGCTACAACTTATCTGTTAAAGTGACAGTGTCGCTACTGTCTGTTCATAACTGCCCAAAACAATTCCACTATTTTATAAACAAGATTTCCAGTTTTGGCCACCAAACTGTTACTTTGGTAGCATATAAGCTTTCAACTTTTAATAATACGAAGGTTTAGTCATCTTAGTTTGTCATTTAATTGGTACTTGCGACCGACGCACGTTTATGTTAGACTGGGGAGCCGGCGACACTACGGTAAAGTAACACCTATACTAAAGCGAGTAAGCGACTAATTCGCTTGCGCTTATCGTGCATTTTTGCCACGACTATGGGTCAGCGCATGCAGAGCGTAGTGTGCGCCCGACCAATATTCGATGACAAATAATAAATAACTTAAAGAGTAATTGGACATAGTTTTGCAAAATAGAACCAACCCTCACACACTTCGGCAAACTAAAACCAACCTAGAACCACTAACACAAGGTTGGTTTTGGGCTACAGCAGTGCATGTGGGTTGATTCTGTTGTGCAAAACGATATCCAATTGTTTTATCGTGCAAAATAGCATGTGCTGTTCGGCCTGACTCTGACGCGAGTGTCAGTTCAGGGTAGGCTTTACTTTTCGTCCTAACGGCTACGCTAGGCACAAAGCGAGGCAATGGGGGCATCCAGAATATTTTTGCTACCAGAGCGGCGCCACTTTAGCGTGGGATGCCATAGGCTCTACGCCACATCTGGTGAGCTGAAAATGGTTTGCCCTCATTCACCGCGCCTCCCAGCTAGCGCGCAGGTCTCATACTAAAGTCAGGGTTTCCTTATAATTTTCCAAATCTCTCGCTTATGCTATTGGCTTCTATGTTCTGGTTATGTCCACTTCGTGTTTGGTCCCGTGTGTTGTGTTGCGTCGCACTCTCGCGCGAGCCCATGTCCTGCGAATAATCGTTATACAGGGTTACTGGTAATTCGCCGTATTTCATGCAAGTTGTCATAGAGGAGCTAAAATGCTAAATTTCTTTAGTCGTTTTTGCGATATTTCCATATTTGTGATATTTTTATAAATACCCAAAAAAATAAAGTTCATTACTTATAGTATAGAATAAATAACTCATTGAATGAATTATAATTTAATAAAGTCGTATTAATCATAAAATCTCAAAATATATCTAGCAGTTTAAGTCATGCTTAATTCGTTGGGTGATTTGATTAAAAATGTGAAAATATCCATTCGAATATTTAATTTCGTATAGAGTGGTGGAGTAAAAGTTGTTGCTGTTATAGGTCTACCAGAATCTCATGGCATTAAAAAATATAAAAAAAATGTGACTTTCATATGGCAATGTCCATTGTCACCTGCCAAATCAAAGTACAAGGTTTGTCAACCGCTGTTGAGATTTTGTGATATCTTCTTGGCAATTTATTGTTTTTGTGAAAATGTCGAAAAAGCCACTTCGATCTCAAGCGAGAAATATTGTTTTCAATGTGTATCGTAAAATAAGGGAAGAAGAAGGCGTAAATCAAACTCAATCTTTGATTTTAAAGCGCGTCGTAGAGTTGACCGGTAAGTTGGACTGAGTTGTTTTGATACTTTTAGTTTATTTTATATTTTTCTTACTTAATTATAGCTTCTTTATAGGGGTTTCCAGTACTACTATACGGCGAATCATAGGTGAGGGCACATCGAACGATGGTGTATTTTCCACGCCTGGTAAAAAGAGGAGAGGGGGGAAGAAGAAAATCAACTTGGACAGTTTCGATTTACAGTTGATAAAGAATAAAGTAAATGAATTCTATACAGTTCGGAAGGAAATTCCAACAGTAATGAAACTGTTACAAATTCTTCGACAAGAAATTGATTTCAACGGTGGGAGAGAATCTTTGAGGTAAGAAAAATATTAAGTAATAATCCTTCTCACTCGTAAGATGAGGCTTGTGTCCTGCAGTGGGACGTATATAGACTGATGTTGATGTTGATGATTGGCTAAGCTATCGTTTCAGTAACATGATAAATTTTATTATTTTTTACAGACTTATACTTAAGGAGATAGGTTTTGAATATGTTAAATGCCAATCAAAAAGGATCATTTTGATGGAGAGAGATGACATAAAACTTCAAAGATATAAGTTTTTGAAGCGTATAAAGGAAAACCGCGAAGCTGAAGAGCAAAATAAATTGGATGTAATTTATTTAGATGAAACTTATATTCATGGTTCATGTTCTGTGAACAAGTGCTGGCAAAGCAAAGATATTGCAGGTCCATCTAAAAGCATATCACTTGGAACGAGGTGGATTATTGTAAACGCTGGTGGAGAAAATGGCTTTGTACCAAATTGTTGTCTGGTGTACAGGTCAACAAGTGTATCTGCTGACTATCACCACGACATGAATAAGGACAATTTTACAAAATGGGTGACAGAGAAGCTAATTCCAAATTTGACAAGACCTTCACTAATCGTTATGGACAATGCTAGTTATCATTCCGTACGTTTGAACAAACCGCCCACACAAGCCAATCGTATCGCTGATATAAAAGAATGGCTTCGTGCAAATGATGTACATTATGATGATCTTTGGCGTAAATGTCAACTACTTGAAGTAGTGAAACAAAACATGTCTGCGCCCTTATATGAGATAGATGAAGTATTAAAATCGCACGGTCACGAAGTTTTAAGGCTCCCACCTTATCATTGCACATTGAATCCTATAGAAATGATTTGGGGTATAATGAAGCAAAAAGTTGCTGATAAAAATGTTAATAGGCCTGCAAGTGACATTAAATTATTAACAGAAGAAGCTTTCTCACAAATCGGTGCAGAGGATTGGCGAAAATGTTGTGAACATGTAAAGAAAACTGAAAACGATTTCTTCGAGAAAGATAAAATAATTGAAATGCTGGAAGAGCGATTTATAATAAATACCTCTTTATCTTCATCAGATGATGAAGAACAAGAAATGCAAGTGGAGTTCTTGGAATCATTTTCTAGTTCTGAATGAGTTATTAACTTTTAACCGATATTATTGTTGCGACCTAGAAACTATTTGGTCAAATATCTCGAAGGATCCTTATTTTATCAGCTTTATACAAAAACGCATTGTTAGTCTAGATGTACTCCATCGATTAATTATGAAAGGTCTCAAAAATTGAATGTTCGAGATTGTAGGTATAAGGTGAACGCCTTTGCGTTATCGGCGCGACGGCGGCGAATACCTACTCGCGAACGAATACAAAGGAAAGCCAACAATGAGTCTCGGGATCGTTCGATTGCGATTATTATTACTTACATACCTCCGAGAATGTTCAGGAAAACACCAGCTCGCATCTTTATTCGATATATAAGAAGTCGACGACGGGCAGCGAGTTAGTTACTTCTTGGAAGCGACAGTGTACGGAACTAAAGTAAGCGAACGAAGAGCAATATACCAGTGACCTGAGCGATAATATTGGAATACTGCGAGTCTGCTAATTGATTCGGAACGGTGCTTGTTGTGTGTAACTAGTGTAGTGCTGTGTATTTGTCGAGTTTGTGGAGAGCGAAATAAACCCTTTTTACACGTTTAACGGCATTAATTGTACCTACCCCTGTACGTGTACGTAACATTATAATAAATTAGTACATAAAGTAATATATGATTGGATTTATTTTCTTTGTCATATTTTCCTATGTTAAGAACCCGATGTATAACAACATTCTTCATACACATACCTAGTATACTTCATGTTAATTAATGACTAAAGATATAAATAAAACTTAAACAGTATCAAGATCGTTTAATCCAATTTCCCCAGTATTGCACACAACAAATTTTTATTTCCCCATTTGCCATGAGATTCTGGTAGACCTATAGCTTCCTCTATCACACCCAGCCAGAAATACCTCGAATAATCAGTAACCCTGTATATTATTTAATTATTTTACATTTATGTACTTTGCTCGCACTCGCAGTGCTTGTGGTGGTAATTAATACGTAGCGGCAAAAAATTGATTGGCATTCTAGACTTTATCTATATTACAAAATACATAGTTTCGATTCAAGATGGCCGCGGCCACCGTGAGTCGGTGTCAAACATAAATTGTGTCTTTTAAAATGTAGCTAAAGTTTAAAATACTATGTCATTGTCGCTTTGCAGTCGACCGCTGTCATCTCAATGTGGACATTGCCAGGTATCAAAAATGGTATTAGCACACTGCTAGTGCGAAAACATCCTTATGTTTATTGTATTTAATACATCATTATATTGTTATTTAATAATTTTACAATTTATATTATATTGAAACTCGAAAACAAAGTGTCTCTATAGTCCGCCGCCGACATGAGCCGCTAACTATATCGATATGCATCAGTTTAAACTAGCGTTTTCTGTTTGTTTGTCGCTCGCTCAGGTGTGTAGCGCTAGGTCCCCACACGGTGTAAGTACCCGATGCGCCGGGCGCGCCCGCCCGCCGCATTATAAAATACATATGTTTTTATTTTATCCTAACAACTACGCCACCCTACCTCCCTTCTTAAAGTTCTCTAACTAGACTATATTAATAATATATAAACATAAAATATTGATTTTGTATCTATGTATAACTAGTTTGAATAAAGGGCGAGGCCTGTCGCGGCTGCGCGAGCGCTTAGTGACAGCATTTCTGTAGCTCAACCATGTCCGGTCGAGTAGACCCGCTATTTTTGCTATGTAGCTAGCGTCTATGTCAAATACTTAATGTAGCCGATATGCTGCATGATTTTCCATAAAAATATTTTATTTAAAACGCGTAGACGATGTGTCCGCCGCGATGAGCCCGCACGCCATTGAATAACTGACAGCTGTAACAGAAGCATCGACTCAGTCGGGGCCAACCGCCCGACAAATCATGTAGAGCCGCGTCATATTTCTGAGGGTGTCACCACACCAATTGTTAACGATCGTTCCTTGGATGAATCGATATGAGTTCACGTCAATCAGTTGTTACTATACAAATAAAGCAACGTTCGATCGATGATCGATTGACGGTCGATCGATGTTGTATAGCTCTCTCTCTCTCTGTCGGGTTGTTGGCACCAGTCGGAGCGATTGTTAGTGGTAGAGTCTCGTCGCAACGTAGCGTGCAACACTGCTTGTGAACACGTGCGCCTGTTAACTGTCGTTGTTTGAGCGCTGTAGCTAACATTTCCAGTGTTATTTTGCATTGAGATCGCCAGCACAGACGATAAGCATCATTCGAATAGCTGCCTACCTTATGTCTGTGCTGGCTGTCTGTGGTTACTTGTCAATGCTGGCGGTTGTTCTCGCTCGCTTCCACTTCGCACCACGAACAGTATCTTTCAGTAATACTGTAAGCTGTACCTACAATGCCTTATACAATATACGTATCTAAAATCAAACGATGTAGAGTATAAATTGCCTTGTATTTCTCAACGCTTGCGATTAGTTGTGATTCAAAGTAGTGGTGCACTTGTATAAGACTGTATTTCAGGGGCTTCGCTTACACGTTCTAGGTACCTCCGAGGCGTGCGGCGTCTAAGTTTTCTTTAAGAATATAATAATGCAATGGTAATGCACTCGAATTTTTAATTTAATTCTTGCTGCTGAAATGGGAGAAATTATAGTAGATAGCGCTTCGAAGCAATTAAAAACTCCAACGTGACTCCTGTGTGAGTGAAGCCCCTAATTCCTTTGATAAAAGAAGTAAAGGATACCGCATGTTAGTACACGCAATGTTCCACCAAAAAATACGCATGATTCAAAATTCGCGCAGTCGCCCGCTAGTCTGCAATCGACCATTGACACAAGAGCTGTCAAAACCGCGGCGTAAAATATTGAAAAAATACCGTTTTGCATCATTAAAACAAGTAAAAGTGAGAACTGGAAGCATATGAAAGCGAATGGCATTTCATTTTATCAGTGAGTCCCCCTTAAAATACAATATTTTACAAGAAAAAGTAAAATTTATATTTTCATACATTCTATGTAGTTGGATAATGTGGATACGACTTCTATAAAATTATATTGTTTCGTATTAAAATGCCGTTTTCGTAGAAAACGGTTTATTGCGCTCTCCACAAACTTAACTTATACGCACTAGTAGGTACAGTAACATTTGTTACACACAAAACTTCCAAATCACATAGCAGTCGCACAGTCGTCCAATATAGTCGCTTACCTAAGGGTCGTTGTATATTCCTCTATCTTTGCTTTCTTAACACAATATGTTCAATGTCGCTTCCGATGACAATATATTTTGAGGGTACTTTTCTCAACAGTTTAAACTCGAAAATCTCTAAAAGTTTTTTTTATCAGGGCAATTTATGACATTTAATTTGAGATACGACAGTGAATTCAACATTTTCCCATAGATTTCCTCAATCTATAGAGAGGCGTGAAAAATGGACTAATGCCATACTTTTTACGGGAGCACCCGATTGGAGACCAACAAAACGTACCTGTATTTGTTCATTATATTTTGATGAATCGGATTTTTACACAAGTAACAAAGGCCACCGGATGTTAAATAAAACTGGTTAATATTTGAGCAATCGGCGGTTATGCTCAATACCGCACCTGCTATAATATTGCCAGACTGACACACCAACTATGGTCCCAAACTAAGCAACGCTTGTACTATGTACCGATATCATACTTGGTACCGTACAATGGACTGGGGGCAATCCCGGTGACAACCAGACCAGGGCGAATTACAGAAAGGCCATTTCCGAAGTTTCCTGGGACGCAAATCGAACTCGCAACCACTCGGTACAGTGAGCCCAGTGGTATACGTGCAAACCACTGTCCCAAACAGTCGTCACAATACCAAGCCAAGCGATACTGCGCCAAGCAATATAATGAACACTTCCATCACTTGTCTTTGCTTGTGTATAACTTCTTACATTTTTTACCAGGCTGCTTCTCTAATACTGTTTAACTTAACACTGTACACATCATAAGGATGTCGTGCCGCTTATAATTAAATGTCACATTTAATTTTAAAGTCCCACTTTTATTTTTATCTCATATATTTATTACTTAATGTTTTTTTTGTGGACCGATAAAATAAAATAAAAGTATTTCCATATTTGCTTAATACTTTTTCTCTTACGAAAACGGTATTTTGAATATAACCCGCCACGTTATAATATATTTATGTAATTGACTTGAAATCATGAGGCGTATCCATAGTTTTGACGTCGTTTTGCACAGTTTTGACACTGGGCCCCGCGCGCCGGCGCGCTTTACACACACTGTCATTGCCGCGAGATCGCATTTGAATAATAATAAAGTATGAAGTACTGTATCCATTCCTTCCTTTATCAAAGCCTAATTCACATAACACATTAACTATTACTCTTTATTGATGTAGAAAGAAGTACGGATTCACCTGTGAGCCTGTTATGAACATTGTTGTATGATGCGGGTACAAGTTAAAAAAATTGTATAATTTTAGTAGAATCGTGGTTATTGTAAGTAATTATCAGTGATCGGAGTTCGTACAATTACGAGTATTTTCCGTATTTACATCATGGTATCATGACATGGACATGCCCTTTTTCCAGAAAGTTCCAATATTTACGGGATTGAGTTGAATAATTATTATAATAGTGATTTAATTTATAATTACGTAGATATAACGTTATTAATTGATATTTATTTATCTGACCAATAAGAAATGAATGTTAGTTAGTTTCTGCGTGTAAATTGGTCACATTTTGTACCTAGGAGACAGTACTTGAAAGTTTTCTTGTGAATAGTGAAACACTCAAAAAGTCACCGATAAAAGTAGCTCATCTTTCATTAACAAACATTGATAAATGTTTCTCACGCTTCTCATCTTACGCTTCTACGTAATAATATTGATTTCCAAGAAATATGTCTTCATAATTTGAAAATTCCGGAATCCCGGATTCTTATCCATATTAGTATGTTCGTTTGAGATCATTGACCCAAAATCATTCTACTTACTCAGATCACTGGTAATAAGACAAGTTGGTAGTTTCAAAATGTGAATGCAAATAAAAGAACGATATTATGGTAATGCAAAATAAGTTTTTCTTGGTTTTGGAATTATTTACTCAACTTACGAGAACATGTCTTCGCTATAGCAACTATGGCGGTAAAACATGTATATAAATTTTAAATTTCGGAAACAGTAACTTGTTGCGCATAAACGTTTGATGTGCTCTGTGCGATAGATTTGTAGCAGTTACTGAGTCTACGTGTAAGTGAGTGTACTGTGCGTGTGCGCAGGCGGGTGTCGCGGGGGCGGCGGGGGCGGTCGGGAGGCGTCGTCGGAGGGCTCGCTGGCGGAGGCCACGCCCGACACCGACGAGTCTGCCGGCGGCGAACCACGCCACCGCGCCAAGCGTCGGCACGCGCATGCGCAACCACACCCGGAACCCGCGCCTAAGGTGACCTACACATTCATTCATTCTTACATTTTATATTATAATATTGAATCTTTGTCCTGTAGAAAAACATGCGTTACAATTACATTCGTCTATCTAATTCTGTCAGGGCGTTCAAGTAGCCGCTCTAGAAGTTCAAAACGTGAAACGTGCCATCAACCGATACGGAACGCTGCCCAAGGGGGCTCGCATCGGAGCCTACCTAGAGTCGCTGCGGCAGAGCGGTGGCGCGGGTGGCGGCGGTGGCGGCGGGTGCGGGGGCGGGTCGGCAGGGGCGGGTGGTGCGCGCGACGAGGCGCGCTCGCTGTCGCCGCGCACTGCGCGCGCGCAGCCGCACATGATCCGCTCCAACTCGTCGGGCGGCGTGACCGCGCCCGCGCCCGCCTCGCCGCGCGCGCCCCGCGCCGCGCCCCTGCGTTCGTTCGCCGATAGCCCCGCCAAGCCGCGGCCGCGTCTCGCCGACCTAGAGTTCCCGCCGCCGCCGGCTGACCTGCCGCCGCCGCCGGAGGACGCGCAGCCGCCGCCCCCGCCGCCGCCGCCCGACTGCTGCCGCGACGCCGGCACCGACACCGCCGAGCGGCTCGCGGACGTGCTGCCACCGCCACCGCCTGCGATTGCCGCCGACCGCCCCGACACCGATGACAGGCTCGCCAGGCGGAACATGAAGGAGATGCTCGAGTTGAAACTCGTTGCCGAGATCAAGGAGCGCGCCGACAAGAAGAAACACAAACTGAAGGAGTCCCCGCCGCCCGACGAGATCCTAGAGATGCACACCTCGTTCGGCGACCCTGTGACGCGGCTCGTGTCCGAGCTGTCCGAGAGCCTCAACATGGAGGCGCTGCGCCGTGCCGACCGGAAGCCCGAGCCGGCCGCCAGGCCCGCCGACGACGCCGCCAAGGAGACCGTATCGCCCGTTGACCTGAAGGCGGGCTTGCGCAAGACTGCGTACACGAATAACGTCGACCAGAAAAAGGTCGAAACCGAAACTAAGGGCGGCACCGACTACAAATCACAACTGAAGAAAGTGGAGACGAACAAGAAGATGCCGCCCACGAACAAGGACTCTGAGGAGTCGGGCCGCGCCATCATCGACTTCAAATCGCGGCTGCGAAAAGTGGACGGCGCGCCCGCCACCAACGGCACCGCGAAGAAGCTCGAGCGAAACTCGCCCGAGGACGGCGTCGAGACGGCCAGAAAGGAGCCGCTGGCGAATAAGAACGAGGAGGCGGACAGGAAGCGCTCGGAGAGCGGCTCGCTGGACACCAGCGGCGGTGACGACGAGGACAAGCGGCGCAGCACCGGCAGCATCAGCAGCCTCAAGAAGCTGTGGGAGAGCAAGGAGTCGGATGAGCGGCTCAGCCCCAAGCCGCGCGCGCGCGACGACGGCGAGGACACGTCGCCAGAGGGCGCGACGCGAGGCGGCAGTGCGCGCCGGCGCGACGATAAGCCCGCCGTGCCCAGCAAGCCCGCCGGCAAGGGCAAGCCCAAGGGAGGCATCTACGCCACGCCGCTGCCGCCGGAGGAGGACGAGGGCGACCTGCTCGCCGCGCTGCGCGCCACCCTCGAGTGCTGCACGAGCGAGGTGCGGCGCGGGTGTGGCGGCGGCGGCGGCGGCGGCGGCGGGCGCGGCTCGCTGTGGCGGCTGCAGACCTCGGAGCGGCTGGCGCGGCTGCGCGGCGCGTGCGCGGCGGCGGCGGACGCGCGCCGCTGTCCGCCGTTGCTGCGCGTGCGCCTGCGCGCCTGCGCCGCGCGCCTCGAGGCAGAGGCGCGCGCGCTCGCCTCGCCCGCGCCGCCGCCGCACCACCTCGCTGACGCCGTCGAACGGGCGCTCAGCGAACTCGCCGAGATCGTAAACAGGTGAATAAACTTTGTATACCACGGCCAACGAGAAACGTTACGAACATTATTAGATTATTTGATCAAATAAGTTAGTGAGACGGATGGACTCTTTGTACCGTCCCAACCGCGAGTTTGCACTGGCAAAACATTTATACATATTATTATCCCTTTTGACACCAAAAAATAAAGCATATCATAGAACAGTGTCAATGTTTCGTCAATGCAAACAAGAGAAGATAAGTGCGTGTTCTTAGCTGAATGTCACCTATAACCTCGACGCCAGTCATTCACCTCAACCCAGTGGTGGTATGATGTTTCTCCACCGCACTGAATTCCGTCGGTAACAATTGCTTTAAATCCCGCTGCGAGTGTGATTAATACTGTAATCGTTCGTAACAGATAAACCTGGAGCTGCCCGCAGCTGCGGCGGCTGCGCCGCGAGCGCGAGCGGCGCCGCGCCCGCTGCTGTCTGCTGCTCTAAACACTGACGGTCGCATGCACGAATCTATTGATTCCCACGACCAATGGTCGCTCAATCGACATTGAAAATGTAAAAACTATACATACAATTGTATCGGTTCTAACATTGATATGCATTAACACCGGATTCCACTGATCATGGACTGGCTTCCCGTAATGTTGGCGCTATTTGCAGTGGCAATGTGACAAAATAGACTCTATTCCAATGTAATAAGTTAAATCTTGGAATCCTGACTGCAGCACTCCATAGCAGTCATTTTGTACATCCAATCCAGAATATTTACGATTTTGGTTAATCTTTGTGAAATAAGAGGTAGGTAGTGTTACCTAAAACACAGCAATGAGAGAGTGAACCATAGTATTCTATGATGGTATCCCATGTCGGCAACAAAGTAATACGTGTGCACAGCGCTTGGAGCGCCATATTAAAATTATTAAAGTTGTAAGTGGTCGCAAGTAATCGCTGGTATTGCCCACTGAGATGTTGCCACATCGGCGTTTTACGTTAGTTTTAGTTATGTCGTCGATAGGAGTTGGTATCGATTCCGATAGTTGTGTCGTTTATTTGTCAGTGCCAAATGGTTCGTTCGTAAGGTGCGTGGGCGCGGCCGGGCCCGCGCCGCGCCGCGCCTCTAAGGTGTCGTGATGTCGTCCTAATAGAATGCAATCGCACGGTCCGCGCATGCGCATGTACGAGATGCGCGCGAGTTTTGGTCGTACGAGCCCGCGCTCTAACATACATGCGGTCCTACTTACTGCACGCGTGGTCGCGCTATCGCCTTCTATTAAGACAACGCTTAATTATATTGCGGATAATACTCGAGTGACTACTTGACTCGCTATAAGGAATTAATTATGTAAGTGAATGGGATATTTTATCAATTAGCTGCAGTAGATGTGACGCCGCCGGCGCCACTAGTCTTCCCGTGGTACGAGTACCTCCCGTCGCTTCCCCGCCCCCAGTCCGCCCCACCCGCGAACATTCCTCTATATAGACAGTCTACTTAGATGTACAGATACACTCATTTACCCTATTGTTTAGCATTTAATGAAAATAAATATCGGTAATTATCTATTTAATAAGATTAAACTTTTCGGACCAATAGCGATGCTTGTATGGTTTGTGTAATGAGGCAGCCGGCGGCGCGGTCGGGGCGGGGCTCTCGTAGCCCCCCGCCCGACCTGCGTCAGCGCCGCCGCGCTATGGCCTTCGCATTTAAGACTGTCTTTAATTGATTGGTTTATGTTAGGCCTATTATTATATTTAATCTTAAAGTATACTTAGTTCTGCGTCACGGTCGAGGCATCGCTCTATATGACCACTCTTGCGTATTGTATATTGCATCATAATTATTATTATATTTTAATTATTATATTATATTGCGAACAAATCAAGTTCTCAAACATTACTATTTTTAATTTAAGTTAGCGTACTGTGATACGGCTTATAATATAATAATTATGCTCAATATTTCCTTTTATTATTATTTGTATTGATCGAAATCTTAAGGTATTTTAATTAAAAAAAAATATATACATACTATAGTGATTCAACTCGGTATCAAACCATATATGAAGTGTTGTATAATCAAGGGCCGGGCTCGCGAACGCGCGCGTCCCGCCTCGCCTCGCATCGCCCCGAGCCGCACGCGCTCGCGGCGCCCGCCGTTAGGTGTAACATGTGTATGCTAGTCTTTATTATTATATTAAATGTACGTAAGTTCTCTAAAATAGGTTCGTGTACAATCCTCCAAGCTATTTTAGTAATCCCGTATCTTTAAGGATTTGTATTAGCCGAGGGGCGGCGCCGCGCGCTCCCCCCCCCCCCCCCCCGCCTCTCGAAAGTGCGAGCCGGCTGAACGCGCACTCTGAAGACAGTTTGAAGGTACACGGTCGAATGGCGATGCTCAAGTTGTATCGAATTTATTGACGCAGGTGGAGGGCGCGCGGGACGCTCGGGCGAGCGGCCGGCGCCGGCCGACTTGTTATTACGGCGTTTACACGACGGCAGTACAGTATCCCAACCCGATTGGCTCGCTACTGGGCTTAAGTCACCCGTTGTGCTGGCAGGCCCAATAAATCTTGATTTTATAATCACGATTGTACGCACGCGACCGTTAAGTAGGATTGCAAAATGCATGTAGTATTAGTTATTTTCTATACGTATGCGTCTGGCCTCTGTTGTTATCGACAGGCTTTTTGAAATGCTTATCAGATTTAAAGCGAAGAAAACTGTCGAGTCTCTGCGCTTACGAGTCGCGCGGGCAGTATACGTCATTTTAAAATCAGGTTGGGGCAGTCGCTGCCAGTTTGCTGTTGGGTATCTACGAGGACCGCCATTGACGATTCCGTCTACATGTACCCAGTAATTGCCGACGAAATTCCCAGTCACTGCCGCCGTGAAACGCAGCCTTATCTCGCTGGCGAGACGAGCGCGCGAGCGATCTGCGTGCATTGTCCGCTGTATTACCGCGTCTACCAGTGCGGTACGCCGTGCACAGTGCGGCCCGTGTTGCCCGCCCCGCGCCGCTCGTCCGACGCTCCGCTTGCAGTCTGTAGTATCCCCGTACCCAAATGATTTGCCGCCCACTTACTTTTCCTATTATAAGTAATAGAATCCAAAGATACATACAGAAGTCCAATTGTAATGGAAATAAAATGATTTCTTTATGATTTTGTGTTTATTTATTCGCTGGTGTGTTTGAAAGATCATTTCCTACTACGTTCGAGGCTCAAAATGATGCTTGCGGTGGCCGAACTAGATGTAAGATTCCCACTTAAAGTTTGATTGTATGGAGATACATTTGTATAGGGATCGCTTTGCAGGTATATAAAATGTAGCAGACAGACGCGGCGTATTTATATCGCCAGACAGACACCAACTGTACGGTCCCAAACTAAGCAAAGCTTGTACTATGGGTAACCGTACAATGGACTGGGGGCGATCCCAGTGACACCCAGACCTGGGCAAATTACGAAAAGGCCATTTCCGAAATTTGCCCCGGGCGGGAATCGAACCCGCAACCACCATGTGCAGTGACCCGAGTGGCCTACGCTCGAACCACTGCGCCAAGCGGTCGTCAATTTGCAGTGTGAGAAAGAACTGAAGCAAACCACGCCAGCCTGCGAGGCACCTTAACAAGAAAAAAAGAAACCTTTATATAGCGCTTTATTTATACATCAATCAATCAAGTCAGATTTGCAAACGAAACACTGAACCGCAATATACCACACACTGGTCGGTCGCCGAGCGCCGCGCCGCCGGCCGGCGAGTCGTGCCAACCGACCGACGAGACCGCACACACACAACATACTCAATAATTTAGGGTAGCATACACGAGGAATGTCGGCTCGCGACACGCTGGCTCGTCGGCCGGTCAGATCGACAACAAAGCCAAGTAATACTAGCGGCAACAGCATCTTCCTAGCTTCGTCTCGCTGTTGGGTTTTTGATCCAATTGTGTAGACGGGATTTAGCGCATGCGGCGAACTCTGACAACTGGGGTTTACACATTTAAGCTAAGTACAACAGTTTCAATGTTCTCACTACGAAATAGTCTGTTCGGAAAGTGTCGATGAATCAAAAATACGAAGACTATAGCGCCTTCGTAGAATATTTAAATGGCTCCTCGGGTTACCGATGCGCTCTATAATTATTAGTGGAACTACTGATCTGATTTTGAAAATATTTATTATCGCGGGGCACAGGTTATTAGCAATTTTATTATAATTAAAAAATGTAGGCTTCAGTAGATTAATTTTTAGTGATTACTTACTGTCTGAATAAATTATATACCTAATTCAGCTGTTACTGAACCGGCTCCTGTCGAACAGACCATTCGCTAACATCGTGCAGACGACACATAATAAATCTATCTTATACACGACACAACCGTGCGAAATGCAATGCTATCACGTTTTAGTACTTCATTAGTAGATAATACTAGAATTAAATAATAAGTATCGCAACAGCTTCGTCGCGACAATGGACGCGACGATCAATTAACATTACAACATTAAATTTCAATAATTTCCAATTTAATAAATAATAAAATTATAATCATTTAACCAATTATATTATTAAGAAAAGAGGTAGATACTTCAGCTGCACAACAAAGGGTGTTCTCATACGGAGAACGCCGCGCGCACATCTATGATTTTCAAAACGAAACTGAACGCTTCTGACGAGCATGCACGAACATTTACCGAGTCATCAATAGATTTGACCAAAATATCAACGATCATCAAGGAAACCGTACGTTTTCGCTTTAAATAGGATTCAACATCATTAATTGATTATAGGAACAGTGTCAAAATACAATAATTATGATTATTATTTAGTTTATGGCTTCCATCGTTTATCGATGATTTCGCCTGTGTCTATTAATAAATAGCAATTACAAACAGTTAATAACAATACAATACAAAAATGTGACCGTAAATTATGGAAAACCAAAATGGACCCCTCAAAATACAATTATTCAGCTATCAGTGTTTTATGTCTTGACTCTTCAATGTACGGGCATCCCCGTACAACTTCTGTTCAGTTATGAGAGACTGAGCTCAAGTTTGTTAATTACCAAAGTTTTGATGTGACACTAAGATGTTACCCAATTACGACTGTCGATCGATGGTAGATGAGATGACTCGTCATCGATCGACAGTCACATAAAGCCGCGGCAATTGATCGTCGACTGAAGGTTCATCGATTGGTGTGTCAACATCCTAACAGAAAGCGAATGAAATATCTACCTCTTTTTTATATAAAATATCTTTGCTTAACAGTCCCGCTAAACACAATTCATAATAATTGGTACTGATTTTGGTATAATAGTTAACAACAATATAAAAAAACAAATGTAAAATGTTTTATAAATACGAGAAAGCGACAATATTATTGCTATAAGGTTGATTGCACGTGCGCAGATCATATTAAACCATCACAAACTGTATAGTAGTGGTGCGAGGCTGGACCAAACCAACACCAGCACAAAACAGTTTGATTGGCAATGTTTGGAAGCCGTTTATAGAACACCCGCGCGCTGCCCAGCTTTTCCGGAAGAAAAGGTCCACACGCTATCTACTATCATGTCGCGCGCATCTGAAATGCTTTATAAGCCCTACAGGCCATCTGATTGATGGCTGACCTTAAAAGTAAATAGCTGTCTGTTGTGATGCAACTCCCATTGAGATAATGTTTCGAACCACAATAGTCCTATCCTATATAAGCAGATCATGTGATCAGTAGGGAGTGTTATATTAACGTTATTGCAACCCGATTACACGTCATCTAACAAACGACCTCTACTATCTAACGACGAGGCTTCAATTCCGATATTATCTTAAACAGTTAGTACTCCATACATCTAATTTGGAATTATATAGATAAAATACGATGTGTGCACACTGCTACTCGCAAAGCCGTACGTCGCTCGCAAGCGAACCAGCGCCGCCGCCGCTCATGCCACCGAGGCGGCTGCAGGCGGCGCCCGCGCCGGCTCAACATTACAAAACGCATTAAAACCGTACAATAACCATTAAAACCTGTCCCATGCCTTCGCAGCGTGAATTTAAGACTATGGGACTACTCAACAAAAATCGGTCTCGCACTGAGGCGCGACGAAAGAAAAGACAAGTAATCACTCGGAAAGTAAAAGGTAGATGTGGGGCGCGTCTACCACAGCGGGTTGTGGTAGAACTTGACGTCGAAGAAGCCGCGGTCGGTGAGCTGCGAGTCGCGGCGCACCAAGCCGCCTGGCGAGGGCGTGGGCACGCCGGCCGCCGGCGTCGTGTCCACGCGCAGCGAGCACGGCCGCTCGGGCGCCGGCGCCGGCCGGGCCTCCGCCGCCACCAGGGACGGCGACGGCGTCGGCCGCGGCGCCGGCTCCGGCTCCAGCGCGGGCTTCGCTGCCGGCGAGGGCCGACGCTCGGGCATACGCGGCTTGCCTTCCTCGGGGGTGCCGCGCCCCGACACGCCACTTCACAACACGAATTAAATTGTAGTAGCTGCTACTCACAACACTATTATCTGTGAGGTATTACCGTCCACTGTCGACGAAACGTTTGCCATATTAACAAGCACACTTACGGAAGAGCAACTCAAAAGGTAATACAAGAAATCGATCTCAAGTCTCAGAACGATCTTAAGTGCACTTTTGACTCGTCATTTTGTACTGGTATAACAATTCCAAGATTGCTGTTAAACATGACATCAATTTATTTATCGGCCTTAGGGACTTCGTGTCAAAATTAAGCAGCAATCAAATTGAATAACAGCGGACGGACCCCACGTTGTACTAAGTTAACTTTGGTGGTTACAACAGATTTAATGAACAATAAACAGCGTATTTGGTAAAGCGTGAACTGCGATTACAAACTAAACATTAAATTAGTGCGTAAATTAAATAAAAGATCATAAATTATAATCATAAAAAATCACTACAATACAATTAATATTATCACAGTGCGTAATTACTTTAAAGTTTGTGTCTTTACTGGTAAAGTGGACGACCGCGCGCCGCGCGACGGTCGCGGTGACAAAGACTTTTTCTCTTTGATTGTATAATATAAAATAATCTACAGCTAAGAAATATATTGCAATCATCAAGGTGCAATATTACCGCAAGGCGGCGATCGTCACCCGGCGCGCGTCGACTCAGCGAATAAATTTATTGACAATAAATAGATAACTTAAAATAACTAATATTTCTTACCGTAGCGAACATGCACAAAAATATTTGATAACATAAGAGCTGCGTTCGATAGTCATATAAAATGAAATCGCAGACCGGCAGTAATAAATCAATACCAACTCCGAACTTGCAAATGTAATTCTAACTAAATTTTAGTACATAATGTACGACGTCGTTTAAATCGAACAATATATTAATTACAAATTTTGTCACTCTCAGGGCCGAGATTGATTTATTAATACGGCGTTAGAAACTAAATGTAAAACGTTTGAAAAAATAATACTATAATGTAAACATATTTTCATGAAATACACCCTTCACCTCTGGATTAGAAAAATTACACCCTGTATGTAATTTTATAATCAGTGCATTGAATAGTAATAAAAAATATTTCCTACATGTTTAAATTCAAAAAATAACTCTCTCATATTTTTTGAAATTTAATTCGAAAAAAAAAACAAAATTGTTTTTATTATAAACTATAAAAATACTCGAAAATTTTGAATTTCGCGGGCTAGACAGGCGCCTTCACCTTAAAGGTTTTCGTAACTATCAAAGCTTACTATTCAGTCAGCAAAAAAAACTAATGACAAAACTATGGTCTCTTGAATCTAACATTGAGGCACCATACTTCCTAAACAAAGGACGTGGACTCAAGAGAAAAAATATCCGGAGTCCAGTACTTTGATTTAGCAGACACACGGACACTCTGACATAATAAATCGACAATACCTACTAAAATATTCGCAAACTACAAAGTAGATACTACCCCAAACTGATACGAGCAAAGCGATAACCTGACGTGTTTTTTATTTTATTTATACTCCCGTAAGCTAAGATAGGCAATAAATTATATTTACTTATATGAATAACGTGCTCGCGTCAGTTTGGGCGGTCCTTTACTGTGACGCGAGGACTCAGTTCCTAGCCACGAGGCGGAGTTACGATCCGGCTATCTAGTACAAGTATAATTTATAATTTATAAAGGGATTTAAATGAGTATCAACCGCGTCAGTGCGAGTTCGTCGCGTGCCGGAACCGGCCGCAGCTGCAAGCAAACAAAACAAAAAGTTCAACGGAAACTGAACAAAAGAAAACGCAATAAATGTGAAAGCAAAAGAAGCAAGCTGTAGCACGCGCATGCGTGGTATGAGCAATCTATAGAAATAAATAAAATTGGAGTGTCTGTTTGTAATATTAAAATAACACATTTTCACTAAATGCATATGAAAGTACATACAACACCTATAGCAAAAACGCGATTTAAAATTTTTTTGTCTGTCTGCTTGTGTGTGCGTTTGTTCCGGGTAATCTCCGAAACGGCTGGACCGATTTTGACGGGACTTTCACTGGCAGATAGCTGATGTTATAGGGAGTAACTTAGGCTACTTTAATTTTAGAAAAACAATTAGGGTTCCGCGTAAAAAAATAATACCACATGAAATCAAAGAGTATCTCCGAAACGGGTGGACTGATTCTGACGGGACTTTCACTAGTAGATAGCTGATGTTATAAGCAGTAACTTAGGCTACATTTATTTAAAAAAAAAAAAAAAAAAAAAATATGGGTCCTGTCGTGCGGGCTCAGAACTCGGGAGCGGGCTTTTTTGTTAAGTTAAATTCCACGCGGACGAAGTTTCAGGCTCAGCTAGTCTTAAATAAGATTGCGAATCCCTACAATTTTAGCCAAATGGCCATCCACACCCACTTTAAAAATTCACTGTCCATGTAAAAAATCAATGGATGCAAGTTAATCCTAGGCTTGTATTAATAAATCAATCTGAAGTCCGAGAGCGATCTTGAAAATGACATTCTAATGTTATACGAGTACAAAATGATATGTCAAAGGCGTACTCAAGTCCGCTGTCGAAGCGTCTAACCGTCCACAAGCCATGTGCTATAGCCAAGGTGGTACTTGCCCATTATTAGTTTCCTGGTTGTACCCGCCACCGTGAATTACCTGCAAACATTTTAAAACAATACATATCTATACAAATAAATAAAATTTGAGTGTCTGTTTGTAATATCAAAATAACACCTTTTCACTAAATGCATATGAAAGTAAATACGACACCTATAACCAAAACGCTATTTAATTTTTTTTTGTCTGTCTGTGTGTTTGTTCCGGGTAATCTCCGAAACGGCTGGACCGATTTTGATGGGACTTTCACTGGCAGATAGCTGATGTTTTAAAGAGTAACTTAGGCTACTTTAATTTAAAAAAAAACAATTAGGGTTCCGCATAAAAAATAAAAACACATGAAATCAAAGAGTATATCCGAAACGGCTGGACCGATTTTGACGGGACTTTCACTGGTGGATAGCTGATGTTATAAGCAGTAACTTAGGTTACTTTTATTTTAGAAGAGCAAAATTTTTTAAAATGGGTCTTGGCGCGCGGGCTCTGAACGCGGGAGCGGGGATTTTTTTTGTTAAGTAAAATTCCACGCGGACGAAGTCGCGGGCTAAGCTAGTAGTACCTATATAGTCCAGTCGCTTTAGGTATTGCCACTTTACACAGAAATGTCAATTAAAGCAAAACCAACCATTTCTAATTCACATGATCAAATATCGACCTTATACACTTCACTCTGGTTATTATTATGCAAATAATCTGTCACAACCACTGAATTAATTGTGACAACCAACACCAATTGATTGGCACATACAAATTGGTGTTGAATTAACTAAAAACCGATACGCTGAGCGAAATCAAAGTTGCTCTATGCATCCCATTCACTCGAATTCAAATTATCGCAGGGCCGGAAAGAGTCTGTCTGAACTGTCAAGTCTCCCTGCTTCAAATTGACACCGTCATGGCGGCAAAAATACTCTGGATTTCCCGATTGTGATACCGAGATTTATTTATCAAGCTATTTATTAGTAACTTCACATATATTCTAATAGGTCAAAGGATGGTTATATACTTATCGTGTGGATCAAGATATACTTTAAATTAAATACTTACTCACTTTCAATTTTTCTTAGGTAAGCGATAATTACAGGGGTCGAAACTGATTGCCATGGTAAAAATACTGACTTTACTGACTTGAAGACTCGAAAATACTGACCTTTTACTGACTTTCTTAGTCAAGTGATAATAAGTAAAAACCCCGTTTTTAGAGGTTATTAATTTTTTTTTAAGTAAAGGTAGACAAACATTCTAGCATTTACCTAAGCTTAAACACTAGCTTTGCCCACAAGTTCGTCCGCGTTGATAAGATCCGCCACATTGATTATTATGGCGGTCCTTTAATTATAAAATCTGGCTAAGTGCATGTCGGACCACACATAGGTTTCCGTAGGCATTTCGCCTCTTTCAATAAATAATACGGAACCCTAATAATGAGCATGATGCTTCATTTTGATGTGAAACATGTAATGCGGCGCGTAATAATTTCGCCATGTTTTTACGTACGTTCATTGGCGTGTGGGTTCGAAACACAATCAAGTTTTTTTTTCAAATTGACGACAACTTGGCTCAGTGGTTTGAACGTAAACTGCTCGGCTCACTGCACCGGGCTGTACGACTAAGCCAAGCAGCCTACGCTCAAACCACTGCGCCAAGCGGTCGGTATTTATAAAATATTATATAGGATATTTAATTTATAAAATTATTGATATGTTTTTAATAAGGAACAATTTATTTCCTTTAATAAACCATCTATGTATGTAATGTAGTTCAAGAGTTAGAGGATAAATCTTACAACTCACGTAAAAAAGGCCACTTTGAAGCTCAATAATTTCGTAAACGGGAATTAATTTTGAAAAACAGTCAAAGTAACCTCAAAATTATTGTTTAATACTTATCGAAAGATGGGGTATCTTACGAGGGGGTGAATAAACCATTTTTTTCACTACCCTTCACATGTAGAGGAGTGTACCTTCCCTAGAAAAAAAATATTTTCAATATTTATATCAGTTTTATAGCGGTACCAAAAATCTATTTTTGTTGCAATTTGCAGCCCTAATATTATCTGAATAAAGTGTCTGACGTCGGACAGACGGACATGGCGAAACTATAAAGATTTCTAGTTTGACTACGGAAATCTTAAAAAAGCAGTGTCTGTACATTAAAGATAATCTAGAAAGAAACAGCCGGGATAGAGTACTAGGACTTAAACGTGCCCCAAAAAAAAGGTTTGTGCACGCATTACGAAAAAAATACTTAATTGATTTTGATGCGGTCTTTACCATTTGGTAGCTTGGGGTCCAATTTGAAATCTAAGCCACATTTCATCTAATTCCGGTGGGATGAACTAAATATACAGCTTGGCCTTTCCGTACTACTAGTATTACAAGCCACACAGCACTTAGGGAGTCATTTTGCTGTTCATTATGGAGCATTGTTGCATGGGTATTTTAAAATGATTGTGGTTGCTTTGTCAGTTTTTCTTAAATAATATCCAGAGAACGAAATATTCAGCTTCAAAGTAGTAGCCTTTTTACTTGAGTTGCACAATTCATCCTCTAACTAGTGAACCACATTAAACACAAACATTTAAAATGAACCATCACATATATTATTATTGTAAAGCGGCGTTATGTCTAAGGAACCCCATAGCATGCGTGGACCGAACGCGCTTAGCCGTTTTTTTAGGGTTTTACAATAGTATAGATTCTATAGATATCCTTAGTGAAAGTAGCGTAGATTTAGTAAGTATCCAGAATACAAAAAAAAACTTTCCTTGAAGTCTAAAATACTGACTTTACTGACCATTTTTCAGAAAAACTGACTTTTACTGACCAATGTTAAAAATACTGACTTTTACTGACTTTACTGACCAGTTTCGACCCCTGACATACATACATACATACATACATACATCCACACTCACAAACTTTCGCATTTATAATATTAGTAGGATTCTTATCGAAAGATGAGTATCTTACGAGGGGGTGAATAAACCATTTTTTTTCACTTCCCTTCACATGTACGGGAGGTACCTTCCCTAGAAAAAATTGCTTTCAATATTTATATCAATTTTGTAGCGGTACCGAAAATCTATTTTTGTTGCAATTTGCAGCCCTAATATTCTCTGAATAAAGTGACTGACGTCGGACGGACGGACATGACGAAACTATAAAGATTTGTAGTTTGACTACGGACATCCTAAAAAAGCAGTGTCTGTACATTAAAGATAATAGATCTAGAAAGAAACAGCCGGGATAGAGTACTAGGACTTACACGTGCGCCAAAAAAAGGTTTGTGCGTTACATTACGAAAAAAATACTGAATTGATTTTGATGCGGTCTTTACCATTTGGTAGCTTGGGGTCCAATTTGAAATCTAAGCCACATTTCATCTAATTCCGATGGGATGAACTACGAGTAAAGATACAGCTTGGCCTTTCCGTACTACTAGTATTACAAGCCACACGACGCTAAGGAAGTCATTTTGCTGTTCATTATGGAGCATTGTTGAATGGGTATTTTAAAATTATTGTGGTTGCTTTGTCAGTTTTTCAAAATTATATCAAGTTTACGAACTATTCAGCTTCAAAGTAGTAGTCTTTGTACTTGAGTTGCACAATTCATCCTCTAACTAGCGAACCACATTAAAAACTTTAAAATGAACTATCACATATATTATTATTGTAAAGCGGTGTTATGTCTGCGGAACTCCATAGTATGCGTGGACCGAACGCACTTAGCTGTTTTTTTTGGGTTTTATAATAGTATAGATTCTATATATATCCTTGGTGAAAGTAGCGTAGATTTAGTAAGTATCCAGAATACAAAAAAAACCTTTCCTTGAAGTCGAAAATACTGACTTTACTGACCATTTTTCAGAAAAACTGACTTTTACTGACCAGTGTTAAAAATACTGACTTTTACTGACTTTACTGACCAGTTTCGACCCCTGTAATTATAATATTACTAAACACTAACTGCTTACAAATGTTCATAATGATTTCATGAAATATACTCAAGCTTGCCTACTGATAACATATAAATTATGCATTAGACGACGCTTTTCAAACGAAGCAAGTCTATAGCTAGTATAGGAATGACAACAGTTGGCGACTCACGCGGTGCAAACCCGTCGTGTACCGTATTAAAGTTTCATTCCCATTGTAATATCTGAAATATTCACATTTTATTAGACTGACTTCAATATACTGTTGTTTTTTTTTAAAACTTATCGTTATTACAAAATACGTCAACTGTTATGTTGGAACTGTAGTTACAGTTTCTTGCTTTTCAATCGATTAGAGTTTTCCAAATGCAATGAATTGTTGTAGCAGTTAGGGACCATTTCCTTTGATAAATTAGTATGTAAGCTATTATGAACCTGAGGTCTGTGTTTCGTGACATTATGATGAGATACGATACCACAAACCCACCCGCCCGCGTAAACTTAGATTAGTTTTAGTAACAACAAGGCCTGGCGGGTTCACGAGTCAATTAAAATTAGTTCGGGCGTCGTTCGTAGTTCAACTTGCGTCGGATCGCTCCTGGATAAGGCTCCTAGTAACTGTAGCTCCTCTCCAACGTGATAAGGATAGACACCTAGGTGGAATTACTGGGTAACTCCCACGTCATTCGGGTCCTCGTTTTTTTTCTTACACCCAAAAATAAAAGTGTTCTTACCGTGGCGATGGCGGAGGGCGGCTTGGGCGCGGCGAAGCGGCCCACGTTGGCGCTGAGGGCGGGCGTTGTCCGGCCCGACTTGCTGTCGTCACCGGTATAATCCGAGTAACGCGCGTTAGTCGGATTATACGCACGGACGCGTCTTACACTGTACACAACATTACAACTACACTGTTAGACACATACAAAACACTGTCAGTGACAATTGTGTCGAACTTCCTGTTTATTGTAGATTTTGTTTCAAATTGTGTACAGTATACGCGCGCTCATAAATATGAATTCAACATTATTTTATGATTCGGCGGTGTAAATGAGACGCATATTAAGTTTCGGTTAGAAATAATATTACAAGTAAACATTGTTAACATATTTCAGTAATAGCAGTGTGAATGATTCTTGTGTTAAATGTAGCAGTATTTTATAATACATCTCATTTACATTTTTATAATTAACACAAAGTAAAACCTAACTAATGTATGGTCACACTGACCTGACTGATTGACTGCGCGGAATTAGCGCTGTTAAAGTTTGCTACTGAGCGAATAGATCTCTTGTTATTGTCCAGCGTCTGCGGTGCAACATGGTATATGAATATGTTGTCAAATAATCCGAACATCTACCCAGTAATCCTGGGTTGTTTAATATTTTTTTGTTATTAACTTTGTAACAATTGCAAATTAAATTACATAACCGAGGGTCGAGCCAGGAGACGATGGCGAGATTACCTAGAAACCTGCCTTGGACAGGGCTGTGTGCAAGAGAAAAGGGGGGGGGCATTTGCCTAGTCCTAATAACTCGAAATGGGTTTACTCACCTAACAGCCTTTTAACAATCGGACAGCAGAACAGTGAGAATAAAAAGTCCCCAAGACAGCCCTAACATCTATTTTCACTTGTTGTATTGGTGGCAAAATGAGACGAAAAGAAGCTGCCCTCCACCAAAAGATGTCGCAGTCTTCGTTACCTGATTTCGTTGTTGCTCGTGTCGAAGAAGTGCGGCGAGATAGCGAAGTTGTTGTTCTGGCGCATCAGCCGCTCCACGCCGTAGTTCTTAACTAGGAACGACTCCATCTTGGGCGACGGTCCGTCCACCGCCAGCTCGTTCACCTTCGCCTCCATATCCTGAAAGACATCGGCATTGATAAGGAACTATATCTAAGAAGCTTTGCTCTGTTCCCTTGACTCGATTCAACCTTCATCAACAAAATTGATAATTATAGTCCTGAAGACATCTTTACTCTAGAAATCATCATCTCCCTTACCTTTTCCCATTATCTGGGGTCGGCGCAGTATGTCTTTTCCTTCCATTCATCGCGCTTTCCCGTCATACTCACATCCACTCCAACCTCCTTCATATCACTCTTAATACAACCCATCCATCTTATCTTTGGGCCTGCTCTCGCACTGTATCCATCTACATTCATATTCATCACTCTTTTAGTCACATGCTTCTCATCCCATCTCATCACGTGCCCAAACCATTCCAACCTCCTACCTCCTACCTCATACTTTATCTGTTGTTGGCGCTACCTTGACTCCTTATATACACATTCTTCACCTCTACACTTCTTTACTCTAGAGCTGTCCCCTTTTTTATCACCCGGTATTTTGTACCAGGACGCGACGGTGGTTGGAAGCATGCACTCACCTGCAGCATATGGTCGAAGAGCAAGCGCCCGTAGCCGTGCCGCTGGTACTCGCGCAGCACGTAGAAGTCGAGCACGCACAGCGGCTCCACCTCGCGGACCTGGTCGCGCTCGTCGAACAGGAACAGGTGCTTGCGACCGACCTTCAGCAGCCCTATCACGTCGCCTTTACCACTGGAAGGGATAAAGTCGAGTGTTGCATATCGTAGCCGCGTTATATCAAATATCCTTAGACCAGGGGCCCAACTCTATTAACCGCTGGCATCTCGATCGACTCACAACACGTCAAAACTCGTCAACGTCAAAATCGTGTTTTGACAGTTTTACCATAGAAAATCTGTCAAAACTGACGGATACGTGACACGTCAGTTTGGATGTATTGCGAGTCGAGTGCGAGTCAATCGAGATGGCATAGAGTTGAGCCCTTGGTATAGACACATTCAATGACAATTATAATCAATTGGAAAGTATGCAGCTATATAATCACGTTGTTTGTTCGCGGACAACGTTCACTTTCACTCCGTTTGCATATTTTTATATCTGCATGGAATGTTCAGTGAGGCGTGATGGCGCGATGAACGCATATTATCGCTATAATGGCGTATCTCATCAGCGTAGATCCATCCGTAAGGGTTGCCAGGCGGCACGCAGAACGAATTAACGTCTCACAAGCCTATAACGCAGTCTAT
Source organism: Notodonta dromedarius (assembly GCA_905147325.1). Taxonomy (NCBI): domain Eukaryota; kingdom Metazoa; phylum Arthropoda; class Insecta; order Lepidoptera; family Notodontidae; genus Notodonta; species Notodonta dromedarius. The sequence goes on from LR990160.1 coordinate 13,328,931, forward strand.
CTATATAGTTCGATTTTTTTTTATGTCGTAATATTTTTTCACAATATGACCGTGTGCAGACGACAATTTGTATGAACGTTTACACACGAGACGACCAAGTTTACGGTAACTGGGTAGCGTAATGCCCGCGAATTTTTGTGATTACTGTAATTTTACACGCTACGCCGGTTGTTGTAGATGTGCATCTGGCAACCCTGACGGTCGTATCATTATAGGGGCACTTTCTCGCGTGGCATCCTTAATACTCTAGAACTAGATAACATCGTTGAGCGCACATTAGCACAGTTTATATATTACCTAGCGTCGCATGCGGTTGATCTCACTAGTCCATCACTAGTGTTTGAGTGATAGATAATATTATGGTGTGGCTTACACCGGACGATCCTATTATGCATTAGAAATAACGAACAAATGAACCGTCAGTCTCATACAAATTTCATAATCTTCTCTACTATCTATACAAATAAATAAAATTGGAGTGTCTGTTTGTAATATCAAAATAACACCTTTTCACTAAATGCATATGAAAGTACGTATACGACACCTATAGCAAAAACGCGATTTAATAATTTTTTTCTGTCTGTCTGTCTGTGTGTTTGTTCCGGGTAATCTCCGAAACGGCTGGACCGATTTTGACGGGACTTTCACTGGCAGATAGCTGATGTAATAGGGAGTAACTTAGGCTACTTTAATTTTTGAAAAACAAATAGGGTTCCGTGTAAAAAAATAAAAATACATGAAATCAAAGAGTATCTCCGAAACGGGTGGACTGATTCTGACGGGACTTTCATTAGTAGATAGCTGATGTTATAAGCAGTAATTTAGGCTACATTTATTAAAAAAAAAATTTAAAAAAAAATATGGGTCCTGTCGTGCGGGCTCAGAACGCGGTAGCGGGCTTTTTTGTTAAGTTAAATTCCACGCGGACGAAGTCGCAGGCTCAGCTAGTCCTTAATATAACAGTACTAAACTGAAATCGTGTTCGCAATCGCAATCGATTCTGCAATCGCAATCGATTCGAAAGTCTTTCACGGGTGTGGTGAAGCGGAACGCGGCGACGCGGCGCTAGCAAGGGTCAGGAACTCCGTCGGGGCCCGAGCGGAACATTGCAAAAGCACAGACACCACGCTGTTATTTGCACAGACGCTGGCGCGGACAAGATTGAAACTAAAGCGCCTTTCGCCGCTGTGATACGGCCTTTTACATATTGGACATTTCACCCTAACGGCGTGCAATAATTGACCCTACCTTAGTAACCAAGGCACCTACCGAGCTCTGGTGGCGGAACGGCGGCCCCCAGCGCACCGGAATCGCATTTATAGGATAACTAAAACTATTTCGAATTGTATGAAGTTTGAATATAATAATATGATTAATAATAGACTATACCATATCCTATTGAGTATCAGATAATGTGGATTTTTTATCCATTTACAATGGTTTTACGAAACAATTTTAAGAACACAAGTAATCTCAAACACCGTAAGTCGATTGTAACTTTCTATAAAGGGGCCTTGAATTTCTATAGGACCCGTTGAATGTGGATACACCTCGAATGAACTTACCTACTACTTTTAGTTTAGGTGTAAGTGACACAGCTAGACGGAAACCTTAAGCCGCTGTGCTGACCTGACACAAAAGCTATCGTAATCGTGATCCACTTAAGTGATAAGCTGGATTATACACAAAACGAATAAAGAACGATGCAAAAATTACGTAAAATATCAATAGGGAGTACCGTATGCATTATTTTTTTTATTTTTAGCTCGTAAAGTTCTTTGGAAATAAAAGGCAAAACTATGTTTAAATTATGTCGAAATGTCTAATAGTTTTCAAGAGATATCCTTTCTCGTCTCGACGCCAGTTGTGTACTGTGAAATCATAGAGCTCTAGGTTAGGTGACGTCGACAGTACGCACTCCCATACATTTCTCGAGAAGTTTTGTCTAACTAAGTCTTTAAATCCACGAACTAGAAAATTATAACACCAAACAGTCCGCACACCTATTTAGGGTTCCGTAGTCCCTGCGAGGAACCCTTATAAGATCATCCAGTCCGTCCGTCCGTCTGTCCCGACCCGTCACAGGGTCATAATTTTACAGTTTCTGACGGATGTTGATGTAATTTGGTACAAAAATAGTTTAAGACTAGATCTCACTTTCAAAAATATAAAATGTAGCAAAATTACTTTTTTTGAGGTACCTCCCCAAAAATCGAAAGAGGGAATAAATTTTTTTTAGTTACCCCGTCATGTGGGGTATCGTTGAAAAGGTCTTTCCAAATAAAATAGTGTTTTCATACAACATTTTATCATCAAAAATTCAGATTGCAAGATATTTAACTTTTAAAGATTAAATCAATATTTACGTAATGAATTCCGACACTTCTTACATTTTTCTATTGCAAAAACATTAACAAGATTATGCAGACGAAATTGGATACATTGTTAATAAATTCCAATGAAATAACAGCAATAAATGGATGTTTTATGTTCATTAGTCTATTTCTTAGTATTTAATGGTGTCGATAGATGGCGTTAGCAGTATGTACCTATTACAACCTGGGGTGAAATTTTAGCCAGATTACCATCAATGACTCGGAACCCTTCATTGTGCATGGCTCGACAAGCCCATTGGCGAATTTTTTTTAGTCCTAAGTTTTATTACTTGTTGACGTTGCAATGCATGTAACTTCAAACCTACTTGATCAAAATTGATGAAACAAAAACTACTGGCTTACTGCCTAGTCATTAAAACGTTTCAGGGAATTACACGACCCACCGTCACTCCCCATTTACCTTCATGTAACTATGCAACACCACAATATTATTTAATGTACTAGCTGAGCCCGCGACTTCGTCCGCGTGGAATTTAACTTAACAAAAAAGCCCGCTCCCGCGTTCTGAGCCCGCGCGACAGGACCAATTTTTTTTTGTTTCTAAAATAAAAGTAGCCTTAGTTACTGCTTATAACATCAGCTATCTACCAGTGAAAGTCCCGTCAAAATCGGTCCAGCCTTTTCGGAGATACTCTTTGAGCTCATGTGTTTTTATTTTTTTACGTGGAACCCTAATTGTTTTTCTACATTTAAAGTAGCCTAAGTTACTCCTTATAATATCAGCTATCTGCCAGTGAAAGTCCCGCCGAAATCGGTCCAGCCGTTTCGGAGATTACCCGGAACAAACACACAGACAGACAGACAGACAGACAGAAAGACAGACAGACAGACAAAGAGACAAAGAGACAAAACAAATTTTAATCGCGTTTTTGCTATAGGTGTCGTATGTACTTTCATGTGAATTTAGTGAAAAGGTGTTATTTTGATCTTACAAACAGACACTCCAATTTTATTTATTTGTATAGATTCTTCAAGTCTAAGATTACCGCTCCACTGGTAATACAATAGAATGTAACTGTATACGCACACTATTACGCAATATAAAGCTATTAAGCAATTTTAAAATGCCTAATATGAATAATTAAGAGAACGTTCCATTGTGGAATGTCATTCCGTGCGTTCTGATAGCTGATGGGAGTGATTTAAATTAACCTTGTAGAGTGAATGATACATTATTTAAAAAAAAACATTATACATATATTAAGCCTTGAAATATACAGTGACTCCTATCGTTTTTTTATATAACAAAGTCGGCAAAAAAGCGTTCGACCCGGCTGATGTTAAGCATTTACCGTAGCCTATAAATGCTTGTAATACTAATGAAATTGCTTGCACGTTTCCGACCTGAAGGCGAGTGGGATATAGGAAGTGGAAGAGAGGAGGCTTCCGGCTCTCTCACTCATCGTTCAAAACGCACTTATAATAGCTACCATATGGCAAACTTCTGTGAGAGGGTAGTACCTACTACTCCGGTCAAGCCTGCGCGTTTGAGTTGTTAAATTATTTTCTACTCCTGTATTTGTACCATCAACAAAGTAGACGCTTGATCAGTTTTGAACACTTTTCGCTTGCAGGCAGCAATCATAGGTTGCCTCGCCCATTATGTTGTCGTCCAATGAGACGAAAACCGTCCGAAGTGACAAAAGCCCTTTTTTTGGTTAGCCATTTGTTTTAATTGTTTTTATGACCATGCTAGGCGCAGGTGGCTGCTGGTCACTGCACACAAAATGCAACTTTAAGGTGGTCAAGCGTCGAGTTTGTTGATTGTACAGTGAGACTAAGGAGTTGGAAGAAATGTGGATCATTTTCCTCCGTTTCAAAGCGGGAGAGCCTTACAACGACCTTCGTCGAATCTTTAGAACTTCTGTAGTTTCTCGAATGTTCGTGTGCATGTAAATTACAGTGCTTGGTATAATTTAGTTGAATCTTTTGTTGCCAAGCAATAAACCCCTTAAATCGCCGTCTTTAGTGTCGTGTAGGTGTACGTAGGCAGGCAGTCTGGTATCCGCGGCGCATCGGCCTTGCAATCTGTCTCAATTAGAAGTATCGACATTTAGTTCGTAAGGCACTCAACAAGATGGTACAATAACGCCGCGTCACGTCTGCAGTGTTATCATTTAACTTTAAATAGCGCAAGAATCAGCCGTTCCGATGTTCTCCTGACCTTTGACCTTATGAACCTTTTATCCGCCGGATTAACAAGTATTTTAAATATTAAACCCAGAATATTAATTACTCAAAATGTCAAGATTTTTTATTCAAACATGGACCCTTCTTTTTATGTTACTCAAATTCGGTTTGTCAAGCAGAGCGTGTCGCCACGGGCCTGAGACGTGACGCTCAAATAACTGTTATCTCGACAAGCGACAACGGTTGCGGCAATCTGTGCGTCAATCAACAAAGGCGATCGCGGAGCCGTACTGACCACTGTGTAAATGTAATAAGCAGCCATCACAAACAAAATTTGTAAAAAAACCAACTCAGTTTTTCTACCATAAAAAGTTGTGAGATTCATGTAATACCAAGTCGGTTACTTTATTAAGTCCCTATTTAAGGAACCTTCTGTCTTAAGTTATTTTACGTAATTAGCTAACTTAACAACATCTTATAGTGACCATATCAATATTAAAAATCTTTTATGTTTAAATATAGATAATAGATTGACTTGGCAATCGCATGAAAACACAATGTATCTCACAAGTAATACATATTATATGAAATAAGATTGTTTAGTACGATTCCAAGTCAATATAGGGGGTCGAAAATGGCTTGAACTGCCGTGCCCAAAAATACTTTCAACAATGTCTATTTCATTCTTAGAGTAGTAAAAATTAATCTATATCTATGATGTAATGACAACCGGGACCGCCAGCGTAACGTACTTTCCAAAGCAGTGACGCGAATACAGTTATATTATATCAATTTACATTATTCGCTCTTGCTTGTAAAAAGGCTGTCTGATCTGGTCCCGTACTGTGCAGGTGCAGCCTGCTAAGATCGTCGCGAGCAAATATTTGTCCAATGCACCAGTTATGAGGATGCTTTATGTGATCATTTGAGTGTTTAGAAAGCTGGAATCTCAAAGAATGTGCGCCAGCAGGTACAGCTACAGCGCGTTGTGCGCTGACGGGGCGCGGGCCACAATCGCGTAAAGTCACGCATAATGACGGCGTAATACTTCGGAGACGGCTCGCGATAATTCCGATGCCACCATTCACTCACATTTACGATATCATTTATTTTAATAACCTTTTGTTTGGAACGGATTAACTATGAGCGTGTCGTGCGTAATTATAAGAATGCAATAATTATGATACCAATTCGCATCGTTATAATAAATATTAGCAATCGCAGGCAGAGTGGATGAGCGCCGAGCAAGCTTCGCAACCGTCCTGATAGGTCATAACAAACACACTTTGCGGGTTGTAGACTGCTGACACATAAACAATTAAGCCTTGTAGAACTCCCCTCATGTATTTTTAATTCGCTAGGTATCGATAAATAATACCTATTTCCCCTCACCCGCCACTAATAATGCACAAAACTATAAAGTGTTGCCAGTAATACTAATGTCGTAGGTAGTTCCCTATTATTTATGACCAATAATAAATTTATAGTGATTGACCACTTGAATATTACTTTTGTAGATGACATCACCTTGTACATTATAAACATAAATATATTAACATTGACCCATTTACAATACTTTTCTGTACCCATTAACATTCAGTAAGGAAACATTTATTTATAAAAATATATAGCATGTGATAATAATATATATACTTGTTTTTAGAGATTTTTGAACATTCATAAAATTATGTTTTAAAAATGGAGATGAAGATCTGTGAGTATGAATAACACCAATAATAAAATGGACAACACGGGTAAGGTAGGTGATCTATTGGTGAGCAGGGAAGTGACGTATTACGAGGGATGCCTTTTAAGTTTTGTCGTTTGAAGAAAAAAACACAACTAGAACCTTATAGTACTTTTTATTGTTTTTCAAAGTATTCACCACGTAGCTTAATACACTTTTCCATTCGCTCAAACCAGTTATTATAACATTTATTCCACTCTAAAGTGGGGGTGTTCAAAATGGCTGACTTGAAAGCGTCGACTGCTTCTTCACTGGACTGGAACCTTTGACCACGAAGACTTTTCTTAATTTTAGGAAATGTAAAAAAATCGTTAGGGCTTAGGTCAGGACTGTATGGAGGATGGTCAAGAATTTCTACTTTTTCCTGCTTCAAATACTCAATCGTTTGACGAGCGCTGTGTGAACTTGCATTGTCGTGGTGCAGGATGATGCGTCGCTTTGAGTTAGATTTTCGAAGTTCGGCGATGACTTGTGGTAAACAAACTGTGGTATACCACTCTGCGTTAACCGTTCTACGATCATCAAGTGCAATAGTCGCAACATGGCCGGTTTTTCTAACGAACGTGGCCACCATCTTCTTTGAAGTGCTTCGAGAACGAACAACTTTAGTCGGCTTTGGCTCGTCTTGAAAGACCCAGATTGTAGATTGTTGTTTGGAATCAGGATCGTAGGCATAGATCCAAGATTCGTCACCACTGATGATGTCGTAGACGTGATTTGACTCTCCTCGGTTGAACCTTTGCAGAGTTTTCTTACACCATCTGACGCGGGCCGCCTTGTGATCGTCGGAAAGCAGATGCGGTATCCAACGGCAAACTAGCTTTCTTACACCAAGCGCTTCATGCAAGATCTTCTGAATGGTTGTCCCTGAGATGCCTAATAGAGCCTCTATCTCTCGATACGTCACATGACGATCTTCGAGAATTAGTTGCCTCACTCCAATGATGTTATCTTCAGTGAATGCAGATTTTGGGCGACCTTCGCGAGATTTGTCACTAACACTAGTATGTCCACGCTGGAATTCTAAATACCAGCGTTCGACAGTCCGCAGACATGGGGCTTCATCCCTGAACACAGATATTAGCTCTTCAAAACACTGAAGCCGTGTCAGGCCTCTTCTAAAGTTGTAGAAAATTATTGCACGAACATTTTCCTTAGAAAGATTCATTTTCGTACGTAACCTGACAGATTCTAATCGACGCTGTGACTAAACAATAACATTAATCCTAATACATTCAACTGTTTTGAGATTCGAAATTTAAACACATTCGAATATAGAACAGTTCCAAATTCAAAATTGCCGGGAATTATGGAAACGACAGAACTTAAAAGGCATGCCTCGTAATAAATCGATCTCAAGTCTTGAGGATGATCTTGGAAATGTCATTCTCATACCAGTACAAAATGACATATCAGAAGCGTACTCAAGATCGCTCTCAGGCCCGGATAAATAAATTGATCTCAAGTGACATGACATGTAATGAGCGATCTTGAAATAACATGTATAATGAATCATTCAATCTTAAATGAAACTGAAGATTGAATGAGCCAGAGGTGTAAACTGCGAGTGGAGCACCTACATAATAGTCAATTTTCTCGCCTATGGATCACCCCCTTAGAAATATCAGAGTAATACAAGTGCGTGTCGGACCACGCATACTCAGTTGCGTAGAAAAAACGTAAAATTTTAAAAAAATAATTAAAGAAACCTCAAAATGATTTTAAAATACTAATACAACAATATTCCACTTGAGGGAGGGACTAAACCTTTGTTTACTTCCCGTTCCCAAGTATGGAAGGTACTAGAACAATTTTGCTTTCAATAATGTATTTAAAATACAGTTTTATAGAAGTACCAAAATCTATCTTTGTATTGATTTACCACCTTCTAGCCCTAATAGCATCTGAATTAAATGACAAAAACGTCAGACATACAATCGGACATAACAAAACTATAAGGGTTCTTAGTTTGATTATGGAATCCTAAAAACAAATAATGGAAGAGTTAAAAACTCACCCCTTAGCATTAGAGTCTTTCAGGAGGTAGATAATGTGCGCGGGCGCGTTGCGCAGGCGATCCGAGTTGGTGATCACTTTGTTCAGGCCCTGCGCCGCCGCCGACTGCTCGCCCAGCAAGTCAATCACCTTCGAGAGGCTCTCCTGCATCACCCTGAGTACCATATGACAACACATTAAAGTCAAATTCATTATTTAAAACGGAAATATTATCGCAATTTGCCCAGTTTCAGATTTTTTAAATAATTCTACATTGTAGTTGACTGCAGCATTATGCTGAGCTAAGACCTATTAGCTGTCCATATTTACTGTAAAACCACTGTTTTATTGAATTAATACAAGAATACAAGAATTCTGTAATGCTTCAATTATTCACACAAGTATTAGGTAAACTTAAGGCCAATGCAAACTCTCTTCAGAAATGTGTAAGCTTTATTTATCTACATCTATACAAATAAATAAAATTGGAGTGTCTGTTTGTAATATCAAAATAACACCTTTTCACTAAATGCATATGAAAGTACATACGACATGTATAACAAAAACGCGATTTAATACATTTTAGTCTGTCTGTCTGTCTGTCTGTGTGTTTGTTCCGGGTAATCTCCGAAACGGCTGGACCGATTTTGACGGGACTTTCACTGGCAGATAGCTGATGTTTCAAGGAGTAACTTAGGCTACTTTTATTTTAGAAAAACAATTAGGGTTCCGCGTACAAAAATGAAAACACATGAAATCAAAGAGTATCTCCGAAATGGCTGGACCGATTTTGACAGGACTTTCACTGGTAGATAGCTGTTGTTATAAGCAGTAACTTATGCTAATTTCATTTTAGAAAAACGAATTTAAAAAAAATGGGTCCTGTCGCGCGGGCTCAGAACGCAGGAGTGGGCTTTTATGTTAAGTTAAATTCCACGCGGACAAAGTTGCAGGCTTAGCTAGCATTTTATAAAACTTTAGCACTGACTGACAATGCACAGCCTAAGCCTGTGCCAGTTGGTAGAAACATGCATCCGAGTTTCTTATAGAACATAAAGTTAGAATGTTCAGAAAGGATATTTTAAAAATTCATATATGGTGTACGGATTAAATAGGAGATGAAGAGAAATACCATCTGGCATTTGGCTAGGCTTAACACATAATTTTGTAGGCTGACTGAGGCAGTGTGATAAAGCCTGGGCACAACCTGGCTGGTTTTTACAAGTGTTTACATATTCATTCATTCATAATTAAATAAAAATGATATAGAATTATATTTTTTGTTATAATAATTAAGTTGCGTCGTTTTATTATCATGTACTTTGACATTGCCAATCAACAGATAAGCAGGCTAGTAAACATATGCATTTATAATTATGCTTGAAGGTGAAACGGTGCAATTGAACTTACCTTCATGAAATCTAGTCAAATATTGTGTTCTATTGTTTATCATGTAATAAATTTACCATTCATTTTTAAAGTAATATAGAAAAGTGTATATAATATAGAAATCTACATCAATTGATCTTCAATAATTGCAGGTATTAAAATGTTTTTATGTAGGTATGTAAAATGAAAACATATTAAGTGTAAAACAATAATTGAGTAGATAAGTGCATAATATTTAAATACCAGTAAAGAACCAACTATTAATACCAAAAAGAAGGAAGCCCATTCCTTTTTTCTCGTAAGAAAATGTCTCATCATTTATTCGCTATTCTACACTAACACATTGAAATTATATCATTATATCACCGCATCGGGCAAGTGTCACGGTCACCGAGCTCTTTAAGCAGCATCACTACCTTACACAGCGCACAGCAAACGTTTTAAAGGATCGGAACCTTGACTAGGCGTGTCGCAATATTGGCCATTATATCTAAACCACCACGATCCCTACACGCTTGATACTCCAGGGAGACGTTGCCTGTAGTATATAAGCCAAGCAATATGTACATAAAGGGTGTACTATGTACCTTACGCTGCGGACGTCGCCGTTAAATCCGGGTGGTATGAGCGTGTGGTTTAGCTTCGTGATCTCTTCGTGCAGCATCTCGTTCACCGGCATGGTCCACTCCATGGCGATAGCAAGATAATACAAATATAGTTTCTTCCACAAAATTTGAAGTAAAGCGAAGTTCTGATGACTTTTTTGAACTTCCTCACACAGAAAATTTTTCTTCGTTAATAAATTACTTTGACTGCTAGAATGACATAGAATAGAATGACGGACGACGGTAAATGATGAGTGAATGAAGAATCCAGGAATGGAGAATGATAAATTGACACACTACTGAAGTTTACGCGACTGGGTGCCCTGGCGTGAAAAATATTAAATTGGAAGGTTCTACATTTATGAGTTCGAAAAGGAGTCTTTTGGCATTGTACCGGCGAGGTTTCCATTTTAATATTCCATTCGATGGAATCGTACAAGAACCGTAGAACTAGAATCTACCGTCTAGTGTATTCTAAGAATGATTACAACGTCGGCCTGAAGAAGCAATACGTGTGAAAATAAATTTATAATAATCATTTAAATTACACAGCGAAAAGTTCTTAAAGGTCTTTAGTAATAATATAAATAATTATTCTTTGAGCTTTTTTATTTACTTTTCATAAAGAAGCAACCATTCCGTAGCCTCTTCTAAAAATGTTTTGTGGTAGCAATTTGCTTCGACAAGATTTCGTCAGATGGCGTTACAAGGTAAAAAATCACCTTAGAACATAAACGACATATCTCTGACGCAAAAAGAGGGGTGTTATAAGTTGACATAACGTGTGGCTGTAGCATCCTTCTCTCTCAATAGGGTTCATCGACTACCTAACGATGCAAGCCATATTTTAAAAAAAGAAGAAGAAGAAGAAGGGTTCATCAATCAAGTTATTAGATTGAGAATTCTTGGCTACAGCTATGCTTCTTAATTTGCTATTCTTGTTTTAAGATTCAAGAAAATCTGTTCAGCTGTTTGTTGATTATATTCCTATCAGATCTTTTCTACTTTGTGTCGGGTTATTTAATTTACTTCGTGGCCCCCCAACGCGACGCTTTGATTTAAAAGTAAAGTACTTACCTACTACTTAGGTAAGTATTATCAAACTTAAAAAGCCGATACCTAGGTGCCTACTGAGGTACAAAAGTAATATTTTTTTAGGTTTTAAAGATATATTTGTGTTTTTTTAAATTTTAACCGTCTAGCTGTGACCGTGAGTTCGCACTGACGAAACATTCACTCAAAACATGTTTATTTTCGGTTATTTTTGACACTTATCGAATTGCGTTCGCACTGTCTAAGAACATGTTGCATTGAAATCTGTTCGACAACTCGTTGCATGAGATAAGTATCACACCATGTTCGTAATACAAGTTGTGATACATTGTTGTTGAAATCATAGATGAAGGAGTGTAGCGAAAAGTTCTAAAGAGGTCTTTGTTTGAAATAGTTATTAGATTGCAAAAAGTCTTTAACTAAGTTTTTGTGGTCAAATTCGAAACGCTTAAATTATTTTGCAAACTGCGGACTTTGCATTAGAGGGAAAGAGATACGTAGAGCATCTTTTGCCTTTCTCAGTGTATCAGTATGGATTATTTTTTCATACTTAATTTCTGCGGACACGAAACAAACATTGAACAACTGTGGATCCTCAGGCAGTTTTTACTAACTTGTATGATTTTCAGACCCACATGGATTCAAGCGATGAAGATTTATTATTTTACAACTAGTATTTTGTGCCTAGTACAACAAAATTTAGAATAAGTAACAATACATACCTTAAACTAATATTTTAGCAAACTAAACAAGTCCTTTTTCTTTTCCGAAGGTAAGTATAAAAATAGTGACCAGTCGCCAATCCAAGAATTATAATAATTAACGTGATTATAATAATCATCTTGCGCCAATCACAATTTATGGTTGTTTACGAACATTTTTGGATAACAATAAAATGGCAGAAAATTACGTATTTCAACAAATCTCGAAACATGTCGCACGACAGTGCGAACGCGAGCAGTAACAAATCTACTGACAAACATGTTAATGTATGATGTTTCAGTTCAGTGCGAACGCAGGCTACAACAAATCTCGAAATTAATTCTGAAGCTTATCCAGTTTCCGGCAGTGCGAACGCAAACGCTAACAAAACATGTTGTGACATTTGTTCCTACAGCAAATTGCACAACATATTTCGCGACATGTTTTTTGGTGCGAACTAGGGGTAACAGGCAATTTCGACAACAAACTAAAAGGTACATCAGGCATAGATAGGTAGGTAAGTACTACTTAAGGTGAAGGCGCCTGTCTAGCCCGCTAAATTCAAAATTTTCGAGTATTTTTATAGTTTATCCAAAATCTGAAAACATTTAAGACAAGATTTTGTGATTTGCGACAAACACAGTATGCAGTGCGTTTATTAATACATTTATTTTACTCCAAATATTATCACGGTGGGTATGATATTAGTAAATCACTAAATATACAAAAATTGCCAGATTATCTGGATAGCTGTCGTTCTTGAAATGTTTTAAAGTAAGTTGGATATATTAATAAATCCACTGTACACGGTCTTTCTCGCGAATTACAAAATGTGCCTTTTACTATTGTCAGATATTGAAAAAATTCTAAAAAACCTCAAAAAATTTGAACTTCGCGGGCTAGATGGGCGCTTCAGCCTTAATTAAAGTGAGTTTAGTGTACCTAAAGTATCTGACGATTTTATTGTTGTAGTATATACATACTAGCTGTGCCCCGCGACTTCATCCGCGTAGTATTGGATTATTGGGTTAAAAAGTATCCTATATGTTAATCCCGGTTATATTCTATCTGTGTTCCAAATTTCATCCAAATCCGTTCAGTAGTTTTTGCGTGAAGGAGTAACAAACATACATACATACATTCATACATACATACATACATACATCCACACTCACAAACTTTCGCATTTATAATATTAAGTAGGATCTTTATATAGGTATCTACTTATCGTATCTTTCTTACTTATATATCATTTCAGGCAACACTGGTGGGCGTTGCTGTTGCCGCCGACACACGTCCGCTGGATGATACGGGCCTCCTCCAAGGTCTTCCACAACAACCGGTCCTCGCCTCCAGCGTAGTCGCGCGACAACATATATCTGGCCCTTAAGATACAGGCAATGCCTAGTTTAAGGGTCACAAGCTAAGCACTCTTACATAATTTATTTTTCTGTTCCTCAAGTCTACAGACATCATTTGTAAACAAATTAACAAGCAAACATGTAGACTTATAGATAAATAAATATTTTTCATTTTTCATTTTCAGAATGGTAGGTACCCCTGAACAGGGAATATGAAACGGGGAAGACCTGTGAAACGCCGGGTAACAGATTTAAAAGCTGTAGCTAGCGAGCTATGACCAGACTACCTAAAGATAGGGCACAATAGAGGACTCTGCAGGAGGCCTTTGTCTCAGGACAAGCTAGGAGAGGTTACAGTTACTGATTCCAACCGACATCGATTTTAAATCACAACTTATATTTCATTTCTGTATCTGTACTTCTAGAATAAAGGCTTCATTATTACCTACTCACGATGTAATTAACGAAACTTTCTAACAACCACTTGGCCCCTTCCTAGTGTTTCAAGCGTCCAGAATCTAAATCGTCCAGAGTCTTAATGTGAGTATCTATCCTATATAGGTCTACCAGAATCTCATGGCAAATGGGGAAATAAAAATTTGTTGTGTGCAATACTGGGGAAATTGGATTAAACGATCTTGATACTGTTTAAGTTTTATTTATATCTTTAGTCATTAATTAACATGAAGTATACTAGGTATGTGTATGAAGAATGTTGTTATACATCGGGTTCTTAACATAGGAAAATATGACAAAGAAAATAAATCCAATCATATATTACTTTATGTACTAATTTATTATAATGTTACGTACACGTACAGGGGTAGGTACAATTAATGCCGTTAAACGTGTAAAAAGGGTTTATTTCGCTCTCCACAAACTCGACAAATACACAGCACTACACTAGTTACACACAACAAGCACCGTTCCGAATCAATTAGCAGACTCGCAGTATTCCAATATTATCGCTCAGGTCACTGGTATATTGCTCTTCGTTCGCTTACTTTAGTTCCGTACACTGTCGCTTCCAAGAAGTAACTAACTCGCTGCCCGTCGTCGACTTCTTATATATCGAATAAAGATGCGAGCTGGTGTTTTCCTGAACATTCTCGGAGGTATGTAAGTAATAATAATCGCAATCGAACGATCCCGAGACTCATTGTTGGCTTTCCTTTGTATTCGTTCGCGAGTAGGTATTCGCCGCCGTCGCGCCGATAACGCAAAGGCGTTCACCTTATACCTACAATCTCGAACATTCAATTTTTGAGACCTTTCATAATTAATCGATGGAGTACATCTAGACTAACAATGCGTTTTTGTATAAAGCTGATAAAATAAGGATCCTTCGAGATATTTGACCAAATAGTTTCTAGGTCGCAACAATAATATCGGTTAAAAGTTAATAACTCATTCAGAACTAGAAAATGATTCCAAGAACTCCACTTGCATTTCTTGTTCTTCATCAGATGATGAAGATAAAGAGGTATTTATTATAAATCGCTCTTCCAGCATTTCAATTATTTTATCTTTCTCGAAGAAATCGTTTTCAGTTTTCTTTACATGTTCACAACATTTTCGCCAATCCTCTGCACCGATTTGTGAGAAAGCTTCTTCTGTTAATAATTTAATGTCACTTGCAGGCCTATTAACATTTTTATCAGCAACTTTTTGCTTCATTATACCCCAAATCATTTCTATAGGATTCAATGTGCAATGATAAGGTGGGAGCCTTAAAACTTCGTGACCGTGCGATTTTAATACTTCATCTATCTCATATAAGGGCGCAGACATGTTTTGTTTCACTACTTCAAGTAGTTGACATTTACGCCAAAGATCATCATAATGTACATCATTTGCACGAAGCCATTCTTTTATATCAGCGATACGATTGGCTTGTGTGGGCGGTTTGTTCAAACGTACGGAATGATAACTAGCATTGTCCATAACGATTAGTGAAGGTCTTGTCAAATTTGGAATTAGCTTCTCTGTCACCCATTTTGTAAAATTGTCCTTATTCATGTCGTGGTGATAGTCAGCAGATACACTTGTTGACCTGTACACCAGACAACAATTTGGTACAAAGCCATTTTCTCCACCAGCGTTTACAATAATCCACCTCGTTCCAAGTGATATGCTTTTAGATGGACCTGCAATATCTTTGCTTTGCCAGCACTTGTTCACAGAACATGAACCATGAATATAAGTTTCATCTAAATAAATTACATCCAATTTATTTTGCTCTTCAGCTTCGCGGTTTTCCTTTATACGCTTCAAAAACTTATATCTTTGAAGTTTTGTCATCTCTCTCCATCAAAATGATCCTTTTTGATTGGCATTTAACATATTCAAAACCTATCTCCTTAAGTATAAGTCTGTAAAAAATAATAAAATTTATCATGTTACTGAAACGATAGCTTAGCCAATCATCAACATCAACATCAGTCTATATACGTCCCACTGCAGGACACAAGCCTCATCTTACGAGTGAGAAGGATTATTACTTAATATTTTTCTTACCTCAAAGATTCTCTCCCACCGTTGAAATCAATTTCTTGTCGAAGAATTTGTAACAGTTTCATTACTGTTGGAATTTCCTTCCGAACTGTATAGAATTCATTTACTTTATTCTTTATCAACTGTAAATCGAAACTGTCCAAGTTGATTTTCTTCTTCCCCCCTCTCCTCTTTTTACCAGGCGTGGAAAATACACCATCGTTCGATGTGCCCTCACCTATGATTCGCCGTATAGTAGTACTGGAAACCCCTATAAAGAAGCTATAATTAAGTAAGAAAAATATAAAATAAACTAAAAGTATCAAAACAACTCAGTCCAACTTACCGGTCAACTCTACGACGCGCTTTAAAATCAAAGATTGAGTTTGATTTACGCCTTCTTCTTCCCTTATTTTACGATACACATTGAAAACAATATTTCTCGCTTGAGATCGAAGTGGCTTTTTCGACATTTTCACAAAAACAATAAATTGCCAAGAAGATATCACAAAATCTCAACAGCGGTTGACAAACCTTGTACTTTGATTTGGCAGGTGACAATGGACATTGCCATATGAAAGTCACATTTTTTTTATATTTTTTAATGCCATGAGATTCTGGTAGACCTATACTTATAAAGGGTGGGTAAAAAATAAAAATACGCGACGACACTACACGTTACACCATTTATTACAAATATGTATTCAGACAGATTACCTACATAAAGAAAAGCGTGGTACACACAATACAGAAGTAATGAAATCGAAAAATTTACGCTGACCATACCATTGTTACCATGGCTGTACTCTGTGTTACCATAAGATAAGGTACCTACCATAAAAAACAATACATGTAGGTAAGGACAATTAAATTGAAGTTGGACATTCATGAGATTTGAGTTACACAGATTAGGCTGGCCACAGACATTTTAAATGTATTTCTGAATTCAGAGATGGATATATAATTATAATAATTACATTGAGAAATTACATAGTAACATGTTTCTTCTTATAAGTACTAGGTATAGGCAACTTGAAGCCCATTGCCGCGACAATAGGACTCGACAACGAGGGCTTTGTTCTTTTGCCGCGGGTTTGAAATCCCTTGTGCGTTAATTAATATCGCTAGACCGACACACCGACTGTATGGTCACAAACTAAGCAACGCTTGTACTATGGGTACCGTACAATGGACCGGGGGCGATCCCACTGACACATTACGAAAAGGCCAGACCAGGGCAAATTACGAAAACGCCATTTCTGAAATTTGTCCCGGCAGGAATCGAACCCTCAACCACCATGTGCAGTGAGCCGAGCGGCTTACGCTCGAACTACTGCGCCAAGCGGTCGTCATAACAGTAACAATTCCAATAATAATTGAAAGTGTTATATATAATAATAAGTGATGGTTTTTATGAGATGCACTTTATGTACATTGTAGATGCTCTTTAGTGAGCCTTTAAAAATAGAGGGATCTAAGTATTTAGGTTCTCCCAAGAGGACACGTTAGTTTATGTATTAAGTAAAAAACATTCAGCAAGAAATGTTACTCGACACTGGCAGTGCCTTATCCCACGGGCCCGACCCGCCGACAACATAATAAAAATAATAAAATAAAATAATAAAAATAATTGTCAATTAAATTTCTGGATGTAATTTAATCGCTTTCTAGATATTATATAGACTATTCGACGGCATGTCACATTTCAAACATCTTTAGAACTGACCGTTCCAAAGTGCATTGGAAATATTATCATCTTCTTCTTCTTTTTTAAATTGTGGCTTTCATCGTTAGGTAGTCGATGATTTTTCCGATTAAGGCTAAAGCGCCCATCTAGCCCGCGAAGTTCAAATTTTTTGAGTTCTTTTAGAAATTTTTCAAAATCTGACAATAATAAAAGACAAATTTTGTAATTCGCGAAAAAGACCGTGTGCAGTGCATTTATTAATATATCCAACTTACTCTAAAACATTTCAAGAACGACAGCTATCCAGATAATCTGGCAATTTTTGTATATTTAGTGATTTACTAGTATCATATCCACCGTGATAATATTTAGAGTAAAATAAATGTATTAATAAATGCACTGCACACGGTCTTTTTCGCGAATTACAAAATTTGTCTTTTATTATTGTCAGATTTTGAAAAAATTCAAAAAGAACTCAAAAAATTTGAACTTCGCGGGCTAGACAGGCGCCTTCACCTTAAGTAGTAAGTAGTTACAAAATTGTCAAATTGTGACATGCCATTGACAATTATTTAGGACATGGAATAAGACACTGGCGACACAAATAATGCAGCCGATCGCCAAGAAAAATAATGAAGCTGAGTAACGTTCCTTGCTCCCCAGTGGTTAACTTATTCGGGTCCTTCTGATGACGATGAAAGCGGCACCGCCAGCAGTAGAGCTGTCAGTACCTACTAGATACCAGTATACCTAACTAACTATCGCGGTTCTTGAGACAAATCAAATCAAATAACTGGCATTAGCAGCAATCTAATTGTGGTCATTTGACGTTTTATATCAGAAATACTATCACTATAAGTGTATTTACCAAGACTTAATTAATAGCTCCTCACAGAGTACAACCATGGCGAGACCAAGGCCGAGAGTTGAGTCACAACAAGCTAACATATAAAAACAAAGTTACATTATTTTAAAAATATATCTTGGTACTGCAACTAGAGATAGATTTAATAATAATAATATATAACATAGTATAATATAAATAATAATATTATTATATACATATAAAAGAGTAAAACTGTCTTAGCCTATAAGCGCTTGTTCATAAAGGAGTATAGTTAGTGTCATAATAATTACTAAGGTCGATACTTCTTAGACGTAAACGGGAATTAAATTATTAAATTATAATGATATTTTAATTTATCTGCAATGCAACCCAACTCTTGGCCTTCTCGATCTTAGTACCGTTGAAAATATTAAGATATTTCACACGAAACTAAAGTTACGTAAATCATCGATCAGTTACTATACTAGGTATATCAGGCCACTCACGGTATACCACAGGAACACATTCAACAGGAACACAGTAAAAAAACGCGGGGAAGTAACCTACACAGAGAATTCGCACGATGAATCCCTAGAGCCCTTACGATCGCGAGCCTGGACATTTTTGGTAAGTAACAGCACCGAATGAGAATTTGGCGGTAGGCAGGTACTATTGATGTTTAGTCTTCTGATCATTAGGTTACACATAAATATTTTATAAATATTTGCAACCAAAATATTTTTTTTATAAACATTTTTTTCCTATAATATGATACTTTTCAACCAAAAATCTGTAGCTATACACCTAGATTATGGGTGATAATTTTAAAGTAAACGCACCGAATTTAAATTTTTCCTATATCTCAAGATACCTAATCTGTTCCAATATGATCGTAACAAAAATCTGTAGGGATTAAGTACATAATAATGAATATATATAATTATTATAAGTATTTAAATAAGAAGTCCGGCCGGGGTCATAATAATGTAGCTTGATTTGAATGACAGTTGTCAACGTCAAGAAAATTGATATAAGAACCGAACGCCGCGCCGCGGTAACCCGCGATATTGGACGCTTTATCGTCTGAGACGGCTTTGTGGCAACGCAGGGTTTCGCCCAGGACCTGTGCCGCCATCTCCACGTCCCCGACAGGATCCACAGGAGTGGCGGGCCAATCCGCAGTGCCGGTTCAGTCGCAGGATCTGACTTTCGCCTAACGGAGGCACCATTCCGGGTTTGTTATTAGTTTTCCTTCTCTTCGCGAGACTAGATTATGGGAGTCTCATTTTGAAACCTTAGTCGCCTCTTACGACACCTCGGTTAGAGTGAGGGAGATGCAATTCTTAAGCCGGCTACCTCACGGTATTTCATCGTTGTAAATGATGCTGCTCTATTACACAGAATGTGTGAAAAGTCCGAGATAGTAATACGGGTAGATTTACGTTACCTAGCTGTTATGATAATTATAAAGAAGCTAGCCTCGTCAAGCAGTGATAGCCGATTGGTTAAAGCACGCGTCTTGCGGGCACCAGGTCTTGGGTTCAAATCCCGGCTCGCACCTCTGGATTTTTCGAAATCTATGTGCGAATCATAATTTCTATATGATTATCACTTGCTTACGGTGAAGGAAAACATCGTGAGGAAACCTGCATGTCTTAGAAGATCTAACCAATTTTCGGATGACATGTGAAATCCGCCAACCCGCACTGGGCCAGCGTGGTGGATTATGGTCTGAATCCCCCTCGTGTTGAGGGGAGGCCCGTGCCCAGCAGTGGGACGTCAAAGGGGCTAAATTATTAGCCTCGTCAAGACAGATTATACTAATTGTCATATTTTATGAGTGACGGGTCTTTACAGTCTATTTCACATACGAAGTCCCGGAGATGCGGCGCTGTAGTCGCGTGTCGGCAATACAATTTACACTATGTACAATTTAGTTCCGTAATTATCCACGGGATTTCCATTCAAGTTATAAACCATTTAATCCTATGTGCGATACACATTTAAATCTCCCAGTATTATTTCGGACTTTTGAAATACCCCCTGTAGAATAAATTTCGATGATTTTGAGAATAACAGTATTTAAAAAACGGTATGTTTTGTGAATTGATCAAATTATACTATTAAGTTATCAAACTATGCTTTCTTGTCTATACAATGCAAATTGAAATCAAGCCAAGTCAATCAAAATAGAGATTTTGGTTAACGCAAAACCCGCGCCCATTAAGGTCATCAAACTATACCATCGGGATAGTGACTAAGGATGTATATAAATAACAATATCCTATAATAAAATAATAAATGCAATCTGGTACGCGGTGGTCGGTGTCGGGCGACAACACATGTTACTGTCGTATACCGTGATGTGTGAACGGCCCTCTGGTTAGGCTCTCAGTAAATTTAACAGTATTAGCTCGTATACTTATGTATAAACTTTACCAATATGTAAAAATATAAGTAACATAAACTTTAAAGTATTGTATAGTAAGTACAATGTAATGTGGACATAATGTCCTGCGATAATCTAATGTAAAAAACACGTCGTTTTGAAAATCAGTCGTAACAAATTGTAACAGTTTAGTACGTAGCACGAAACATTAGGCATACATAAGCCATGGATCCGAAAACGAGTAAATCGGGAATGCACCACTAATACCTATTCGTATCTAATAATTTGACAACAATTACAAATATTCTGTTATAACTATTACCTGGTCGCCTAAGCACTATGCGTGGTCGCGTGAACGAGGCCCGAGCTCTCCGGTAACTACATTCAACAAAAGATAGGCTGGTAGTACAAGCACGTGGCACGTGGTAAGTATTTAGGCTCTCCACGGCTGGTTAGACCAGTGAGAGACGACCTCATTCACATCGCACGTCACAAAAGCATTTAAAGAATATCTATAATTATAATTAAAATACATTAGCATCCGTCTTAATACAAGTAAGATTCTTCTCATAATATAACTAACAGTCGAATAACAATCTGAAAACTCGCCCCGAGTAGGTGACCGACTCTCGACTGCGCCAAGAAACGAATCTCGTCACGCCGCCGTCCCAGCAGGACAATATATTCCTGTACTATCAGTTCGATTCACAAAGCCAAATTGAAACTTATTCGAGAAGTACACCAGCCATTATTTAATTACCTTCTACATTACGATTTAGGATTTTGTCTTATATTTAAAGGGACACATCGAAATTACTGGAATACGGACGACACCAGATGTTGGCGTAAGCTGTGCCAATGAGTGTCAAGTGACGGCCAAGTAGGGAGTGCAAGTACCTTGGGACAGTGCGCGGAGCGTTCCTCGAACACTATGCAAATGTGGGGATCGCTTTGATGGTCAGTGTGGAATGTTGTCTGTTCGGCGGACGGGTGCCCGCCTACTACTAACTACTCTCTGAAATCGATTTCTTCCCAAAACGTCCACTTACCATTAGCGCCGCCGCCGCGGATTCCCGCATTTGCACACAGTTTGCTTAAGTTATGTACTATGAATAATCACGTTCACGTAGTATACGGTAGGAACTACTGCGGGGGGAGCGACAGCCCCACCCCGCGTTTACAACGGAGTATTGCTCGGCACTAGGATCCAGCTTGGAAACCAACTAATACATAGGTATTACGACATAATTATTTACATTTGAAAACAATATATAAATACAAAGAAGTCTCGTCCAACTCGTAGTGCACCCACAACAGAACGGGGTTTTATGCTGTAATTACTTTTCTAAGCTCCAAATTTAATTCATAAATTTAGGCTGGCGTGACAGCTAGAAACGCAGAGAAGAATTAATATTATGATAAATCCAGAATTGTATACAATTGTGCGCTTTTGCGCTCATTCTGCGTTTTTCCAATTCTGAAGTACATTTCAAATTCAGATATGAATTAAGTTAACTGAGCCCAGCTCTCTAGTCCTATAGGAATCCTTACAAAGGGTCTCGTGTGATTCGTGTAGGTGCACTGTCAAGGCTGGAACGAAATTGCGTTCGTCATTTTTTTGCTGTGGCGAACGTGGTGGATGAACATAAGCAACTCTCTCCACCAGTTACCACGAGATATTTCTGAGTTTAATGGCAAAAGTCGTATTTTGGCCGAATTTCGGATTCCGTCTTGTACCTTCAGGCAACATAGTACAAAAATAGCTTGCTTTATCAGAAATATCCAAAATAATCACAATGTTAATCACGTCATAATAGTATGACACCAGAAGGTGTTTAATTAAAATAAATGATCGCAACACAAAATAGTGTGCGATTATAATTTAGATACATTTCAGGTAGATACCAAGCTACTTTTAATGTGGCCTGTCCGATAGCTGGAATTCATTTTTTTAGATATAGCATTATGTGTAGAGGATTCTAAGGAACGGGGGTTAGGCGCTGCTCGTTAACTTGGTGGGTAGGGAGGACGCACAATTTTCCTTTTTCTCAAAATATTGGGATTAATGCCTACTATACCAGTAATCCATCGCAATCGGCCGAATCGTGCCAAATTCTGGTAATGGCCAAAATACAAATTTTACTATAATTTTTGAGGGACACTTGAAAAGTATGAAAAATAAGCTTAACAGGTAAGACGGAGAACTAAGTTTGAATAGCTGTGGGGAGTCTTTTCGGGTTACATTGAGAAATCTAGATTTAGAATTATGAAATTACATCGATGCGATAAGTAACAAGTGATTAATATGCGGTTCCATTACTTGGGAAGTGCGGGAGAGACCGTCACATCGACTGAATGGAAACGATAATACCTGGGTACCACTGCTTAATGTACTTAGCGTTAACATTGGGACTTACAAATTATGTTATAACTCGACTAACAAGAATACGGATAAATTTCAGTTTCGATAATTAATTCTTTATATACCTAATGTGTAGTAACAACAACGATTGCATGTACCTATCTACAGGTAGGCAGGTAGATACCTAATATTGCACAATAATACTGTCGGCAGGTGAAAGTTCGATCGAGGTTGGCACAAATATCGAATATCATATTAGAAATAATATACGACATCGAAAAATACAGTAAATTTCATTTTATGAACTACCTAATTTAAATTTAAAATAGGTATTAAAGAGAGTTAATTTCGAACGGTTGCGTCATATAGTTAAAGGTTTTTTTTATAATTATTATTATATTAGATAATTCAGTTGGTAAATAAGTATTACCTAACCTACTTATGTGGCATATACATTATACACAGAGGGTGGATTTAAAAAGGACATTGCAATAACGGAAGAAGTAGAGAAATTAATTAAAACAACCTTGAATAAGTTAGACATCACAAAAATCAACAAAAATCGACGAGCGTTTGGCGACACAAAATAAAGTAGGTACTTATTATGTATTATATTATTATTATCTAATGAACAACATTCATTTGCAACTATTATTATAATTATAATGGTGTGAGTGTAACGTGACTCTATATTTGAAAATTATTTACATATCCGCAAAAGCGACTGGAAGCGAGCGGCAAGCGACAGAGCGGTAATTAAGTAATAATAATGACTATTGGCCATTACAGTAGGTATGGGAGATTGACCCGCCATTAAAACATGATACCAAGAAAACGTCGCATGTTGTGGGTATTAATAAATACCTCAGTTTAATTGAAACAATAAAAACGTTGCTGCCCACAACACGAGCCGAACTTAGTTTAGTTTAGTTTAGTTTGTGTGGCAACAGAATCAGATTCATAGAGATCTGAAGGGTGAATCCATTTTAGCGATAGGTAAGTACATACTATAAACAGTCACTTCCAGTAGATATATAAGTATCTATTATATAGAAAGAAAAAAATCGATCTAAAATTAACGATATTATCTATGTATTCGTAGTAAAATTACTAACACTTAATACTGACCATTTTATAAATAGGTATAGGTAAGTAAGTATTCAAGATATTTATGGGTATGTAAGTGCATGTCTTAAATAACACTTAAAAAAATAAGAACATCAAGTTTGTTTCTACTTCTGTGGTTACTTAAGCGTACTAATTAATTATGAATGAGTACTTACTTCGTGACAAAATACCTAAGTACTTTTAAAAGTTTGATAATTAAATTGGGTCCTATATAATTCCGGGGGTTTAATAATTAATTTTGAGTTCCTAATACCATTCGTGGTCAATCGATTTAGTTCGTTAGAGTCCTTAAAAATATCGCACGTAAAAAAATAGCTACCTAGTCGCAAAAATATTAACATTGGGAATAAATAAATAGGTAATAATTGTTATATAAATCTATACTAAAAATATTTATATAAGTTTGGACCCGGGAATTTGGTCGTAGTGAAAGCGTCAACTTGGCTAAGGATCAAGGATGAGGTCAGCGGGTCAGCTGTGACCTGTAACCTTCAGGAGGTCAGGGGAGGAGCGGTCCATTTATCAGCACAATTCCTTGTGAGTTGAATCATCTCTATTTTGACAACGAACAATATCGATTAGCCGGCTCACATCAGCTGCTTCAAATCAAATCAAAATTCGAATTGGAATTAGGTAAGTACCAAAAAGACGAAACTAAGATCATGAGACTGTCACGGAATACATAAAGTTGAGAAATCTATTATATGGTATGAGCAGCCTAGCTGGAGCCATACCTCGAGCCGAAAAACGAATATTCAAACTTATTTTCGTACGTACGAACGTGAGGTGACTTTTACAGTGAAATACGTTGTTTTGCTCGTGGTTCGGCTCTTGTCTTGTCACTGCCATTATGATGGGTTACCATTCTATTTTGTGGACAGTTAGTATCTACATTTTATTGAACTATTTGCATATATGGCATAAATACTTTTCTATTACAGAGTTAAACAATGAAGTTTTAATGACTATTTATTATGAATTGTTTAGTTAAATTGTGCTTCCATGTTTGCACGTTATAATTCGATCTAAGACATATTGTAATGTAAATACTGTTCGTATACGTATTATGACGATATTTGGCTACTATATTTGGTTATAATACAATTAATTTACCCGTATTAAGAAATTGCCTCGCTTTCCTTCAAATTAATTGACCGCCAACAATGTGTCATTACGGAAATATAAATTTGTGGCAACATTTGAGAATGACAGTATGTGTGGGACGATGATATAATTACCAACCAATAAATAATCTGTGATCATAGCTGTTTAGATGGTTAAATTTTCACTGAACACCTATACTGCCTCCAACTGCAGCTAAGATTTCGAGGCAATTCGGCTTCTCTCACTAACAGAAACAATAACTTCAAAATGTGTACTATTTGTTTTAAGTTCTAACGACAGAGTGCCTGTAATCAGGGTATAATATCAATCTACCTACACAAAACTATGTACAACTGAACGATAACTATTTACAAGTAAAGTATAAATTACTTAATCAGTTCTTATCTAACATTGAGATTGTTCGTATGGCAGCGCGCGCGCCCGCCGGGCGGCGGTGGCGCCGAGGCTTGCGGAGCATCCGAGCTCAACTACACCAGGCATACCTAGCTTGCGCCCGCGTGAGCTCCCGAATGCATCCATATAAAGGACCCACATATACTGGTTTTTAACCTTCTACAAAGCACCATGTCCAGATGAAGTAAAATTAAGTTCTAAGTGATCACATTGTTCATCCGTACCCTGTACAACATCCAGCACAAGGCAGCTAACACCTGCCTGTCTCGGGCTTTACTACACGCGATATTTGCAAACTTCCTCCACCTCCTCATTTGAAACTAAACGGTGCGATGCATACACTCCTAATTACAATTTCTAAATGAGTTTACAATAAGCTCGTTATTTTATACAATTACATTGTGGGTTAAAGCGAATTAATTTGGGAATACTTAACTGTTATCTGAATAGGAGATGGCAAAGAAGATAATAATGAAGTCAAACTTCTATCTATTTTATGGCCCTTTGGATTTTAGAACTTATTAAAAACCGGTAAACGAAACTCGATCTGTGATGAAACCTATAAAAATAAGCACTTATTTGGGCTAATCTACCTACTGGTCGCTATGAATTGAATGGATTATAGACAAATATAATACTATTTACAAAACCATCAGCGGTTTTAAGCCAGTGTCAGTCCTGGAAATGAGAGTTGCGGCGCGGCGTGGCGGCGGGCACTCGGGGCCCGGTGGCGCCGCGGTGTCGGGGCCCGCCGCCGCACTCCCATTCCCCACCTATCTAACTATTTACACTACCGCAAAACTTAACTTATCATATTTAACTCACTCTACGTGGTTAGTTCAAATGCATATCAATAAATTCGTAAGCGTATTTGGTTCGCCTTATAATTTAACTCAATTATGATTGGGGCCCTTCCATTAATAGTTTGCCGGTAAAAACTTTAGTAGTTGAACTGGCTGCGGTTAAACTATTAATGGGTGGCCGGGAGCTACCGAAAAGCTCCATTGAAGACACGAGAGTGGTCGCCGGAGCCGCGCGGTGGCAGCCGCCGACTCGTGTCAGACACGTCATCGGTTGTACAATCCTGGGGCGTCATGTCCGGGAGGTCTACTTTCCGACACTGTATACTGCCATCAATAAGATAAATGCACAAATTGTACATTAAGTTTATCGAGTCAGCACGACAGTGTTGTCAATTGACAGGAAAGCGACGAAATCAAGTCCGAAGTTAAGTCATGTCCGGGGTTCGTATGTCCGAGGTTCGTTGAGCCGGGTCCATTTAGCGTTAGCCAGGGTCCTTTAAGGGTTAGCCAGGGTTCGTTTAGCCAGTGAATACGTTCTCCTCCTGAGCGTCTGCGCTGTTGTAGTGCGCGTGCATCGGGTTCTCGATGACGTTGACGACGGCGGCGCTCAGCTTGGCCTGCTTGCGCCGGAACAGGAAGTCTGCGAAGCTGACGGCGCGCCGCGGGCCCCTGTCCTCCACGAGGAAATCAATCTCGCTGCTGCTGCCCGCCTCCACCGCCGTCTTCTTGACATTGCCGAGGGAGCAGTTCTTCTTCGTCTCATTCGCATAGAAGATCTCGTCGAAGTCCGTTGAGTACGCCTTGGAGTTGATGAGCGAGATGATGGTGGGCATGCCGGCGCCGTCGGCGAGCGAGAGCGGCCGCTCCAGCCGGCGCAGCACGCGCGCGCGCACCGCGCTCGCGATGCTCTCGCGCGACGACGACCCGCCGTTCGACAGCTTCGGGCTTGTTGATCCGTTGTGGCTCTCTGTAATACCAACCGCACATTATACAAACATTGTAAGCAACTAACGTACGAATCACAACTATAGAGGGAATCGGAGCGCATTTTACAACACAGTGAAGGTAATGGACGTGTCTTTACACTATCTAAAATATAATATTTATAACTATAGAGGCGTGTCATTAGCAACTTGGATCTTACATACTTACCAATTTTAATTCATATATTTGTTTGTTTTTCAAAATATAAAAAAATAAATAAAAATAAATAAATCAAAGTTCATATTTCCTGAAACGCCATTTCATACGCGTGCATCCGTTGCGCTGCGCTCGTTACGTATACGCCTACCGAAGCGCTACAAAAGATGTGAAAAAATAATAGATTTATGTATTCAGGTAGTTACCGTGCGGGATGGACGCTCTGGGGGACGGTCCGCCGTCCTCATCGGTGTGGCCCTCCGAGAGGGTCTCGAGGGGCCGGTGCTCGGGCCGCCCGCTGCCTCCGACATGGTCGTGGTCCAAGTTCCTGCCGCTCTCACCCGACGTCGATGTCGACGGCGTTGGGTTCTGAACCATACACTTATATTTCACTCGAGCTCGACTTGATTTACAAATGATGAGATATTATTTGAAACTAAATGAAAAAGTTTATTCATCACAGTCACAAAAACAATTTATTTACATCTTCACACAAACAGGAACATGAATAAGAAAATAGGCTAGTACTTATGTAACGCTAACTACTGTGTGACTATGCCGAAAGGTGTTTGGCTGGGCACAGGCTGGAGGGGACGGAGTCTCTTTCAGCGCTAATTTCCAGCCAAAGCCTCCTCAATCGCTTTTTATATCATAAGTGCTCAACCAAATGGTGACGCAATTGAACGTAGGTACACAAACATTTCGGACTTTAGAAAAACCCTTTATAATTATTATAAGTTTAATAAAATAATGTATTACAATTTATGGCATGAAAGTGTAGGAGTACCTACATATAATACCTAGTAATTTGGCAGTGGGTATACTCACGTCATAAATGTCCCTCGCTCCAGGAGCTGGGGTCTCCCCCATGCCCTCGAGGAAGAACGTGACCATGTTCCCCTTGCCCTTGACGTCGATGGTGCCGCGGCAGCGCAGCCGGTACCCGCGGGTCGACAGAATGTCATACACCTCCTGAGTCACCTGCGCATAACACGTCGCTTCCCAATATATCAGCCGCACAACAAGTGATCGCATCATTTGAAAAATATACACTAATAACTGACAGCAAGGTTCAATTTCGCATGAGCATCACAGCATTCCTAACTGAAACCGTAATTGCGATGGGTCTTAGGCTATTGTGGTACCACAATCGCAAAGCAAGTCGATTCCGAATTCCAATTAAATCCTAGCCCGTATTATCCGGCGAACTAATTACAAACTAGCGATTGCTACCGCATCGGGCAGAGATTAACAAACGAATAAGGTAACAAGTACACAGAGCACATCATTGTTGAGATCTAAAAAGTATTTGCAAATGGCGCATTTGTTTTTTTTTAATAATAGTCACGCGTCATGCGCGAGCGCACCTGGATGTGGTCGAGGAGCCCGGTGGAGTCCATGCGCGAGGCGACGTTGACCGCGTTGCCCCAGATGTCGTACTGCGGCTTGCGGGCGCCGATCACGCCGGCCACCACCGGCCCGATGTTGATGCCTGTCCGACACACCGGACTCATACAAATCTCCACTCGAACAATTTGATGGCAATTCGCATGGTAAAACATCTTCAAAGTCCAAGTGTATGCAAAGGAGCGCAGCATATTCAGACCTTAGGGAAGGAATTCAGCAGCAAAATTTAAGCGCCGTTAGCCTGGCCGCCTAAACGTGATTTAGATTAAGGTGTGTAGCGGGTCCTATTTAGCAAGAAACCCTTACAGGATAGGTTAAAATGGGAGATAGTGACTTAACTGAAAAGTAGGAAGGAAGGCCTTTAAAGTGAGACATAACACAGGATAATGTAAAAAATCGCAACAGCACACAATAACCGTATCAATCGCTTCGCTTCTCTCATGACTAGTCTAATAAGAGTCTTGTCATGACTAGTCCACGCCAGCTTACCAATTCGGATGCGGAAGCTGTTGAAGGAGTGTTCGTTGACGTACTGCAGCTGTTCACGGAGACGGAGCGCGTAGTCCGCCATGGCGGTCACGTGGCGGAAGCCGTGGAGGTCGCGCGTGGCGGATGTTAGACCTAAAGACCAGTCATGACACGTAAATCCTACTAATATTATAAATGCGAAAGTTTGTGAGTGTGGATGTATGTTTGTTTCTGTTTCACGCAAAAACTACTAAACGGATTTGGATGAAATTTGGACCGGGTATAACCGGGATTAACACATAGGATACTTTTTATCCCGATAATCCCGAATTTTTGTTCAGTTAAATACTACGCGGACGAAGTAGCGGGCATAAACTATAATTACATAAATATATACGTTTAGTATAGAAATTACTATATATATATATTTTTTATATTACACTAAGTAAATTCTTTAACTAATTTATAACATTAAAATGTATCTTTATACAACGACCGCTTGGCACAGTGGTTCGAGTGTAGGCCGCTCGGCTCTCTGCACATCGTGGTTGCGGGTTCGATTCCCGCCGGGGCCAAATTCGGAAATGGCCTTTTCGTAATTTGCCCAGGTCTAAGTATTACTGGGATCGTCCCCAGTAAGTGTAAGGTACCCATAGTACAAGCGTTGCTTAGTTTGGGACCGTACAGTTGGTGTTTCAGTCTGGCGATATTTACTGCCGATATATTTGTACATTCTAAAAAATGATGTCATATGAAATGGTATCCAGTTGGACTCACCCGATGCGGCCATGTATGTGGCTCCGGTGCTCTTGATCTTCTCGATGTACTTGAACTGGTCCTCAGCGAGGATCTCGTCGAAGTCGGCGATGATCTCGTTGAGCAGGCGCAGGCACTCGACGCCCTCGTTGTTGCCCTCCAGCTCCACGTAGAACTCGGAGAAGTTCGGGATGGAGGCGAACATCACGCACACCGAGTCGCATTGCTCGTGATACAGCTCCTACGTTATCATTTGACGCTAGAGTTTCATAGCGTATAAGTCAAACTGAAGACCTACTTCTTAAATCTTTCATGTTTATGCGCCATACGAAAATTTTCAGGTAACGCGCCTCTAACGGCTGGGTGGGACTTTTGGGGAGGACTTTTACAGGGTGGGCAAATAAGAGGTAGACCAATTACTACTTTTACTGCCACAATATTTTACGGCGCCATATTTAACAGGTCGTTCGATAATCATTATTTCGCGTAGACGTAAAATTCGACAAAAAATAAATAAAATAAATTTGATGATCGAGCAAAACGTAACAAAATGTAGGAACAAAACGTTTTAAGGAATAGATTTAAATCAAAGAATAATTGATTGCCGAATTTCGTTTCAACTCTAATCGATTCGTTGACAAACAAAATTCTCGCTATTGGGGCCAAGATCAGTCTATGTTGATACAAGAACGACCCCAGGCGGGGAACAGTAAAGTGGTAGTTTTGTGTGCAATTTGATCAGGAGAAAGTACCTAATTGGACCATCTTCATATCGGTACTCACATCGATGTTCTTCTCGCTGCAGAGGAAGTGCTGCGCTACGTGCTCGGGCAGGATGTTGGCGAGCAGTTTGCGGTTGTACGCCTCCAGGTGTTCCATCTCCTCCTTCTCATCTGTCCAGACAACACCATTGGACGTTATTCCTCAAAACTATGATGCCTTTAGAACACTCGTCTTGGAAATAAATGGCTTCAGGTGAACCAGCCCTTGGACAAATGTTTCCGAAACACATACACTCATGGTGTATAAGATTTACAATCGCTGCTCGCGCCCCGCAACTTTTATCGGAATTATTTTAGTGCAAGTAAATCCTAGTGCAGATTCCATGGGGTAGTTGATTGGTAGGTGAACCCAATACCGCATTGATTTCCGGATTTCACAGACGAATCGGTTGTCATTTCCGCGAACGGTGAAGTTAAGAATCGATGCAAGAAACCTGCAAGTCCGCCGAAAGATGTGTGAAGTTCGCCAATCAGCACTAGGTTGGGGATTATATATGCATCCACGTCGCATTGGAGAAATGTGACGCGTATAATAACAATTATTATACTGGACTGGACTGGATATTGGACTAATTACCACAGGAAAAAAAACAGTTAAATTACAGTACAGTCCAGTAATTTACTTCTCGGGAAAGACAGGCGGGCTTGACGTTGTATGGCTGATGGCTGTGGTGAACCTTACCGTTGGCTTGCAGTTTCCAGATGAAGTCCAGTCTGTACGTGCTCTCGGTTTGCTGTGAATGTAGCATCAGTGCCACAGTGGCACCAATGGCAACGACGATGTTGGTCCACTGTTGGTTCCAGTCCAAGCCACATCGGTGTCTAGACATAACAATGAACATGTAACATGCGACAGAGTAAAATGTTATAATAAGTAGCTAAACGTGATGCTTGACCAATTTGAAATGTCTAGCCTTTTTGGTAACGTACGTGGTAACTCGAATCCTACATGAGGGCATCCAGAACTTGACATCTAGCAGTGGACGTCTTACGGATAATGGGTGATGATCGGCACTGGTGGCTATTTCTCGCTAAATATTATGCCTAGCTTCGCTGAAGATGAAGTCGGCACAGAACTATGCAACTATACCATATCTTATACTGATAGTAGCTGTAAAGGAAAACATTATTTTCGACAATAATAAAGAACTTAGAAACTCACTGGTAGTCGTGGAAGTGGTACTGGTAGTAGAGGTGCTCCTGCGTGGTGATGGCTACGTATGTGATGCACATCACTAGCAGCAGCACCATCTTGACCATCGTGATCAGGATCTGGTGCACCGCGCACAGGCACATCGTCATCAGAGTCAGTTGCAGATAATGCTGGAGACGACACGCACTTCAATAATAAACCTCTTCCTTAAAGTAGGTATCACTGGATTTATGCTACCCCTGAAGATAGGTAATTAGAATTCCTACTCGATCCCGCTATGTTTTACGTTAACCTAGTACAAGACTTAACGCATATTTCGTAAATTGGGACGATGGGACGGTAATAATATATTACCTCATTCATGTCGTACGGGCAGTAGCTCGGGTCATCATCGAGAGGTTCGTCGGGGTGTCTTTTGTTGTTGAATACTCCTTGCACCTGTTCCACAACATAATTATTAGTCCTGACCTTTGAGTCTCATTAGAGAAAAAGTGTGATAGGGTAAGACTATAGGGTCATCCTAAATGGACGGCCGCGAAGTTAGCTCGATTAATAAACTTAAGTCAAGGGGACAAAAGTAACCATGTCATCCATCCAGCCTTGTTACGGCCGCCGCGACGTGATGCACCAGCGTCTTTTAAACGCTTATCCGCACGACGTAAGGATGTTTCTACAAGTCCTAAGCCGATATTGCGTCGAATATTGCGAAATGTTTGGATCTTTACATACCGTAACGACCTGGATCTGCAAGATGAGAGCGACGACAACGATGAAAGACATCAACTGCGCCAGCGATCGGTTGTTGTGGATGCGCTGCGAAGCCCGCCTCAGACTCTCGTTGGCATGCTGAGAGAACATACACAACATTAACGTGATGGAAGGAACAAAGGTACAAAAGAGAGGACTATTTCAAATGCTGTCCATACCTTGAAGTCAATGCTCAGAACCAGCCACGTGACCGAGGTGATAATGAAACCGCTCATCACGATTGTCGCAATCCCGAGAGCGGACCTGACGCCAAAACAACAAACAAAATTATAAAACCGATTTTAAATTCATAGCAAAACTTTTTATATCAAGTTAAAATTCTCGTTTGTTTTATGATAAACCCAGTGAATAATAACATGTTGGTAAGTACTTTTGGATAGTATTATGCTTGACCGGCCGGAACGAATCAGCTCAATGGTTCAGAAGAACGCATTGAGTTTATATAAAAATATACTTTTAAAAGCAAATAAACGGTAAGATGTAGCTTGAAAAAAATGTTAAGCATTATAAATATTATAATTGAATGATTTTGTAATATTTTTACGAGATTTTTAAGAAGCTTTAGCCATTGTTAGTCCTAAAATGTGGATGTGCATTGGATTCTGTCTCTATTTTTTATATTAAAAAAAGAGACAACAGCTACTTATTACGTCAGTGTAAACAAGGGGTGATAAAGACTATTTACTATTTAGTAGAAAACGTGGGTACAACATTTGTATATGAAGTATTGATACTAACATATCGAATGCGAGGAACTGCACGATGACCACGGCGATGTAGATCACCAGCGAGCACATGAAATATATCTTCAGCATGTGGTCGCGCTCCGCGGTGTACTGCGGACGAAGCGATGCGTCAGTATGCAAGAGTATGCCAACTGCAAGACATACCTACTTATACCATGCCCAACTAGAAGCGTAAAACACACAATGGTACCTATCACTTTTAAACTTCAACGTCAACATTCGGGCGGCCAATTAGAGGTTAATTCTGTGCCGGCAAAGCGAAACATGAAAATACAACAAACTTATTAAAATAATCTGTTTAGTTTCGTGTGGCTTCTTGTTGGCCATGGTACATGTGGCCTAAGGCCTTCTCTCGTGTATTATCACAGAAATAATTATAACATTTTGATCTATGTTCCTGCCTACAGGCGTCCACTGCTCCATGACTTTCACACATACCTACTCGCTCGGTTTCTTCCGATGCGTGTGATGTTATGTCCTATACTTCCTATTCATTAATTTATCATTAGGTATCCACTTACATGAGAATGTTACATGACATAATATATAAAAGTTTTATTATGGTTTGATTATAGTCTGACTTTACGTGATGTTTTAATATTTTTTAAAGATTGTATGGTTTTTAATAGTTTGGTAGTTGATTATTATAATGTAGCATATTCCGAAATCACCATGTTAGCTCCAACAGTTATCAGTTCGCATAAACTTAACTAGAATTGTACTGGGTCTTTATGTTCCCGCAATCCTCATTCCCCTCTGGAAATGTTTCCAAACTTATTCAAGTGTCTCGGCCGCAGTAAACGGGGTTACAGCAAATCGCTTCCTACTTACCGCGCTCTCACCGCGAAATTCATAATAACAAACATAACCGGTCAAGTGCGTGGCGGACCACGCAATGTGTAGGTTCAGTACACTTTACGGGATGGTGTTTGACCAGCTAATATTTGTGGGTGGTTTTTAAAAATGAATACATACTTGGAATATATTCCGTTGAACGTCACCTAAACAGTTTTAAAACCTTTAGTGATTCTCGCAAACCGCACGGTCGACCAAAAAATTGTATTCACTAAGTATTTCATTTAAAAATACCTTACAAAAATTACAGGACGGGGTACGCAAAAAAATATATTTCACCCCACTTTTTATGTACGGAGAGGTAGGAAATTACTGGTAACAGTAGATCTTATATTTTTGAATTTGAGATCTACTAGTAAGGTGTCTTTGTATCTTTCTTCAACATCCGTCATACTCGTATACCGTAGAAGTCATAGCACTTTGACAAACTGAGACGAAAGGACGGACTGGACGATCCTATAAGGGTTCCACCCACGTATGGGACTACGGAACCCTGAAACACGACAAATAATTCTTAATCAAACAACTTTTATAAGCCTTAGTTGTGAAACAAAGTTTCGTTATTTATTTTCGGCAGTGGCGCCCCCCTTCCGCCCCGGCCCCCGCCCCAGCTACCGCGTTTACCTGAAGCGACATTTTTAAAT
This sequence comes from Notodonta dromedarius, assembly GCA_905147325.1. NCBI lineage: Eukaryota > Metazoa > Arthropoda > Insecta > Lepidoptera > Notodontidae > Notodonta > Notodonta dromedarius. The sequence continues at coordinate 13,364,234 of LR990160.1, forward strand.
ATTCACTGCGGAGCGTGAAGCAAATTGGGATTGCGGCTCACAACTGTTGTTTTAATGTTTCAAAGCGTGCGGGGGCGGATACGGTGATTTTCATGAACGAAGTAAACAATTTGTTGTTCTTTCTTCATTATCGGGTGTGTTAACTCCTCATTCAGACCTTTTTTTGGGGGAGGGGGGGCTGATGCCGATATTTACATCCTGATGTTAAGCAGTAACCGTAGAATATAGACGCTTGCGATACCATAGGCAAAGCTTGCACGCTTCCGACCTGAAAGGGAGTAGGACAGAGGGAAGGTATGGGATTCTTTCAGCTTTAATAGCTACCATTCGCAGATTTTCAGTGAGAGGATACTACATATTGGCTTTACTGTAAATCTACGGGTATGATTGAGCTTCTTCAACGAGTTCTGTAAGAGAATTCCTATAATGTTTAACTATTGATAGAAATGAGTTATGAAGGTGTGGTGATGGTGGTGTACGTACGCGTTGGATTAAGCTCCGGCCACAGATCAATGGGCACCTACGAGCATGCTTGAACTCCAGTAAAACTGGAGTGCTAAGGGTAGTAAGGAAATCATTTTCGCTTGTATAATGCTTTGCCGTGCCGTAACGTTTCAACAGCGGGCATCAAGCCAGGGCCCTAACCACGCTAGCTACTGAAATCGTAATAGAAAGGCAAAAGCTAGCGATTACGTTTCAAACGCTCCGTTTTGCTGACACAAGCTTCACGATTTCTACTGACATTGATTTGGTACCACACTCGCGATTCTTAGCGTTTGACCTTGAGCTTGCGACTGACTTCGTTTTTTTTAAAGTAAAGTTTATTTGCGATGATTTGCTTTACGCATTTAGCCAATGTCGAGTAAATATAACTTTCAAGTTTTATATGAAGTTCTTTGTCTAGGCCTAATATTACCAGACTTATTGGGGGAACTCGAATAATCATGTTTCACTACTATTCATCCAATTGCCTCCACTCACAGAGTTTTTTTATGAACATTGGCACAAAGCCAAACGTAGTTTTACCAACGCAGATCCAAATAAAGAAACTACAAAGCGTTCGATGACATGAGCCACTCGCAAATGAGACGCTAGTGTGGTACCAAATATTGGCCAAGCGTTTTAAACGTAATCGCTAGGTTTTGCCGTTCTATTACGATTTGAGTAGCTAGCGTGGTTAGGGCCCTGTTGTATTTTAAGTCTGCGTGGCTTGTCGGCGCGGCCTAACAAATAAATCCTACTAATATTATAAATGCGAAAGTTTGTGAGTGTGGATGTATGTATGTATGTATGTATGTATGTATGTATGTATGTTTGTTACTCCTTCACGCAAAAACTACTGAACGGATTTGGATGAAATTTGGAACACAGATAGATTATAACCGGGATTAACATATAGGATACTTTTTAACCCAATAATCCAATACTACGCGGATGAAGTCGCGGGGCACAGCTAGTAAATAATAAATATCGCCAGACAGACACACCAACAGTACGGTCCCAAACTAAGCAAAGCTTGTACTACTACTATGGGTACCGTACAATGGACTGGGGGCGATCCCAGTGACACCCAGACCTGGGCAAATTACGAAAAGGCCATTTCCGAAATTTGCCCTGGCGGGAATCGAACCCGCAACCACCATATGCAGCGAGCCAAGCGGCCTACGCTCGAACCACTGCGCCAAGCGGTCGTATATGGGACTTTGGTCCGTTGTTTATAGTTACGTCCGATGCCTTTGTGTCCGGCGCATCACTAATCGCCTGTTTGCCGGCACCCGTTTATAATAATCCTGGCAAGATAATGTAGTCTCGCGAGATGTTTAAAGCCGCCTTTCTTCGCGACCGCCACCTCTAGTTTGTAATTTTATTTTTTACTTTTTTTTTAATATTAGTCTCTTCAAACTCCCCTAAAGATTTCCATCTTCTATTTAACCCCTTTACGGGGATGACTTTATCAAAAATACTTTCTTAGTGCTCACCTACGTTGAAGAAGGGACTCGTATGCGAATTTTAATTCATAAGAATAATACCCATCGTTTCAGATTATGTGTGTAAGGTCGCGGTCCCGGCTTGAGTCATGTGTTGTAGTCATGGGTTCAAATCCCGATAGAGATTTCTAACGAAAACATCTACTTGTGAGACACTAGAGTTTGGACATAAGCTCATATAAGAAGAAGGAAGCTGCGCGCGCTATCCTTCAGTCAGTGTATTAGAATTATATATAGTGAAATGTAAGCAATGATAGCCCACTTGGGTTCAAACTCCGGCTCGCACCTCTGGATTTTTCCAAATCTATGTGCGAAACATAATTTCTGTATGATTATCACTTGCTTACGGTGAAAGAAAACATCGTGAGGAAACCTGCATGTCTTAGATCTAACTGGTTTTCGAAAGACGTGTGAAATCCGCCAACCCGCACTGGGCCAGCGTGGTAGATTATGGCCTGAATCCCCTTCGTGTTGAGGGGAGACCCGTGCCCAGGAGTGGGACGTCAAAAGGGGTAAATTATCATTTTATTATTATAGTGAAATAAAAGAGTCTGAATATGAAATTTTACAAAGACAACGCTACTGTTTATGAAAATACGGCAGGTGAAAGCAATTAAAGCAAGCAGCAGCCGCGGGCGCTGGTGTCACCCCGAGAAGAGGGGGGGGGGGGCGGGGGCGGGTGCGGGGGAAGCGGTAATAAAGCCGAATAATGGCTCCGACAAAACAAAGCCATAGCCGATGTCACTTCCCGAAATAAAACGGTTTAATTAGCTTTTGAGTTCCCGCCGCCGAGCGGACAGTTCACCTCGGGCCTAGTTAAGGCTACTGTTCACTGCGTGCGATGCGCTATCCGGTTTTGGAATATATATATGCGATCTGGGTCATGAAATGGCTGTATGACGTGTTCTTATATCGCAACCCTTAGCATGAGCGGACAGAAAGATAACAAGTATTTTAACTAGCTCGCTGTGACGTAATCTTCAGTTGGTGTAGTGGCTCTGTTTAACTTATAGGTCCATCTTTATCTCTTTTGAGGTGGTTACTACTCTTCTCTCCGTGCGATATCACGCTGCCAATGGTTGTACATAGATAGCATGCGACCGGATTGCGCGAAGTGTGTAAAATCCTTATCTGTGAATAATGTCGGAAAATCGAATCAGAGGGAACAGTCGAAGTCTCGTCGGCCGTCGCCTGTCATCGTGGCTGGGTGCTACCTGGAGCGATCATCTCATTTCATTGTCAAAATATGATTGACCTCACGTCAGAATTATGAATAAGCGCCGTGGATTTATTAACATATACCTAGATCGCGCACTTAATTATTTGGTTAATATGATATTGTCCTTTATTAACTACCGCTAAAGTCTAATGTAATTTAACACGTGTAGACATAAAACAAGCCCATTAAGAGGCCTCTGATGTGACTGCGCCCCCCTCACTCCTAGTTACTATGTCTAAATAGCTTACCCGTGGACACCCTAGTAGAAAGAGACACAGTCCCAACAGGAGCCTCTCACTCCGTTAGTTTTTTCTGCAACAGCTCCCTCCTGTTAGTATAAAGGTTCATGACAAGAGCCTCATAAATTACATTCTTTATCTTGACGACACTGCAAAACTACTTGCCAGCAATTAAAGAGGCTTGGCTCTACAACTTGTGGTAAGATTCAGATTCAAAGTTTTACTTTCCTTGAATCCATTTGACCTACTTTTAGCAGCTTTTGATAAAATTAGGACAACTTCAAATAAAGCTGTGCATTTCTCCTAATTAACACCTCAGCTTGTTAAAGCTCGGTGGTTACTATGAATGCAAAATGCACAGTCGTTGCTAATAAATTAACAAAGACTGTGATTTAATTAAATTACAGAATCGTCTGTAACTTCATCCCGTCTCATACTAATCACTACGTGCAGATGATGGTCGTCCGTTCGCTCATATCACTCAACAGTGTTTTTAGACTAGACTATACTGTTTTGAACGACATAGTTGACCACCCTAGACTTGAAGGTGGAACATTCGCCCGCTATACCACGTTTATTAAAGGTGCAATTACGACAGCAACATACAACCCAACATAGAAGGCTGGTAAATTGCAGAAGGCAGTGTCTGACGGGGCCGGCCATCAATTATTCCGATGCAGTCAATTAGAGCCCATGCACGGACATGCATCGACGGGGCCTGACACCGACAGGGCATGAAATATAATATATTATTTAATTCGGTTCACGTGGGTAGATACAGACTCAAATGCACGAAAATACCTAATTGACGCATGGTTTACGAGTATATTCCATTTACATTAACGTGTTTCCTACGAATTATAAATTCAGATCCTGAACTTTATCCAGAACTGACGTGGATGCCGACAGCTATTGCAATTAGCGCGCCGCGTTAATTTGAAAATCCGATTCAGGTTTGAATTTCGGCGAAGTAATGATTGGCGTCCAAATATTTTAGTTTATGTGGCGTCGGTGCATTAAATTTTGGTTTGTCCTTGCTCGCAAAACCACAATTTCGGGACGTGATTTTAGTTTTAATTGAAAATTACCGAATCAGCCTACGCGACGGCTCAGATAACAGGGGGATTACAATGTTTGATGGAATTGTTGAATGAGACAGTACGGTTCGTTTATCACGGAACAATGAGGGGTTGTCAATGGTGCAGTGAATTCCGGTCCGGTCCGGCACCCGTCCGGCATGCATCCGGTCATGTCCGGCTCTGTCTGCTGGCTCCAATGGAGCCGCAAACGTTTCGAGCGCAATCTCCGCGGGATTGCATGTTGTCCACAAACAAAACTGTTTAGATACAAACCGGTTTTTCACAATATTTCTATGTTGACAAAATAATGACATTTTATAACTCCTTGTATAATTTTGTGTGTATATGGTTGTATCATTTATTTTTGTATTCTTTTGGTTATCACGAAAGTCACGGAACACTTTCACTACTGGACATAGGCCAGAGGCTACCATACACCACGGAACATTATTCTTGAAAAAAGATTACCTTTTGCTCGAGCTTCTTGTCACGGAAGGCGAGTGTGAACGGCTTGCAGTGCTCGGCGCGCAGGCGGTCGATGGAGCGCGCGTCGATCGCCTTCATCAGATACTCGTTCACTTCGTCCTCTGGCTTCTTGTTCTCATTGCCGGCATCCACACCGATCCTGGACACATAATGTACCTTCTTAGTACCTGCTATGGGCGCTTGTATCCGCATATATCACGGATGTTCGACTCGACTATCATGGATAGTCCGTGATAGTCAAGTCAAAGTAGATATATATTTTGGGTGTCGGATGGTCAACATCGAATGGTAGTCATTGTTGGGAATATATTTTGGGTGACAAAAAAGGGTGCTATGAAGGTTAAGTCCTATTGTGAACCAACATTATTTTTTCGCTTGTCGACAGAATGACAGAATAATAAGTATCTCTCCGGGATTGCTTAGTTGAAGCTGAAAGCCAGCAGGCGTCGCTTGTCACCTGTCACTTCGGTTTTTCGGTAACAAGAAAGCTATATGAAAAATAGATGAGACACGAAATTGAAGCACTTTGTTGGCACTTTTTACATGTAAAAATGATTCAAATGAATTCCATTCCGTTGAACAAGTTTTTGAAACTGACATCCCAATTCGTATATTGTAACAGGAACAAGCATCTAATATTGTTTCTCTGTAGCAGAGGGATTCCTGATAATTACCCATATAAATGGAACAAGATACAGAATGATAATTGAATTCTGAGACGTCAAATACACACTATCGTGCGGAAGGTTAGGTACCAAGGGGCGGGCGTCACAAGGGCACAATTCTGCTCCCTCAAAGGTGCGTATAATTCAAATCAGTTTAGTCGGCGGCCCTCGCCCCGGTCTGTTTGCAGCCAGCTGCAGCCGGCGACAGACGGCACAATCGCGCCTAATGAAGACCATTCAGTTACAGGTCGGATTCACGAAGCCAGGCGAATTGAACGGTCCACTGAGGAAGTTATTGGGATGTTTCTAGCAGTGTAATAGTTTAGGTGTTAGCGTGAGCGCAGGCAATGAATTGGTTTAGACTATTGCATTTTGTATTTAAACATATTATGCAATAAAAAATGATATTTGCCAATGATTTGCGTAATAGAGGTAGTTATGCTCGATTGTACCGTCAGTAGAGGGCCTAATGTACGCCACTCCATAAACCCAGCATCTCATATTCGGTAACCTTACCTACTGAACTAACAACGCTGTTATTCCACTCTATAATGTGAATTACTATGCACGAATGGTCGTCCAGTTCCGCTCACGAGTGAATCGCAAAAGCGTCGGCGAACCATTCACCTCTGTGTGCAGGACTCTGCGGCGCGTTAATTACTTTTATGTAAATAGGCACACCGACCAGATCCAATCGGGGGCTATCGGTGATCACCGCGTTACTGCGTTACTCAGCGCGAATTATTACCGGCTATTACACGGCACAATTAGAATTTTACCCGATAATTGGGGAACGGGCCGACGGTTCATTTGATCGCGGGGAGCTCGGCTTGCGGGCCCCGGGTTTGTTTATCTTTTGTATCATTATCGGCGGCGGCAATTACTCGGCGCTACCGAACGCTTCCATCTTCTACTTAATAGAACTCAAATCTCATTATAATGATGCCGAAAAAATATTTGTTATTGAAAATTAATACTATAATTAAACTTAGTTTTGCAGAATAGTTTCAACCCACACATATCTGACGAAATCTATTTTCTAATAGGCGTGGTGTCAATAAATTAGTGGTTAGATACCCTCGTAACCGAAAGGTACGTAGGGCCAGTAAACATATCGATACCTCCCACGTAAGTTGTTGTATCCCCAAAAACGTAATTTTACAGGAGAGCATTTTAAAGATTCAAATTGCACTAAAAACTGCATTTATTATTGCATCTTTGTGAAATTTGGTATATAAGTTTAATTTATAGTATTCTTGACTATGTAGAAAGATAATTTTGGAAAATATTCATATTTTATGAGATATTGTTCATACAACATTTCACTGCGGAGTACAAGCTGCGCCAGTTGTTGTATGTCATACTTACAACATTGTACTGCGGAGTAGAGGTTGCGCCAGTTGTTGTATGTCATATATACAACATTTTACTGCGGAGTACAGGCTGTGCCAATTGACGTATCTCATACTTGCAACAATATACCACGAAGTTTAAATTTCGTCAGTTGTTGTATGTGACAGTAACCATATAAATCTGACATAAATTTGAGTGTGTTATTGCACGTGAAAAAATTATAGGTAAAGAAAATAAAAAATAATTATGATCTAGGATAAATGTCTTCATTTTAGTAATAGGACATATTTAAAAATAATGTTTTTTTAAATTGAATTTATAATAAAAACAGTAATTTCTTCCATTACTCTGTAATAAAATTAATCTAAATGAAAACACTGATAAGGTTATTTAGAAACAAAATAAAAATAACAAAAAATTAAACATAGCTCACTCTCAACGATATTTTAACATAATAAAATCTTCTTTTAGGAACAAAAAATATAATCATAAAAAATAACATGTCCAAACATAAAATGAAGATAACTAGAAACCAGGTAACCATTTGTAATTATCGGCAGCGTAGCCTCAAATCAGTAAAAAACAAAGCAAATAAAAACGCCGCATAATTAAAATAAATATAAATAACTTAAAAAAGAAAATACTAATTTACCTCCTAATGAATTCTGAATCAGAAATAATCATCATTATGAGAGCCAGCAACAAAAGATAGACTCCTGAAAAAGTCATGATAAGTGGCTGGAATAATTCTGGATAGTGCTGGAAATTAAAACTGTGAAAGAGACTCATTAAGTCATCATATTTTGCCTTTGTTAAGCGAATATGTTTGGAATAGAGACGGCATAGCTCTGCCATGCTATTTCTTTGACGTCTTCGGGTATTGGTATTAATGGCATTACTGTTTACCAAATCGTAACGATATAATTATTTTTATGTTAAATATCAGCAGACTGATACACCAACTGTATCGTCCCAAACTAAGCAATTCTTGTACTATAGGTACAGTACAATGGACTGGGAGCCATCCCAGTGACACCCAGACCAGGGCAAATTACGAAAACGCCATTTCCGATTGTTTCCCCGACGGGAGTCGAAACCGCAACCACGATATGCAGTGAGACCAGCGGCCTGCGTTCGAACCACTGCAGTCGTCAATTTTAAAAGGATTTTCGGCTCTTCTATTATGTCGGTCCATTTAACTACGTCTCCACTTATTATTTACGACCAATTACGCCCTTCTTAGGACTAGTCCCGCAACATAGGTTTTGCCATACGCTTGAACGCACGGAAATTGTCCCTGGTTTCCACAAGGTCTGTGTAATAAACTGCTCCAGATGTCACTTGCAGGCTATTTAGCATAAGTAGTCCGTTCGTTGTGCCAGAGACTGCACTCCCACAGGATGTGATGTGCAGATTGTTCATGATTGTTTTGCGGCGTCGAACATTGACAGAAAGGAAAAGGAACCAATTTAAAGTAGAATAATTTGCTCCTAAAGTTGCCATGTCTAGTTATAAATTGAGCCACACAGTGGTCCACCTCCAACCACGCTCTCTCCAGACGTTTACTTACGCATGGAAACAATTGGTGGAGGTGGCGGCCCTTCGTTGTTGTGTCCCACTTGGATTGCCATTCGGTCAGAAGATCTTTGTAAACAACAGATATCAGACTAAATAATCTACCGATTTTAGAGCAGTCTCGCGGTTTATGGAACTCGGTGTACATGCTTTCTCTAGTAGAAGATTTCGCCCAATTACGCCCGTTCAAAAGTTATTTTTAGTTATAAAAATCACTATGCTTAATTTCTATGACATTATATTGTCTTCCATCCTGGTTAGCTCATCTAACCAAGCTAAACCATTCCAAAGGTGTATAAATAAGTTTATTTTTAGATAATCGTTCTATGACAGCGTGAAAGCTGTCACCCTCTGCTTGTGTATGACCTTTTTCGAGAAATGTATGTTTTATAGTTATGTTAAGTTTATGAGCAATATATCTTAGACCATTTACACCTCTCTGCAATTTATACATAAAACGCAAAGACAATGCGATTGCGGTTCTGACCGGCACAATTATCAGACCAGAACCTAAATTTGGTCGGTGACAATTCAAGTAATTAGGGGTAGTAGGTAAGAAGTAGTATTAAAGTTGTGTAAAGATAGTGGCACCGACTCCAAATGAAATAAATTACAAGGTGGTTATTTCTAGCTTTTTAGTGCACCCAAGTTATTGGATGTCGGTTGAATTTTTTTTATTTGAAATATGATATATTAAGCAAAGTATTTTAAGACCCAAATTTAGAAATTACTTTCGACATACAACATTGAATTGAAGTAAAAAAAAAGTAATAGCAACGTAAAATATAGTATGTCACCTTACAACAAACTTTTGAATAACAACTCCCGAAGTAAAATGTAGTATTCATTACATACAACAACATTTTTATTTATATGTAAACGTAAAATGGTACATGTATTACATACAACATTTTTCATGAACGCTCAAACGACGTATACTGTTGTAAGTAATCTATACAACATTGTAGGTCGGTTGAAATTCCGGCGTAGTCTGTTTTATGTGACCAATACAACACGCGAGCGCGCGATTCCCGCTCTCCCGCACCCCGTGTATACCATTGCAAAGGTATATACAATGCGCGCAACCAAAGATGAGACTTGACGGATCACGTGGTTATACCTGCGCAGTAGATAGTTTTCGGGCCATTTTGGCGGTATGCGAGGCAAGCGGGGAGGGACGGGACCGTTGCGGGATTAGACAGGAGCGTGCGGGGCGAGGTATGGCGTCCGCGCATGCGTAATCAGTCGTGTGACGTTCCCCGCAGTCCGCGCACACGCCGCTGTGGTCCGAAGTACTGACGAGTGCAAAAGTTGATTGTTGTGTTTGTATTTTTTTTTGTTATAGTTTTCGTTATCGTTTTTTGTTGACTATGCCTCGAGGCAAAACTTTAAAAAGACAAAGTAGGAAGATGTTGTTTGACGTTTACAAGTTTATGGCGAAGGAAGCGGAGGAAGGCGTCGGAAATTTGAAAGCGGTACAAAAACGTACCGCTGCTGCCACTCGAACATCACTTATCACGGTGAAGAGAATTGTGAAGGAAGCGAATAGCTCCGAATTGCTGCCAGTGTTTCGCACTCCTGGAAAGAAACGACCGAGATCAAACCCAGTAACCGACGTGGACGATTTTGATAAAGGGGTGATAAAACGTTGTATCCACAATTTTCACATCACAAATAAGGAACTGCCGACAATAAAAAAGATTAAAAATAAATTGCGTGATGACATCGGGTATCAGGGATCCGCAACCAGTTTGCGGAAAATTATTAAAGATCTTGGGTTTCGGTGGAGGAAGACTGAAAATAACAGGAAAATTCTTATAGAAAAGTCCGATCTCCGCCTCAAAAGAATTAAATATTTAAAGAAACTCAGACAATACCGTCAAGAAGGCTGCCCTATAATATACACTGACGAGTCATATGTGCATTCTACGCACACAACATCAAAAGGTTGGTCGGATCTGTCATTGGAAGGACTAAAGAAACCAATTTCCAAAGGCCAGCGGGTAGTCATCGTGCACGCAGGTTCCGAAGATGGTTTTATTCCGAATGCTTTGTTGATGTTTAAATCGGGAACAAAATCAGGGGACTACCATGACGACATGAATTTTATTAATTATAAAAAATGGCTTGAGACTCAATTAATCCCAAATCTCCCACCAAATGCCGTCGTGGTAGTCGATAATGCGTCCTACCATAACAAGGAGGAGGAGTCTGCGCCAACTTCGAATACGAAAAAAGCCGAAATGCAATCATGGCTTGCAGGAAAAGGCATCGCATTTACTTCGGATATGTTGAAGCCAGAGCTTTACAATATAATAAAAAAGCACAAAGAGGGCCACAAACTATATAGCATAGATAGAATACTGCAAGAGCATAACCACCGCGTTCTTAGATTGCCCCCATATCATCCTGATTTAAACCCTATCGAAATGGCCTGGGCAGCAATAAAAGGTCATGTTAGCAGCAAGAATGTGAAATGGAATATTACAGGAGTTATGGAGTTGGTGAAGGAAAAGGTGGACCAAATGAGTCCAAATGAGTGGAAAGCGTTATGTGAAAAAACTAAAAGAATTGAAAATGAATATATCGAAAGTGATCATATTATTGACGATTTGACTGATCGCGAATTCATAATATCAGTAGGGGATTTCTCCGACGACAGTGACAGTGACACGGAAGACAGTGAAAATAGCTCCGACGAAGACGGACCAGTCTCACCACAGCCTAGTACAAGTGGGACAGCTCGTGATAGTGGTTGCCATCGCACCCACGAATATATAAGTGGTGTGCGTTTTATACAAGATGACGACAGCGATAGCGATTTCGATGTTCAATAAATATATTATTAATCAGTACTCATTATTTTATTTAACTATTTTGAGCGCGACTGTACCTGCGCAAAATCCTCTCTACTAGCATCTGACAGGTCTCATCTTTGGCTGCGCGCATTGTACAACGTTGTAGCCCGTTCTCGTTCAAAAGTTACAACAATATACGTCTGGAAAAACCTTGAAAAATTCGTGTATTTATTATTTTTTCACTTTGAATGCATTAAACAATACAAATTAGGATAGTTTTCAGTAAAAACGCAAAATGGCATTTTTGTGGCATACAACAACTTACGTGGGAGGTATCGATATAGTTTAGTAAATAGATTAGTTAGCCGTTAGTCCCTTCAACTTAGCCTTAGTTGGGATGCTAACGGGACTACTAGGGATGGGATAACCCCACATATCTAGTATTTTGTGCAAAAAATATCTGACGTGACATTTCCAAGTAAAGCCTCCTCAAACTATTCAAACTCAAATTCAAACCGCTTATTTTGTTTAGGCGCCCACAAAGGCATATTGTAATTTTTACAAGTTTACAACCGGATCTGAACTTGACCTCGACCGAGAAGATCCAGCAAGACAATTCAGCGGGCTTGTCTTATTTATAATTACTAGTATTCCCGTTATAATGGTATAATTCCACCGTAATTCATTTAAATTTTAATTTTAAACGTCATTAAGGTTTTATTTTCAAAGACTATTTGATACTGGCACGCAGAATGCACTATGGAAGTCCCGCCCTCCAAAAACTGTCACCGTTTGTCAGTCAGACAGTCAGTCGGTGTGCAGGTTGCTAATGTGTATGTGTCAATTCATGGTAGTGTGTGTAATGTTTTATTTATTGATTTTAATATATTTCTAAGTAATATTATATAAAAATATTAGCATTCTGCTCTCCTTCTCTTATATTATATTCGTATTAAGCGATTGAAAGTTTTTGCTACACGTAGTAATATTTTGATTTTTTTAATCATTATTATTTATTAGGATCTACAGGTTATATCTTTTACTCGACTCTTTTATAGCGAAGTGGCTTACATTTTTATCACTAGGCCAGGCGGGCGTGTGCATGAAGGATGTCCATAGAGCCTAATGAAGCTAGGTACTCACTTGGAGGACAGCTTGCCGTGCTGCGAGCCGTGACCCATGACGCGCAGCTCCTTGGACACGTTGCCGTTGATCGAGAATGTGTGCTGGGGTTTCTTGTCCTAGTGTACATAATCCAATGACACGGATATCGTTACACAAATACTATTCTACTGCTTTTTCAAAATGGAAAACTACAAATAAGTTGTAAGGTAAATTTTGAGTTTTCCTTAAGCAATCGATTATTCTCAAGTAGTTACTCACTCGTAAGTCACTCGTAAGTCACACTAATTGTATTCTCAGATTTCTCTGCAGAAAATGACAACAGTTAGAATTCTCATGCAAGTAAAAATCGCCATTGACGTTAGTTACATTACGAGTACTTACCTACTTGTACACAGAGTATTTTATTTAAGTAATTAGAACTCTTGAGCTGTCTTTATGACTTAGTTAAGAAATGTTAAATGAATTAATCAAGAAAAAGCAATGACTTCTTTATATTAGATACGGGTGTAGGTAACACTATTTCAATCTAGACGAGTTTGACTCTCACTGTCCACGCAATTAAACGCGCCGCCGATTTAAAGCGAAGACTATGATAACAATAATGGTGATAATATTTACCACTCGGCTGGTGTCATCCGGCACGATCAGGAAGGTCTCGATGTTGTGGTCCTTCAGGTAGGAGTTGCGCTGCCCGCCGTGGCCGGGCTCCACCTTGTAGTCGTCGCCGAGGCAGCGCAGCGTCTCCTTGGTGATGTGCACGCGGCTGCACCACGTGTACCAGGAGATTAGATTAAACAAAGAGGTCTCGGAGATGTGAGTGTGGGCACACAATGTTTCAGGGCGACGCCCCGTGGACGTGAGCGCTGTTGTGACACTAACAGAAGTAAAGTGTCAGTGTCAGTATTTAACTGCTTGTTGAACACTCAAAGTTGTACTTACCCAGCAACACCTCCGCTCTCCATGTGGTTGGCGAGCGTGACGTCATTGGACCAGACGTCAAATTGCCACTTGCGCAGTCCGAGCACCACGCAGTGCACGCGCCCCGTGTGGATGCCCACGCGCATGTTAACGTTCACAGCCATCACTTCGCGCACCAGTCTACAAGGAAACACCTTGTTATTAACTAACAGGCAAGTAAACCCATATCTGATCCGCAGGCATAAAAATATGGTTATAACTACATGAAGAAACAAATAAAAGCAATAATAAGAGACCAATCTCTTAATTTGTTACGTGTAGCCTGATAAAGTATAAGTACTTTCAATCAAGTCTCTGGTCCTAATAAGCTTCAATGAAAAACAAAACAATATCGGAATAAATTACTAAATTCAGCCGGCAGCGAGCGCCTTTAACTCTTTGAAGCGAAACTATGTCTTTTACACAGTAGATAAAGTTGAAAATACAGTGTAATTTTCACTGCCAGCCGCATTATTCGTTCTTGCATAGTACTCACGCAATTGCATCAATCATGTCGAGTCCCATTTCGACGCAGCACTTGGCGTGGTCGTCACGGGTCTCGGGCAAGCCGGACACGCAGTAGTAGCAGTCGCCTAGCAGCTTGATACGCAGGCAGTGGTGTTCGGCGGCAAGCCGGTCGAACCTGAGCAGAGGGACGGGAGTTCAAGGCTAGAACTTGCAGCCTTGTATACAAGTCACTATGATCCAACATTAAAATCTCCTTGAATTGCTGCATATCATTGAATCGATCACGTACACGCGCGGTAACGCGAAAGCAATCTATGATTGGTTATTGGCAAGCTGCATTTGTAATATGCAAGCGCAAATAGCAAAAATTTTACTAGGATTGAAGATTAATTACGGACGTTTGTTGCACCGTTTTCGCAATCAGGTTTTATTTATTTCTTTTTTGGTATTGTTGCGACCTAGAAACCATTTGGTCAAATACCTCGAAGGATCCTTATTTTATCAGCTTGATACAAAAACGCATTGTTATTCTAGATGAACCCCATCGAATAATTACGAAGGATCTCTAAAAGTTGAATGTTCGAGACTGTAGGTATGTAGGTATAAAGTGAACGCGTTATCGGCGCGGCGACGGCTGCGAATACCTACTCGCGAACGAATACAAAGGGAAGCCGACAATGGGTCTCGAGATCGTTCGATTCCGATTATTATTACCTACATACCTACCGAGAATGTTCAGGAAAATACCAGCTCGCATCTTTATTCCGTATATAAGGTGTTGACGACGGGCAGCGAGTTAGTTACTTCTTGGAAGCGACAGTGTACGGAACTTAAGTAAGCGAACGAAGAGTGTTATACCAGTGACCTAGGCGATTATATTGGAATACTGTGTGACTGCTAAGTGATTCGGAACAGTGTTTGTTGTGAGTAACTAGTGATAGTCAACTAGTGTAGTACTGTGTATTTGTCAAGTTTGTGGAGAGCGAATTAAATCCTTTATACACCGGAACGGCATTTAGTGTACCTACCCTTAGTATGTAACAATTGGTGTCAGAAGTGGGATGCCGTTACTACCGCGAGACGAAGAAGGGCGTACTCCACGAACCAGACGTCAGGTGGAGATGGATGCGGCCCGTCAACGAAGCCATGAAGAAGAAGAGCGTCAGGTTGATGCCGGTGTTTCGGCGGGAGCTGAGGCAGCACCAGCAGGAAGCTCATCAGAATTGAACATGGCAGCGTTGCTGGCCTCCATGCAGCAAATGATTAATGCATTTGAAGCCAATCAAGAGGCCAAGCAAGAGGCTAGCCGGCGGGAAATTAGAAAAATAATGGAGGCCAACCAGGAAGCGGTCCTAGACAAAATCGACGTAGGTATAACTGTCCTGGGGGAAAAAGTGAGGACACTAGAAGACCGCGTAGAAGTGCTAAACAAAGATAATGATGCAGTTAAAGGCCATTTGGAAGCGCTAGACAAGGAGGTTTTGAAGCTAAAAATCCATGGACCAGTGGCAGTAGGCTCGCCATCGTCCACGAAGCTCGACCTCCCGCGCTTCGACGGAACTTCTTCGTGGACGGCCTTCAAGTACCAGTTTGAAATACTTTCAGTTGGAAATTCCTGGAGCAGCGAGCAGTCCTTTGCGGCCCTGGCGCTTGCCTTACGGGGAGATGCTTTAATGGTACTGGAAAATCTGCCGCCGGAAGGAAGGACTCTGGAGACTCTCATGGATGCACTGGATACACGCTACGGTGAAAAACACCTGGAATATGTTTATAGAGCGCAGCTCCACGAAAGAAAACAAAAGTCTAATGAAAGTCTCCAACAGTGGGCACAGGAAGTGGAAAGGCTGGTACGTCGTGCTTACCTATCGGCACCAGAAATGATTGAGAAGACTCTGCTGGATGCTTTCATCAATGGTATAAGAGAAACTGAAGTTAGGACCTTTGTACGGCTGGGTCACCACCAAACTTTGAAGAACGCGCTGGCACATGCTCTTGAAGTGGAGGCTGTTCGGCAGGATACGAAATTAAATGAGGTCAGAGAGGTTAAGGAGGTTGTGAAAGAGGAAAGGAAGCCTCGGTTTGTCCCAACTTGCTATGGTTGTGGTGGTAAGGGACATATTCGCCTGGAATGTCCTTCGAAGAAGAGAAGGGTCACAGACGAGTCTGAAACCCAAGGTCAAGTTATGGCGCCGACCGTTACCATCACGCAAGTTTGCAATGGGAATAGTCTGATCGTCGAGGCCACCTTGAACGACCAACCTTGCGGCTTAACTGTGGATACAGGAGCATCGCGTACAATTGTGAAACCAGAGCTACTGAAACGCACTATAATGTGGGAAAAGCGATCGCCATCGTGTCGTCTGCAGACAGCCACTGGTCAGCCAGTTTCCATCCTCGGTGAGACAGATGTCAAGTTAAGAATTGGCAACCGGGTATACCGTCAGTCAGTGTTAATTGCAAGTATTACTAATGATTGCATTTTGGGACTGGATTTCTTGAAGAATCAGAAGTGTGTATTGGATGTAGCCAAAGAGGTGCTAAGATTTCCTGATCAAGAAGTCTGTTTACGAGGATCGCGCCCGTGTAATATTTATCGTCAGAGGAAGGAAGTCCGGGAAGAGGTCAAGCTCATAAGGACTCATAGAACTGATGATGAATGGACCGGAGTCAGTATGAAGAAGGCGCAGGAAGCAGATGATGATCTACAACCTATACTGCACTGGAAACGGAGGGGAAACAGGCCCCAATGGAGTGACGTGTCCGCCTATAGTTCAACTACAAAAGGTTATTGGGCTCAATGGGACAGTTTGGCTCTGGAAGATGAAGTACTGTATAGGAAATGGGAATCGAAGGACGGCAAAGAAATAACCATGCAGGTGATAGTGCCGCGGAGTAAGGTGACCCCTCTTCTACGGCACATACACGATGGTGTTTCTGGTGGGCACCTTGGATTCAAGAAAACCCTGGTTAAGGTGCGACAGCGGTTTTATTGGGTGTGTTATCGGAAAGAAGTCGAGGACTGGTGCCGTAAATGCACTGTATGTGCGTCAGTGAAAGGACGGCAGACAACGAGCAGGGGAAAGATGGAGAGCCGGTACGACCGAAGTGTGTGCACCAACGGTTTTGAAGAAGGGACACCGGTGTGGCTTCATAATCCTCTGCGCGGGAAAGGAAAGTTTCCGAAACTTCAGGCTCGCTGGGAAGGACCTTATACAGTTATTACGAGGATCAACGATGTGACCTATCGCATTAAGAAGGGACTTCGAGGAAAGCCAAAGGTAGTCCATGTGGACAGATTGGCTCGGTATCATGGAACAAATGATGCTCGGGACGAGCATGACTAAGAGGGGGGTAATGTTGCGACCTAGAAACCATTTGGTCAAATACCTCGAAGGATCCTTATTTTATCAGCTTGATACAAAAACGCATTGTTATTCTAGATGAACCCCATCGAATAATTACGAAGGATCTCTAAAAGTTGAATGTTCGAGACTGTAGGTATGTAGGTATAAAGTGAACGCGTTATCGGCGCGGCGACGGCTGCGAATACCTACTCGCGAACGAATACAAAGGGAAGCCGACAATGGGTCTCGAGATCGTTCGATTCCGATTATTATTACCTACATACCTACCGAGAATGTTCAGGAAAATACCAGCTCGCATCTTTATTCCGTATATAAGGTGTTGACGACGGGCAGCGAGTTAGTTACTTCTTGGAAGCGACAGTGTACGGAACTTAAGTAAGCGAACGAAGAGTGTTATACCAGTGACCTAGGCGATTATATTGGAATACTGTGTGACTGCTAAGTGATTCGGAACAGTGTTTGTTGTGAGTAACTAGTGATAGTCAACTAGTGTAGTACTGTGTATTTGTCAAGTTTGTGGAGAGCGAATTAAATCCTTTATACACCGGAACGGCATTTAGTGTACCTACCCTTAGTTCGTAACAGTATGTATACAAGTACATAAAAATGTTTACTTTCCTTATTCAAGGATCTTTCCTTTTCTTTCTTAATAAAATAAATTGTTGTTTATGGTTTTTGTGAAGTAGACAACTCTGAGTTGAGAATTTTGTATGTTTAGTAATTATTATGTACCTAATTCTCGTCTTGAATAATTCACATCGCTCAGATCAAAGAGACCATTACCAAAGTTGGCCCAGGGCGTAGCGCTGGATCTAGTTATCCTAGGCTTATGCTCAAACCACTAGACCATTAAAGCTTCATATATGCACGATGCTGCTGAATATTTTAGTTAGAGCACGCTGTCCTCACATGTTCACCATGACTGAATATTCGCGTAAAAACGCGTTACGTACCGTTTAATAAAATATTTGCACTTGACACACGACATGGTTTTTTAAATAAAAAAACTCACCAAACAAGCTCACAATCCAGCTTATGTTAAGCAGGTACCGCAGCCTATAGTCGGTAGTCATACCAAAGGCATTGCTCGCACATTGCCGACCTGAAGGTGAGTGGGACAGAGATAGGCGGAAAGAAGGGGTGGGGCCTGCTGTCTCACTCATTGTTCGAATTGAAGTTATAGTAGCTACTTTAAGCCGATATTTGGTGAGAGTGTGGCACTTTTAAGTTTATTTTATCCACATGGGTCAAGATCGCAGTCACAGCGTAACCCGTAACCCGTAGCCCGTTGCCCGTAGCGCGTAGCCCGTAGCCTGTAGCCCGTAGCAAAGTGTAGCAAACCGCTACAAATCAATGTAGCGGTACGTAGCGAATTTCGTAGCATACGAGTATTCGAAGTGGGTATTTAACGTGATCTGAATAGCGAGCGCTCGTCATTCAAGTCATTCAAGTATGCATACTTGAATCCTTGCGTTCACGTATTGTATTCGATTTAATGCTGCTGTACAGCTAAATAGCTGTATTATGTAGATTCTCAATTGATATGACGTACGAATTGAAACCGTTTTGAATATAAATATCAATCGTCGTAACGTATTCAACTATTATTGCGATCCGTCTGGGTTCTTTATTTTCAAAGCTAGTTTTCCACCAACAAGGCTATTATGGAATTATTATAAAAGTATATTAAATAAAAACATTTGTGTGAGGATATCATTTTTTCACAACCAACACCCACAGCCTCTAGCACTCTAAAAACCCTATGAATATTGATACACTGGCGGGATTGATTCACAATCGTAATGGGGCACGACCGCAATATTTCATAATAAACCCGAAATAAAAATGGCAAAGAGAACGCTCTAAACAAGCGTGTTTATCATCCCGCTCGATGATAAAGTGGCGAGGGGATGATTGGACCATCCATCAATCGGCCACCTTCGCTGGCTAACGACCACCGGAGGGCACTGGGCCGGCGTGTTGAGCCAGAGGGACTAGAATTGGGCCGGATTCGGTTCAGTGTAGACAATGCACATCAAAACAATTATTTGATGGAGTCAAAACACAAGCGATTGGAGACTATATCGAGGACAATTTGTAATATGTGAGAATAATGTGTGTAAGTAAACGATACTGTTTGAAAAAACGGAGATGCACACATAACTTTTCGTCATCTGTTCATACTAAGCGCAGGCACTGTATCTTTTTTTAATAGTTGCTCTTCTCTTTGTATATACCTAAGACAGATGCCTAAGGAAGTCGCTGTTAATAATAATAATGATCACTCGTAGAACAAACGGCTAATATAACTACTAGTAATGAAACCACCTCAAATTTCTAGAAGGTACCTAATCTTTTAAAAGAGAAGTGCAATAATAAAATCTGTCGTCAATATTATTTAATATGAGGCCAAGTATCCGATGAACCAGTGATTTACCTATCCGTGCTTGTCCGTGCGAATCTCATTAGACTGTGTTCGTCTCTCGTAAATCCTGGCTGAATTTTATTGCACCTTTAACGGTGCATCCGATTGCACATTTACTGCGGAGTAATGAAGTCTTCGGGGAGTCGAGAAGCTAGGCCACCTAGTTCGTGCAAGAGCGTTGGTCCACTGCCGCCGTCACTGAGAACGAGATGACGTGACAAAAGTAGCGATACATTATTATTTTATCGTCCAAGCGCCGTTACCTCGACTGACAGACTGAAACACTGAGAAGAACCACTGAACCACGTTGTCCCAAACTCGGTCCGAAATGATCTCGTTTCTCGGTGACGGCAGGCGGTGGACAAACTTCCTTAGCGTGCTGCGGCGAAGGCGATAAATTTCAAATTCACTTTCTTTCTTCTATTCCTATTTAATAGCCTCTCTGGTAATTAATTAACTTGGCCAAAAATGTTTTAATCATGAGAAGACACTATAATAAATATCTTATAGTCTTCTTATTTAAACAATGGTGTTGCCAGCTCACATTGCGTTGTTGTTCCTGGAATGTATACCAACTATGCTCTTTTGAGAAGAGAAACCATTGAGTTTCTTAATGGCCTCTTCTCAGTGGAAGCAGCATTCTGAGCTTGATTTAGAATTCGATTCTGACTGTTAGGTAGTTAGTGCTTTGTTATCCGATTTATTTTTATTTGTGTTAATGTGTCATCTGTCAGCCCAAGATGTGTCCGTAAATGGCCCATCGCGTCATATCGTGCCCGCCCCGCGCCCCGCGCCCCACGCCCGCCAATCATCCCATCTCTAATTCACAAGCTGTTATTAAATCCATGAAACGGCCTCGTGTTTCCAATAAATCCGGATCTCCTCATTCGGATAAATTTGAGACGGTTTATAGCCGAGGTAAACGATACCGATTCATACACCGCCGCCGGTACAAAATATCTTAAAAGATTTTATTAACTAACCCTACACCTGAGATTTTGAAGGTGGTTATTTCTTATCGAGCTTTTTATGAACGATTTACGATCGTAAACTTGCAGGTTAATGTTATATTTCAATCCCGTTGGCCCTTTCTGTCTTATCTAGAAAACCTAAAACATCCAAAAAACAATCTAAAAGACCGCTATCCTTCCTTGCCGTACACCCGGCCAGTGTAGTGGTTGATTGAAGTCGATATGGTAAGGAGACACGCTTACATTTCTGATTGACCTACAACCGAATCAGAACATGTACATGTATCTCAACATGTACCATCAGCATATTTTTTTTTAATACTTATTTAACAACAAAGACTGTATTTTTATAATCTTTTTTCAGCGCCCCACAGCCTCTATCACGCACTTGTTACACAAATATATTAAGCACAGCAGGGTTGTGGACACCCACCAGTAGGCGTCAGTACCACGATAAGCCCGTCGTCACTTCTCACACCAGCGTCATTACACACACACGGCCTGTCCCACGGCGCGATCCGCCAGCGATAATAACAAACAGTTTAATATTTCCTCTGGCACGTGATATACCTTGAAAATATAGTCATGTCAATGCCAGACCTTTTCACGGACAAATTGATGGCATTGTAGGTAAAAATGGCGTTTATTTTGTGCAACTAAAATTTATATTGCAATCATTTTCGTTTTGTTCATAGCACGAGACATTATGCAATTCGGTATAATAATAGATTAATCTAAATTTACCATTGGCAGGATTAGTCGGCCATACTGTCGATTTTATAAAGAAAAAAGGCAATTTGCAAGATAAATATGTTCTTTTGGTATTAAAATTGAGGCAAACAATTTATAGCATCATAGTGGAAAAATAATCTATTTTTACCATACCTACACAGAAAATAAATTTTACGTAGACAACGATTTTTCTAAAAAGTAGGTATCTATTTATTTACGTAATTATTAATTGTCTTACAGATTTCTTTCGCATATTACTATAAGAATTAGGTAATACGTTATTACCAACAGGCTACTATATTATGTACTACGAGTATTCCCGTCGTGCAGAAAATTATGTGTCTTTTTCTATTAACCCATCATGATATGAAAATGCAACGATCAATTTTCAACGTCACCAGAGCCAGGCCAGCGACGATCTTTATTCAGGAAATAACACATTTTATCGGTGATTGCCGAGCAGTCGCCCATCATTTCCTTCATTATCTCTATTGTCTGGAGATTGTATTATTCTGGTTAGACATTCAACAATGAAAAAAGAACTTCCAAGATCATAAGTAGGTCATCTCCTACGACATGACACCTTTATATAAAAAAAAATCTCGTAACATCTTAGAAAGAAAAATATAAGGAAAGCGTGGGGGAGCACGACCGAGAATAAGCTACATGAGACAGATTATAGAGAAGTTCGGTGTCATGTCGTATAAAGAGATGAAAGAGATCGCCATAAATAAAAAAATATGAAGAGAGCTCCATCAGCTACACTTTTAAGGGTCTTAGGACTCAAAAATACATCTCTCACTTGTGAGTAGCTTTTAAATATTTGGCCGTCGGTATTGTACCTCTGCATGAACCTATTTTATGACAGTATTTCTGACCTGGCAAAGAGTTCGTTGAGTAGACGGACGAGCTCCTCGGCGGTGCACTGGTCCGACAGAGATGTGAAGCCACAGATGTCCGCAAACAGGATGCTGCGAACAAAAAACACATAAATACTTGACGAGGGAGGGAAATAAGGTGGTGTGACAGTCTATAAGAAAATCTGGCTTCATTTCGATAATCCTCGAAGCAGGCAAGATTAATACATACAACATAAATTTATGCTTTTATAAACACACTGACATAACACGATACAATCGCAAAATAAATAATCAAATGATCATTTTCAAATATAAATGTATGATATTTTTCTAAAAACTTACGTACTCATATGAGCCACATTAAATTATACGGAGAGGTTTAAAATATGTATTGCAAACTTACAATTTACCTGCCGAATTTTTACGTTTTTGCCTATACATTTTCAGGCATCCCAAACAATATAATCAGTTTTAAATCAATCAACTAAATCGCTATTTTCCGTTATATTTCAGCAGAATCTTAGAGGACTTCGCGATTTTTATGGAAAACGTTTATTAATTCATTGTTGCAATTGTTCGGTGCCTTTGTTCTCTATGTTCGGGACCAAAGGCCCCTATGGGGTTTCTAGTGGCTCTAGATATAAGTCGACCTCGAGGTCACACTCAAAGGGACTACGTACTTAACTATTCATAGGAAGTTTCTAGTGAAGTTGGCGCATAACCTCAGAAATTTATGAGTTAGTTGGGTTTACTTTACTCATGCTATAATTGTCTGGGCTGTTGGGCAGAATCCTCAGCACACGGAAGGGTAATGGAAATGGTCTTAATACTGTATCCATATGAACTATAATTTAAATACTAAAATTATTTCGGGCCTTGTCATGATCGTAGTGTATGAGCAAAGCAACAATATTTTCAGTTGTTTAAAATGAGATAAGTTGCGATGACGACGGCGACATTGGTGTTAATAGTCCGTCCCTGTCGCTCGATCCTCCGAAACCGAGACTTAATTTGGCGATGCAATCTAGCGACGAATTAAATACTGTTTGGAATGCGGCCCCTGGACGTGCCAGACGGGTGATTCGCCCCGCGAGCACATCGTGCGCGTAATGTGTTTCGTCCCTCACGTTACTTTTTCGTCCTGTGTACGTACATGGGTTCAGTAGAATTAACGGATTACATCTACCTACGTGGTTTATTGAAATTGTTTTTTTTTTTAGCTTAGGAAGGCGCACTGGCAAATGGTCCACCTGTTGGTAAGTGGTAACCGTCACCCAGTACATCTGCATATTTATAGTAGGGATCTTTATTCTGTTACTGAAAATGAAAATGAATGAAAAATTATTTATTTCCTAAGTACACAAGGTGTTACAAAGATAAAAAGTAATAAGAACAAAGATGTACTAAGTAGTAGTGTTACAATTAAACCATTGTCTGTGGATCTCACACTAGGCCTAGCCTGTATCGTGGGGTCCGAAGAAAAGGTTTACCAGCAGTTTTAGCGGTCGGCAGAAAAGTAAGAACTTAATGATTAGGTACAAAATAATAATTTGGTAATAAACAAAAGTTACAATATAGAAACAATAATAGGCTAAAAATAAAACAAAATAAAATATTAATATGCCTGCGAATCTTTGTCTGAGTGGATGTTGTCGACTATAATGCTATATTATGCTTAGTATGTAGAAGTAAAACACTGTAAGTTTTCCGAATAAAATAAAATATAACTCTAAATTGATTTAATTTAAAAACCCCCGATGCGACGACCATTTTATCAAATGTATACTTTACCTAGTAGTTCTTCCAAATAATTAAGTGAGCGAGATTTGCGTAGCTCCCGTAGCTCATTATTCATAGCTCATCTCGCAAATTCATCTGGTACAACTAGTTTCGATGCCAGATTATGTAAGCGCCATTTACATCAGTCGTTTTGGCCTCCTCATTTATAATCTAATGCAATACAATATGCAATGTACAATAGGCAACAGAAAATCTGTGTAAAAGACAGTATCTCGTTATGACATTATAATCATTGACATTAGAATAGACAACGCATCTAAATATTGATGCCACGGAGGTTTAATTCCTAGTAAAAGATTATCAATTATGATTGAATTTGATGTATAGGTCTACCAGAATCTCATGGCAAATGGGGAAATAAAAATTTGTTGTGTGCAATACTGGGGAAATTGGATTAAACGATCTTGATACTGTTTAATTTTTATTTATATATTTAGTCATTAATTAACATAAAGTATACTAGGTATGTGTATGAAATTGTTGTTATGCATCGGGTTCTTAACATAGGAAAATATGACAAAAAAAATAAATCCAATCATATATTACTTTATGTACTAATTTATTATAATGTTACGTACACGTACAGGGGTAGGTACAATTAATGCCGTTAAACGTGTAAAAAGGGTTTATTTCGCTCTCCACAAACTCGACAAATACACAGTACTAGTTCACTACTAGTACACTAGTTCACTAAGACTAGTTACACACAACAAGCACCGTTCCGAATCACTTAGCAGACTCGCAGTATTCCAATATTATCGCTCAGGTCACTGGTATAATTGCTTTTCGTTCGCTTACTTGAGTTCCGTACACAAAATGATCAAAATGATCCTTTTTGATTGGCATTTAAAATATTCAAAACCTGTCTCCTTAAGTATAAGTCTGTAAAAAATAATAAAATTTATCATGTTACTGAAACGATAGCTTAGTCAATCATCAACATCAACATCAGTCTAAATACTCGTACGTCCCACTGCAGGGCACAGGCCTCGTCTTACGAGTGAGAAGGATTATTACTTAATATTTTTCTTACCTCAGAGATTCTCTCCCTCCGTTGAAATCAATTTCTTGTCGAAGAATTTTTAACAGTTTTATTTCTGTTGGAATTTCCTTCCGAACTGTATAAAATTCATTTACTTTATTCCTTATCAACTGTAAATCGAAACTGTCCAAGTTGATTTTCTTCTTCCCCGCTCTCCTCTTTTTACCAGGCGTGGAAAATACACCATCGTTCGATGTGCACTCACCTATGATTCGCCGTATAGTAGTACTGAAAACCCCTATAAAGAAGCTATAATTAAGTAAGATAAATATAAAATAAACTAAAAGTATCAAAACAACTCAGTCCAACTTACCGGTCAACTCTACGACGCGCTTTAAAATCAAAGATTGAGTTTGATTTACGCCTTCTTCTTCCCTTATTTTACGATACACATTGAAAACAATATTTCTCGCTTGAGATCGAAGTGGCTTTTTCGACATTTTCACAAAAACAATAAATTGCCAAGAAGATATCACAAAATCTCAACAGCGGTTGACAAACCTTGTACTTTGATTTGGCAGGTGACAATTGACATTGCCATATGAAAATCACATTTTTTTATATTTTTTTAATGCCATGAGATTCTGGTAGACCTATAATAACTCTGGTTGAGGTGGACGGGAGCAGCCCAGGGGAAGAATTTTCAATAACGCTTAAATTATTTTAAATTAGATTTGTTTTTCTGTATTTTATCTCAATGGCGGAGCAGCGACCTCTAGAATTATTATTGCGTAATATTCCGTGACCATTAACAAAACAAACTAAATTTAACGCATGCGCGTATCCATCATTTGAAACGTGACTTATGGAACGTCTTTAGTTCATACTCAAATCTCATATAAAAATTGATAAAATATATTTTTTTTCCAGAATCCGGGAAACTTTTCAAATTTATAATATTGTAAAAAGCCAGTTTAGACTATTACGATCATTTAAAAATACAATAAAGCGAAATCGTTTCAGCCGTTCTCAAGTAATGCAAAGATATTATTCCAATGAGTCCAAATTTCGAACGGATTCGAGCCGTGGAAGTTCGTTTTGGCCGCGAATGTGACTTTTTTA
This sequence comes from Notodonta dromedarius, assembly GCA_905147325.1. NCBI lineage: Eukaryota > Metazoa > Arthropoda > Insecta > Lepidoptera > Notodontidae > Notodonta > Notodonta dromedarius. Next base: position 13,390,443 of record LR990160.1, read on the forward strand.
CCTACAAAAGAGCTGATGATCTTCAAACGGCTGAACCGATTTTCATGAAACATAGCTAAGAATACTCTCGATCAGAATACCTATCTAACAAAAGAAACAAAATTGAAATCGGTTCATCAGCTTGGGCGCTACGTTGCCACAGACAGACACACAGATACACAGATACACAGATACACAGATACACAGATACACAGATACACAGATACACAGATACACAGACACACAGATACACAGATAGACATGTTAAACTTATAACACCCCTCTTTTTTCGTCGGGGGTTAAAAATAAATAATTAACTTTCATTGGTTCATTATTTTGATGCATTGAATCTAGTACCTAAGTATAGTGGCATGCTTGTAGTCTGGGAGTCAGTGTTACATGACTATTTTTGGCGTCCATGATGTAACCACAAATAAACTTCCGTGACCGATCGGTGCGGCAGCCAAGTCTGACGAGCCTCTGGGCGCTAGTATATCATAGTCAACGACATTAAAATTACCCTCGAAGGGTTACTTCAATACGACTTGTAAATAGCGTTGTAAATGTGGTCAACCATACACTTGTCAACCATGAAAATGTACAGGTAGGTCAGGTTTTTTTTAAAATAAAATATTTGAATTTGTAAGAATAATTATCATTAAGGATATAAATATTTATTTTAACCACGATTTTAACCAATGATATATTGTGATGATATGTGACCTTGACCTTTTGAAACCTTTCTTGTGCAATTTGTGCAGAATGTCATGACATTCGAACAGAGGCATTCGAAAGCATAATGTCTCAACATCGCTGTCAACGTATACCTTTCGTCGTTCCTATTGTTCGGCGATGCGAGACTGAGCTCGGGTGTACCAAAAGTAGCCCAGATTGAATGTTTCACTTACGAAGCCGTTATGACCTATCTAGCTATGTTTTATTTATTTATTTAAGGTGAAAGCGCCTGTCTAGCCCGCGAAATTCAAAATTTTCGAGTTTCTTAAAGTTTATCCAAAATCTGAAAACATTTAAGACACAATTTTGTGATCGGCGATAAACACAGTATGCAGTGCGTTTATTAATACATTTATTTTACTCCAAATATTATCACGGTGGATATGATACTAGTAAATCACTAAATATACAAAACATGCCAGTTTTTCTGGATATCTGTCGTTCTTGAAATGTTTTAGATTAAGTTGGGTATATTCATAAATGAATTGCCTATCTTTGTCGCCAATTACAAAATGTGCCCTTTAACATTGACCGATTTTGAAAAAAATCTAAAAAACTTCAAAAAAATTGAAATTCGCGGGCTAGATGGTAGCTTTAGCCTTAAGATCATAGTTGTTTGTTATTCGGTTGAGTACTTATAGGTACACGAGAACATGAAAAATTAGAACTGAATAGAATAGTACAATTTAGAAATTTTAAAATATCCTCTTAAATTCCTTTTGAAATGATAGCATGTAGGTCGTTGAGAACTTCGCAAACAGGCATATTCGAGGCACATTCGCCAATGCGGACACACAATAAGAAATTGCAATATTTTGGAGTGCAGGGAAGTGCGCCGCGAAGCATAAAAGCACTCTATGTCAAACCACATCGAACAAAAGAGTTACTATCTCCAAATAATGTTATGCATAAAATATCGCACCGCATTTTACAATGTTCCGATCATGGACCACTAAAAGGATGATATATTATTGCACAAAAAGCGAACCGAGTGCGAGGCTCCTGTGGGATTGTGTCCCTTCCTGCTGGGGTTTCCACAGGGGTGGATGGTAGGGGTAGATAGACTGTCTCAAGAAGTGTTAATGTAAAATAGACTTTAAATATGTCGATAAACTAAAATGTAATATTAGCCAAAACATAATAAATGCAAGATCCAGACGCGTCGTATGGTTCTAACATCCGTGTCTCCGAGCGTCCGGCCGCCGCCATCTTCACTTACTTCCTAATCCCGACCATTTCCGTTTTGCAATAATAAAAATTACAGCCCTGGCCTCGCCTCGCCTCGCCTCGCCTCTACGCCCCTTTGAGCCGACCTCCTTTGAGAATATTAACTTACGTATTTTGTTAATATTAAAAGCGTTTCGGTATATACAACGATATATTTTTTACGACGTGAAATGATCGTTAAATAATATTTTTATAGAATTTCTCGTTATTAAATTGTATACGAGTCTGTTTTGTTATTTGTACTAGGTAGTGTGCAGTGAACCTAAAGTGAACTATTTCTGAAAATTCTTAACTTAATAAATAACCTGAGCTTATTAAATTTAATTGTGGACTTAGACCTTACTTTGAAACTTTTTATTACATTAAAATTGTTATGTATCTACTCCATTTTCCTCTTCAGTTCTGTACCTGGCAGTAATAAAACACACCGAGGTACCCAATGAATAGCACGTAAACTCCCAGTGTGGGCCGGCCCAAACACGGGAGCTTTAATTTCATCTCAATTTAGACGAAGCCCGAGGCGCGCGACCAGCGCCCGTAGGGTTGCCTGCTTTCTGCTATTACCGGTAATAATTTAACAATTGTCTATTTACGACTAGCAACATGGCATTTCTAAACAAAAATACAATAGTTATTTACCATCCTTTATAATATTTACCCTTTATTTATCGCAACTAGATTGTCGTTCAGAGATACCAAGTCCCTTGACATATTACAATAAGTTAGAAAAAACAATTAGATTTTCGATTGCTAATTTTATCTTATTTGAATCATCCCAGTCAATTCACAAAGTTTCTGTGACATTAATGTTAATTTTGGCACCTTATCATGACATGATTTTCTACCAAACATTACTTTTAACGTTCTGTATTTTACCTAGAACCGAGAATTTACGCGACAGCCCTACGTGCGCTCAGTATTGTTTGCCATTGAAACGGAAAACCAAAATAAAATCTATTAAAGTTGGTCCAGTGGCGGAGATCCACTGGGATCATAGGTTAACACTACAGCAATATGTTGTGAAGCACTCACCGAGGCGCCACCGAGGAGTAACGTGGTTCCCATATTTACGACTACCTTTTATAATGTACTTTGTATATTTTTGTTGAGCGATCTAAATTTGCAGCACAGCAGCTAATTATTTTTTTAAAACAGCTACCTACAACTTTATTGTATAGCCTACTTTATCTTTACGTCTTTAATATAAGGGCTGTAATAGTTAGGAATTGATAATAATTATACAGCTCATATAGGTACATAATGAGTTGATAGTTTTTGTTTAACAAATAAACAAATTCTCAATAAAAATGGTATCGAACCCCTATTTTGTGCAGTTTAACGTACTTCTCTTCCTAATGGACCTACAACTCAAATTTGCCGGAAGTGTGAAAATATTTTAAACTTAAATTAGAAATATTTATCTGAAAGGTCCGAGGGTTGGAACAGGAGCAACGTGTCATAATTAAGCACGCATCATGTATAATTGGGGTCGCTCATCCGCGGGAGAGGGGGAAGGTATAAAAGGGGGTGAGCGTGGTCCTATAAAACAGCTAACGTCATTGTTTACGTCACGCACAGGTTCCAATGAGTATGTCTGTCTACTTATAGAATCACGATTCGAGTGAACTAGGCAATTTCATTTTTGTACAAAATGATATTTTAATTTCGTAAACATGAAGCACTCTTGGTATATACCTTAGTAACTAATGTAACTTTACCTTCAGGAATAAGGTCATCCCTCCCCAATTCCTTGGCAGTGTAGCGTGATAATAACGTTTATTACCCTTTGTACCTTTGAGTATCTTTTATATAAAATTCCTGTGTGCGTATTTTCGTCATTCTTGTCATCCTAAACAGCTTGACTGATAATGTTGATAATATTCAGTAATAAGAAGCTACATTCAAAAGGTAGTATTATATAAAAGGCTAGTAGATAGGCTAGGTAGTATTATATATAGGCTTTCATCGTCTTTAGTCAATGATTTTGCCAACAATTGATTTTTAATGAGACAGGAATCAAAATATTACATTACATGTTCATCATTATTATGTACCTATATTCGGTCATCGTATTTGATTTAAGAAATGATGTCACAACGTAGTAGCTGAAATGTACTAAATTGTTACGGATTAGGTACGGAGGTATAGTGTGAAGCTAGCACTACGCATCAATCGGTAGCGTAGCGTAGCGTCGCGTGTCACGCTGGGATAGCGTCGCAATTTGCGCGCCGAGCGTGTCACGGCCATCAGCGTGTATGATACGATGATGTTAACAACTACGCTACTACGTAGCTCTCTTTTTTGTAGCGTTCACTTGTTAACTCTTCGAAATTTCCGTTTATGAAAACAGTTGAGAATTCAAGTAGTTCGTTAGTGAAGACTGCAGGCATGACCTGTTTTCTGTCACCCAGGTGGTATCGACAACACATAGAGACGATACATACAATTAACGGAATTCCGATTAGGCTCTAGTGTTATTAGACAGCCATAGTACAAAGGCAAGTTTGTTTACATAAATCAATGTATAAAGATCAATAATATAAATGTTCACAGATGACGAGCCTGACAACTCTTAAGATGACCACGACCGCCTATATCAAGAGGAAAACGACATAAATCTTATAGAGGGGGTTGAGTGTAAATAATAATGTCAATTACCTAGCAATTTATTCGTTCGAATTCTTTGTACTGAGTACCTTATGTACATACTAGCTGTGCCCCGCGACTTCATACGCGTAGTATTTTAACTTAGCAAAAATTTCGGGATTATCGGGTTAAAAAGTATCCTATATGTTAATCTCGGTTATAATCTATCTGTGTTCCAAATTTCATCCAAATCCGTTCAGTAGTTTTTGCGTGAAGGAGTAACAAACATACATACATCCACACTCACAAACTTTCGCATTTATAATATTAGTAGGATTACATCATTAAAATTTGTTGAAAGAATACCAAAAGACGCTTAATATATTTATCTAACTAGTTAAGTAGGCAGTTACTATACAGTGAACAGTGCCACAATGTTCAAGTACCTGCTAAACTACTGAAACGACTCGAATAAAAAGCACTTATAATGTTGAGTTCACAATAAACTTGTGTATTCGGCGAAAAGAAGGCTGACAAATTGATTTGAAAACAAAATAGGTAAGTAAGTACATTACAATACAACAGCGAGCAGAAGTTTGAAGCAGGTGAAGCCGGGACGTGTTTAAGAGGAACGAATGTAATGATGAGCATCAAGCCGAAGTTTCAAGTTTCAGAGTTGAGGCGCCTCGCGGCACCTTGCATATCTTTAATTTTCAAGAATACGTTATAATGATGACAGTGTGAAAAAATATTTTATAACAGGTTTTCAAGTATGATTAATTATTATAAATCCCAAAAAAGCCGAAAATTAATTTTTTTCAGGCACCACGTGATTGTGAACGGTCTGGATAGGCTGTGAATCTATAATGATGTTACACCGCAGTAAAATTATGTCTACCTACTGTCATTGATTGATTGCCTTGCTTTGCGTTCCTCGGTTGATGCGGATTGTTTATTTACTTGTTTTTATTTTACTGACAATATGTAGTTGGCCCCCGTAATGCCCCCATTGCGGATGCAATATTTCTCAAAATAGCGTCTTCGATTTTAGCTCGTTATTTTTTACAAGAACTATTACATAATTAAGTACCACTTTGTTTGGTGGCCACTTTTTCATCATCTGCCTTACCTTTTCCCATTATCTGGGGTCGGCGCAGTATGTCTTTTCCTTCCATACATCGCGCTTTCCCGTCATACTCACATCCACTCCAACCTCGTTCATATCACTCTTGATACAATCCATCCATCTTTTCTTTGGCCTTCTCCTCGCACTGTATCCATCCACATTCATATTCATCACTCTTCTAGTCACATGTTTCTCATCCCTTCTCATCACGATTGGCGCTTCCCTAACACTGCCCCTTATTATATATACTGATACCCCCTGATACTGCCACCTTTTATGGGATCGATAAGCGCCACTAAATTATTTCAGATGGTTCCCAAAAACCAGTCAAATACCATTGCTCTGATTAATGAGTACAATAATTATGATCTGTTAAAGATATTTTCAAAATATACATAAACGAATTAAAGTAGCCTGTTATTTATTCTTTCAGGGCCGGACCAACTGAAAACCGCCCATGATTAAAACATTCCTGATAAAAAATACCTTACGCAAATATTACATTAGGTACCAACCAGCAGTGATTTAAATTTACATCGCGCCTTCGTAATCACTTGTAGTTACAGATGTGCCATTTCAAACATGATTTGCAGGGATTGCGTCATTTCCTCAACATTTATAGAAAATGCAATAATATTTGCATCACTAGGGAAAGTGAGTGCAAATTTCAACGAATAAATTTGCCAAGCAATCTCACAGAGCAATGACAAACTAAGTAGGTTGAGAACTCGATTTGCAAATAGGTACTTAAGTATTTTGGTATCCAAATTGTCCTGAATTCATTTAGGTTACTTCGTGTACCAAACACTGAATGCAAAATGCTCAAGATAAGAGCCGGTAGACATGTAAATAACACAGAAGGCGGTCACACAATTAGCCAAAAAGATTTCGGTTAACTACTTTAAATTTAAATAAATCATATTATTAGATAAATTATGCTCACCGTTTACCCACTTCTTTGTAAATAAAAAAAACTCATTGTTATTATAAAAAGTTAAACTTGCGATAAATTTGAGTGATGTTATTTTTGCAATAACATGGACTTTATTTAAATTATCGACGCCTGAAGCTGTATTGACTCTGGAAATCAACCTAAACGTCATCGACTAAATGCTCCTGAATCCAATTTACTCCCAGCCTCGTCCATAATCTTGGTTGCAGATTGACCGGCCGTCGAATGTTATAACATTAGGGTCGCCGCGAACGAAATAATCACTTTAATGTTTCCTCGGCGGATTACTAGATCGAACACCCCGCTTTGACAACCATGTGCATACAAACGGATCTGAATCAATTACGATATTGCAACGGCAAATGGAAAAACATCAAAAGGCTTCGCTTTGACGAGTCATAAGCCGGAATGCAGATATAAAAATTGATCCCTACGATGCATCCAATTTAATTGATAACACTCGTATAATCCATTATACCAGTCAGTGTACGATACATTATTATAGGGATTTAGCGCTACATTTTGAACACTAAAATTAATTAATTACTTAAATAAAAATAAATAGAATAAACAAGCGATAGACAACTGGTTTAGCACGGGCCTTCTGGGCACAAAGAACTGGGTTCTAAACCTCAGTCACACCCTTGGGTTGTACAAAATATAGGTGCGAACGATAATTTCAATATGATTTGCACTTACAGTGAAAGAAAAGATCGTGAGTTAGTAAATCTAACCATTTGGAAAGATTTGTGAAATCCGCCAACCCGCACTGGGCCAGCGTGGTGGATTATGGCCTGAATTCCGCTCCTATCGAGGGCAGGCCCGTGCCCAGAAGTGGGACGTTAAAAAGGGTTAAAATATTTGTTTTAATCCAAAAAAGATCTTAAAGAAATCTGATTGCATAGGAAAAAGAAAATCACGATTACCTATTACTACAGGTATAGGTATGGGATGTTATTTGAAATTATATTGACCATTCTGATTCATTGATTTATGTTCTTAACACAATCTGAATTATCCTGATTATTATTCATAGTTTAAGTTATCACTTTCCAACGATATCGAAGTCCCTATGTGTATATTTTTCTTTAATATTCACCATTATGAGCAATAGCAATGGTCGAATAACCAGCAATGTATTTTTCAATTGCATCTCGACGCAGCAGAGTGTAGAGTTCAGGAATAAATATTTGGATTGAACAGCCTCGCATTTCTCCAGCCGTCTCCAGCCCAGCACAGTCGTGCAAACTTGCCGGCGCCCCGGCAAACATGTCCTATCCAATAAAACTACAAAGTGGCCCGAAGATATGTGATGCAGAGAACTTTTCAAGTGAAGAAAATTGCAACGTTTGAGGGAGCAGAAAAGTAGCGATTATTTGTGTGTTTAGTGAAGGTACGGTAGATGAAAGTTAGTTGCAAAACTCAAACAGAAAAGGTAAAGGACGAGGTTTTCATACCTCATTTCCGACACAGAGGGACTATAATAGATGGCGATAATACTAAGTATTGTCAGGTTGTAATAAATCGCTAGTATTAGAACCAAAAACCAACTGCGTCAATATACGCTGATAAAATCTCGCCTGCACGTGTGATAAGCGGAGGCAATTGGCTGTTAAAGCGGCAGCAATCAAGATATAATTAGTGAACACGAGAGTAGATGTAAGCCGTGATTGAGGCGCAGTCACGCGCCTTGATGTGACATCCCATCAATCGATTTAATTACCAGCCGTTGCATGCAGTTGATGCAGGGCTATAATTGAATCGCCATGTAAACCCATTACTGGAACGTTTTATATCAACAGCCAACGGAAATAAACGTCACCTCTAATTTACTAGCAGGAATCAATATCTTTGGCGTAATCGCCGAAACCATTGGTGAACAAACAAGCATCCGCGCTCCTTTGATGTCGGCTGAATGCGGCTTATTGTTTCCCGGCAGCGGTTGCGCTTTTGAGCCGACCTGCCTCACCAACTTATAATTTGGCTAAGAGCATACGAAAAGGGATGAAATATAAATTCTGCATTAGGGACCCGCCCTGAGGTCACCCGGGTGGCTGTATCTACTCCTCTGTAGGATGGTCCGTAAAGAGAAAATTGAATGAATACATGCCCAAGACATTCCCGATGAAATAACCTTTCTTATTCAGTAGGTACACTTTTATGTTCAAGTTTAATTTGTTACATATTTACTATAATGTAAAAATTTAGTAGAAATGTAGTGTGCAGAAATCATATACGATAATAGAAATAAAATAGACATTAAAGAAGTAGGTAATATTTTTTTCTCATATAAAATGAAAATGTCATACGTTAAAACCAAATATAAATATTTAAAGATACGAATTGCATCCATAAATAAAGAATTGTCTTGATTTTATAAGACATTTTAAGAGAGTATTATTTATTGAGTGGAGAGCATCAGTGAATTATTCATTGAGGACCCTTGATCTATGGAGTGGGCTATGCTTTGATGTGATAAAACTGAACATAGGTAATTCAGACGCTTGAAAGTCAAATCATAGAAAAATAAAAGACTTATATATTTTATGCCAAAATGATTTTAGGCCTCTCGCCTGGATGAATATTTTAAAGAAGTCTATTTGCAACATGATAGAGATTAGAGTACCTAATAAGCTCAACAAAAAAGGCTGTTAATAAATAAATATGTTTTACAGTAAAGGCTACAACCGACTGCCGCGTAAAATACGCGTGTGGGTATATTATTTTCACGTATTTATTTCGTAAAAATACGCTCGTAAGTTGGACGGTCTTGCGTAATTTTTAGAAAATGTGCTCGGTGCAGAAGTGTATGGAGTTAGTCATGGCTTTTGGGGCATACGTATGTGTTACTGACCTGACGTTCTCGTAGCGTTGGATGTAGATCTTGTGGAACTGCTCCTGGCGCGGCTGGCTCGCGATGTCGGCCTTCATCTCCATGGCCACGTGGCGCGGCAGCACGGACAGCAGCAGACGCTCCTGCGACAGGACCAGACATGTTAACACCGCATGATCAAGTTCTAAGATAAATAATTTAGGTTACCACAAAAAAAACTCGTCGAGGTTGTATGTCCCAAGTGTTGCTGAGGGTGTTTGCCCCAATGCTTAACACGACACCTCAATTATCAGTCTGCTAAATGCATTCGCCCCAAGGTTTAACTGCTGAGGTCATTTGCATCAAAAATTTGCACCTCTTTAATCTACTCAGGGAATTGGTCCCAAACCTTTAATCTGAGGGCGCTTGTCCTGTATACCTGTTACAAGTTATATAAAAGACTGCAGATAGAGATTAGGGAGCGGAAATATCATAATAATAATAATATAATAACGAGGAGGCTTCGTTATACAGTACACAAAATAAAATAGTAATTACATTTGCTTACACGTAGGTCGTTCACATCTGAGTTAAGTCACGTGAAAATTGTTAAGTACAAAGTGGAATGTAATAATGTCGTGGACTCCTGCGAAAAGAAACCCCTTTAAGCTTTTATGACGGTAGCCGCATCACATAAGCTATTTTATTTCTATAAATCACTGCCGCGTCGCAATCGCTTTATCAATGCCACCCCGGCATTTTTATTCTGATAATATTATATATATAAAGTAACAAAAAAGTTGAGCTTTTAGTTTATGTTGTTGCTTCAAATCATATTGGATTTGGAATCTTCACAACTGTAGGAGCGGCACCTCTAAATTCAAATTCAAATATTTTTATTTCAAATAGGCCAGATCAAGAGCTAGGTGCATGTTCCAAAACAAAATCCTATGGAGAAGAACATGCAAGATACTCCATGGATACATTTTTTCTTTTCTCTTTTTTTAAATTATATTTGCGTTTACAGTAGGTATAATTAGAGGTGTGAGGACAATGTAGGTTAATGCATAAGGCATAAGGCCTCTGTTTTGAGTATCGCGTTGTTGCTGAATAATTCATTTTAATACAGGTACAATTTCCGACACATTTACTGTCACGACAATCTGATGTTACTACGCAACGGAAACTGGGTCTAACGTTACAATTTCCGCTCGTGGCAGGAAGTTGCCGTTGCGGTCATAAAAGACTATTAGTATCTCATCTCTATTGTTTTCCTTAGCGTTTGTCAAGACGGCGAGTATTTTTTTTAAAAGAAGCCCTTCTGTGCGCCGCAATTTCATGCCATCTCCCTTTTACAAATACAAAAATTATATTCCCATCTCTGCGCCGCTTGGATGGAGCAACAATCTTGAAATAATATAATTAGCTTTAGACCGAATCGGCCTTTCCTTTGTTACTACGTGTATAAGAATTTTTATTAAATTTTCATTTTAACTTTTTTCTGTTTGGTATTTTTTAGGGAAGCAGTTGGTGGGTACTGTTTTATTTTCGTGATCACATTCTTTGATTATTAGTAAATTGTGCTTTTGGATTGGTAATTGCGGTCAAAACACAAGTTAGTGAAAGGGACAATGTTCAACGTTAAAACTGACACCTACTTAGTTAGATACATATACGTAATTTCAAAGGGTAGAAATGAAAATTATGTCATATTTCTACAATACAATATAAGGGCATGTTTGACGACCCTCGGGTAAATTTTATTTTATGAATAAGTTATTTTGAGAGATAATACATAGAGTATTAGTCAAAACGTACAAAAATATTCGGAAAATAAACGTTATCTGAGAGTAATGAAACATACTCTAAGCCTCATTTGCCTCGCTCCCAGTTAAGTAACGTTTGCATTTGGCTAAAAGGTGAAGGCAATTTAGCAAAAAAATCGCACCCCGATGTCGGCTAAGTGCATTTTATTACGAAGGAAATAACGAATTGGCCGCGAGTCGCACGCCATTTGCCAATTTGAAGGAAAAATACTTATTTAAACGGAGGGGCTATTTGGCCGACGAGTTGTTGCTAGATAGAAGAGATGACCTCTAGGTACCTACCACCCTGCTGGATTAGGAAAGGCTATCTATCTGGTTAGTAGATATTTATTTACGTTATTAAGTAGATATATAAGCCTCAAAGTGCCAACACTATAATCGACCTACTTTGGCAAGTAATTCATTGAGCAAGCTATTAGATTATAGATTTACCCACCTCTGGCTAAGAGGATTGCTGACTCCTTGCCGATATAAAAAAATATATTAAGAATGGTTACTCAGTTTATAATCTATTACCATATAATAATACTAGTTTGCACCATTATTCGTTTATGGGTACTCGGGACTATGCTTATCACATGAACAAATAGGTAGGTACCTACTAACTTTACCACAATTCATTTCCAAACGCGTGGCGGCGGCCGATAATTAGGTGTCAGCCATTCAAATTACAATTGACAGGTAATTAAACGAATCACTCACACCATATTTGTCAAACGTCCATCAATAATTAAATTGATTTCAGTGCAAAATTGTCATAACTGACAGTCGAGCACATCACGGAAATTATCCGCAAGTGTTGGATTAAATTTCCTGGTAAATATAACAATAATAAATATCGCCACACTGACACACCAACTGTTTGGTCCCAAACTAAGCAATGCTTGTACTATGGGTACGGTACAATGGATTGGGGGCGATCCCAGTGACACCCAGACCTGGGCAAATTACAGAAATTTGCCTCGACGGGAATCAAACCCGCAACCACCATGTGAAATGAGCCGAGCGGCCTACGCTCGAACCACTGCGCCACGCGGTCGTCAATATGTATGGCTATTTTAGGAAATGAGCCAAATTAAGGTACATTGAAAGTCGATTCTAATACGAAAAAGAGTTGGCACAAGAGGAAATAACGGTGTAAAGAAAAAATGAGTAAGTAAACACGGTGTTCTAAATATCCGATCATTTGATTTTGTATGGGAATGTGGACTTTATAACCTAGCTCTTAGAATATGATGCACTGTTATTGAATTGATTATAAGAAGACAGCTAAAACAAAGTGAATTTTAGGATTTATATTTTCAGAGCTACCTGCGCCTGAAAGGTTGGCGAGCATCAATCATAAACTTTTCACAACTTTCATTAAATTAGTGGCCATTTTCATTACACCAATTAACCCTTTAGTCTGCGTTTATACCTGCCTAATATAATAACTATTTGAACTGAACAAAGTTTATGGAAATAGTTTTAAATTATATCTTATTCCCTAAGACTAACAGAAAACTTAAGATCAACTTATTGGAGTATAAATTTGCAGCAGTAAAATCACGAAATATATTTCAGATGCTCATGCACCTCCATTATCTGTTTGAAATAAACAACATCATTCATCATCGGACCGACCGACCCACGCTCGTGGCATATCCACGCGCACTGCAATGCTCGCGTCGACCAGCCAAATCGTATACCTACGGTCAGGGTCATTGATCAAACGTGTAGGTAGCAAATCATTAGCAGCAATTAGCAACCAAGTGCTCCCGTTAGGCGACCATTAAACAATCACGCTGATTTGTGCCGCGGTCGGCCTGACTTGCGTCGCAACAATAAGCTGGATTAGGTGATTCTAGCTGAAATGTGTAAATCCCTAGTTACTAGCATTTTTTATTTAAACAAAGTCGTCAAAAAACTCATGACCCTTTTGATGGTAAGCACTTATTGTATGCTTGCATTACCAAAAGCATTGTTCACACGTCGCAAACGAAGCGAAGGAGAGTGGGACGGAGGGAGGGGAAGGCGAGAGGTCCTCTCACTTATCGTACGAAACGCAGCGATAATGCACTTCTGTAAGAGGGTGGTACTACATAAATTAAAAGCACATTTTTGAAAAACACGCTTTTATTTGCGAATGCTAAACGAACGGTTCATTTGCATTTCATGTTCAGTTAAGGTCGCGACTAAGAAAAGCCCTGGATAAGATATCACCTAAGGTTTTGTGTACTACGAAGATTCAGGAGATAAAAAGTAGCATACATATGTAAACCTTGCTGAAAATACAGATCATAACAGTGCAAGCATTATGCAAATCCATTCAATGGCTCTCAGACGATAGCACTCGACAGATAGACAACCGCATTACGCGGTCTATCTTTTACATAACGTATTAATAGCGCAGCGCATGAATACCAGATCCACTTAATGAACTATACGTTACTGGAAATGGGGGAACAGAGCCGTTGGCTGTCAGTGGTGAATGCAAGAAGCGGTTATTGAAACTGTAAGGTATGTAGAAGCTATTATATCCGGTCCCCGGGCTCCGGGCGCGCTCCCACGGGCTTATTATTAGCTCTCGGCCCACTTGAATGGCATGTTGAAGTTTGCAGCTTATTTCTCTCCTTTTGTACGGAACGAAACTACTCTGTCATTGTGCGATCTACATAAGGCGTTCAACCGTGGTATATTGAATACCACGGCCAACCAGAGGCGATATGAAATGGTGATAATATCCGCGGTCAGCTCGGTCGACGCTAGGCCATTTTTTAAATTCGTGGTTCCTACCGTATAGAAACCGTAATTCACGCGTTCACAAAAACAATGTCATAAAATAATGTACTCACTCCAAGCGCCATCTGGGTTAGTTGACAATGTTTTGTCTCATTGACTACTTACGTAATAAGATTAATGATCAGAATAACGCTGTTCTGAGAATTAAACTGACAAATGAAGCTCATTCGATATATCGGGGTAAACTCGCCAACTCTGGCAAACTAAGAAATAATAGGTATAATGTACGAAGAATTTACATCCAATAAAAAGGATAAAAAAGGATATGAGAGCATAACCGCAATTCCATAAAACCGATAGCGAGCGAGTACAAATGGGTTTTTCGCAAATCTATGCGCATACTAAGTGCTCGAAAACAGAAGCGCGTGGCGGTTGACCGCTTACATCTGATCGCTTTCATTCGTGCTTTGTGGGGCATGTTAAGCTCTCCCGACTATCATAGTCGTTAAGCCACGTCGGAGAACTTCGAGCGGCTTAAAAAGTCCAACACCAGAGTTTGCCACAATGTAGGAACGATACCTATTTTTAACTGTACATAGATACTAATCAAACTTGAGTTGCGCTCAGCCGGTCGTGTATAACAGACTACGATGTTGATAGTAGCGGGTAATGCTCCCTATAATTGGAGTCGGTCATCCGAATATATCGCAGTTAACTGCGCTAAATGATTCTAACTAGTCAAAGCTCGCGTCTAGGCTAACGCGTTTCGAAAACTAAGCTCCAGTCTACTGTTTTTTACAAGTCGTGAAATCACATAATGAATGATGTTCCGCAAAACTATGTATACTTATAATTTATTATAAATCCGAAAATATATTTATTAGATCAACTGGGTGTCTTGCATTAACAGCTGAACAAATTTGAAACGCATAGAGAGCTGTATTTGAATCTTCAGAATGTACGCGGGCGGGACTCCCCGTAAACGTTAGTATCAAAAAATTATAAATGCCATAAGTATACGATTATTCATGGATGTTCGTTTCCGAGATACTCAGGCTGTTATTGTTTAAAGCATGGCGTTCGTACTCAGTTGTAAGTTACCTACTTATCTATGTATTACGGGATATAATGCAGACCTTCGATTCGCAGGACTGAATCCTTTTGCCGGCCGGATAAAAGTTTTCTTTTCTTGCTTTTTCTTTAGATTGAGGAGACACCTGTATCTAGGGATGTGAGTACGTACCTGTTGTTGGTTCTCGCGTTGCGTGACGAGGCGCGCCTCGACGCAGTCTCGCGTCTCGAGGAAGGCGCGGCGCTGCGCCAGCTCGCGAGGTTGGTGCGTCATGATGCCAGCCAAGTTGCATGCCACCAGGGTTGCCAGGCTGCAGTAAATCTAAGAAAAGAAATTATTGTCATCCAGTAGTTCTCTATGGTTTAAAATCATTTTGCTCATAAAACAGTGCGGATTATGATTGCTTGTTCATCTCAAAGAGCACCAAAATGCACACAAGTATTAAAATTTGAAATTCATGCGAAAGAATTAGTACGCCACATTAGAGTGAATGACTCTTATGGTGTTTCTTAATGCCTGTGAGCGTAATAAATGTTTCACATTTTGACATTCTTCATAAGAAAATGGCAACAGAAACATAATCATTTAAATCATATTACAAAATCCCTACTCATCTGGGTCCACAGGTAAATAAACCTCCTAAGTATACCTAGGAAGTTTACCTTTTACGTTACCGTTTACGAGGCATACCTAGGAGGTATACCTCGGCCAACGAGAAGCGATACGGAAATGAACTGAAGCCAATAATGATAATGAATTCAATAGCCTAGTGGTTAGAGGGGCCGTCCTCGTAGCTGAGAGATTCCGCGTTCGATCCCCATCCTGGCCATTAAACTATTGACGAGAGCCCACTCCTAATACAAGCATTTACTTAGTTGGGCTGAAGGGAATACTAGTAAGGTGATTAACAAACTTATTTTAATTTAAAGTGACACATTATTTAATTTTAATTAAAATTACGGTAACCGATACCGAATGTAGCACGAATTTATAAAATGGCCACCCGAATGTTTGCAAGCCCTGTGGTGACCAAAAATGACAATTTCACTACCGCTTGGTCTATCCTATCCTACTAATATTATAAATGCGAAAGTTTGTGAGTGTAGATGTATGTTTGTTACTCTTTCACGCAAGAACGACTGAGCGGATTTGGATGTAATTTGGAACACAGATAATAATAATAATAATAATATTTATTTATTTCTCCTCACAAAAATAGACCTTACATTATTAGAATCTTACTTATATCTATTTAAATACAGGTATGTGCATAGATAGTTTATAACCTGGATTAACACATAGAATACTTTACTTAAGTCTACGCGGACAAAGTCGCGGGAAGAAACTAGTAGTCTATACTTATGGATCATAATACAAGTACCTACTCCACTACCCTTTTCATATTACCTGTAAATCGGTAGTCCTGTCCAGTATGAGATGCGCGCCGATGTTGACGATAGCGAGCGCCATGCCGCCGATGATGGCCTCGTGCAGCCGCACCGGCAGCGTCGCGTACGTCGCGTACGTGAACAGCGCGCACGCACCCGCGCCCACACTCAGTGCCCTGCACACAAGACATCAGGTGACATCACAAGACAAACGCTACAACACAACTCAAACAAGGGTAATGTACGAAACAAAAAATATTTATAAGGCGACGGGCTAGAAAAAATAATATGGCTACTTTACGCCGATCTTCTGTGAGAGTGAGGTACAACACACCTCGGTCAACCCAGCCTGTATATGACCAGTGTTCAATTGGCTACAGCTTGGTTCTACCAACGTAGAAAATAAAAACGACAGTGGATTGCATGCTTTGATGCAACCTTTTAATCTATACTACAAGTCACAACACACAAGTTCACGCTGGCACAAGGCCCCCGTCGTCACAAGCACGAACCGACATCCTGGACACTAATAAAAATGCTGTGTGTTAAACAGTGTCGCCGCTCGCCGCAATCAGTCCACTTCCGGCTCTCAAAGGCCCGCATCACGCCAACGATCCGTTTCCGGTGCCCGTAAACACTACGACGTCCAGCCAGAGCATCCCCCCTCCCACCGGGCCCCGAGACCTCCCGCCCCCTGGACCACGGATCTGTAATAATCCGTGTCCATTGTCGTTAGCCGTTGCGCTTTTTCTCTTGATACATGGGTCATTTGACAACAATAACATGTCTTATAGACATTATAAATGATAATAGCCTTACATTGTGGGCTAGTGGTCACATATAACGACCTCGGTCTAGGCTCATTTTTATTCATATGAACTTCTAAATATGACGGTAAAGATCAATTCGGATACAAAAATTACATAGCGAAATACCGTTTCCAAACGAAAAATCTATCAAAGGCCTTCTCTCCTCAAAGGCAACCACAATCGAGCAGCAATGGCGTCCATAAACAACTGGTCGACAATAAAAAACGACAAAATAATGGCAACTGAAATAGCTTTGATCGTCGCCATAATGAATTGCGCTCACAGCGACTTGCCAAGTTTAAGAACTCGCTACAGTTCTGGGTGGTACCTATTCGGAACAGTTTTCAAAATGTGGCATGTAAACAAATGGACCCTCGCTTTGTGGTCCGTTTGAGTTCTCCGGGTAGAGTGGAAAGTTTTAATTTCAATTTAACGCCGAGTGGCGCTCGCGCGATGTCGACGCGCGAATGCGTTATGTGAGCCATTGTGACAACGCCCTCGAGTTGTAGAAGTTGAGCTCCGCTTCGGAGAAGTTGTGACTTCTTACTCGCGCTTTTGAGAAGTGTTGCTAGTTAGAAAAAAAATTGCGTCGCAAGTTTTATAATTGGATTTAGATTTGCATAATGTAACCAATCCACACATACTTTTGCAGACCGAAACCTACTACAAGTGGTTGTAAGTTGGTTTTTGTATTATTCTCAGCTAGTGCATGGTTCCTTGGTGTACTTACCTGAGCACAGAGGTTCCGGCGAGGGAGAGTTCAATCAGTAGAAAGGTGACGAGCACCACGTAGGAAATTGTCAGCAGGTAGATTTCGTTAATAGCCGGGCGGCTCAGGCACGCCAGGAGACCTGACAAACAAAACAATTACATATAAACATCGTATATATGTAGATGACATTGAATAAGGAATTAGTGTAAAGGACATATAAGAAGTCATAATATGCGGTAGAAAAAAACGAGTGAACGCGCTAGTTCGCGCTACCATACAACAGATTGAAACCAAAACGCAAAAGGACAGATACTCACAGGAGTAGACCAGAGCAGAGATTCCGAGGATGATGATGTTGACGATGTGAGCGATGCGCTCTTTCTCGTAGTACATCCGCTTCATGGTCGCCTCCAGCGGGTCCCGCAGCCCGCCCGAGCTCGAGTAGTCCGTGCCCCGGTAGTGAGGCACGTATTTGTCACTGTTAACAAAAAAGATACAAGCATGTTTCAAAACTCCGAAATTATAATTAAGAGACATACACAGCAGCTGATATGCACTTAGATAATACTTAACTATCATATTTGTTGAGCTACGAGGCTTTGAATGTTTGTCACAACTCTCGTGTGCGGCCATATAACACATTCATTATTTTATAGGTTCTCATTTCGTTTTTTACTTTAAAAAATTGCTTCTACCAATCACTGGCCTTGATTCTAACGGCTTAGTAGCAGTCTGTATGATTTATATTGTCGCCTAAATATCAGTTTGTCAACACGTGTTTCAACTAAATACAGTCATCTACATGATCTTCTCAGTCGAGGTCGCGTTCCGATCCGGTGGTAGATTTACCCTCGCCACCTCTCCTGGCAGCGGCCCAAGCCGAGGTCGTGTCCCTTGTGGCGCCCTTGAGCTAGCTGCCCCCCTGCCCCTCTGGCTGGAGCGCACTTGTGCTCGCCCTCTGTCCGGGTGAAGTTGTTATGGCCACTATGGCCAACAACATATAGTCAAATAAAAAAAAAAAAAACAAACAGTCATGTACAGTCAGGGCTGATAATAGGCTGAACCACTATGTGAAAGTGCTAGTTAAAACACTTTAAGTCTTACCTGTAAGGGTCAAATCCGGTTAGCATCGAGCCATTGGCCGCTGGCATGAGCTCATTGAGGATGTTCTGGGCGATGTACAGGGTGCGAGTTTGCACCAGCATCAGAGCAGCCGCGACCGCAAGCAGGAGTCCAAGTAGGTGTGTCATGTTGGTCTGGTTCATGCGGAGGAAGTAACGCTGGTATAACATCTCCACCTGGGACAAAAGAGAAGCGAATTAACAAAGTTGCCTTTGAACTGTAGACTAATAACCCATAGATGCCGCATAGCGGGGCACCCACACTTGTCAAGCTTTATATGCATTACCACTGCATTTGGTTCATGGCTTGACCTCGTTGGTCCGAACTTTGTACGTACCTACTACCATCTTGAGAGTGGCTTGGTGTACTGAAATGTATATTTAGCCGACAGTATTTGGACCATATGTAATGGAGGGTGAGCACATTTTCCAGTAAAACAGGCACACGCTCGTTGCGTGGGTTATTCGAGCCATAGTCTTTCATATTGGTTTAGTGTTGGCTAGCAAACTTCGCAAGTGTTTCAAAATACGTGCAGACCTTTATAATATTTAACTTTATGAGTAGCCTGCTGATAAATATGTTTAAAACGAGATTCTCTATTAAGAGCCACAAATTATAGAGATGAGATTTAATGTTTTAATCCTGGTCTTAGCTCCGTATCGTCAAATACAGATTGAGTGGTTCTACCCTTTTGTGTAATATCTCAACACGAAATTAACACTTGATCTCCGCGTCATGTACGATATGTTCCCAGGAGCGTGAATTCAAACACATAATGCGGCTAATTGCGCGTCTCGACCTTTCATCGCACGCATCAACTCAACCCGTCAGCGCCGGCTCCTCAGCGAGGTTAATCCCCTACAAAGCCTTCCACAAGATCGTTTTGAATGTTGCTAAAAGTTGTTATATTGACGGAAAGTCCTGAATTTTAATTGTTCCCCTTGATCTCTACGTTCGTTCACTCGTATTGGACCACTCCGGTGTCCGAGTTAGTCAGGTCGCCTGAAGGCCTCTGTCACTACTTAATGACTATGATAGCTGGAGCTGATAGCTTAAAATACCCTCCGCTGGCCTCTTCCAGTATATATAAGACGGGTTGCCGATTGTAAGGTCCTAAGTGTCATTTGGGTGCAGCCTTAGGCTGAAAGTGTGACCTAGTGTGACCTGATAGCCGAGAAGAAACACGCATACGTTAAGGTAAGACTACATAATTAGATTAGTTTATGCTTAGGCTTGTAACATAAGAGTCGAGTTTCATTGTAATCATGTCAAGATTCATTAAAATCGAATCAGTGTTTCAGCACGTGGCGCAGACAGACAGTTGAAAGCCAATAGTCACCTCAGTAAAATATACGCCGTGCCTCGTAGTAGTACGTGCCTATGGGGAACAGCGAACACAATACCCGTAATGAGGGATTGCAGCATGATTACACCCCCCCCTGCGGGGAAGGGGGGATGGAGGAATGGAGTACGTGCCTATACATCAGCCTTTATCAGAAACAACTTCCGTGGAATGGACTATTTAAACACGTGTTTATCAAATGTTTAACTATTTTGCAATAGTACTAGGTACTTATACCACCAACGTCAAGTCTCTAGATTGAACTATATAGGTACTATCGCCATCCTTCTCACGGTCGTAATGAATGTTGTTTTAGCAGCTTTTACTTTATAATTATTGTTTATGAAGAAACTGGCCGTAAGTATTTCTTGTTGTTCTGAATTGTTTAACCGTAATAGTGTTTAATCCTATAATTGTACCTAGTTATTGCTGTTCTAATCTTCAAAGAGCATACAAATCTGTTCAGTGAGGTGCCAGACTTTCGTAATTAACATCACCATTATAAAATAGACCCCAAACTCGCGTAATACGTTTCTCAATAACGAAACGACCCATACCCAAAGAAATATAATCCACAACATTCCACGAATTATTCGTTGAGTTACCGGAATATACTCGAAATGGTCTGATTTTTCTTTTTATCACCGACGCGTCTTCTTTCTATGAGATTGTGTCGACATCGAATGGCCCACAATGGCCCCTGAGGGGTCTCAGGGCGGGAATCATTCGGGAAATACTTAAGGGACCCCTCCCCGATGTTCGACGGCGCTATTAGCATTTTATTGTCGACAATTTGGCTCATCTTTTCCTTTACTCAGTGATTGGAGACGACACGTTTATTTAATATTTTTTGCGTTACGGTATTTTTCATTTGTTCGATTATGTGGTGGTAAGAGTGGTGGCAGAGAGAAGAAAAACTGTTGTTGAGATATCTAGCTGAACACCTATCAAAGACATTACAAAAAAACTTAACTACTAACACGACTATGTCTCGTTTCAAAACAAGCAACGCTTGTAGTGTGTGTGTCATACAATGGACTAGGGGGTAAATCTCAATGCCAGCCAGATCAGGGCTAATTACAAATGGGCCATTTTCGTAATGTGCCCCAACGGGAATCGAATCCGCAACTACGGTGCAGTGAGCCAAATGGCCTACGCTCTATTCTCTACGCCAAGCTGTTTTCTCATTAAGTATTATCATGATTCGGAGTCCCCGCTTCCCGTTGTCTCCCGCTTTGCACCGGAGGGAAGTGGGAATTATTTTCTTCCAACTCCTCCTATTATTTGTTTCGATTAAATTCGTGCGGGTTCCAAGACAATTTAACTTTTCCCCGGGACTCGTCGAGGGTCAAACCTCGACGTCATTATTGGTCACCATTGTCGATCCTGGCTTACAGGAGTTACAGTGGTGGGAGTGTGTGGCGGGACTAGGCCCAAAGAAAAAATATTCGGAGTCCTCTGTCACCAAATATTCAGCACACATTGAAGATGAACACAGGGTCAAGCTCATGACCCAGGAGGTCCCAAACAGACCCAGTCAACCTTATTAGTAAAATAAGGTAAATGATGTAATAAGTGATCACAATAATTGACGCTACAAAAAGTACCTATGTATTTTGACGCATTCAATTTATCTTTTACACTTTCAACTGATATATAACTGATAAACCAAAAAAAAAAAGTACGTAGCAGTCTATAATACGCTACGCACTGTAGCGTTCGTTCGCCATTATCGGGAAATTTGATATTTTCTGAATTAATTGGCCACTCATTATGACTGGCAGCGGACGGACGGTGTGTGTTTGAAACAACTGAATGCGACGAGCTGGATATGGCAAATATTTCGTTTTAAAAGTTCCATAGTCCCTACGAAGAACCATTATAATTATAAGATCCGTCCGATCGTCCGATCCGTCCGTCAGTCCTAGACACAGTGTCAAAACTTCTACAGTATTTGACGTAAGTTAAATAAATTTGGTACAGAGATACTTGAAATTGAGATATACTATTGTACCTTAATAGTAGATCTCAATTCTAAAACTATAAAATTTTATGTACCTTTTTACTTTTTTTGAAGTAACCGCTTGTATATGAACAGTGAGGATATTTTTGAAGGTACCTCATCGTGTGGTTTATCATTAAAAGGTATTTTTTCATAGAAATAGTGTTTCTATACTATGTATTTTATTTATTATAAGCAAGTATAACCAATTGAAATATAATTAATCCGACAGCTTTCTATTTGAATTAAGCATTGAAGTAGATATCGTGTTCTATAATTGAGTAAAAGATACAATAAATAAAAGTATTACTCGGGCATTGAAATGATGGAGTGTTGAAAAATCTACCAATCAATACCGAGTATCCGAAATCTGTCATTCTGTTCCGAATTTGAAAAAACCGTTGAGTAAATAACCCGCTAGTAGAATATTTGTCGAAGGAATTCGCACGAATCCAATCACGTGAACAGTAGGTACAGCACTGGAAGGGTTGAACATGCCACCTGCGCCGTATTAAAACATCTCGTTCAATATTTTGTTATTGCGAAAAATACTTCTCCCAAATGTTACCGATGGTTTTTATTAAATTTCCAAAATCCCGGGTAAACTATACCGGGGCACGTTCATTGGAAATTCCAGGAAGTTATTTGAATGATTGGAACGAACACACGGGCTAGCACCAGTAACATAAATAATAATAATAATTTAGCCCTTTTGACGTCCCACTGTTGGGCACGGGCCTCCCCTCAACATGAGGGGGATTCAGGCCATAATCCACCACGCTGTCCCAGTGCGGGTTGCCGGATTTCACATGTCTTTCGAAAATTTATTAGATCTTCTAAGACATGCAGGTTTCCTCACGATGTTTTCCTTCACCGTAAGCAAGTGATAATCATATAGAAATTATGATTTGCACATAGATTTCGAAAAATCCAGAGGTGCGAGCCAGGGTTTGAACCCAAGACCTGGTGCCCGCAAGACGCGTGCTTTATCCAATCGGCTATCACTGCTTTTCATCAGTAACATATGAAGCAATATTTTCCTTCCATATAAAAGTGACTATAGGCAGGTGTGAATGAAGATTCTACGTCTATCGTGGTACGAGGGATGCCTTTTAAGTTTTGTCGTTTGAAGAAAAAAACACAACTAGAACCTTATAGTACTTTTTATTGTTTTTCAAAGTATTCACCACGTAGCTTAATACACTTTTCCATTCGCTCAAACCAGTTATTATAACATTTATTCCACTCTAAAGTGGGGGTGTTCAAAATGGCTGACTTGAAAGCGTCGACTGCTTCTTCACTGGACTGGAACCTTTGACCACGAAGACTTTTCTTAATTTTAGGAAATGTAAAAAAATCGTTAGGGCTTAGGTCAGGACTGTATGGAGGATGGTCAAGGATTTCTACTTTTTCCTGCTTCAAATACTCAATCGTTTGACGAGCGCTGTGTGAACTTGCATTGTCGTGGTGCAGGATGATGCGTCGCTTTGAGTTAGATTTTCGAAGTTCGGCGATGACTTGTGGTAAACAAACTGTGGTATACCACTCTGCGTTAACCGTTCTACGATCATCAAGTGCAATAGTCGCAACATGGCCGGTTTTTCTAACGAACGTGGCCACCATCTTCTTTGAAGTGCTTCGAGAACGAACAACTTTAGTCGGCTTTGGCTCATCTTGAAAGACCCAGATTGTAGATTGTTGTTTGGAATCAGGATCGTAGGCATAGATCCAAGATTCGTCACCACTGATGATGTCGTAGACGTGATTTGACTCTCCTCGGTTGAACCTTTGCAGAGTTTTCTTACACCATCTGACGCGGGCCGCCTTGTGATCGTCGGAAAGCAGATGCGGTATCCAACGGCAAACTAGCTTTCTTACACCAAGCGCTTCATGCAAGATCTTCTGAATGGTTGTCCCTGAGATGCCTAATAGATAGATAATATCTATCTCTCGATACGTCACATGACGATCTTCGAGAATTAGTTGTCTCACTCCAATGATGTTATCTTCAGTGAATGCAGATTTTGGGCGACCTTCGCGAGATTTGTCACTAACACTAGTATGTCCACGCTGGAATTCTAAATACCAGCGTTCGACAGTCCGCAGACATGGGGCTTCATCCCTGAACACAGATATTAGCTCTTCAAAACACTAAAGCCGTGTCAGGCCTCTTCTAAAGTTGTAGAAAATTATTGCACGAACATTTTCCTTAGAAAGATTCATTTTCGTACGTAACCTGACAGATTCTAATCGACGCTGTGACTAAACAATAACATTAATCCTAATACATTCAACTGTTTTGAGATTCGAAATTTAAACACATTCGAATATAGAACAGTTCCAAATTCAAAATTGCCGGGAATTATGGAAACGACAGAACTTAAAAGGCATGCCTCGTAGAGCCAAGCTTTAGCCAATGACTACAGCTCATATATATGAGGTCGCACAACCAGGGTAGCACCACCCTCCCACAAAATATCGGCGTAAAGTTGCTTTGCTACGTACGTATTTATACGATGAGTAAGAGAGCAGGAACACCAACCAACCCCCCTTTCACCCCCCTCTGTCCCACTCCCAGGTCGGCAATTTCCCCAGCAATGCCTTTGGTATTACAAGCGTCTTTGGCTACGGTAATTGCTTAACATCAAGCGGGTCGTAGGCTTGCTTTCGAGTGGGTATATACTTCCTATTTTACTCCTATCTAAAGCAATTTCCTTTTCATTATAACTCGAAATGAAACATTAAGCGTTTTGTTTGTTCCGCTTTTTTCATTTACTTATCCATATTGTATAGCCTCCTTTTTAGAGCGATTGTGTCTAAATGTCGGTGATTACGAAATGTTAAGGTAAGTTTGCAGCGTCTCGGAATCAAAACGAGTTTCGGTACACGGCGGGTCGGTGGATTTGGCATTTTAAAGGGAAACAGGTGTACACTGTGTGAAGGCACAATATATGGTGTCTTTACGAGGTCTAACCGTAAAAGAATTCCGTCACTCCATTCAATTTATATTTCCACCAAAAACGTTTTATATCAGCTTCCGCGCGGGTAATTAAACGTAAATACAAAGTATCATTTTGGCAAAGTAGGGTGACCAGGCCGCGGCATAGCTTGGGACAATATCACCTTACAGTTTTACCATCGAATTAATGATTATAGACTGTGAAAGACCCAGTGTCTCGTAATAAATTATCTTTTGTGAGTTTTGTTACCGAGAAACCTGCGGGTATCAACTCGTGATCATTAAAACTTAACGTCGAACCCAAATATAATGAGTGTTGAGAGGTTCGCCGTGGGGCGCCAGTTGCTATCACTTTTGATTAAAAGATTTAAATAATTAATTTATTATTATTTTCATTTATTTTACATTTAGTCTTGAAGAAAATATATTTTTTACTACTTTACTTATTTAATATTTATATGCACTAATAATAATAAAAAAACCCAATATTCCCAGAAACAGCATTGCCGGACGCCGCGCCGGTCATAAAATGAGAAATGCGAAGCCCTAAAACATTTACAAGTTACACATAGATTCAAATTGGCTTTCTTTTAAATCCCACTAAGATCAAGTTAAGCAATTATAAGTTTACATAATTTACGTCAAAATTCAACAGCAGCTTCGTGATTATCAGCCAAGTGAAGAACTTATTCTGAGATTTTAGTTCTTTTGTACTGAATTTATATTCCTAATATTAATCTCGCATCAAATTATATTGACAGGGTTATTAAAATTTGATATTAATATTGGCTTAATGAGGGGGAATATAGTACTCATTTTGAGTGATAAATTGTGAGTAACCCTCAAAAAGGAGTTATATTACTGACTAGTCGGTACATTAATTACTAGGTAGCAAAAGTTATTTTTCGCGTCGCTGTATTTGGAAAATCCACATTTACTCCCTCATGTATGGTCACCGCGCGTAACGTGACATTTAATATTGTCACTGATAAACAAACCTGCTTTGTGTCCGCGCGCAAACACCCCTCGTTATGAGACCAAAGCTTTAGTGACACTTTATTTGTTCATGTCCATGACATGTGCGCCCTTTTACCGTGAACATCGCCACACGAGAATAGGGTCAACAAGTTGTCAGGTGTGTAGGTACATAGATACCAACAAGTGTGATCTTCAAGCATTGCATTGTTAATGACAAGACTTGCACACAGACTTATCGCAAACCTTTAGAAATACTGATAAGGTCATCTTCCATTCGGCAGCGAACATGTCAAGACCTGAGAATATTTCCAGAAAAGCTATTACATTTGATATTAACTATGTCGATTTTCAATAACAATTTGTAATAATTACCGCGTTTGAACTTTTCAACTGACGGTCCACCACCTCTTAATATCGGGCATATTAAGATTAAAAAGAGAAATGCTTAAAAATACACCGTGAAATAACGGCACTCCGACAAAATCCCGACTTCATTTTCGTCGTGAAACCCTCGCCGACCCCTCAGGCTTATTTTTACGCAAAAGCTATTAAAATTTATTAGTTAATCAGTGAGGTAATTAAACAGAATGTCCGGGCGTTCTTTGTCGCCCGCGACGCGCGAACAAGCTGAACACGGCCCACTCTCTCATTTTGCAGCAATTTGTACGGGATAAGCCTGTGGCTTTGTTATAGGGGAGCGTTTGGTGTTTCATTAAATGTCACCAATAATGGACAACTATGTATATCTTCATCCACAGATCAAATCAAAAGATATATCCTTCAAAGCCACTTACAATCTGTTTTTTATAGATGTCCTCAATAAAATAGAGCGTAGGTCAGTAAATGCCAGCATCAGCAACTATCGATCTTCTTTAAATGGTACTTACTACACATGTAGCCTGTATGCCTCAAGCATCAATTTGTAGGGCTGCGTTTCCAAAAAAATTCAATATAGTTATACCTGGCGAAATAACGCGATCAACCCGCTTACTCTCATCAGTTGGAGAAATGCTTAACGGTCCCGCCCCCGCTTTGTTCGCGTCTCGTGAACGTCGCGTTTCCGGGAATGAATAGGGTTGTTAGACATTCGCATTTTTTAGGGTACCTTTTAAATAAACCAGCTACAGTACCGTCTGTGAAAGAACTCTGTCCAATGTCTATTAACTTAAACTTATTACGTAACATTTATGACAGTCTTCATAGGTATACTCTCATATGCAGAGGTAAGCACGAAATTAATATCCTTTATGATTTACGAAATTACAAGGCCACACTCCGTGTTTTCATAAGTCCTGTTTTGCGTACCTCGTTAATGGCAGCCCTAAGCGCACAAAATACATAAAATGGGAACGAGAATACGCCAGTTGTTTATGCAATTATGTCAAAGAAGTTATTTCATTTGGGTCGCGGAACTGATCCCGCGTCGCTTCTCGTCTGACAACGACGTGTCGGATATAGACTTGAAGCTTTGTAATTCATGTCATGACGTGCCAAGTGCAGATACTCGAAGTTACAGGTTTCCTTCCTCTATTTCCGGAGAGGAGCTGCAGTACCTATGTAGACTTCATTACTCGAAAGGTCAAGCCTGGACATGGGTTCTTGAATCTATCACGGTGACTGTTGTGCCCTTAATATACTTAATTAATTTAATTATTTACCGCAATCAGTTGAGAATTGGTTTTGTGATCTTTGATTATAAATTTAGCATAACCTTTTTATTTTTTTTTACCAGAAAATATAAGATATAACGGACGAATTAGATAGTTCATGGAAATCCATACCAGTATTGCGTCTGTGTAAACGAGCGGCACATAATATTATGGAAGAGAAGCTACTCGTATCTAAACAACATAAGCACATTATAATAGTAATATAATTTGTCTCGGAATTGAAAGTATGAAATATAAAAAATATGTTACAAAAAGCACCCAATTACCGTTCTGCGTGGTTTCACAAAGTAGAGCCGGTTCATTATGCGGCACGTGGCCGCGGGCGACTCGCTACAGTTTGCAGAACATATTACTAACTCAGTCTGCCACGTGTTTCTTTGCCGTCCGTATATCATTACGTAACTATGAGGCCCAACCCCCTCCCTACCCCTCCGACTTCCCTACTCCTCTTCAGGTTAGCGGCGTGTGAGCAATGCCTTTGGTTTAACAAGCATTTATAGGCTACTAGCTGTGCCCCGCGACTTCATCCGCGTAGTATTTTACCTTAGCAAAAATTTCGGGATTATCGGGTTAAAAAGTATCCTATATGTTAATCCCGGTTATAATCTATCTGTGTTCCAAATTTCATCCAAATCCGTTCAGTAGTTTTTGCGTGAAGGAGTAACAAACATACATACATACATACATGCATCCACACTCACAAACTTCCGCATTTATAATATTAGTAGGATGGACAGGCGGGTCGTATGGTTTATTACCGAATTTACTGCATAAAAAACTATATAACTATATAACTATATTGATCAGCTATATACTTACTCCAGTTCTTAATTTGAATCGCGAAAGCGCCTGCGTATGAAAAAGGTCCCTTTTTTCATTAAGTTCTGTCAAATAGAGTATAGGAAAAAATGCTATTTCAATTCATTTCTACATAATATAATCGGTACCATATCGCATAATCGCTATCTAGCGTAGACGGGTCAGGAATATGCAGTCGTTTCGATACAAAGATATCTATAGACAACCACGTCACTCCCATTATTGGTAAACGACTCAACTTCGCTGTAAACAGGCATCCTATTTTAAACAGCATTGTGGACATATTTCCCTCATATTTTGTATCCGTTGAGAGCAGGCAGCGCGCGCCGCGGGATCCGTGAGATAAGCCGGAATAGCTCGCGCGCGCGAGTCTGTGGTTCCGCCTGCGCTAGTGCCTGAGTGTTAACCATCTCTGTGGCGTTGAGTTAGTTAAGAGCATTACGTTCATATACCAAAAGGGATAATAATATGTTTATTTTGAATAAATTATTATATTGTGGTGTCATTTAAATGGACAGAAGATCGGTGTAGAGAAGCCGCTTGTTCGCAGACTTTTTATATACTGCTATGCCATATCTTTAAATGTTATTCGTATATATGTATCAACTTGCTGAGCCCGCGACTTCGTCCGCGTGGAATTTAACTTAACCGCTCCCGCTCCCGCGTTCTGAGCCCGCGCTACAGGACCCATTTGCTTTTTTGTTTTTCTAAAATAAAAGTAGCATAAGTTACTGCTTATAACATCAGCTATCTGCCAGTGTAAGTCCCGTCAAAATCCATCCAGCCGTTTCGGAGATACTCTTTGATTTCATGTGTTTTTATTTTTTTACGCGGAACCCTAATTGTTTTTCTAAAATTAAAGTAGCCTAAGTTACTCCCTGTAACATCAGCTATCTGCCAGTGAAAGTCCCGTCAAAATCGGTCCAGCCGTTTCGGAGATTACCCGGAACAAACACACAGACAGACAGACAGACAGACAGACAGACAAAAATGTTTTAAATCGCGTTTTTGCTATGGGTGTCGTATGTACTTTGATATGCATTTAGTGAAAAGGTGTTAGTTTGATATTACAAACAGACACTCCAATTTTATTTATTTGTATAGATATAGATGACATTTCAAGATCGCTCTCAGATTTGAGACCAATTTATTAATACTAGAGAAAATGGTTTCGTCTATACCGGTAACAAATAAAACAGTGTGCTCTGTCGGGCGTAAGGCTCTCCAGTCAAGTCAAGCCCCTTCCATCTAATTGTTGTAATGAAGTGGCGGATTAATTATTGTGGAAGAACACCTGCTGTTATACCTAACAGTATATTGTTTTGATTCAATTTGGCCCAGTAACTATTCGAATCAACACTATTAAATATAAATAATATATTTTTAGTAAAAAATTATAGTCGATCCAATGTGGCACGTTCGGTGTAGAATATTATTATTATACTAGCTGTGCCCCGCGATTTCATCCGCGTAGATTGGATCCGTTGGATTATTGGGTTAAAAAGTATCCTATATGTTAATCCCGGTTATAATCTATCTGTGTTCCAAATTTCATCCAAATCCGTTCAGTAGTTTTTGCGTGAAGGAGTAACAAACACACATACATACATACATACATCCACACTCACAAACTTTCGCATTTATAATATTAGTAGGACTTATGAGATACCAGGTTGATTACTGAAAAACTACTCAAATACCTCTTCGATTGTGGGACGTACATATAAAGTAACTATGAAGGCAATCGAAAGAATAATAATGAAATTCATAAAAACATTGTTAAAACTGGGTCAACTTTAAAATTTCGAGGGCTAGGGGCCCAGTTTGTTGCATCCATCGGCTGCCTGAGTTGCGAGTGATGTCGGCTGACCTAGTCCGAGCCATTCTGCTTAGCACTCGAATAAACATCTACATATTAATCTAGCCAGCGACCTTTCTATTTCTTCAGTAGCTTACCATGAATTCCAAATCGGGTTTTAAATTAAAGTAAATATTTACAAAACAGTCACCGGTTGAGGATTAAGAAGAAATTTATGGTCCACAAAACATAGAAATTAGTTTTTTTAGTAGTCAATTGGCAATGCATCTTGACAGAGTGTTCGGCCCAGAGGGGCGTGTCTGTGGGTTTGTTTGTTTGTTCGGATGCCGAGGCCGCCACGTGCTTACCCACACGTGTGATTACGTGTTAGTACACTCTTTTTTCCGCCTGCGCTAATTTTACATTTTTGCCGTTTTAATTTATTTAAGAAACTCATCAGACGTAATGACACTAGACAAGAGAGTTGCATCGCGACTATACACCGACTGCAATTGAACTGCGCAGCCGGTTGGCAATTCTGATGAACATCAACTGCATCAATCCGCATAACAAAATGCAATTTTGTAGTCCAATTGCAGCTCATCTGACTAAACTCTTAGCCTCGTAGTAACCACCTTCCAATATCTTCCTATAGATGACTTAAAAATCGTCTAATAGGATGATATTTCGCGGTTTCCTACACCTAACTTAGGTCAAACATATCCTATCTTGTCCACTGTTTCTCTGAATCTATTCTCTTTAGAAACTACATTGCATTGGTGTCATCAAGTCATGACTAAACTAGCACCATCAAAAGCACCACTATCTACTTAGCAATTCGGTTCAAATTGGCAAAACTTCAGCGGCATTTTAAGTACGTACTATTGTACACAAATCAGTGCCATATTAAAACGGCAAGCTTTTAATAGCTTTTATCGGCCCACACCGAGCGGAGGCGCCTGCATTTTCCGGGGCTAAATCAGCATACAAACACCTAGCGATTCAAACTTTCATTAGCTTTTAATACGGGGTCGGTATAGGAGGACTAGTTTGGTTTGTCTCATTGGGACGAATCTATACCCTGTAGGAAAAAAGTAAAGTGGGAGCACTGCAGGCTCCTCTGACTACTAAACTTTTTCAAAAGTGTTGTAATTATCCGTGTATTCCGTATGAACCCGCCCATTGTTCGACTTGTAAATATTGTTGCATAATTGAGTAATGACCGGCTCGTTTCTACAAAAACGTTGATTATACCCTCATACTCGCGACGCCACGTTCACGGAAAACAATACATTATCGATCCTGATGAAAGTTTAAACCCGTTTTTGGGAGGGCTGAATAGAATAGGTCCCTATGTGTGTTATAATTACGAAGAGTGAATAAAATATATGCGGATGTTTGGAGTAAGCTTGGTGTTCAGGACAAATTCTACGTTATACGTATATCAAGGTCGCAAACAAGCGCATGACGCGCCTGATGTTAAGCAGTTACTGTAGCCTACAGATGCTTACAATTTACGCACAGAAGTCTTGTCAGCCCAACGTTTAATGCTAGTGTACTTACATGAAGGTTGGCAAATCTGTTCGACGAGCATAGCGCGCGCAGGGGCGGCGGGCACGCGCGGACGCAGCGCGCCCAGCACGACGAGTCCTCCGCATCGGACCCGCCGCCCGCCCCCGCGCCGCCGCCGCCCTCCGTCTGCCCTTCTGTGGATAAATAACCATAATTAGTGCTATCTTGTTAAGTTAGTCTTGTTTAATATCTCTGACCTTTTATCAACTGACTTGAAAAGTAAGATAAAGTTCTTAATTCCAACCTTTTCAACCGACTTCAAAAAGGAGGAGGTTATCAATTCGTGTGCACGTTTTTTTTTTGTTTCCACTTTATTCATTCCTCAGAACGAGAGATCCTCAAAATGACCATTATTTTACATACAAGACCAACAAGACATTAAATTCCATTAGATATACGTTAGACGACTCTATCGAGCGTTTCTAAAATTCGACTGGTAGGATATACCTACCTACAGGAAGCTTGAAAAGTTCGAAATAATACTTGGGGTCTACTACGAGTACCGGGCATAGAATTCATTGTAATGTAACTGTAATGGGAAAACAACGTTACGTAACGTAACGACAAACAGGTTGGTCTAGACATAAAGTGATCAAAAGAGGCAAAAGGGTTCTGTTTTAATTTTGAGGTTTTTTTAATGAGAATGTGTTGTTGGCCAAAGTGACCATTACATCTTCACTCGGAGACAGGGCGAGTAGAAAGCTTAAGGACGCCACATGAGGCACGGTCTCTGCCTTGGCTGTTATCAAGTGAGACAGCGGAGAACCACCGCCGGATCGGAACGCCTTTTGAGGCACGGAACCTTAAAAAGTACATCAATGGATTGCATATATTTACAGTGTTTGTACACTGTACTAATAAGAAAAATCGCTCCATACCTCCAAGAAGACGGCTTTATTTCTTATTGCACAAAAATGTACCTAGAAGACGATGAACGCAGTAAGGGCTACTAAGTAATATTAAGCAATAGCGATAATGTTTATGTTTATGCAGACTCAGAGCGTTATTAGATATCCCGGTTCCTTTGTTTATTATATTTTATAGAAGAGAAACAGACGTCAATGTTATTGTTATTTCACTGGACCGCCGCCGCGGGCGACAGCGGGGTAGTCCCGCTCGGAAACATAACACCATTCAAAGGAAAAGGAAAAAATGTTAAATAGGTTAGTTGTTTATATATTATGTATTATCTGTATCGTTAAGATGTAACTGTTGTGGGGAGCAGATGCAAGGGATTTAATTTTGGATAGTGTCTCAGGTCTTTATTCACAAAAAATATCACAAAGTCGCGATCCGATTCGTTAAATTTAAGAAAAAATGTGTAAGTCAATTTTGTATGCTACCATTAGACATAATAAAAATAAACGGTTTGAGTTCACTATGTGGTCTCACAGTGCACGCAAAAACACAGCGCATGGAGAAGTTATGTCGGTTCCTTACTTAGACAAGTTTTGTCTGTGAATATAGCCATCGTTTGTCGCATCTGAAGATAGATCTGCGAATATCATTGCCTCTTTTTAAGATATCAAATAAAATGTTATACTAAAACGCTTCTGTTGGACGGACGAAATGCGCCTACGATGCGCTTACAGCGAACGAGTTGCTCCGGGTCGAAATGTGCCCGATCCTATTTTCAGCGGTCGGTTATTTAGTTGTTTGGATTGGCTGTTACAGTGTGATCTTCGATACGATTGGACGAGCACGTTCGATTGGCACTGCCATTAACCAATACGTGATACGAAATGTTGGAGCGAGAGCTCTGACCTGAACCGGCGCTGGAAACGTGAGAATCTGTGATCTCTGACGATTAGGGACATTCGGACTAGAAATAATAATTCATACTCATAGTGGCACAGGGTCGTTCACGTGTCAAACACACGCTGAGGCCCTGCCACAGAGCATGTTGAAAGAAGAGAAGAGACACCATTTGTGCTGTAGATTTTTATGAATTTCATCTCCTCTTCCAAGTACTACTACATTGTACTCCAAGTGACATTGCCATGAACACAGCTGTAAAAAGTAGGGCTTCACATTTTAAATGCGCGGTCTTTTGATAAGCGACTGCTAGGTGTAGCACAAAACAAAATCAAATAGACGCAAAGTACGGCCGCTCTAGTGGAAATATTCAGGAATCCAGTTGTTTACCCGCGATTTCTTGCAGTACTAAGCGATTTGTGTGAAGATACCTGACTTTACTGTGTTATATTTACTGTGGAGTGTCCTCCGCCGAGCGTCGGCCTCTTTGATCTCGATCCTATGTCATTTGCACGACGATAATAAAATGAGAATTTGTTCGCGTACTTCGTTTTGAATCTTGTTGTACGAGTATGAATATGATGTTAAGAGGATAATGTGGTTTTTGGAAACAGACAGGATTGCGTAAGTATTGTTTTAATTTAGCCTTATAAGTATTCCGTTTAATTCATTTAGTCGCAGATCACAGTTAATAACAAATATCGGCAGTCTAATACAACAAATGTATGGTCCTAAGCTAAAGAAGGCTATTATCGGTATCATACAATAGACTCAAGGCAATCCCAGTGACACCCAGAGCAAAACAATTAACGAAGAAGCCATTTCCGAAATTTGCCGAGATCAAATCCGCACCAACACAAACTTGAAACCCCGTGTGACATATAAATATCCCGTATTAGACTCGTAACAAAATTGGCCCACTGTAGCCCAAGAGAGAGGGGAACAGAGGGGCGAGGAGGGCAACCTTTGCCCAATAGTATCAATCTGAGAAACAACACATGGCTCCGGAAAATAAGTATGAACCGTTTCCTAACTACACATAAGATACATCCAACTTTTTATGTAATCCTAGTAGGTACACACACATTATATAAACGAATTTGGCATTATCAGCATAGCGTTCATAATTGAGCCTCAATTCTGCCAACTCATTCAAGAAATACAGCCGTGATGTTCCAAGCCCTTTCCCCCCAACCCACCTG
Organism: Notodonta dromedarius; assembly: GCA_905147325.1. NCBI lineage: Eukaryota > Metazoa > Arthropoda > Insecta > Lepidoptera > Notodontidae > Notodonta > Notodonta dromedarius. Next base: position 13,425,607 of record LR990160.1, read on the forward strand.
TTACTCGCAGTACACGTAATAAAAACAGGGGCGTACGAGTAAAAAGTTTTATTTGCAACGTAACAGAGTGATCATAGCACGGCCCGCATGGCCCCCGGGACGTGTGGTGACGGCACACGCCGGGATAATCGCGGGCACGAGAGTAATAAGTCCGGAGATATTTTTATATCAGACATTCTGGGTATATTTGTAGTTTACATTACCAAAGGCATTGCTCGTACGTTGCCGACCTAAAAAGTTATAGAACAGAGGGAGCAGAAGGGAGGGATGTTAGGCTTACGGCTCTCCCACTCATCGTGCGAAACGTAGTAAGTAACATGAACGCAGACCTCGAAGCTAATGCTTTTGCCGTGGTCTAAAACACCTTCAGTGCCAACTTCGAACGCGCAAGATCCCGGCCTGGCTGGGCAACCGGCACGTGCCATCACTTTGGATCAGCAGCGCCAACGAATCACAGTAGCTTATGGCCATCTCTAAGCGGGTGGCCCCTAGGCGCGCGGTCCATCACGCGTTTTAGACAATAGCTGATTTGATCCATTTGCATTATTTTTCTCAAGGCTTTCTTGCAAGGTAGTTGTAGCCTAATAAAATTACGTTTATTAACTGTGTTTAAATAAATTAACTACGTCGTTATATAAATACAATCATGCCCGCTGACTGCAACCCCGATTTTAATACGGGTGAACTAAAGCCCAAGGGATCACTACCAAAACCTAACCGATTGGTCTTCAAGTTCTGTATCGAGAGCGCTGAAAAATACGACTATTCGCTTTTTAACAACAATAACAGCGTTACAAGAAGGTTAGCTCAGCGGCCCCACAACCCGTTAAATCTAAATATAAACTTCGCAAGAGATGCCACGTTGAAGTCCTTTTAACATCTCACACAAAGCCGGCCGGCTCGCTGTATTCTGCCGCCTTCGGCTGACAACCCCTGGGCCTAAGGGTTATTTGTGGCTAGAACATGTTGTTGACTTATACGTTTTTAAATTAAAATACTGAAAATATTATTTTCAAAATAAACACCAGTAATAAGTCACCGCCAAAATATTTTTCTGCAAATTATGAATACTCAAATCGAAGATTACTAGGCCATTAAAATTCGACTGCAGTTACAATCCGATTCACTCCAGTGCAGTGCGTTTTAGTGCAGTGCAGTATGAGAAGAAGTAGGTTGCGAAGGAAAGAAGGTTGTTATTGTGACTTATCCCTCAACACACCCCTGTCACTCCCGAATCAACAGAGATAATAATGTAATCAAGACCTACCAAGAACACAGAACTAAACTAAATTGAATAAATGACACATATAAATATTGTTCATTGCTATCGATTTCCGATAGCTATCGACAGAGGACGGTGTAATCCTATGTTTTTAAAGAGTTTCGTCGCATTGAGTGATAAAGTTTTGCATTGAAACTTTAAACCCTTTCTCGGTGATATACTCCAAGTGCTAAACACAGAATATTTCGTTGCACTAAGAACTTAGGTCTGCTGAGCCAAAGCATCCACCCAGGACAACATTGCAAAAATAAATTAATACCTCATAATACGATCAATATATTAATTGTAACATTAACACATTTTCCGTGTGGTCCCGGCTTTATAATAGGATCACCCCATCTCCTCCCGTGGGTGCCGTGCGAACCGGCAAAGAGATATACAGGGAATGTGCAGCAGCGTTCTTTATGTATGTACCTACAACCAGCTACTGCGATCACCAAGACGCCTGCCAAGCGCGGTGATTATGGCAACTCCCCCCCCCCCCCCCCCCCATGAAAGGCACAACAAAGCTACGGCCCCCAGTCCCCGGCAGCTCCGCTATTCCTGGCATTGGTAGCGGCCACGGTAACGGCGGGGCAGGGGGTGCTAATTGTGGCGTTCTATGGGGGAAGCCTATGTTCAGCAGTGGACGTCTTCCGGCTGATGATGATGATGATGATGATGATGATGATGATTCATTGTAAACATACTTAATTTGTAATTCTCCTGTAAGTGAATATTAATTGATGACAAATGAATGAACTTAAAACGCAATTAGACAACAAGAGCGTTAGCTGATGATTTATTTGAAGGAAAATTGGACGATAATTGGCTGTAAACAATCAGAGTTTTAGCGATGGGTTATAAGCGCATTATGTACTTAATTTGCTGGACAGGAGATGCCGTGCGCGTCGATTAATCACTATTGAATATCCCGTAGTTACTCTCTTATTTGCCAGAGTAAAATGTATCTTAAGATATAAATATACAAGTACAACCCTGTTGTAATGAAACTATTAATTGTAAAGGTAAGGAATACATACGGCAAGTATCTGCTGTTGTCATCACCAAGATGACAAGACACGAATTAAATTAACTTGGAATGTGAACGTATGCAACTTGCAAACTCTACGTGTCAACTTTCCAAGTTGATTGGCTACTTACTTGCCAACTTGCCAGAATGAATCGTGTAAAGTGGGCATTACGTAGATACAATAAACATCGCCAGGGGAAGATCAATTGTTGTGAATCAAGTTACACAACATTTGTTTCAGCCAATAAATATCATATTACAACTTGCTAGATGTTTCTTATCAATTTAGATTATCCGGCCAAAGTTGAGACATTACAAAAAGGGAGAAGGAGATATAGGAATAATTACAAACATAATACGGATACCCCAGATATAAATCTGCACGGAATATAACACAGTTCAAACATGTATCAGTTATACACGCCGCGCGCTTTGTATTGCCCACGTGTTATGAACACAATTTTCCTCGCGTGTCAACTGTCGGGACAGGGCAGGACAGGTGCTGCGGACAGATCCGGACGGCTCCGGATCTTCCGGCCGGATACATGTAAAGACAGAAGACGTCGACAGAGTGTCGAGCCCTATTCATTATGGCGGTTCCTTATCTACTGGGCATTTAATTTATTTTAGAACAAAAATAATTCCATTCCATATTTTTACAGAAAAAGTCATGTGTTAAAACATTTTCAAAAAAACTCAGATAATATATAATAAGCCATCGGAATATTTAAGTATGTGCAAAAATAATGTTATTAGCGTTCTTAAAAATACTAATAGGCTACTTATGGACATGACAAATATTTTTAGCGGGGTCTAACTTAAGTTAGTCGTGATTCAACGGCAACAAAATTGGCACCGCTATCTTCACTCAAAATTACGAAAACTTATTTAGATAGCGTTTAAGTAAATACTAATTTCCATTAAAAGTAACAAATTGGTGCTTCAAGAAAATCCTTATCGACCGTTTCGACTCGGATGATTGCTGGTCCCAAACTTAGTTTACCTGGCTAAACCAATAAAGACGGTACGCTGTCCGTTCTGTAATGTTTACCGAGCACTGCAATTGGAATTTCAATTTAATGAGTAAATTGCATTCAGGAGGTTGTAACGTTGGTTGCAGCAAGGAGAATTGCGAATGAAAAATCCAGGATATTTATTTAAATAAAAAAATTGGCATACTAACGTACGCCCCGTCTGGGCCCTAACCACGCTAGCTACTCAAATCGTGGCGAAAGCAAGGCAAAAGCTAGCGTTTACGTTTCAAACGCTCCGCTTTTGACGTTTTGCTGACACAAGCTTCACGATTTATACTGACATTGATTTGGTACCACACTCGCGATTCTTAGCGTTTGACCTTGAGCTTGCGACTGACTTCGTTTTTTTTAAAGTAAAGTTTATTTGCGATGATTTGCTTTACGCATTTAGCCAATGTCGAGTAAATATAATTTTCAAGTTTTATATGAAGGTCTTTGTCTAGGCCTAATATTACCAGACTTATTGGGGGAACTCGAATAATCATGTATCACTACTATTCATCCAATTGCCCCCACTCACAGAGATTTTTTTTATGAACATTGGCATAAAGCCAAACGTAGTTACAAATAAAAAAAAACTACAAAGCGTTCGATGACATAAGCCACTCGCGAATGAGACGCTAGCGTGGTACCAAATATTGGCCAAGCGTTTGAAACGTAATCGCTAGCTTTTGCCTTTCTATTACGATTTCAGTAGCTAGCCCTGATATTAAACAGTTACCGAAGTCTATAGATATTAATACATGCAGTACCAATGGCATTGCTCGCACGTTGCCAACCCGAAGGGAAGTGGCAGAGAGGGTGGGGAAGGGAGAGGGAGTTGGGCTTCCGGATTTCTCACTCACCGTACAAAATGCAACCACAATAAGGAGCTAATTTACGCTGATATTCTGTGAGGGGTTCGTACTACCCCGATCGAGCCAGCCTATATATGACCTCACTGTCAATTGGCTACAGCTTAGCGGTTCAAATATACGTTCTTTTACACTAAAGGACACAAGTTATACCAATCGGAGATGTGTGGATACAGCTTTAGCCTACGAAGTCTACACACAAACTACCCTTTACGTATATTGAAACTGCCCAAGATCTATAGCAAACAAACAGTCACGTCTCTACTCTAATGATATTAGGTTCCTTGCCGACGGTATCTGAGTGTGTGATCACTGAACTCAGCGAGCTCATTGTAGCAGGCCATTGTCCGGGACAAACATGGGCCAGGGAGAGCGGCCGCCTGGGAACCGCCCTGGGCAAATAGCCGACAAGAAGGGTCGCTAGTGTACACAGGTAACGGAATAAAATAGAATGACCTCCTAAGCCACCGTCTTCTGTTTTCATACTGCATGGGCCGTTATTAATAACTTTATCAACGGCACACAATCGTTTTACCCGACTACGGCAAAGCCAAAATGAAGGGTTACGTTTTTGCAGTCTATGTATGTCATGCTTTCTCGATGGAGATACGTTCACATTAGAAGATTGTGTGCATAGCGCCGCTCTGAGAAAAAACTTGGAAATCCATTCCATGATTTGAACGCTTAGTTCAGAATCAGAGACTTGTTTTAATTTCTACACAAAATAATAGCGAGAGCATATTTATTATTACAGTTTTCACGACTGTAAAGAGTTGACGCTTAGGTTGATTTTTGGCCGTGCATCTGCATATCTCAGGCGTGGGCCTACTTACATGCCTGTTCTAATAATTCTTTATTCCGCGGGGAAGGACTATCGGTCCGAGAAATTGAAGCCGCTGAGTGGTCTTTGAATGAGTAATGTTTGGGGAGTGAATTGAAGAAGTGATAATTGTGTGAGTGTCAATAGTTCAAGATGGAGAGGTCGTCTGGCAGCCGAGCGATCACACGCTCCATTCACCACTGATATGAGCAAATGACTATCGAAAATAATAAAACAGTGAAAGCAACTGCTAACTAACTAACAGCATTATTGCATAACAACATTATATGTAGAGCTCCAATGATATACAATAAAGTTCCGAAACACATAAAGGAACTAAATACAAACCTATTTAAATCGAAATTGAAAAGGTTATTGGTGAATAAATGTTATTATAGTGTGATTGACTTTATGAATGACAAATTTTAATTATAACTCATTAACATTATTTATAAGTGTTAGAATGTTACTAATTTTGCATGTCCTCTAGTATGACAAAAACATGATGAACTTTATTGACTACGTAAGTCCTTTTTAACCCCCGACGAAAAACGAGGGGTGTTTTAAGTTTAACATGTGTATCTGTGTATCTGTGTATCTGTGTATCTGTGTATCTGTGTAGCTGTGTATCTGTGTGTCTGTCTGTAGCCACGTAGCGCCCAAGCTGATGAACCGATTTCAATTTTGTTTCTTTTGTTAGATAGGTATTCTGATCGAGTGTTCTTAGCTTGTTTCATGAAAATCGGTTCAGCCGTTTGAAGATCATCAGCTTTTTTGTAGGTAAAAAAGCCACATTCGCGGCCAAAACGAACTTCCACGGCTCGAATCCGTTCGAAATTTGGGCTCATTGGAATAATATCTTTGCATCACTTGAGAACGGCTGAAACGATTTCGCTTTATTATATTTTTAAATGATCGTAATAGTCTGAACTGGCTTTTTACAATATTATAAATTTGAAAAGTTTCCCGGATTCTGGAAAAAAATGATATTTTATCAATTTTTATATGAGATTTGTGTATGAACTAAAGACGTTCCATTAGGTCACGTTTCAAATGATGGATACGCGCATGCGTTAAATTTAGTTTTTTTTGTTAATGGTCATGGAATATTACGCAATAATAATTCTAGAGGTCGCTGCTCCGCCATTGAGAAAAAATACAGAAAAACAAATCTAATTTAAAATAATTTAAGCGTTATTGAAAATTCTTCCCCTGGGCTGCTCCCGTCCACCTCAACCAGAGTTATTACATCAAATTCAATCAAAATTGATAATCTTTTACTAGGAATTAAACCTCCGTGGCATCAATATTTAGATTCGTTGTCTATTCTAATGTCAATGATTATAATGTCATAACAAGATAATGTCTCATACTTTTCCACAGATTTTCTGTTACTATTGTACATTGCATTAGTTATCTTAGATTATAAATGAGGAAGCCAAAACGACTGATGCGATGTAAATGGCGCTTTCATAATCTGGCATCGAAACTAGTTGTAACAGATGAATTTGCGACGTGAGCTATGAATACTGAGCTACGGGAGCTACGCAAATCTTGCTCACTTAATTATTATTTGGAAGACCTACTAGGTAAAGTATACATTTGATGAAATAGTCGTCGCATCGGGGGTTTTTAAATTTTCAATTTAGAGTTATACTTACACACAATCATGTAATTATTTATACCATTGTTTTGAGAAAAAATAAAATTATTATTATTATTAATAAAGTGAAGCAAAGAGCCCATCTTAACTGTTACTGCAACTTCTAGACATCACTCTGGCTGTTACTTTCAATAAAAACTGGCCGTAAGTGAAGGAACTATTAATAAATTATTTGAACGAATCAAATAGACTGTCTAATTGTTAAAGCTTTGAACTGAATAATTACGTTTCAACGTCAAAGGTTGAAATATTTAATAGGAAGCCAGGTCTTAACAAAACGTTTATCGAGTAATTACGGTATTCCGGGTTATTGGGTTGCTAATAATAGGAGATGAATTTGTTAGAATGTAAATACTTCACTGAGCACACTCAGGCCAGCTAAGGAGCTCCTGAAAAAAAATTTCGAGTTTCTGATACTTGAACACCAATAAAGTTTTATTTTAATAAATTAGGCGCCATACAAAATATGGCTATTTTGTGATTGTGAGACGTCTAAGTAAATGCTAAAGATGGTGTGCCTACAGCACAAAAATACAGTAACCACGCAGTGCAGTGAGCCCAGAGGCCGTTCAAACAACTAGAAAGATGTAAGCGGTCATCCAATTTGCTAAGTTGTAGGTAGCTTGCCCAAATTGTTCACCCATTCAAAGATACTAATTTCCCAAAATGTCTACTTTCCCAAATTAACTACTCTCTCAAGATATTTACGCACCAACATACACATTATAGCACAACAACAAAGATGACGATATCTACCACAATCAATCGCAGAGGACACAGAATCAGCTATAATCGGGCAGGGGTGTGCAAAATAGAAATCGCGCGACATTATGCGGGCTCACGGCGCGGGCGGCGCCGGCACGCGACGTCGAATGCAAACACATAACCCTTTAAATTAAGAGTAATAAAGACCGAGAACAGACTCTCCTGAGCTTTTGTGTGGAAATCCTCCGCGCTTGCTCACCAATAGTGGATAGGGTTGCCAGGTCTTGCACCAAATGATTCATAGTATCTACCTCATGTGAAGTATTTTTCAATGAAACATGAAATGTTTGTAATAATAATGGCGGATAGGTAGAGCCAAGTTTTTTTAGGTGGTAGAGCTAAGCTGTAGCCAATGACTCTATAATAGACAATCCGGGCTGTCTCGATCGTGTTAGTACCAACCCAAAAAAGAAGATCTGCGTAAAGTAGCTATGATAGCTGCGTTTCGCACGATGGATGAGAGAGCTGGACGCCTAAACCAATTCGGAAACATACGAGCATTGCCTTTGGTATTTCAAGGCTGGATAACTGCCTGACATTAAGCAGGTGGTAAGCTTGGTTGCCGTCTTTTTTGTTCTAAAAAAGACCCCGCGATGTCATTTTGTGAGAGTGGAGCGTTACGACCCACTTTAATGAATCCGTCAAATCTACCAAACACAGCTGGTGTGCCACTTCTGGTTGTTTTATTCTTTGGTATTAACTTTCACACGTGTTCCAAGTGCCCGCCGCGGAAGATGGATCTGCTTACATCGCTGCTTGTTTTAGATTTTGAATGGAAATTGATTCTTGTTTGAAGATTTTCTCGGGAAATACGATATAAATTTGGTTTATAAAGTAAATCGTTGTAATAATTCCGATAGATTCAATATGATTTGAAATTAATAAAAAACATGGGACCTACATAAGCAAATATATTGGAAAAGCTCCCTCCTCTGTCCCGTTCCCCTTTAGGTCGGCTACCTGCGAGCAATGCCATTGGTATTGCCAGTATCTATAGGCTACGGTAACTGCTTGACAAAAGGCGGGTCACCGACATTGTTATTAAAAAAAAGGTGATAAGGCTTTACGTCACCTTTTTTTCGATAAGGACCAAACTTCAAAGAGTTGCGGTTTTTATGTGTTTTTTTACAAAACAAGTCCTTCGATTTGCTACAATTACATTTTAAAGATTTCCTAACTTTATAATTTCAACAAGAAAATAGCGCATAATTTATAAAGGACCCACAGCACAAGATCGATCATCCACTTCGTTATTTTATCAGCATAATAGATCAGTCAACATTAATCTGCCTGTAAAATTTTATAAGAGGGAAACTTGATTAGTTCACATTGGGAAAAAAGTTGTGGCGTAAAACAAACCCCCGCGGCACCCTGCCAATTAATTTATTACAAACATTGATATTCGGAGCAAGTTCACTGTTTGTGTAATATCTGTTTTCTGAAGGCTATTGTTCCCGTAATTGTATTATTCAAAGGTTAAAATGCCCGCCTTCTGCGAGTCAGTTTTCAAGCTAGTACGATATAACAGACTGACATTGGGCTGTGATAAATGAGGTTTATTATTTCAACAGCAGCTTCGATATAACTAGCTCACAAAGGTTTGAGAAAATAAACGATACCAACAATGAAGGTGACTAAAATTTATTTCATACTTATAAGATCTATTATAGCTACTGAATATATTACAAAATGCGCAGAAAATGTCTACACCTGCATCCTACTAATAAATACTTTACACTTATCTTCCGTGAGAGGGTGTACTACCAAGAACGATCCGGCTACAATTGACTACAGGTTGGCTTTGCCGCCGTGAAAATTGGCGTTATTACAAACGAAATGTCGATCATCGTCCCCCTCGGGATCTAATTGATACCGTGGCGGTGATACGGCCCGCTATGGCCCTCTAGGGGCGGTGGGACTACCAGACATTGGTAATTAAATCACGGCCGGTGGACGCCTCATTTGCCGTGTAGTGGGAACCTGGGACACATTAGTTAGTAAGAGATCAATTGATGACCGCCTTTTAGCCGTTTCAGGTATACGTACAATTTATTTTACTTTACTTGTTGTATTTCACAATTTTGTTAAGAGTAATAACTGATTATAACACTGATCAAAGTTTGGACAAATTTTGTATATTTTATTTCCCAATAGGTATATTTGTCTGGCGATATTTACTTTACATTACATTTACACTCACAAAAAATGACGATAAAATCCACATTATGCTACCCCAGCCTTCTAACCAACATTAAGTATCTTATTAGCATTGAGAAAGCACGCTGTCACTATCATTCTTATTCTGATCCGCGTAAAAAAAAACCACATGAAATCAAAGAGTATCTCCGAAACAGCTGGACCGATTTTGAAGGGACTTTCACTGGTAGATAGCTGATGTTATAAGCAGTAACTTAAGCTACTTTTATTAAAGAAAAACAAATTTTTAAAAAATTGCTGTGCCGCGCGGGCTCAGAACGCGGGAGCGGGCTTCTGTGTTAAGTTAAATTCCACGCGGACGTAGTCGCGGGCTCAGCTAGTATCATATATATATAATTATCGTGTCACAATGTTAGTCACTTTACTCCTCCGAAACGGCTTGACCGATTTTTATGGAATTTTATATGCATATTCAGTAGGTCTGAGAATCGGCTACTATCTATTTTTCATACCCCTAAAAGACAGGACAACGTCTGTCAGGTCAGCTAGTGACTTTATAAAAGTTGTATAGGTATGTGAACGGGACGGAATACGGGTAACAGACTTCAGTTGACACACGAGCGCATCCAGTAACATCACTGAAAAACATCTGAAGGTCAGGAAACATGTTTGAAGTGTGTCACAACCATAACGCTAACGAATAGTGAGTACGTAGGAGGTATAGTAATAAATTGTACAGTGAAACACGTGCCTCCTACATAACATGGGCTCAGTTTTACATAAAATAAATTGGATCTCGCCGCGCACGGCGCCCACTGCTGGTTCAAACGTAGAAAAATAATTAAATGAAACATGAGGAAGGAAAACGCGTAGGTGTTTACTGAAATAATAATAATATAATTTAATTGCCTTTTTCGTATATGAACAAATAGCTTGCTACCTACATAATAGCCCTTGTTTTCCAATGAAATAATAATTAAGGATCCTTTATTATAACAACTTTTGGACACGAGCCTTTTTTCTGATCAGGATAATTCGTGCATCTCATACCGTGGATAATATAGATGACCGGTCCGTTCAAAACGAGAGAACATCCTTCGATAACTGTACCAAATGTGATTTTCCGTAAACTAACCCTATACTTTATAGTATGCCCAATTTTCATATTCATGGCGCAAACAGCGCCCCTAGCAGTTGGCGCCCAAACCTCTCAATCTTCCATACGAAGCGGACAAATAGTAGTGGTTAGTTGTTCCATACTACAATGTAAGCACTTTCAAATATATTGATGATCTGTTATAATAAACATGTTAAAATATCACGACCTACATGTTATTTATTTCCCATTCGCACCCCTGCACAGGTAATGGATACAAAACGAAAGGGCACGATTTACTTTGCAAAACCCTCTTTCCAGGGCACTCCCTAAAATTAAACTTAGTATTGATATTTTGTTCATAATATTTTATTCATAAACAAAGTTTATAATATTTTGTAACCACGTTGTGGTTGCGGGTCCGTCGGCTGCGGATTCGGGCCCGACCGCTAGTTGCGGACTGTTACGACTTTTCCACAACTGAACTACGACTCGCAAACTGGTTTCGTTTCAATTTTCATGAGAGTTTCTCGCAAATTCAATTATCTCATTCCATTTATACTGTACGAGTTCGACTTTGAAAGTTTGAGATGGACGCTACTATATTCTGGCGTCGTCCGGAGACTTAATTAAGGAGCTCCGCGCTAAGTGGTCCGGAATGACACCTTGTAGTGGCGACTCCGAGTTTTTTGATGTTTACTCTTTATCTATTTACTTATGTTCACCACGATGGGATTAAGTTATCTCAAGTACTTAAGTATGAAAAACATACTCAAGTATTTAGGGTTTACTGTAACTAGATAGAATTACCTACATAATTATAGTAACTAATAAAGTTAGAAACTATTCGTGTTACAGCAATTATGATAATTAGTTACTTATTTATTAATGTAGCAATTATGATAATTAGTTACGTAATAATTTTTAAAGTTGCCACATGTCCGCCCAATTAAAACATAAAGTTTATATTTTTAACGATACGTAATAAAATTTAAATAATCGAAGGTGGCATGAGGGTTTCTTATTCCTTGGATTTTTTAAGGATCAAAAACCATACTTCTATGTACCAATCACTGTTCGAGACCGGCTCCATCTGATGTCCATTTAAATCAATCCAGGCAACATGGGGCTCAGTACAAGTTATGGCTGCATCAAATTCACTGGTGAATGAATGGATACATTCGATCCCTCGACCGGTATTTGAACAGGCCCCTCAGATCTAACTCGGGGGCACAAGTTCATGTAACATGTGAAATCTAGTTCCAACTAGTTTAAACTTCTAATGGGTTTGTCCTGAACTTATATAGCCAGTTTGTCGTAATGTAGGCACCCCCCCGCCTTTCCGCCTTGCTACGGAATCCTTCGAGTACTCGAACGTCATTCGGAAGCAAAGCGGGCTTAGTTGGATTGCGCAGTCTGCTTGCAGTTCAGGTGCAGCTCTTCTGAATATACCCTTAGGCCGGAGCGGTACCGCTTAGGCGAACAGATTCCAAACCAGGTGGCCGCATCACATAAGCGAAAATTTTATTGTAAATCGTCGCAACGCAAGCGCCTTATCGGTCCATTTACATTATTAGTAAGGTAAACCAGTGTGTGTGACCTGTGCTCAGGTGTCACAATAAATCTACAGTGACCTATGTGACCTTAAGGTCATCAAGACAAAGGTTCAATACCAAAGGGTAAATCGTGATCGATGTGTGACTTAACCAGACACGTATTTGAAAATGTATATAGGAACTTAAGTACCTATTATGCCAATTATATATTCATTTAAGCGTGTATATTAATGTATTAATTTAAGTTTGTGTATCAACATAATTACCACCACAGAAATTAATAATTGATGCAATGTATGTATTAATAAATTCATATCAAGTCTGAGATCGGTCTTAAGTTGTCACTTTTGACAAGTCATTTTGTACGGGTATGATATGAGAATGACATTTCCAAGATACTTCTCAGACTTGATATTGGTTTATTAATACCGACCTTATTCATTAACTATTCAACACATTAATAAAAACCCGGGTCAGAGCGTTCAAGGTGGTTGTTGCCTTGTACTATCTCTTTTCTTACGAACTTGTTTGTCAAGTTTGAGTAGTAAGGATGCCTGCCTTAGTTTGTAATGCCTCCCTGGAGCCATCGGTTTCATGTCTGCTCGTGAAGACATGACACTGGCCTCGCGAGTGTGGTCTTACCAATATGTATCCCCATTGAGAAGCCTCTGCCGTCCGTTTCATTCCACAGCAATGTCAATTTATCAATAACGAAATCAATGGAACATCAAAACAATCGCGGCATACAAAACCGACGTCTAGTATTCGTCATACACCGCACGCCATTGGCCAATTATCTGACTACAGTAGACACGCGATGGATGTCATAACCTATCAGACCTTTACAACAAAGGACAAATATTTGTCACAGATTTTCTCACGTACTTTCTCATTCTTTATTCTTAAGGATGAGTGAGACAAAATGCATTCTCATGTTAGATATTTTTGCTATCATTGCAAAAGGGCTGCTGGGAAACAGTATGGTGATAACTTGGAAACGCATTAGATTAATGGTCAAATATAAACTCTACTTAGGTACATACAAGTCAGTCATTCTCACTCAGGTGTCTGAGATGCACAGGTGTTTAGGAATTAGTATTTGAAACACCATTTTGCATTAAGGTAACCCGGCAAGGGTAATTTTAATGTCGTTGTCGCCATCTATAATATTAGTATAGCGTGTCATTATTAATCAGCACTCAAATTTGAGTTACTTGTGGATGTTCTTTTCGTATCACCATGTTCTCATTACTTTATGGAGATTTGAAGGACCAAGAAAGTATTTTAATTGATAAAATCATTTGGATCGCTCGTCCCCGAACAAGAGTCAATTTGCGACGAACTCGAGTAAGAAGAGCATCTCCGGGGAGCTAAGCGAATTTAATTTCAATTAATAAAACTAGGTACTCTCCAGCTTCCGACAATCTTGACTAATTAATCCATTACCAGATAAGAATTGTCTTTCGTTCGGTCGGAAAACTTGAATAACAAGTTCACCTTATTAAAGCCACATTTTAATATAAAACTGACTGACTGCCTGTCCGAAACTTTGAGACGTATAACTTTCAAATTTGAAATGCCCCTGGACACTGACTGAGAGGTACCTAACGGTTTCTAGATCCTCGCTAAGAAAGGATTTTTATATGCGGATACGCAGTCACACTAAACAACTAGTACAGGATGTTTCAAAGGTCCGAAATGATCCATGTATGCTTAGAAGAGTATCGTACATATAATTAAATGGTAAACTTAGGTATAAATTTGATCGAAATTCGACATTTAAAAAAAAAACATTTCTCAAGTACTTACTACTTATACAAAGTAGTATATAACATTTACTTGATTTTTGGAGGCTAATACCAACGCAGTTTACGTGTTAAAGGACCATAACTAAAAAATATTAACGTTATGTGATAAAATATGTCACATAATAGGATACCGTATAGCATACGCTATCTTATAAAGCTATGTAGATTCCGAAATATAAATTTACGTAATAGACTAAGATACGGTCTAAGAAATATATACCCTCATCTGTTATTTATTAGTGATAAGAAATAAACGAAGATAATATTCACATTAACACATTGGAAATAGGTTGTCTAGTTAAATTGTGTCCGAATAATATATACCCATATCTCTTAGACCGGATCTTGTACTATAAATTTATGCGGCATATACTTACCTACATCTATACAAATTAATAAAATTGGAGTGTCTGTTTGTAATATCAAAATAACACCTTTTCACGAAATGCATATGAAAGTACATACGACACCTATAACAAAAACGCGATTGAAAATTTTTTTGTCTGTCTGTCTGTCTGTGTGTTTGTTCCGGGTAATCTCCGAAACGGCTGGACCGATTTTGACGGGACTTTTACTGGTAGATTGTTAGGTAGCTGATGGCTGATGGTAGCTCATGTTATAAGCAGTAACTTAGGCTACTTTTATTTAAGAAAAACAAAATTTAAAAAAATGGGTTCTGTCGCGCGGGCTCAGAACGCGGGAGCGGACTTTTTTGTTAACTTAAATTCCACGCGGGCTCAGCTAGTTATGCATAAATGATTATTTCGGATTTTGAAACATATTTATTATATTTGTATTACATTATTATACATTTCCGCGCTACACATATCGCTATCCTACTAATATTATAAATGCGAAAGTTTGTGAGTATGGATGTATGTATGTATGTATGTATGTATGTATGTTTGTTACTCCTTCACGCAAAAACTACTGAACGGATTTGGATGAAATTTGGAACACAGATAGATTATAACCGGGATTAACATATAGGATACTTTTTAACCCAATAATCCAATACTACGCGGATGAAGTCGCGGGGCACAGCTAGTATATATATATAGCCAAGAGAAATCGGTTTCATAGAGCACCTTGACGAAGCGGAGGAAGTCAAGTGTACCAGATGACGTGGTAGTTCGCCAATGAGATGGACAGACCAAGTTGGCACTGCCATAGCTGAACCCGTACACCACGAGCCAGAATCACAATTGTCAATCGTGTCACAACTATGCAACGGAGAAGAAAGTGTGAAAACTAACTTGAATATGGTTTTCGCAAATTGAACCCGAAGGTCATCATAAAAGAGCAGTTGGATATATCTTCTATCTCTCTCCAAATCCAACCCGTTACAGCTTCCACGCCGACTAGCCGACCATTTCTCAATTTTCTTTTTCATTTGTCTAAATCGTTTCGTCCGGAATGTTTCTCCAATTAGCAATTCAAATAGCCTCCTCTCCTCGTGTTTCCTTTGAATCTGCGAGGGCGCGGCCCCGGAGTGCCTTAATGTGTTCCCAAAATTCACTTATTTTTCCCTCCCTGGGCGATTAAATGATTTGGTGATTAAAGGGAATTCTTTAGGTGCTGTATGAATTAGATTTGTTAGAGTTAGAGGCACTTTCTTGGTGTAACATTGAATCAATCTCGGAAATGGAGAGCCTATCTTGGAACATTATGTAATCTGAAAGTGTGCACAGGAAAAGTTATTTAACTAGAATGTATTTTAGTTTTTTTAACTTTTCTGGGAAATTCATCTATTTAAGATATACTAATTATCTTTCTAATTTTGTCATTTTTGAGATAATGTGATAAAGCCTTTTACACCGTATGCTTGAAAGTAGAGTGCGATTCAAACAGCTAAGACCCTCAATAATAAAAATATCTAAACTCTTGAGAATGGTCAAGAGCATTTAACATTTCAATATGTATTAGTATGACGGATTTATTACGTCTTAAAACATTTAAGAACATAGCGCTTCAGCATTTCGTCGTTAGTCTATAAGTGAGTAAATAAGTATTATTATATTCTAATCTCGTCATCCATAAAATAAAAACATAAACAAGAATCCTTTAAATATGAAAACAAAATATTAAATATAAGTGAAGCCGGCAGGAAGGCGGCCATCGGATAAGAAATTGCTGACAAATAACAGCTGAGGAGGCAACTAGGTGTACTCCAGCTTTACAAATTCATTTATCTTTTGCATTATCTACCACTTTAGCTGTTCTTGTGGTTCCGCGAACGTAAATTAAACTCCTTTAGTAGCGAAGACCTAGAGTCTGAGAGCAATACGTGTACTAAAGGAGAAGATCTTATCTAGCATTACAGCTACTATTTCAGTATTCTGCCGTTGGTGTAATTGAAAAAACAGTGTTAGTCCCATTTTCCCATGGAAGCTTGGCTGAAAATATATAACCAAGAACTCCGGTCTCGCCAGCGAAATCGACGTATCCTCATTTCCGACAACAGGTGCGTCTACGCACCTGGACGCACCGCGACACTCCAAAAGCCTGCCGAGTTTTGTAGCCGGATGTTTTCAGTTGGAATCGCATTCCAATACTATATTTCGATTGGGCTGGGTTAATTGGTGATTCCTGCAAGCTTATTAGAACCCGGAAATTAATATAGTACCTATATCGTTATAATAATTTGGTAATATTAACTAAACTTAACTTAATTCCGGTAGATATAAGAAAAAAATATGTAAAATTGACAATTTGTAAGTGCCCCGAAGAACTAAACAAAATAAACAATTTGAATTTAATCTTTATTTTCGCCTACGAACATGCTAGCGCTAAGTAGGTGTCCTAAATACTTTAAGTCTTCGATTTTATTTATATGAATAATCAAAGGTTCTTCTTCAAAAGGGAAGTTTATAAGTCCCTCAAAGGCGGGCGCCGCGTCTGCTCCCCTTAAGTTGCAGATGTCAGGGCGATGGTTATCACTTACCCTTAAGATGGACCGTCTGCCGTTTTTAGGCAAAGCAAAAAAGGTTTGAGGTCATAATTTTAGTAGCTCAGGGCCTGCCTCATAATCCATAGATAAAGTTTATTCCTGAATATATTTCAATCTCTCTGTAATATTTTCATTTGGGGAATATTTATTATTATTATTATTATATGTATGTGTTGTGTGTGTGTACACAACACACGCGCTTTCCTGTCATACTCACAACCGTGAGTATGACAGGAAAGCGCGATGAATGGAAGGAGAAGACATACAGCGCCGACCCCAGATACCTAATGGGAAAAGGTGAGGCAGATGATGATGTGTGTGTGTACGTTTGTATTTCTGTGAGATTAATTTGATTTGAGAAACAAGCAAAACTATAATAATATAAAAAAAAATGTTACACATGACTAAATAAAATATCAGACGCCTTTTTGAACCTGAAAGGATAGTTACTTATAGATAACTTAACATGATATCCTCCTATTCTATAATAATATACCTAACCCGGGACTATTCCCGGGTTAGGTAAATGGTACTGTATCTTTGGTGATCTCTTTGCGGTTGGCGGACATACGTTGTCTGTTTAATGATTCATGGAAAGTATTTTAGACGATTCAAATCCGATCCATTACCGCTCCGGTAAAGTCGGTGAATAATTTATCCGTTGAAACAACGAATCACTGATACGTTTATAATGTCATCAGTTTTTGTTCAAAAGTTTCTGTTTAAAACCTCCTTTTATAACGCGTACCCAATTTGGCATCTCTTGTCTGGGGGTAGGGTCTAGGAATGGGTGGGAGAGTCTTCTAATAACGTTTTTGTGTGAATTTTTTTACCATTCATAAGTACCTACTTAAATGGATTATAATTTGTAACCGAAAATACTGTAATTAAATTTCGGACGAAATTTTGCAAAATACAAACAATGGAAATAATTGCTTTGATAGACAAATAGGGTGTCGTACACACCTAGCAACTAGAGAAACGTTCAATGCGTGCCCGCCTCACGTTACTCCGTTTGGAAGCGAAAATATATCACTTACCACTCGAAATATATTCCTAGCCTTAACCAAGAATAATTCTTAATACAGATATCACAAAAAATCCCACGCAATTGATATTGTAATATCTATAAATTCCATTGTAAATCAATCGTCTATCACGCAAAGAGCCCAGCAGTCTCGCGTACGGCTGTTTTGTATAACTATGATTTATGTCAACATTTTAGTATGAAACATTTTCTTTTATAACCATTCATGAGCAGTTGAAAATGGCTCCGTGTTTTAAGACTGGTATTGGCGTTGGAACATGATTGGCCGTTGTCGCTTTAGTGTGAGCGTATGCTGAGACGTAGGCGAGGTAGTTCACGTAGCGCAAGGTTGAGAAGATTTTGTAACGTTTGGAGCACAGAGCTGCGTACGCTGCGATGCCGCACATAATACTCAGACATGTCTCTGCGGCTCTTATGAAAAGTGACACTGAAATTTGTCTAGTTGGAAAAACTAATTATATCTGTGTCATACAGCGGCGTTGCAGCATGTTCGTGACTGCTGCGGCGCCTGCCTGTCAGCATACGCCTAGCCTAAATGTTGGTCTAACTGATTGAGAAGGCCGCTCGGCTCACCGCATCGGATGTTTACCAGTAAGTATGTAAGATGGCCATAGTATAAGCGTTGCTTAGTTGGATTCTGGTTTGGGACCATACAGTTGTGTGAGGCTAGAAAGTGTTTTTTTTTCAAACTAAGCTTATCGCTCATACTATGACCAGGTTCACTTTAATAGTTTAATGGTTAGGATGGGGATATAACCTGGACCCTTTCGGATAAGAGGGTGGCCTTACTTACTCTAGCCTTACCTTTTTAACAAAAGTAACACTGACCAATGCGTAAAATAAGTTCAGATTTGTCCACATTATATCGCAATTACATTTAAGTACGGACGAACCTGCAGGGGGTCGAACGGCAACCGGACACCGGCCGGATCAACTATTGCTCCCCTGACATTGCCCGAGCCGCGGGCGTATCCGACCAGGGAGTAAGGTCACACATTGTGTAGGTAAACGTCGGATACATTTCTGTTTATGACAATGTCGAAATGGTTGTCGATGTAGGGTTATTTAAGATATCAGGTTATTAAGATATAAGTATATTAGTTATTAAAGCTTGCTAGAAATTACTCAGTTACGGCGCTATACTACACATACCGAGTGCTGTTTTAGAAACATTAAAGTAAAGTGAGCTTTTAAAATTCGAAGTGTTATATTTTTGGCAATTTGAAACTTATTTTGAAAATTATTTCTCTGGTAGCAATATTAAGACCTCTCTATATACCTAATTATACACTAAAAATGTAATTATCATAATCTATTCTGGGCGTGGGCAAACTGATTTACAAAATGTGGCTATTAAATCTTTCTAAAAGCATTTAGACATAAATTCAAAATCTTGAAATGTTGAACTCGACTCTTTTCAATCAATATCCTTCCAATTATATTAATGAGTACAAATCATATTATTAATTAGTTAATTTTAATAACTAAAGCAATTTATCTTCAAGGGAAAAACGTACCTACTCCTAAATAAATAGCCGTTTTCCCCAGCAACTGTGAAAGTTTCGTCTGTAATTAGCAAATCGACTGTATGTATGAACTTCGCCACCCCTCCTTACTTAGGCGGAGTGGGGCAGCACATCGCACAACGCCTGATAAGCCATTTGTCTCTCAATATCCCCGGAAAGACCAGCTTGATCAATGTACGATAGTGTATGCATCGAACTTGAGCAGGGCGCCGCTGATGCGCGCATTTCACACACTCAACCTCATCGCTGAGGATTTAGACCTGTTCTCGTGTGCTCTGAGTAAATTCAAGAGGGTAGCTTTATACATCATTAGATATAGATAATTAAGTATTGTTGGAATTGTGTTGCTTAGCTATTGCATTAGGTAGGTAAACCTGTTATAATAGCTTTAAGTTTTGATAAATAAATAAATAAATAAAACTTACCAAGTCAATCAAAGAAAAAACTTTGAAACATCGTCGGTTTTGCGACAGGTTGTCTAATTCTACCGATATGACGTGATACTTTGTGTGTCCCTGGCGATATTTATATCTTTTATATACTTATCTAGTACTAGTCGCCCGCCCCGGCTTCGCACGGGTTACATTATTGGAGTTTTAGTAAGGATCCCTAATTTATTTGAAAATATATTATAGCCTATGTCACACGGAGACAGTGTAGCTTCCCAACAGTGAAATAATTTTTCAAATCGGTTCAGTAGTTTCGGAGCCTATTCATTACAATCAAACAAACAAATTTTTCCTCTTTATAATATTATATATTAGTATGATGACGACATGTAATATTTTAAAGTACTTTCTAGTGACAAAGGAGTTATCTGCTCATATTGCGATACTGTTTCTGAGAATGTATATCTACTAACATTATTCTCTATTGATAAAAGTAAACACTGTGTTTCTTACTGGCTCTTCTCAATGAAAGCAGCATTCCGAACCGGGGGAGATTCTGAATATTAATAAATGTTTTGCTGCTTAACCTATCTTATAGGAGTAGCAGTGACTAGACTTTATAAAGATACTAAATAAATATTTAGTTTAATTAAAATCTACAAATTACAGAGTTATTAATACGAGTAACTAGGCATATTTTGATTAACCCTGAGAGGGTACCAGTACAATATTTACTAGGAAAAATGAAATTAAGCTGAACATTTTCATGCTTTATTAAGTAATAATAATAATTATCCCTTTTAATTTACCACTCTTGGACGCGCGCCTCCCCTCAGTGAAATTCATAATTTAACAAAAATAAAATTCACAGTCGTTTTAGTTGCCTACCCACCTAAATTAGGGATTTAGCTAATTAATTACCATCCCAGGAGGAGTGTAGAGTATTTTAGTATTGGGATTAGAAAATTGGGCTTTTAAATCATTAAGTACGACTCCGTGATTACATTGCTAATGAAAAAATATAGGCCTACAAAATATTAATTTTGAAGTTACTTCATTATCGGATAATGTTCTAAATAGGATAAAGTTCAAAGATAATTTTATTTTATAACTATATTTACCGTTTAAGTGATAATAATGGGTTTTTTATGTAAATAAGTCGGCAAAGAAGGGTACTTCCTGCCTGAGGTTAAGCAGTAACTGTAGCTTATAAATACTTGCAATACCAATAAAATTGCTCGCACATGGCCGACCTAAGGTAAGTGGGATAGAAGGTGGGGAAGCAAGAGGGGGTTTAGCTTTCGGCAGTCTCACTCATTGTACGAAACGCATCTACTTTACGCTGATCTTCTGTGAGAGGGTGGTACTACCCTGGTTGAGTCACCCCGTACATGAGCTGTAGTCAGGTGGCTACCGCTTGACTCTTCTACCACTTCGAAATTGTGTGAATAACCAAATCGATGATATCGGAACTCCTCGGCCGTGTCAGGTACACTTTTGAACACTTTTGACACGTACCAAATTACACGGCATAATTATTACAAAAGTTAAGCACTTACCATCGTTGAGCAGTGGTTGCACGTCGACGTCGGGCCTCCCCGCCGGACAGAGGGGGAGCGCAGGCGACGGCGTCACGCCTCCACCCTCAGAGTCCACCTGAGACAAGATAAGACATGTCACTATTACAGTTGAACAAGGAACATCTACTCTCCACGGTTCTAGAATAGTGACAACAAGTTACGAACGCTTCAACAGACTGGTGTATAAAATAATGTATACAAGGTGACACATAATGGGTATACTTTTTTTTTCAAAACTTAACTTTGTAATTCTAAAACCATCAGCTTTGGAGGGAACTTGAAAAACAAAAGGTGTTATAGGAATACAGCTGTTGACCAATTTCACAAGTCTACAAAACCTTTAGTACTTCAACTGTCCCACAAAGCCGATAGTTTGAGATTTACAAAGTTAAGTTGCAAAAAAAATAGTATACCCATTTTGTATCACCTAGTATAAAAAACTTTATTCACAGACAATGCTATGGGGGTGATTTTCATGAAAGGCGGAACATTTGATAGTTTATGGCAAGGCTTCTCAACCTTATGCCTGCGGGCCATAATTGCGGACAAACTTTAAATTGCCCGCGCAAGCAAGTTAGAAAATTCCCGACAAGTTTAAAAGTGTTGCAAACCATCAGAGGGAACCGTCGATGGCCGGCTAAAAATTACAGAATCGTGCATCTGGCACGACTGTTAAAAAGTTGGTCAGCCATGGTTTATGGTGTTGAATTGCTTTATCTTCCTCTAACTAGATTCCGATAAAATATCATTGGTCAACAGCTTTTTGACGTATCGTATATTACAGAATTTCGGCAAACGCAAGACTTGTTATTATTCTAAGCGGCATGTTATTAATAATGTTGAAAACAATGTTTTTTTCGGTTATATGGAAGAACGTGCACCCTGGATGTCTCGCAAGCGTGCCTTTCAGTCATAATAGGCTTCTGAAATGATCCCCGTAATAAACTGCTGGAGAGAATATATTGTGATTTTGTAGTATTTTACGAATTTGTGTATTGTCCGTGTAGGAATGCTGTTGGTTGTACATTGAATAGTGTTTCACTAAACACCTTCTTTGTAAGAACATATTCAAAATTTAAGTATAGCAGCCGATTTGGAGACAAAATACAATTTCTGCTGCGAAAAAAAATATTTATCCATATCCTTTCTCTCAAAGTGACGTTATTAAAATTATTTAATAAACGCAAACATTTGTTATTTTCCTACCAATTGGTCGGGCGGATCCCTGTAGCTAGCCTCCCCGCGGGCACAGATTACGGCTCGATGTCCCCGATGGCCCGTCGCGGCATAAGAAATTGCCTCGGCCGGCATTTACTGGAGACGTTTTTGTCATTACTTCCGGAGACCGTTCCATTCGTGGGCAATCTACGGCCACTTCCAAAAGATATTATGAAATTGCTATGGAAATTCTGCTCGAAATTACGAATGAAAAACGTCGCAGGGAAAGAATGGGGGATCGTGCGCTCAATCATTGCTAAATTGGATATCTTTGAGCGTATTGACGTATTTATTCGCCTTTGGATTATTAAGTCAAAATACTGCGCATTAATTTGTCCTTTCAAACAAAAGGATAAGAAGTTATCTCAAGTGGTGGAGCACTTTGGAGACTTGAGGGTAAAAAGGGCAGTTATCGGGCCAAGATCGAGGCTTGTGGTGAACTTTTAATACCTGAATTTCCTCTTATACCAAAGCTCCAAATAAGGTCAAACTACTCACATTCTTACCTGCCTTGTCAGAGATGGCTGCCATTGGCCCAAGTCGTCTCGCGCACCAATCGGTAGCACATCAGTGTCATCGCACTGACCACTACGTTCACAAACAGTACCACGAAGAGAATGTCCAGCAGCCCCTGGAGAACCCTCAAAACGAACATCCCCGACCGTTTCAGAGCAGACACTTGAAGGCTTTGAACAATAATTTGGCGATGTGGTAGCTGATGGAGACGAATGTACGGACAAACGGAAGTAATCTCATGGCTCACGATTTTCGATTCGTCCCTAACGTCACATCACAATATCATAGTAAAACTGTCAATCTTGTGTCAATCTTGACACAATCGTTATGTGCCAAAGAGTTCAGAGCAAAAAAGCATTACTATTTATCGGATCATTTGTGTTTTTCTCAGACTTTTTGGTGATATCGCACAACATGTTATACAAAATTTAAATCGAAGTCAAACTCAAAAATGTATTAATATTTTAATTTGCTTAACCGTAAGTACCAATGATTCAATAACTCCTGTTATTGAATTCCTTTACCCTTAATGTTTACCTTTCATTCCAAATCGGGGATCCAGCCGTTTTTGCGTGAAACACTTGTGAACAAATAAACACACTTACGGATTCATAATACCTATAAGTAAGTAAAGATTATTGCATAAGCAAAATAAAGTACCTACAGAAAATACACTTTAATTACAAGTACTTACAGTGTCGGAATGAATATCACAGCAATTCAAACATTAATTACATAGCGAAAATTGCCGACGGACAATGGCGACAAGGATCAATCTGCAGTAATTATGAATACGCTTCATCGCTTCCATCCGCGTCGCGTGAAACAATAGGGAATCAACACCGAGCGTGTGAGTTGGGAATTTAAACACATGTTATTCGATTTGTAAAAGAACGTTAATTTCAGTTATTATTAAATTCCGGGAGCGGACATGCAATTATGGACTCTCATTAAATAATCTGTGTACGCATACCATATTTCCAATTCTGAGGCGCTCGAGGCTGTAATCACCTGGGTGACCGCTATTGGCATTTACAACGGAGAGCATCTGTTGGCGCTTTGGAGAATACGTAAAACAATTATTCGAATGGACTATCACAACCGGCCTTAAACTCCGACACGGTTACTAACTCGTACATAAGAAGAAAAAGTTGTTGTTTTAACTTGAATTAAAACCTGATTTAAAAAGGAATTACAAAGAGTATTTTCAGACGAGCTGCATCTGGACTGCAAGTCAACTGCAACATAGAACGTGGTTTTTATAGCACCTTTTATGTCAACTCTGGTCCGCTATTATGGATTATTTATTTATTTATTATTCAAGATTAATTTTCTATGGTCAATTGTAGCTGCAAATATTCTCACAAGACTGTGTAAACAAAATTCAATTACACGAATTTCCTCGAAAATGTGCGATGTTTCGAAGCGTAATACCAACTCACTCCTCGGCACAACAATTAAGGACCATTCTCGTAACTCCTTATTGCTACCCATTTTCCATTTTCCGGGCGAAACCCGACGATTTACAGGTCATTTTTGACCCTTCACCAGGGTGCTTTAAATTTATATTCGTAAGTCTCTTCGAGTTAATTAAAGTGAGTATAATACCCCCACGTATTAATTATATAAAAATAATTTTCTCCAAAATATATCGCCATTCAATAGTGCTTCTACAACACGTGTATCGGCCACGTTTTCCCCGCAAAGGTGTCCAATTTGTCCCACCGTCTTCGTCTCTTTGGGTATAATGCGATTTGCCCACCACTTATCGGTATTGCCACATAAACCTAATGCTTATTTTAACCCTTTGTATGCGGCTAGCGTAATAGGATGTCCCACTTTGAACCTTAAACCTTATCTCATTGAAAATATGGGCGACATAAGAGTCTGCAAGGAATGAGTTAATTAATAAATCAATAAAGGACAATTATGGTTTATTACACTTAATGACCATTACTAATTAGTAGAACCCCAACTTTGTCGTATCCATTATAAAAATAAGATATTTAAAGCAACTAGATAAAATTTTATGGGCGAACAAGGTCTTTATCAGAATCTTCCACCGGTTCGGAATGCTTCTTCAGAAGAGCTGGTTAGAACTCAGAGGGCATGCATACGGTTTACCCAGGCACAGATAATGCAAACGTATGCAGATGTCAAATTCAGTCGTTGTCTGTCAAAAATGTATAGATAGAACGGCTTCATCGTGTGAATGATGACTTAGGACTTACTTTCTCAAAAGAAAAAAAAATAGTGATCGCTCCCAGAAATAGCAACACAACACTATAATTATAATTCTAGAATTATCTCTTAGAATCTTCCCTTCCCATATTCTACACAGTACGAAACACATGTGGCTTATTGGATGGGAACATGCTGGTGCTGAACCACTGTAACAATCACGACCAATTAGTAAAGCATAGTGCACATAACGAGGTATTAAACAGTGGTCGACGTCGATCAGCGGCACGGCCGACGCATATTTCCGAGGCGAGTTTAATTTCCGGCGCTCGTGGGAACGCGCCTTTATGAGATATTCATGGATTACCGACAATTGTGCTATTTCTAATACGTGTTTGTGATGACGTGTCGCCCTGAAATATCTTAGGACAAGGTGAGGTTGCGTCAAAAATGAAGGTTGTTTTGGCACTTACTCTGTAGATTAAATATATGAAAATCCGTCAAATGATGTAGGTATAATATCCGTAAAAATTAGGTAACCTTACCGGATTACCATGATATACTATGATACAAGACTACCGTAATATAGATAAGCAATGTTGTGATGAAACATGCGCGTCTTGCGAAAAATACGTAAAGTTCGCGAACCCGCACATTGAGGAATTCTGCGTGGTGGTGGATGTTATTTATTACGACGGCTATAACTTATACTCTTCCACATAAGGTTCAGAGTTCTCTCGACATTTCTTATATCAAAGATGAAGAGCGACTGCTTGGAAACTTTTATTTTGTGGATACATCGATCTCTTTCCTCAGCGGTTGCCATATTAACATAATTGTCTATTGTACATCCTTAAAGCTTAAGTACGGGCAACACTTGAGAACATGATACTGAAGTACCTACAAAGTAGTATTATAATTGGGTGACTGTGTTTGTAACTCAAGCCTCCTTGACTTAGGGGGAGGCTTACCTGTTATCATATTGCTCATGAAGTTAGTCTCACCAATCTAGATTGATAAATAAAAATAATGAAATGTTCCCACGAACAGTGTCAAGATTTGTGTTAAGATATGATTGGTGTTTTTGTCTTGCGATATTCACAATTCATCTCCACCTTTTATAAGTACCAACAGTATTACGGCCGCGTAATACTCTTGGTACTTATAATAGGTACTGTGAAATATCACCAACAAAATGGCCAATATCAGAGTATTCAACAAATAAGGCTGTCCGAAAACACGAAACAAGTCATTACCATATCCCTAAAAGTGTTTGGAAGAACAAACAGACAGACAGTACGCTCCAGAGCCCGCGCCGTCATGAAATATTCATTAGGTTAGCTGAAAAAGTTATCGCAACGCAATTCGTTCGGTGGAAATCTGCGAAGCCGCAGGTATGACGATTAGACCGTATTTTGTGAACCTGAAAATGGTTTATTTCACTTTGACTATACCATAACTGACCATAGTAGAAATTCGTCAGTTGTTTATTGTTCACGTGACTTTCTTCCTATATTCCATTCTCTGTAAGTCAGAGATTCTCAAACAACTCCACCTCCGTTCTATATATCGAAAAATATAATGCCTATCTCTCATGGTAGTCGTAAAAAAATTAAAAATAATAATTGTTTGATTTATTAATATTTAGGACCCACAGCGGCCAGTATAAATGTTTTCAGCGCCCATAGGAGATCGGTATTCCCTCCGTTGAGAACCTCTGTTTTAATGCAATTGTCCATGATTTTGTCACTATCCTAATCCTGATTGCATCAATAAATTCTAACGAAGCAGAATTTTCTTAATCACAATTTACTTCCCTCAATCAAATGTCCATGAACAATTTTACTGAATATTTACCTATATTATATTCCCTTCTCGTTGCTCGGTCAAAAGCAACGATTCAACGGGCTCAACGTGTCAACGCTGGAGCCTTAATAATTGCGCCGCGGTGACCCTATATCACACCTTCCTTTATCAATGGTTATATCGCTTTTGAATTTTGAACCTATTAATGGGCAGACTCATAATAAGTCTGACGTAATTGGACAGTGGAAACGGAAATGCGAAATTGATTTTAAATTAAAAAGGAACAATGCTGTTTAAACATCATTATTTTGAGAACAATTCCTGTTTTGAATTCTTTTATTTCTGTATTTTGCTCTTTTAAAACTCGGCTGGAACATTGTCTGTTGCTGGCTTTGTTGCTGGCATCATTCAGATTGAAAAAAGCACCGCATATTTTCAGGCGCTTTTGTTTCAGTTATGAAACGTTTAGGGGTCTATCATGATAGTTACTTTGAGAATATTAATTAAAAATCATACTGAGGGTCTTTTACAAGAAATTAATTAAAATAAGACCGTATTTCCATAAAAAATAAACGAATTCCCAGTTTTTTGTTCATTTTATTTTCATCTCTTATAATTTGATTTAATCTAATAAAATAAATAGTTATAAAAAATCTTGCAAACACCGATGCATCATTAAAGGTATAAAACACACATTCTTATATCCAGCTTCCCCACAAGCATATCATGTAATATTTACAAGAGTACAATTTGTCCACGGTTAGCCGAAACTTTGTAGTGTTATTAACTGCATTTAATTAGAAACGGCAAGAGTTGGCAACTCCGGATCACTGGCGACCACACTCGGAACTTAGCGGAGTTAGGGTTAGTTTACACGAGGCTTGCGTTAATATTCTATGGTCTACACAGTGCTGATAAACTACACACCTAGTTTTAGTTTAGTTCTATTCTCTGAAGTGAGACAGTGAAGACAATGTTTTAGCTATATATTTTGGACTTGGGCTATATATTTTAGTTTTTTTAATGTCACTGTGTAAGGTTCTTTCCGCACACTCCATATTTCTAAGTCTAGCCAAATGGTAAATTGACTGCGAACTCAATATTAGTCTAAACTGTTCAGCCATGGGCGTAAGAGGGCGGGTTTTGAACACAAACATCATGGAACACACTGATGACGTGTTATGACCACAAAACATTAAATAATCGCTGTATAACCTTTTTCATCAAATTCACAAGTGCTGAAATTCAGGTCTGGCTACGGTAAAGTTCGACCGCATAAAGCCCGCACTCTCTCGAACTTCAGACACTCATGAAGTATGCGAGAGTTTTTCCATCAGTAAAATTGTGCTGATAATTTGGCCCTTTCTCATGTTCGGGCTTCAGTTCTGCCGGGGCAGGTGTAAGTAATTATTTCTGGTGTCGAAAGTTTGCCTTTGAGAACATTTATTGGTATCCTTGATCCACGCAATGTGTCCTGCCGGCAGACATTCTGCGACTTTACATTCATATGGTGGCCTTTTCGACGATGTTTTTTCAACTAGTGCTGTAAAAAAGTGTAAAAAGTAATTTACTTACTTCGAGGCAATTCAAGGATTTTATTAACGCGTTTTTTCATGTTTTAATATTCTAATTTCTACAGTTTTTTTTTTATATGACTATATGTTGTTGGCCAGAGTGGCCATAACAACTTCACCCGGACAGAGGGCGAGCGCAAGTGCGCTCCAGCCAGAGGGGCAGGGGGGCAGCTAGCTCAAGGGCGCCACAAGGTACACGACCTCGGCTTGGGCCGCTGCCAAGAGAGGTGGCGAGGGTAAATCTACCACCGGATCGGAACGCGACCTCGACTGAGAAAATTTCTACAGTGTTCAGTCTCAAATAGGTTCTCTCTCCTTTTAATAGTATAGCTATTGTCAAAAAGAATAGTAGAAAATATTTTCCTCATTCGCTCGTCGGAGGCTCGAGTGGAAACTCGGCCATCTATTTATTTCCAATGTTTGTATGGAAATTTCCAGTCGGACGGGCATTGTTTTATTTATCCCCAAATAAACCGTTTCCTTTGAAACCCATCGCGTCATGATGCCGCCAGCAAAATGTTTCCTTTTTCGATAGCACATTTAATCTGGTATATTATTTAAATTTATTTTCAGGCGCCTATATTCCCTTACTCCTGTAGGCAAAGGTTTACTTTTTAACGCCCACAAAGACTCTGATAACTGTTCGTGGGCACTGGTCCGCCCACTTTCCTCTTGATAACATTGTTCTTTAACTTTCTATTCATTTAATTGGTACAGAAGGTATCCAGCCCGAAGCAATTACCTACACATTTTTCATTTCTACCTTTTTACATTGAACTACTGTACCTATGCACATCTCATTAAGCTAGCGTTCTTATTTAAATACCTAATTAATAGCGAAATATAATTAGCTTGGCAATATTTAATTAATTGTGTATTATCGTCTATTGGCAATGGTGTGTTTCTGAGAATGTGCACAAAGTTTTTAAACATTGAGTTGCTTGCCGGATCTTTTCAGTGGAGGCGGTATTCCGACCCAATGGCACATTCTCACTATTCATAGGTAATTTGTTGGCTTACATGAATAAAAAGAAAGGAATGCTTTAAATTAGATTTTTTATTCCCGATGTATTGCTTCAAAATGCTGAAACCAAGACGAATGAAAGGCCAAAAATCAAACGGCGCTGTTTAATAGCTCCATCAGTCGAGGGTTCCCCTCCGAGCATCCATCACGACCAGCACAAAGGACCCCGGCAGCGGCCTCGCGAATTAATGAATAGAGGTGAGCTTAAATAAGATTACAGACGTGAACAAACCGTTGAACGGTCTCATTTGTTTAGCTTCCTGATCCACGGGAGGAGCTGAGGCGGACTACAAGAAGGTAAGGTTAGTTTGTTGCAGGCTCGAAGCCACGGACAATATAAAATGATTGAGGTCACATAACGGTTCCCCAACAACTTGGAATCGGTTACCCCTTTAGACCCAAAACTTGTTTTTTAATTTACACACTAAACCTAAAGTTGGAGATTGCTCCGGCATTCCCAAATAAGTTTGATTTTAATTTTGAAAATCTGAATACATATTTAAATACTTGTGTGTTATTAATTCACAACTAGATTTAGGTATTTAAATTAGAAATCTGTGTGAGGTGTGCAATAGTACATTTTTACCCTTAGGAATGAAAGTAGGGGTTTGGCGCCCGAGCGTAGCAAGTGCGCCAATAGTTCGAGGATCAAAGTAAGTCACCAGAGGCACAGGAACACAGTGCTTTACATTACGAATACAAGGAAATCTATATTTCTAATTTATCTGGGGGTAGTTCTTGGGCGATGGAATGAAGCTTCTGTATAACGTCAGCCGCCTCATTCAACTGCAGGGGAATGGGAATCGAATATTACTAAGAGTTTCTGCCCGCGACTTCGTCCGCATAGACTTAAGTAAAGTAAGTATTCTATGTGCTCGTATAAAAGAAAGTCGTATTAGTTACACTATTTATAACTCGAGAACGGCTGAACCGATTTGGCTGAAAATTGGTTGGGCGGTAGCTTAGAACCAGGAGAAGGTTATAGGATACTTTTATCCCGTTCCAGTGGAACTTGACATAAAGCGTCAAAACGTGATATTAATAAAAGCCAAGAACTTTATACATAACACTGGATGTTTTAACACGAACAATGTTTTGAAGCTAAGAAATATGACCTTGAATAACGTCACGTGTTTGTTGCTTCTCTCTTTAGGGTGACAACATCGGATCTCAAGTTTATGACTGACGGTTTCGGGCCCATATTAATAAATCAATATCAAGTCTGAGAGAGCGATCTTAGAAATGTCAATGTTTCTTATGTCATACCAGTACAAAATGACATATCAAAAGCGCAGTCAAGATCGTTACAAGACATATGTGTTAACAATGTACACTGCTTATTAGATGCTACGCATATTTTAAAGTTTACTAGAAATGTCTGATTATAGGTAGAGTACAATTTAAACAAAAATCTAATAATAATAACAATTGTATCTCTAAATCAGATCATTTCAATAATGATTCGTATGTCATGCATGTTGTCTTATTATACAATTACATACAGGTACACTGGAAGATTACAATGGCAGTATAACATGAACGATGGGATAACTCACTCTAAATTTGTGAACTCACAAGTGTTGACGGGTAGTGTACGTAAACCAAATTAGATATTGAATTGAATGTCCATACACGAAGGTGCGGCTAGCAGGAGTAGCGTCACTAGCAGGAGCAGCGTCACTAGTACGCACATACAATATGGATAAATGAATATAGATAATGAATAATTTAATATTTAGCATTCTTCAATTCCTGACGCGATACAATGGCACAATGGTACGTGTGCAGTCACACGACGCGGCGCGGCACTGGCTCTGTGGGTCCCACTCCGTCACCATCTGTGTTGTATCACCTTCATCTTATGAGGATTGCAAAACTCCCGCCTAATATCATAACACGGTGAACCGCCCTGTAAAAACTCCCCGGAAGGTTGTAGCTGGTTGCAGTGACGTCGATCTAGTTCATAAAGGTTTGCCCTTTTGGTTCTCATTGCGGTCACATTAACAACGCCGGACGGAAATGACATTTAAATTTATTAAAGAACTTCACATGGTGCAATTGAAAGAAGGGTTAAAATTGTCCAAAAAGTTATAGGTGGACATGTCAACTATCATAGTATAAAAATAAATACATATATGTACGTCTTGCAGCGCAGACACTCAGTTCTTCTGTCGCTGATGCTATTGATTTCTTGTGCAACAGTGGTGATCCCAATTCCAGTGGAAGTGAAGCTACCACAAAACTTATTAGAATAGTAAATAGATTGTTTGATGATAATGAATAGTCATGTTATCATGACTTTTCTAATCTTAATCACATCACACCTGATTTTTGTATTGTATTGTTATTAAATGTGTTTGTTATTGCTATTACTGGAACATATTTTTAAAGAAAGAAGAAGAATCAATAATTTATAAAGCTTCCAAGTCACTGCAATCAAAAGATACAACCATTTAAGTCACATCACATGTGTTGATACGCGTTACAAACTCACTGATCATAAACAAGTAAAAAAAAATGAAACAAGCCAGTGAAACCATTTCCAAAATTACTTAAAATTTAAAAATATAAATATGCGGTATGTATCAGCTAATATATTTCAGCTATCTGTGGAAGTCCCATCAAAATCGGTCCAGCCGTTTCGGAGATTACCCGGAACAAACCGCTTCAACCCGCTTTTTTGTTACCTATGTACTGTACGAGTATGTACTTGCATATGGATTTAGTGAAAAGGTGTTATTTTGATATTACAAACAGGCACTCAAAAAAACCCAACCGGCATTCGAGCTTACGCGCGTTCTCTGCGTGACGGTCTAACTGTCACTAACTCACAGCGCGGTACCAGTGCGAGCAAGTATGCGAGCCGAACGCCGCGCCGGCTCGGCTCCTGCCTAGGGTCGAAGTGTGCAGGGGGCAAAGTTAGGTATACGCACCCGTCATAAAATAGGTACCCATTGTGATTGTGGTACTTATAAACTTAGCACAATCACAATATATGGTGGGGACTCATATAAGTGTAATAAGATGATATTTTTGACTTTGGAACATATGATTAGTATAATACTTATGTATCCTTCCTTACTCAGAAAATCTGAAATACAGTGAGATGATGGTCACCCTTCTTAGGTCAAATGTTCATGTAAAAACTAAATGAATATAGTACGAAAAGTACAACATAAACTGTTATATCATTAATCAATAGCCGCACAATACTAATAATAATCATTTATTGATGTTTTATTATGTCTCCCATTAAAAATAATATAAATATGGTTAAATACGGTGACTAGCGTAAAATACAATTACCCGTGTAACTTAATGTTTGAGTTTGGTATCCATACACTTCTGCAATTTTGCACAACACAATACATCGTTTAAATTACAAGAATACACTTTTATTTAAGCATTAAACTAATTTAAAAATGCGAAGTGCTTGAAAATCTTTGACAGTTTGGCCATAGTGTCAAATTGAGTGTTCTATCAGTGTTGCTAAATTATTAAAATAACAGCTACCGACAATCAGAAAAGTGAACGGTTGTTATATTTTTTGGTTTTCTATATAAAAATAAATACTGAAGTCAAAAGAGGATTCTCAAATTGACGCATATGTAATATGTAAATAAAATCCATAAAAAAACAGACACAAAACCATGGACTTGCGAAATCTTGGCTTATCACACGTTAGTTTGGGTATTTTTTTATGTTTATCATGGCAATTTCAGATGAAGTGTGAGAGGGTCAGAGCATATGTATGTATGTAAAAAAACCTGTCTTCACTCCATAGTTCTACGTGATATCTCCAGTGGTATTCTAAGCTTCTTGATAAAAGCCAATGACAGCAAAAAAAAAAATGAATCAAAAATAAGTCTAGCAGTTGATTATTTAAAAATGGTATAAAAAAGGGAACTAATAGCTAAACTGTAGTCTATAGTTAAATATGGTTGAACATTTTTGATAATTTGAAGTTGACAGTTGATCTGTCAGTTTCGAATTTCTAATGCGTCCAAGACAATCTGATCTTTCGCGACAAAGCCGTAATGCAACTAGGATTCGAAACATTGCGAATGAAAGAACTGAAGAAGAACAAGAATTTTGAAGTGAAGAGCGCCGCGGTAGCATGGCTCGAATTCGTGCTTCTCAATAACAAGAGCAAAGAGAGGTAGCCCGTGAAACGGCTCGGTTGGCAATGAGGAATCGTCGAGCAATCCTCAGAAATCAAGAACTAGATAACTTTCGACGCACAAGAAGAAATTCATCAAGTACTGATTGTGGCATGTTCACGGGTCGGAAGACCATCAGCGTTATTTGTTCTTGCGCCTGATAATAAAACGAAAAATGTAGTCTATCACAAGGTTCTTCAATGTAGAGTGCAAACGAAGCACCAAAATACATGGCAAAGATATTGTTACATAAAATACACAAGCCAGAGGCCCCGCTGCGTCCCATTGTAAGCCAGATTGACACACCAACATACAGTCTAGCCCAGCACTTAGCGAAGGTGCTCTCACTACTAAGGCACAAACAAAGGATTCATAACATTTTGTAAGTGAGATTAAACATATACATCATGCTAACAATGAAACCATGGTCAGTTTTGATGTTCAGTCTTTGTTTACGTGCCTACGTGTAGCAGACTGCATCACAATAGTATCAAAGAAGCTAGAAGAGAACAACATGCCAGAGGAATATGCTGAACTCTTAAGACATTGCCTCACATCCGGGTATCTGTTGTGGAATGAACAGTTCTACAAGCAAGTAGATGATGTAGCGATGGGCTACCCTGTTTCTTCCGTTGTCGCCGATATATATACATCATTTCAAGCAAATAGTTGTCAGACACTATGAGCAGAAGTCTAACACGTCAGTCCCCCGTGACCATGGCTGCTGTAAAGCAACCGAAACTTCGAGAAAATAAAAAAGGAAATAAACGCGATAAAATCTGTATAATAGTTTTATTTGAATACATGGCCAAGAAATAATCTTTATATTAGTATTTTAATATAAATATTTAATTAATCATTTTTTAAATCAGCAAATTTATAGCCTCAATGGCGAAACAAAGTTTGCCGGGACAGCTAGTTAAAAATAAAAACAGGAATTAGCTACAGAAAAAATGAGTGATCAAGGAAGTGTGAACAATACTCTACAACTCGAAAAAACAAATTATAATCAGATTGCCGCCTATTTTGCTTTTTTTCCCGTTGGCCGACCTGGTTCAATAGAAATGTCAATATATAACTAGTTTTTTTAATAATTTGACAACTGTTAGTTGAAAGTGATTTTCCCTAGGGCTCAAAAGTATTACTTTCAACCCGCTCCTCAGGCAACTTCAGACCTACTTTCCGAGTGTGAGTAATGAAAAGTTTATTTTTAAAATTTCCTCGTGGGTCTCATACAATTGTTGTTGCAGCAGTGGAGTTTGTCTTTCAAAGTAAACCTACTCAACTACAATATAATTATAATATAATAATTTAGCCCATTTGACGTCCCACTCCTGGGCACGGGCCTCCCCTCGACACGACGGGGATTTAGGCCATAATCCACCATGCTGGCCCAGTGCGGGTTGGCGGATTAACATGTCTTTCGAAAATTGGTTAGATCTTCTAAGACATGCAGGTTTCCTCACGATGTTTTCCTTTACCGTAAGCAAGTGATAATCATATATAAATTATGATTCGCACATAGAATAATAACAATTGTATCTCTAAATCAGATCATTTCAATAATGATTCGTATGTCATGCATGTTGTCTTATTATACAATTACATACAGGTACACTGGAAGATTACAATGGCAGTATAACATGAACGATGGGATAACTCACTCTAAATTTGTGAACTCACAAGTGTTGACGGGTAGTGTACGTAAACCAAATTAGATATTGAATTGAATGTCCATACACGAAGGTGCGGCTAGCAGGAGTAGCGTCACTAGCAGGAGCAGCGTCACTAGTACGCACATACAATATGGATAAATGAATATAGATAATGAATAATTTAATATTTAGCATTCTTCAATTCCTGACGCGATACAATGGCACAATGGTACGTGTGCAGTCACACGACGCGGCGCGGCACTGGCTCTGTGGGTCCCACTCCGTCACCATCTGTGTTGTATCACCTTCATCTTATGAGGATTGCAAAACTCCCGCCTAATATCATAACACGGTGAACCGCCCTGTAAAAACTCCCCGGAAGGTTGTAGCTGGTTGCAGTGACGTCGATCTAGTTCATAAAGGTTTGCCCTTTTGGTTCTCATTGCGGTCACATTAACAACGCCGGACGGAAATGACATTTAAATTTATTAAAGAACTTCACATGGTGCAATTGAAAGAAGGGTTAAAATTGTCCAAAAAGTTATAGGTGGACATGTCAACTATCATAGTATAAAAATAAATACATATATGTACGTCTTGCAGCGCAGACACTCAGTTCTTCTGTCGCTGATGCTATTGATTTCTTGTGCAACAGTGGTGATCCCAATTCCAGTGGAAGTGAAGCTACCACAAAACTTATTAGAATAGTAAATAGATTGTTTGATGATAATGAATAGTCATGTTATCATGACTTTTCTAATCTTAATCACATCACACCTGATTTTTGTATTGTATTGTTATTAAATGTGTTTGTTATTGCTATTACTGGAACATATTTTTAAAGAAAGAAGAAGAATCAATAATTTATAAAGCTTCCAAGTCACTGCAATCAAAAGATACAACCATTTAAGTCACATCACATGTGTTGATACGCGTTACAAACTCACTGAACATAAACAAGTAAAAAAAAATGAAACAAGCCAGTGAAACCATTTCCAAAATTACTTAAAATTTAAAAATATAAATATGCGGTATGTATCAGCTAATATATTTCAGCTATCTGTGGAAGTCCCATCAAAATCGGTCCAGCCGTTTCGGAGATTACCCGGAACAAACCGCTTCAACCCGCTTTTTTGTTACCTATGTACTGTACGAGTATGTACTTGCATATGGATTTAGTGAAAAGGTGTTATTTTGATATTACAAACAGGCACTCAAAAAAACCCAACCGGCATTCGAGCTTACGCGCGTTCTCTGCGTGACGGTCTAACTGTCACTAACTCACAGCGCGGTACCAGTGCGAGCAAGTATGCGAGCCGAACGCCGCGCCGGCTCGGCTCCTGCCTAGGGTCGAAGTGTGCAGGGGGCAAAGTTAGGTATACGCACCCGTCATAAAATAGGTACCCATTGTGATTGTGGTACTTATAAACTTAGCACAATCACAATATATGGTGGGGACTCATATAAGTGTAATAAGATGATATTTTTGACTTTGGAACATATGATTAGTATAATACTTATGTATCCTTCCTTACTCAGAAAATCTGAAATACAGTGAGATGATGGTCACCCTTCTTAGGTCAAATGTTCATGTAAAAACTAAATGAATATAGTACGAAAAGTACAACATAAACTGTTATATCATTAATCAATAGCCGCACAATACTAATAATAATCATTTATTGATGTTTTATTATGTCTCCCATTAAAAATAATATAAATATGGTTAAATACGGTGACTAGCGTAAAATACAATTACCCGTGTAACTTAATGTTTGAGTTTGGTATCCATACACTTCTGCAATTTTGCACAACACAATACATCGTTTAAATTACAAGAATACACTTTTATTTAAGCATTAAACTAATTTAAAAATGCGAAGTGCTTGAAAATCTTTGACAGTTTGGCCATAGTGTCAAATTGAGTGTTCTATCAGTGTTGCTAAATTATTAAAATAACAGCTACCGACAATCAGAAAAGTGAACGGTTGTTATATTTTTTGGTTTTCTATATAAAAATAAATACTGAAGTCAAAAGAGGATTCTCAAATTGACGCATATGTAATATGTAAATAAAATCCATAAAAAAACAGACACAAAACCATGGACTTGCGAAATCTTGGCTTATCACACGTTAGTTTGGGTATTTTTTTATGTTTATCATGGCAATTTCAGATGAAGTGTGAGAGGGTCAGAGCATATGTATGTATGTAAAAAAACCTGTCTTCACTCCATAGTTCTACGTGATATCTCCAGTGGTATTCTAAGCTTCTTGATAAAAGCCAATGACAGCAAAAAAAAAAATGAATCAAAAATAAGTCTAGCAGTTGATTATTTAAAAATGGTATAAAAAAGGGAACTAATAGCTAAACTGTAGTCTATAGTTAAATATGGTTGAACATTTTTGATAATTTGAAGTTGACAGTTGATCTGTCAGTTTCGAATTTCTAATGCGTCCAAGACAATCTGATCTTTCGCGACAAAGCCGTAATGCAACTAGGATTCGAAACATTGCGAATGAAAGAACTGAAGAAGAACAAGAATTTTGAAGTGAAGAGCGCCGCGGTAGCATGGCTCGAATTCGTGCTTCTCAATAACAAGAGCAAAGAGAGGTAGCCCGTGAAACGGCTCGGTTGGCAATGAGGAATCGTCGAGCAATCCTCAGAAATCAAGAACTAGATAACTTTCGACGCACAAGAAGAAATTCATCAAGTACTGATTGTGGCATGTTCACGGGTCGGAAGACCATCAGCGTTATTTGTTCTTGCGCCTGATAATAAAACGAAAAATGTAGTCTATCACAAGGTTCTTCAATGTAGAGTGCAAACGAAGCACCAAAATACATGGCAAAGATATTGTTACATAAAATACACAAGCCAGAGGCCCCGCTGCGTCCCATTGTAAGCCAGATTGACACACCAACATACAGTCTAGCCCAGCACTTAGCGAAGGTGCTCTCACTACTAAGGCACAAACAAAGGATTCATAACATTTTGTAAGTGAGATTAAACATATACATCATGCTAACAATGAAACCATGGTCAGTTTTGATGTTCAGTCTTTGTTTACGTGCCTACGTGTAGCAGACTGCATCACAATAGTATCAAAGAAGCTAGAAGAGAACAACATGCCAGAGGAATATGCTGAACTCTTAAGACATTGCCTCACATCCGGGTATCTGTTGTGGAATGAACAGTTCTACAAGCAAGTAGATGATGTAGCGATGGGCTACCCTGTTTCTTCCGTTGTCGCCGATATATATACATCATTTCAAGCAAATAGTTGTCAGACACTATGAGCAGAAGTCTAACACGTCAGTCCCCCGTGACCATGGCTGCTGTAAAGCAACCGAAACTTCGAGAAAATAAAAAAGGAAATAAACGCGATAAAATCTGTATAATAGTTTTATTTGAATACATGGCCAAGAAATAATCTTTATATTAGTATTTTAATATAAATATTTAATTAATCATTTTTTAAATCAGCAAATTTATAGCCTCAATGGCGAAACAAAGTTTGCCGGGACAGCTAGTTAAAAATAAAAACAGGAATTAGCTACAGAAAAAATGAGTGATCAAGGAAGTGTGAACAATACTCTACAACTCGAAAAAACAAATTATAATCAGATTGCCGCCTATTTTGCTTTTTTTCCCGTTGGCCGACCTGGTTCAATAGAAATGTCAATATATAACTAGTTTTTTTAATAATTTGACAACTGTTAGTTGAAAGTGATTTTCCCTAGGGCTCAAAAGTATTACTTTCAACCCGCTCCTCAGGCAACTTCAGACCTACTTTCCGAGTGTGAGTAATGAAAAGTTTATTTTTAAAATTTCCTCGTGGGTCTCATACAATTGTTGTTGCAGCAGTGGAGTTTGTCTTTCAAAGTAAACCTACTCAACTACAATATAATTATAATATAATAATTTAGCCCATTTGACGTCCCACTCCTGGGCACGGGCCTCCCCTCGACACGACGGGGATTTAGGCCATAATCCACCATGCTGGCCCAGTGCGGGTTGGCGGATTAACATGTCTTTCGAAAATTGGTTAGATCTTCTAAGACATGCAGGTTTCCTCACGATGTTTTCCTTTACCGTAAGCAAGTGATAATCATATATAAATTATGATTCGCACATAGATTTCGAAAAATCCAGAGGTGCGAGCCGGGGTTTGAACCCAAGACCTGGTTGCCCGCAAGACGCGTGCTTTTTAACCAATCGGATATCACAGCTACTATATAATATAATTATACAATGTAAAAAGATTTCAATAAAACCAAGCCATTTACTACTCAGCAACCAATTTAAGTTTCCAAATGAATCGGTTTTGTGTTTAATTTCAATTTTATAACTATTCTCAAGTAAGGCATAAAATAGTAAACCAATTTAAAATCCTATTTAACACCCCATTTAGATTTTCGCAACGCCATTCTGTTGAAATGCCACAACTGAAGTTTTTAAAACGTGTTTAAGTCCGTTTCCACTTCAATCTAATATTGATCGTTCAATTTGTATCTAATGGGAGCAGTTTTGACTCAATGAAGTTGAAATGACCGCCGCAAACGCTGGGAATTTGAAGCTTTACTTTCATTTGGTGGCGCGGAGTGGCATTGAGTACATTTGTAGATATTTTATTATGTGACCTTTCATAGTAAATGCACCGAAAAAACATTAAAACAAAATAACATTCAATACTTAGTAATTTCGATATCACCGTGTAAAGAGGCTTTATAGGTATTTTATAAATAAATGGAGCCTTTCTCTATGAGAATGTCAAGTTATTAAATATTTAAAAGGCATAGTTCGTACAAAGTAGACCAGTAAAGTAGGTATTTTTGTTTTGCTTATTATTGTTATATGGTTTTCTTAAATTTTAAATCACTCCAGAATTTTATGAAAAACTAATTTATTTTCACTCATAATGAATTTATAACCGAAGGCCATGACGTGTCAGCAACGTTTAAATTGATGAATATCCGGGCCCGGATATGACGTGAATTCTATTAAAATCTCACATGGCAACACAAATTGTTAAAACTTTTCAATATTTATTTATAATTTAATACGTTTTAAAATGTTGTAGGTACCTACTTTTGGTGCATGGCAATTCTGATTTCATTTATCAGATTAAATAAGTATAGCCATACTAATTGCATGGTTCCAAGCACCGCAACGCTTATACTGGTGTGCCAAGTGTCTATGCTTAAACACTAGTACAAAAGTTTCCGAAACACTAGTTTCACATGAACTCACACTCTCCAATGGCAGTTAACAGCAACTAACAGTTAATAAAACCGCATGTTTGCAGAATAAACATTATAGTTAGGAACGTCTTTCAGTTGTTTCAGGCTTCTATCTCAATAGTTCTGGTACAAGCCTCAGCTTATTTAACTTAAAACAATCTCAATGTTATATTCTGCAAGCATTGTTCTACCTCGAGAGTCCCCGGGGTGACCTGCTGTGGCCGGAACTAAGTGAATAAGTCTACTTTATTCTAGATTTAAGGACCCATTACTGAGATGAGCTATATTATTCAAGGGGCTTGGAAAAATGGTAAAATATCACTAAATAAATAATCCCTGAACGTGTACGTCTGTCTTCTCAGATAGTGTTATAAGCAAAAGTCATTTGTATCAAGTAGTCAAAGTATAAGTTCCAGTAAACCAATCGACAACGCTATCTTTATACTGTTTCGCGTCTTTATTATTACAGAATCCACTTGTGAAAAGAAATCAACCGCCATGATTGGTTATTGTCGTGCCCTCATGAGTAAGATGAGTACCTATAATACTGAGCTGAGCTTTTACTGTAACACGTTTGCGAAGGTAAACAAATATAAAATGCGAGTTACGAAAACATGTTTGTTTGTTAAAAAATCTCATTTAAGAATCAAACTGTCTCGTTATTTACATTATTTGAAAAGTAATTGAAAAAATTTCCATGTCAGGACCACAAATATATAATTATTTTTGATGGTCTGGACAAGCGGCCATTCACACAGTTAACCCGGCACCGATAATTATTTTACTGTACATTTTACTATATCCAGATGTCAATACGGTCATTGTGTCAAAATTGTAACGACCAACCGTTGTCGCCGTCCTCGTGTGAATGATCGCCTATTTTTTGTAATTGCTGGACAGTATAGTAATGAAATTTTGTGAAAATAAGCGCTACTAACGGTGAATGTAATCGAGAGGTTTCCTAGTACAAGCATAGTACTTAATCTTGTTTATTAAATAAAAAAAAGCAATATAACAAGGAACGGCAAAGTCTACTGAGTCTGAGGAAACGCCAGCAACATTAAACATCTTCAATTAAATATCATCTCGTGCTCATCACCTTGCTGCTTCATTCCCCGCGTCGTGGAAAAAATGGCCGAGAGCAGCTCAGTTGGCCTGATCCCTAGATTATTGAAATGAACCCGATGCTCTACCGGAGAGTCCGGAATGAAATTGCTTTCCGACTTCCTGATTTTCTAGGAATCCGTACTTTGAATCGGACAAATGAATAGAACAGTAGAACAACAAACTCAAACCCATTATCTGAGACATTAGTTTTTGTTCTTGTTCAAGACCGTTGGGGTAATAAGTTATACATTTGAATTATTTAATTACGCATATTATTCGGTTAATAATGATGGTTTATCGTAATTAAATATTTAGACCTTGTTAAAATTAAAATTTAACATATTTTATTAATATTGTACAATGGAGAAAAATGGAGGCCATCTTATAAATCAAAACAATATTTAATTTTAGATGTCTGCTGGTTCTAGTTTTCCCTTTTTTGGGGATTTACCACAAAATAATTAAACAGAACTCTTCGCAATTGCACCCGATTCGCACTTGGCTTTTTTCCTTCCATATTGGTATCTATCTGTCGGTCGCTCGTGGCCACAATGTCGACTGTTCGATTACGTCAGTTAATTAAAGTGTAATCAGGCGGCGACCGATGCAGTTGGGCTTCAATCTGAAATAATTCCTGGATAACGACAATCCAATTTTACGAACCGGTCGTCGTGTGATAAATTTATTAAGAAAATAAACTTTGCTATCTTTGTCTCCCGCTTTGTATTGAAAAGTAGTCGTTATATACTTTTGAACTCCTATTTTAAACAGTTTTTTTCTGATATCGGACACAATTTTTGTAGCGGTTTTGAAAGACCCTCTGAGGGTCAAATCTTCATTGGAGGCCGAAGTAAATCCTAGCTTAGAAGAATGACGGATGGGATTGTGTTGTGAGCCACAGCTTACCCCCTTGGAAAGTACAAGACCGATGTTACTTACCTTTATCCTAAAAAAGGGCGATACTGTAATCGGCGTATCGATTACGATTCATTGCCGTTTGATAGTGATCGAGCTAGGCGAGTCGTGAACCGAGGAGCGACCGATTCGATTAACTTTGGACGATTCGAATTAAAAGTTTTGGAGAATTGTATTTTAATCTTTGACTCAAAAAGAGCCGAGACTTTATAATTATTAATCTCCCTCCGCACTTTTAACTATTTATCGAACGTCTCTGGTTTGCACAGACGTTAGATGTACACTGAACTTTATTGCTTTCTCTATATTTTAACGAATAAAATAGAGACAACC
This sequence comes from Notodonta dromedarius, assembly GCA_905147325.1. Lineage (NCBI taxonomy): Eukaryota > Metazoa > Arthropoda > Insecta > Lepidoptera > Notodontidae > Notodonta > Notodonta dromedarius. The sequence continues at coordinate 13,468,878 of LR990160.1, forward strand.
AACAACATACATACATTGATGTAAATGTTGCGTCAGTGCAAACAAGCAATAGGTGTTAGTACGCACAAATTGGGGAAGTAAAACATGTAAGTGTTTATTACTTTTCTATCAAATTTTTTTTAGTATTGATGAGTTGTGGTTGTGATAGGTACTTATAGCTAGATATTAATTTTTAAATAACATACTTCAATAAATAAACTTATCTAATCAGTCTTGTCTTTGTGAAATGGTGGTATGAATGCTGGCTGCTTCCACCCTGAATCGTCAAGCAGATTTCAGCGAGGAATGGCAAGTAGACCTATAACTCTACCAAGCATAATGGGAAAATTGTTCGTTGAGGGTTACTGGTTGAGAACTCAAGGGCGATTCAAAAGAGAGGAGGGGTGTCATGGGGGTCAGATTTGATTCTAATTTTGAATCCTGACTAGAAGGCTTGATTCACCCTTGTAAGAACATACAGTTTTCAAGTATGTACAATAAACTTTTTTAACATGCATACGTACAAATCAAAATAGTAACCATGTTTGCATGTGTTATATAGTTTTATGTAATTGTGACATTTACTACTGTGTCTCATGTTCTTCTTGTACTCAATAAACGTTTCTTTGTTACTGTTACGTGAACGAAATAATTGGAATAAAATGGGTGAATTATTGAAACGTGAACACAATTTAATAATTTAAAGAGTTTATTGTTTCGTTAGGTGCCAGACACGATCATTAATAATGCCATTAATAGGTAGGTATCCTTGGAATGCTATCCTACATGGAATTATTAAGTAAGTATACTACGCATAGAAATAATAAGTGTACACCGTACTTGGTACAACGATCTGCACTATCAATAATTTTATCATTATTCGATGGTAGGTACATGTACATTTAGGTATTTATTCATAGTATCTCGACAGTGGTAGGGGCTTTTGAGAGTCTCAGACTTCTCTTGAAAATTGTATTTCTGACAGAAACAGTAAGAGCACGGACAATAGTAGGTATCTATTCGTGTCGTCAAGTATTCTCCATCACGTATGTATAGCGACATAAATTCAAAACATGAAAATACATGAAATACGCAACACATCTGCGAAGGAAAACTTTCAAATGCTTAATACGAAAATTTCGAGGACGGAGTAGTATGAAATTTGGCACACTTATCCTACTAATATTATAAATGCGAAAGTTTGTGAGTGTGGATGTTTGTTCCTCTTTCAGGCAAAAACTACTGAACGGATTTGGATGAAATTTGGAACAAAAATAGTTTATAACCGGGATTAACACATAGGATACTTTTTATCACGATCATCCCGAAATTTTTGTGAAGTTAAATACTACGCGGACGAAGTCGCGGGCACAGCTAGTAGTTTATATAGAGAAGGAGTGCAGAATGCTAATATTTTTATATTATAATACTAATAAATACATTAAAATCAATAAATAAAACATAACACTCACTACCATGAATTGACACACACACATTTGTAACCTCCACACCAACTGTCCGACTGACAAACCGTGACAGTCTTTGGAGGGTGGGACTTCCATAGTGCATTTTGCGTGCCGGTATCAAATAGTCTTTACAATAAAACCTTAATGACGAATTATGGTCGAATTTCGAGCATTACTACGGGAATAGGCACTAGTATTTGCTTTGAATAATTGTTCCGTTGGGAACGCGCTAATCACATCACGCCTGTTACGTGCCTGTTATGAACTTCTGTATGCAATCAAAACATTTACTAAATTTAATTTTCACATATTCCTATTACATATGCTATCTATCGATTGAGATAATGGTATTTCTTAGGAAGATAATGGTCCGGATAATTGCCTCACGCCCAAGAAGATTGCTCACGCCTCACGGTTACGACAGCCAAACAGCGCGACAGCACGAGACACGAGAAGATTTCATTCTATTAAAAAAAAATGTGATATAATTATATAACGATTAAAATCCGTGAGGCAAAGTAATTTCTACACGATGTGCCGCTGTAAACGCGTGACCACAATACACGAAGTCACAATACATTTAAAGGATGACCACCCTCATCCTAGCCAGGTCACTTTCACAAATGATGATCATGACTAACATACCTGCGCTGATAATCTCGCTAGTGTGTCCATAGGTATAAAACGCATCTAAAATTATTCGTGGTCTGTGTATTTATAAAACAATCAAAAGTCATTTTTAATCTAAGTCTCTTGTTCTAATTTGGATTTTGTTCTAGTTATAATCGTGTTTGAGGACTCTATGAACAGCGGCGCGTTCTAAGTCAGACTAGTCTACTACGAAGTTATATTAAATAGTTCTCTAAGTCTACGTAGTTGGAAAAAAGTCAGAAATAATTCTGAAGATGCATAAGACTTGCACAAAAGTGTGCTTGGATATATCCCACTCAAAAATAACGTAAAAAACCAACCTGAAATCGGTTGACCTAGTCACACAAAACCAATAAAATCCCCTTATAAACATACTGATTGAGCAGAAATAATATAGGAATCCTAATGAATCCCGTAATACCAGCCAGGGGAACAATGCTTTGCGTAGTATGACAGCAGACGCCATTGTTCCGCCAAGGAGACTGGCGGCGGTGGCACAAACACGTCTGCCTTACCCTGGTGAAGGGATGGTTATTAACATCGTTTAGTTACCTTACATGAAAATACACTGCACGTTTCTACATTACTTTGATATAAATAAGACAGAAAGATAGCGCATTAATTTAATTGGAGATGAAGCTCTAGTCAGATCTAAACGACTTTAAATAATTGAGTGTATTATTTTGTTCTGTACCTATATCCTTATGTTGTGACTGAATATACGAAACGGCCGTGTTTAGCGTTCCTTTAGAATGCAATTCAGGTTTATTTGTGATATTTTATATTTATTAACAGGCCCATGATACTTCACCATATCCCATGACGTAGGTATTATGACGTCACAGATGTAAACATTTCGTTCGACGAACCCAAAACTAAAATTGACAAAGTTTCACATTCGTGTTATTGAACAAGTCCGTTGTATCGAAGTTAAATGACTTTGGTTTAATAAATGAGTTTGGAAAATGCGTAAGTGAAAACTTTAGTTGAGTAGTAACAAAACTCGAGGTGCTCGAATTTTGTTCACAAGTGTTGGGGCCAAATAAAACGAAAATGTTTATAGCCCTAGCTCGCGCAGCGCCCGGGTCAGGTTTCAATCCGCTCTCGAAACTTCTTTTAACACGTTCTCAGAAACCAGGGTCAAGGTTTGCTTTAAGAACAGCTTGCTTTAACAGAATAGAATGCCTTTAAACAAAATTATATCGATTGTAAGGCAGATAAAGTTAAAAATGTTATTTAATTTTCGCTACGCCGCCTTTCTCATTAAAGTGGGCATTGACCGCGCTGCTTCCTCATTACTTACTTAAATACTAGGTTAAAAAATATTATATACCTATGTGTGTACTAGATTGAGGTAGTAGGCTGTAAATACATAGTAGGCATCTACATAAGAATCGGAGTTTATCAATGCCCAATTGCCACCAAGATTATTGTAGTGATTCGCTCAAACATTACGCGGATATTTAAAGATCTAAAAGTAATTTAAAGTCTGAAAGTTTAGATTCTCTTCCCACGTCTCATTGGACTCCATTAAGTTACTATAGAGCTACTTTAAATTAAGTTACATCTACAAAAAATACACCTTTCATTGTGTATTCATATTAATTCATCTCCAAAATACCCTCCTTTGGCTTTGATACTAACTGTCATTTATGAAAAATATTACCGCTTGGTAAAAATATTACTTCCCAAATTGATATGTTGTCCCATTACTTAAAACAAAGAAGCTCATGCGCTTCTTCAGGATGTTCTTCTACATTCTGCTGAAATAGTGGTTTATTTACTAACTCCCACTTTAAGTATTAGGTACTCTAATATTGCCTACCGCCTGCCGCCTGCCGGCTGCTGTCAGTAAGGTCAATTTATCTTATCTCCCGGGTTTTTAGGGATGATGGCAAGAGGGAGCGGGGTCGTCCACTTGTGTGGTATGCCACGTGTGTGGACACTCTGGCCCCGTCCCATCACAGGGAATCTGCGTCTGCAGTGGGAGCTGCGGCTGAGAAGGCGGACCTCGGCAAGCGGCGCAAATATGCATTGTTAAATAGCAATTATGTGTTCGTGCCGTTTGCCGTGGAGACGCTTGGCCCATGGAGTCATAGTGCTAAAGTGCTATTCAACAAAATCACCCCCAGACTGGTTACCGCCACAGGTGACAAGAGGGCTGGCTCTTTCCTCACTCAAAAAATTAGCTTGTCAATACAGCGAGGAAATTCAGCCAGTATTCTTGCCACCATCCCACGTGGACGGATTTTTTTTATTAGGGGTAGGTTTTTATTTTATTTTATCTTAATTTTAATTTTGTTTAATATAATTTGTATATGTATAAATAATTAAGAAAAAATAATTTGTAAATAAAGAAAACAAATATTTCATAAAATAAAAAAACTTAAAGAAGTTCTTCAACTGAAAATAATTATTGAATTTCCAAGCATGTTTGAGTAATATTAATATTAGGTACCCACTTGTATATTACTTGTAACGAAAGAATATCAAAGATTCAATATACACCTGCTACGGACTATGGTTCCACTGTTTAATTAGGGCTATGTAGATGTTCACAATTCAATGATTAACTCAATTTCTATAGTTTCACCTAAAATCTGTGGATGCAGATGTTTTAACATATTTAATTGAAATATATTTTTTAACAAAGTCGGGACTTAAGGTGTACACGACCGGTGTAGGTCCCAAGGTGTCCTACCTCTAGGCTTCACAATAAAACACTAGGGTGCTGGATATAGGTGTATATTGCTCCACACATACAACAAAAAGCTCACGGGGTATATGAAATGTCACCACAACCTTAACACCGCGCGCTATGTCGATATTAGCGACATCTATCGGTGGCCATGACAAAAGTAATTATACATATCGCCCACCAAGGACAAATTTAAACCATGTTATTTGTCCTTAACAAAACAATTCAAACATAAACGTAACTTATGTCTAAAACAAATTAACAAAACACAACGAAACAATTTAACGTTTAAGTTCGTCTGTTGCGATCGGAAGTGAGCACAATTTCGAATTCGGACGTTAGATAGAATGTGCCGGACTAGTTATTTAAATAATCATTATAATCCAATTTCCCGAGCCTGGATGAGTTACAAACACTCTGCCATATAACCAGTGACATTGTAATAAACTATCCTTCTCCACGATCACAATTTCGCCCACCATGGCATGAGGTTGATTGGTTGAACACCAGTGCCTGTGCAGGAAACTTGTAAGGTACTCCTGCGACTACCTCCGCCAATGCGACCATGTTCTCAAAGAACCTCCACGAAGCGTCTGTTTGTGACCGTCTGCATAGAACAGATCGGTCAAATGACATGTCTTGGGTAGAAAGATGGGGTGCTTCTGACCACTACTAACGCCAGAATGACGTAACCTACCTCCAACTCTCAATATTTGGTTCTCGCCAAGAAACGTGTTCAACGCATGAAGTCGACTGTTCTTTGGTAAGTTTCTCTTTTCTTTTTTATTAAAATAACATTTTTTACAGTGCTTAATGTACATATTTACTGCTAAGTCCTTACGTTTTCTCTCGTTGTCATTAGAAATAATTGATATTTTTATTACAGGTTGCTGCAGAGCTGGAACTTTCACCGTGTAGAGAAAGGAGTCATCGCTGCGAAGCCAGGTAAGTCCAACCATTTTTATTATTTCATCTGACTTCATTTTCAGCCTTTCTGGTTTCGTTACCTTTCCTCCTCCTTTTTCCATCTCCAGTTCCTGTTTAGGCTTGTTACTCGCCCATTTCTCTACTACAAATTCACTTTTCACCAACATTTCATTTACATATTTGTACACCTGTAATCCTTTCTCCTCTGTTTCACATTCGTCTAACAAATCTGTCAGATCTTTTTCAGCGAGCATAGGATTGTTATCACCTTCATCCTGAGCCACTGTCTGAAATTCCTTGACTGCCAGGTAAGGCGCAGATGCAGCTGTGAGACAAACCTGTGGAACCCGCCAACGCTGTACCAGATGACGCAGTTCCGGTTGTGGGGTAAGTTTTGTAGGATTATCATTAAGCAACTGATTTTTCCTTCCTTTGCAGGATGCATCGACTCGACCTTCAGTGTCTTCACAAGTCGACTGAGCGAAGCCTTCTTCGCACCTTTCATTTTTCACGGCTAGCAGTTTATCCGATGTGTACTCAGTATCTGCTTCCGATTCCCTGAACTTCTTAAGAAGTTCATTGCCGTCTGTGCGACAATGTAACACATTTATTCTCGTTGGTTTAACATTTAAGTTAATATCTCCGGAGAGAATCCACCCCAAGCGAGTAGCCTGCGCCAAAGGCGCTCCCGATGCACGTTTCATAATTCCTTCCAGAAGTATCTTGCTATAAATACCTACACCAAGTAATAACTCAATACGACTTGGAGTATGATACCCTGGATCAGCTAATACCAAGTCATGAAGTTCCATCCATTTTCTGTGATCGATCTTGCATGCTGGTAATGGAGCTGTGATAGATTTTAATACGTACGCATCAACCTGAACAACGAAATTAGGATCCACTCTTGATCGTATTTCAAAAGTGACCATAGCTTTCGACGTGGACGCTTGTTCTCCTAATCCACTGATTTGACCCAACACAGGAGTCTTCTTTAAACCTAGGTGCTGAACCGTCGACTCGGTAATAAACGAAGACTGTGAACCTTGGTCCAACACCGCCCGAACCGTGTAAGTGCCTGTTTTCGACGTGACTCCAACCAACGCAGTCGCTAGCAGAGCCTGATTGTAAACCCTTCCTGAAGAAAAGCAAGACACTAACGGTTGCCCAACCGAAGAATCAACCGGTTGTGCTGGTGAAGCAACTACCTCCTCTGATGCCTCTTCGTCTACATTGGCATCAGCAGTCACAGAAGTAGGAGTACCCTTGGGATGCAAAAGCGAATGATGCTTCCTTTTGCACACACGGCACCTTACCTTGGTGTGGCAATATTTGGCAGAGTGATTGTTTCCCAAACAATTAAAGCAAAAACTATTATTCAAGACAAACTCGCGCCGCGCATCTACCGTTTGCTTTGCGAACGTCTTACAGATTGCAAGATTGTGCTCTTCCGAACAAATTGGACATTTAACATAAGATACATGTAAGGCTTTTATTTTATTGATAGGAACGTTGTTTTGAGTCTGGCCTTTCTTTCCTAAATTAGATCCGGTATCCAAAAATTCAATAGCACGGTAACGATTGGTAAGAAATTCTTTGAATTGATGGTAAGTGGGTAACACATCCGATGAGTTGCTGTTACTAATATTAAACTCCCACTGCCTTCGCGTTTCCGGGTCTAATTTAAGTGTTAGGATATGAATGACAATAACATCCCAACTTTCTACCTTAATACCAAGATTGCCTAGCGCAGCAAGACAATCGTTAGTAGTATCCATTAAATCCTTTAAATTACTGGCAGACTCATTTACAAGATTTCTTTGGCTGAACAATCTCTTAAGCGTATTATGACATATGTACTTTTTGTTATTGTACCGCTCTTCAAGCATTTTCCAACATCTGTCATAATTAACCTCTGCAATGGTTACATGCCTTAAAAATTGTTCCGCCTCTCCAACTAAATAGCTTTTCAAATAGTGCAGCTTTTGAACTTTACTCAAATCTATATTATCATGAACTAACGCTCTAAATAAATCATGGAATGTTGACCATTCAGAATATTTGCCGGAAAAATTTGAAATATTAATTTTAGGTAATTTAATTTGAGGCGATTTTCCATTAGTGGTTACATTTAAAGACTTCGAAGTGCATGCCTGATCAATATTTAACTTCTTTAATACAGCTTTGAGGTCACACTTATAATCTACGTACATATCTTCAGTTTTATCGTAAACCTCCGTTTTAGCATAACTGGAACTCGCTACCTCCTTAGGGTTAACACTGCGCATTATGTCTTTATGTCCCGACAAAAACTCAGACCACATTAGATCCAATAATTCTAACCTTCCCTCGACATAATCAATGGTTATTCTATCTTTGGGACTCTTTTTAAAGTTAGTTTTTGCCTTACAAATGCGCGAATGCAAATCCATTTGAAAATTCAAAGGCGATTCCATTTTAAAACAAAATCAAAAATATAATTTTATGATATAAATTTAAAATTTTACAAGTTCCAAAAAATATTTAAATTATTCTAAGTGTTTTGAATTTAAATTTAGAACAAAATTGGGCATAGGTTCCCCGTACCTTCGTTTTTAGGGAAACTATTCTAAGTCCTAAAACCTACTATTCAAAATTATTCTAAGTCACAAATTACGTTAAAATTCTTCTATGTTCAAGTTGTCTTGAGAATAAAGTTCAAAATTGATGCCAAAAAGTACTTACAGTTTCACTTCGGAACACAACACAATTAATCACCACTTTCCTTGCCTTGCCTGCACCACGGTATTACCGCTCCTGGTCAGCTACGCTCGCTCCGCTCACCGCAGCCCTGACCGCGCCTTATCCTGGCGTGGTCTGAAGTCCTCGACGTGGACTCCTGCTTTGCTACGTTTGCGTTACCCGTAGCAACCGCCAAGCACCTTTACTAGGTGGTAAAATTATCCGACAACCGAAGGACCATGTACACGACCGGTGTAGGTCCCAAGGTGTCCTACCTCTAGGCTTCACAATAAAACACTAGGGTGCTGGATATAGGTGTATATTGCTCCACACATACAACAAAAAGCTCACGGGGTATATGAAATGTCACCACAACCTTAACACCGCGCGCTATGTCGATATTAGCGACATCTATCGGTGGCCATGACAAAAGTAATTATACATAAGGCTTGTAAATTGTTATTCTAAAGGCATTGCATGCACGTCGCCAACTTGAACGGGAGTCGGACAGAGGAAGGGGAATAAAGAGGGTGGGGGGTTCGGCTTCCGGCTCTCTCACTCATCGTACGAAAAGCAGCTATAATAACTACTTTACGCCATTCTTCTGTGAGAGGGTGGCACTGCCCCGGACGAGCCAGCCCGTTTATGAACTGTAGTCAGTTGGCTACAGCTCGGCTCTACCACCGAATGTATTCCTTACAAATAGGTATTTTACTTTCGCGCCTGTTCTTTCCGCAATGGAGAATCATTGTTTTATAATATGTAATTAGAATATTTGGGTCCTTAAGTGGTCTCCCATCCTTTACGCACTTTTTGCAACTCTATGGCTTGTTTCCTTGCAGTAATTGCATTTGAACTCTCTCTTAGTTTTCTTATTCTTACTATCCAATGTCTTCGCATATAATGAATAGTTACTATCTGATGACAATTCGTTCCACAACATAATTTTATACAGCTTTCAGTACCACGAGGACACTATTACAACTGTTAATATTATAACTAACCTTGACTGTGTAAAATACCCAGCTGCATACAAAAACTGGTACAAATACATAGTAATAAAAATACCCAAAACAAACCTGACTTCAATATTCCATTGAAAAGGTCTCATGCCATTACGGAAATACTTAACATTCCGTTAAACGTGCGCAAAGAAGACAATAATCATAACGGCTGTACTAAGGCCAGATCCGGTTTGCCCGTCGTGTCCAGCTCGCAAGTCAAGACAAAACAAAAATACATTCAAAAATCTCGACTGCATAGAAAACTGAAAATAATAAAAACAAGTCCAGTAGTCTAAGGCAAATAATAAATTATAATGCGGAATATAGCGACTTTAACAGTCGGGACCCATTATTGGGAAGATTTGAGCGGGTCTAGATTTTAACTAGTGATTAATGTTAACAAACAAACCCCTAAAAATTATTATAAAGAAAAGCATAATTCTTTTTGTGGAGATTCTATATGCATCCGGATATCCCAGTAGATCCATTAAGATTGTAGAGCATTTGGATCCTGGATTAGGAATTTAGATTTTTGATCGATTATACTTTTATGTCTGTGATACGATCGCATGATATTTATAGATACAATATGTTGCATTTCAAGGAAATTATTTAATTTGATGTTCTCAGAAGTCATGTATTAGTTTGACTTTGTTTATTTAACTAGTTAAGGACCAACCTTTATTTAATTTTATCTTTTTTACCCCTAATTTTACCAAATAAGGTTACCAAGTAAGGTTTCTGCGACACAAGCACCGAACTTATTGCAGGCATCAGTTCGCTTATTTTATGAGAAACTTTTTAATAAATAAGGAATACTTACTAAGTACTTACAATTCATTTATCAGCACTTTCATTGCTTCTTTATTGAAATGATAATGTGTAAGTTATAAATCGTGCATTTTAAATTCCTCAATGGGTCAGTGACATTTAAACACACTGAGGCACTTGGGAGTTTATAAAGCCCAATATAGAAGAAGAACACACACGACGAGAGAAGACGTGGTGTCTCAGTCTTGCGTGATTGTGTTTGTGAACTTCAGACGATAAGAATAATGTTGACAGAGCGCGTAGAACTAGTGCGTGAAACCAGAAAAATATTAGCAAATAGCATCAATATAGATTCTAATTTAGATTAAAACTTATTTGTTTTTTTTTTTTTTTTGGCAAAATTATTTTATATTTTTTTCATGTAAAGAGACGTAAGGGTAGTGAACAGCGATCAGCAAATGTTAATAACATTTCTGGTTTCATTCACTAGTCTGCGTGCTTTGTCGACATTATTCTTTTCGTCTGAGACGTTAACTTAATCATTTTACACAATTAAAAAAAACATAAGTAGGTGAAAAAAATGTGTGATCCATGGCCTTAAAGCAAGGAACGAAAATCTTTTAAGAAAATGCGATGTTAAAACCATTGCACTGATTTATATTACTGTCCTTACTTATTTTTAGCACAAAATACGAACTGTAACATAAACCAATCAACAATTTTCATCAGCATAAACCAGAGCTAATCCAGGTACTTCTTATGGACTGTCTTGTGGGGATTTTGTTTTCACTAGCCTCGAATATGTTTTTTTTATTGGGAGTTCAGTAACAAAATGGTGGTTGTCGATGCTTCGTTTTCTATCACTAATTTGTGTCTCGCTATTGACCTGCTTTGTGCAACACAGGGTATAGAACCGAATCTATTTTTACTTAAAAATGCCTTATTTATCTCAATGTGTCGTTAAATTGATATCAATAATTAACATAATCTAATTATACAGAAAGAAACAGAACAGGAACAGTAATAAATGTTTAAAGTGGTGAACCTATATGTGTTGCCTTGAGAAATTACCTTATTTTAGGATCGGAAAATGTTAACTAACTATGATGTGAGGGACGTGTGTGTATGGCGGGGGGGGGGGCTGCTATAAACGTGTGACTACATCATCGATCCTTTATTTATTTATTTAGTTTAGAGCTAAGTGGAACAAATGATTAAAGTTTTGGAACAATGGTCTTGTTACGCAATAGAATGACCCATTTTAAAGGCTATATTGTAACAAAACGAATTGTCTTACCTCTACCCATTTCTTATAATGTTTTCAAGTGCACTGTTACACAAGTAAATTACCTTAACCAATAGTGGAGGTGTAACAAAGCAACACAGGCTGAATGTGTTTCTAGACAAATTCGGAAAATGATTTTTCAATAAAAAGTAATATTCTGAATAAAGCACTCTGCCCACCTGCTCAAGAATGTAATTCCAAATTATGACTTAATTCATGTCACAAGTCGCTATTTGTAGCCCCAAAGTAGGGCGCTGTGGAGTATTATTTTTAATAAAGGCTGTCCACAAATCAGTGGGAAAAGCAAGTAAGAATCTGGGAAGATAAACTCTCTTCCTATTTTCTGCCCATAGTGGTTGTATTTGAGCTGGTTTAATCACCCTAATGCACCCAGGTTGCAAACTCATAAGACCCCTGTCTTATGAGTTTGCCATGATATCCGGTAAAGGGAAGTACCTATAGCTCAATTAATGGCGATTCTTCACGATATAGTCCGCGCTAAAAAAGCTGAGTTTTTTTATTTTTCCTCAAATCGTAATTTTATTTTGGTCACGAAAATTCTTTACACACAATTTGTTTTCACAGGTTATCACACATACTTATCGCTGAATCATGCGATATCGCGGCTACCTCAGATAAAGGAAGATGCCTGATTAGCCGTTTTACCACCGATTTATTGTCATATTAGACCACAAATTATGAGCGATAAAAATCTGTGTCACTGGTGATGCATCTTCCTCACTAGTATTCTTGCAAGGGAAGGACAAAGACTTCCTAACTCTACTTTCATAATATAACTTGCCTTTATTTTAAGTAGCAAACGAGTCTCATACCAAATAAAACAAATAATACTCACAGCAGTTGGGCTTTTCTTGCTTCTGCTGGATGAGAAGTGTTCGATGACTTCCCAGTTGGATTTCTTGGGTGCTGGAGTGTCTGCGGGGGAGGAGGAGGCCCGGGGCGCAGCGGAAGGAGTGCTGCGCCCCGACTCGTCCGGCCCCCGCACCGAGGACGCGGCGGATCGGAGAGAAGCGCACCTGCGCCCGCGCAACGCCTCCTGAACACACATTCACAACTATTAGATTATGACGTAGCACACGCAAATAGTAAGCCAGGGTATGACAAGATGTACAGCGTTCGACACTAGTTTAGCGCTAGACAGTAGTGAAGATGTGTTTGCTCATTGATAGCCCACAAACATTCTTGCCTATTATTACTCGACTACGGCGAAGCCAAAAGGAAGGGTTATGTTTTTTAAATTTATGATAATACCCAATTAATACTATTGGAGCTAAATTGAAAACCCAATACATAATGAAAAATATCCAAAAATCTTCAAACCTAAATAAAAAAACATAATAAAGACAATAATAATTTACGAAAAATAATAATTAGAACACCGCACACCGAGAAGACCACCGAAAGAGAGATAAAAATCTGCTCCTGACAGAGCTTTTATGGGCTCGCATCCCCACTCCTTGCTGCTATCAAATTGACAACTTACAAAACAATACTAAGGCTAGTACATTCGCGCGCAACCGTATAGTGGGCAAAACAAATACTCTCCATCATAGTCGATGCTGTTACTACTTATAACTTTTCGTGGGAAAAATGAATATTATTCACACCGATATTCTGTGCAGGCTGTACTCAAACAGCAGCAGTGAAGTATCATCATATTGCACTTCGATATTATAACAAGAACTTAAGTTTTAATTTTAATGTAGTTTGGAAACCTCTGGCTTGGAAAGCTCGTGGAAAGTGGTTGCACTGAGGGGCGGCTGGCGAAGTACGGCACGATACCTCCAGTGGCCTAGAAACAGTGGGAATTGTATTTAAAAGAAACGGCTAACAATATTCAAGAAAAAGTGAGTAATTATTGCATTATGACAATTTGTTTAATAGGCGGGGAAATAAATAGTTTATCATTTAATTACATGTTACTCATCTATATCCTCAAGTATTATATCGGTTATAAAACACCGTGTATATATTCAGAATAAATTATAAATTAAGTATTTGAAATATACATAAGATGTAGATACGAAGGTTAAGGTTAAATAACTGTCGGTACCTAATTAGGCCTTGTGTTCCGAGAAGGGGGAGGGCCATGTCGATACTAATTAATAGTACCGCCCCCGGGTAAGGCAGGGCACTGCGCTAATGGCAATGTAACGGAGCATAACAAGCGTACCGTGGTCCGCCATGGAATTAATATAGTAAAAAGCCTCATGTTTAACTGGAGTGGGCAATGAATCGTATCATTTTTTTTTTTCAAAAATTCCCGAATCCCGAATTTACATGGAGCCCGCCCCTCATGCCCTACTAATATTAAACAATACCCTCCCGCGTCTTACATCGACAACCTTCAGTTACCCCTCCCCGGGTACATTACACTCGTTTCCTAAACTTGTGGGCCTTGGACCGAAAAGATACCCTCTACAAATATCCCTTGGCACCCTAAATGGTTCTAAACGAGTAATGAATAAGGTACATTTTCTACTGCGCCGACTGAACCGTAAGGGCCCTTTACAAATGTTATTTTACGCTCTATATAGTTCATAGGTGATAACGAAGAGAGTTCATTTTAGATTGCTTTGTGAATAGCTAAGTTCGGGACTAGGGTTGGTAAAATTGATGGGATCGAATCTTTAAGTTGAAGTTAGTATGTATTGTTGGTGGTTCATAAAATATTGCAGGAGATGTTGAGTAATTTTATATACCTACCTAGGCATATTCGCAAGATGTGAATATCTAATACTGCTCTTCTCTTTTTCCGTGCCCTAGAAAGAAGCTAGACGATCATAAGTACGTATTAATATGTAGGTATTATTCAGATCATTTTATAACCCCTTTGCATCCTTCCGCTCTGACTTCGTTATTATTCTCCTATGCTTCCAGTATTCCTTAATAAGCTTCCGTTTTTTTTTCTAAGAATAACATCCGGAATCCGCATCAGACAATACCAGTACACGTCAAAGGCATCAAATCTCCAATAACAAGCTTTTCTAAAATCAAAACTGCGTATTGTAAGCCCAACAATACCCCCAGTTCATTGTTATCCTGTGCACCCGGGAACACAAGTTTACAAATTGAGAAAACTCTGTACACTCAATGCAAAACTTGTGAGGGCGGGTGTTATCGAAATTTCTCTTTTGTCTTCTGGAGTCTGGTTTGCTTTTAATTCTGTTTGAATTGTGGATGCTTTTGTGATGACTTGTAAGTGGATTTATAATAGTATTTTTAGTGTTTAGTTGTGTCCATGTATCCGTCCATTCGACGAAAGACGCCTACTTCTGGGCATGTCTGTCCCAATGACTGTTTACCGCATCTACCGGCTTCCTTTGAAGCGTGATGTCATCATACCAACTTAGAAGGTGCCCTGCTATGGCTCCAACTACACGTGCCTTCCGACTTGTGCTTTCCAGTAATTTTGATGTCCGCTTGGCATAGTAGTCCGAGCGTAGGCCGCTCGGCTCACTGCACCGTGTGGTCGCGGGTTCGAATCTCGGAAATGGCTTTTTAGTAACGTGCCCAGGTCTGGATGTCATTCGGATGGCCCCAGTCCATTGTACTGAACCCATAGTACAAGCATTACTTAGTTTGGGACCATACATTTGGTATGTCAGGCTGGCGATATTTATTTATTTATGTAATTCTGATACCATTCCACCCCAAATACAATTGCAATGAGATTCTAGAAATGTTCACCGCTGATGTTGCTTTTCCATTCGTTCTTCATCTTCTTCTTACGGTGTACGAGTATCTCCAACTTGTGAAGGTTGGTTAAATACTTTCAGATTCCGTCCGTCCATTTTATCTTGGGTGAGGCGGAAAAGTTGTGCGGCGCTGGCGCTTTCCATCATGATGACATGAGCTTCTTCCATTAATAGTTTCGCCCAGCAGCCATATAATTCATCGCATATCCCTTATCATTAAAGCACACTGTTTTAATGGAATTCACTAAGAGAATTCAGTAACTGAATTCTGGCAGTTAATTCTATTCAGTTTGTTTTTGCATTCTCCGCTCACAAAGGAAACTAAGATTATTTCAGCTGAAGGTCGGCGTGCAGAAAGGTCGTTCCAACCGTAAGGTCCCGCCAGACCACGGTCCACGATGACCTTTTCATAATGTAGGATTTAATGTTATTATGTTCGGTCTGAATGTGTAGTTGGAAAATCTTACTACTGAATGGAGGCAAAATGTGTTTGTGTGGCTCCTCAAAAATATTGGTAAGCTTTTAGGATTATGTAGCAAAAAGAAGACAACATACATCTGTTTTAAAGTACATGTTACTTTATTGCAAATAGAGGAACATAACACGTTTCGGGATTACATTTATTATTTAGTAGAGCAGTTAAACGATCGAAAACATCGTCAACATCTACCGATATAAGGTAAAATACCACGACCAAGAGTCAAGACGCGAGTTCAATAATTTGTATATTTCCTTATGCATGTTTTTAGATGTGTTATATTCAGAATAATGTTCCTATGGAGACGAAGGACAAGGAACTCTAATCAAATAAAATGTTTGTGTAATGTCGTATCGCCCACTTATTTTTATTTTATTCGGGTGTTAACTCTTGAGTATCGCGCGAAGGTTTGTGATTTTTTTGGGCGTGCACATGACCAACCTCGACACCCGCGATTCGTATTCGATTATAACTCTGAATCGATAAAGTATATTGCTGGTTTCGCGATCGCATACGAATTGCAAAGCGGACTACCTCCGGAGTCACATTACAAAGTCAATGAGAGGTATTTTTATTTTACTCTTTTTGATATTTTTGTGACGAATGACGTCAACAGAATTTATTCGTGAGACTGTTACTTACATCTTTATTATTGAAGCGAAAGCGGGTTTCAATTAATTTTGAATGATTCGAGGGGAGTTTACCTACGTCACTCGTCTCAGTTTACCAACTCGTCAATGTTCAGTGTGTTCATATTCTCGCCCACACCCAAGACAATACCTTTTTACCCGACAGCGCGGCACAAAGGAGGGTAATGTGTTTTATATCCGTGGTCATATCGCTTTGTAATGGTGATCTTAAGTAATCTTTTGACATGTCATTTTGTACTGGACTGACATTTCCAATATCGCTCTCAGACTTGAGATCGATTTCTTAATACGGGCTAAGGCCCGTATTAAGGCATTAAGCTTAGGCACTAAGGTGCCTAAGCTTATAAAAGCCCACCTACAAAACAGTTTGATAAATCGTCAGTCCCAGGACTCCCAGGTCAAAATATGTTGTATACGAGTAAATACCTGTTATGTTCCAATTATTTCAGTTAATCAACAAACCAAATTATTAAAAATAAATTCAAAATAACAAATAGTGTTTTTAATCTTCGAAGAATTTTTAGGGGTCCGTACCTCAAAAGGAAAAAACGGAACCCTGATAGGATCGCTTTGTTGTCCGTCTGACTGTCTGTCTCACCCTCTGACTGTCTGTCTGTCTGTCAAGACCTTTTTTCTCGGAAACAGATAGAGTAGTTATCAAGTTGAAATTAATTTTAAATATCAAACGCTATGATCCCTATGGTGTATGGCTTCTAAGTCAACGTAATCAAAAGATACAACCATTTATGTGGCACATTTTGATACTTTTCGAAAATTAATCTAACTAATCAAAACAAAGTAATCAATGCACAGCATAAACCAGCTAGTGTTAGATCATGAAATTTAGACAGTAGATGCCTTTTATACCGTTAATATCCACTATGGAAGGATTTTGGAAAATTTCACCCCTAAGTGTAAGAAATTAGGGGGTGAAAGTTTATATGGGTAAAAAAACATAACTTAGAGCCTTGAAAATTTGTATTTAGGTTACTCATAACAAATAAATCATATCATTTTCAGCGTTTATTAAAATTCCACCCCCAAGTGTGTGAAATAAGGGAAAACAGTTTGTATTGAGGTCCCGAATTTGTTCTAAAACGCCCATCAAGCCCGCGAAGTTCAAATTTTTTGAGGTTATTTAGAAATCTTTCAAAATCTGACAATAATAAAAGGCACATTGTGGAAATCGCGAAAAAGACCGTGTGCAGTGCATTTATTGATATATCCAACTTACTCTAAAACATTTCAAGAACGACAGCTATCCAGATAATCTGGCAATTTTTGTATATTTAGTGATTTACTAGTCTCATATCCACCGTGATAATATTTAGAGTAAAATAAATGTATTAATAAACGCACTGCATACTGTGTTTTGCAAATCACAAAATGTTGTCTTAAATGTTTTCAGATTTTGGATAAACTATAAAAATACTCGAAAATTTTGAATTCCGCGGGCTAGACAGGCGCCTTCACCTTAAGCTGAAAACGTTGCCTTACGATATTGCTGTAAAAACTTGAAAAACTGTGTAGAAAATATTTAAAAACTCAGGACACGATTACACATAATACGAAATTGCAATTCAAATTATAACAAGGGTTCACTAAATCACGAGCTACAGTCGACCAAGTTCAAGCAAAGTTGACTCACCGTCGTTTTTGAATAAACTCAATACTGAGAGTCAATAATCAACCGCAAATACACAACTTTGTTTCTTGTATTTCACTACTTTAGTTATAGAAACTATAAATGTTGGCTATTGAAATGGGTACGCCTTCATTGTGCATGGCCTTACGTGCACTTGTCCGGTTGTTTCTACTTAATTACTTTTATTATTTTATTACTTTCCATCTAAGCATAATAATGCTTAGTGGTAATTAATGTTAACTCTTTGTTAATTTCAGATTTATTTGAATCAATTTATTTGTAATAAGTAAGTACCTATTCTTCATATTATAATCCTGTATCATATGTAGTTTAAAAGTATTGCCAATGATTTCGGAGTCAAAAAGCCGTGAAAAAGTGTCACGGCTTCCCTATTTTACCCTTGACCGTGACCGGATACGGTCGCATCCATTTCCATTGTAATCCGACTTCTGACGCACACCCAGACTCCAAGACGCATGCTTTGCTTACATATTCCACAAACTCCGGCCCGAGCACACCCAGCAATAATACATTAAGTGCCAATTTTGCAACACAAAACGAATAAAAAAGTAAACAACTGTCAATCAATGTCGCAAAAATGAATTATTAATTTTTCAAACTTTTCATTGCTTTTCTGACAATTGTTTTTCTGTTATGTTATGTCTCAAAACATCAACCCTGGATTCACTCCCGCGCACGTATACTCGATATTAATCTATCAGCAGCTCTACCACCGTGAGCTTAGCGTCTTCGTAAAATATACCTATATAGCGGAAGAGAGACGATCTCCCAGCCAGGCGGTTCCGTAGAATATATCATTTAAACAATAATCAACTCGGTATCTGTCACAAATAAAAGGACTGAATAATTCAGTTTTCATAATATTCATGCAACTTTTGTTATTGCAACGGTTCATGTGGAAACTTCCATCATACATAAATGCAAGCAATAACATGCATGCGGTATGTGCGCAATCCTGCAGATATTTCGAAAAAAATATTGACTTATTCACTTTACAAAATATTCACTGAAAAAAAATCCAGTAAGTACTTGCATCGCGTCTGGTTTCAAATCTTCAAAGGTCACGGACTATGTATCGTAAATATATATTTTTTACTATGTTCGAATAATTTGGTATAATATACATTTTTATCTCAAAAAGCTACCATGACAGTAAAATAACAGTTCTCATGACTTGACCGCATCGCTCATGACCCAAATATTTTGCCATCTTCATCAAGTTTATTTGATGAAAAAGTATTTTGATTTCACTCATGAATTAATTAAGCATTAACATCCTATAATCTAAATAATTATGTTGCAAGGCGATACAAGTTATTAGTAGATAGTTATTGAGGAAGATTTTTATAATCATTTGATGACCGTTTGGCGTAGTCGTTCGGGCGTACATCGGTCGGCTCACTGCACCGGTTAGTTGCGGGTCCGATTCCCGTCAGGAAAAAAATTGGAAATGGCCCTTTGGTTTTTTTCCTGATCTGGGTGTCATTGGGATTGCTCCCACTTCATTGTATCATACCTACCTATAGTACAAGCTTTGCTTAGTTTGGGACCATACAGTTAGTGTTTTAGTTTAGCAATTTTAACGTATAGGACGCCGCTTTACATGCCGAGTGAATCACAGTAACTAAATAATAATAAATAAATATCGCCAGACAGACACACCAACTGTACGGTCCCAAACTAAGCAAAGCTTGTACTATGGGTACCGTACAATGGACTGGGGGCGATCCCAGTGACACCCCAGACCTGGGCAAATTAGGAAAAGGCCATTTCCGAAATTTGCCCTGGCGGTAATCGAACCCGCAACCACCATGTGCAGTGAGCCGAGCGGCCTACGCTCGAACCACTGCGCCAAGCGGTCGTCGAAATAACCCGTAATTAGTATTTTCATCAAGTTTTTTATATTATATTATATGATTTTATGTAGAATTATTATTTTGATTTCTTTTGGTGTCTTATTCAATATTTTCGACCGCTTGGAGTAGCGATTCGAGCTTGTAAAATGAAAACTTGGAAAATGGATTCCTCTTAATTTACCCCGGTCTAGGTGACGCTAGGATCGTCCCTGGTAGGTACATCAGTCTGGTCCGCACAGTACTTAGCTGGAGTACAGTCGGAATATTTTATCGTTCCTAGCATTATTACCCGCGATAAGATCCTTGACCCCGCGTCATGGTAACTCTGGATGCGCGCGGGCGGTGCCGGTTGTACCCCCGGCAACGCATAAATGCCGGAATTAGCGCGTGACGATGCCACCAGTCCTTTGTGCCGGGCCAGCCGACATACGTGCGTTTGTCGGGCTGCTAAGACGATGTCGTTTGAATTATAATCATATAAGTATGTCCTATTAATATAAAAAATATATTTACGAAAGGAAAATTTTATAATAAAATCGCAACATAATAATAATATACTTAGAAAGGAAACTAAAAAAAATGGACAATGGACATGAGCAGGACAAAATAACAGGACAGGACAAAACAATAAAACATAAAAATCCTAATAAAACACTATCGCAGAGTAGAGAGCCAGCAAAATAAATAAATTAAATTGCACAAATAACGTTCAAATTAATAAACGAACTCCATTCAATAAGGAATAGGTAGCAAAAATAACAACAATCAATTCGCTTGCATGAGCACTTTGCTAATGTAGAGAACCTCTAATTATTTATTAACTTATACCGCGACACGTGGGGTGATGATGACATTTAATTAATTACGCGCCATCATTACTAATTAATCAAGGAGTAGTTTCAATTACCTGGTAGGCCTCCGGATCACAGAAAAATCTCTAATCACCTTAAAAGGAGGGCTGTGAATAATTAGTATTATTACAATTTCATTAGTTTTATTTTAACAATTTGTTTGTATGCAACGGTCCTGACGAAAATAACTCCAGACAAACACAATTGTATGTATCTAACACACAGGGTACATAAACTAGCAACCCTGTGTACAGAGGTGCTAAGTATTATTTTTGCTATAGTTGTTGTTGTTAATTATTTATTTTCCAATTAAAACATTGACGGATGGTAATCCCCTATAATTTGTTTCGCCTAAAAGAATTAATGCGCAAAGCACCTCCTGCCGGGAGCTTCACTTTAATTACAATTCATGTACCTATTTGTATTTTGTTTTCATTAAATAAATTAGGGGAAAGTTATATTTTATTTATGTAAGGGCTAAGTGTAAATAAATTATGAGAAAAATACCTTCCTTCTGACTCTTAGTATTAGTATCGGAAACAATACCTAGTCGAAATAATAAAAAAAATAATTAAATAATTTTTCGTTAAAATAACTGTAATCAAACACCGACTTGTTTGACTTGTTACTTAAAATTTGGTTTTATGCTCGAAGCGTAAAATAATTATTATTATTCAAACCATATTCAAACAAATCACAGATCATTGATTGAATTTGAATATAAAAACACGAAGGAATTTAAACTATGTAGGCCTGCAATGTAGGCACCATACCTAAAATAAATCTCAAAATAATAAAGCAAGTAGGAACCATTATAATTGACAATAACGAAACACAATTCAGAAGTACCAAACATAAACGAAATTTGTTTAGAAAAGGCTCTTTGAGTCTAAAGTAGGAAACAAATTTCAATTAAAAAATAATATAAAGAAAGTGATTAATGATTGCAGCAACACTCACCACGCCGTGACCGCTGCGGCTGCGCAGGCTGAGCCGCATCTTCCAGTCACGCTTCGAGGAGGCGCCGCCCTCGGAGCTGAAGGAGCGCTTGATGGGCTGCGACATGTCCGCCCGCGCGACTACCCGGGACACCACATGATGCGTCTCTGCCGCCTAGTCCTTGCACTCCACTATTTATACCCTTAACGCAGCGCCACTGCGCACTGTATGGTCACATTATTTACACACGTTATAAAACTACTATGAATAACTACATTACGGAAACGACTAAGATTACGAAGCAAAACTTTCAGGTGTGTATTGAATAAATATAATCACTAAACTAACTCTAACACTGACTAACATTTATGTTACACTGTACACGGAAACCTGAAACAAAAACGGTACACGTTAATTTGATGATCACCTGAGCGTCGGGGAAAGGTGGAATCCCTTTGAGTGGGGAGGGACGGGTCACGAGATGTTAGGCGAGTATTCCTTTTGGTGGGTTTAGCTTGTGTATGTTGCATCGACGAAGTAAAATATGCAGACTTAACAGTATTTTATAGAAGCTCAATCCTGTATTTTGACCCTTTGGGTGAAATGAAAAACATAATAGCCTTGTTCCTTTTTCAAATATTAGATACAATGTTCTACAAGATTTCATACCATGTTGTCTTAAAATTATCATTGAATGTTTTGAACCATACATACACAACATAATTATAGAACGGTCGAAGACTAAAATCACGATATGAACAAGGGCTGCTTAATCAAATAACCCACGTAATTATCACACAATTTTAGTACATTACAAAATACATAATATAATTACCACCACAGATTACCACGAGTTACCGCGATACGAAACTTAGGCACTTTAGAAGAATTACTCCAATACTTTTTTTTAAATAAAATCCCTACCGAACTTAACCATCCGTCCCAATTTATTTTATTACAGATATTTGATTCGGTGTAGTAAACAATATTTAAAAATGGCCAGCTTTGCTTTAATTGGTGGTTCTGTGCACTCTTTCTGTCCCTTTACACCCGCGCAATATTACGTCTCCATTGTACCTTATTTCCATGCCGGTAGACTGTTTTTGACTTGGCTTTCAAACTACGTTAGCTCGATCTTTAGTAGTCCGGTCTAACGGGATCTGATAATAGCTTTCATCGCTAATGAAACTGTAATTGGACCAAACTAACACAGTTCAAGTGCAGTACAGCGCAGTTAAACAAAGTTTGAACACTAGACGGTTAAACTATGAGACAAGTACTTAATCTGGCAGGATCGAGCGCAGTCAGTTACAGGATACATGGTCGGAAATTAAGTACCGTGAGTATTACTATCACTAAAATTGGTACATTATAATTGGTCCCATATCAAATTTGGTCTGATGGTTTAAGCGTCCCACCACCGATGAGACATTGTAAAAAAATATTTTTCATTATTCCTTAATTATTTAATTCATTGTAAGTTTTCACATAAGATAATTTCGTTCGTTCTTTTTATCATCTCACTATATTTTCTATAACTTGCTTGTTTGTGACAAAAACTGTAAGATATTGAATAAATTTGAACGTGGAAGTTATAGCTTCTTGTTTCCAATCAATAGACTGGCCAACCGTTAGACATACCTAAGCTAATCTAATTACGCACACCCAATTAAGCGAGGACAACCGAACGTCGGAATTGAAAACCAATGCTACGTTCAACCCAGCCCCTATTCACACACCGCTCTACATAACGCGAGAGGCGTTATGTATAAATTCGTCCCCATTATGAAGGTCTTTTATTTAAAAACGTTATCGATTTTGTCGTGACTCCTGCCTGGGTGGGGATGACAAAGCCTCCTAAATATACATAATTGTAGCCACATCAACAAGGCATCGCTGCCTTGTGTTTTTAAATATTTGTTGGATCTGTAGGTTTAATGATCTGTGACAGACTTTACATGTGTAAAATTTAAATTTGTTTTCGATACAGTTTTGTCTTGGTCAGCACTTGGTCAACACCAAGCTGTAGCCTGAAAATTAACTGCAGATTGTCTGCAGCTCATACATAGGCTGGCTGGTCCAGGGTAGTACCACACTCTCACAGAAGATCGGCGTAAAGTAGTTATTACTTATCGCTGCGTTTCGTACGGCAACGTGCTATCAATGCCCTTGGTATTGCAAACCATATACGGTAACTGCTTAACATCAGGCAGGTCGCACGCTAGTTTGCCGGCTTTGTTCTATAAAAGTAAGATCCTCCATCAAGTATACCTAACTCGTAAGATACTGCCACACTTTTTGCAAAATGATGAAGCGATGCTGAATCACAATTTTTGAGGCATTACTTTAAAGCATTTTTATTACATAACTTTTTCTCGCCGCAATGTGCACACGAAGTTTCAATCTAAAATTTGAGTGTCCAAACAGATTGGAAACTCCACGAAAATGACGAAATAAATTGGAAACGAGTTATAGTTTTAACACGCAGCAACACTTGGCTGGAGGTGACAGTTTTAAAATGTATTTACATATTTGCGAGTTAATGTTTCGTAGAATTATAAAATATGATGACCCCTAGTGTATTTTACCCCTACCTACCCCCCTACCCCTATTTCTACATGTTTTTTATTAACTAGGTAGCCAAAAAAAGCAAGGCAGATCTACGTTTTTTAAAAAAACAAAAAACTATAAATTAATATCCTTAAATCAAAATACATCGTGCAGCAACATAACCAGAACTAATGTTCTGTATACTGTTTTACGGAAAGATAAAAAGTATTTGAGATCGTTGTAATTACTTCTTGCTGTATATAAAAATATGAAATTGAGTGCCGCTAATATGAATATAAATTTGCGGCCCGGTGTGGACATGTCGATGAATTTGATTTTTTTAGAACTGCTACTTGGGTCTCCGTTAGAGCAGAGCGGGCGTCTAGGCAGAGTCTAGGACAGCAGCTATAGTACGGTAGTCATAATCATAAAAAATGTGGTGTAGAATAGGATGGTGGTTGAGGATGACTCAATATCAATAAACCATGCAAGAAACTGAAAAATGATCTGGTGACCAGCTTGAAAACTAAGGCCCGTATTAATAGATCGATCTCAAATCTGGGAGCGATCTTGAAAATGTCATTCCAGTACAAAATTACATGTCAAATGCATACTCAAGACCGCTCTCAGACTTGAGATCGATTTATTAATACGGGCCTAAGACAATATACCTACTGATACGTTGATAAGAATCTTAGGCGCTTTTACCAACATAATAAGCCAAATTTATGCAAGAGAAATGTGGACGCGGCTCTTGTTTCGGCGCGCCTGTATTAACCAATATATGTGAGAGCCTAAAACTCGACTTATTCAAATTAAAATGGAACGAGTTTTTCACAATTTACATAAAGGAATAACGTCTGTATGTAAGGAAAAATCAACCAATGAACTGTGTGAATTTTGAAATGATCTTATTGGCTGACGTTCTTCTCACCTTGATAAACACTAACCCCTAACTTTTCCACTCGCAGTGGGACCTGGGACACGTTAAGTGACCTGTCCGAACTATCATCGGATTAAACGAGAATGCATTTGAAAAAATAAAAACAATTTTAGAATATTTATTGAATCGACACATCGCAGGCACGGTTCAACAGACCGATGGAAAATTGTTTTGTTTCACGGATTGGTAGGTACGGATTTAGAAATAGATTTCAACTGGCCAACGTGAGAGAATGAATAGGTCCTTTATTTAGCCGATTGATTGGCACTTTTGTCAACTAGCTCACCTTATATTCAGTGGTATAATGCACTTAGGTATACCTGTATAGATATTTTCATTGGAATAAGTGAATTTTGGGATTGGACTACTCTAAGAGCGAATTCATAAATGTAATTCAAGTACTATAAAGGACATCTCAAAAAACCAAGCAATGTTAAATTAATTAATGGCAAAACAAATAACTAGCAAATATGTACCAAAGGAATAGAAAATTATTATACGCCAAATGTCACAATTTAATGTAAAACCCATCAAAAACAATAAGTATACTACGTTCACGGTATAGTCAGCGTATAGACAAGCCACAGAGTATAGCTAAAAGCATTTTTCACGAGAAGCATACATTTTGTGACGACAACAGCTTGCAATTGTTTGACGTCCGGTGCTGCGTAGTGCGGTGGTAAAAATGTTCTGTATTCCGTAATATTGAAACAAAACTGTTATTTTTATTAATTAGGGTTATGACTTATCAGAGCTGATGGTTATTGGTTATCGATATCTGTTGTTCCTTTTTGAACGAAATGGTTTGTTTTATTTAAATATTTTTGTGGCGAATCTGTTTGGTTGATATAAATTACTTCGGGTACCATTTTAATAATGTAACAACATATTTTTTTTCGATTTATTTGAATGGCATTATTCATTTATTCGTGAAAATATGGCCGATGTATGGCTCTAATCCCTATATTATCTTTGGACATAACCATCGGGGAAATTATTAGAGGAGAGATATACCAATACGATTTCTTTATATATTTATCTTTACACTGTCCAAGTCAAAATTCAATGTGTCTTTATTCATGTAGGCAAACAAAGCACTTATGAATTGTCAGAATCTACACACGGAATACTGCTTCCACTGAGAAGATTTGGCTCAATGGTTACTCTTTGCAATAGAAAACCCCATTGCAGGCAGCACCATTGAAACTAGAAATTAATAGGAAATAATATAATAATAATACACTAGTAATCCTGTAACATTAAGCCAATTACGTCTCACTCAGATTGAATGCTAGCTTAGTGGGGTGTGCATAGGTATGTGTAGTAAGTACTCCCACTGTACAGTAAAAGCAATTTAACAGATAACGAAAAGGTAGATATGAAAAAAAATGCTTTGGTGTTATGCCCACCTTGTTTAAGAAGTGTATTAGAAACTTTATGTAATTTATCAGATGTCGAGTCAACATTTCAAGTTAACTAATTAAGGAGGACCAGACTAAATAATGAGTCATCTATTTACAAGTTCTTTTATACAATGTCTTGTTGTTAACATTGTTTTGTATATGCTTCGTGACAGACGGACCGACCGGGCTTTGAACGCCCACTAGGAGAGATAATTTGTGAGTCCTTGGGATGAGAAACGATAGCAGTTTTATTCGTAGTGCTGCGGTTTCGACCTCGTCTATTGTTAGTATATTATCGGCCGTCAAAATTAGCGAGTGACGTCACCGTATCTAAATATATCGCATATTTTCTTTATTATCACAATAAATACCTATCACGATCGGATCACGGTTTATGAGCTGAAACCGGTCGGTTCTACAGTTATGTAATATTTTAAATATCTTGCAACTTATTTTATTCGATTAGTTAGGTGTCTTAAGACGAAAATAATAACGTAGATGGAGCGATGGACGAACTAGAGATTAATACCAGAAAAAATAATATCAAATAACATCGATCCAGATTCTTTCGTTTTTAAATCATTCGAATGAATATCGGATCTGGAAGCCCCGCAGATCTGGGTATCACTGGGATCCAGCAGACTATTGTATGGTACTTATAGTACAAGCTCTGCTTACCCAGTTAGTATGTAAGTCTGGCGATATTTGTTACTGCAGTATTTATTTTGTTTATTTACGCCACGCCTCATCCCGTATCATTGATTTGTATTCGTACAAGTTTACAAAGGCATATACGAAATATAGCATTGCCAATTCAATCAACAAGTTTATTTCAAAGGGCCTTATCAAATACAAACAATATTTTGACTGAGGACTCGTCGCGGACTGATCCATCTTTATTACAATCACGGATTCGAACTGAAACCCCTCGGAAACTGGCTAATGGAATACCCTTGTTTACCGTGGAGGGGGGGGGGGGGGGGTTTGGGTGTGATACAGCACATAAATATTAGTTTCTAAGTTTTTTTTTATGATTTTCACAGATATGGTGTGGGCGATGGACAGGGGTATTTTTTTTGCCGAATTTGATGATTTAATTTTCCTAATATTACTGTATTATTTTAAACAGGGTATAGTACATACATTTCGGGGAGTGTGCGATGGAATTACACGAGTTAATTCCCCCATCTCCATTCTACCATCGGACGACAAGACGCACGGATACAATGCATCCACACACCGTGGACATTCCTTCAGTTCGTACCAAGCGTTTCGCTTCCACTTTTATTGTGCGAACTGCCAAGGAATGGAACACCTTGCCGGCGTCTTTGTTCCCGGTTGACTATAACCTGGATGTTTTCAAGTCGAGAGTGAACAGGTACCTTCTAGGCAAGTATGCACCACCGTAGACCACATCGTCACTTACCATCAGGTGAGATTGTGGTCAAATACTTGCCTATTTCGAAAAAAAAAAGTACCATATTTTTATCATTAAAATATATTTAGAATGTAATTTTCCTAGAAACTCATTTTTAAGATAACCGGTAAACATAAACCAACACAAGTACTCTTACGTATTTATTTTGTCATACGAGATCAATCAGATTAACGACATAACAAACTTTTATGTAAAGATTAACTGATTTACGCGGAAGCTTAATTATATTTTGCACGCAACAATTTGTTGTGTTGGACCATGAAACCGGCTATTGCGATGGATTATTAAAATTAGATTGAGTGTCAGTGTGGAGACCCACGCTGTAGACGAGGGCGTTAGACTGGGACATGAAACGGCTCATTACTAGGCATATATGTTTATTTTGCATTAATTTCCATTCATTTTTCTTACGGGTGGTGACAGACATGAACCGAACTATACAAAAATAGTAAAAATACATACATTAATCACGATTTTCAGAAGTCTGCTGTAATTATAATTTATAAGCCAGGAAGATATATCTGAATGTGTGAAATATATGTTTTTACGGTACCTGACAGCTTTAATTTAAGCCAAGGCAGAGATTTCACGCCTTAAACTAACTCCGAAAAGTTACAGAATATTTCAAGGCCCAACACACTCTTCCCGCTTCCACATCCGCTGTTCTCGTGGCCACGAATTGCATAGTGTTACACCGCCCGTTTACGCTCTGGCATAAATCCGTACTCATAAACCAATAACGACGTGTACCGAACGCGCAACGATTACGCAGCACAATTAATTAATAATGGCACTACCCGATGTTTATGGCACGAGAGTGTGCCGATCATTGAGCCGTAATGGACCATATTCTAAATTTGAGAGGGGTTCGAAGAATTAATGTTGTAACTATAAATATACAGGGTCAAATTTAATTCAATGGCCAAATTGATACAAGTGAATCTTTTTATTAAAAAAATGAGTTGTAAAAAATAGAACTGATCGTATCGCTTGAAGCCATGCCACGTAATTTCATTGTACACTTAAACGCGTATTTTATCGCATCCATTTCTTATTAATGCCTAAAGTAACAAGACGTAAAATACGTTAAACACTTTTTTTTAGTTTATTTTATTTGGTGGTTTTAATAATATCACAGGACTTAATTTACATTTATCAGTGATTTTCTCCTCAATCCTCTTTGCGACACGAAGGATTATTCATTAAAATTTGGCCGTTGAATTCAATTTTACCCTGTCGTTAGTAAATACACCGGCGAAGATAAAACTACCTAGACACAAATTACTACCAAGATTCCTAACCCTACGCTTCCACGGCTTCTAAGTTAAAGATTTTTCTATAGTCTAAGCCTCACTCTAAGTATCGACTATGGTCCAGAAAAACTCAATAAAGGAGGCGCAAAGTATCTCGGCCAGTATTGTAGAGTCAGCTGTGATGATGCGTCTAAAACCATTAGATCCCTCTTAGTTCTCCCGGATCCAGCATCCGCAGAGATTTGTCAGCTTTAACTCAGATTAGACAGCTGTCAAATTATTTGTTGACTTTCCAGTAACACCTAATGGTTTTGTTTGGGAGAGAAATGGAAAATAAATGAGAGAAAAATATTTTATTTTGAAATGTCTCCGTAAATTAATCCGGACATGTAGGCCTCTACCATGATTTATACACATTTATTTTACTTGAAAGTCGCTAGGGTCTACGTAACATAAGTTTATGGCAAATTGTTCAACGTCCGAAACTGACATTTAGCCTTACAATATTTGGCATAAACGCTTACTACCGGCGGTTTCTAGAGAACGTATAATGAGTGAGTTAACGGTAACTAAACAAACATTAATTAATAATACGTATGTTATTCCCGGTCATATCACGTGACCAAATTATAAAATTAGAAAATCAACCTTGATCGTTAGATCATAGATAGCTTTTTGCCATAATTTGACACATTGCCATAATTTTCAAAAACTATTGACGTTATTGCTTTTTTTTACTTTTACATTGTACTGTAAACTTTGCTAAATAGAGTGTGTAATTGAATGATAAGGTTTGATTAAAAACGGTTAGAGATAAACTAGGATAACAAGTGGTTTTACAACGGTTGGATAACTATCGATTACTCGTGCGCTGATAACGTAAAGTGATAGATGCCTATCTTAATATTTACACTATCAGTAATACATCATATTTATACAATTTGGAGCGGTATCGATAACAGAGCCCGGAGCGAACCGATAGCCAGCAGTTACTCATTTTAAGCAATTCATAAAGTGTAAATAAACGGCAATAGCCTAATTGTTATAGAGGAAGGTCATGCCTTCGCAACAAGAAGATACCAGGTTCAATTCCCATGCCGGCTATTAAATTATGGAGGTGAGAGGTGAAGTTAGTAGTTAGAAGTAGTCTAACACAAGTATTCAATGAAAAAATATACGATAACAAATGATTTTTGTTTGTCGTTTTAGTATAATTTTTTCAAGGTTTTGTAACATTTATTAACACTTACAAAACATATTTATTACTAAATACTAAAAGGGATACTCGGAATTAAACAACATTTCTGCTGTTGTTTGTTATTTTAGTGTTAAGCTCAGCTGATGAGACTCTAATGTGATCACCATTGCTAGCAGTGGTGATAATGGCGATAATCTAAACTAAATAACATTTACAAGGGCTACTAAATGTTTCAAAGTAACGGTAGGGCATGTGTCCCAAAGGATGATGACATAAAGACAAGCGCAAACATTGGTAATGGTCGGTGAAGGGTTTGAGGTCTAATATTACCTGCTGAGTTGGGGACCGGCAGCAGTAATTACAACCCTAATAATATATACTTTACATAATATACATTTTACAAATAAACACGGTTAACGTGACAACCATTGTCCATATATTTACCGAAAGCTGCCATCTTTTGCCAACATTAGTTTGCAAGCGATACTGTATTTTAAATATGTAATATAAAGTTTAAAATTATTTCACTCGCATGTGCTCGCCGAGCCGCCGCGCCGCTGCCGTCTCGGTGTGAATTGAATCTTATCCATCCAGGGAGGACATGCGGCTAGCATCTTTGGCAAATAAATTGTAACTATTATAATAATTCTTTGATCTAAGGCAAGCTTCCGCATGGGCTAATTTTTGTGCACCTTCCAAATAATCTATAGGTAGGTAGGTACATTATGTTTAAGAACCAATAATGTATTACTCAAAGAACTCCAGAATACTTTAGTCAACTTTGTATGCTAATCTGGTCTTAGTTAGTTACAAAGATAATAAACAAAGAAAACTTGGAAGGCTTCCTATTCTACTTTAAATCATAGATAATTTTCGATTACATGTACCTACTCCTAGAATAGGAGGAAAATATATAGGCAAATGTATTATATTATTCTTACTATATTAGGTACCCTATGATTGGCTACCTATATTAAAAAAAGAAAGGCTCGTGCATCGGCCGGATGATTGGAGCTGTCAGTCGCGCTTCAATAAGTTGGAAGGGAGAATTTCAAATCGCATTGTGACTAAGGGTGGATTAGGCCGATATCTTGATTTTCGTTTTTATGTCAAACTTTTTACCTATATGGTGGCAGCCTCTCCCTCTAGCTTAGATGACTATCACCAAGTGTTTCTACCAATAGTTACACTTAACTTAAATGTAAGAAAATTATATTTGCGTAGTCATCTTAACTGGGGAGACAACTTTAAACAGTCTTATATGTTCTGTAGCGTTCCTCACCGCGCTATCCAACCATCAGAATATCTCTAAGTTATCGTATTATTACGAGTATCCCGCCCCATGGCTACACTCTAACTCATATGTTTCCAAATATTTGTGTGTATTAAATTGGCCAAGTAACTCATATCGTGTCGGCCCCGGCCCGGAGGCCTGTCGCCCCTCGTCACAAGTGTTTACCCGAGCCCGTCTAACAGGCAGATTAGATGTACTCAGCTCTGCTTTTCATCTTTGCTACTCATGATCACTTCACGAATGTTGCTTAAATATGTTAAGTAAATTGGTCTGGTGGAAAAGCGTTAAGAAGATTATATTAACTTTAAAAAAATTAAGTGAATACAATTATCGACAATTTTGGTAGCTTAATTACAGAGATACTACCATAGAGGTCCTGACCCTCTTCCTTGGCGTACAGATTTATATGCTTTCATCAGCCAGTGTCGTCCACTGCCGGCCTGACCTTTTCGAAAGCCTTCTTCATATCACAACCCCCTCATCCGCGACTTTGCAAGCGAAGATTTAATCAGTTCGGAACCAGATTCAGTCCACAACGTGTAGGTACTTAGTTTGTTGCGAAAGGCATTAGTCGCTCTTGGTGAAATTGGTATTGGAAAACAATTGGTCATATATAATCATAGTATCTTCGTTCCAAAAATCGGTAGTCTACTAAACCTTTGGCTATAGACATGTTGTCAAACAGTGGACTGCCAACAATTTCGTTTTGTGTCTTTTCAACAACAAAGGTCGCGGTCTTCCGGACATGGTCAGCAATGTTGAATCTATAGTACTGACGACTGTCGTTTCGGTGAGCTATATAAATTACTTGAGTTATTATTCTCAAATTCTAATGCTGGGTAGTAAATCTAAAAGAAGATAATCTTTTCAAAAATACATCCCTTTAATTCCATTTAAAACACATAAAACAATCCGAGACGACGTCCCGTCTTCTTCAATCTATGTCGGCATAAATCTCAGCTCAACTTCACCTTATCCTAACAATACCACATGACAAGTATCGCATGACAGGGCCGAATCCTTGCCATTACGACACCGTGGACAATGTGTATTGTCTACCAAGCCTCCGTCTCTAAGGGGATTAAAGATATGAAGGTAAGGATAAAAATGAATATATCATTTCATGTTGAATAAAGTACACAATACGTTAAGATAGAACGAATACTATTTATAGTGTCCGATTTGGAGTAACCTAGTAGTATTATTGAGTAGTAAATAGTAATACGTAGTATTTTTATCTAAATGTATTTTGTCAATGGTGTGGAGGTAGGAAGAGCCTCTCTACCCACGTCTGGCGTAGGATATAAATAAAAGTAAAAGTCAGTACCATCAGACGTATCATCGTGATTCGAGCGTAAACCGCTCGGCTCACTGCACAGTGCGGATGCTGGTTCGAATGCTGTAAGGTTACATTTCGGTGATGGCTTTTCAAATCCTTCCCTGGTCTGGATATCACTGGGATCGTCCCCGGTCCACTGTACGGTACCCAGAGTTAATTTCAGTTGTAATTTGTTTGATAATTTCGTCCTTGATGATGATGAGCCGAATAAACGAGCTATTATATTGCACACGTATTTTAGCGGGGCGCAAGGCGAATTAACAAATTCATTAAAATATGTAGCAAAGCGTGAACTGTTTCACGTAGAGATTCAATAAGAAGTAGAGAGAGCTCTTAGATGACACTAAAGCCACAGAATAGGTAATAATATTATGTTTTACAATAACCTAAGTATTAGCCTAGTCCTATCCCTACATCGGCCTTTGTTTTCAGTTTACCCCATAGATTAAGATTTGAATACTAACTCCTATCTCCTCCCCCTGTCTCTTATAAATACTTCTACAGTTCTGTTCCAAAAGTGAAATATCGATGTCAGTTTTTTTCGAGTTTTTTATCATACCGGGCTACACTAAATATCTTGGTATCCCTAGTAAGTGTGTCAACTAAATATTACTTGATTATTAGCAGGTCTTCGCTGCGATTGCGAGCGCTGAGTAAATTCATTTCAAAGCGTAGCCTAAAGGTCCCGTTTCGATTTTGTTCCCTTTAGTTCCAGATTTGAACATATAGTGATGGTTGGGTTAATGGATCCCTCTTTCGGTTTTATACAGGGTTACTTGTAGTGCAGTCGGTAAGCTGGCCGCATTGCGCCTGCTATCGATTCGATAGCGTTGCCAAGTGTGTGCCAGGGGAGGCTTTTAGCACCCACCTCCGAATATCACACCCATCAGGTGAGTGGCAGTGTTTATTGTTTTGATATTCTGTTTGTATTGACTCAAGAAAAATGAAAGAGAAACCAACCTTTGTGCTTAACCTTTGTATTTCATTAATAAAACCTTTTAATACCAGGCAGGAATATTTTTATATCACAAAACCAACATCTTGTTAAAAATAAACCGAATTAATGCTAGTAGGTAGCTATAAATAAATAACTAGCTCCATAACCTCTCGAGTAGCCAGCAATCAAAATCACATTAGGGGTTCTAAAAACCACGAACCGTGACTTATTCCTGCTACCTAACTACCCACCCACCCTAACTACCTACTTACCCTAACTAGTGACGGAACATTTCTCAGGTAGCTTGGTAATAATGTTCCATATGTAACACCTGCTACTGACATAGACAGCCAGTGACTTCAAGGAATCAAATGTTACCTATATTGAGAATTAATTGCAGGTAAAATCATTGATAGAAAATCACTGGTAAGCCGTGAAACAACAGCATAACACTAGTTGTCGCCGGACTGATATACCAACTGTATGGTCCCAAACTGCGTGTACTATAAGTAGAATTATGTTAACCAGACCAAGGCAAATAAAGAAAAGCCCATTTCCGACATTTGGTTTGACGGAATTCAAACCTGCCACCATCCGGTGTTGTGAGCCGAACGACATACATTCAAACCGCTACGCCAAGCAGTCGTAGAACATTATTTTGTATAATAATTTCACGTAGGTAATGAAAATTAATCGAAAGTAGCCACTCCAAAGTTACGTAACACCCGAACGAGATATAAAAGCCGGCAGCTATTTTTAACTAACTCGTTACACGTCACGTAACTGCCGGACGCCTAATCCGGTTACGGCGCGTGTTCAGCAGAAGGTACGTTTTATACGGATATGACGTCACTGGTGACGGTGATCGAATTATCGATTTTCGATCGACGACATGTTTCCCATAAAATTAAATTAATAATTGTCAAGGAAATGTATGAATTTTGTACCAACTAAAATTAAATTTATAGGTTTAAAAATAAAAATAAAAACATATCACTTCACATTTATGATCTCAACTGAGAGAACTTTAAAATAACAATACAAAACGGCTTCTCATCGAAAGCGTACTCAAGCGTGACTAACGGCCTCATTTCTATACTTCTAAGGCCCGTTTAATAAATTAATCTCAAGTCTAAGATCGGTCTTGCCTACGCATTTGTCATTTCATTTTGTTTTGGTATGACATAAGAGTGTCATTTCCAATACCTATCGCTCTCAAACTTGAGATCGATTTATTATTACGGGCCAAAATCACACGCAGACAGCTTCGCCCTTATATTATTTAAATTTTCAAACGCTGGTCATAGAATACATAATCTGCTGCAGCTTACAGATGTTAGCCCAGGTATAAGTAAGCGGCTTGCTTACCCGCCTTGTACAGTCAGCATCAAATGTAACTTGGTATTTGAAATGTTCAAAATAATCACATTGTTAAAACACATATTTATAGTATCACACCAGATTAAGTTCTCTAAAGTCTAAAGTATACTTTAGATCATATACTTTAAAGACCTTCTAGTGTCAAACTATTATAATGTGTTTAACAATGTAAAATTATTTTGGACGTTTCAGATACTTTTTTATTTTTTATTTACTTTTAGGAAGATTTACAGACAAACCACATGAAAAGAGCACATGAAAAGAGTTAAAGTGCTAATTACAAATCTTCAAAGGCACTTTTAGTGGTGACTGTACTAACCCGACTCCTATGTATTGGCCCTAGTTCACAATGGCCCCTAGCTAAACCTAGCTACCTGTACGTTAGCTTTGTTAGGCTTGGCTAAAGCCCCCTACTGGCCTATATTATTAGACTATCTATTTTGCTGTAGTAGTTTTACTCAGTTCTCCATTTTAATTTAATGTCCAAATAATTTGTAATTAAAAATTAATCTAAAATAAAAGTATAAATAACTATTTATCATTATATAAAAGCAGGCAACTGATTTTATCGCTTAATTTAGCTACGGCCTACGCCGTAGATGCCTACGACGTAGCGAAGTAGCGGGGTGATCAAGGAATTATTATTTATCAGTAA
Source organism: Notodonta dromedarius (assembly GCA_905147325.1). NCBI lineage: Eukaryota > Metazoa > Arthropoda > Insecta > Lepidoptera > Notodontidae > Notodonta > Notodonta dromedarius. The sequence continues at coordinate 13,504,929 of LR990160.1, forward strand.
AATGATCAAAAACACAGGACCTGTGACACCACAAACCAGGGAAAAATTACGAAAAGGCATTTTCGAATTATTCTTAATAATATTTTTATGATCTCACTTTTTTAATTATTCTATTTATTTTATCAGTTTGATATTCAATTTTGTTGGAGAGGTACACATTTAAAAAGTCTTACCTATTAAATTTTTTTTTTAAATAATGTCCATAATATATTTTTAATAATTTTTATCATAAAATTCGTAAATTCTATGAAACAGAATTATATAAGTACCTAACAATAATTTTACATTAATAGTAACTACTGTAGTACTCAATAGTGTAGTACCGCAGTACTCAGATACGTTCCAATTCCAAGATATTATGTAGAATTATTGTATATATTATTATATTACCTGAGAAGGTACTCGTACGGAATATACGCCAGTAAATTAACACTTTTGAATTGAAACCCTCTCCACGGAACGTGCTCAGTAAACCTATCATTATTAATTATACTAATATAATTGTACTCTTAGATAGAGCAGGTAATCAAATAACTGTTTGAAGAGGATAAAAGCCTGGTAATTGTATATTTATATACTCATATCACATTTCATACAACCATGTAACTTTAAAATATTCCTGTGTACGTGTGTCCGTAATGCTACTTCTCTCAAACGGTTTGACCGATTTGGATGTTTATTGTTATACTATTGGTTAAATCACCCTAGGTATACTGGAATGGATCTTAGTTATAGTTGGACTCGGTAGGTGTTGTTGAATACCAGAAAATAAAATCTAAGTACGCTAGCGAAAGAAGTAGTGTACATTTTATGTAACAAAGTCGCCAAACAAGCTTACGACCCGCATGATGTTAAGCAGTTACCGTATATTGCTTGCATTATTAAAACCGGGAGGAATGGAATGGGCATTAGTCGTACAGGAAAGTACAACTACTGTCGTGGCAGGAAACATGCGGTACGGCTCGTTATCCGAGCTAACACAGCAGTAGCGCACACCATTACTGCGCTTAAAGAACTCCTGGATTGAAACGCACGAAAGATTTGTTTGCGGATGGATAGGCGAGGATTTTATATAAATAATAATAAATAAATATCGCCAGACTGACACACCAACTGTATGGTCCCAAACTAAGCAACGCTTGTACTATGGGTACTGTACAATGGACTGGGGGCGATCCCAGTGACACCCAGTCCTGGACAAATTACGAAAAGGCCATTTTCGAAATTAGCTCCGGCGGGAATCGAACCCGCAACCACCATGTGCAGTGAGCCGAGCGGCCTACGCTCGAACCACTGCGCCAAGCGGTCGTCAGATTTTGTCAGTATGTTTGGGATTTTGGCGAAAAATATGCGTGAATAGTTATTTCATGATTAGTGTTCTGTTTTATTTGTAGAATTGGTACTTATAATGATGAGTTCGCTTTTGAATAAACAAATACCCAAATTCCACACTTTCACAGAGTATAGATCTCCAGATGGTTCTAGAATCACCCCCATTATTATTGGGTACCCATAACAAAACCGCTGATTTGTTTGGGACCGTAATCGGTGTGTTTGTTCAGTGACGCCTAGCTCTCCTTACACGCGTCCGTTGTCCGCCCGACTCATCATCATGCATTTTGGGGCTGTTTATGCGGCCTTGACCCCGCCTGGCGCAACGCCAACCCCATGGAGCAACGAGACAAGCTATAATTTACCTCTGAAAACATATATTTTCTTGCTATCTGTATTTTTTGGGGTGTTGTTTACAGGAAATAATGCATGGCTCGAATCTAGTACTCAAACATTTTGGGTATGCTCCTGCTTGGGCCAAATTTTCTACATTTTCTAAATAGTAACCAAGTAGGAAGGTATATAATTGTTAATTAATTATTTCATGAAAGTTGTTAAGCAAAATAAAAGTTTGCATTGAAAAAAAGTGTTATTTAATTATCAAATAATGGAAACCAAAGGAAAATAAATCAGTGATATTGCTATTAGATACGTACCTAACCTACACGACAACATATAAGTATATTGTAAACGTGATAATCCGGGGAAGTGGGTTGCCGGCTCTCTCACACCCATCGTACGACACGCAGGAGAGAAGGAGTGAGACACTCATGTAAGCTAAAAAAAAGTAACCTACCTATCTGTTTTTATTTACTATCTGTGACTGTAATTCTCTCAGCAACAAAATAATACTTAGCAAAAACCATCAACACGTTAAAATTTCCGAAAAATTGAACCTTTACAACGCTAAACCGCATTATATGAAGGGCAATTAACCCTATTGAGCGAGGGTCGTGCGTTCACACCCGGATACTGAGCTTAAAGCTTTTAAGATATCGGATGCCTTTGAGAATCTATCTTTGATTATATGTGTACCAATAGGTACCTAGTTTTATAGAACTGAGGATTTACGAGCTGTTTCTTTATAAAGAGGAACATCTTAAGAAATTGGTATTACAAGCATTTATAAGTTACGGTAACTGCTTAATATCAGGCGGTTTGCACGATCGTGTGCCGACTCTGTAAAATAAAAAAGTTAAATGTAGAAAATGTATAAAGTCCCAAGACAAATGAAATATAACACAAATTTTGAATTATAACAGATGCACTTTATTATATTAAAGTGTCGCAAATTGTTACTAATAAATTATATTGGCGTTATTTCGGTCATTGTTCTTTAAATACCATAAAAAAGAAATATAACAAAATGTAAAAAGACAACCCCGATAGAGTTTCTTGCCGGATCTACTCAGTTGAGGTCGCGTTCCGATCCGGTTGTAGATATAAGAAAAAAATGTAAAATTGACAATCTGTAAGTGCCCCCGTAGACCTAAACAAAATAAACGATTTGAACTTGAAATTTGAAAGACCTAACGAGACTTAACCACAGATTGCTCATTTATGATATGAGACACAAAGTTAATTATAACTATACTCGTATATCGTAAACCTTTCTGGCCCTTAACTTAACTACTTGAAAGGAAATGAAGTTACCTAAACCAGATAGAAACCATAATTGTAACTGAATGTATAGTTAAAGTAAGTAATAAGGTAACTCGTAGGTTTCTTGCAAGATTAATTATATTATTGTGTCCTGCTGGCTTTGTCCAGGATACCCTTATTTGCTTTTGATTAGTGTAATTGTGGGATAATGCGGGGCTTTTCTGGGACCAGGTTGGAGACCTGTAAAGGTCCTGAAAATATATGTATCTATCATGTATAAGAGGAAAGGGTACACTTGTATTATGTTGCCATATTTTATATCTTTTTGGCCTAAACAAATCCTTTTTTCTCGCGTTTTAAGACCAGACTCTTGGTTTTAGTCAACAATGTGTCTCTTACATAGACCGTGCAATATTTTGCGTAATTTGAAAATGTGGTTACGCACAAATTTAATATTTTTAATAATACCTACGGCATAAAGACACATACTTCACTGTCTATATACCTACTTATCAATTTATTATAATGGTACAATAAAAATTAAAATTGACGGTATTTTTAAGTTTTAGGTGCTTATCGAAAAAGTAAATTTCAATATCCAAAAACGAATCATAAAACATTTTATTAATAAAACGATTCCTATTACGGGCTAGGCGTATTTGGACCCAACTCATCCGATGCTAATAAATCATTGGAATATGGACGAATTTAAACGTGCCGTATTTTATGCGTTATCAATAAACTAATCGATAAGCGAATGCATCTAGATAGTTCCACCACCCTTCTAGTTCGTCTATTAATAAATCAGTTACCTACCTAACCCTTAACAACTTGCCGCCTGAGTGCGTGCTTAAGAATCCGAATTGATCCTCGCTCAAGCGATAAAGTTTCTGAGCGCGATTCCAGCAGCTTAACTATTTCACATTGATGCGAATATTATAATGAGATCGGTCAACGCGGTAAGCGTGAGTTTCATGTGGCGGGACCATCTCTCTTTTTTGAAGCGAAGCTTCTAAACGGACGTTCGGGGTGCTCGGCGCGCGGCCACTCTATCCGTGCTAAGCATCAGTACCGTTCCACGATGTCGTCAGTAGCATTACACCATATATATAGGTATACAAAGTGGCACCTGCGGTGCCCTACGTTATATACTATAAATCTTCGCTTCTCTTGGGTGGTCCCTAGACAGCACTGATTTTTTAAATTCTTTTTTACATTGTATGGTTGCAGCCTTCACATACGGTTTTGAATTCTGTCCTGGTCGTGTAACTTACATTTTCTGTTAATCCACAATCGGTATTAGGTATAAGTAACATTACAAGTCTGGTAGATTTCCTAGTCTTGCCTCCCGTTGGCGAAATGTGGCAACGATGGAAATTCACAACGAAATTAGTTCACCAATGTGTCCCATCGACCCTTATTATTAAAATATTTAAGGCGTTAAATTTATAATACCCCTTATTGCGTTGGGGGTTAAAATATAAAGTGTCAATCTCAGATCGGTTCACGGCGCTCGCTTATTTATGACTGCTAACATCACTGTAAACGCCTCCGAACTTGCTGGTTTAATTATTCATTTGCTAAGTTCGGGATCGCTGAATAATTATGACATGATACTTTACGGTGACGCGAGATTGAAGAGTAACAAGAGTACTTTACTTGGATTTTTGTGACTCTATGACCTGTAGCTTGCTTTTTATGCAGCAGTTATTTGTTGTTCACTTAAAAAGTTCATGGAATTGCCAGGTAGGTAATTATTAAATTATAGTGAGCGGAATGGATGAAATCAGAAGAGCGAATGTGCCCAGGATGGGAACGGGGCCGCCGCGCGTTCACCCAGGAAAGTCGGTTTGAAGACGTTGACTGTGATAGTACCGCGAAGTATTCACCTAACATAATAATAATAATACCTACCTGATATTTTTGAGGCCCTTTGAATTATTTGTGAGTTTATCGATTCAATGATAACATATTTTAATGTAGGTACATATTAATTAAGGCACCAGAAACCGCACATACATTAATTGTCAACTTTAATATGTTTTATTTGATATTTCCTTGCAAATTTAGTAGAACAAGTATTATTTTAATAAATGAGCACAAAGTAATTACTACCTTAAATTATGAAGTAATCTCTTAACTCAGCAGTGGTAAATGGAATTAATTTTTAAATATAATATTGAATTGTAAGACAACAAGTACATATAAGGAAGTACCTACTTCTAAGATCTACATACTTAAATTTTATTTCGATACTTACTATAAAAGAAAAGTTTTTTATTGTGATGTTTTGGTGAACTGCATTTTTTTATGTGTTCACATTACTGACAATAAAACGTGTTTCACGCAATAACGAAACAGTGAAACCGCAACGGAACCTTTAATTTTTATATAAAGTCGATAATTTTCTTCAAGAAATAAAAACCATGTTTAAAACGAAACTATAAAAAATAAAAACATTAATAACATATTTCATTAACTCACCTTAAAACTACGATGATAGGAGGTGAGAAAAGAAAGAAGAAATATCGCGCGGGAAATAGTAGTTGATAAGTTAGTCGCGACCGCACTTTCCGCAGTGCGTGGAAGCACACGTCCGGTCGGCACGGGTGGCGAGCGCGCGATGGCGATGGCTGGCCGCGGTGGCGCGGGCAAGCCTCGCCAATCTGTTGATTCGCGCGTGCGCACCACTCGCAGCTCTAGCGGCCTCCGCCGCGCATACCTGCAACCAGAGTGGACTTCTTCCAGGCACCGCCCATTTTGTTTTTTTAATGGGCGTTAAAAAAACACTGAATCGAGTAAAACATATAGATGCTTTAAAAAAAAAATCGCCATTTATATAGTTTTTTGCCTATCCAAATTCTTGGAGTCACTTATCTTGGAGTAACCTACCTGCGTAATTGGTAAGGTAGAAAAAAACATTGATAAGTAAATAGGTAATTATATAATAAATATGAAAAAGTAATTCTATAATTTTCCATAATAACAATTATCTATTAAGCAAGAGAAACTCTTTTAGAATTTAAATTTATCAGAAACGTACCTACGCCGACACGACGTCAACAAATTACACTTCACTGTTTGTTTGCAACGACATTTCCCAAAGGCTTGAACTTTGTTTGCGATGCATGTCCCACGCACACTCATTATAATTTATTGTAAACAATTTTTTCATGAAGCCATCCCTCTGACATAATGTCAATATCATCACAACGCAAGTAACAAAAAGCTGCACCTATAGATAACAACAATTTTAATAAATTTGCTACAAAGAATTTTTCATTCCAAATCCAATTTAGAAGTTCTTTGGAATTTCAATCATAATATTTAATATTTGTCTAGCATAATGGCAATATGTTATAAATGATAAAAGAGATCCACTTTTAATTCCATTTACTTGCTGGTTTTACGACAACAAATAGCATGGCCGAGATGACGACCCTCTATCAAATATATTTCACTAGAATTTGCATGACAAAAAATCTGTTAGGAATAAGTAAGAAATCGCACTAAGTTATATACCTTCAAGCTTTCAGTCAAAAATCTAGATGGATATACCAATTAATTAAGGGTCAATTAGTACAACCTTATCTGTCTAAATACCACCTCCTAACGAAGTTGTTCCAAGACCCTGTGTACGGGACCATTAAATGTAAAACATAAGTTGGCGGGATTGCTAAACCCAGAGGCTTTAAAGTTGCCAACGACTAATTCATACATTATTAACAGAAAGGCGGACCAATCTGGATACCGTGGTAATTTTGTTTAATCGGCCCCTAATTTTCGCTTATGATTTAAGCTTGATTGCCTTTGGGTTAGGGGATTACATTTAAAATTCTGACGCATTTTATGACTACCCACAAAGGTGTACTTCCGGCTTGCGTGTCCTGAATAACGTGAGCTTCTGGGGTCGACATTGCATTGATGAGCCAAATTGATTAACTGACATTTACACGAACGATCGGGAGCGCTACTTCTCTACTATACCTAGCTTTAATCACAATAATTAATTATGGCAATTAACATAGAACACTTAGCAATTGCTAAGTTTACCTAATATTAAGTGACTTCGAATTCCCGCGGATATTTTGAATAGTTATTATCGGTAAAGTGCCGAATTAAGCAATCTAGATTCGAACTCCATTAGTTGCGAAACATTATGGCTCCTAAGGGTACTTGGCCTCTTATTGGTTTAGGTGATATTTCACTTACCGTAGGTATTTCGGGGCGTATGGTGAAAATGTTCAAATTCTAGATACCACGATAAAATTATCTAAAAAGCTACTAAGTGAAAATGGGTTAATATTTTACTAGAGAAAAAAAATATTTTAATACCTCGCAGGGCACCTTTTAAGGGAATTGAGGATATAAAGTTAAATGAACGAGCAATTCATCAGGAGTAATTATAGAAAAATTAACTAATTACAGCTGCAAACTACAATGTATGGACGAACCGTATGCGGATTGAGTACTGACAGTAGGTGAAAAATAAATCGGCAAGCATGCCCTAAACGATACATACGAGGAGATGTCATCCATAAAACACTGTGTCATCAAGCAATTTTCAAAGTAATCACTAATCATTTGTCAAAAAGAATAAACAAGCAATCAACACAGAACGTTACATAAAGAACCCGCGTTTTTGTGATAAACGAAAGTATTCCTTGTGAGTTGGAAACTTAAATTGAAAACGGTGGGCGTGCCGCCCGCCTTCTTATAAAAACGTCTCCAAACACTTGAAAAGTTGATCCTTGGAGTCTCATTCCTGTGAATTTGTTGTAAGGCACAACACTGTTGTAAGGTACCACCAACTGTGATTATCCGCGCGCGTTTTATATACCGCAGGACATGACATGGTCCTCTTTCTTAACAAGATTATGGGGAATGTAGAGCGTTTCCCTGTGGGCGCTGGCACACCACACTGGTTGTCGTAAAAGTTGAAAAAGAAATATCAACGGAGCTATGTCATTGGAACTCTCCAATATTTTTGGCGATCGTGTAACATGGTATTTACAAAGCTATTGAACGGTTAGGAATGTCTCTGACCAAACCTACGAGGATTACGGTCGGGACGATAAGGTATGAATGAATGTATGTCAAGGTTTCCTCAAGACGTCCCTATTCACCGTTACCATGTGACGGAATACTAAATTGAGCCTTTTATGATCGTCATAAGCTTACAAGTACATGCTTCAGAATTGCTGCGTATGCATTAAACTAAATATGGAACGATTACATTAAGATGATACAGCACAACATACAATTTCAACATTACAATTTTGTATTTCTATACAAATAAATAAAATTGGAGTGTCCGTTTGCAATATCAAAATAACACCTTTTCACTAAATGCATATGAAAGTACATACGACACCTATAACAAAAACGCGATTTAAAATTTTTTGTCTGTCTGTATGTGTGATTGTTCCGGGTAATCTCCGAAACGGCTGGACCGATTTTGACGGGACTTTCACTGGTAGATAGCTTTTGTTATAAGCAGTAACTTAGGCTACTTTTATTTTAGAAAAACAGAGCTCAGAACGCGGGAGCGGGCTTTTCTGTTAAGTTAAATTCCACGCGGACAAAGTCGCGGGCTCAGCTAGTGCAAAATAAAATACAAAAACTATTGACGACCGTTTGGCGCAGTGATTTGATCGTAAGCCGCTCGACTCACTGCACCGGGTGGTTGCGGGTGCGATTCCCGTCGGGGTAAATTTCGGTAATGGCCTTTTTGTAATTTGCCCTGGTCTGGGTGTCGCTGGGATCGCCCCCAGTCCATTGTACGGTACCCATAGTACGAGCGTTTCCTTGTTTGGGACCATGCAGTTGGTGTGTTCGTCTGGCGAGATTATTATTATTTATAGAATTTGAGTTTTAAATGTGAATGTACAACTATACCACTTGGTCTAACTCTGAGAGGAGGGCGGCATTATATTTTTATTTTTTTATGTAAAAATGGATAAATCTGGTTTGTAGGTATAGTAAAACAAATTTGATGCTCTATAATGCTCGTAGAACTTTTCTTTTCATAACGTCGAGAGCAATCTTTTCACGGCTCTTCTCAGGTTATTATTAATTAGGGCTGTGTTTGTTTTAGAGTTTGTTTTCGCGTTGGAACGGCGCGGATTTGGCGCGTAAATCGCCTTGTTCGTCGGGATTAGTGGAAACATAAGGTAATAAGTGTTTTTCTTTACCTAATTCCATCTTATATATTAAGCTTTATAATACAACTACATAAAGGTACCTACTTCAAGTTATCTTAAGCGCTGAGATAATTGCTGACTAAATAATGGTATTTTATTTGATGTTGTGTTATTTTGTAAATGTTTGAATTTCTAACTATTGGTTACACGTACAAAAATTGTCTCAAGGTAATTTGACATTTAATAAAACGCTGCTCGCTAGTACCAATATTTTCGCCGTATGTTTCCAAATTATCATTTATTTTACAAAAAATTAAAAGCAAGAAAGCTGTTTAAACCTTGATAAGACTGGAGGAGTCTGCCCCAGTGGTGACAAAATATTTTACAACACTCTTTTAAGTATTAACAAAGAACACGTTTAATTTTAAATATTTTTAAGAAAAATATATTGTGGTTTAACTATTTTTAGAGTGTTTTTAGACTACATCATGATTTATTTCTGTTTATTTTTATTTTATAAGTATGTATTGTGTTTCTCATCAACATTCTTAGGTATTTCTAAGAATTTATTCAGACAAGCACAGTTTGGAAACATAATTAAGTAAGTAGACTATACCTCTTTCAGGAACTGGCCAACTGGCCACTCAATATCGTTTAATTTTATACCGCTTATTATGGAATAAGCGGTTGTTACTGTAATATTAACCTTGTCACTATGGAGTGATAAGGTTAATATTACAGTAACAACAGTATAGTTAACAAGGAAGCACTTTAGAGGTAGACGGAAGCTATGGTACAATTTGATTAATGCAATATGTGCTGTGCCTCCTAGCCGCTGATGCACTACGTAATTAGTTCTACGGGACTCTTTGATTTACGGAAATTTACATAACTTTAGACAAACACCATTTCGAACACCGGACGAAACGCGCCGGGTTGACATGTGGTTATCAACTATGTAATAACAGGCTTCGGACGAGATGCGCCACGGTCAAACGCGTCGGATGACGCGGAAACTTTAGATCATTTAATAATGGCTTAATGGCTGATTAAAAATTTGTTCGAAAGTGTGAAATTGGCATTGCGGCAACTTAATATACCTATGATACGACTAAAAATATAGTTGTCTTGTTCCCATATTACAACCGTGTGAATGATGCAATATGTTTAGTTGCTGCGTGGTGTGGAATTTGTGTCACATGTGTGTGTCAACCACCAACAAAATCAGGATTATTTAAAGAACTCCCAGTATTAATTTCATATTAATAATAATGCAAAACTCTTATTTAAAGGGCTACTAGTATTGTTCCGAATAATCTAGTGTTTTATAGAGAAAACAAAAAACAAACAAATACTCGTATATTTATCACTCATTTAATAAATAATTAACACTTTCTTTGCTTTCCCTGCTTCTTTATATTTTTCTACATTCTAAAGCTTTATTGCATTCAATTTTCAATTAAGACACAGGCGCATTCGAACAGTCACACACATCAGTGGTAAGTTTTTATAAGGTGTGTCGTAAATAAATATAATAAAAATTGACGGATTTATTTGAAAGGTAGGTTTTAATTTCGTTATCCTAAAGAAATAATTTAATTCCAACCAACGAAAATACAGTTTTTTTCAGTCATTACTATATATGTTTAAATACAGTACAATACTAGGTTTATTTACAGTACGGTTGGCAACCCTACTTACTTCTATAAACTTGTAGTAGGTAGATGTGGTGAGTCGCGCGAGCTTCCGATTTCTATGCAAAACACGGCTTGTTCTGTCACACGAGGAAATGGAAAATGCAATTTCTTTGAACGAATAACGTGTGTTCATATGAATTCAATTTCATACTTTCATTTTTGTATAAAGTTGCATAATAGGTTCTCGGTTACGGCATTCACATGTATTGTAAAAGTATAAAGTTGAAATCAAAGTTTATGAGCGCGTATATTTCTATCAATTTATTTTTTTACATTTCCTGTACCTAACTAGTCCTAAAACAGACACTTATTATAAAAAAGAACCAACAAGATTCATTTAATTATACTTCCTAATTAGGTAGATAATGAACAATATAATGATAGCGATCATGTCGGTGATTATACTTGTTCATACTTGTAGCAAGCTAAAATTATTATACAGGGACTCTCAAAAGTCCGAAATAGTAGAGACTTCGAGAAATAGAGGCGTGATGGTGTATTTTAAATGTTTCAAGATAATTTGATATTTAATCAGACGCCATCTGTGTAAATAATGTTCACGCTATCAATAAGCGTAGGCAGAGCGAATTGGATGCCTCCACTTCGTTTTCATAAACATTCGGCTTCATGAATATAACATAACGAAAATTTGGAATAAATCAAGTTGAATTTATTTCGGTTACCATTGCCGAGATAATAACTAATTCGGCAACACAAGCGTACCACTCGCCTGATGACAAGCAGTAGCATTACACAACAGATGCTATCAATAAATAAAAAACTGTATAAATCATTGTAAGGAGTGTTGAGCCAAACGATATTGGTACTTATTGAATTGTCACTAAGCATCATTGTTATTGTATTCATAATTATGATAAAAGCTTGAGATCATTATAAGGAAAAATATACGCAAAACCAAAATACATATAATTCACAGTAGTCGAGTAGTGAAAGGAAAATGTAAATTAATAAAAATGGTGTCAGAACAATAAAGTCGAGCAAAGGATCTTGTTCATAGACAAGAGAATCAGGTTTCAATTTTAATTATGATTCCACTCCCGGAGCCAGGCTGTTCGCGACGTTCAAAGGTGTTAAAAGATAGGTCGTGTAAAATGTCACTTCATTTTACAGTAAAGGCCATCAGGCCTTTGTTTCTCGAAGTGGTAAGCTGATCAGCAGTGGTACCACACATGTATATGGAATTTTGGCCCCAATTTAATGGGGGCCTCAAAGCGAGGAAGATCCCAAGTATAAATTGACGTTGTGTGGGTTGGCGAACGTCTCACGAATGACGCAGGCTTGGATTAAAGAAAACAGAAGGATTCTACAGCTTAAAAAAAACTTGCCATGCAAGTTTATCACATTACTGGTATTCTCGTCAGCCCCTAAAGCTAAGCTAAAGCTTGTGTTAGAAGTGGGCTCACGTCAACAGTTTAATGGCCCAACGGGGATCGAACCTGGAACCTCTCAGTTACGAGATCGGTCCCTCTGACCCTCTGACTAGGCTATTGACACTGAATGAATAATCCAACACTTATCCTCACAATCTGGAAGTTGTCTGCTAGAAGACAATATGCTCACCATTAATACTTCCTTTTAGAAATTAATCCCTAATGGGGTTAAATAAAGGGCTAAATGTCGATATTTGAATGACTCTTAAAACTGATAAGGTATCTATGTACAAGATAAAGACACAAACTTGCAATAAAAAAACCATCTTAAAGTTACTTTAGCGAGCTATTTAAAAAATGTAATACAGTAAAATGAAATCGACTTTTAACAACCGAGAACGCAAACTTAAAGGTTAAAAGCAATTTTATTCTTATATTATTTGAAGCCGCGGGCGGCGCTAAGCCCGTAGATGTGCCTTCACCAAGCTGTGCTATGACGCCGGCTCGCCCGATTTGACCAATATTATCGCTTTATTTCCTTACCATTACCATTTTCCACTATAGAGCCTAAACTTCCCGAATGATTTAAATGAATGAGGTGTCAATCAATTCCTTATTATGGACTAGGTGACAAAGGTTACATTTTTTATGAATAAAATCTGTATGACGTATGTAACATCCAAATAAATCGGTCCCTGGCATTTTTTTTGGCTAACGTATCGAGTGGGATGTCTAATGAAAGAAGAGAAATCCTGAGTTCCGAAACATAAATACGGCACCTACAATATAAAGTATAGTTACCATGTCTCCGAAAAACAATATTATACTATAATTCAGCTATATTCATAAATATTATTAGCGCTATCTATCGGCAATTTTAAAAATAATTCGTTAGAGTAGTTCCGTTGTAGTCGGGTTAGTTTTTTAAAAGTGTTTACTTGATTTTGGTCAACGAAGCGCTCAAATCTTTACCGCGTAGGCATTTGTTTCACCCAAACATTTCAAGCACCGTTTAAATATTTCTGTTACGAAATAATAGCGTAATGTGTACCCAGGCTTACCCTTTGGAACAAGTAAACAAAGGCTCGCTGAAATATTCAAATATAGTTTTCATAATGCCCAATTTGCTTTGAGGGATGAAAATATTCCCCGAATTTCTGTGGCAGCACCCCGAAATGTGTTCGTAAAAGAAAACATATTAGTGCCTATTTTTACGGTAGAAATAAATTTCGGTAAATATGTTTAACACCTGGTACATCTGTATGATAATATATAATAATATGACCTCCCACAGAAGATCAGCGTAAAGAAGCTATTACGAGTATAGCTCCGTTTCATACAATGAGCGAGACAGCCGGTAGAAAAACTCCCCGCCCTTCCTCTGTCCCACTCCCCTTCAGATCGGCAAAATGCGAGAAATACCAATGACTACGGTAACTGCTTAACATCATGCGTATCGTACGCCTTTTTTATATAGAACTGATTTGAATTTATCGAAGCGAAGCTTCTATACGGACGTTCGGGGCGCTCGCCGCGTGCACTCTACCCGTGCTAAGCGTCAGTAGCGTTACACGATATATATAGGTATACAGAGTGGCAGCTGCAGCGCCCTACGCTTTATTTATTAATAGGTACTTTAAAGCTTCGCTTCTTTCGGGCGTCTCTAGACGGCACTGTTTTTTTGTATTTCAATGTTATTTTTTAAGTTATTTTTTTGAATTATATTAATGATTACGTCGTTGTCATATTAGTTGAACTTTCAGGCTGTTAAATAAGGTAAAGGCACCCAATTCCGCGGTCTTTTCACCATAACTAGAAAGAACATTAAAAAATTAAGTATTTATTATACCTTTCTGTAGGATTGGCTATTTTTATCAGAAGTATTATGTATCTTATTATTGAAATATACTCACAGTTTGATAATAAAAGTTCAATAAAAATGTTAAATTATTTAAAAATAAAAAAAAGTCCGAGGCACCTAATTCCGAGGTAAAAATCCTAAATCCGATGCCTTTGGTTCCTAATTCCGAGTGTACAAAATACAAAGGAAATAAGGTGGGGAGAATGATACATGATGATCAAAAAAATCAAGTCCATTTATATTTTTTGGATTTCAAATCAGTCTCTGTTTCATATGATTAATAAAATGGCATTACAATATGTAATTCAGTTAGATATTAAATAACATTATTTTAAACATTCAATGGAAAATAAAATATTGTTATTTATTATCGCTAATGGATGAATGAACACTCACACTATGTAACGTGTGCCAATACCACGGAATTAGGTGCTCATATATCCTAATTCCGCCTTATAGACATCGGAATTGCGTTTAGTATACGAAATCAAGTTTCCTAATTCCAAGTAATATAAAAAAAAGTTTTTTAAATCTCATATAAATAAATAAATTTTTAATTGCGATATCTTTGAAAAAATTTAAGAAACACACTCGGGATTATATCATAACACATTAATAACTTAATTTTCCGTACTTAGCTTTTCCATACAACGAATTAATAAAGTACCTAAACAAACAATCTTTGACCTGCTATAATTAGTAAATGCGACGCCATAGTGTACCTCGGAATTAGATTTTTTCATTAATGAGTTTTTTAAGTAATCAGAACTAAAATATTAAGTTCGTAATCATAAAACTGCCTTCAAAATTTAAAAAAAAGATTACGTCTATGAAAACGCAATTCCGTGGTATACATCGGTATTTAGGAACCAACTAAAATATTTGGCTCGTAATGCCGCGGTATTTTTAATACTTAATTTCTCCTCAATTTGTGAATTAAATAGACATATTTTAAGCGTTTTCAATAAAAAAATATAGTTCTTCCAATATTTAAACTTAAACAAAAACTCACACAGTATAAAACTATCATCTAAAACACTACTTGGCAAATCGTATTATTCGCGTGCAAAAGGTCCGAAATGTATGAAGCGCGCGCTCGAGTCAGCTGCTAGCGTCAAATATGCCGATTATTTTAAAACGTACGCACATTAAAGCACTCCTTTGCTCATAATAACATGACCAGATAAATTTATTAATTGAAAAATGTTTCTTGCAGACAAAAATAACTTGTAAATTATTAGAAAACCCCGTTATTCTAAATACATCGGAATTAGGTGCCATTTTTAGAACCCCTCGGAATTAGGTGCCTGCACCTTAAATAAGCTCAAAATAAAATAAATGAACAAGTACATGAATATAAAAAGAGATTATGTTATTCCTATGACACTTGCGCTGAAAGGACTGTTGTCTGATTTTTTTTTTTAATTATTTTACGCAATTATATTATGATGTCATTATATAATTGCATATAATATCATAAATATTAGATATGTAAAATTATTTTCGATATTATATATAAAAAAAATTGAGTGCTCATTTGCAACTAGCCAATGCAAAGAGCAACCTACGCTCAAGCCAGGATCGCTTTATTTCCTGTCAATTCGAGCTGAGTTGAGGCAAGCTGAGGAATAGAAGCCTATTGGTGGAAACGGAGAAGCCTGCTTCATAGCACAGGTGAAGACCACCCCAGGCGGCGTCACTAATGTTTTTCAGTGAAAAGTCGTTATTTTTCTCGTGGTTTGCCTGAAATCTGTCACCGCCAAGTGTTCTGCGGTTGTAAATGCATTTCTTACAGCGAACAGCGCAGAGTGGTTCCAATTAACGTGATAGCTTCATAATGGCAGAGGGTAAATTGCATTAGTCGCCGTACCTGCCTAGTGTCTGAGGGAGTCGCCGTAACTCGGTTACGTCTTTAATTAACATGTTTTTATGTAAAATAAATTAATGTCGTATTTGCACCACTTGTATCTTTAGCTAAATGTAAAAAATGTAAAGTTAGGTTTTTTATATATTTTTTATTATACATAGTCTCTCCAAAAAACAGTGCCATCTAGGGGCGCCCGAAAGAAGCGAAGCTTTATAGTATAAAGCGTAGGGCGCCGCAGCTGCCACTCCAAAGCATTTCTAATAATGTCTTATTATTACAAATTCTTTGTGCCACTCTTTATACCTATATACATCGTGTAACGCTACTGACGCTTAGCACGGATAGAGTGACCGCGCGGCGAGTGCCCCGAACGTCCGTATAGAAGCTACGCTTTTTTATAGCTGTATTTTGGTCATTTTTGTAGAGTGGTAGATTTGAACCAGCATTACAGTATCTTTTTCATTAGCATTTATTATTTTATCAGTAAACCCATAATATCAGTATGAGTACTGTCATAAACCTCGCTACAAAACGTCTTTCAACACAAAATGGCTAAGTGAAATATTTGTAAAGCATTGTAAGCCTGAAATATTTACCTGAAACGTTGTTAATTTCTTTCGACATTTGCACTCCTGACTGCAAGCCTCCATTTTGACAGCATAAGCTTTTGCCTAAAGCTTTCACTTGTATAACGTATGTCGCTAATGGAAAAATGAACTAAACATTTCCAATTTCAGAAATATTCTTAGAATCTGTCGTGTGAAGTAATATTTAATGTTATACCTAGCAGAGGCCACGGTACCCTTCATGATATTAAAAGTTTTACTCATCACTTTCTTTTGACGCCATAATATATACAGGATTAAGGAAATACGTCGAATTACTATTCAACGTTTTTCCTTGCACTGTACAAATATGACCCGCTGTATGTTCCGCGTAAGTTAGTAAAATTCGATCAGAAGGCTCCGTTAGACATACGCGTGTATGATATATTATATGCTTAGACTATTTAAAGAGTATTATGTGCGTTAAGAAACTGACAATGTTTTCGTACCATAGACATTCATACGTGCTAGAAGAGCGGGGCAGCTCGATCATAATGATTTATCGATAATTCTCCATTATTTTATTACGCGTAAAATTTACAGCCCCTTTTAGAAAACCGTTGAGAATAAACAAAGATTGTGAGTTGAAGTGATGTAATAAAATATAGCGCGTTACGTCCTTCTCTTTACATCTCACGATTTAACAGGATTTCTTGTAAGTACCTACTTAACTAGAGTCCAGTTGTTGTCAATAATGATATTCCAGTAAAACTTGACCACATTCTTTACTGATTCATGTACTTTTAGTCATTTATTTTAATTCTCAAATATCACCAAACTCTTTGATTACCTAATGAGATGCGTCAGGCCCAATTGTGCCTATAAAAACAACAAAAGATAATACTAAACATTTTGCATTTACATCGGACATGGTATTTACTATTACATACAATCCATCCATCTTTTCTTGGGCCTTCCTCTCGCACTGTGGATGGATACAGTGCGAGAGGAAGGCCCAAGAAAAGATGGATGGATTGTATTAAGAGTGATATGAACGAGGTTGGAGTGGATGTGAGTATGACGGGAAAGCGCGATGTATGGAAGGAAAAGACATACTGCGCCAACCCCAGATAATGGGAAAAGGTAAGGCAGATGATGATGATTACATCGGACAAGGTGCGCCTGACCTGACAATTTACACAAAATAACGATGATGACACAATTTTCACCCCGTATGACTCTCTGTTAACTGTCTGTACTGTTACGATCTAGGATACGATGCATAGGTGGTTAATTCATGGTATATTCGACCAGATCACTACACAAATCGTATAGATATCGTATAGTATAAACTTCATGCATTCCCTCGTCGACGGATATCTGATAAATTGGCTGCTGACTAATATGATGGGCGAGAGTCGATTTATAAACAAAAAATATCTTGCTAATGCGGTACCTATAAACAATGGAACGGACTAGTGGTATACACACAGATCTGCTGGGATGAAGAGATTGATAAAAGATGGTGATTGATAGATAGAGGATGTATTCATCATCAACAGCTCTATTTTTTTTAAACTACTGATCTGACGCTTGAAAGAAAGGGACAGAGATATACAAGTACATGAGATAGACAACCCGGCGACCATCGCTTGCTTGCATTTAGTTGGACCAGTTCTGCGACCTATAATTATCAATTTGAAAACCAACCCAAAGTCTATTGATTCAAGGTTCAAAGCACTCAAAACACTCCCGTAAGAACTCGTAATCATATTTTGCATTATTCCAAGCTCCGTCCAAACAAATTATAGGAAATCAGTGATCAATTGCATTATCTCACCTTGGCGACCATTGCATGACAAACCGTCGCAGACACGGAAGCGCTGCGACCTCAGCCGCGACCCTGACCTTACCTCACATCTTATGTAACCATCACACTCTAACATACACCTTAAACCAAGAAAATAGGGTGGATTTTACTAACACGAATTTCGTGAACATGTAAATATTTCCAAATTTATTTTACCGTATTGAAAATTGTTGCTTAGATTTATAGCGACAGGGTGTGTTTTCCTTCGTGACGGTGTTGGCAGATAGGCTTTAAAGGTTACCGTTGTCTCGTTTCACGCAGTTTTGATGACACGATCTGATAAGAACGAAATGTTTCCTATAGTTATGGTTGAAATTGGAAATGAATTTTGTGCACCGTTTCAGGAACAGCAACAGAATATGAGCAGTACAAACATTAAGCTTAATTGTAGAGGCTGAACGATGGTGGAGCCACCTGCAGCCAACTGACTACAGCTCATATACCGACTGGCTCGACCAGGGTAGTACCATCCTCTCACAGAACATTTGGCGTAAAGTAGCTATTATAATTGCATTTCGTACGACGAGTGATAGAGCCGAAAGACCAACCCCTCTCCTTTCCCCCTACTTTCGAGTCGACAATGTCCGAGCCAGCCTTTGGTATTTCGAGTATATATAAGGTACGGTAACTGCTTAACACCAGATTAGTCGTACGAGTAAATCGTAACATTTCGAAATTCAAGCTCATCTACTTGCACATAGTGGACAAAAATAATTGAAAAAATTAAGAAAAAATTAACAACATTCGGGACGTATTCTAGGTAAAATAAAAACAATTTATCTGTGTTCATCTATTATTAAAAACCAACACATGCCTAGCAAGCTAAACTACACTTATAACGACAGCCGTTAATGTAAACCCGTTTTTGGGTAATTACATTGTAAAACCAGATAGCCGACCTACCTCAATTCGCAGAGTTAAATTCGCTCGGAGAGGTAGCACATCTATGTATATGCGTACAAACTTGTGTTCTTGTTATATCGGTCGAAATTCGACGATACTTCATTTAAATTTTAAGTTCAAACGTCATTAAGGTTTTATTATCAACTAGCTGAGCCCGCGACTTCGGCCGCGTGGAATTTAACTTAACAAAAAAGCCCGCTGCCGCGTTCTGAGCCCGCGCGACAGAACCCATTTTTTAATTTTGTTTTTCTAAAATAAAAGTAGCCTAAGTTACTGCTTATAACATCAGCTATCTACCAGTGAAAGTACCGTCAAAATCGGTCCAGCCGTTTCGGAAATACTCTTTGATTTCATGTGTTTTTATTTTTTACGCGGAACCCTAATTGATTTTCAAAAATTAAAGTAACCTAAGTTACTCCCTATTACATCAGCCAGTGAAAGTCCCGTCAAAATCGGTCCAGCCGTTTCGGAGATTACCCGGAACAAACACACAGACAGACAGACAGACAGACAAAAAAATTTTAAATTGCGTTTTTGCTATAGGTGTCGTATATACTTTCATATGCATTTAGTGAAAAGGTGCTATTTTGATATTACAAACACACACTCCAATTTTATTTATTTGTATTACAAACAGACACTCCAATTTTATTTATTTGTATAGAAGACTAGCATGCAGAATGCACTATGGAAGTCTCGCCCTCACCGTTTGTCAGACAGACAGTCAGTCGGTGTGGAGGTTACAAATGTGTGTTTGTCAATTCACGGTAGTGTGTGTAATGTTTTACTTATTGATTTTAATGTATTTCTGAGTATTATAAATATAAAAATATTAGCATTCTACACTCCTTCTCTAGATAAATTATAATATGAGTGCCATATTTCATACTCCTCCGTCCAACCAATTTTCGTATTAAGCTGTTGAAAGTTTTTGCTTCACGTATATATAGATGAATACAATTGAAGTGCTTTGTACATGCATATGCAAGTATAAAAAACAATATTTTTTAAATGTTGTGTTTGCTAATCTCCGAAAAGACTGTACCAATTTTGACGGAAGTTTCACTAGCAGATAGCTGATGTTATAAAGAGTAATTTAAACTTATTTTATTTTATCAAAGTACCTCGCGGGCGGAGCCTCGGGCAACAGTTAGTTCAGAATAAGATTCCCTGAATATTCTAATATCCCTGCCCCCCCTTTCCCTCTATCTGTCCTACTCCCACCGCTATCTACGCTTGATTAAATCCTACTAATATTATAAATGCGAAAGTTTGTGAGTGTGGATGTATGTATGTATGTATGTATGTATGTATGTATGTATGTGTGTTACTCCTTCACGCAAAAACTACTGAACGGTTTGGATGAAATTTGGAACACAGATAGATTATAACCGGGATTAACATATAGGATATGTTAATCCCTTTTTAACCCAATAATACAATACTACGCGGATGAAGTCGCAGGGCACAGCTAGTAATATATAATATACTAGCTGACCCGACTAACGTTGTCCTGTCTTAACTTTGAATATTGAATTCGAATTGTTCCGCTCAACTTTCTTAATTTTTTTATTTCATAAAACCTTCTTCTAACAATTACACAACAAAACAGAATTAGCGAAATTGTTCCATCCATTCACGCGTGATTCGATGACCAAGGAAATATAGATTAAGTTTTATATATATAGATAAATATCGCCCGACTGACACACCAATTGTATGGTCCCAAACTAAGCAACACTAGTACTATGGGTACATACAATGGACTGGGGGCGATCCCAGTAACACCCGGTGATTGCCGACTTTGTTAAATAATACATACCTAACTACTAATGAACCGTTAAAACTGTCACAAAATGATGTCACGATAAAACTACCATGCATTTAGCATGCCATTCCTATAGAGAAAAATGGACAAGAGACTGATTGCTCTTTTCAAGCGCATGCCTTACATTTTTGCGAAGTAAAATTTACGTTAAAATAATACGGCCGTGTAACTGAAATGTTCTTTTCACAAAGATTGTGTAACAGTTGGATTCCCTACATGAAACTGATGCTTTGTTTGCTCTACCTAGTTATCTTAACTGTTAAAATGTTACGAAATCATAATATAGGGCTCCTGATAATTCTACGTAGTATTTTCAGAGTGTCACGGAGAAGATAAAAGCAGCAAAATCTTAACCCCCTGTAGGTACGTAACTTGAAACCTAATCGTTTTTATAAAACCCTAAATAACGCCCAATAATCCATGATATTCATGCAACAAATACAGTAATTTAGAATTCAATTCGCCGCCAGAGGCAGCACAGTCGTCCGCTAATCTAACTACCGAAGAGATAATTGTGGTATAATATGAAAGTCATGTAACACAGTGAATCTACACGATTATCAGTTGTTGTAAACGTCTCGCGATAACTGGATGCCGGCACTTAATCAGTATCTTTTGGCTTACAAATCCATTTCCGCACTCAATGAAGCTAGACTGTTTTCATTATTTACTGGTTACCAGTTTACCCTTGCGACTGCGTGCGCGCAAAACGAAATCCTTATTTAGTTCAAGAGGCCTAAAAGAACCCGCATGCCAAATGTCAAGCCCGTTGATCTCATAGTTTCTGAGATAACGCGATGAATTGTTACAGCAGATCTCATCTTATTGCTTTTACTAGCGACTACTGAAAAGTTTCTGGCTGTAATGATATTCGTTTTATCAGGCGTTAAGTCTTGTTGAAATTCAGCCGTTTTACAAAGCGATTGCGCCATCGATCACTGGCAAAAGATCTCTGAAGACGAGGTGAATAGAGGACACCTTTGTCTGGCAATGGTACGAAACAAATTAAAAATATATTTTGGTACGGTGCCTATGCAAATTGTTACTATTACACATTCAATTGTGATCGCGACTGTAAAGAGGTCTTTTCAGTAGTACAACAATGGACTACATGTTCATGCGTTGCTGAACATACGATTAGTTCGTCTGGTGTATGAAAGGCCCCGAAATCCGCAATATTGATCGATGGGGCTCGGTCCGGCTCAATGTCGCGGCTTAATAGGCTTACGGCTTACGGTCAATACAGATGATTTCATAACCCACAAGGCTTACAGAACCCTGTTACTATGTAAATACTAATACTCGTTGACCGTGGTATACGTAAAACATGGAGATGAAGCTTCATCGTGAAAAGCTCCGATAAAGTAATTGAAGTCAAAACTGGCACTTATTCCGCTCATGCGCAAATTAAACTTAACAAACCAACTGTATTTCCATCCTTATCAAAGTCGTTACACGTGAGCAAGACATTAATTATGATCAAATGTGACAAATTTAATTCAGTTATATTATCATTAAAAGTTAATATTTTGGTAGAAGTTCCATCCTAAGACTAGTATTTTTTGGGGGGTGCCTGTCTCACTACGCACTTCTACTGTTTGTCCTGTACACCAGGATAAATATATATTGCTATCCAATGATAGCGCTGAGCTTTAAACCCTCGATGAGTCCCGAGGACACGCTAAATTATACAGGAACGCACGTTGAATTACATTGACAGATAAATAAAAGTTGTTAGAGTCAACTTTATACTCTACAATACCCTCCACACATTCCCGTAACCCCGGGCCAAAAAAGACATAAGAAATAAATCAACCCAAATATCCCAAATCCCAGTAGAGGAAAAAAATATCTTTACATAGGTAATAGCATTTTGGTAACGTTCTTGAAAACTTCGAAATAGAGACTTGATAGTGATCCGCTCGGGGCATCAGATTAGCATATTGCTTTACACTGCCGCAGCCAACTGCCCGGATCTGGGTCCCGAGAGAACATTCCTAGTGCAGGGATGGGAAACGATTGTTTATACCAATATATATTTATCGATAAATCACTTAGGTTTTTTTTTTTAAAGTTCCACGATTTTACTGTGAATGGAGTTAAGAATGATAACTTTCAAACTATTTTTATATTTATAACAAGTAGCAAACAAGATGACAAGCCAGAGATAAACCTCTAATAAAAACCTTATGGTCAATGTGAGCATAACTCTATGTTGAAATTTTGCCATAGTGTGCGTTATAGGGACATACATGGTTTGTTTTATAGGAGGACAGATAAAAAGAGGGGCTAGTGAAGGAAAAAAATACAGCGTATTAATTGGTAATAAATCATTTATTAAAAATAATAGTGAAAAATATTCTTTATGCACCGGCCTTTACACTAGGCTCTGGGCCTGTATCGCAGAGACCAAAAGTAATCTATATATATATAACTTAAAAGGTGACTGACTGACTGACTGACTGACTGACATAGTGATCTATCAACGCACATCCCAAACCACTGGACGGATCGGGCTGAAATTTGCCATGCAGGTAGATGTTATGACGTAGGCAACCGCTAAGAAAGGATTTTGATTAATTCTACCCCCAAGGGGATAAAATAGGGGATGAAAGATTGTATGAAACTTCGTCAATTAAATTCCACGCGGACGAAGTCGCGGGCACAGCTAGTTAAAAAATAAAATTGGCGACAGGTTCGACACAAATAAAATAATTAAAAGGAAAGGTAGATGGTTTTACATAAGCTTGCAAATTCATCAAAAAATGGTGTGTGCGATGTATGTGTTGAGTGGTGTGTGTTGTGTATGAAGGTATGTTTGTGTGTATGGTGTGGGTGTGTATGTGTGTGTGTGTTTGTTTGTTGTCAGTCCCTTACCGGTAGGTTTTAAGAATATGTTCTGTTTGCTGATAATTCAAGTTCTTTAGCCTATATAATATAATAACACTATAAAAAAGAAGTCTCGAGTTGAAAACTTCCTTTTTGATATCGGTAAAAATAATATTGACGGTTGATACCGATGTGGACACATTAGCGATCCACTTGCAGCAATTAGTATGATTACATAAGCAATCTTCTTTCGATTAACAACTAGATTATAAAAATCAACAACATTATTTAGCTAGGAGACCTTTACAGCTGTCAAATCACTTGTTGAACCAACAATGATTATTATAGACGTTTCTTAACCTTCAACATTCAATTACATAATTATATTATGTACGTAGTCCTATTTCGTGTGTCGATACCTGTGTCGACGATAGCTTCTTTGAGGCTTCACTATTTTTTTTGTTAACTTATGTACTGAAAATCTCAGTTTGCAATTTATTTACAAGTCCCCTGAGAGTTGACACCTACAGATGCATGATAAATCAATATACTGTTGGTCTTCTTTCCCATCGTTACACCAGTGCTCACGCAGATCCACGCTATACCACGTCATAATATCTGTGCTAAGGCATTTTAATCTTAATTTGGGGTTAGGCAAGACCCCAGGGATCCTCACGGGCATGCAATGCACCCATTTCAGGCATTTCTTTAAGTTAAAACTTATGTAGATACATAATAATGCATTTAGGATAATAATCCTACAACTAGCCAAATGGGGACACGGCAGATCCACAGGTAGATGATAGGTTGAGTTAGACTTCTCCATCAATGATTGGCCCACCATAGGCATAAACAAGGAAGACTAGAGGCAAGAAACGAAGGCCGCCTGCAGAGGGACAACACAGGTTAACAATATATATTAAGTTAATATTTTAGTCATCGAAATAATACGTATGATTTTAGATCAACAGATAATTACAGTGCGCAAGTCAATATAACGAAAACTTATGGTATGCGGGTTCCATTTAATTTCAATAATGCTACTACCTGAATCCTGAATTTATTCTGCTAATTCTTATGAGAAGCAAAGTACACACGCACGAATTATCCGATCTTAAACCATCCTCAGATTCGATTCGTAAGATCTTTACACATGAAATTATTCATATTTAATTCTTCTCTTCCTTAACGGTTTGACCAATTTTGATGGTAATTTTACTTTTGGCGTCACCAGGGTGGTTCTAGGCTATTGTTGGACCCGGTAGGTAGAGCTGTTGTTGATATCCAGTAAGTAAATACTTACGCTAGCGGAGCTCTACTCGCTACCACTGTTTAACAGTCGCTCTACCATCTCTACTGAAAGTTTCACGCATATCTTACATTGCCTAGTCGCTCGCGTCTTTATTATGTTTGTTTGGAAAATTGCTACATCTGTTAGCTACCAGGAACTAACAATTTGCCATGCGACTAGCTCCTTTCTGCATATTAAGAAATTCATAGTAGAGCCACTGAAGCACGTTGTTCGCGGCGGTAGGTTAATAACCTATAGGTAACTATTTAATATTATGCAACGGAACGCCTCGAACCTTGAACCCAACGTGACGTAAATGTTGGCTGTAAAAACGTGCCATACTTGGTGCGATCTCATCGCAGAGTACATTGATATTTTCTACTTGACTTGTAACCAAAGAAGTTATTATTACAAAATAAATTACAAATTCTTTGCTTGTAATATAGCGATATTCAAACGATAAATATCAACCAAGGAGAGCTAAAGTTTCATTCAGAGAAACAGCATCATAATGAAACCTTAAAATAAATTGGGATGTCACCTATTTTTTATTAATTAATATTATAATTAATGACTTACAGTGCAATAATTTAAATAATTAAAGTGAAATTAAAGTGGTAAATAAAAGGAAAACTGTAAAAGTGTACAGACAGGGTTGTGACGTCACTGCCGTGAGTTAGCGCGAGTGCAACAGAGATAGAGCGTGACCCCAGTTTCTTCCTACTATTTAGTTTTACCAAACTTTAATAGCGAATATATTGAAAGGCGTAGTGAGCAGAGCAGATGTCAACTGTATCAGCAGTTGGAAAGAGAGTTGGACAAGGAGAGGAAGTATCGTAATAGAATATAGGCCATTCATCCGATGGCTGAGTTACACCGATATCACAGTCCAAATATTTTTACCGCACGAACAATACCTAAATCTGTATTGTTGACAACCAGTCTAAACATGAAAGCCGCCGCTGGCCTGGCTAATTATAACTTATAATGCGTAGCTAATGCGTTTAGTAAATCTAATGTACTCGTGAATACATCTACAAAACCAAAAAAATGCAAACTAAACGCACAAATAGCCAACATTTCAGGCGTTAGTCAATCGTGCTGAATTTCAGAACAACTATCGAACATTACTTTGAGGCTCCAACAATGGTTCCTATACTGAATTCTTGATAGAGTCCATAAGAAAAGAACGTACAGGAAGCGCACAACTGCTACTTTTGTATGTAACAAAGTCGGCAAACAAGTGTACGATCAGCATGATGTTAAGCAGTTACCGTAGCTTATAGATGCTTGTTATCGGTTAAAATAAGGTTAAATCTTCAAGGGAGATCTATTGTCATGGTTATAGTTAACGGTAGCCATTACAATATCGAGAGTTCGTTTTTGTGCGCGCGCGACGGATCCGATCGGACACGCTCCAGTGGCGCCACCGATTCTATTGTTTTTGCTTTATATTTGGAGTTCGGAGTTGTACTATTTGTGAATCGGGAAAGAGCAGGCAAAAAGATATTGATTCACTGATCATAATGAATTGGTCTGCTGTAAAACGACAAACTGTCTGACACGCTCATCACAATATATATGAAAGTACTGCGAGACATCTGGGTGGCATATTAGGAAATGATCTTTGTTTGCATACTCAGTCGCTGGTAACAGCTAAACTAAATGCACACCCCACTAAACTAGCTTTCTCATATTATTGAAATACATAAATCTGAGTGAGATTTGATTATTATTTACTATTACTTATTTAGTGACAATGGTGTTGCCTGCTCATATTCTGTTGCTGTTCCTGAGATTGTACACCATCTTTTATTCATTGAAATAAGTAACCATTGAGTTTCTTGCCGGATCTTCTCAGTAGAAGCAGCATTCCGAACTGGTGGTAGATTCTGACTATTTATAAATGCTTTGTTGGCTTACATGAATAAACACAATTTTGAGATGAGTTGAGTTTAGTTAAAAGTTTATCACGATTTCAAAAATCCTATCACAACGCCTATAGTCCTCTAAGGGGTTGTCAGAGGTGCAATACTGTACATTATTATGGTAACTTTCCAACAACTGATCGGTGGACTCACCACCTATCTAAGTAATTTACGTGAAACATGGATGTTGGACGTGCAACATTTTGGAATATCACTGCCCATATCCTTCAGGAATCAGTCGTGATATTATACATAATGTGATTCTTCAATAACCCTTCACTTAACCTAGGGATCAAAGTAACCCTACGACCGCATAAAAACATCGTCATCATAAACAACTGCAGTACACATTTAAATATCAATAAATTATTTTATTTGCCGTTACTCCAGAGTAAAACATGGCTGCCAATGTCACCCATTAAGGGATAAGCACTAAAATTCAGTGGATGACCATAAAAATGTCATAAATTGTCTGCTACACTGTTTACACATAACAGGGGCAATGGACTGTTGCGAGTGTTATCTTTATCTCTTATATCTATGAGTTCATAACTATCTACGTATACTAGGTGAAACAGAAAGAGTATACAAATTTTTTTGCAACTTTACTTTGTAAATCTAAAACTATCGGCTTTGTGGGACAGTTGAAGTACTAAAGGGTTTGTAAACTTATGAAATCTGTCAACAGCTGTATCCCTATAACATTTTTTGTTTTTCAAGTTTCCTCCAAAGCTGATAGTTTTAGAATTACAAAGTTAAGTTTTGAAAAAAAAGTATACCCTTTCTGTTTCCACCTGTATACGAGTATATATGTTCACGCTGAAATTCCCTGACGGGTAGTGCATCCGTATTGGTATTAGGGGTTGACAGATTCTATAATTGGATACAAAATCGGCTTAGTACGACCTCTCTCCGCCAGTATCTCCTTTACAATATAGCTGTTAGCCGATATAAACGTATTGTAAGTGAATATCGCTCATAATCTTCGTGATTATCACACAAAAGTACCACTAACATGGGGTGTCATGAAAGGAGACTAAAGGAATTAACATAAATATCCATAGAGCTGCAGGAATAATCATACAATGTGTGTGTGCTCCATCACCTATGAAGTATGCGGTCCTCACACTCTACTTGTGGTTAAAGAGATTTTCAATATCTTTAAATATATATAACTCAAAGGTGACTGACTGACTACATAGTGATCTATCAACGCACAGCCCAAACCACTGGACGGATCGGGCTGAAATTTGGCATGCTGGTAGATTTTATGACGTAGGCATCCGCTAAGAAAGTATTTTGATTAATTCTACCCCCAAGGGGATAAAATAGGGGATGAAAGTTTGTATGAAACTTTGTCAATTAAACTCCACGCGGACGAAGTCGCGGGCACAGCTAGTATAAGTATATTATTTTTATGGTGGTAGAGCCAAGATGTAACCGATTGACTACAGCTCATATACAGGCTGGCTTGACTGGGGTAGTACCACCCTCTCACAGAAGTCCGACGTAAGTAGCTATTATAGCCGCGTTCAGTACTTATGATGAATGTGAGAGCCGGAAGAGCAACACACCCCCTCCCCTCCCTCAAACGTGCGAACAATTCCTTTGATATTGGAAGAATATATAAGTTACGGTAACTGCTTAAGTTAAGGCGGATCATACGCTTGTTTGCCGACATTGTTTTGTAAGAAAAATATTTTTTTTTGGGAATGTGTCTGTTTACCCTTACTTGAGAGGTTTGCAAGTGTGATGTTATGTAACGTTATGCAATTAAAGAATGCCAATATCTAAACACAATATTTTCAATAATGTTTACACATTGTCCACGGCCAAAGAATCGTTGACTAAAATAATTGTGTGTTATGTATACAATACGAATGGGCCATTCAAAAATACTGTGAGAAATATCGCGATGTCGGCTAGCAACTATGGCAATGTAAACAAATGTTGTTTGCTGTGGCTGCTGCTCGTCACACTATCATAATACCGAATCACGGTACACACTACCCACTACCCACTGTTATGCTACCTAGTCCTTTACGACTACCCTACGGCTAATAAACGTTCGAATTTCAAAATTTGTATCGACCATTGCGTTGCCCCGTGACCATAATCGGGTACCGGTACCACGATGCCGAATTTTGGAGGCAGAGGCTTCATCCAACTGCGATAAGAATATCCAAGCTGATACATTAAGACCGCGGGGCAAATTTACATTAGGATGAGTCGACCTTGATGCGGCGTAACGTGAGTCATTTTAGAAAAAAAAATATAAGTAACGTTTAGATATAATTGAAAAACTATATAATTTGTGTCACCGAGGTAGTGGTGTACTCACGGGTAGTGGTCGCGGTGTGGGTAGGGCTCGGGAGCGAGCGGTGTCGGCGAGCGAAACGGGTTGCGGGGCGCGGGGTCGTACGCTCGTCCGCTCGGGGGGAGCGAGTGCGCGCGACTGGCGGCGGCGCGAGGCTCGCGGGGTGATAACCGCTGATAAGCGTCGCGTCATCGCTTACGCGGTGAGCCGCTAAGATGACGCTACATGCCTGTGTTACCTTGATTATGTATTGTGTTTGTTGGTAGATACTTTGTGTTGTTATAGAATGGTTTGTATTAAATTACTTACGATGGAAATAAAATGTAGCTCTGGTACCTACTTATTGGAAAATTATGATCAAGTTTGGAGCCTCCCGGAGTTGGGTAGACGACCTTTTTATGAACCTTTTCGTCTCGCTTACACCGTAGACTTCATAAATAAGAATGACAGTGACCGCAAAATGCTTTAATCGAGCGAGCGATGCAAAGTTTGCACATGACCCAGACTATGGCCAACTAAGAAAGGGTACGGTTTTCTGAAATTTACTCCGAACGGAGTTCAAACCTACGATCACCAGATACTGGGTCTGGTGGGCTGCACTCAGACCACGTGTTCTGATTTTCAATGTCGCCCAAAAGTAACGGCGCGCTAACACGCTAACCCGGAGCGGCATATTACATGCCGCACGCCGCTGAGGCGGCATACGCAACACCGACCTACCTGTCGCTTCTGTGTCATTTCACTGGACTAATACTGGTCCCTATCTAGTCTCATCCTACCCGCCTGATGGAGGACGTAAAGGAACAAAGATTATCAGACCCGCGACGCAACCGCTCAAGTCAGAAAACTTCGTTGACATTGAAGCCTATGCAACAATCGTAAACATAGAACAATTTGTTAACCGATGGCTCAAATGATAACGAAATTAGCAGACTTGGTAAGCCAGTATCAGCCGTGCAATATGATGGAGAGAATAAGTCTTGAGATGTCGCATCGCCATTTGTAGTCCCTCAATTTTTTTTTTTGTTTTGATCCTACGTTTGGATGATAATTAACAAGGACGGTAGTAGAGCCAAGGACGGTAGTAGAGCCAAGAACGGTAGTAGAGCCAAGGACGGTAGTATAGCCAAGGACGGTAGTAGAGCCAAGGACGGTAGTAGAGCCAAGGACGGTAGTAGAGCCAAGGACGGTAGTAGAGCCAAGGACGGTAGTAGAGCCAAGGACGGTAGTAGAGCCAAGGACGGTAGTAGAGCCAAGGACGGTAGTAGAGCCAAGGACGGTAGTAGAGCCAAGGACGGTAGTAGAGCCAAGGACGGTAGTAGAGCCAAGGACGGTAGTAGAGCCGAAAGGCCAACCCCCCGCTCATTCCGTTTCCTTTGTCCTACCCCCCTTCATTTTCTGGTTGACAACGTGCGAGCATTGCCTTCTGTATTGCAAGCATCTAAAGACTACAATAACTGCTTCCCTAGATTGAACAATTAAACTTTAATAGAAACACTTGTTTTGTGATTATGCATCTAATGCATGGACGCATTAGATGCATAATCATAAAACCAGTCTACAAGAAGAACGTACTTCACGACTGTTTGGTGGTAGTGGTTAGAATAAATTACGGAAATGGCTTATTCATTCGTAATTTGCTCTGGTCTGGGTGTCACTAGGACCGTCCCCATTCTACTCATAGTCAGTACAAGCGTTTGGGACCAACCAATATAATAATAAGCACCGCCTGACTGACACACTGTATGGTCCCAAACTAAGCAATCCAGGTGATCCCAATGACAACCAGACCGGGGCAAATAACGAGGCTGTTTTAATAATTATGTACATTGCTAAAATTACACACTATAAGTAGTATAAAACGTAGATACCTAATTCGAAATGTAATAGAACGGCTACCTAATGGTTCGGTTGACCTGGCGTGGGACTTTACAAAAATATAAATATTATAGGTACCCGTCTCTGGGCAATGCCCAAAGGCAGGGATCCGTCCCTTTGAGGCCCTTTGTTTCTCCACCTAACTTTTAATGAATTTCTAATTGCTTCACCCTTACTTACTTATTTACCAATACTCGAAGCTGATATTAGAACCTTGATATTTTATATGAAAAGAAAACCGGTCAGGGCTGGAACTACATTCCACCTGGTTCCTGTCCTGACGGCTGACGGACTGAAGTTGGACTAAAATACTTACTTCCAATGGTTCTAGGCTCGCCCCATTTTGAGACGAAAATAGCATTTGAAAATGTGGATTCACTACAGTGCACCTTTATCTAAGCTCTTCTGGCTTAACTGAAGCTTAAATGTTTGGAAAAGCTGCCCCACAATCGATTATATAGCTACCTAGCTAATACAGTCATGATTAATAATATATTCATGAAAATATAAACTAGATAATATTTAGCTCGGCGAGACCAGAGTGCGATGGCTGGGCGTCAATTAGCAGCGACATGCGAAAACGAAATATATATGTCAGTCGCGTGACTACACATTTTGATAACGTTGCACAACGCGCTGAGCCAGTGACAATGCCTGATGAGAGTTATCCCACACATCGCCCTCGATAACCACATAAGCCCACTGCTGGGCGAAAATACCCTTGAATATAGCTATGGCTAGTGTTACGCCAATAAGTCACGTTTGAGTATTTATCTGCAAAAAAACTTCTTCGGTGTTACTTTACTGTCGCGTCTGAAATAGAGTGAGTATTGATTTTCGTATTATTGAGCGCCTGTTAAAAATGTGTTAGCAATAATTTGAATGAACGCCACATGCGTGTTATTATAATCAGGCGTTAACGCATAAAAGGGCCCAAAAAATACCAGGCTATTGTTCCTAGACTCGTGCGATCATATTGCAGTTCGTCTTGAAACGAAATATACCTTAGTTTTTTTTTATGTTATCGCTTATTACTCTTATTAGGTGGCGCCACAATCGCAGCATCTAAAATAGAACTCGATAGTGTTACACCGGCGCCGCCGCCGCGTGTAATTTTAGCGTGGATCTGTGCGAGCGCGCATCGGCGCTGCGCAGCGTCGAACCACAACTAAAGGTACATTACCTTTGCTATTTAGTGTTGAGAGGATTTTTTTGTTAAATGTGAAGGATAATTTTGTTAATTTTGTCAAACCGGAAGTGCAACCGAAAGAGGCAGCGAATGTGTGAGTAGTGTGCCGTTGACGTTGGGTAAGGTTACCGGACCATTACAATTAAATAATGAATTTATGCTATTTTTATAATGTCAAATTTTTGTAATTATAAAAAAATACAGCGTGCTATGCATAATTAAATATAAGTAATAACTTTGCCTTGCGATTATTTTCCTCAAATGTAGCTAACCCTAACAATATCACCATAGACACGTCCTAAATAAACTGAGAAAAAGGTATCTCCCACCTTCCTATTTTACAATATGAAATAAGGTCAAATAATATAGGTATGCTAACCGCCGACTCAAACGCATCCCAAAGTGATTGGCGCCAATTCAAGATAACAACGTATCGTAACGTAGTAAAGGATTTGAAATTTAGTTGTAAATGTGTACCAAGCCAATGGATATTTAATTTCTACTTGAGTACTTTCCGTATAACAACGACCCCTGACATTTGCGGTCAGTGCGCATCTAATATTAGAGCGACTGCACAATGAGATCGATATGGCGATTAGCCGAGTGTAAACGGTTCTAAAACTCCTAACAAATCATATAGTCAACGAGAAAGCATGATGTCACTTGACAGTGACAGCATGCTTTCTCGTTGAATAAGTAAATAAGTTTGACAACTTATTTACGAAATCCGTCCTGTGACCGAGACGGTGAATATTAAGATTTCGTCTCTCATCGTAGCGTCTGGGTAACTCTAATGGTTACACCGTTGTTCACATGCAATACAGATCTAGATTCCCGCATCCCGTCCCCATGGATCTGGCACAATCTCGCTCTAATTGAATGGTTACGCCGTCTTCTACTATGCATCTTACCATTGGTTAAAAGTTTAACACTAACTCACACGTTCGAGTATAATTTTCATACGGTTGAAATCATTATAATTGTAATAGGGCGGGTATTATCTACAGGGTTTATGGTAATTCGACGTATTTATTCGACGATGTTATAGACAACCTAAATATACTCGTAACATTTTGCTTCAAGTACGAAATTCAATATTTTTCAGAATATTTTCAAATATTGTAATCCAATTGGTTCTAAAAGAGCCCCATCAGAAATCTTAATTAAATAATAACTGGTAGGTATTTTTTATTCATACCACTTTGACATGGTGCTGGCAATGAGGCTTTTAAAAAAATAACCCACTACTATGGATAATATCTTGAAACAAATAAATTTTGCGGAACATACAGAGGAGTCAGAATTGTTGTATTTTAACTCCTCTATCACTCCCAGCAAGGAATACGTCGAATTATAAGTAACCCTGTATATTTGACGACCGGTTGGTGTGGGCCTGGCTCTAAGCTGATTGACTCCCAGCACCATCGTCATTCGAAAGCTGTCCACTGCTGCACATAGGCCTCTCCCAATGTCTCCAACACTTCAGCGACAATCCGCAACTCCCACCGCCTTCCTGCGGCGCGTATCAATAACCCACCTTCTCCATAACATCCAAAATGTTACAGTGCAATAAAACAACAAAGTGCTCACGCCTTGCGGACCGCCGCAACATAATAAAATTGCGTTAAATATAGTGCATTTGGCAGTAATGGCGGATCGCTAATGACAAGCCGGCATGCGGCACTCAACGCCATTTTAATTTTCCACTCGGAAAACTGACATGAAAGCTCCCCGATAAACCGCCACGCGAATTAACCGTCTATTAATTATTTATAGTTAATAGAATTATACAGGGTGTTTCAAAAGTACGATATAAAACTTAGAGGTTTAGATGAGTATCGGGTTTATCAAATTAAATGGTAAGTATAAAAATTTGATCGAAATTTTAACACTATTTTATTCATTTAGGTTTTAGTCGATTTTGAAAAAAGAAGCACAAGTATATGAAGCCTAATAACAATTATATTTAATAGGAACTAGTAAATTTCAGTTTCAGTTAGTTTACAGTTGTACTTACACACAAAAAAAGCTAAGTGTGAAAGTATTCAAGATGCACAGCAATTGGTTATGGGAATAAAATATTTTATTTTTCTTTATAACCTTTTCGGCACTTCAACTTTTTATGTATTTTGATTTATTTATCAAAATTTATGGAACCTACAAAACTACCTTTCATTACTAACAGTCATCTAGATAAAAACACTCTCAGAGCTCTAACTAAGTTTTAGCGAACATTTCTATATTATTTAGATTAGGCTTAATAGTAATTCTATATTCTAGCAATAGTATGACAAATATGAATTTCCAATCGAGTAACAGCTGTTAGTAGTGCACAATCGACTCATTAAAAATGTATCGAGTTACTAAAGCGTACAGAATTAATCGGCTGGGGAATGGTTTTGTAGCAAATTGTAGATCCCATCACTGCGGGGGGCGAGTCTTTTTTCAGGTAGGTATAATTACTCTTAAGGGAGGGTCAAAGCGTTGTTTATCTCTAATCAGGCAGGAACGTCTTGATCGTAGCTAGTATACCACGGCCAAAGAGATGCGATAAGAAATGGTAGTACAATGTAGGAGTTCAATTTCGCCTCGACTTGCCAACGTTCGGGCGGCAAATTTATAAATTCGTAGTACATTCTGTGTCGGTAACCGAAATGTCACTTAAAAATAATTGTAGATTAAAAGTTTAAACAACTAAATTATTACTACAGTCCATCCATTTTCATATCGGTTTTCCTTAGCCGTGGTGGAGGCGCGACACTTCATTAATTTTATTGCACTATCTAATGAAACGGTATATGACACGGAATATTAGTAAGGTTACGTACTCAAATAAATCACACACATCACGTCACACAACAATTCCATATTCGTCCTTACCAATGCATCTATACAAATAAATAAAATTGGAGTGTCTGTTTATAATATCAAAATAACACCATTTCACTAAATGCATATGAAAGTACATACGACACCTATAGCAAAAACGCGATTTAAAAAATTTTTGTCTGTCTGTCTGTGTGTCTGTCTGTGTGTTTGTTCCGGGTAATCTCCGAAACGGCTGGACCGATTTTGACGGGACTTTGACTGGCAGATAGCTGATCTAATAGGGAGTAACTTAGGCTACTTTAATTTTTGAAAAACTATTAGGGTGCCGCGTGAAAAAATAAAAACACATGAAATCAAAGAGTATCTCCGAATCGGGTGGACCGATTTTGACGGGACTTTCACTGGTAGATAGCTGATGTTAGATCTGTCGTGCGGGCTCAGAACGCGGGAGCGGGCTTTCTGTTAAGTTAAATTCCACGCGGACGAAGTCGCGGGCTCAGCTAGTAGTAAATATAATAAGGGCCAGTGGATGGGCCATAATGAGCAGTATTTAACCCGCGTGGGTGATAATGTATACAATAGTATCAGAACCAGAATATTGTTTATTCATTTTATTATGTAACAAATTCGGCAAACAAGCTTCCGACTAGCCAGATGTTGAACAGTTACCGTAGCCTATAGATGCTTGCCGGCGTGAAGGGGAGTGGGATATAGAGGGAAAAGGGGCGGAAGGGAGCAACAAAACAAATGAAATACACGCTCATTCTATGTGTTTCAGTGTCCACAATGTCCCGTATTTACGAAGAGATGGACCCCATATATGCTGTATCCTGCAGCGACATTACCCTGCACTCCAAGACGAGAGGGTTCTTCAAAAGCCTTGCCGAGGAGCTGGTCAGCGTAGCAGAAGCCGACGGCTGGCTGGACAAGTTTGAAAGTGCGGAAGATGGAAAGAAAGTGGACGCGGTTATGGAGAATGGAGCAGTGAGCTGATTTCATTCTTAAAAATATGTTCAGAAATGCGATTATTGTTTCTATTCAACTGAAGATTTTTAATTTATGGATACTCGTAATTTTGTTTAGACACAAAAGATTATTGGTTCCACTCTGCATAGGTCTTCTTCTGACGTCAGAAGAAGACACTACATAAATTATCTGTATCTTAGCGGTCATTCACACAAAGAAACCGACACCGTTCTGTCCAGGTACGTTTTGATATTTGAAGACTCTTGGCATTAGCTACCAAAAATAAGATAACGAAATGATTTTGAATGAAAATGTGCCATGGCATTGATCAAATCAAATTATAATTCCGTCCTTAACTCGTATCACACGCGAGCCAATACATCATAAATATTCTAAATAGTATCTCTCGTTTCAAACCGTAATTTATTCTGAACTCAAGTTTGTAACATTACGTTCACCTTATTAGTTACTAGCTGTGCCCCGCGATTTCATCCGCGTTACATTCAATTGTGAATAAAAGCAAACGTTACAATCGTGAGCGAACACGTAATTCTCGAAAATGATGGATTATGTTTTTTTTATTATCATTGTGTCTGTGTCAAACTTACAAATTAACAAACACATTTTCACATTTATATGGTAGTAATGATAATAATCACCCTAGCTGCACTGTGCTCGTGCCAGCTACTCGCGCGGGCGCGGCACCAGCCCGCGGCCCAGCAATAAGAGCAAATCTCTTGACCTGATTGTCGCTCCGGTAGACCTCGGGGATCCTATATATAAAATTTTAGTTCCCAATTAAACTTCAACTCCAATGCAGCAATAAATTTAGTTCAGTATTCAATTCAAAAACTCATTAGTAGATTCGACACTCGTATTGAATTAACAATCCACTACCATTCCTATAATTTGTAATCTTGAATGTTAGTCTACAAGGTTAGATTTTGAATAGTGACGAAAATAATTATTATGGTAATGAGAATAATAGGAAGTACGTAACCATGCTATATTGTCGGCATTGTCGCGGTACAACACAGGGGACTCGCTAATGAATGTGCATTAAAAATAATGGGACTCCATTCAGATGCGCTGTTGCGAGTACTTGGAAATGAAGGAAATAAACTGCGAGAAATAGTACACACTAAGAATTTCTAAGCTTGTAGACTTTGTAGTTTACAAAATTACTAACTTAAGGCACCTAACTTTAGAACAACAACTCAAAGAACACGAGGACTGTTTAGTTGGATGATTCATAATGAGTATTTGATGGTTACGGTTGTTGCAAATCTTTTCGCAGATTATGGAATCTTTGACGGAGGTGTTATCGAGGGTCCAGCCGTTGTTCCGCGGGAAAGACGTGAAGGTGTCGCAGGAACGGCGGAGAGCTGCACAAACCGCGATGGCGGAAGGCCACCTGACCGAAGCCCTGGCTTTAGCCAGCCAGGCGGTACTCAGGGCTCCCATGACAGGTATGACCGATATCTTGGGCTTTGAACCATAACTCAACGATGAGAATCACCTGGTCACGGGAACTCTACTGTTGCGGGTTCGATTCCCATCCCCGTTCCCGTCCCGCTTATTGACCATTTGATATCAGGAGAAGGCTTATTTCCTGCACGTATATGCAGAGAAGTATATATAGAAATTCATATGAATCCATTAAATATTGAATGTAAAGTAAGTTCTTATTCTCAATTTAACTGAATTTTGGCTCAGCCTGTATCTGTTTTGCTCAAGCAACAATTAACATAATTATCAGCGCACACGGTTCAATACACAATACACAAGCACTGATAAGTTCCTCCGATGTGACTGCATCTCAAAACATCTCCTAACCAAAATAGACATAGGCGTGTATTTATACCTACTTTCGCATGACGTTCACTTCGCCACTGAACGTATTCCTTGCTGGGTGAAATAGACTTCATGATAGAGGAGTGACCTGAAAATACAATTATAATGAGTTTGATTTAAGAGATATTTCAGTGAAATAAACAAAGCATCGGAGAGTGGAGTATTGAACCAATAAAAGCGTGGATTTATTTAGATGTCCACTAATTCTGAGAAATGCAGTTATTATCTAAACAAATTGATCCTTCACTACAAATGAAAGATTACCGTGCTATGTTGAACACTCATACTCAGTATAGCTAGGTACCTGCAATATTAATTTAGTTAAATGGTTCCGCGGTAGCTGGCGGCAGTGCTCCAGCATCCAGGACACATCCCAAGCTGGTAATATAGATAAAAGAAACATTTTATATTATGTATCACTTTTATTAGAGCCCTCTATGGAGCTAAATTTTTATTAGTATCAGGATAATATCCAGTTTTTCAGAATTAGAAACGTATCGCAATGCTTAAAACTTGGGTACAGATGTTTTTTCAACTATACATTTTCATTTTCACAAGCATATTATAGTATTTTTAAAAGTGCATTGTGAATAGATAAATGTTGTGGTTGGACAAGACTTGATAGAGCGGCTTGGATACTGTTTCAGGATAATTATATTTTTAAATACCTCGTGCTCGTCTTCCTAGTAGATAACGTAAGTTACTAGAATACGGGGGTGGTACGCTAATTAAAGTGAGACGGAAGAAGCAAAGTACTTAACGCTCAACTCTTCCGTGATCGCAATGTGTAAATAGATCACAAGTTCGGTCCATGAAATCGGACAGCGTATTTATAAATACTTAGAAATAAATTAAAACCTGTAGAAATAGAAAATAAGGTATCAAGTCTGTGGGCAAACTTTAAAGCACGTACTAAAGTAATTTACGGCACGCAAATTTTCAAATCATGTCGATTCGGTTGGAATTGGCAATCTGCATTTATGAAATAAAACCTATTGGATGATGTGAATCTAGTTTGTTTGGCCTGTAAATAGGTAAATAGAGGCAATAGGTAATGATAGTATCAAAAACTAATTCTATTTACAAACCATCCTTGCATTACCAGTAAATATATACAAGTTTCTGCCAGATAAACATCAATATGGAATGTCTTTTTGCTACCTCAATACTATCAAGATGTGTAGTAAGGTTTGTAGTCAAGATCCTATTCATCCCTTCCTCAGTCCAAATTGTAAAGTCAAAGTCAAAGCGTTTATGTTATTGAGTCCTATAGGGGCACTTATAAATTGACAATACATATTATACTTCTTATAAATACAACCGTATCGGAATGCGGCCTCGACTGAGAAGATTCGGCAAGAAACTAAGCGAGCTTGTCTTTTTACGTTTTCTAATAATTATTATAATTTTTTTAATCGCCAGTTGCTTACATAATTAAAAAGTACAAAGAGTAGTAGATATTAATGTAAATATAATTGCATTTCATCCCGATATATAACCGCTCCGCGAATACAGCACCACGGTAAGGTTAAGTCATGTAAAGTGAACCGTGGCTCCCTACTGAGTAACGAATGTATTGCCCCAGGGTCCGACGACGCCGCCTGCGATGGCGGCATCTCGCTGGCCCTCGCCCTGTGGCTGCGCTCCGAGGTCCTGCTGCGGAGCAACAGACCGCGGGCGGCTCTCGAGGACTTAAAGCTGGCGCTCAAGGAACGGCTCCCGGCGAAGATGAGAGCGCAGTATTATTGGCGCATGGGTCATTGTTATCGAGGTAAGAAGATACCTAGTATACATACATAAATTAATATCGCAAGTTAATTCGCCAACTGCAAGGTCTCAAAAAGCAAAGCTTGTACTACGGGTACCGTACAGTAGGCTGGGGACGATTCCAGTGACACCCAGTCCACGGCAAATTGCGAAAAGGCAATTTCATATAACCAAATGGGAATCGAGTCTGCATCCACCTGGATATAAACAGAAAACCTTCACCCAGTAGTTAGACCATTTAAATAATACATGGTAATATTTTACCTTAGATTAAATCAATCGCAATCAACCATCTGTAAAAACTAACAGATATGATTTATGCCGTCACACAATTTTTATGATAGATAATAAAATATCGTGCATTATTTAATAAGACCCAATTTATTATTATGACTGTATGCTAAATGGGACTGTAATCAAATTATATTTATGATTTAACACTTATTATAAATATAAAAAATATTTTAATTAAACAATTTAACCAATTGAAAAAATCTGGGTGCACGCAAAAGATAGAAATACTATGGAGCTTACATTTTCTTGCATTTCTTGCAGTTAGTGCCAATATTCAAGTAAGTAGGGACCTTAAAAGTAGATAGTCCTTACGTAGTGTAATGATAGTAGCATCGGCTCCAACGCTTTTCAGTGAACCGAGGTTTTTTTTAATTTGGTTCTTCTTTTTAAAGTTTTAGTGGTATGCGCAAATAGCCGATATCTCCCAAAATACTGAACTGATTTTGATGAAATTTATATGGGACTACCTATAAGGGTATACCTTTTAAACAAAAACAGAATCAAAATCGGTCCACAATTGACGGAGATTTCGGTGAACATAGATAAAAATACATAAATACAGTCGAACATAGTACTTACTTCCTGTTTTTTTGAAGTCGGTAAAAAAACATTAAACGGTTCGTGGTCTATTAGAAATGTGTATTGTGCTTATGTCGAACTCCACCGATTTTTAAGAACATAATATTATTATATAAGTATGTTCTGAAAATTATAACTCTATGACAAATTCCATATACAAAAGTATATGGAATTTGTCACAGAGTTAAAATTATATAAGGGAATTTGTTCATAATTTTCCTATTTCGGACAATGAACACCACCGCCGCGTCGTTCCAAAAAACAATATTTTACGCAGAGCGTAAGCGTCAGCATAGCGTCGTGTTCCATTCCCCTAAAATTACCCATTTCCTGTCTGACAAGCAGTCTCGAGTCGATAGCGAATACGAGTTTTATACCCGTAGTCTGAGAGCGGTCTTGAGTAAGCTTTTGACGTGTCATTTGGTACTGGAATGACATAAGAATGACATTTCTAAGATCGCTCTCAGACTTGAGATCGATTTATGAATGTAGGTCTAGATCAGGTACCAAAAACGTCACCACCAATGTGTGGCTATGGAATTCAAAACCCTCGACGCTCGAATCCTTTCTTTGTACCCTTTGATGGAGCCTCAAAGGGCCTAAAAGCTGTGTATACTGCGATACAGATCAACAATTTACAAAAAACGTCTGCGTTTGACAAACTACATTTTGTGGAAATATAAAAGGGTTGTCTTTTTTTGGGCTAAGGATTAGCAACCTTTTGTGCTAAGGACTTTAGAGTTGTTTAAGACTTTTTTCTTTTCTGTACAAGACTCTTTCCGTAATATGTACGAGTTTGTTTCATGTTGTGGTCTAAGATCAAAATCAATGGAGTAGGAAACAGTTAGTATTTTTGATAATATGTTACTTTAAAATAGCCGGGAAAATAACATTGTAATCGATGTGTTCAGATTTTGCATTTTTTTTTCTATTTAATTCTCTTCCCGATTGTCATCCAATCTCCTAAGTAAGTACCTATTATTTCAGACTTGAAACTGGTTTGGTACCTACGAACGTAATTAGGTACTTTTAAGCTGTACTAAAAAGATTAGTGATAAAGAGACTATTGTTGGTATCTAAGTTCCGGGTTCGATTCCCATCGCGGTTATTAGAAATATTGACGAGAGCCCATCCTTGGACAAGCAGCTAGCTTTAATTCATACATTAATAAGGAATCATGAGTGCAATCATGCACCTTGAAACTCACTAATATATTTTATTTTTATTCTCCTATATGCATCTGTTCCTTATCTTCTCATATCCTCTTCTCCTGTCTTCCAGGCACGAGAGAAGCTACCCGTGCGAAAGTGTCCTACGAGCTGGCGAGTCGACTGCTCGCCAGTGATGAGACTGCGAAGACTCAGCTGGCCCAAGACATTCAGACCTTGGACTATACTGCACAGCCTACACAAGAGCCGGATAAGCGTGGTAGGACGCCTATTTTTGGTACACTGGATTCACAGCTTAAATTTCCCAGTCACATCCGAATGGAACCTATCGAAAGTCCAACAACCCCACCAAGTCTCATTTCATTCTAGTAAGCTTCGTCCAAATGTAAGAAAAATCTGTCGCATTTCGTCAAACATTATAATTATGCGAATTAGGTGCCGCAAAAAGTTAGATATATGCGTTATACGTCTCTCGTCCCTCAAGCTAAATCATACCCCGGAATACAAATGGCTATTCGTTTCTTACACAGCTTCTTTCAGATGTGGATTTGTTTTCAGGTATTTCTTTAACGGGAGGAGCGAAACAAAACATGCCTTCACTCTCCAAACTACTCAAAATTACCGAAGAGGAAAACAAAGTTAGTTTAAAGTTTTTATGAACAGCTATAAAATTAATATATTATTATATCAATGTATTATATTAATACATTGAGTAAAAGCG
Organism: Notodonta dromedarius; assembly: GCA_905147325.1. Lineage (NCBI taxonomy): Eukaryota > Metazoa > Arthropoda > Insecta > Lepidoptera > Notodontidae > Notodonta > Notodonta dromedarius. Next base: position 13,547,579 of record LR990160.1, read on the forward strand.
TTTCAAAAACCGTAACCCAATTACGCTAAAATCCACGTCAATAAATGCTAATACGGACTCTCCTAGTACGGACACGACCGATACTTGCACTTGATTAAGGGCATTGATAAAAATATGTGAGATTCTAAGATGTACATACATACATAGACTGCTAACAACATAACCCTTACATTTTTTTCTAGTTTCAAATCTCTAAAATTCCAAGACGTTCAACAACATTCTATTATACTTTATAAGTAACACGAGAAATAATTTTATGGGAAATTTATCTTACTTTAAGTTCATATTCGGGCTCCGTCGCCCTACGTTTGCAATGACGCAACTTTCACACCGATTTATGTTACGGTGTAAATGTTTCCTCAGTGCAAAACATGGGAGGGGTGGAATATTTTAGGGGTTTCATCACTCCTGACTTGTAATCCTCTTTTTCATCATCAGGGTCGGTTTGCAGTGGCAAACTCTCCAATAAAAACTGGTGATGTCCTGCTGGTAGACGGTCCCTACGCCGCCTGCCTGATCGCCGATTACTATGGCTCCCACTGCTTGCACTGTTTCAAAAGGTAATACAATTCAACCCGTAAATTACACGTTGTGAAGGCTTGCACTATTATTTTGTGAACTGTCCACTTATCAATCATTTGAGTAACGCATGCCTATCGAAATAATAAGTATAAAGATGTGCCTGCCTCATAAAACGGAGTCGAGTTTATTAAATCTGCAGAAGTAGTATGATTGAACATTTCAAAGAAAAAAATGAGGTCATAGAAGTATTTTTTCCGGAGAGTAAGTAGTTACTCTCCCCTTATTATTTCAGACTAGTAGACTGTGAAAATGAAGCTCCTGTGTGGTGTCCAACATGTTCAGGAGTCGCATTTTGCAGCGTGCCATGCAGGGATGCCGCCATATCCACCTACCACTCGGTAGAATGCCAATTTCTTGATATTTTTATTGGTAAGAACTTCAGCAATAAATATGTTTCCCTATCAATTATTTGTACTCTTTGGTCCAATGATATTTATTATTTTTAGGATCCGGCATGTCGGTACTAAGTTACATTGCGCTACGAATGGTAACACAAGCAGGGCTCGACACGAGCCTATCGATCCACTCCAAACATCTAGCCAACGAAGTAAAAACAGTGGAAGGATCAGCTCTAAATGACATCGAAGGAGCCACGAAGAAATCAAAAATGAAGAGTAGGAAAGAAAGACTGAATAGATCTAAAAAAGGGTTGAAGAGTTTCACAGAGAAGACTTTGAAGGAAGACGAAGAAGTGAAAGTGGATGATAAAATGTCATTTGAGGAGAAGTTAGAACTAAAAGCGGCGCAGATATATTCGCTGTGCACGCATTCGGATCAAAGAAAGGGGGTTGACTACTTAAAGAGAATAGTCATGGGAATGTTTCTGACAGAGTGTCTGAAAAAGGCCGGATTCTTTAAGAAATGTCAACAAGAAAATTTGACAAAAGGTCAGTTTTACCCAAGAACTTTATACAGTGGTATCCTAAGCTTCTTGGTTTTACCCAAAGAATTTGTAATTTTAATTATTAGAAATTCTTTACCTAAAGCCCAAATGTTTTACCTACAGCCTTCTAATATTTGAAGTCTGAGGTTTTACCCATACAGTGAACATTTTTTGAGGACTGTGGTCAGTGTTAGCACGTCGTAGAAACTAAATAATTCCATGGTTTTACTACATAACATTTAAATGAATAAACAGGAACATTGGTTGGGTCTACCTACTCATAAAACTCCCCATGGCTTGTAATGTTAAGGAGTTGGTTTCTATAACTGCTACCCCTAGTGCCAGATTCGATATCGAACAAAAAGCTGTATGCATAACCAACACCATCTTTATGTTCTAGCTCACAAAGCCATCGTGGAGCTGATAGTACGCAACCTGCAACTGTTGCAATTCAACGCTCACGAGATCTATGAAATGGTGCGGGGACAGCATCTCTTCACCGGCTCCAAGCCAGTCTACGTGGCCGTGGGGATCTATCCGGTGGGGGCGCTGTTCAACCATGAGTGCTATCCCGCTGTGGCCAGGTAATGAGATGAAGTTATGCTATTAATTTTGAAGCAACTGTTTCTTTTCGTCGTAAGCCATTGCTCACGCGCCGTCTTGGTTAATCTATCGGCCAAAATGTTTCTAAACATCATCTTTATAAACCTCGTTGGCCTATCTGGGACTTTCAACTGTTTGTTTTTATAACCACACTTGTCCATTTGGTATTTCAACTAATCCTTTGCTTTTAAATCAAATTTTATAATATGCTTTTTGTAATCTCGTTATAACAATCTTCATTCAATTTCTTTTATGTTCATAGATATTTCGAAGGCCGCAATATAGTCCTCCGCGCCACGCGGCCCTTGGCCCCCGGTGAGGTGGTTTCCGAGAACTACGGTCCACATTTCATGGTCCGCGGCCTCAAGGACCGGCAGCGATCTCTCACTTGCCGGTACTGGTTCCGATGTGAATGTATCGCGTGCAAGGAGGACTGGACGACCCTGAAACAGATGTCTGGCGATACTCCGCCTTATATTAGGTGAGATTGGTTTGCGTACATTAATATCGCGAGAGGTATTGCTCTTGACGCACCTGTGACTGACTTTTCAAATTAAAAGATAGAAAAATATAACCTTTCTGAGAAATAGTACACGTTTTTATTAGAGCGTGATTCACAAGGAAGAATGGAATCAGATCCCCTGATACATATAATCAGCCAATAACATAATTCTAACTGTCCTAGATTTTTTCATCCATAGCTTGTTCGAATAATCATTGACGCCAAACTGATTTTGTACTATTTTATCTAATAAACACAGGTACTTACGTAGTTCATTCATGATTGTCTTGTTTGTGTAAGAAGGAAGGTCGTTCTTTCCCCAGGTGTCCAAACATTGCGTGTTCTGGCAAATTCAGAGCAAACCTCCAGTGCCTCCCCAGCAGGTGTTCCAAATGCTCTACGTCCATCGACAGACAACTGGTCAAGATTCATATGGAGACAGTAAACAAATGCGTGCGACAATACCAGGTAAACTATACCTTTGGTCAATGGTTTTAATAAAATCACCGCGGTGACTTCGCTTTCCACTTTGTTCAACCAGTTCTTCGTTTAACTTTCCATTTTCATTTCAGGAAGGAGCAAAGCTTATGGACGAGGAACGCCCAGAGGAAGCAATCACAGTGATAGCCGAGGCTGTTGACCTGTTCCACGAGGTGGCGCGCGCGCCGCACCGCGACACGCACCTTGCGCAGGAGGCGCTGCGGTCATGCTTCGGAACGTTTGGGAATATGCATGTGGTTTGCGGAGGAGGCGACGCTACTGAGGGAGGGAAGCAGTGAGATGTTATACAACCAGGATTTTTTTTATTGATAATGAAAAAGCAGGGCTCGTCTGCTGTGATTAAAGAAATAAGGAAAAAACGGTATCGTGTCATATCGGGTCATGTCAATTCTATGGGAGGAGATAACATTTGTATTCAAGAAATTGCTCATAAGTAACTTACGTTATTTACTTACAAAAGTAAAACTTGACATAAATCTAAATCCACTTGATTTTCCCTCTAGTTCCCTAGAAGTTAGTACGTTCTAGTCATTGAAATTATGTTTAGGTTATGTAGTTACTAAAACAATGCATACCATTGTACAAGCAGTGAAACAAATAAATACATTAAGTACCAAGTTTTTATTTAATTCTTACTTTCCAATTTGTTATTTAGTTATCTACACAATTGATTGTTGAAACCACCGGGCGATGCCTATATACTTACATAAACATTGTAATAAACCCTTTGCAGTCTATTCCCAACACAAAGCATACAATGATTTAACAGGTTATGATTAAATCTTTGATCGTTTAACATAATGGCTTTTTGCGGCCACATTCAAAATTTCTTTAGAAAATGAATAAGAAGCTCTTCTTATAGATATTTTAATGCTAAACCTCGCTATCCTGGAATTTAGAAACTTCAAGAAGAATGCTTCAAGAACAGCTTACTGACATCTTAAAAACGAAGATTCACAATAAAAAAAAACCTTAAATTCACAGTATGTTAGTAAGACAGACAACCCTCAAAAGGGCACAGCCTTTTACGTTCATAAAATTAATTCTGGACAATCTTAGGAGCCAAAAAATATGACGAGTAAAGCAAAATCACAGAACAGATCCCAATTCCATTATGAAACTGTGAGGAACTTGTTTGCTGACTGCACACATCTGCACGCTTCAAGGGTTGTCAAAGAATGACTTGCAGGTGCACTCCTGCTGGTCGGCATCGCCTTCACCGTCGCCGGTGCTGGAGGCTGTCCTGCGGAGGTTCTGGACCTGGGACGTGAGGCCCATGATACGCAACTGTGCTTGCTCGAAGTTCTCATTCAAGCGCTTGATCTGGCACTGCATGCGACATTGCAGCTGGAAAAAATACAAGATACAGTACACTCATCAGAACAAGGGTTGTCTAGCTCACCTTGAGCATCACGCTTCATTACAGAGCCAAATAAATAATTTTCAAGGTCTTACTTCTTCGCGGGCCTTCTCAGAGTTGCTCACTTGAGCCCTGCTATTAGCCAGCTGCCTCTCCATCTCTGCTATAGTAGTTTGCATGCACCTGATGGCCATAAAATAAGTTAAGAAGATGTTAACAAAAGCCAAACCCACCCATGAATATAAAAACAACCTAAAGATATGTATGTTTCAGGGCTAAAAATACACTATGTAAGAATCTCGAATTGGCTATACATATAGCCGATTACCCTCTAGTTTTGAAGCCCCCTTAAGTCTCTAAAGCCCCCTTCCACTCACTTGCGTATAGTCTCGGTGCGTTCATTGGCCCGCTGCAAGGCCCTCGCCGCCTCGTCGCGGGCGCGATCCAGCTCGCCACCGATCTGTGCGCACTCGTGCATTTTCTCCTGCAAGCGCTTCTCGTTCGCTAGCACAGCTTCCTCCATTTTTATCACATTGGACCTGGTTATGTTTAAAACATTAATAGACATTGCTTGGCAAGATAGCTTTACTTAATAATTTCAAATTAATTGCTTACACTGGCTACCATAAGCATATTTAAATAAATAAGTAATTAAGAAAACCTCCCTCTCAATAGCGTTATTCTAGTATCTATCACCAGGAGGTGAGGAAACGCTTAGGAAACGGTGACGCTTAGGAAAGCGTACATAAAAGACTACAAGTTCTTACTTTAGCCTATCGATCTCAGATTTAAGCGTTAAATTGTTTTCTGAGAGCTGCGCGATCCTCTGCTGCAACAGCGCGATCTGCTTCTCGTCCGTGCTCTTATCAGTCGCCGACTTCTCCGGCGGTTTCAATGCGTTGTTGAGCAACACGTGAACCTGGTGTCAATTCATAACGTAAAGCATCAAACAAAAACTTCGTCGACTTTTGAGGATAACATTAATCTTTTACTATTATCAGAGTAATTGCATTTGTTTATCTTTCTAACCTATCCGGAAATTTCTTACCTTTTCTCTAGCACAGTTAAGCTCTCTAGCGAGCTGCTCGGCGTTATGCTCGGCGATGGCCTGCGACTGCTGTGCATCTTTCAGCCTCATCTGCGTCGCCTTCAGCAGGTCAGGAATGGGGGCTAACTCTTGAAGCTTCTCTTGGAATTTCAACTGAAGACCAATATTACTTTTATTATTGCCACAGGCCTATCCATTAGGCTTTTTTTTTATGTCGGTGAAACTAGTAAATTTTGTAACTTACAGTGAGGTATTATTATATTTATGCGAATATAAAGTAAAATGTATTTGCTGACCAACTAATTGTCCTATTTTCCAAGCTATTTGACCAACTGGCTATGATTGGACTGACTAGATGTAAAATCCATAAATCTATAGTATGCAGTGAAGAGTATGCTAACCTTGACCCTCTGTATTTCAAGGTTAATCTGTTCGCTGATCCTGGTGTTGTCCATATCCATCATGTCCATCTGGCGGCGCTGCTCCTCAACCAACTGCTGGGCTTGTAGATACTGCCAGGTTTGAAAGCATTAGCGTTCACATAACAAGCACAATCCAAAATTAAATTATTGGTGGGATATATTCCAAGTGACGTCATCTTTTTTATCACCCACACAAAAATCTGACGTCATTGAAGGTCTTAGATCTTTCGCTCGCTTACCTTGACCCTATAATCCTGTAGCTGATCATTTTGCTCCTTCATCAGCGTCCTCAGCTCATCGATTTCTTCGCGCGCCTCCCGGTAGCACCGCTTCAGGGCACGTACGTTGACCTCCTGTTCCATAGCCTGCTCCTTGGACCCCAAATTCATATTGGTCGTCATTGCCAGCCCTTCAAACTTCATTTCCAGCTCACGAAGCTTATTTTCGACTTCGCGACGTTGGCACTTCTCCTTATCTAGTTCTTCTTTCTTTTTCAATAGTTCGGCTCGAAGCATCGCGCACTGGTTGAATTTAGGAACATTATGGGACATGCAGCATAGCTATATATTCTTACTCCAATTGAAAAACTGACCTCTGTAACTTTGGTTTTGAACACCTCTTCCATTTGTCGCAATTGGATAGTCACTTTTTGCAGTTCCCTCTCGGCTGGGGTCTACAAAATAATAATAATGATGACCTAGTTTCCAGAATAAATGAAATTTACAATAATGCTGAAATAGTTCGGCTTGATTATGAAATCAAATTGAATTAAAATGATTAATTTTCCTCTTTTTAGGGTATATTCAGACGGACTGCATCCTGATTGCAAGGGGACTGCACGCCAGCAGCGGACTGAGTCCATTTGCAGTCAGCGATCAAGCAGCTTGGAATCAGTCTGCAGTTTCTATGCAGTTAGTTCAGCTGCATCGTTATAGCATACAAACTGCTATTTTACAGTCGGATTGCAGTGCGGATGCAGCATGTCTAAATGTTATATCTATTGTCATAAGACGAATATCTTCAGAAGACATTTATTATGTAAAGCTTATCATTAGTATTCCTTCGTTTCTTGAAGATGACATATCTTGTCAAGTCTTACTGGAGGTCCATTGGGGTTGCACGGTGCGGGGCACGGGGGACACACGCCGCACTGGGGAAATGATAAAGATGATGAGTCATGATGATGTCACATAACATTGTAGATTATGATATAACTTTATGTTGTAGATATGTGGTTTCTTGGTCCCGTATTAAAAAAGCATAGGTATTCAAGATAACTCTCAAACTGGAGATCAATTTGTTAATACGGACCTTGGGGGATATTCTGAATCGACGGAAAGTTTGAATATCAATTCTTAATGCCCCCCCCCCCCCCACTCCTATTGTTGAAGATATGATAGTTAAGACAATCGTACTCACAGCTCTAGTCATTGGTGGTACTGGTGGCCCTCCAGCCTGTAAATATTAGTCACGTGATCAGATTGATCATTACAATAATTTTGTATACTTCTGAAACTTAATAAGCGCGAAGTGGAATATTGTCGTTACGCCTAGTATTACACAAATGTACATTTAACATTACCGGTTGCTGGAAGCAAGTGTTCTGCCCGCCCCCGCCGCGGCAGGCGCCGCCAGCGGCTCCTTTGACTGTATCCATTTCGACTCGGATATGACGGACTTCGGACTCTAGACCACCAAGCTGCTTCTCCTATGGAGACAAAAAAATGAAAGATCCCACAGAATCTTAGACATTGCCTTTTTCTAACCTTACTACCAGTTTCAAGCAAGGTTACTACGACATTTTTATAAATGAGTGTGCTAGGACTGGGCTCAACGGCTAGGATCTCGGACCCGGAATCCCTCAGCTATGATAAATGGCCCCTCTATCCGCTAAGCTATTGACGCTCTGATTATTTTTGTCTTTGATTTTACTTACTAGTTCTATTGTGGAACTTTTATAATTTTCAAGTTTGCTTAACAGTTCTTCTGCGTGTGCTGAATCGATTGTTTTCCCGGTCTGAAAGAACACACTCCATTAAATTGTATTCAAATATACAAAAAAGGAAGGACTTGAGGTTATCTACCTGATCAGAATCATCTAAATCTTGTTGGCATGAGAACTCTTGGTTCAACGGAGTCGCATCGCCCTGTGAACAAATATTTGTGGTTTTAACCGTAACTAATGCGAAGCAATGGAAAACCAGAATCCTTTATATAACTTTGCAACAGCTTTACAACTTGGAAGAGGGAAATATTCTTATTCGGTAGGGCTCACTAGTTTAAGCATAGGATTTGAGTATACATAACCTAGAGCTTCCCGAAACTAACGCAAGACTGAAAGACGCTCGAAAGTAGCTCGCACCTTTTAATCCAAACTTGTTACACTTTGAAAACTAATTCGAACGAATTATGCAGGCCAATCTTCAAAGGTAAGTAAATCTTCAAAGGCCGTTAGGCCTGGGGCACTATTACCATCGTAGGTCGTCACACTTAGGGAAATGTCAATGTTTGATTACCTATTTCTCCTTACGGCAGTCGACCCTACGAACTGTACCTTGTCTAGACAGTCAGCTGTAGCCGCTACACATCACCAAGTCATATCACAGATCGGCATCTAAGCTGTCATGGAGGTGGAAGATTTTTTACCTCCGGGTTATTTTTATTCAATTTATCATGCAAAAGACTGTTCTCCTTGTTCATAAGTTTCAGTTCCCCCTGCAGCCTCTTGATTTGTGCTTTACTGGTCTCTAGATTCTGGTCCTTGGTCATCAACTCCTTGTAAAGTATATACCTGAGGATACGTACCTTAATTTATCCATAGCTGCGGTTATTTACAGTCAAAACATTTTTTTGTATTTTGTAGGGTGGGATTAGTTTTGCGGTGTGAGTGTTTAGGTTTGGAGACGTTTGCCAACTTGAAAGGCGTCTCGAATTTTAAATGTGACACATGTCATTATAAGCAATAGTAACTTTTATAAAGTGGACAAACTCTTTGGATATGTTTTATAAAGATTATATTCACAGGTATTATACTATTGAAATTGCTGCAACCGGGTTTCTTTTTTCCTTTCGCAAAATACACTGATATAGGCCCTGATATTTTCCAACAAATTATCTAAAACTCGCAGTTCTTATACTTCTCCTTGACTTGAAGCAAAATTTAGCAGAGAATTTTAGACGAAAATGCAAATTAACCCCTTAAAAATATTGTATGTTCGAGAATTACAGGGTCCAAACCTCTTGACTTCTAAATCAGCGTTGTCAGCAGCAAGCCTTTCCTGCATATCGTAACTTTCGCTCAGCTTTCGTGTCAGGTCAATTTCCTTAAAGAAAACGCTTAATTATTGCAACGTATTTACTGATAATTAACAGAACATGTTCAATTGTGGTCGGAGACAGGGGGGACGTACGGATTTGCTGCGTGTTGTCGGTTCGCACACTACGAAGCTGGGGCCGCCGGGGTTAGTAGAACCAGCGAGAAGGACTGTGGGATGGTTCATCTTCATCTCATGGTAGAGAGGCGGTTCTGGAAAAAGATCGGCATTTGATGTCAAAAACAAATTGTGAATGGACAGACGATCGCTTCGTATAGTGGTATTAGCAATAGCAGGTCAGCTTACTAAATCTGTTAGAGAAAATTTCATAAATTGCCTCTTTGTATATTTCCTAGATCTGAATGTCACTGGGATCGCCCCAGTCTATTGTAAATACGGCCGGTACCTATAGGCAGGCGTACCTTACATTATCTAGTTCTGTGAGCCCCTTCAACTACTAACCACTAGGCTTTACCCCTAGGCTTTGCCTCTAGGCTATTGGAGCTATTTTATTTTTGGTTTCAAACTCAAACTCAAAATCGTTTTTATTCATGTAAGCCAACAAAGCATTTATGAATAGTCAGAATCTACCACCGGCTCGGAATGCTGCTTCCACTGAGAAGATCTGGCAAGAAACTCAATCGTTACTCTTTTCAATGAATTAAAGGTTTATTTATGTTACCATAACTTTTACCATAAACACTCCCTGGTAGGTAGTCCATACTCTTCTGCGGCTCGTCTCTGGTCTTCTTGAGGGTCGTGTCGGGGCCCAGGAGCCTCTGAATGCTCCTGGTGAGTCTGTCGAAGCGTTCCATCTCGCGGAGGAGCAGCTCGTTGCGGTCCCCCAGCTCCCTCACATCCGCTTCGGTCAGTGTCGTTTTCTGTGATGAAAGCGTTATCCCACTGCCGATTTGTGAACGTGTCTCCATTGAAGCGATGGACGAAGTTCACAACATATGCGTGACGACGAGGTGACGACGCCGAGACGACGCGGTGGGAGACAGTTAGTAACAGAATGGATTCCGACTAAGTAACACTCCTTTTAGTAATATTACTTCAAACTATACACTAGCCATCCATTCGAATAGTTAATTTAATTATTTGGCGGAGACATATATTAACTCCATGATAAAATGACTCAAAATAGATAGGTATTTGAAAATAAAAATTTTGTATAGGATAACGTTCTATGACTAAGACCAATGTTATTGCTGGCACTAAATAGGCAGGTATCGCAACTCAAATCATACGCAACTCAAATTTTGAAAGCTAGTGCAGTTATAACTATAAATTGTGTTCGGCCATCAGTTCGAAATTATTCATACAGCTAGTGAACTGTCGTTGTCTATCATACCTACCTATATAAAAAGAGCCAGCGATAGCCAGACGTTCCATATTTTATAAAGGCTCTCAATTTCTCAGAGCATGTCCCCAACACAGGTAAGAACGATCATCGAGTATGGAGTTTGTATTGTGGTTACTTGGGCAGTTAACAGGTAGTAAAGGTGTATAAAATAGTACCTCAAATTCGTTATAGTATAAAGCTTAATTTTTATATATTTCCTTCGGAATGACATTAGAAATCACGCCATCCATTGCCGGACACTTAGTGTGGTTTCAACCCCCTGCCAGACACCCCTAAACTTTAATAAATTATGAGTATACTTTCGTCATTTTACATATGTTACTTGGGAACCCATAAAAAATATTACTTCAACAGCCGGACAGTTTTAAGTTTTAATGGTTTTAACATCTTGCCAGACACATTTAAATAGTTATTAAATCATCCAAGTATGAACGCAATAAAACAATTTTTATTGGCTTTCTTGAACAATTTCGATACACTAAACTCCCTAACTTACTTACTGATAAGTCAATTTGCAAAATATCACCATAATATCTGACATAAAGGGCCGTATCTTTTGATTGCATTGAATAGAAGCCTATTTTTTTACATCTCCAAGGGATCATAGCATTTGATAATTGATATTAATTTTTACTTGATAACTTTATCCGTTTCCGAGAACAAGGGTCTTGATAAACAGACAGACGGACAACAAAGTGATCTTATAAGGGTTCCGTGTTTTCCTTTTGAGGTGCGGAACCCTAAAACTATATCCTGTACTGTAACTACATCCTGTGGGAGTGCAATCGCTGGCATAACGAACGGACTACTATGCTAAATAGCCTGTATTTCCTTCGGAATAACATTAGAAATCACGTCATCCATTGCCGGACACTTAGTGAGGTTTCAACCCCCTGCCAGACACCCCTAACTTTAATAAATTATGAGTATACTTTCGTAATAGTATAAAAGCTGGGTTTTACATATGTTACTTGGGGACCTCTAAAAAATATTACTTCATCAGCCGGACAGTTTTAATGGCTTTTACATCTTGCCAGACACATTTAAAGTCTGTAGGTCCGAGCGCGAGGTGACAACTGTTCAAGCGGATGTGAGTAAGATAGGGCGTTTGGTCTATGCCATCTATTACTGCGTATCATCTGACGGTATTATATTATGAGGCTCATCCTGTGCAACAAAGTCACAATTGCATTTTTTGCAATTTTAAGGTAATAATAGCAAAATGCCCCCAATGCGTAGATGTGTCTAGTTCACTTGTCAGAATTCTAACTAACGTATTTAAGCTAGACGGCGGCAATATCGTTGTTGCATTAGCGCCTTTTTTTCGCCGCCTAGTACCATCAATGACCAAATAGTCACTTGTGCCGCAGCCTAGGATCGTATCCAGGTATCACAACAACGTTAAAAGTAAGTTATGACATTAAATTGCTCTTGGTAACAAATTTGATATTGTGCGTCTGCTCGTACCTTCAATGACACAAATGTATTTTATTTATTTTTTTCGTCCCATAACATTTAATTTTTAAAATCTTCCCTGAAGTATATATACAGCTTAGTTGCTTACTTAAGCACAAATAAACTTATTAAGATAAGTTATTGCGTAGATCTATGTGAACCCTTACAACTTACTATAAAGCGTTTGAAAGCTAATTAGCGTTCAATCGCTTGCATTTGCTTTTCTATTGCAATTGAAGTAGCTTACGTAATAAGGGCCCATTTGTAAGGCACCACGGATCGTAATATGACTAATTGGACCTAACCTCCTGAGCTGATTATACTTGATTCCAATAATAGGTATGGCTAAAGCGCTTGAACGCACGGAAATTGTCCCTGGTTTCCACAAGGTCTGTGTAATAAACTGCTCCAGATATCACTTGCAGGCTATTTAGCATAGTAGTCCGTGCGTTGTGCCAGCGACTGCAAGGGTTTAGTTACAGTACAGGATATAGTTTTAGGGTTCCGCACCTCAAAAGGAAAACACGGAACCCTTATAAGATCACTTTGTTGTCCGTCTGTCTGTTTATCAAGACCCTTTTTCTCGGAAACGGATAAAGTTATCAAGTAAAAATAATATCAATTATCAAATGCTATGATCCCTTGGAGATGTAAAAAATAGGCTTCTATTCAACGCAATCAAAAGATACGGCCCTTTATGTCAGATATTATGGTGATATTTTGCAAATTGACTTATCAGTAAGTAAGATAGGGAGTTTAGTGTATCGAAATTGTTCAAGAAACCCAATGAAAAATAGGTTATTGCGTTCATACTTGGATGATTTAATAACTATTTAAATGTGTCTGGCAAGATGTTAAAACCATTAAAACTGTCCGGCTGTTGAAGTAATATTTTTTTATGGGTTCCCAAGTAACATATGTAAAACCCAGCTTTTATACTATGACGAAAGTATACTCATAATTTATTAAAGTTTAGGAGTGTCTGGCAGGGGGTTGAAACCGCACTAAGTGTCCGGCAATGGATGGCGTGATTTCTAATGTTATTCCGAAGGAAATATATAAAAATTAAGCTTTATACTATAACGAATTTGAGGTACTATTTTATACACCTTTACTACCTGTTAACTGCCCAAGTAACCACAATCCAAACTCCATACTCGATGATGGTTCTTACCTGTGTTTGGGACATGCTCTGAGAAATTGAAAGCCTTTATAAAATATGGAACGTCTGGCTATCGCTGGCTCTTGCTCTACTACAGGTGTTTTCAAAGACTGAAATAATACTAGTGGGCTTAGATGAGTATTGGGCATATCATTAAATGGTATAATAATGTTCTATCAGTATAAAATTTGATCGAAATTAGTACATATATTTTTGATGATTATTTTTCATATATAAAACATAAAGCCTGGGACCTTGCGGGAGATTGGATGCATAATTAAACAATTTGTTGCAATTTTCCTTACTCAGGCATATAAACAAATAAATAAGAATAGATTCCGCCACTCTGCTTGAACTTTAATTCTTTGAAACATCCCGCGGAAACACATTCCAATGACACAGAACTGTTATTCCCCTCTTCGTTTTGAGAGGGGGTGCGCCCATATACCTAAGTACATTGGGACTAAAACAATTAGCAAAGAGTGAATACATTGCAGTACTCATTATACGCGAAAATATATGAATTCAGTACCATTACTTATTTTGTAGAAAATTAAGATGCAACTTTAGGATTATAATTTGTAATCTAATAGCGGAATCTATGTATGTAACTGTTCTATGTAATTTTGATTCATTATTTCATCTCTTTCGAAGTTATAATTCGGGAGGCAATAATGTAATTGTACTATAGCTGTTACTATACATTGTGCAGTACTTGACTTTACCTTTTGTATCTCAAGCAGTCTTGAGCGCGAGTCTCTTATGATGCGAGCACTTTTACGTGTGTCGTTATGAATGTCCCGAATCTGCCGGGACAATGCTTCCTCCACATCCGAGGCCAGGGGAGAGGCTGAACAAATATACCTCCATTTATTTTTTGAAGTAGGTATGTTTTTACAATAATAACCAGACAAGCGTAATGCTATTGAAAAACGAATGGAAAGCGTACTTACACGAGCTGGACTTCTGAAAAAATATGGAATTTTTATTAAAAGTAATTGTCTGTATAAGATTTTGTCTTAGGATAGGATGTAATTTAATTAAATTTAGCACATTTTACCTTTGATAGAGACTTTCCACCACATTTTCCGGCCTTTTCCTGCCTCCATGGTCCATTTTGAGTGTCTGGGACCCCGGACTCTTTCGGGTGGAGGTGTTTGGGGCACTTTCTGGCTGTTTCTCGCGCAGGGCTCGGGGCGCGGTGCCGCATTTCTTCAGTCTTGGAACTCACCTCGTCACCTCGTGCGGTAGCCTGGTCTAGATGGGGCGGATCCTCGATTTTAGGGGCATTTTCTTTGGTCCACTAGAATTGCAGAACACTGGATCACTTAAGGCTACATTTAAAAATACTACAAATTGTCTAGCATAACCAAACTGACATAGTTTTCAAATCGCCCAACCTTATATACTTTGTATTAAAATAAATGGTATCACAAAGTTCCACAAATAACTCCAACATAGTATCACTTTGACCAATTTCCAAAATGAATTATGCGTTACGAGCTGTGCCCGCCGCGACTTCGTCCGCGTAGTATTTAACTTAACAAAAATTTCGGGATTAACGGGATAAAAAGTATCATATGTGTTAATCCCGGTTATAAACTATCTGTGTTCCAAATTTCATCCAAATCCGTTCAGTAGTTTTTTTCCTGAAAGAGTAACAAACATACATCCACACTCACTAACTTTCGCATTTATAATATTAGTAGGATATAGGTCAATATTTACAAATTTCAGGCAGGCGACTAACGTTGTTTCACAAGGGTTCAAATGGATGTTACATTCAAATGTGTCTAAGCTAGCTCTTTGTTGAAGCCTTTAGCTACCATCACACTACAAACCACCTGAAGGAAGCTTCACATGCTTTTCAGAAAGGTTGGCCGCGATTACAACTTGCATCGATTCGCTGGCGCGTCTCGTTAAAGTACCTACGCCTGCATCGCTACTTTTGGCAATTTATCGCATATAGGCGCAAGTAGTGGCCTACTGTGGTATAGCCATGCTGGAGCCAACTGACTACAGCTCACATACGAGCTGGCTCAATCGGAATAGTACCGGCCGTTCACAGAAAATAAGCGTAAAGTAGCTATTATAGTTGCGTTTCGTACGATGATGAGTGAAAGATCTTTCCCATACCCCTTTAGGTGAGCAACGAGCGAGCAATGCCATTGGTGTGGCAAGTTTAAATATAGGATAAGGTAACTGCTTGCCATCGAGGACCAAGTAACCAACGCTTGTTCGCTGACTTTGTTGCATAAAAGAGTGAGAGAAGGTTTACGACAGCATCGAGCCTGTATCGCAAACTCTTTGCAATCACATTGCATCGGAGTCGCTGCAAAATGTCGCCGTCGGTAACTTCCCTTAATTATCCACAACGAACTAACCAACTGACTCTCCGAGGAAGACTGTTCCAAGTTACGCGAGAACTGTTCCTGAGCTTCCCTGTTCTTATTCCTCCCAGTGATCTCCGGGGAGCTGGTGGCCTGGTCCACGGAGCTGAGCTTCGGGGTCTGATCCACGCGGCTACCGGGCCGCTGCTTGGAATGTTTTGTTGCCTGTGATAATGAAAATTGATAATAGTATTTAAATTTGTAACCAAAATACCATCAATTTTCTGACCCCGCCAACATAAACGTTATCAATTATGAAAGCAACGAGTCATAAATACACAAATAAAATTATTTTTGAAGAGCACCATTCACATTGACGGTGGTAGAGTTGACTACAACCTAGACTGCAGCTCTTAGGAATACGGGCTGACACCCCCGGGATAGTACCACCATCTTACAAAATATCGGTGATAAGTAGCTGCTAGAATATCGGTATTAAAGCTGCGTCTTGCACCATGAAAGCGAGAGCCGGAAGAACAACCCTCCCAACCTTCACTTCCCTCAGTCCTACTCCCCTACAAGTCGGCATCGTGCGAACAATGCCTTTGGTACTGCAAGCGTCTATAGGCTACAATAACTGCTTAACATCAGGTGGTTCGAACGCTTGTTTGCCGATCTTGTTGTATAACTGTATGGTCTCAAACTAAGCATCGCTTGTACTATGGGTACCGTACAATGGACTGGGGGCGATCCCAGTGACACCCAGACCAGGGCAAATTACGAAACGGCCTTTCCGAAATTTACCCCACCGGGAATCGATTCCCGGTGGGTTCGAACCCACAACCACCATGTGCAGTGAGCCGAGCGTCATACACTCGAACCGGTCAAACGGTCAAAAAATTAATAATATATTTCTTGAGAAGTACCTACTAAATAATATTTATTTTTCCCTCCTGTTCCGGTAAATTTATCGTATTTATCTTAATATTTCATTATCAATAGATAACCAGAGGTTACCAGAATAAGGTTACCAGATAAAATTAGGTACCTATTGCATGTTTCAAGCAACTTTAGGTAACACTTATTGCTTGTTGTAAAGTAGGCACTCAAGACACGTTCACAAATTATTATTAATTATAATAAATATTGATAGCATAGCTTACCGGTAAATCAATACAAATAGGTACCTACGTTCCGTTTACAGGTGAAAGACTTGACTTTTTTAAATTGTCTATTCTAAACAGGATCTTGGATGAAATTAAGATTGATTTTTTAGATTTACAGAAGTGTTTTGGATGTTTTGGCTGCGTGGTCAATTGCTAAGCCTACTAGATTTCAACGAGGGCCCCAATTCTGCCATTCAAATAGTGCGAAAAATAATTAAAAAATACCTATTGGTATTTGTATTCCTTACTTTCCACAGTTTGATAGTCACTTAATATTATTTTGAAAATATTGAGAATTTGTAAGTGCCCCCCCGTACGTCTAAACACAATAATCAATTTGCCTATCGACTATAACTTTGTAACAGATGGCAGTTAATTTAACAGGTACTAGATTAGGTAGGCAAAAATATTAGGTAAGTACGATTGAACTCCCTTCATTTGACACGTCAATATATTTGTCTTGCTCACACGTTATGATTCGTAGGAATATAAACACAGAGCCACGCAAAGTATATATCTAAAAGTGGCTTATATACCATCACTAGTCTTGTTTAAGCACTGGCACTGTTTAAGCTATTCACTTGTGAAATACCATAGGTCAAATCCTATTCTAATGTTACTTGTACTTATGTTATGTACAGTGAATTACAGGAAATACGTCGTGAAGGCCACAGACAAGTGGACAGACAGGAAATGCAGTTTTGGAGAGACTGCTAACCATCAGATTATCAGATAAATGTCAGATTACTTATAACTCGTACATCAACCTTATTATCATGAACGGATCCCTTGCACCTTCGCGTACATTTATTTGCCGTATTAAAACTAATAAAATGTCGTTGTAACTTTACCTTCATCACAAAATCCGGTTACTATAAAAAATAACTACTCATCAAAATATATATTTAAATTATAACGATCACGTCAAAAACTTGCCAAAAATAAAATGGCTTAATTGACAATTGTTTTTTTTTTATTTTCGTAATGGCCAGGCACACTCAATACACCTGCTTGATACCTATCAACCTATACAACCTTATTGGATGCGTAAAATGCAGTACCAAAGGTGGGTAGATACATCTCTCTGGGTGGGAAATAAGCTTCTTGGAAATA
This sequence comes from Notodonta dromedarius, assembly GCA_905147325.1. Classification (NCBI taxonomy): domain Eukaryota; kingdom Metazoa; phylum Arthropoda; class Insecta; order Lepidoptera; family Notodontidae; genus Notodonta; species Notodonta dromedarius. The sequence goes on from LR990160.1 coordinate 13,565,386, forward strand.
AGATATCGTCAATTTTGTTTGAATTATCAAAACTTGCGTTGCTTTGGATAATGATGTGTAGGTAATATTGGTAGAATATTTTACTATTATAAAGTTGTGTGGCCAATTGGAACAAAGTTATAAAGCCTGGTAACTATTTTCAGTAAAGTAGTATAAAGCGCAGGTAACTGATGAATTTTCAGAAAAACAGACATGAGCATCGCGTATTGTGTAATAAATACTAAGTAATTAGAATTTATTTTGTGATCGGGCTCTTCGATGTTAAGGTGAAACTATAACCGCACCGCTCCACCCTGAAAATCTTAAGAAGGTGCAAATTAATTAAAATCCTGGTATACACCGGATGTTTAATCCAAGCTACGTCACAGTAGCTTGTCGGACGAGGAAGAGGAACGGCTTAATATTGTTCGCAATAAATATACCACACCTTTTCAATCTTTAAACTCAGCTCGTGACACGAGTGTAAACATTAGAACATCGCCTTATCGTAACAAAACATTTTTCTGTCAGAAGACTATCAGAGGGTTGATTTCATCTGCTCTGCTATGCATAGGGAGATGAGTACTTTATATAATTACTAGCTGTGCCCGCCGACTTCGTCCACGTAGTATTTAACTTAACAAAAAATTCGGGATTATCGGGATAAAAACTATCCTATGTGTTAATCCCGGTTATAAACTATCTGTGTTCCAAATTTCATCCAAATCCGTTCAGTAGTTTTTGCCTGAAAGAGTAACAAACATCCACACTCACAAACTTTCGCATTTATAATATTAGTAGGATTGGTTAGATTAAAGTTGGTCCAGTTGGTCGCCCGTATTTCAGCTGTAGTGAGTCGGCTACAGGTTGGCTCTACCACCGTATAGTTCCAATAGTCATAGCGTGATATAGTTATTCACTTTTAACATACGCTATTTAAAATCGGATCAGTAGTTCTCGCGTGATGATCTAATAAACTGGCAAATAGAAAACAGTTCTCTGGAACAGATATGTAATGCTATTCGTTCAATCTAGGATGTAGTAGACATGAAAAATTGAAAAAAAAAAAAATAATTTATTTCCATAGTACACAAGGTGTTACAAAGATAAAGTAAAAAAAGAACAAATTTGTACTATGTGGTAGTTTTACAATTAAACCATTGTCTGTGGATCTCACACTAGGCCTAGCCTGTATCGCGGGGTCCGAAGAAAAGGTTTACCAGCCGTTTTAGCGGTCGGCAGAAAAGTAAGAACTTAATGATTAGATACAAAATAATAATTTGGTAATAAATAAAAGTTACAAAATAGAAACAATAAAAAGCTAAAGATAAAATAATAATATAATAATATGCCTGCGAATCTTTGTCTGAGTGGATGTGTGTGGGGTTGTGTGTTAGTGTGTGATTGAGTAGGGGTGTGTGGGTGTGTAGGGGTGTGTGTTTGTAGGGGTGTGTGTGGATGTGTAGTATGATGTATATTATGGTTCTGGATTAGATTATAGTATAAACAATTTGTGGCATAACTAACATATTATGTTCATTAAGTTTTCAGTCTCATTATAAGTTTGTTGCGATAGCCATTACTTTAATTGTGTTCTAGCTTCTTTCATTTTAGTATTTTTTATGTTACATTTGGATACTGATTTGTTGTAGATGTATGGCGCTAAAAAGTGGGAAAATCGTTGAGCAAAAGAAGACTTTACACTAGGAACCGGGACTCTGAAAACTCGTCTATTTGTCAAATGTTCATGGTCAACAATATTTATAATTTTTTTGTGGTTTTAGAGGACTATTGTAAGGATGTAAAGCTGTCTCACTGTCAGAACTTGGGCATCCGAGTAAAGAGCGTGGGAACGGTATCTTCGATGTTTTTTTAGTAGTACCTTTAAGACTGATCTCTGTGCTCTTTCAATTTCAATCATAGATGTTATACCAACACCGCCCCAGACGGTGATACAGTAGGAAATAACTGATTCACAAAGTGAGGAGTATATTATTTTCAGGTTGTGTAGATCTACGACATCGCGAATTCTGTGCATAATATGTGTTAATTTACGAATTCTGGAAGCTAATATTAATATATGCTCTTTAAAACAAAGTTTTTCATCTATCATTACACCTAAGTATTTTATATTATTTGATCGTACAATAGCTTAGTGCTTATATTTATCACAATAGCTTATATTTATCACACGCTGAGTGTATTTTGATTTTATTTATTGTTGTAGGGTCAGTTAGTTTTGTTTTGTGGAAGCATAAGAATTTAGTTTTATTTGTGTTCAGAGTTAGTAAATTACTATTCAGCCATTTATTTATATTCAAAATACCTAATTCAGCTTTTTGCATTGTATGTTCCCACGAGTCACCATGAAATATAAGTACTGTGTCATCAGCGTAACAGATTGTATTTGAAATGTCACCAGCGATTCTATGAATATCATCTACCATATAAAAATAAGTCGGGTTTTCCTTCCTGACGCTATAACTCCAGAACGCACGAACCGATTTCCACGGTTTTGCATTCGTTGGAAAGGTCTCGGGCTCCGTGAGGTTTATAGCAAAGAAAATTCAGGAAAAATTTCAACAGAACGCGGACGGAGTCGCGGGGCACAGCTAGTTCATGTATATAATAAAGAGCGTGGGGCCCAAGACACTGCCTTGTGGTACTCCAAAATCAATAGGTAGTTCATCACTCTTACAGTCCCCTAGTTTTATGTACTGCCTACATCATGCCTGTATAGCTTACATCTTTAGGTACAAATTCATGTGACGTCCCTGACAATACCCCGCCCGCGCCGTGGCAAGGCATTATTGATCGCTACAATGTTGCGCTCGCGCACGACACTCGTAAATCTACTTAGCGACACCGCTGTGAAGGCCGTTCAGTGGAACGGCACATAAACATAGGTACATAACAATAATAGATAATGCGAGTTAGAAGAACATTATTTTTTTATGAAATATGGGCCATAATTACGCCATAACATAGTTTAAAGTGGCACAAGGTGTACGCCAGTAATTAACTTAAACTGGTACCTACACATAATTTGTTTGATTACGTTTTGGTCACTTTGTTCCGCGATAGGTACTTATCTGCTGGACTATTTTCATGGGATTTTCAGAATCAGACAGAGTAGGTAATAATTCCTATCAGAAAGAGTATTAATAAATTATCTCAAGATCTGTGAGCAAACTTCACGATCTTGAAAAAGTCATTCTAATGTCATACTACCTATACAAAATTATATGTCAAAATCATACTCAAGACCGCTCTCAGCCGTGAGATCCATTTATTAATACGGGCCTACCATTCATAATCCATATTATATGGTCAATCGGGAGCCTAACATGCGGTTATAACTTGTTTGTATAAAGACTTTTTAGAACTTTTCGCTACGGCTACATTTATAGGTTCGATGCCCGTGCAGAGCAAACTATAGTCCCAAATTAAGCAACGCTTGATTCTAGTTACACCTGGGTGTAACTAGGACATCGGTCTGAACTCGGGCATGCGAAAATAAAATATTCCAATTGTACCCCGACGGGAATCGTACCTGCAACCACCCGGTGGTTGGAGCCGTGGTTTATGCACAAAGCATATCATAAAGCCTTTCATCAGACAAAATATGCACGAATTACTTATTATAGGCATGGGTTTTTCGATATCGTGCCGTGAATCGGCCAAGGTTTGCTCTACAAAATTTGTTGTCAGTAATTCTTCGACAAAACGTGATTCGTCCATATTACAATATTAGCGGATTAGGAATTTGATTTCCCTCTATTAAACAATCGATGAATGAATGATTAAACTATTTGTTTTGTAAACACTACACTTCGGTGAGTTTGAATCGATTTGGGTTTATCGTCACCAGATAATACTTGTTTGTGGCGTCATAATAAGTAGTTATTCAAAAAATTGCATATTTATTTCTTTCCACATCTGTGAATTCCATTTATAATTCACGTGACTTTAAGAACCAGTTACACTACACTACTAATATACCGAAAAGTTAATACTATTCAGTAATTAATGATTATACAGTAGCGCTCTAACTAACAGGAACCTCTTAATAACTTGTTATTGTTCAATTAGAATACCTACTAGGAAATTATCTCGGCATGGTCACCTATAATGTTGAAGCACGTAAATAGTGAGTATCTCACTCAATAGGCAAGGAAAATAAATTACATCAAAATAAATTAAAATAATTTAACATAATTTACACGTGCAGCTAACACACATATTTCGTATTTTCAAAATTAGTGTCAGCTCCACGTGTAAATCGTGTTACATTATTTTATTATTTTTGACTATCACATTATGTCTAGTTCACACCAAGACACAATTTTATACATCAGTAACGATGATCCTCGCTTTACCGTTCAGTCTATAATTCTAATAAAGCAAGCAGCAAGAACAAATTGACCAATCAAATCACTTGCATTTCATACTATATAGCTTACTTAAGAAATGTACGTTCTGAATATAAACTTTCCTCAAGCCATGAAACAATCCTGCCTATTCAGAAGGTGCCTTTCTTCTATGCCTTTTGAACTTACTGGATCAGGTTATAGATACCTGATTTGTATTGTCAATGCCAGAACCAACTTTCACCTTTAAAAAATACGTTCTTATAATACTACAGCATCACAGTCTGACTAAGGAGGCACTTCCACAGGATTCGTAGCATTCGGGATTAATCAATCCTGAAAAATCCCAAAGATCGGAATCAAAACTTGTAATCACAAAGAAATCACTTTGATTTAAAGATACAGGAATCATATATAAAATCATGCGAGTAGCAACACAAAATGTGTCTCGATGTGAACTAGACATTACACTCTCGTTCACCTTGAATGCACTTAGTGCAATACAATTAATATATTAATATTAATTTTGAATTTGGCCTGTCAGTATTTGCATTCTAAAATGATTTTTAGTTATTGTTGATAATTGATCGTAGGTAGGTGTTTTATAATAATAATCTATTCAACACTCATATTTTATCTACTTACTTAGTTATGAACTTAGAACATAAACTACTGAAATAAACTCTATTGCGATCCTAACTAAATAGTGCTTTTAAATATAATGGGCACTTCCTTTTATCAATGTTTATTTTCTTCCTTGTTGCAGAACACAACAGAAAAATGTTATAATGTCCGAGTTCAAGTCGGTCACCGCCGTCGACTCGCCAACTTTCAGACAGCCATTTTATAAATTTGGTTTATTCTGTTACGAAAATCGTTATGTTAATCAAACATAGATGAAGGTGAAATTTTGAACACAACTAAGTTGTTTAATGAGGCATATCTATTCGTTTTCTATCGCTTCTCGTTGGCCTTGGTATATTATGTCAAAGACCCTTTGCCACTACGATACAAATTAATTAAGTTATAAATGTCTTATTTAACTATAATGTTTGGCTATAATTGGTCAGCTATCAGCTATCCTCACCTAACGCCGTACCGTCAACTGCATATGGTCGATATTACAACGTGAATTTGTAAAGTAAGTCAACATATAATGCGTCTAATACAATTAGAGTCACGGTAAGGTTTCGAGGCGGCAACAAGCCAGTCCATCACCGTGCAGGGTGCTGGGAGCGTTGAAACTTGTCAACATGGCTCAAGGTGAGATAATTTTGTTGGATTTATTTTGTCAAATACGTACGTAATTACGCCCCTTACATAGAAAATTCAAGCCATATCCATAATAAAACGTATTTTGTTTGTTACTTTATAAATTTCTGGTACCTTCTGGTATTAAAAAAAAAATATATAGTTAAAAATAATTAAAATAAAAATTAAAAAATAAAATAAAAATTTTTGAGCCTATCTACTCTTGGACGGTTGTTGCAGTCCGATGTAGGTCTCACGAATGATTCAATTAGTTGCTGCTTGAGCGATACGCGCATTGCAATTTTGTATTTATCTCGGAAATATTGTTGCAATCTGTTGTTTACTTATGCAAAATGGTTCATCAGTTTTCTCATTAGAGCGTTAAATATTTAATCGTTGTCACGTTCGTTGCATCCGTTCTATCGTTATTTGAAATACTTAGTTGTTTAAACATTGGTGTTATGTTCGAAAATTATATTGTTACTAGCGACCCGCCCCGGCTTCGCACGGGTGCAATAAATTATCAGTGTTTCTTTACTATATTATGCATGTATTATACATATAAAACTTCCTCTTGAATCACTCTATCTATTAAAAAAACCCCATCGAAATCCGTTGCGTAGTTTCAAAGATTTAAGCATACATACAGACAGCGGGAAGCGACTTTGTTTTATACTATGTAATGATATACTCCTTGTTCTCTTCTAATAAATCTTTATATATACATTTTTAATGGGACTAGTCCCGCCACACACTCCCACGACTGTAACTCCTGTAAGCCAGAATCGACAATGGTGACAAATAATGACGTCGAGGTTTGACCCTCGACAAGTCCCGGGGAAAAGTTAAATTGTCTTGGAACCCGCACGAAATTAATCGAAAGACATAATAGGAGGAGTTGGAAGAAAATATTTCCACTTCCCTCCGGTGCAAAGCGGGAGACAAAAATAGCTGGTATGGGCTGATTGCCATAGAACCAAGACTGTTAGCTACAGCTGATTGAAGACCAGTTGTAAGGCACCACGGATCGTAATATGACTAATTGGAACTAAACTCGTCAGCTGATTATACTTGATTCCAATAATATGTATGGCAAAAGCGCTTGAACGCACGGAAATTGTCCCTGGTATATACGAGTATACATAATATATATGTAAGCGCGCAGTTTCGATGCCAATCTCATAAAGATGACGTGTTAAGTAATGTTCGATTGCAAGTCGGTCATTGCGGGGCTCACCAAAGTTCGAACAGCCATTTTATAAATACGTGGTTCATTTGGTGTCAGAAACCGTAATGCTAATTAAAAATTAATGAAGGCCAAACATTAAAAGCATATAGGTAATTTAATAAAATTATCAATTCGTATTCGTATCACCACTCGTTGGCTGTGGTATCGTCAGAAAGTTTATCGTTCGTTGGCTACCCGCGTGTTAGATTAGATTAGATAACTCTTTAATAATCCACCACTAGACAAAAAAATTATAACACACGAAATAAACATTCTTAAAGTTACCCTAATGACAGGGAACCACAGCCTGCCCCAAAAAATAAAACAAAACAAAATAATCAATTTTAATAATAAATAAAATAAATGTCACCAGACTGACACACCAACTGTTAGGTCCCAAACTAAGCAACGCTGGTACTATGAGGTACCGTACAATGGACTGGGCGATCCCAGTGACACCCAGGACTGAGCAAATTACGAAAAGATTATTTCCGAAATTTGCCCTGGCGGGAATCGAACACGCAACCACGTGCACAGATGGCTTTTCAAAGCTAACGAGTCTAGTGGGTCTGGTAGGTATATCCTATAATAGATAGACGGCTAATCTCCGAAAAGGCTGTACCAATTTTGACGGGGCTTTCACTAGCAAATAGCTGATGTTATAAGCAGTAACTACTTAGTACGTTACTTTTATTTTATTGAAGTATAGTACCACACGGGTGAAACCGCGGGCAACAACTAGTTTAAAATAATATCAAATACATACCTATAAATGAAAGCAGCCCTCTTTTACGTAGCAAAAGAAATACTACCTATAGGTATCTGTCTAATTATTTATGTATTAGACAACCTCCACATAAATACTTTATCTCATAATGTTGGAAACATAAACTTTATTTGCCTAGTAATAAACCCTAGGAGACTTAATCTTAAGTCCTTAGTCACAGCACAGAGCCGGTTGCCTCGAGGAGCTGCCTCAAATTAGATGTCAGAAGGCAGGTGGCACCAGATGTGGATGTCAGAAGACACCATTATACCACCAAATAATACCATTGTTGCTTTTTAAATATTGTAGGAATCTATTTAATATTATTATTGTTTCTTTCTATATTGTATTGCAATTAATTTAATATACTGTTACAAATAATTAATTAAACTTATCATAATTGTTGCCCCGTCCGTAGAAACTGTGCCAGCACTAGGTACAACACGCTGCAGAGTGTAGAGCAGGACAGACGCATGCCATCGAGTCACGTGCAACGGGATCGTTTCATTTCCTGTCAACTTAAGCTAAGCCGAAGAAATGAAGCGATCATATTGGTAGAAGCTGGTGGGCCTGAATCACAGCACAGCCCCAGTGGACGGTCACCTAAGGGCTCGGGAGTTATGATCTCCAATGTCTGCCTCGATCCATTGCCTCGTGTGGCGCAATGTCAGTGTAGACCCACCCACGACTGCGTGCTTATCACAATTACAATCACAATTTACCGCTGTCGCCGTATTCCAGTGATAAAACAAGCGGAGCAAGGGCACAGGCATTGTTTTATTTGAATTTTTTATCTGTCTAACAACGGGGATGCTACGGAATATTTTATGATAATGAGTAAGCGTTTAAATGAAAGAAGCGTTTACTAGTGTTAGCTCGTGGATCTTTCGCGAGGTCTTATAACTGGAACTGATAAAGAAAAATACACTAATTAGGAAGGTATTTAGTCTACAGATTTCTAACTAACAATTACTTACATCCATAATGTGTTTAGTAGTTTGTATAAAGATGAAAAAAAAAATGAAAAAATATTTATTTATCTCTAATTCTACATGTTTGCATGTTAATTCGTTTACAAATGATGTCCGTTGACTTGAGGAACAGAAAAATAAATTATGTAAGAGTGCTTAGCTTGTGACCCTTAAACTAGGCATTGCCTGCATCTTAAGGGCCAGAAATGATAAACGGACAGTTAAAAGATAGATAGTACACTGACATCTACTTATAACATTTGTAGGGCCAGTTCTTATCAATAATGTTAATGTAACGCAAGGTTTGATTATTTTATACATAGGACTTAATTAAAAACTGAAATAACAAATTTCAATTATTAAGAAATAACCAATTGGTCACGCAATAACACCAATAGCGTAAGTCATATCAGATCCTAATTGTAATTTATTTCCTCATGACTGACGCGAACACAAAACTCACAGTTTATATACCTACACGTATTACACGAGTACGCCTATCAAAATCAACTTAGAATAATTACTTATCTCTTTGGTGGCAGTATTCTGGCTAGTTATGATATCAAAGCCACAACTTATCAGTTTTGTTTATAAAAAATAACTTTGCACCATTCTGTATCGTTGTATGTACAACCTTCAGGAACACTAGTGCAAGGTTTAGAAAATCAGGTTCTTTTTATAAATAATAAATAAGTACCTATCTTACGGAATAGGTAGAACTCATTTCAAACTCTGTAATAAAAGCCCTAATTATAGACGTTGTTCGGGTTTTTTCCGTACATATGCATATATTTTTCCAGGTTGGCCCACATTTGTTCCTAATATTAGATTAGCCCGGGAATAAAATATATCCAGTTTTCATTTCCATACAAAATCCTATTAAGGCTTTAGGTAATCAGATCATTTAAGCTGCGTTTTGTACGAGTATTATTATATACTAGCTGTGCCCCGCGACTTCATCCGCGTAGTATTGGATTATTGGGATAAAAGTATCCTATATGTTAATCCCGGTTATAATCTATCTGTGTTCCAAATTTCATCCAAATCCGTACAGTAATTTTTGCGTGAAGGAGTAACAAACATACATACATACATACATACATACATACATACATACATCCACACTCACAAACTTTCGCATTTATAATATTAGTAGGATAGGTATGTACTACAATCATTATTGTTTTCGTGACTACCGATAGATGGCTCTAGCGTCGAGGTAGCGCACAGTGGTAGAGCGGTGAGACTACTAACCACTTCTCAGGAGTTTATACTGTATTACTAACATCATAAAGAACAACTTTTGTTCTATGACTTTTTACAAATCTTAATACAGTTACGAAAAACAAACTTTCAAAATTTCGTTGTTTTATCTAACACATTTCAATTCATACGTCCGCACAACCTACCGAATTTCGCTACAAAGACACGCATGACGCGACGCGGACGCAGAGTTCATAACATTTAGAACGTTGAGTTGTAATATTTTTATTTTTGTATGAAAGTCTGATGAATTTATTAAAAGTTATATCACAAAAGTTGTTGTATTTTATAGTTATAAATATCTATATATATATAACTCAAAGGTGACTGACTGACTGATTGACATAGTGATCTATCAACGCACAGCCCAAACCACTCGACGGATCGGGCTGAAATTTGGCATGCAGGTAGATGTTATGACGTAGGCATCCGCTAAGAAAGGATTTTTATTAATTCTACCCCCAAGTGGATAAAATAGGGGATGAAAGTTTGTATGAAACTTTGTCAATTTTAAACCGCGCGGGCTGAGACTTTGCATGCATAAAGCTACTATGACGTAGACATCCCCTAAGAAAGGATCAAAATTCCACGCGGACGAAGTCGCGGGCTCAGCTAGTTAATATATATAATAATTCTTTATAGCATTAATACTTACTATTCCTGTCTTGAGTGTTAGTGTTTTACCAATACCCTGCATATCCCTCGTGCTTTATATTTACCCACTAGATGCGCCCCGTGCCGTGCCAACCATAGCACCCTCTGGGTATTAATTAGGATGCATATTAATAGGGATAGCATTTAATCAGTAAAATAATTTATAATAATAATAGAGTACACACTAGTAGTTCCAGACATACCTCCATCACAAGTCTCAAACATACTTGATATTATTATATTATTTACATGCCTACAAACTGACTTTAGGTCGGTACCTTTGTATATAAGATTATTAATAATCGATAGTTCTAAAAGAGGATATACCGGTTTGGCTCAGGATCAGATCGGAATAATTGGATATCTTATCCAACTATCCCAAGTTTTGACACGGATTAGAGATAGCCAGTTTTAATTTTTTTTTGACATCTAATTATGCTAACGACTGTACTATTTCCATGAAACTAAACGGAATGTTAATGTAATATACGCGGTATAAACCTAATAGTCAAAAGGTTTCATATCCTATTTTGCATTAAGAAAATGGCGTCATCGTCGGCCGGAACTGCCGCAGTGAATCCCCGCCCATCGAATCCGGGGTAAGAGGCTAATACCTGTACATCGACAGTAATAAGGACGACTATTGAATATTGAAATAAGTAAAAACCATGCCCTATGCGGTACCTCATATGTTTTGAACACCTGTGTTTACACAGTTTATATAGGACAATCGCATAGGATGTTGTGTGCAATAGAGCGCCAGTCTATTAATTGTCTTTCTAAAACCAAAATAAAATGTTCATAATTTTACTCCAAAAAATTTAACCATCTTCAAAAAAACCTAGATGCACTAAAAAGATAAAAATAACTAGAGACCACATAATTTCTTTAATTTGGAATCGGCGCCAAAATATTTACACTAGGACTTCTTAGGTACCTACCTACTCACTGGAATAGGAGACGACTCCAAATTAAAGAAATTATGTGGTCTCTAGTTATTTTTAGCTTTTTAGTGCATCTTAGTTTCTTTGAAGTCGGTTTGAAGCGGTAAACTACTTATTGAATTGCTGGTAACCGTAAATAGTCCATATCTCTCAAATGACCTATTTTTATGAAATTTCTATGAAACCACCAAGGGATCCTGACTATCAAGGCACTTACTGTGGCACAACTTATAAATTATTCTTTGATGTATTTTATTTTGAAAGTATACCACGGTTTAGTACATAGGGATTTGGTATGTCTTCTTCTTCTTCTTTCTTTAAAAATATGGCCCACCCAAGTTAATAGGTATTTCGCCAGTGTCAAGTAACAAATAGCAATAACAAACACAAGTAATACAAAAATGTGACCGTCTTTGGAAAAATAAAAAAATCAGGTATTGCCTTAAATTATAATATTACTAGCTGTGCCCCGCGACTTCATCCGTGTAGTATTGGATTATTGGGTTAAAAAGTATCCTATATGTCAATCCCGGTTATAATCTATCTGTGTTCCAAATTTCATCCAAATCCGTTCAGTAGTTTTTGCGTGAAGGAGTAACAAACATACATACATACATACATACATACATACACACATCCACACTCACAAACTTTCGCATTTATAATATTAGTAGGATTATGGTGGTAAGCAATTTGACAGATTGTTACAAGCATTATGGTTGAGTGAACCACTCTTACAATATATCAATGTAGTTCGTAGTTAAATTTAACTTTTCAATTACACATTATTGTGTAAGGGCCTAGTTACAAGTAATTTTTCTCAGTTTTGTCTCGTAAAGGAATTCAACTTTCAACAGGCAGCAATTCGTCTTATCTGAAAAAAAAGGTAACCATAAAAAAAATATATTTTTTTGTAAACAAGCCTACGAACGCTCGAATATTATTATAAGATACACTCTTTTCAAAGATGTTTTTCCTCACACTGCTTCTCTATATAATCACCGTGTATTGATACTGGCTTATATGTATTCCGTGGCGTCGCGTTGCGGGAGAGTTGTCGAGATGCTACCGCCAAGTGCTTTGATCGTGCTGCTTACTGCACTTTTGGGTGAGTACAAATAAATTTTGAATTTTAAATATATATTTTAGTTTGTAAACATACTGCCATGGAATTATTAAATAATAATACGCATTAAAAAGTACATTTTAAAATAATAATGACACATTTAAATAAATTTTATACTTATCAAATTTTTCGGTGTGCGTGTGTTCGTGATTATTTTCTCCTTAACGGCTGGACTGGTATTGATGTTTTTTTTAACTTACTTATGGGATCACCTGGATGGTTCTTAGCTATAGTTGGAATGATTGTAGATAGTAGATGGCGCTATTGTCGACATCGAGATAATACGCTAGCGAATATACGGTCAGAAGCCACAGTTATTTTTATAAATTCGATCCTGGACTCGACCGGTTTAATTTCAATCGATTTGAAGTTAATAACGCTGCGGAATATAATTAAATATTATGTAGCGGCTGGGTGTCGTGTCTTACTACTATTCTACACAAAAGAAAACACAGGTCGTCTCAGTTAATCAACTTATCGTTATTTTCTTCTAATTTTTCAACTTAACTCACAAAGTCAACTTCTCGTTCATAAACAAATCAAAGTCTTTTACTTACTTGTTTTAATCATAAAAAAGTAATCATAAACAAACAAATTATATGTAATGGTCCCTCCACTGAGGGATGCGTTTGTGCCTGGCAGGGCATAAGGGTGCCCCCGTTACAATTATGAATTTTATTATACCTACAACGATACCATTTTTTTATGGATTTTTTAGATTATTTTTTGTTAGTTCCGCTCAGTCATTGTTTAGCCTTAAGTACGTAGATAATGACGATATCCTTGAAATCTTTTTTTCTTATACAACGACAATGAGGGATTTTTAATTACAATATTTATTGCGTTATTCTATTTGTTTCCTACTAATTAGAGTCCATTAATTTATTTCCCACGTCAATTCGTTACAAGGGTAGACGAGAGGGCCAGAAAGCCTATCATTTGATGGTATCATTCGGTGGTATATCTTAAATTTTCGTTTGTAAAACCCCATCGCTCCAGCTCCTCCTACGAAGGGTCCTGTGACATCCCCGCCTCCCCGCCTCCCTCAAGGTACGGTGCCCTTAGCAAGCCCCAACTCAAAGCGGTCATTCACACTATATCACACATTCACACATACCGTCACGGTTTCTTTCTCTGCTACAGTAAAATGTATGGAAATTATTTCGGTGTGGGATTAACCGTGTAAATGACCCCAAATACCGCCCTAAACGGGTTTACGCTCGCTATTTCCGCTGCAGACAACAGAATTTCTCAATTCGAGAAAACACATCATCAGGCCTGTTTTGTTAGTAGGGGTAGATACACAGTGTGGATATATTTTTCACCGATGATTAACTAGAGGTTCCGGACCATAGACCACCACGCTGGCACAGTGCGGCTGGCGAACTTCTAAAATGTTTCGAAAGAGATGCACGTTCCGCGAGATTTCCCTTCATTGTTCAGTAAGTGATGATTTTTCGTTGGAAATAACATTTACACATCAATTTGATATCCCAGAGGTGCAAGTCAGGATTTAAACCGCACACCTTTGTTTCCGAAGCGTGTTTTCAACGACGTGTGATACTGATAACCCACTGGCGTTCAAATATTACCATAATTAACGGCGCATCCTTCCACGTTCCATGATAAACCCTTTCAGATTTGCTGTGTCATTTTGTGTGTTCAATATTATAATATATGTATATATATTTTTATGCTGATAGGTACCTATGTTATTATATTGCTATTTAATTGCTTGAATAATTTAGACTAATGATATGGTAGGTTTGAACATGCAAGAGGCTAACTGATAATAAAATATTGTCACCATCTAATGTATTCTCCTGAATACACGTCTCATTTCAGGTGGTGATGACGTGAGTTGTAACATGTTTATCTCACTTAAAATGACTTTGTTATAGGTAGAAATAATTTAATGGCAATAATCATTTATGGTTATTCTCCATTGGTAATGTTAATGTTTTGGATTTCGAATTTAATAGAAAGAGAAATACCTACCTAATAACTCTTAGTTATGACGCATGGTAAGCAGTGTGCATCAATTTATATGGCTCGTGGATAGACTTTAGTTAGTTTCTCCCCAGTACTAAGGGTCCAGAATCAAAACACAGCGACTTCATTGAACAAAAAAAAACATAAATAAATGTTTCGCACTTAAACCGGTGTCTGACGCTGGGCATACATATCCATTTAAAAAAATATTATTATTAGCTCTTCATATGACCCTAAGGTCATTGACCAATTTTGCGCAGGTAAACCACCTACTTAGTCCCTTTACACTTTTTATTTTTATATTATTAACAAAGTCACAACCTCGATAAAATGTTACAATGTTTACTAAATTTATCGCATGTAAACAACCATTAAGCAAAAAAACTCAGTTTCGATTTTTTTTAACTTTTAGGGTTCCGAACCTTAAAGGGAAAAAACGGAACTCTTATAGGATCACTTTGTTGTCCGTCTGTCTGTCTGTCAAGACACCTTTTCTCAGAAACGGATAGAGATATCAATTAGAAATGAACATGAAATATCAAACTATGGTCCTTTGTAGGTGTAAAAAATAGGCGTCTCTTCAATCAAAAGATACGGCCATTGAAGTCGTATATTTTGATACTTTTTGCAAATTTACTTACCAAAAGAAATGAATCAACGCAGAGCCCAAACTGCTGGTGTTCATAAAATTGTGATAGTTGGTACCTTTTATACCGTAAATATCCACTAAGGAAGGATTTGTAAAAATCCACCCCTAAGTGTATAAAATAGGGGGTACTGTCCGGTTTTTTTAAGTAAAATAGTGGTCATATCTGGTAACAGCGTTGTTTTCCTTATAAACTCCGTTATAGTAAGGATCAAATAACTTCATTCTCTACTATATCAACCTACTTTAAATAAATGCTAAATGGAGTCTTGTAAATATTTACAAAATATATTTTTAAATTGGTCTGTATTAAAATATAATTATAAATAATCATTTCAATATTTTTACAGGAAATTGTTCGTTTGTTAGAGTTTAAGATGCCTCTGCCACCCGAGAATAACCTTGTTATAGATGCCGAATTTAAACAGTAAGATGGAAAGAGAAACCATGCAAACAAATGCTTAGTACGAGATTTAACAGCACGTGAGCATCGTGCAATAAGAAATAAACGGCGATCTGAGAATCCTAGACGGGGAGATAAGGCTAGAACTCTCCAAATTATTGTGCACACTCCAGGGTCATCACCACTGCGTTTAAATAGTCGAGCCCTTACATGTAAAAATCAAATTATTTCAAGCTTATCGGCATTTTTCTACTTCCCGTAAAAACACTCCTAAATCCACCACATCAGCGGCGGATCGCTGTTATTTAACACTAGCTGAGCGCGCGACTTCGTCCGCGTGGAATTTAACTTAACAAAAAAGCCCGCTCCCGCGTTCTGAGCCCGCGCGACAGGACTCATTTTTTTTTAATTTTGTTTTTCTAAAATAAAAGTAGCCTAAGTTACTGCTTATAACATCAGCTATCTACCAGTGAAAGTCCCGTCAAAATCGATCCACCCGTTTCGGCGATACTCTTTGATTTCATGTGTTTTATTTTTTTACGCGGAACCCTAATTGTTTTTCCAAAATTAAAGTAGCCTAAGTTACTCCTTTTATCATCAGCTATCTGCCAGTGAAAGTCCCGTCAAAATCGGTCCAGCCGTTTCGGAGATTACCCGGAACAAACACACAGACAGACAGACAGACAGACAAAAAAAATTTAAATCGCGTTTTTGCTATAGGTGTCGTATGTACTTTGATATGCACTTAGTGAAAAGGTGTTATTTTGATATTACAAACAGACACTCCAATTTTATTTATTTGTATAGATTGGTAAATTCTAGTTATAAAGTTTTATCTTATTAAAGTTATTATTTATGTGATTTAGATCGCTCAAGCAAGTGCAATATATTCACATAAAGTATAGTAAATAACAACTATGTTACTGTGTTACAACTCTGTTACTTGATTTCCCAATTTATATTTTTATCATTTTACTTTAGGTTTACCTGCCCAAAATGTGACAACGATCCATTACACTTATTTACTGTAGTTGGTTTTTTATTCAATTTGTTGTACTTCACTTGTATTTTTTTATCTGTAGAGTACCTACCAAATTTCGTCGAATTTCATATACCCATCACGTCGAGAGTCTATAGATGACAAAGGATACCTACAACTAGATAGCACTAGCAACACAAACATAATATTTATTAACATACTAGCTGAGCGCGCGACTTCGTCCGCGTGGAATTTAACTTAACAAAAAAGCCCGCTCCCGCGTTCTGAGCCCGCGCGACAGGACCCATTTTTTTAAATTTAGTTTTTCTAAAATAAAAGTAGCTAAAGTTACTGCTTGTAACATCAGCTATCTACCAGTGAAAGTCCCGTCAAAATCGGTCCAGCCGTTTCGGAGATTACCCGGAACAAACACACAGACAGACAGACAAACAGACAGACAGACAAAAAATTTTTAAATCGCGTTTTTGTTATAGGTGTCGCATGTACTTTCATATGCATTTAGTGAAAAGGTGTTATTTTGATATTACAAACAGACACTCCAATTTTATTTATTTGTATAGATTAAAATTATTAACAACTCCGATATTTATGTAGATGCATTTATAATATCACAAATAGCAGAGTGCGTCCAAAATGTAAGCTGTCAGCTCAATTTTGTATTATTTTGACTTATACACCCACCCAATCATAGCTCGCCGATGTGCGATGTTAATTACTATTTATTTAGACTCCTCGCAATAGGGGGCGATAATAATACATAAATACACAAGTATTTATGTATTATTATATTATATTTTAGTAACAATTTATATAAATACTTAGACGAGTGTGTAATGAAATTAATAAAATGGAAAATTAATGTACCTTGTCTTAAAATACAAATAAGTAAGTAAACTAATAAACAAAGAAAAAAATCATTTTTCGGCTACTGGTCTCGTATCCGAGTATCGAGGTCAGTCGGAAGACGTTAAACAATGAATCTCATTATACCTTTGACCTATAATATTAATGGCTCCACAAAAATAAAAATAAGGTGCTATACTATTGCCAACCGGGCATGTCCATCATACATAGGTATTTAACATACATCATAGCTAGCCAAATGTTTTCTTCCAACGTTGGCCCAAGACGACGACACGATCAGTGTTGTCAATAATTGACATCATCACTTCCAATAAGGAGCATTATAACCGTTGACGCAGTCTTGGGTTTTGAATAAAAAACAGTCTTGGGCCATTCACGTGACTTAGCTGTCACGCCCCGAGAATACCTCAGAAGTTCATTCATGATGGTTGCTTTTTATTTATACGCTTTAACGGAGTTCTAGGAAAGTATCAAATAAAATACTTACTCAATATTTTTTCCTGTAAATTTTCCTTTGACTGTACCTGATACTAGAGTAAGTCATTGTAATATAAGTACTATCTATTTATGAAGTTTTAAGAAACTTTAACGGCTTCTTGCGTCGTTTGTGTATCGGTGTCATGTGTATAAACATGTTTTTTATCATTATAACTATTAGTTATAATTGCCGTTTAAAACTAACCAGTCAGTCAGTACATAAACTAAACGTCCCTAGGTATATTGTCGACTTACTCGTAGCTCAACAGCGTGATAGAGTTTTTGTTGCAATAAATATAAATCACATTTCTTACCACATCTTTGTACTAATTGTTATATTTTTTTAACTAAAATAAGCCTTGTTTAGGCCTCCGAGTAACCAGTTGGATGAGTATTGGTAAATTGTTGATGTGTTGTTGTCGCTTACCTCTCGAAATCCGGTTTTTCATTGGTGATTGTGTAATTAGTAGGTTGCGTGCATCATTTTAAACGAGTACCTACCGATTACCGGCAAGTTTCACGGTATACGAAAATAAAATCACAATTGAATGTAAAATTAAAGTACAAAATTTTTTAACGGTCACATCGTTTAGAACTTCAATTTCTTAACATTTCTTAAATATTTGACGTGGATCTTGAAATCGTAAAGTGTCTATATTTTTGCTATTGACCATACTTGGTTGTCTGGAGAAAAAACAACACCAGAATTGACTTACTTATGTAGTATCTAGCTCTTACCCGTAGCATTACTTTGTAAATCTTACCAATGCATGACAAAACTATATCAGTAGCACTACTACTAATTTCACGCTCGTTAGTATCGAGTGACATGAACACAACCGATACCTAGATCCTAAGGCGTCCTATTCTAAATTTAAAAATAAAACACGTGCATACGGGATATAGGTAGGTATGTATTGCTCCACATATTATTTTTATTTTACGTTAAATATAAGGAAGTAAAACTGTTTTCAAGTTTGTAAGCATGTTTGAAAGAGGTAATTTCGAGAACTACCGAACCAATTCACTGATAAAAAGTCACATACTCCAGAGTGTCAATTTATCAATTATTAATCGATTGTGAGCTATTGAACAAGATACGAGTAGGATTATGCGGACATACATCCTTATTTTCAAAGGAAACTATATATATTTCATTACTTATAGTTATGTTGCAAATATCATCAAAATTAAATCCTAAATGTACAAATAAAGAAACGCTTGTCAAATATAAGGCCCAGGGGTAGTACCACTTATAGCATCCGCAGTGACAGCTATCTTTAGCCACGACACCAATAATTAGGTTACAATCAATGTAAAATATTTACTCGGCAAATTGTACCCCTATCGATGACACAAGCAACTAACCATTTGCAATAAATAGTTTCTTACGTACACGTTAGCGACTAGCGACTCAAATCGAATGTAGAAACCTATGGTAGCGTCAGGTACAGTGTAACACAAAATAAGTTGCGTGTTATTTTAAATAACACCTCCTTACAAGCAGGCAGCGAACATAAACACAATGTTTATTTGAATACAGCATGACCACATGACTAATGACTAGTAGGTACTATTGATGACAATAAGTGCCACTTAAGTGCCACAAAGTGTAATTACGACAAACATAAAAACAAAAGCGACATACTGTGCACGACAAAACACTGTACTTAGGTGATTTTTATGAGTGCCATGTTATATGTATTTGTCCTCGCAAATACCTGCTCCGTTTTAGCAAAGATTTGCCCACAAAAGGACGGTCAAGTCCAATTTTTCGCGTTCGTGTAATGGGACATTATGCGTCTTGACCAAAAGGTCGTGATCATGTATTCATTGATTATGCCAATTTATATCAACTCAAATGTATTTACTTTAATATTTTTTTGAGAAATGGGCCATTATAAAATACAGAAGATTGTAAACTGTTTTTTATGCTGTTTAGGTAGTACCTTACCCATGTACGTTGTACTGGCGAAACACTTTTAGTTCATTCGTTTTACGAAAACGCGTGCTGTGACTCCTATGACAATGGCATATGGGACTGGATTGAACTGACTATACAGCGATTTATTATGGTCCTCTCCATTTTTACAGCATCATAAATCGGTGTAAATTTACAACGATTCTTAAATGTAAATGTAAATGGCTCATGAGTGACGTCGCTAGCCGCTACGTGAATCGGTACACTTGCCATGCAAATAAACCACGTGATTGAGGCGCAGAAGTGGTAGAGTCGTAAAATAAAGAGCCAGTAACTAAATTCTTATTTCCAATTGAATGTTTTTAAAATTGTTAGTTCCTAAACTGCTACTACTACTATTGTACTATTTGCAACTAATCTGTTCGTAGCATAACAAATCTAGATCCATTGTTTAAACAATTCGTAACGCGATTGCTTGGGAATCGCTATTCCTTGGAGGATAACGCTCATCACGCGACAAATGGGGCGTTTCTCCCGCATTAACATTACGTGAACAAACAATAGAGTCGAGGTTAACTGATGCTATAAATAGTAAGTAGAAAAGCAACGATCACTGCATAAATTATCAGTTAAATAGTAATCCATTCAGACAAGCCGATGACACATACCTAAACAGATGATTATTTCAATTCAATATCAATATCAATAGTCGCAGGTAGATTCTGCGACAAAACTGTGTTTCTAATAATTAGTATAAATGTAAAGAACATTGAACTTGTTAAGTGTATTGTGTAAACAATCATACGTTTACTAAAATTGATGGTTATACACATACACGGAGCGGCTTGACCGGGGTTGTACCACCCTGTCACAGAAGATCGGCTTATAGTAGCTGTTATGGCTGCGTTTTGTACTATGAGTGAGAGACCCGGACCCTAACCACGCTAGCTACTCAAATCGTAATAGAAAAGCAAACGCTCGCGATTACGTTTCAAACGCTCCGCTTTTGACGTTTTGCTGACACGAGCTTCACGATTTCTACTGACATTGATATGGTATGGTGTCAACAAAACGTCAAAAGCGGAGCGTTTGACACGTAATCGCGAGCGTTTGCTTTTCTATTACGATTTAAATAGCTAACGTGGTTAGGGCCCCGGAAGCCTACCCCTTTCCCTCCGTCTGTCCCACTGCCCTTGTTCAGTTCGACCACATGCGAGCAATGGCTTTTGTATTACAAACAATTTAAGGCTTAACATGAGGCGGATCGCATCGTTTGCCGACTTTGTTATATAAAAAGGCCTATGAGTAGCCTGCAATCGAATGAAACAATATTATAGAGAACCAACACTTTTAGTAAAGAGTGCGATGGTATCCAGTTCTTAATGCAGGGTTTGTAAATCATTTGGTTATATTTACAGTTGGTCGTCACTTCAAATTAAAATAAAGGGTAACTTCAATGCGCTTCACTTGTTAATAATGTAACTTCGATCTGTTAATGTTTATTTATGAAATGTCATCGATAAATGATCAGTTACCGCTTAAAATATTCAAAACTACACAACCCAATGACATCTTGACCTAATTACAAAACTAATTCCTAAGTACGTTACATTTGAATCTACCCGATATCATAAAAATATAAAAAATTAAATAATTCAATATTTAATAAAATTATGAAATAGCTGTGAAAGGCCTGTATCAATAAATATATCTGAAGTCTGACAGTGATCTTAACAGGTCATTTTGTAATGGTATGACATTTACAATACCGCTCTCAAACTTGACATGGATTTATTAATACGGGCCTAATTTAAATAATTACATCAATTGAAATACTTAATATTGAAAAATCTCTTCCAAAACCAACTAATTACTTAGGGCACGTCTCGACAAATGAACGCAAAAATAAAACACATTTCCATCTTTCACACGCCCTCTTGTTAAATTCCAGAAGCATAACCTATTAAATTATATTCACATCAAAGCGAGTATGCATCTGCATTGTATTGTTCTGTTGTTCAGTTCTGTATAATGCGACATGACAGACACACTGACAGGTGTAAGGGACGTGTCCGATATTATATTTAAAACAAGAACAATGATGGACCCGATTTAATGGTGTCAAACAGTACTGAGATTTATACTGGTATCTTTTCGATGTTCTTCCGGTATTGTAGTCCCATAGTCTTAGCCCGTATTAATAGATCGATCTCAAGTCCGAGCCCTATCGACCTCAAGTCGGTGAGCGATCTTGGAAATGTCATACCAGGCATAATGACGTGTCAAAACCGTACTCAAGATCGCTCTGAGACTTGAGATCAATTTAGTAATTCGGGACTTAGGAATTCTTAAGAATTATGCTGTTATTCAATTTTTCTATTTGGAAATTCTAACAGTCGAGTTCACCGATACACTTAGATCAGTAAACGATTGTTAATTGTATATTAAACAACCGGTAACTGCTCTAGCGGTTTGTTATTGTGCTGGTGAACCTGGCCTTAAATAGAAACCTAGCAAGTAAATGACAATATGATAGGAAGCTCCGCAAGTCCTTTTGGAAATCCAGCCCTGCGCAGATAAAGCTATATGTAAAACTTATTAATAATAACCGTGTCCTATCTCATCCAATAAATATAAATTGATACATAATATTAGATAGTAGTTATATACCTACTCGACTAAGTTTATTGATTACCAAAATGACATGTATCTTAATCATTTGCAATAGGCCGCAAATTATAACCTCCATGGATTCCTTAACCTTGTTTTTAATAAATTATTAACATTCAAGGAGATTTTTATACTCGTATGTAGATACATCAATAGCTGACCTTAATATCATGTGATATTTTTCTTTCACAAGATTCCTTATATCAATGTCGAAGATATGTCTCTTAATAAGCTAGGCAGAGACGGATTTAAGTGCGGCTATTTTTAATTTCATATTTATATAAAGCGATCTCCTATGATTACTACGAGTGAAATAATTTTCAAATATAAGTTTCAAATCGGCAGAAATATAGGCACATCCGTTTAATGATTCAATTGGTTAAATCATCCTAGTTTAAAATCAGTAATATAATAGCTAGTAAAGTTTGACGTCTTAACTGAGTAGTTTTAGTAAAAATGAATAACAATTAATGTCTTTTTTGTATTTAAGAAAGAATTTTGTAAGTTAAAATAAAGATATAAACTAAATTCAAGATGAGTAATCATCTGATTGAAAATTCTGCCTATAAAAGTGCAGTAGGTATAAATTAATTTTTATGTTCGTTCCACGGATGTGCAACGACGTAATTATGCTAAATAAACCAGTCTGATCCCTCAGTAACAAATGGCCACTAAGGACCGTATTAATAGATCGATCTGAAGTCTGAGAGCGATCTCGAAAATGTAATTCTTATGTCTAAGTTGATAATACTTCGATAGAATTCGTCACCTCATACATCTATCTAGGCAAACAACTCTCTTTAAGTAACGACCAGGAAATTGAAAGAAGGATAATAGGGTCATGGAAAAAAATTTGGAGTCTAAAAGAAATTTTCAAAAGTCAAATGCCAATCAAAATTAAGCGAAAGGTCATGAATACCTGTCTCCTACCGTCACTTACATACGCTTGCCAAACGTGGAAATTCACACGCAATGTTAAAAACAAAATAAACTCATGCCAAAGGAGCATGGAAAGGAGCATGATGAAAATTCAAAAAATTCGCAACTTTACTATAAGAGAAACAACAGGAGTAATAGACGCACTAAACTATACTATGAGATTGAAATGGCGATGGGCGGGCCACGTAGCAAGAATGAACGATGATAGATGGACTTCTCGGCTGACGTCATGGCCAGGCCCTCGGGGAAATAGAAAAAGAGGAAGACCTAGAAGCAGATGGGCTGACGACATTGAAGGGACGGCTGGTAAACTGGGGAAAGAAAACGCCACAGATAGAGACTACTGGGTATCTTTGGAGGAGGCCTTTACCCTCAAATAGAGGGGTTCACGCAAATTAATTCAAGCAATTCAATAATAATAACAATAATACAATAATATTAGTTTATAAATAAAATAATTCAAATATTTTTAAAAGGTATAATTTAATGTATGATTATTTTCTTTTCCATATTTAAGTAAATATACTGATTCAATATAATTTTTTTCAAAAATGAATATGTAAAGAAAAATAAAAATGTTATAGTTAATCATTAGGCGTGAAATAAAAGGCTTTTTTATTTTTTATTTTTTATTTTTTTTATTTATGTCATACCAGTACAAAATTACACGTGAAAAGCGTACTCAAGATCTAAATCTATGGGCCTAAATCACCGAAACAAGAAAGCTAGTTGAAGAAGTCTCTAAGTCCGCGCGGAACCTAATTCCTGGAGAACTGACAATCTTTCTATATGGTTGGTCCTTTACTTAGACAAAAACCATGTTATAAAAAATATACATACAGACGAACATAGTAACCCCCTCCTTTTTGGAAGTCGGTTAAAAAGTGAAACACGTTACAAATACGAGTTGTGTCAAATTTTATTTCAAATTTGACATAGCTCCTGTTTATAACGAGTTTACTTTTATATAATAACTAGCTATTCTCAGACCTACCCGATATGCACACAAAATTTCATGAAAATCGGTCGAGCCGTTTCGGAGGAGTATGGTAACTTACATTGTGACACGAGAATTTTATATATAAGATACTGGTATTGTTTGTGATTACGGGCGTAAGCCCCCAGCAACATGAAGCTGATGCGCGCTCGCCTGCGCCTGCGGTCGGCCAAGACCGTGAGCAAGGCCGTGGATTTGTAAACTATAATTATAAATGATGTAGTAGCAAGTGATAAGAGAATCGAGTGTTGCCTTTAGACTTGGAATGTTACTTAACAAAAGTTGATAAGCACTCATGGACGTTACAAGTACGTAGTAGTCACCATTTCCACCACTAGCACTAGCACTGTACATGTGAATGTGTATGTACATTCAAGAGCTGAGCTAGCGAGCGCCAGAACCAAATAGATGGTATAACTTTGACAAAGCACACCTTCACGTTAGAGACCACTGATTGCCTCGAGCTACGATCCTGCCTGACACACATATTTCGCTTCATCTTATTCACATATTTTCAAATACTTCCGCAACCGAGGATTATACTTGATCTTTGAGGAGAACAGGAGGTTTTATTATTTATAGTTATTATTACTTATCATAATATAAAAGGCTGATCGCTACGACATTGCGGCATGCGCGACGATTACATACCACAGGTGGTTCCAACGCTACCGGTGCGCGGTGACTCGTTACATAATAAGTCCATTGTTGTTTTTGTGGTCACATTGCACGCGCGATCTTTTCGGCCACGTCATTTGATGGTTGCCCGCTAAGCTCGACATATAGAACGTGCTGTAACCAAAACCTACAAATAGATTTACTTAAGGGACATTGTTTGGACATTTGACATTTTTTATTTTATTTCTATTTTTTACCCTTCTACTCTAGGGCGAAGGCTTTCCTTTTCCCAATTCACCAGTTAGGAATCCAGGTCTCCCGCCATTTTTTCCTGCGTATCGGGCGTAGGTACCGCACGTGTTGATCGACAATAAAAAAGTAAAGCAGGTTCTCGCCTCACATAGTAGTTACATTTGACGACCGCTTGGCGCAGTGGTTTGAGCGTAGGCCGCTCAGCTCACTGTACCGGGTGGTTGCAGGTTTGATTCCAGTCGGGGAAAATTTCGGAGACATGGCCTTTTCGTTATTTGCCCAGACCAGCGTCTGGGTGTCACTGTTATCGCCCCCATTGTAGTACGGTACCCATAATACAACCGTTCTTTAGTTTGGGACCATACAGTTAATGTGTCAGTCTAGCGAAAATATTATTTTTTTATACTTTGTTCTTAATAAACTTCTGACGCAATGACGCAATGGAACCCGCTACGAATTCAATCAAGAAAATATGAGACTAGAAATTGCTCTAGACTTGTAAATCAACACATTTATACGAGTGTATAGTATAATAATAGGTGTTAGAGCAGCTGTGGACACCATGATAATAAAATTCAACCTTGGCAGACAGTTGTAGTAGGTACTCTCAATAAAATATGTGTCTTCGCCGACTAACCTGCGAGACCTTCATTATATTACACAAAAATAAATGATTAGAAAATAGAGGCGAATAAACATGGGGCTCTTAAAACAGTTCGGGATACTTTAATTGAAGTCGCAACTCAGAGCTGCAATGCTTCATTACTCCTTCTCCTTTTACAAGCTTGAGCAGTGATTGCCAAGAAGGTACATCGCCCAACTTAGAAAGAAAGGCTTCAGAAGAGCAGCCGCACCCCGACCAGAGGTGGGTTCTAGTATTTTTGGATTTCATGAGAGAATCCCTTAAGGCTAAAGCGCCCATCTAGCCCGCGAAGTTCAAATTTTTTGAGTTCTTTTAGAATTTTTTCAAAATCTGACAATAATAAAAGACAAATTTTGTAATTCGCGAAAAAGACCGTGTGCAGTGCATTTATTAATATATCCAACTTACTCTAAAACATTTCAAGAACGACAGCTATCCAGATAATCTGGCAATTTTTGTATATTTAGTGATTTACTAGTATCATATCCACCGTGATAATATTTAGAGTAAAATAAATGTATTAATAAATGCACTGCACACGGTCTTTTTCGCGAATTACAAAATTTGTCTTTTATGATTGTCAGATTTTGAAAAATTTCTAAAAGAACTCAAAAAATTTGAACTTCGCGGGCTAGACAGGCGCCTTCACCTTAAAAAGGATTATTACCTGAACGGTATGGGTAACGGTGAAGGTAAATATTGAAAGACGTATAAAGTTCACCACGAACTGGGCAATTGTAATGTAATGTAATTGAAGATAATAGTGGCGGAAGTGTTGTCGGCCGAATCCTTAAGAAAAAGAGCCGACAAACATCGGATCATATGGATAGAATAACAGCGAACTGGCGAG
This sequence comes from Notodonta dromedarius, assembly GCA_905147325.1. Taxonomy (NCBI): domain Eukaryota; kingdom Metazoa; phylum Arthropoda; class Insecta; order Lepidoptera; family Notodontidae; genus Notodonta; species Notodonta dromedarius. The sequence goes on from LR990160.1 coordinate 13,592,210, forward strand.
ACCTTGGCCATCGCCAGGAACCGAATACAATGTACCTAATTATACCGACAGAGCCGTGACAAATTTCATATATGTCGCTCTAAACGAAACTAGAGTTTAATGACTAGAAGCATAGGAAAGCCATAAGTAATTTAACTAGAAACGGCACTACTTGTCGACGGAGAACAACTTACTTTTGTCTGTTGCCATAAGTAATTAGCATAAATATTAAAAACCACTGCCTGAGTGCTTCGTACGTGTACAACAAAGCGCGGGTAATTGAACGTTTTATTTAATAATAACTCTAAATTGAAAATTAAAAAAAAAACCCGATGCGACTACCCTTTTTTCGAATTTATAGTTTTACGTATTTCTTTAAAATAATCTGACGGAATATCCGTAGGTGAAGAAAATTCAGTTAGGGCGAATTGCGTAGCTCCCGTAGGTCGGTATTCATTGCTCATCTCAAAAATACATCTGATACGTCTAGTTTAGATACCAGATCATGAACGCGCCATTTGCATTATTAGTTTTGGCTCCCTCATTAATAATCTAAGATAACCAATGCATTGTACAGTAATCAACAGAAAATCTGTGTAAATATTTGACATTATCTTGTTATGACATTATAATGATTGACATTAGAGTAGACAACACATCTAAACATTGATTCCACGGAGTTTTAATTCCCAGCAAAAGATTATCAATCATGCTACAATTTAATGCAATAACTCTGGCTCAGGTGGACGGGAGCAGCCCAGGGGATGAATTTTCAGAACGCTGAAATTTTTTTTAATTTCTTTTTATTTCTGTTTACGTTATGGCGGAGTAGGCCTCTAGAATAATTATTGCGTAATATTCTTTCCATAACCATAAACAAACTAAAAAAAGGAATTACGCATGCGCAAATCTATCATTGGAAATGTGACTTACTGAACGTTTTTAGTTCATACAAAAATATAAAATTTACCAAATAAAATTTATTTAAATATATATTTACGTGGCATGGATGAAATCGGTAGTGTGGAACGTTACTATACAATTCTATATTATTTTCTAAATAGAAGCGGTAGTTACCTATACGAGGCAATAATTATTTATTGATTAGGTTTGCAGATAATTTGGGGAAAAAATGCTGAAGCCCTGATTTTTCATTTCGGTACCTCACAACATTTGTCAGTGTAATTGCCCTCGTACAACAAAAACTATTGGTTATTCCAATTTATGGCAACTTTTATTTTAATCGTCAATAGTAATAGTCGATCACAAAGTACTTTTATAATTATATCTCCCCAATTTAATACCTGGTAAGTAAAAATGCATGTGAATACAAAAGTATTTCATATCGGTGTTACGGTACAAATATCTTTTCATTTCCGTTTATAGGTAAGCAGTGGTAGCCGAATGGTTAAGCACGCGTCTTGCGGGCACCAGGTCTTGGGTTCAAACCCCGGCTCGCACCTCTGGATTTTTCGAAATCTATGTGCGAATCATAATTCCTATATGATTATCACTTGCTTACGGTGAAGGAAAACATCGTGAGGAAACCTGCATGTTTTAGAAGATCTACCCATTTTCGAAAGACTTGTGAAATCCGCCAACCCGCACTGGGCCAGCGTGGTGGATTATGGCCTGATTCCCCCTCGTGTTGAGGGGAGGCCCGTGCCCAGGAGTGGGATGTCAAAAGGGCTAAATTATTATTATACTAGCTGTGCCCCGCGATTTCATCCGCGTAGTATTGGATTATTGGGTTAAAAAGTATCCTATATGTTAATCCCGGTTATAATCTATCTGTGTTCCAAATTTCATCCAAATCCGTTCAGTAGTTTTTGCGTGAAGGAGTAACAAACATACATACATTCATACATACATACATACATACATACATACATACATACATCCACACTCACAAACTTTCGCATTTATAATATTAGTAGGATTATTTCATTTCAGTAAAAAATTCAGGCCAGCAGGTGTATTTAAAAAAAAAAATTCCTTAATTTCGATTTTAAGTACAAGCAGCAACGCAATTTATTATTTTTTTAGTTTTGACACAGATTAAATTTGATAAAATATAATAATAAAAAAATCCAAAGAAAAAACGACACTGTTGAAATTCACACAGACGTTTCTGAGATATTCGGATAGTTCAATTATCATACATTCACAGTTAGATTCCTGTTTACTGTCATAGCTGGTACTAAACGCAAGCCCAGATACCAGTCGCGTGCCTAGGTCTGTCTTATCACACACAGCTGGCCACTAAGCTTGGCGTAACTTGGCACACTTTAGACAGTCCATTGGCGCCCAAGCTGATTAAGAGATTTCAACTGTTTCAACAGTAACTCGGGGTAAAAGCACGCAGTGGGTAAAAGGAAGCAATGCCAATTTCTCAGAAAATGTGGGTGAAGGAAGTTTCAAAACCTGGGGGGAAGGGAGTATTCACAATATGCGTGCAGGAAAACCTATAAGTAGTATGAAACCAATAAAATATACTATCAGCACAACCATTTTATTAATGTAAGATTCAATGCAAACTACTTATTACAGATAAAAAGATTTTATTGATGAAAAATCTACCCATAAAATCTACTGCCGTAGTTTAATTATTCGTTATTTGATGAACATTTTCGCAATAATTATTTCTTAAACTATTATCTATTCTTTCGGGTTTTATCTTACAAACGCATTTTTACCTAAACTATTGCGTACTTACTCTGACCATCTCATCCTTGTGCTGAATTAACAAAATCCTTTGTACTTACTTCGTGCTTTATACGTGCTGCAGACTACCCATAAAAGTTTCTGCTGAATAAAGCAAAATAAGCTAAAGTGCGTCCTTTTGCCCCGAACGACTCTAATGTCTAAGTTATTTAAGGTGTTAGTTTACGCTTACGATCTAATGTGTGAAGGACAAACATTCGGCAAACTATTTATATTTCTTTTATTTTTAGGGTTCCGTACTAATAACTGTGTGTAATACCATTGAGAGATTTTGGAACCATATAGGAGATGTTCTGATCAGAAGTAAATTCAGGCAATTTAGAGGACGCTACAAATAGGTACTTATACAACTTTTCCTCTAGGTATAACATTCGACTCTTACCTCTGGGTTTTTACAAGGAACACAAAAGTACCCGACGCACTTTAAATAATTTCCCTTGCGTATGCACTTGCTTAAGGTAAAATTTATGTTAAGGAAATGTACAAATACAAATCTAACCAAACATTTTTTTAAAGACGTTTGGACAAATATTTGACTATGATTCAAAAGTAAAACAATATTATAATATTACTTATTGCTGAGATATTGGATTTCGTTTAATAGCAACACTATACCTGTCAGTGTATGCGCGGGCGCAGATACCCGAGCCGAGACACTCGCGTGCCTGACTCAGCCGATCCAATTGGTATTTAGATCAATTTTAAGCGATTTATTATGTATCTATTGCGATCAATGGGTTGATATCGTTTTTTTTTTCATTCTTCTGAGTAAACTCTCGTCCCGCATTGAACCGGCAACCTTCGTGTACCAACAAAGTGATGGTCAAGCCTAGTAATCATCCCTAAGAACAACTTGCCTAATTAAAGTCTTCTGAGTACTCAAAGTCGTCTAAGGTTAATATTAATAAAAACTCAGGCATACTCCATACTCTTTTAGTTACCTACCCATTAGTATGGAAGTGATTTTTTGAGCATGTGTATCTCAAGTAGGTACTCATTTAGAAACAAGTTTGAAAAATGGGTTCTATTGACATATTAATTATTATGATAGACAGTTATGCCTTTTGTAAATTTCGGAACCAATAAATGACATAATAGGTAGTATTTATAAGAATATTTTTAAAAAGAGCAATTATGGAGTTTTTGTCCATTCTTCTCCATATAAACAGCATTCTTATCTTATCGCGTTTCAAAAGTACTGTAAAGAAATTGATTCCGTTCACAAAGTCGCGCGCAACAACAAGTACCTACATACATCAAAAGCCTGTCCCCGTCAGGACCTAGTCTTTATACATATATTAATTAATTCAAACAATGCCACACTCTAATCTAGTCTAATACAATAGCTACGTTAATATCCTTGATAGTAAATTCTGCTATATTAGACTGTAAACGCTGACACTGCGCAGTGTTTATCGCGCAGCCGCCGTGGAGCGCCCAATCGCGTGGCGCTATTTAAATATCGAATTTTAAAATTTTGAGAAACTAATTATGAGAGAAGTAAACGGTGAGTTCGATATTTAAATATTTAAATGTGTTCTATATGTGATGGTTATATTTATGGTGGTACTAATTTGTTACGGCATTTGTATTATTATGTTCTGATTTGGAAGACAACGCCTATTATTACAACGGTGTCGCGAAGACGGCTAGTTACAACTGATGCGTGAATTATATTATTTTAATTATGTACGATACCTAATGTAGAACAATTAAGATTCGCATGTGGCCACAGATCGTATAATAGCGTGTTCTTATCGATATCCTCATTTACAATCATCAATAGAGCAACGATCAATTAAAATTCCCAAGGATATATCATCTTTTGCGAAAATAACGCTTAATTTATATTTTGAGGCCAATTTTGGTTGACGTCAAATATTGACTGAAATAATTTGAACACATCTACATAGAAGTGATTCTGCTTTGCTCATACGTTTCGATAGTGCGGACACTGACAACACAGTTTAGTAAATTTTAGTTTTGTGCTAACAGAATCAGCACCATCTTATGTTTCGGGCATATACTGAACATTACAGATATGATTTTATGTATTTACTTAAGATTATTATATACCTTCAGTTACTTATATCGATTATCGATCTATCGATATTTGTGATTCCGTTGCATATAGTACCTATACCTAAACGAATTGAACCGCGTGCAGACCAACAATATTGTCTGAAATTATATTATAATAATGTTCTGCCAACGTCCATCTTGTCACCGCAATCATGCAAGATATCGGGCAGGCTAAAGCCAAGTTAATGATATTAACTTCCGTTTAGTTAGGGTCACGAATGTTCTATGCATCGTTATGTAACAATACTAAGTCTATCGTGTTAGTTGCAGTCGATGCGAAAATACATAGCTTTTTTGCCTTTATTGTCGTTTTCCACAATTTATATAAAGTAGGTACTTATCCTGTTACGAGTATTTTACATACTTAACTATGCGATTGCGAATGTAATGTTTGCTAGTTTTATTTTGCCTGTGATTTTGCGAGCTTTCATATTTGTATAGATATGTATTCGAATTCGACTGTACTATAACACGGTGGAACAGAAATGGTATATCTACATTTATTTTCGAAACTAATTTTCGTAATTATAAATAAATCGGCCTTAGGGAAAAGTTTAGGAACCAAAGGTGTTGTGGACTTTTGAAGTTTTTAAGAAACTATAGCCAGTAGTGGCAGTATCTTTACCTCTTTGTCAATTATCTTCCTCCCATCATGTTGCACAGTGCTGAGTGTTGTCAAGTATAGGATTATGAAGCATACAAACAATAATATTACTTACTCTTTTTCATTTGTCAAATTCCCGGCGCTTTTTCATATATCTACTTCTAGACTAGCATAAATCGAACTCAAGTGTAATAGTGACCTTAGAAATGTCAGTCTTGTATTGAATTATTCGTACAAGAACCAAATTACATTTTTAAAACGTACTATCTACTGTTGTTGTTTTTTATGTTATTAGATATATTCCGAACTTTAGTGTGCAATAAAGAGTCTCTACTGAAATTCGCTGTCAGTCTCGTTTAATTTATTTATAATAAAATTAAGGTCAAATAATAAATAATTGCTTCGGATTTCAAACCTATAAAACATCGAGGAAAATATACCCGGTCAAGTGCGAGTCGGAACTCGCAGTGTTGAGTTTCCGGATTTTATTTGACGTGGCGCCATTTTCCATAATTTACAAGGTTATATTATGTATCCTTCATGAATCTAAATGTTTTTAAAACAGGTTACCTCAAGAACTCCTACTTTGCCGTTATCATAGTAATTACCTACAGAGACTGAGGTTGAGGTCGAAGGAGAGGTGAGATGAGGACCGACTGAGAGTTTGAAAGACTTCTGCACGAAATATTGAGTAAAAATTAAGTCGAATTTAAGTCGTCTTAACATTCACCCATGTTGGTTGTCGCTAGTTTTTACAACAGAAAGTAATATATTTCTTAACTCCTCCTGTTTCTTCAATTGAAGTCCTCAAAACAACCTTATATTTTAAAACACCGTTCACGTATAATCTGCTCAAACTCTGTTGTTGGCTATACCATCGACAAATGGGAAGAGAAAGGGCACCTCTCACGCAGTGATAGTCGAGACAATGATGCCTGAAGATTGCCCCTCCACATGGATTCCCAAGAACATTGGCATGATCTAGATGCATCACAAGAGTAATTGGTCTGGAGTGACTGATGACAGAGGCACATGATAGTTGTGGCCGACACGTTGTTCATTGGAAAGTAATGGGCTTAAAATTTCGCATTTTATGTCGCACTGCCTCCTCTCTCGATGAGGGAGTACAAGCTACCGCCCCCGCCCCCCCGCTGGACCAGTGCTGGTTGGCGGACTTTACAAGTTCTCTAATGTCTAGGTCGTTTCGCAGGAACGTTTTGCCATGAATGTTGTAGTTTGCCATGTCATTTGCAGATGTCATAAATATTTACACTTTTAAATTATTAAATTATTCAGTGGGTTTCTATTAAAATATATTTTTTTTGCTTCCAGCTACCATGGCCATGTTTTGAGTCAAAATAAGTAATGATACATATTCAATTAAACCGGAAACAATGAAGCGGTAAACTTCAGATCGTCACGAATAAATTGTAGGTGTCTATTGTTTGTTTTTTTGTAGAAGACGACGTTAAATATCTTTCCACTTATCCAGGGAGATCCAGAATCATGAGTTGAATCCATGGTATCAGTTTTCATTCGAGCCACTTACACCCTGTAAAAATAGCAGATTCACACAAAAAGACGTTTATCTATACAAATAAATAAAATTGGAGTGTCTGTTTGTAATATCAAAATAACACGTTTTCACTAAATGCATATGAAAGTACATACGACACCTATAGCAAAAACGCGATTTAAATTTTTTTTGTCTGTCTTTCTGTCTGTCTGTATGTTTGTTCCGGGTAATCTCCGAAACGGCTGAACCGATTTTGACGGGACTTTCACTGGCAGATAGCTGATATTATAAGGAGTAATTTAGGCTACTTTAATATTAGAAAAACAAATTAGGGTTCCGCGTAAAAAAATAAAAACACATGAAATAAAAGAGTATCTCTGAAACGGGTGGACCGATTTTGACGGTACTTTCACTGGTAGATAGCTGATGTTATAAGCAGTAACTAAGGCTACTTTTATTTTAGAAAAACAAAATTTAAAAAATGGTTCCTGTCGCCAGGGCTCAGAACGCGGGAGCGGGCTTTTTTGTTAAGTTTAATTCCACGCGGACGAAGTCGCGGGCTCAGCTAGTTAAAAATATGATTGTACTCTGCTTAACGAGAACTTCCCAACGATATCCACAAGTCATGATATAATTTGAAAAAATGCCCTCCCCCGTTACATGTATGGGCGCATCTTATCTATTTAATAACTAACTGTTTGTTTGTGTAATAAAATTAACTGTTTGTAATATTTGTTCATATTGCGGCCAGCAATTTACATATTCTGTGTAAATTTCAAGTCTCTATATTGTTTAGTAGCTAGAAGCGTCTGACATAACAATAAGGTTCCGCTAGGGCTCTCCGTGGTTCGGAACCCAAAAACCTGCACAGCATCATAGAACTCCTGGACGTATGGGTGGACTTTTCAGATTACTTTGCATGTGGACATGCAAATGTTTGCCTTTTTAGCTTTTCATAAATTAAATTACTTACTAAAAATTACTAATACCTTACATAATTAGAAAAATTATATTGCAAATATTTGTTTACGTTTTGAAGTTTTTTGGATTAGGAATTCTGAAAGATAAGTATGCAATATGATTGTTAAGCATGATCATCACTCTACAAAACTTCTGGTAGATACCTACTTACTTAACTATTGGATTCCTATAAATATTGGAACAGAAAATAATTTTTGAAATCGGTTCACGATTGGCGATAATATCGATAAACATACACAAAAAAGAAATACATACAGGCGAACATAGTAACATCCTCCTTTTTGGAGGTCGATTAAAAAGTGTGTGTTGCTTTTATAACATTTGTTTAAGACACATATAAGTATGTAGGTACCATTACTAAACATAAATGTTAAAATAAAACATGTTTAGCGACTACTGTTGGAATATTTAAACATTCAAAGGAAAACAACTTGAAAAAAATATTCTAGATTTTTTCTCATCGAAAATTTGGTCACTTTCGTTTCGAATCTTTTTCAAACATTTAGCCTTGGCCGAATCATGCGGCTACTGCATAAGTAGGTATCTATCTATGTCTCAAATTATCAACTTCCGTATACAGAACTTAAGCTACCTCGATGTCAATATAAAAATATTGCATTCAATAGAACGCCGAGTCATTCTCGAATATGAAAAGTAATAAAAGTCGATTCCAAGCCATTTCAAGCCAGGAATGCAATACTGCCAAACATTTGTTTTATTTTCTATTAAAAACGACATATTTTAATAAAAACATAAACAGACTTAAAAATATTAAACTCGCTTAAAAGCTCAGCCCGCGGCCTTGTCCATAACCTACCTCTATACTAAATAGTCGTTAGGTGGCAGCACACATTCGTTTACTTCCTTATTACTTAAATAAAACGGTTGATTACGTAAGTACTTCTCTATTAAATTATGTGTGATTTATTATTGTTTTGATAATAATTTATAATTAAAAGGTTTATTATACCTACAGATATTTCTTGTTACATAGCATTACTGACAGTTGATCGATTGGTGTGTAAAGGGTAACACCCATAAAATATGTGTAAATAAATGACTATCTACCATTTTTATATAGATATGGTTACGAAATGAATTGTCATCTTGAGGATCGGCAAAAGCCAATAGCCCTGTAGTACGTGTTTTGACGGGATCTAATACCAATAGAATGATCTAATTCCTTATATCGCTCAGCAGCGCCACTAGCGGAAACGTGCAGCTTTACTGTTTCATTTATGTGGAGAGACGTTCGATCACTCTAAAGGTATTTGAAGACGTTCAAAACTCATACTAACCCCCTGAATCGCAACTAATTCAGCCAGACGAGTGCCACGCGCCCGCGCATTGTTTCTGAACAACTAGTATATTAATATTTATATTAACAAACTATTTTTTTTTGTTTCAGGAGTATCGGCTGAGAAGTTAAGCGGCAGACGAAGAACCGTCCCCGTAGTCCATGTCAGAGGAAACTTCTATGATGTCGGCTACGACGTGGTAACTAGTGCTGAAGTATTTTAAAGATCGGTAGCAATGTCAGGTAGCCCCGTTGTTAGGCCCTCTAGGATAAAATAACAACGCCTACGTCAGCGATCGTGTGACCGAGTAATAGCCCATGTCACGTGAGTCGCGTTATAAAAATCGAAATAAAAGCTGGCGCAAAAGTCAAAGAGGCAATAAGTTTTTTTTTCCAATTTAGATCCATAATTTTATCCCCTTAGCGGTCAATCACACGATGATAACGACACCGTTTTTTTTCTATTCATTTTGACAGATACCTAATGGCTTTATTTGGCACTAGTGCAACGTATAAAATTATCGTTGTCTGGTTAGCAGTGTGAATGGCCACATTGGCCATCGTATTGCCATACCTACTCCTTTTTCAAAAGTCTATTTGCCTGAACAATAATCGATATCACTTTGAAACATTTTTACATCATTATTCCCTAGGGTCGGACCTTTTCCTCCATCATCAAGAGCTTCGTCTCCTCGTACGGGAATCTCCGGGATTTCGAAAAGGAGTATAAGACGGACGCCGGCAGGGACGCGTATGACAAGACCCTGGCCAACATGAAGCAGCGGTTCCCGTATTACATCAAGGAGATTCAGGGGGTGGCGGATGGCGCCAATGTACCCTTTCACCAGGTCGGTTTATTTTATCAAGCTCCTTGTGTGCTGTTTTATATTTGATTTACTTTTTATAATGTTTAGGAAACTCTTCTGCTACGTGATTATCGATTTACCGATTATCGATTTAAACATTTGCAAAACAATCGCCATCGCGTTCCCACTGCGCTGCAAATACATAAATTACCTCTTATTACCTCGCTGGCACGTAAATGTGAATTGATCGCAAGTAAATACAGACAAAACAGGCGAAGGTGATAAAATTTTCCTGCCATCTTTCCCTTGCATCTCCGTTTTCAGAGGCGTTGTCATCTTGACATTGACCATTTGTAGTTGTTTTCCACTTATGCTTTCATTAATTATACGGTTCCTCTTCCAACAGTTGTTCCTGCTTCAAATGGACGATATAATAGGCACGATTAATGACAACCACATCCCTAGGAATGACACCGGCGGCTGCAGCTCCATCGCCATCAAGAACTCACAGAATGTAAGCTCCAAGACATGTAACGCAGAATACGTACGCTGAGTCTCTGTCTCTATCCTTTTTAGGCTTCCGTAGTCAAGCTAGGAACGCTTATAGTTTTAATTGATTGACTCAGGCGTTACTTGGCGGAAATCCATTGTAAAACAATTTAGGATAAGGACCCACCACTCCCCCTGGGCTTGTTAACCTCCAAAATTATAAATCAAATAGGAAAGTTGGGCTACGAATGAAACAACCTATTTGATTTATAATTTTGGAGGTTAACAAGCCAAGGGTGAGTGGTGGGTCCTTATCCTAAATTGTTTTGCTTATAGTTTTGCTATGTCCCTCTGTCCGTATATTGGAACATACATTGGCCCCACACGCACCCAACCGGTTTTAATAATAGAACACACATCTAATTTTAGGTCACAGATTGACAGAGTGATCACAAAGATTTAAGCAGGTTCTATCTTCTTTTCTCAGACAATACTGGGTCACACTGAAGATGCTTTTGGCGAGACCCTCAACCACTTCTACATAATGGTCGCACACATCATACCAACAGAAGAGGACAGAGCACATGGGGTAAATACATAACATCTAGATTGATACCTAACGGTGATCAGTCCGTCGGGTCGTCAGAAGTCCACCAACCAACCGATGTCAGAATGATTCCAAATTTAGATAGATTTGTCGAAAGCTTAGCCTGGTAGGTAATATTGAAATACTAATTAATATTATTAATTAATAGTAACTTATTTCCAGGCAATTGAGGAGAAATTTGCGTCTCTCTGCTACGCTGGCAACATGCCAGGGTACACCATGGGGTACAATGAGAACGGCCTGGTGTTTTCAATTAATACACTCAGCCCTCTCGCCCTGAAGCCTGGATATACTCGTGAGTACTCCACTCCCTGTAGAAACTGACTTCACCTGCATACAAGAAAGAAGAAAAAACTTATGGCCAGTCTCCACAGAGGTATGAGGAGAAGAGGTAACAAATATGACATACCTCTCTGCTGCAGACCTGTGAGCGCGTTGTAAATCTTTGTTATAAACCGTTTATGCGAGCCAGTGTATTGCGTTGGTTAGTTGGGCTAAGGGTGTTTACCTCACCCCGCGCCAAAAAAAAAATGTTAACGGTATTACCGCCATCTCTAGTCCATGGCTTCTGTGGTTTTCCAGCAATGATGCTGATGACATAACACACCCTATATGCAATACTTTTACAAAAAAATCTGGCTCCTACTCGTAATTACATTACTGACAAACTCGGAAAATATTAAAGCTATCTCCGTATTAAGAGTACCTATGCCTCCACTAAGCATTTCCATTATCAGCAACTGTAGGTATATTCTTCGATCCGATCCGTTTGTCAATTTGAAAGTGTCCCCGTAGGCAATCAAATTATAAATAAACGGTTTGAGCTTGAGTTTATGTACCTAGCTATATTATTATTTCGGACCTTTAAACACCCTATAAATCGTCTTCCACCCCAGCAAGAACCTTTATCACCCGAGCGATGCTAAGAGCCAGGAGCTTCTCTGAGGCCGAGGAGATCCTCCGAGACGAGGGGCTGGGCATCGGCAACGGGTTTTCCGTGAACATGATCTGGACGGACCCCTGGGGCGGGCGCCAGCTGTACAACGTGGAAGTCGCCCCCGACCTGAGGGCGGACAGGTCGCAGGTCAACGTGCAAAAGTACGAAAAGGAACCGCTGGTGCATTGCAATAAGTGAGTATAGGTACTCGTAATTATGTAATCTTTTCAGAAGTTGCGTTCCGATCCGGTTGTAGACTTAAGAAAAATATGTAATAATTTCAATTTGTAAGTGCCTGCCCCGTAGGCCTAAAAAAAGAAACGATCTTACTTTGAAACCCTTTAGGACTGTACAACCTTACCTACATTACAGGTGCCTCGAGCCGAATCGAATAGAAAAAATCTTGCATGAACTAGACGCGTCATTATTAAATTAAAATATCGCCACACTAACACACCAATTTTATTGTAAGGTCACAAAGTAAGCAACGCTTAAATATCTATACATCTATACCATCCCGTGCCGTATCTTCTTACCCATTAGTGATGGACAAGTACTCTTATTGGGACAACAACAGTTTGGTGAATCAGTCTGGCGTTATTTATTATTTCATTTTTATTAATCGATTCGACTCGACGAGCCTAACGAATGATTGAGTTTTGACTTAGGTATTATAACTTTGTATGACGTAATCCCGCTCGTAGGTACCAACGGACGAACGTGTCAGAAGCCAACGGCAGGATTATTGACAGCAGCGTGGCGCGCATGAAGGCGATCCACTCCCACCCCGCCCCGAGGACCCAGCAGGACATCGCCAACATCCTCTCCGACACCAGCGACCCCGAGTTCAAGCTGTTCCAGGAGCGGAGCGACGAGGTCATACAGACCATTGCTGCGGGTGAGATACTTTCTATTCCTTCAAGTAACGAAGGAGGAAGATTCCAGCTTCGCTGGTCCCTATGTAGTTAACGCACGTAACGATTCCATTTTAAACATATGGGTCTCTCTACAAAGTGCAGATCCAGGGGGGAGGGGGCATAGGTAACTGCTAGCACAGATTAGAATCATAGTTCTATCACTTTACTGGCACCGGGCTAAGTAAAAAGATAGGTAATTTTATTTTCATTGAAGTACCTACCCTATGATCACCTGCTTCCAACTACGGCAACGAGAAACAACATGAAAATAAATATATATAACTCAAAGGTGACTGACTGACTGACTGACATAGTGATCTATCAACGCACAGCCCAAACTACTGGACGGATCGGGCTGAAATTTGGCATGCAGGTAGATGTTATGACGTAGGCATCCGCTAAGAAAGGATTTTGATTAATTCTACCCCTATGGGAATAAAATAGGGGATGAAAGTTTGTATTAAACTTTGTCAATTAAATTCCACGCGGACGAAGTCGCGGGCACAGCTAGTATGTTATAAAAAAAAATTATTTCAATGATTCGTTTAAGTACCTACTTTTTTATGGATGCTCGAAATTGACGAGGCCGGCGGTGACCGTCGACTTGAACTCGAATGTTATTTCCATTTCGTGTCGCTTCTCGTTGGCCGTGGTACCTGTTCGCACGTTTGTAACCTCCTCCGTTACAACGGAAAATTAAAATGCATTGTACACTTTATTTTCAGGTATATTCGACCTGGATAGCCACGTGTGGAACATATACATCAACAAACCAAACAGCTCGGAGCCGGTCGCTCGCCTACCCATATCATTCACCTCGCTAGGGTTTAATTCCTAAGAAAATAATTAGTAATTCTTAAAATGTTTGAGTCTTTGCAAATGTGACCGAGTTTCACTCAAAGTTAGATTGAAATGTTTATTAATTATGCTACATAATAATAATAGTGGCCCTATTAGGATAGAGCCAACTGAACCATTATGTTAGTAGTTGCCATCGAATTAATAAGTTCTAGGTTCTAGATACTGTTGCATGTTAAGTACCTACCTACCGCCTACTCGCGAGCTGTTTTAATCTACTCTCTTTCACGGACAAAGCCTGCCATCTTTATCGCATAGGTCGAATAAGGCAATACTATAAACAGAATTGTGTTCTGTTGCTAATTGTATACAACTGTATTTATAATAACATTAGTATAATTAAATTAATTCAATTTATATGTGCACCTACTTATCTACCTAGTTCAATTAAATACCAGATTTTGGTGTTACTGGGATCGCCCCCAGTCCACTGTACACTAAGCGAGGTTTATTTAATAATAAAAGCCTGATTTGTTTTAAAATATGATTTAATAAAGGCGTTATTTATGTACTTATTTGCGTTTTTTTACATTAGATTGTAATAATAAAATTAGTTATTCGTATCCAAACACAAACCTGACCTAGGTTGTTATTGTAACATCTTCCGTGAATTGATCATCCAAGTCAATACCGGATCTGAATAAATCTCCATTTTTATGATTTCCAACTATACTTATTCATACAATATCAATAAGTTTTACATTCAAATAGTTGAAAATGGAATAACATTTTAATATTTACTTTATAATATTAAATATTAATGGTTTAGAACTATAGATAACATAATATTATATTATTACATTTTAAAAGGAAAAAAAGTTAATTAATGTTATTGCAGTTCAAGGGAAAACATATTTTTGGGTACCTTTACACTAAAATTCAAATACAAAACTAACACTTCTTATGGCGTGCTCATGCAACTGTTTCAAATTCCCAGTGCGCGACTATTGCAAAAGCATAGCCAAGTGAGGGCCTATGTAGCGGGTTTGGCCGCTTCCACCAATAGAATCGCTTCATTTCCTCAGATTCCTTGGCTTAGCTCACGTTAACAGGAAATAATTCGATCCCATTGGTCGAAGTGGGCGGGCCCGCATCATAGCACAGCCAAGTAGACGGTCACCCTAATTTTGTCACTATGAACAGCACAAATATTCCATGGAGCATCCAGAAGAGGATTCAAGTTTCTACAAGTATAAACAAAAACTAAAGCAACAACTACACACTATCACAAAGCACACATCAAATATCGGGGTAATCTAGTCTACGAGTCTAGTACTCATAGACCATTTCACTTTGGATGGGGAATGTGTGGTTGGCCAGATCCATTCTAAATGCTTCAAGTTTTTGATAGTTGGCAGTAACTTAAAAAATAATAGGATTAAGATATGCATGTGTTATTTATCACGGCTTTTTATAATGGAAATGTAGAGATTCACGGCAGCATTATCCACCGCAGCCGCACCCCCCCATGGGCGGTGGGGAGGGACCGGATCCCGAGGGCCCGAAGCCCCCAAACTTCTTTGATGGAGGTTTTGGAGGTCTGCAATAATTAGAAAACATTATTTAAACCAGGGAAGTATTAATGGATTATAATGAAGACTAAATGATACAGATATAATCTGTTACACATGTTGGCAGATGCTGGTGACCTTGTGTTGCCCAAATCAGTGGTTTTTAACTCAAGCCAGTAGTACAGTGTTGTGGTAACAGCAGCAAGTCTGTGACCATGCAAGCACTTATGAATTATGAAAAGTTAATGTTTAGGGTTTTTTTTTTTGAATTGACTATATGTTGTTGGCCAGAGTGGCCATAACAACTTCACCCGGACAGAGGGCGAGCGCAAGTGCGCTCCAGCCAGAGGGGCAGGGGGGCAGCTAGCTCAAGGGCGCCACAAGGGACACGACCTCGGCTTGGGCCGCTGCCAGGAGAGGTGGCGAGGGTAAATCTACCACCGGATCGGAACGCGAACTCGACTGAGAAGATCAATGATGTTTAGGAATGCTGCTATTACAATATCAATATTATAATCTGGTATGACTTACCCACTCCCGGGTGGACGGAAGTCGCGCACGTACTTGTCGCCATGCTTGCTGTGGTTCGGATCAATCAGCGTTTGGAACCTGTAACACAAATTAGTAGATTTAAATCTAATATACAGCAGCTGGTGGTCTCAGTATTATTAATTATAAATCCATGTTGCCCAATTATAATGACATCCAGTCACAAGAACTTTCCGCGTCAGGTACTTATATGGAAATATTTTTATTTTATTTTATTTTTGACCATTTTGTTATAAAAGTGTGTAATAAATGGGTTAATGGGTGAAATAAGACTTTAGTACTGAAACTCTCGTACTTTTTGTAGGCCTAGGAAGATGAAATTTGTTATGTAGGTTGTGGAGAAATAAATAAATTTTAAAAATCATTTTCTCTCAGAACGCTTGAATATTTGTAATACTCACAGTAAATAGATGAAGTTGACAATCCCCCAGAACCATCCAAAGACACTAAACGGGGATCGCTCCACCACTGTGCCATCTGTGAGCATGAATAGCATTTAATAATTATAATACCTATTTTAATTAAATACATGAACTCTGCAGCAGGTGGCTGCCACTTGATGTTTGTGTAAATTTCAGAATTTTTATTATTTTTCAGGATGTTATTGGGCTCATCCCCGTTATATTATAAGGGGCCCATAATAGTGTAGGCCAGGTTGCTGGAACCCCACAAATTGTTAAATCTGGACATATTTATTCAGTCTGAGACCACCCGGGTAAGGCGATTGTGATGCCACAACAACTTATAAGCAAATGTTCGCTCAGGTGACGCGGCCACAACCCTTGTTTATATGGGCTTGTTTTAATGACGATGAGTTGTGGTTGCATCAAACTCGCTCAACCAGTGCGGCCATGGCCTACAATTGTTAATTCATTTTACACTGGAAAATGCCCTGCGTCTACACCCACATAAAGTAATAATGGGATGATAATTACTTATGTATTTATGTAAATTAAGATTTGTAAGACAAAAGCTAAAAGTCTAAAGTTTAAGTGTTGGCTCATGGTCAAATCTGTATTTCAAGTTGCTTATCAACCAATATGAGGTCAGAGGAAACAAGATCGCTTGTTTCCTCTGATATTATTGTGTAATTTATTCAAGAAGCTTGTTTTTATCGAAAAACAAGCTTCCTGAATAAATTACACAATAATATCATTTATTTACATGCTCTGACGTGGCCTAGATGAACTTCTGGAACTTTTACTGCAAGTATTCTAAAAATAATTTTGAATAAATAGGGACACTGTAGGAACTTACCTCCCTTTACGTACACCATTGTTACCTTTTGCTTATTATCCTCTGTGATTTTAGTATATTTTCTTTCTGATTAACTGTGTGAAACAAACAACATTATAATATATTATACCAAATAGCAACAATTGATTGAATTCTTTTTTTCTATGTCCGTTTTGCAAGGCTCACTTTTTGTATTTAGCCAGTATCAAGTGAAATAATAATTGAAAGTTTTTTATGAGTTAAGCACGTGAGGGCTTTGGACTAAATCAAGAATCTTGGACTAAATATACCCTCCAAACCCACAGACTTCTTATAGTAGTAGCCACCAAGGATCCATGTCTACAATGATGGAATGAAATTATAATAATATAGTTATAATAACAAACGTAGTGTTTTGAAGTCTGTGAGTTAACAAGTTATTACTCCTCACCAAGATTTTTATTGATGTGCCTTGGGAAAACATACAGCATTGCTGTTGAAGAAGCAGTTGTGTTTTACCTCGCTAGTCGTTGATATACTCCCTTAATGTTGTCAACATCCTGTCCATAGGGGGCGCTGGCGGCGCCTTCCGGTATTTTAATAACCAACAGCTAGGCGATGTCGTATTCGATGCGCCATTTTTCTTCATAGCGTTGTTAACCTCGCTGGCGACAACAGATCGCTGCGCTCGTGAAATATATTGTTCACATTCTCAGTTTAACTTATATATTCATTTAAAAATATTTTAAAATAAAGAAACGGGAGAATCACAGATTTATTTATAAATCACTGTTTCTAAAAATGAGTATAGTTTTGGTCCTGTGTACGAGTATTCTACGCTTGTGATATACGGTGTTAAAATTATTTCGAATTAAATATGAATTTTGAGTGTGCTCAATATGGGTGCAAGTGCCAGTGTCGAAGAAGATCAGCGTGTAATCGAACGAGAAGGTGTGCGGGTAGGTCCGCCACGTGGTTTGGCGACTAGCTCAGAAGCTAATAGCTCGGAATCGCCTTCGCCGCGGCAATCTTCGCTACCCACATATGACGAAGAGTGACCAGCAGCGCCACAAGCGGGTATGTTACAAATACAAGACAATTGGATTGACGCTTTGATAAGCAGGTATGTTTTCTATCAAATCTTATGATGCAACCTAAAATGGTGTTTGTGAACAACGTGAAACGACTGCATGCCAGTGAAATAAATTCGAGTATCCAAGCACTAGAACACACCAGCCGCTCAGTGTACACTTAGGGGCGTAAACCTAACCTAGATTAGGTTATATTATTAGATTTTATCATACATTCGGATTCTGGCGCTTCGCCGGCCGCTGCCGCGGCACGCTCGCTTCGCTCGCTCGGCTCGCGCGGTGTGGTCACTGTTCTAACCTAACCTAACCTAAGGATACACCCCAAACCACCAGTCTGGTGATGTTCGTTACTCAGACTTTACACGACTTATTGGCAACTACTAGTATTTGGCCATTAAAAACAAATTATAAACTAAGAGACCTAAACTAGGGTAAAGATTTTTAGCCCTACAGAACAAGTCATGGGGCAATGAGTAATGCCTTATTACTGCAACGAGAGTTAATACAAACAGGATTTCAAAATAACATACACTGGTGTCATGTACGCCCGTCAGAATTAAAGCCTTATATTAATATATTTAAGATAAAAAAAAAAAAAAAATAATAATAATAATAAGATGTCAAAACAATCCTTGCAAATTATTTGCGGCAAACGGGCCGATTCTTTAGATGTTAGACACGAGAAACGATGGCTAGAAAGAATGTTCAATCAGTCTTGCGAAACATACCTCCGAATTAAGATTTTTTTATTTAACATACTTGATTTATCATCGCTTACACTATCATTAGGTAGTTCTCTTAATTGGGTTGCTCCAGCCGGCTACCCAAATAAGAACAATGATAACCAGACGACTGCACTGCTCATGGTGAGTGCGGGTTCGATTCCCGTCTTGGCAAGTTTCGGAAATGGCCTTTTCGTAATTTGCCTTGGTCTGGTTGTACTGGGATTGCCCTCAGTCCATTGTATGGTGCCCATAGTACAAGCGTTGCTTAGTTTGGGACCAGACAGTTGGTGTGTCAGTTTGGCGATATTTATTTATTTATTTAAACTCCTTTCGAAACACCAAAGGCAGAAATGACTGTGCGAGCAGTTTTCAATGGGGTTACTTATACCAATTCAGGCGACAAGGGGAGGAACAGATTTACCCTTTCAGCAATATCAAAGAGCTCATGCATTGGTCAAACGGTCACTGCACCAAATCTGAGTTTTATATCGAATATGTGTCTAAGGTACTCGTAATATAAAAAGGAAAAAAAAAAAACCCGGCTTCAATGCGGACGATTTTCGATCTCCGGGAGCTGAACAGATACGTAAAGACGAAATACTTTCGCGTGGTGTCATAGGCCACGGTCACATAGTTTATTTGTCCGGAGTGTGTTTACCCGAGATACTGGCTAGTGAAGCGGGACATCTCCCAAGCCTATTCCCATTTGCCCGAGGCCGGGGCCCATCGACCGCTTCTAAGGATCAGCTACCAGGACAAATTTCTGGAAACGACGTGCACTTGACGTACTCGTACCCTTGGGCTGCTGCCGTAACGTGCTTGGTTGCGGAAACGCTTGCACGGGAAAAGGGTCATCGTGCTGGATCTCCCAGACGATTTTCTCCAGGTCCATCAGGACCGCTCCAACTTGAGTCCTCTGGTTGCGGAAACTATAGACCTTGTAGAGCACGGGGACGGGCATTTCTCTGCAGTAACGACGTGCTTACCCTTTGGCTGCTGCCGTAACGTGCTTGGTTGCGGAAACGCTTGCACGGGAAGGGTCATCGTGCTGGGTCTCCCAGACGATTTCCCCCAGGTCCATGAGGACCGCTCCAACTTGAGTCCTCTGGTTGCGGAAACTATAGACCTTGTGGAGCATGGGGACTGGCATTTCTCTGCAGTAACGTGCCTGGTTTTGAAAACCTTGCACAAGAAGGGTCATCGTGCTGGGTCTCCCAGACGATTTCCTCCAGGTCCATCAGGACCGCTCCAAGTTGAGTCCTCTGGTTGCGGAAACTATAGACCTCTTGGAGCATCGGGGCTGGTATATCAACTGCAAGACATCCATTCTCGATCCAACCCAGGCACTACAGTAACTCAGTATAGAATGAAAAACACAATGTGCCTACCAGCGAAGAAAGCAGAGTCGATCAATGAAGCGTTGGACAAAATGATTTCAACAAACTCCAGCAAATTACGACAACTCCAGCGTCTTCTTGACCAACTAAATTTCGCCAATTTTCATCCCAAGAGAAAAATTACACTGCCGACTTGCCCAGATTTTCTGTTAAATATTCAGTCATCACAGTCCTAGACACAGTACAATGTTACCACAAAATGATATCGGAGAACTAATCTGGTGGCGCGGAACCACAAAATAAACGAGCCCGCTCTACAAACACGCGGTAACTCTCTTGTTGGTCACAGACGCATTGGAATAAGGCTGAGGAGCTAAACTAAACGGCATAACGATCTCCGGAACTTGGATGAGACAACCAATTTCTTGGCACTGCATCATGAAATATCTTTCTGCTGTGTTAGCAACAATGCGATTTCCGACCATCGGCACCTGTGTCGCACCTATCACACAAGGAAACCAGAACCATCCTCAAACTCAGGGGGACATCCGAAATAGATCTCTTCGCCTCAAGAAACACTGCTGTAGTTAAAAGGTATGTCTCCATAGATTGCAAGGTCCATTTGCAGACTTAGATGCTTCCAGCAGGAAATTGAACTACAAAAAATAGCATGGGGGAACCCCGCCCCCGAGTTTGATGCCCCGTGGGCAAGCACACCTGAACAATACTTCGGGCACCTACGTGGTTAAAGCTCCCGAAGGGCCTTCGGACATTTTGATTCAAGTAAGAATTAGAAAGTAAGAATAAGAATTAGAAATTTTAAGCAATCCTCAGAATTCCCTTACGGAATCCGGAACCTCCCGGAATATCGGATAGATGCAGGGACAGACCAATTACCATAAAGGGTCCATCGACTGAAAGTTTCTGGACATTTATTTTCTAGAAAGAAAACTTATGATATAAAATTATTAGGGTATATAAATCAGCTGTTTCAAATGTATGTGGCACAAACATCGAAAATATCCCTTTTTCTTAAACAATCTTATCAAACATAATATACTTAAATACTGTTAGCTTTACAATTAGTATGGCAAGGCCTAATCCTCAAAGATCGATGTCCATGTGGACCCCCAAACTGTTCTAGACTGAATTTCAGACAGCTCACAAACAGACTCCTTTTCTGATATTAGTCGAAGCACCGTGTCCATGACCCGACATAACTTGATATTTCTGCAGAAAATGTGACTGACGATGGTGATCGTATAACTTATACCCAATTTCGGTTCCAAAACTGATAACCACTTAGGCAGTCAAAATGGGTGTTGTGGGAACATAATAATATTAAAATATGCCCTATATCACTGATTAGAAATTTATAACATATTATGTCATTATTAAGGAGGCGGTCAGTGCCGAGTATAACACTTGTATTCATTGCGTTGATAGGTCCCGTAAAACCAGCATCTAGGACTATTATCGGCAATTGGGTTCGAATAATATTAGGAGATTACGGTATTGACACA
Organism: Notodonta dromedarius; assembly: GCA_905147325.1. Taxonomy (NCBI): domain Eukaryota; kingdom Metazoa; phylum Arthropoda; class Insecta; order Lepidoptera; family Notodontidae; genus Notodonta; species Notodonta dromedarius. The sequence goes on from LR990160.1 coordinate 13,613,958, forward strand.
TCTCCTGGCAGTTATAGGTCAGCAAATGCATCCCTAGGATGACAATGTAATGTAACCAACCCATTGACGAAATATTATTAATGACGAAATATTAACCCGAGGAAATTGGAGATGCGAATCTACATTCTATAAACACTAGTGTAAGCAGGTAGTCCCCACTAGACAAACAAATTATATATCGGTTGATATTTTTTGTTTTCCACTTGATTTGATAATAATAATATTGTTATTAGTGAACCTTATTATTTCCTCAGAGATACCGATCAACCTGGAATGTCATGATTGTAAGTTCCTTTTGTTAACCAAACCAATAGTATACCATAGGAAGGGCTTAATTTTATTTTTTTTATGATTACATGTCAACCATCATCATAGCGTTGTCTTAATAACCCACCACCAGCAGATAACAAACAGATCTTCAACAGCAATGCTGTATGTTTTCCCAAGGCACATCAATATAATGGTTTTACATAAAATAAAACCAATATTATGTGCCGAAGAAAACATACAGCATTGCATGAAAGGGCTTCCTGGTGAAGACTATGAAGAAAAATGGCGCATCGAATACGACATCGCCTAGCTGTTGGTTATTAAAATACCGGAAGGCGCCGCCAGCGCCCCCTATGGACAGGATGTTGACAACATTAAGGGAGTATATCAACGACTAGCGAGGTAAAACACAACTGCTTCTTCAACAGCAATGCTGTATGTTTTCTTCGGCACATAATATTGGTTTTATTTTATGTAAAACCATTATATTTAAATTCATGATTTTACTCTTTGCTCGCCAGTGTTGCCAGACTGTACGATAATTATGTTAAACGTACGATAATTTTGAGCAACAAAATATAATGGAAAAATACGTTTAAAAGTGCTGGAAGTCATATTTTTTGTTCATGTTGGTATTTGCCATAACCCCCTACCTAGTGTTTTCAGTACGGCAAAATATTTTCAAAATGTCATTCAATCCTAATATTTTTCTTATTCTTTTTAATTGAACCAACGTATAGCAATACCAAAAATTAAAGGTTTTTATTCAGGGTAACCTTTATTTATTTATCATCAGATGCTTGTTGTGCTTACAGCTTAGCCAAGACGCACATCAAGCTAAATTACAGGAGAAGAATTAAATACTACTGCTCGCTCAAGAAGCTTATACATTTTTTAATAAATACATGTAACTTTGTAATAAATATATCAAGGTCTGGTTGCTGAGCAATTAAGGCGTTGATTAAATTATATTATTAATTAATAATTTATCTCGGACCTATGATTATGCGGCAAATGTTAGGTAGGTTAGAAGAACAATGATGCGAAAACGACGCACGAGCCGATCGTGACGTGCAAGCGCTTATTTTCAAGGCGGTGAACAACGATAATTACAACTTTTGGATCTGGCAACACTGTTACTGGCTATATGGCTCCATATGGCTGCACCCAGGGCAGTTAAACTAACTATAGAAAAAAACTGTCTTGTCTTTTGATAGTCGGTCATAGCTTGGCTACATATCTCTAATCTGTGGTCGGTCAGTCAACTCGTCTCGCCAATTTTTTATTTATTTCTATTTCTTTTAATTTTAACACTGGGTGGGCCTTATTTTTAAAGAAAGATTTCTTTTAACGACCGGTTGTTGTAACAATAAAGATAATGTTTTGTTGGAAACTAAGTCGATCAATATATCTTTATCCCTGCCTGACCGATATCAAATACGAAGCACCAGTTAGAATGAACATAATATAATTTGGAAGAAAACTACGTATTTAATTTGTAATGTTACTTGTACAATGAGTTTACAAAAAATAAAATTAGTCACATTTGATGCTACAAATACTCTACTCAAATTTAGAGTGCCTCCGTGGAAATATTACGCAATGGTTGCTTGCGATCATGGGTTTCAAGTTACTTCTAATTGCTTGAAGGGGCCTATGAAGGACAGTTTCAAGACAATGTGGAAACAGTACCCTAACTTCGGTAAGAAAGCTATGACGTGGGAGGATTGGTGGCGGAAGGTGGTCAGTCTGACCTTCAAAGGATACCTACCAGCTAACACAAATACAGATCCCATTGCTGATAGACTTATCAATGAGTTTAGAACTTCAAAATGTTGGTGCATTGCTGATGGAGGTAATGATTTGGTCAATTTATTAAAAAAGCAAGGAACAACTATAGGGGTAATCTCCAATTTTGATCCTAGACTTAAAGAAATCCTGTGTGATGTCGGACTTCACAAATACTTTGAGTTTATCGTCACATCATATGATGCTGGATTTAGTAAACCGGACCGCAAGATATTTGAGACTGCCTTGAGTATACTAAATGGGCAAGTGCAGCCTTCAGAGGCTCTTCATATTGGAGATGATGTAAAGAATGATTACGAGGGAGCGAGGGCAGCCGGTTGGCATGCCGTACTAGTCAACCCTAACTTAGATACTGAGACACCACCAGCAACTACGCATGTGTTCAAAACATTAGAGCAGTTGAGTTCAAGCATAGAACAAAACACTCTTAAACTGTAATCTTAATTTATAAACTTAATATTGTATTATTGTATGCTAATAACAAAGATATTATTGCCCTTTGGTATGCTGGAACTTTGATCCACATGAGTCATAATTGATTTATTATTGTGTCTGCTGTTGCAGCATACCAGGGGTTTATAAAACCTATTTTTAATTTATCTTATTTATTAAAGGATTTTTTTCTATAATAATGTATTTTATTATCATAAGTAGAAATAGAAAGAGAAGGAGAGCTTGTGAAGAGATACTACCTGGTACCTACCCTAGCTATTGATACACTTGTTATTATCTCTATGTAGCTTAGTACGTCAAAGCCATGAACTCAATGATGACACAGAAGAAATTATGTTTAATTCATCATATCAATGTGTTACATAAAACTATATTTTCTTATATCCAAAAATAAACTTATAAGATTGGCTAGAGGGTGCGTCAGGAGAGGATGGTACTACCCCTATTCAATTGGCTACAGCTTGGCTCTACTCCCGTTAGTCCATTTTTGGGTTTGCAATCTAATTTAAAACGAGTTTATATAAACACATAGTTTACTTATTCTCAAACTCAAAATTGTTTTTATTTGTGTAAGCCAACAAAGCATTTATGAATTGTCAGAATCTGCACCGGTTCAGAATGCTGGTACCACTGAGAATATCCAACAAGAAACTCAATGGTTACTCTTTTCAATGAATGCATGAATATTATTTTGATGACAAAACCATGGAAGTGTGGTACCTACTACTTAATACTTAATTTTAAATAACTACAAAACATGTATTCCAAAGCCCCTGCTTGAGTCAACATCAAATATAATCTACACAAATAAATACAATTTTAGGATATGTCACAGAGTTAAAAGTTATTCTCTGTTTTCTAATATCAAAATAACAGGTTTTTAGGGTTCTGTAGTCAATCTAGGAACCCTTATAGTTTTGCCGTGTCTGCCCATCCATCCACCGTCACAGTAATTTTATACAGCGACTATTGGTTAGAAGGCTGCTAAATTGACAGTGATTCCCGTTCATGACATATTGAGCTCCAAGGTAGCCTTTTTTACGTGGGTTGCTTATGATGACCGAGAAAACCTAGCTAGCCAAAAATATAATTTCGTTATTGAAATGGCTACGGAACTCTACATTACTTATGCGTAGCCCGATAAGAATTTGGCCAGTATTTTACTAAAAGCATTTATGAAATTTGTGCTACGGTAGGTACATACCTATGTACTTACTTAAAACAAATAAACACTATGAGTCCTATATTAATTAAATCTGTCTGTCTGTTTGTTCCGGCTAATCTATGATACAGCTGGCACGTTGACGGTACTTTTACTGGCAGATGACTGATGATGTTATAAAGAATACCTGAATTGGCTAACTACATTTATTTAAATTCTACCTACATGTAGGGTATTTGTTGCGAATAGGAAAGGTTTATTTTCGTGTACGTCTATGTTCGGATGGAACCATATCTCTAATCTGTGCCCTCAATGCGCAAGTCCGATAACTTGGTCAGTCGCACGATTCGCAGCGTTCGACTTCTAATAGTTCAACGGCCAAACGGGTTAAGAATCACTTGTTTACAAGGGAAATTGCCGAATCAAGTTACTACTTACTGCTAATTCATTTCTTTGATTAATCGATCATAAGAACTTTTATAAATAGCTATTCTAGGTACCTAACAATCTATCGGCACACTCCTCCTGAAATCCGTGTCGTTTGAAAAATAATGGAAAGTAGCCATTCACAGACAATTTAGCCATGTAGCTAGCCTAGCACCAAAGGTATCTATTTATAGCGTGGCACTATGAACCTATTATCAAGGTAGTTTTAGTTATAACTTCCTGTGTAGCACATATACAAGGACGTTACATGCTTTTAAATATTAATAGATATCTATAGGCACACCACAATTTCAGATTTATCGCCAACTGCTCTTCACACAGTCAACCGTATGAACGAAATTATGTGATCGATTGGCGATTCAAAAATTCAAATTTCATCGCCAATTTGATCAAATCGTGTCATGTGTCAGCACCTTTATTCATAAACATATACATAACGTAAATGTCTCGACTCGGATACATATAATATCCAGTTTAGTCGATTCACTACCAGACACCGAAACGTAAAAAGTTACATTCTGTGGCACTTTCTAAAGTGCATTTTACTGACATTTGTAGACTGGCAACACACAAAACTGCTGCGCGTCCGTGTCAAGTGAGACTCACCTGTGTTAAACAGGATCAATATAAATTAAAAATGCGGAATCCTCACACATAATAGTGTTATTTGTGTTCAACCGTCGTCTGAAACGATAGTGCTGGCCTTTAACGCGGTCTTCGTAGCTGCCAAACGCGTGAATTGCTTGTGATACGCCCGACCACTCGGAATACATCGTCGAGAAAATGACCGAGGCATCCTTTATCTACGGAGTGATGTGTTAATATACTGTGAACTGTTGTGTGGATCATGTAGATAGTGCAACTGTGAGTGTCTAGTCTAATCCGGTAGTCGCGTTTCAACGTTGTTCGGAAAAGGTGGTGTTATTATGTCGACGAGATGATGTGGTCGCTAGCTGTGGCGACCGTCGTGGCGGTGGCGCTGAGTGTGCGCGGCGAGCAGGTCCTCTTATTAGACACCACTGCGGAGGCGAATCTCGGCTGGACAAGGTACCCTTACGGCCCCCAGGCGAGCACCCCCGGCTGGCTCGAAGAGTCCTACACTAATTTCGAGAAACAATTTATCAACTGGCGATCGTACGTAGTGTGCGATGTCGCCCATCATAACGTGAACAACTGGTTGTGGACGCCGTTCATCGAGAGAAGGAATGCTAATCGTATCTACATTGAAATCAAATTCACCATACGAGATTGTTCATTGTTTCCTGGCAATGCACTTAGCTGCAAGGAGACCTTTAGTCTGCTGTACTATGAGTTTGACGTGGCGACGCGCGAGCAGCCGCCCTGGGAGCCCGAGAGCTACAAGCTGGTGGGGCGGATCGCAGCTGGGGAGGGCAGGTTCAATACAAATTCAGAGGTTGACATCAATACTGAAGTGAAAAGCATAGCAGTGACTAAGAGGGGCGTCTACTTCGCCTTCAGAGACCAAGGAGCCTGTATATCCATTCTCGCTGTGAAGGTGTACTACATCACATGCCCAGAGGTAACGGTAAACTTTGCGAGGTTCCCTGCAACACCGACCGGACGTGAGGTCACTGTCATTGAACAAGCCAATGGTACCTGTGTTGAGAATGCAGAAACAGCTCAAGGGGATGCCTCGCCAGTTTATCTATGCAAGGGAGATGGCAAGTGGACTCTGCCCAGTGGGTCTTGCAAGTGCCGAGCTGGATTCGAGCCAGACCTCAGTACCCAGGTTTGTAATCAGTGCCCACCAGGAAAATTCAAGTCCCATACTGGCGATGACCCATGTATAACCTGTCCTGACTACTCGGAGTCAACAGCTCATGCTGCTGCTGAATGCAAATGTGTACCAGGTTTCTATAGGGCTAAGACTGATCCCAAGAATATACCCTGCACACAGCCACCGTCTGCTCCTGATAATCTCACAGTTACGTTTGCTGACCAATTTTCCATTTCTCTTGCTTGGCAACCACCCCACAAGACCGGGGGACGCAATGATGTGACATACAGAGTGTACTGTTTCAATTGTGGCCCTAATGTTGAGTTCAAACCTGCTGAAAATGGTTTGAATAACACCAGGGTGACAGTCATGGGCTTGGACCCGGTAACTGAATACAAGTTCCAAGTGTACGCAGAAAATGGTGTGACCCAACTGACAGGTGAAGAACCAAAGAAAGTTGAGATAACAGCTGTGACTGAGGCTTCTGTAGTCAGTGTTGTCTCCAAACTGAGGGTGTTGAGTGTAGAGAATGACAAATTATCATTAACTTGGAACCCGCCTCCCATAGACCTGACTGATCCAGATGACACTATTGAGAGTTATGAAGTTAAGTGCTTCCCTAAGGATAACTTAGAAAAGGGTGCCAATGCCACTCTTAAGATAACCAAAGAACCTCATGTCACTGTAACAGGACTAAGACGGGACACAGAGTATGGCATAAGGGTCAGGGCAAAAATGAAGCGTGGATGGGGCGAATTCAGTGCTATTGTTTATGCACGTACTGGTTCCGTTCTCGAAACGAATTTTTTAGGCGAAGAGGAAGGGGCTCAAGTGAGATTAGTGGCTGGGGTGATGGTAGCAGTCGTTGTTCTATCAGTCGTGGCTATAATAGCTACTGTTTTGTTCCTCCGATCCCGTACTGAAGATGAGTGCGACAAGAAGCAACCGAGCGACTGTAATGCGCTCAACTACAGAAATGGAGATGTATACACTGGCCCCGACCGGCCCACCAAAACCAGCAGCAATGCCACCACACCGCTATTCGCTGGCACGGGCTCCAGAACGTATATTGACCCTCACACTTACGAAGACCCCAATCAAGCGGTCAGGGAATTTGCACGCGAAATCGACGCGTCTTGCATCACTATAGAGGCGATTATCGGAGGCGGTGAATTCGGGGATGTGTGCCGCGGGAAACTGAAACTACCTGCTAGTTGCAGTCAAGAGATTGACGTCGCTATCAAAACTCTAAAACCAGGCTCCACGGAACGAGCGAGACGCGACTTTCTCGCTGAAGCATCGATAATGGGCCAGTTTGAGCACCCTAACGTGATTTTCTTACAAGGTGTCGTCACTAAATGCAATCCGATAATGATTATCACGGAATTCATGGAGAACGGATCGCTAGACACGTTTTTAAGGGCCAATGACGGAAAATTCCGCGTCCTCCAGCTGGTGGGCATGCTCCGTGGCATCGCGACTGGAATGCAATATTTGTCGGAAATGAATTACATACACCGAGACCTCGCCGCCCGTAACGTGCTCGTAAATTCACAACTGGTTTGCAAAATCGCCGACTTCGGTCTGTCGCGAGAGATAGAATCCACCGCTGACGGCGCGTACACGACCCGCGGCGGGAAGATACCGGTGCGATGGACCGCCCCAGAAGCTATCGCGTTCAGAAAATTCACATCAGCCAGTGACGTATGGTCTATGGGCATAGTCTGCTGGGAAGTAATGAGTTTCGGCGAAAGGCCATACTGGAACTGGAGTAATCAGGACGTGATCAAGTCTATCGAGAAGGGTTACCGTTTGCCGGCGCCCATGGATTGCCCCGAAGCGGTGTATCAGCTTATGCTCGATTGTTGGCAGAAAGAGCGCACGCACCGTCCTACTTTCTCGAGTATCGTGAAGACTCTAGACAAACTAATCCGTTGTCCGGACACTCTGAGGAAAATAGCGCAGAATCGCTCAGCGGATCCCCTCGCTGGCGACACTCCAGATCTGATTCAGTTTTCATCAGTCGAGGAGTGGTTGGAGTGCATCAAGATGTCGCGGTACATAGAGAAATTCCGCGCGGCGGGGATCACTGATATGGACGCGGTGGTGGACCTGACTGTCCACCAGCTCGCCTCCCTCGGCGTGACGCTCGTGGGCCACCAGAAGAAGATTATGAACAGCGTGCAGAGCATGCGCGCGCAGATCCGCGGCAGCGGCCCCTACGGCTTCCTCGTGTAAGAGACTCGGTGAGTGCGGCGCGGCGGTGAGGCGGATGCCGCCGGTGGACTTGATCTCGATGCGCTATATGTTTACAGTGATTTATTACTAATGAAAATGATGCATTTTGTATATTTTTCTAAAAAAAAACTGCCATAGAGTTTAGATATAGGTTTAAAAGAGGACTTCTTTTCATAAGGACGTTAAGAAAAGTTTATTGAGTATATTGTGCTGTTTATATTTCTTTTTAAATACTATTTTTTTTAATTCTATTGTTCTAACTGTTTAGTGGTTAAGACCATTTTCGTGGCAGCTATAGTGTGCCCGCGCCGGCCTGATGCACGAATCAACAGATATCCTTGAAAGCTTTAGATTGCCGTCTCATTGGTATTATACAACGAATTACAGAATCTTGATTTATATTTATAGTCAAACTGATTATATTTTCCACATCGGCAGCTGAATATACCTAGTAAGAATATTATTCAATAAGAAAATGCTATTTTAAGTTAATAGCTAGCCAGTTTAACTTACACAATTATTAAACACTTATTTTGTAGACTGACTTATTATGTGATTAGTTTTTTTATCATTGTACTTATAAACAATTTATATCATTCGATTTTCTAAATGCTTTTGAAGCCCGCATTATAAGACTAGTTATCAGAGGTGCCTACAGGGACGACAGCTCGACAAGCCGTCATTATTTGTTTGTAAAATAATATCTGAATAATTGTAGTTAGCAAATTTTTCTGTAATCTTTTTCATAAAAAAGTATGGTTTGTACATGTGAGTTTTAACTGAACATCTTGTATACTATGACCTAAATTATAATCAAAGCTTCTGTAGTTGCGTGTCAAACTGTGTAGGTATTTGATTATGTCCAATGAGCATGTTGAACTGATTTATTGAATCAATGTTAAATGGGCATGATGACTATTATTTAATTTAGTATATTTTTAAATTGACTCATAAGAACCAAATTTTTGACATATTGTGAAATATTTATTCAGAAGTATTTAATAAATATAAAGATACTCTCTATTAATGTTTGCTATAACTATTAAGTTATGACGTCATACTACACTAGCAAGAACTGTAATATATTATGCATTTTTGCCAATTTTTAAGTTATTTCAAAAATAATTTCACTGGTCAGGCATAGCGTTCCCCGGATCTTGGCAGGCGAGGTTGTGTTCCAAACCATTTGTAGAGTTAAGAAAAAATTGTCAAAATGTCATTTTTTTTGTGTGACAATAGGCCTTAACAAAATACATAATTGATTTGATTTTGATTTTGACCGCCACCACCCCTCCCTGTCGCCCCACTACCGCACGAACCTACTGAGTTAAGAGCTATGCCTGTAGTTATGAAGACATGCCTTCTAATAATTATGCAGTAAAAAATAATATTTGTTATGCCCATTGTTATTATAATATTGTATAACTTTGTACATGTTTGTGCATATTTCAGTACTGATAATGTAATAATACTCATTGATTGCCCTCTGTGGAACCCTGATAATGTGATTGAAGTACTTAATTAATGTAATTAATTCTTGCCACAACAATGCATTTGAGTTGTTGTACTTATTTACTGCTTTTAAAATGCGTGTATATAAGGCTGAACAATTTATATATTGTACAACTTTTGCTTTATAAGGTCATTTACTCCTTTTTGTATAATTTACCCACTGTTATGTTGGTAATTATTTTGTGATAATTATTTTATTTGGCGAGGGTGGCAGCACAGGCACCGACACATGGAGATCTTATGAGTAAATATTGGAATTCAGTATGATTATTTAGATATTCCTACTATATTTCCATGGATAACATTAATGTTAAGTATTATAATTTTAGTAATAATATGATCTAATATAATTTTACAAAATAAACGGTTACTCCCGTGTTGGTTTGATACTAAAGTCTGGAAACATTCCCTTGAGACAATATAACGAGTAACGACTTGACAAAGGAGAACATTCTCAATTTTGTTTTTATAATAGTAAATATGTGCACCTGAAGACAGATATTTACAAAACTAATGTTGGTATCTGGTGTACATTCAAATTATATACTTCCTTCATTACTCTATGTCAGAGTTATGTGTGCTAACCCTCTAAGCCTGTACTGCCTGTAAACTAACGCTAGCTTCTAATTGATTTCCCTTACTGTCACTATATTACTCATCTGACGACGGTTCGTTATAGTTTAATAAAATTGAATGCCAATATAGATATAAGTGCTTCGCTTATCGCGGCTCTTGGTACGGATGCGAATGTTTATATGTGACGCTGTGCGACTGTGACTTGTTGTAATTATGCTAAGCGACCATTTTGCGTCGGGGTTGCCATCCACATAAAACAATTTCTTCTATATACATATTTACACTAACATTTTCTATATTAAAGTTTTTTATGTTACTTAATTCAAATTAAGAGCTCTTAGTGTGGCAATCCCAACGCGGATATAATTTTTATACTTTGATATGAGATCATCTTCATCTATTCTATTTCATTATCACAAAAATTGCTCAAATCCATTTCATAAGCCATAAAATACCATTTACATACACAAAAAAATGTAGCTATAAATATTTTTGTGTCACATATTGTATAACCACTGAACGGCAACACCACACACGCCCATGCCACATAAAGTACTTAGGTACTTAGGGATTAAAAATATTTTCAGAAAATAAGTGTATCTAATTAAATATAACAAAGGATGAATGCGATAATTATAATCATTATAATAATAATTTTGAATTTTCTATATCTAAAGCGATTGCGTGCACATAGATAAAAACACTTATATAATATTTTTATAATGCGGTAAACTTAAAACCAGAGTAAAATCATTATCTTCACGGCGAAACTCTTGATCCAATTCAATAAATTTTTATTCGGAAATTCTGAGAGATTTATTTTATTATGTTAAACGCCTAGCTGAAAGAATCTATAAAGTTTCTAAAAAGCAATGGGATTCATACCATAATCTAAATGATATCTGTAATGAAGATAAAATGTTTAAATAGGTAATAATAGTATTATTTCAAAACAACCGCGGAATCCTCATTTAAATGCAAACGTCGCGATTCGGGAGGACCTTTAGCACTGGCCGGACATTTGTTTTTGAGACTTGTTACAGAAATAAATGAAAAAAAGGCCAGGTAGCCAGACCGGCTTTCATACGAGCTGCGTTCACTAAAGGACTATATCAATAATATTGAAGTCTATTTATACTTATAAAAGGTCTTATTTGAATAATGCACGATATTTTTCAAATGCAAAAATATCTAATAGGTTTCTATTAGCTGACATTTGATTCAATCACTCGCTACCAACGTTTTGATAACCAATGGAAAATATTTGTATCTTCCTATATTTATACATCATATTTAGCACTAGCTATTGCCCGCGGATCTGTTCGTGTGATACATCGATGCAATAAAAGTACTCCTTATGGCAGCTTGTCCAACTATCCGTCAGTGAAAGTCCCGCCAAATCGGTCGAGAAGTTCCAGATACTAGCTAGAACAACCAAACAGAGGGACAAAAAATATGGTTTTTGTTAAAATAACGAGGTACATTATTCTTTCATATGCATTTCGACATTTCAATTTTATTTATATGTATCGTTTTTCCAAATTGCCATGCAAAATATTGCGCATTATTAAAATAAGATATCGAAACGTCAGACAATTACAGGAGCTGACTGCCCTTGGTAATGGAGTTTTATGAGAATAGTTCGCTTTATTACCCTAAGGCAGCACCCAAAGTCCGAGGTATACACGTGATATCTTCACTGCACATGTGATGTTTTCTGATTTTTTCTGAACCCCCTTTTAAGCCCCACGTGATTAATGGACGACCCCTATCGATATTGTGTTTAAAGCTCAAGACTTAACAAATACCTTCCCCTTCTTAGTAGGTAGGTACTTATAATCTGAACAAACGCTGAACTAAAAACTTCTTTAAAACCACTTAAATTTATCTCGAAATAAAGTGCAGGTTAATCTCTTTGTTGCTCCATCACATAATCTCCCATTTTGTACGTGGTGCGGTCTAAAAACCAGACGCACAAACATTATCTGTAATATTTATAAAGATAACTGAATAGGCATAATAAAGTAGGTACCTAACTACAAATACCTACTCACTGGTTCGATTTTGATTTAGCGGTTATTATGTACCTATATAAATTGTTGTCCCCCGTTGGCGTCATAATTATTTTCGCCTCGCTCAACATTTAAGTATTATTCCATTCATTAAGGTATCATTTTGATATAAATAACAGATAACAATTGAATTTAATATTGTGCTTCGGTTTATAATTGCATTTTCATTGAAGCTGAACGACTGCGTATGACAAGTGCATGAAGAGCGGTATCAAAGCCTTGCGCTTTCAATTTATCCGGCTGCAAACACACAAGAGGGATCAGCATCCTTTTACTTGGTTATTGGTCTAGTATTACAGAGACTACATTTTTGGTGCTACAAAAATAATAATGTAAAAATGGCAGTAATCAAAGCAAATATAAAATGTAATAATATTCATTAAAATAAACAGGATGCTTCGTAAATTAACAAAACTCCTCTACGAGGCACTAAGTAACAGTTTTAACATTTTTTTGCACTTTATAGGATGAAAATCTAAGTACTTTGTGTAATTAGTGTGATTGAAAAATATTAAATTTAATGATAAGCAATAAAAACACCGAAATGAGTTTTAAGTTTCGTCGTGAAGAGGTATACAGACAGAAAAATAAGCTCACGAATCGTGTATGTCGATAAGTCAATTTAATTTGTCTTTGAAAATACCGAGGACATATTATGTTATTACTGTACCGACGTAATAGGGTTCTAGTATTGATCAAAGTGCACTTTGAAAGCAGCCTATAAGTCTAGAGCTTAGATGGAGACGGTGGACTGGTATTTCATATTTTCTGTATCTTACTAATGATATTAAACCTTTGTTGTCTCTTAGATTTCCAGCTTCTCCTTTAAATCTACCTAGAGTCTAGATTTATCGGAGCGTTATTTTGATTCGTTGTTGATACCATCCCTTGCAAGTGTCGCGATGCTAATTGGCTTGTTACTTAGAATTTCCTATCTCGTTGCTTGAAGTTTATTGGAAATTCTGATCTTATTATCGGGTCCAGTTAACTGAATAACATGCTGTTAGCATTTGTTTATACCTGCACATAAATATCGCATTCAGCCCATATGTACCTTACAGTATCAGATAATAATTTAAATAATTAACCACAAGTAACAAATCGTCTTTCTTATACCGCTTACATTATTCTCACCAACATTTGTTTCCTTGTTTCTCAGTATAATTAACGAAAGCGATATAGGAACTCTACAGATTCATGAATATCGACATGGTTTTTGGATTAACCGATTATTTGCTCTATTAAAGTCTTCCATGAATTTGTTTTGACAAAGTGATCGACAAACTCGGATATTTTAAAGACTAACTTCGGATCTGAATTTACCTTAAATTAACATCCGAAATAGAATAGGTATTTGTATTCGAAGCAATAACTGATTAAACCGACAGTTTTTATTAAGGGATAAACGCATGAGAGTAATAAAATATGATTAATTAAAACCTTTAGAATGTTGGTTCGAGGTCACGCGGTGGAAGCAAGCTCACTGATCATTATTTTCGGCCTAACGCTAGGTAATACTTCATACTCCGCTTGAAGTTTGTTTATCAACATATTAAACTCATGACCTCCAACTATTGTTAAACTTTGGTCAGCTTACCGAGCCAAGGTTTTCGTTTTCGATAGTGGGTTAAACAAATATTTGGATGTCTATCATATCTGTGTTCTTGGCTCTAACGTTGTGTGCCATTGAATTTGCATGTAAAGTTTTTATCAATAATCTCGCCTCAATTATATTAATACTCTTTCCATATTTACTGATCGCACTATTCAAAACTGTACTGTCTCAATACGATTGGTCTGATTTTTGTATTCCCACTTTACTGTGATCTTATGTATTTAAAAGTAGGTACTTAGTCGTAAACGTAATAACGCCTTCACGTCATAAAACACACCAATTATGTAGTAATGATTATTACAATAGCGATGATGTCTATTCATCAATTTTCGAGCGAATGTTGTGTTCTGTATAAAATCATATAAATTAAGAGGAGAATAAAGTTTTAGGCGATGTTATGTGTTTTGTAAGTTCATGTCCTTAAATAATAATTAGAATGATGTCTCATTTAAATTGATGAATGATATTATTTAAAATATTCGTCCTTGCAATAATGCCATCTTATCATATTGTTATACGCTATATTTTTTAAATAAGTTTATCGCGGTGCCGCAATCGCTGGCGTATAACAATACATAATTAGATTGTTAACCCGTAACACCAAATCAGTCATAATCATACAATAGTTGTAATCGAATCATGTTTATTTACTACTTTTACTTAGCTAGTAAAAATAAAATATAGTAAGAGTTTTGATACGTTGGACAAATGAATAAAAAACAATATGTAAGATAAATAAAATGAATGTCCAGTATTTCCAAGTTGACTATTGTAGTTTATTGTGGACTTTTTAAATCACAAAATGACTTTAACTCTCAAGGTAGATAAAATTGTCAGTCTCTCCCAATGGTATGCCATACCTATAGGGATACGTTCTCTGACCAATTTTGTTCGCCTTATGCGTTAATGTAATTTAATCTATTTGTGTAGCTACGTATTAAGATTGTATATTGTATCCTCCCGATAATAAACTGTACTCTGTAAAGCAATAATACGCCTCTATTAGACTTATTTCCCACAGGTTGCATCGCCGTCTTGTAAAGTTTTCTGCCACAAAATGTTTTGTCTGTGACTCGTCAGTTTGCGCTGTAGCTTTGTAGAATCTTCATATAAATTCATACAGTTAAATAATAGCATTATAATCCTTTGTCGCAGGCTTTTCATCGTTCAATAACAAGTCTAATGCAGGGTGGCTAAATTTAAACGTTTTTCCTAATCAGCTTTCGTTTAGAACATGGATTTCCTCGAATCAATTTGAAATATCTTGGATTTTACCTTTATAACACTGCAGTATCACGTTCAAACGATAATTAACTAGTAAATACTGTACACAAATTATTCCGTGACTTTGATCACTCAACGCAATGATTAGACACGTACGTATTTATACAATATCGATTATTTGATGTGATTCCTTATCGATATTGAAATTGTTGTCATTTAGATGGCTATCATGCGGAAACGTGTGCTTTGACAACATTACCTACTTGAGTGAGTGACCGGGTCGCGTCGCTTTGTTACAAATTGACATCGCATCGCCAACTCCATAAACAATTTCAGTACATATACAAAGACTTATGATATGATACCTATACGAGTATACGTACTTAACTATTTATGGGCTTTTGAATATTCCTCACAACGTTAATGTTGAAGCCTAATAACACGTGCAATGGCCAAGAAAATAATGAACACTGCAATTATGCGTAGCAGACACTAGTAGTATAGAAATTGTTGTTTTCTGTTTGCAAAATAGGTAGTTGGGATATACATTTTGTTTTATATTGCGGCAAAATTTATAGATCTTGCTCGTTCAACCAGTTACCTAGTTCTACAGAGAATATCAGCGCAAACCAACGAAAATGCTCTCCTAAAATGTGATACACTGTAAGATGTGTTAGTTAAAGCTTACCCAGATCAAATTAGGCAATAATTTTTTAATTTTCAGCAATAATAGGAACCGTAGTAACACCAATCATAGCCTAATTACAGTAATACATAGAGTGATGTTAGATTTTATTTATAAGTATTCTTTTATATAGAGTAAGCAGGCGTAAATGTATGGGAGGGCGGTCCAGCGAGCCGATTGCGATATTGAGCGATGCCCCATACGCCGGCCGCATATAACAGAGATAGCTATAAAATTAGAGCAGTTTTAAAATCTTTAATATGAATCAATTTAGATAAAAGAAACAATGAAAATGTAAGCTTGGCTATAATTTATGTAATAAACTATTGATATATTACTGGCATGTTTGATTGATAAAGCCGATTCATTTCACGAAGACGCGTGAATTATTGCAAATTGACTCGTATGCCAGTGACATAAGTGTCACAGCACGCTTCTTCGTGAAATGAACGATCACCTTGACAGTTGCTGCAGCATATACCGTATACATACGGGGTAACTTTTAACTCGACATGTTCCTTGTGATTGAGCAGCTAAAATACAACGAACTCCACCATTTTGACATATGAAATTCAGTATATTAAATAAAAAAATAGGTACTTATTCATTTTAAAATGGAACTAGTCCCGCCACACTACCCTAACTGTTACTCCTGTAAGCCAGGATCGACAATGGTGTCAAATGATGACGCCGTGGTTTGACCCTCGACGAATCTCGGGATCGATTCGATCGCCATTGAAGCAATACCAGCTGATTGAAGACTAGTCGTAGTCGTAAGGCACGGATAGTAAGTTAATTAAACCGCTGACATATCATACGTCTGTGAATTACACTAATTGGGCCTAAACTCGTGACCTGAATATACTTGATTCCAATAATATGCATGGCAAAAGCGCTTCATCGCACAAAAATTGTCCCTGGTTGCCACAATGTTTGTGTAATAAACTGCTTCCGATGTCACTTCATGGCTATCTAACAGTGTTCAGTTCGGTTTGCCAGAAACTTGACTCCTTCAGGATGTGGTGTACACATTGTTCATGATCGTTATTTTGAAATGTGATCTGATTGTTCACCAAAAAATTCTAAAAGTACCAAATCCTACTTCCTACTAATATTATAAATGCGAAAGTTTGTGAGTGTGGATCTATGTATGTTTGTTACTCCTTCACGCAAAAACTACTGAACGGATTTGGATGAAATTTGGAACACAGATAGATTATAACCGGGATTAACATATAGGATACTTTTTAACCCAATAATCCAATACTACGCGGATGAAGTCGCGGGGCACAGCTAGTATATTATAAAAGTTTGTGAGTGTGGATGTATGTATGTTTGTTACTCCTTCACGCAAAAACTACTGAACGGATTTGGATGAAATTTGGAACACAGATAGATTATAACCGGGATTAACATATAGGATACTTTTGAACCAGATAATTCCGAAATTTTTGCTAAGTTAAAATACTACGCGGATGAAGTCCCGGGGCACAGCTAGTAACTTTATAAGTCTGTGCCCCGCTTTATTATAAGTATGTAGGTACTGCAAGCAAGAAGTTCTTATTTAATTTAAATTGCAATTAAGGTAATCTCGTGATTCACTTTTGCTTTTAAATCACTTTAATACAATAATACTAGTTTTCAAGTAATAAATTTCACGAAATGTAACTAACTACAAGGAGGTCAGATTTTTGCATTTTAGCTTTTCTATAAAACCCTGCGAAGAATACGTTGCATTACCAGTAACTGTCTGTATAACACTGTCGACCGCTTGGCCCAGTGGTTCGATTGTAGCCCGCTCGGCTCACTGCACATTGTGGTTGCGGGTTCGATTCCCGCCGGGGCAAATATCGAAATGGCCATAATTTGCCCTGGTGTGGGTGTCACTGGGATCGCCCCCACTTCATTGTATGGTACCCATAGTACAAGCGTTGCTTAGTTTAGGAGCATACAGTCAGGCAGGTAGGAGTGTCAGTCTGGCGATATTTATCATTAACACTTCAGCCCGTCCGTGAGCAGCTACACCTGCGTCACACACAGTTCAAGTCCATCGTGTAGTTAAGTACTCACACTCTGCTAGATTCTTTCTTTTTATTGTTTATTTAAATAAAATCGAATTCGGATGTCTCAATTTATTCAGCGTTTTAAAATTTAAAAAAAAATTAAGTACATACGGAAGGAAATAAAGATTTTTCCATTTTGGAAAAGGCCAGTCTTACCAATAGAACTAACACGCCAGTGGACTAGCTGTTAAGGGTCTAAATTCAGTAAATATCTAATAGGTTGTATGCAGTCACAGAAGTGATGGAAGTATTAGTATACGTATTATAAAATGGAGTCTCGAAGCGATTATAGATGGTGAAGGGTAAGTCCGATAAGTAAGAAAACAAATAAATTTATCTATATCCATTTATTACCTATATGGCGTCATTTAAACTAAAATAAATGCTATTAAAATACAAATTTGAATTTTACAATACTTCATTGGGCGAGGAACTAAGGATAGAAAATAGCCAAAAACATCAAGAGTTACACAGCCTCATGATCACGTGTTCGATCACAATAAAAAAGTAAAAAAAATATAAATCGAATTTAGGGCGAAACCAAATAACATTGAGAAAAAGCTCTTATTATTCATGTTACTGGATTAATGAAAAAGGTACCTAATTAATATGAATCTTTGTGGCAGATATTCGCATTAGCAGTTATTAATTTTAATTGGACACAACAACACAGGTAATGATTGCTATAAATTGATTGATTGTGCCTAGGGTCACAAAGGGAAGGGCGGGAGCGCGGATTACGCGGATACGCTCTATCAAATTTGATGAAGTGCATATTATTTTCATTCATAGGTATAATGCCAATCGGCTTACAATCGTCTCCCACTCTATAAAATAGTTCAAAAAGTGCGAAAGTAAACGCATTTTCCCTAGTAATTCGAAGGCCATAATAAACGCTATGACAATGCATACTTAGATACACTCAATTATAATATTCTTTCGCATTTCTGGCGCATTCTGACCAATCTTATAAATAAAAATATACCTACGTCACTTAAATAAAATACACCTATGAGTCCAGTGGAAATTCATATTTCATTCAAGGCACTTATATATATTAATTTACTAAAATTTTAATTTAAAACCGTAGATAATTATTATATTACATGAACTAATATACTTTGTACAGCCACTCACTTGTATGTGTATCAATTTTATTCTTACATAATTATGTAAACATTCACGGGCTCATTTGGTGTCTCAAACATTTTTTGCGAATATAAGTAACGACAATAATATTCTAACGACTGACTACCGGACAGGCAGCGCACAGCCTAAACCGGTGGGTCTAGAAGCGTGAAATTTTTCCCAAGAGTTTGCCTTGAATCACACAGGTCAGCTATAAAAAATAGGAGAGGATTTTTTTAATTTATCCCATTTTTATAAGATTAGATACATACGAAAGTTTGTACAGCAGTTCAATCGGGCACACGGCTAGTTTATAATAATTTGGTATCTAAACATCAAATTTACCTCTACATAGTTATATAATTTAGTAAGAATGACACGTAGTAAAACTAATATTTACACTTACACCTATAAGTACAAAAATTATAATTATTAGAATGAAATATAAAAATATTTTAAAGCGAGACTATTAATTCTAAGGAAACTTTATCAGCTCATTGGTGTGTTTCAGAGTGTTTGATATTTTAACGGGGAACAACAGAGATAGAGGTTAGGTAAGAGCTGTTTTACAGTCTCAGGTTTTGTCAAGATAAACGGGCTTGTTGTTGTTTTAGTACTATAGATAAGTACAATTCCGTAGTGTACTCCTTATCGAATGGTTAGTTCTGTTTTTGTAGATTGTTTATTTAAAATAATCAAAGACGTATTTCAGCATTGTTTGGTATGTTGACGGGCAAAAAAGCCAGATAGGGAAGGGAATGTTTTACTAAGCTTTACATTATTACCACGGGTTACATTTAATTTCTCGAGTACCTATATTTTAATGATGCTAATGATATTTTTGTTTTGAACTCCGCGCCGACGAGGACTGACTAGTGTTACATATAATGCGTCAAACTTATAATTGTGTTCAGTAAGCGGTCTTCATGAACGCAATTATTAGTTTACTACAAGAGCTCTAGGTGGGTTTCACAAAGTTGATCTAAACTAGTCCTACCCCTGACTAACCGCCGTTTTTAATAGCCCCACTCGTACCTAGGCACCTGACAAACACAAATGGCTATCCGGTAATCAGAAGTTTTCAATCTTTCGTGAGCAAAAAACAACGTTGCCTCTCTTATGAGTTACACTAACTATTAAAATATTTGCGCTAATTTTGCGCACCCGCAATTGCCCGTACAGATGGCTTCAGCGCCCGCTCCAGAACCGAAAATATAACAGTACACATTGAAAATTGAACAGCGCCCCTAGCGGACAGTACCCAAAACTAAAGTATACAAATACTAGGGCTATGGAGATAAACGCAGTTGTGCGTGATCATAAAGATATTGACGAAATATGGATTTAAATGTAAAGATAAAAAAGTTATAGCCGTTGAATAACAAGAATTATTTTAAAAACTTTCAATGTACGGAGTTTTCTCTTAAAAACCAATTTGCCTATCAGTAGAATGAACGTTTTATTGCGGAGTGCTTCTACTCAGTTAATTAAAAACACAATTCTAATGACTTTAAATTTATTGGTAATTTATGGGTAAAGATAACGATCAAAAACACTGAAGCCGGAAACTAGCCAAACGAACGAAATTAACGCGAACTATACCTACTCGCGCGATCAGGCACGTGTCCCCGCCGCGCGCCGGCTCGCACACGGGTTGATGGAGGAAAACTGTGAACCGTATCGTTCACTTCAAGTTTCCGCAGTTTACGGACACCATATTCAATATCATACCATATTGAATAACCTAGCTCTAGAATGCGCTTTACCTCCTATGCATTTTTGGCTATTAGTGACTTGCCACCATTTTATAATTGGTTTGCTAACATACATTAATGTTGCAAATTGTGGATTGCATATTGATAGAAATCGAGATGAGTCAAGACCCCATCCGTTTCAGCCCCAAGACACTGCGCTCCATTGCTCTCTGGACAATTTTGAGCTGCGTTGATGTATATCAATATACATATATAAATATACGTAGTAGATAATCTCTGGAACTACTGATTCGATAATGTAAATTATTTCACCTTTAGAATGTATCACTATCCCTGAGTGATATAGGCTATATTCTGAAGGACCACGCGGATGGAGTCACGGGTAAATGAAGGTAATTAATAAAACTACATTATAGTATCTACTAAGACAGAGAGGGCGGCCACGTACAGTGAAGCAATCTCATTGGAAATCTTGAATGTCGTCATACGTCATATAACATTTCAGAGATCAACATCCAAATCGCGAAATATATGTTCTAGTCACTATCTTATCATGGAGCAATTAAATACGAGTTAAAACAAGATACACTTTTAACAATAGCGACAAGCTGATAAAGCGATCGTTAGAATGGAAATCACTCAACAAGAATTGGTTAAGTGTGATTACATGTACAATAAATTAATTGATTTCCTATTTATACTATAACAAAAATATGATAGTAGTGAATTGCATCGTTAATAAGAGAACTTAGGTAATAAGTAATCACCAAAAACTATTTGAAAATTTGATCTAAATCAGACTTACACAGCGCTTTAACGATAAAAAATTAAACTATTTCTTTTTTACAAAACGAGAAATTTCTATTATTATATCCGTATGCCACCAACTTGAGGTTGAACAATAACAATTATTATGAATACCTACCTTCATATTTAATAAATAGTGCTACAATATAAAACAGCTAATGCATTTACCTAGAAGAAAAAATATTGCTATAATTATACATAATACATATATGAACAGTACACACAAATATTTTGCGTGATGCGCGTTCAGATTATTACAGACAGATAGAAAGACAAAAAATATACAAATGGTAGTTTTGGTGTATCGAGAATAATTATACAAATACCTACTTTCAAAATGTGCAGACACGACCTAGTTACCGACTTTTTATATGTATGAGTAGATAAATTGATATTTTTTTAGGTGATACATTAAAAAATGTGCAAATATTAAATATTCAAACAAAAAGTAGGTACATTTTACTAATTTTTTTTTTATGTGCCACTCTACTTTGTTATTGTTTGTGGTATTACAGTAACACACTCAAAATTAAAGATTTTTTTAGTTTACAGCTCAATCAAATGCATATTATGGGATACTTTTATTATTTATTCACCAGAGTTCACTTCTGATGTTGTCTACACTTATACTATTCATTCATACCTTACCAGCACATCCTAGCTTTTGTCCGAGAATTCGTTCGCGTTTATAAGATAATGCTGCGTTAATATTTTGTCATTTAAAATGACCTCCATAGTGTAGGGTGGCTAGTAATATGGAGAGGCCAAGCTGTAAGTATCTCTGGTTCATCCCACTGGAATCAGATTAAATGTGGCTTAGATTTTTAATTAAAACCCAAACTACCAAGCGGTGGAAACCACATCAAAATATGTTCAGTAATTTTCGCGTGATGAGTGCAACAGACTGAATTTTAAACAGGTGTGCATGGTTTTGTCCCAGTACCCTATTCTGACTGTTTATTTTATTGAATATGGTTAATGATCACAACTTTTAATAGTTTTATTTTTAAAAGAATAGATTTATACACTTAGGTAAAAAGAAAGAAATTCCTAGTGTAAAATATTATGGCCTAATATTAAATTAAATTATTTCATTCACAATTATCTAGATTTTAGTTGAATCACAATGCTTTTCCAAATTAAGTATTGAATAATTTGAACAAGCATTACAATGTTTTTTATACCTAATAAAAATATATCTCTTACCATATTTATTTTAACTTAAACAATTCTTGCTTACAGTAAAAATAAGACAAGATAATATAGGTTGCTAAAAAAGCCTGTGGAGATTTTCGTAAGGCATAAATAATGTCAACACCAAAGACCTTAAATTTTCGCTACACTCCTATGGTCAATGTGGTCAACACATTCTGCATAACCACAACAGGCATTTATGTATCTCAGACAATAATGTCAAACTATGATGCTATACATATGCAATAGACAAATATTAAAATCTAAAAGTAGCAGGTAGCTACATAGTATTAAACCTCATTCTGTCACCAACTAAGCACTTTTACGTCATATAAAATGCACATAATAATTGTTTTACATGTCAAAAATATACTTCTCTCAAGTACTTATGTAGCATAATTTCAATACAGTAATGCATTTAAGTACCATTATATGAAAAATATGGTAGTGTTTGTATCTTATTCAGAGGTTTAAATGCATTGAGAGTATACAAAATCACATTGATAGGTACTCTGACACTCAACAGAATTCAAATATTTAAAAAATCCATGATTTCCTTAAGATAATGCCACAAGAGCCTAAACACTATTCCTGTTTAAAAAAAAATTGGCATAACTTTAACATGTATTCTCTGTTTAATAACACCGTATGTGATTTGGATGCACTTAGCCACCTTTTCAGTACACACACAACAAGGAGTCACATAAGATAAACTTTGTTGAGTCTTATGGTAATGTAATACTAGGTGGCCTGTATGAATTTACACATGCACACAACACAAACACTGCAACAGTCATCTTTGGCACCACCTTCAACACTATACTGCATACATAGAGCATTGAGTCGGTTTCCTTCTTTGAAATTGCTATACTGTGTCCACTTTCATGATTGGCACAGGAATATACCCACCATTCGACTTGCGTTTGAAAGTAACATATGTATACAAGAGACTGGCCAGCACACTTATGTTAAGCCCTATGAAATTTAATGGTGTGAATACATAATCACCACCTATAACCATACCCAAGTATGTCACTAGAATATTCTTCAGGCAACCAATGATGGTTGTGGTGAGAGCACTGTTGTACTGAGTGCATAGCATCACACTATACGACAGCACGAAGCCCATGATGCAAGACATCAGGAACTGCATGAGGAACAGTGAATCACCCCAGTGTTCATAGTTTGCCGAGCTGTCCAGGTCTCCTGTCATCCACGCGACCACAGTTGCTGGGATGATCATAAACAAAGCGTTGTAAAACATAAGTCCATACTTCCCCAATTCTTTTGAATCCAATTTTTTCTTCATGTACACACCATTAGCGGCTGTGAAGCCATCGTTTAGCAGCACCAGGGTGTAACCTGTTACCGAGAATGTGACGTCATCAATGGCCGCAAGCAGAGCACCTCCCACCATGGCCAGCACGCTCGCTTGCACTTGCCAGGATGCTTGGATGCTGAGCACGAATCTTTCTAGAAGCATTGTCATCAAGATGCTAAACCGACGCAGCGCCGTGAACATCGGCAGACTGAGCTCCTTCGTGCCACCGAGACCCGTCGCCATGTTTCCGAGGTAAATGAGTGGTAATGGCCATATACGCCGCACGACGCCGTCGTTAAGCGGCGGGAAGTGCACCGCGCCGACGAACCGGCCGCACCACAACACTGCGATAGTCGCCACCATCTGACCCAGACCCAGGACTTGGTACGATGGGAACTGGTACGTAGTGAGCACAGTTTTATTAACAACGGTAATCATGAACGAAGCTAGCGCGTAGAACGCGGCGCTAAGTATCTTCTTGACGAGCTGAGCCCTGTCCGCGGCTTCCGCCTGCTCTAGCGCGCTTAGCCCCGACATTGCAACACGTAGGTATGTAATTACAATGATCGTCTCTAAACTAACATCATCGATTAATAAACGTAAAACACTCCCACCAGTCACGAGTCACGATATATCATGATTGTTTGTTCACGCACATCACACTCTCATGGTCGGTATAATAATAACGTATTTAATTAAAGAAAATCCTTGATTATAAAACCGCAACATCCGAGCCGCCGTAAGCTATCAATATGACAGACCATGACAGACTGTGCTACCGTGACAGACGTCTTTGTGACAGCAGCAACTTTTCGCATTAAGCCAGTGTGAATTGAAATAATATTTTAAAGTTTTTTTTGGGCTCCATTTTAGTTTTCATTGTGACTTAGGCCTTGTCATCGTTATTACGTGTATCAGGTTTCGACACTTATTTATAGTGATGGAACATTTCACAGGTAGCGTGAGAAAAATCATATGATATAGGTTTTCATAAGTAGCACCTGCTACCGATATAGGTAGAAACTGTTAAAAATCATTGCAATTAAATCGCTAATCGTTTGGTGCTACCATGCTTTTTATGATAAATCATCGACCAGTGACTTCATGGGATTACGTGTCATTGAATCATTGACTGTGAAAAATCACATATGAAATAACAGTGAAAGAAAAATATAATTTTACGGAATGAAAATGAATAGAAAGTAGCAATCATTTCCACGCCTACTTATTTAGGAGTTTCTTCCCTGCGAATGGATACAGAGAAGATTTGTATCAAGTATCTAGTTTATTTGCTTATTAAATATTTTCAAGTTGACATAAAACTATTTTTCGGATTTTATCGCGTTTATTAACTTTATGTTCCCGACGTTAATTAAATCCAAAACCAAGTGTACCATTGCAAGACCTCGAGACACTGTGAGCACTTTCTGCGTGGATCGGACCGAAACAACAACTAAATATGAGGGTACCAAAGTTCTTGAGGGTACCCAGTTACTAACTATGACATCAGGATGTCTAACACCTCAGTCCCCCCGTGACCATGGCTGCTGTAAAGAAACCGAAACGTCGGGAACATAAAGTTAATAAACGCGATAAAATCCGAAAGATAGTTTTATTTCAATGTGTAGTATTCGCGTAAATATAAGAAAACAATATTTTCAAGTTATCAAGCTTACTTTTGGATTAGCCATAGACTTGTAGGTAAGTAATGTTTGGTAAAGGGAAGGGTAAAGAAAGTATACGTGTTCCTCTTTCCGCAGATTTCAAAATATTTACAGCGACACAGCGGTCCTAACATGATCACAAAAAAAATATTTTTCATTACTCATACTCTGAAAGTAGGTCTGAAGTTGCCTGAGGAGCGGGTTGAAAGTAATACTTTTCCGGCCCGGGGGAATCGCTTTCAACTGACAGCTGTCAAATTATAAAAAAAAAACAAGTTCCATTTTCACATTTCTATGGAACCAACTTATTCTACAGTCACTCAATTACAGCACGATGTAAAATTGCAATAACATAAAGTTAAGTATTAATTAAAGAATATATATTTTTAAATGACTTAATCATAATTTAGTTTCAACAATTTCTTTAAAATAACATAGATTTGGGCAAAATATTTAAAGATGAAAATGAAAAATAATGGCTAAATAATGAAGTTGGCCGGCCAACGAAAAAAAAAACAAAATAGACGGCAATCCAAGAAGCTTAGAATTGTATAAAGTTCTTGCGGCAATCCGATCTTTATTTTTATTTTCGAGTTGTAGAGTAGTGATCATACTTCCTTGTATTATTTCTTTAGCCAATTCCTGTTTTTATTTTTACTTTCCTTGTATTCGTAATGAAAAGCACAGTGTTTACCTCGGGTAAAAGACTTATTTTGTCCCTCGAACTATTAGCGCCCTCGCTACGCTCGGACGCCAAACCCCGTCTCGGGACTAAATAAGTCACTTTCACCACTCGTGTAACAATATACTATTATGACTAGTACAGAATAAGTCTATGATTACCACTGTTGCCTATGGTATACACTAAGAAGACTACGAAATAAAATGTCCCATTCATTGCACAGCCCAGGTGCTTTTCAGAATAGGACAGAGTTATAATGTAGAATGCAACAGGCAACAGGCCGTTTGCTATCCGTCTTATTTTTTCATGTAGCTCTTTTTCCCTCTGCAAGGTGACGGCGCTGTGATATTATTGTAATTTATCAATATTTCGATTTTTATTTCATGATGTAATAAAAATATTTACCTACTTATATTATGTGATGAGTTATGATAATTTAATTTTAAATCCCACAATCGAATAAAAATGGCACAATTTTTATTCAGATCAACCTGTGTCTGACATAATGTTTGTCTTTGTCGGACATCGGACAATGAACGGTGCATTGTGTGTGTGTTGAAGAATCCGTGTAGCGATCATCAAACGAACGAAACCAAGCGACATTTTGATTATTCCATTGTATTGCCATGTCAGTAATTATTGTTTGTTTTATATAATATATCGCAGGCTGCGTCGCGGTGATGCGCCGTTCGATAATCGATATGATCGCAGAATAGTTCATACCTACCTATTGTGTATACGTAGGCAAATAGTCGCCTTTGATTTTCAGTCAGCTATGGTTCTCGGTGGGGACGCGTAGTGGTCTGAAAGTGTTACAGGTAAAATAGTCGCGTTGGGTTATTCGTCGAGGTGTTTGTGGCGTTCGGATCGCGCCATGGCGGTCCCGGAGCAGTTTTCGCTTCGATGGAACGATTTCCATTCGAATCTGTCGCAGTCGTTTCATGCGTTGTTGGAGTGTGAAGACCTGGTGGACGTGACCCTGGCCGCGGGCGGGCAGTACGTGCACGCCCACAAGCTGATCCTCTCCGTATGCAGCCCCTACTTCAAAGAACTCTTCAAGGTATGAATCATGATAATGCATTCATTGTTATGAAAAATGTCATATAGAATAGTATGTAGGCATTTGATATAGACGCCCTGAAATCGTTGTCTATGTAGTGACTTGATGCTGAGGACAATAGATTTTCAGACAACCATTGTTCTACTTGTAATAGCTATCTGTGCTATCTCTAACATGTTTAGTTGCAAAATACATTTATGTTCTTTTCAAATAGCATTTTCTCATTTATATGAGGGTAAGAACACATTCACTTATAGGCTGAAAACTGTTAATAATGTAGTTTTCAGGATTGTAAGCCAGTTATTCTGACCTTTGAACTGATGATTACTATTGAACCAGTACCAATTGTTTATTGAACAAACATAGTGTTATGTAGGTATCAGAGATAAAATACTTGTATTATAACATCAAGTGGGTACCCTTAGTGATCACACCTTGGATATCTATTATTGAAATAAAATCGAAAGCTTGAGTCATGTTCCATACTTATGAGTTTTTCCTTTCGTATAGCTTTCATTATAATGTTATGATGTTCTATTTTAAGGTTCTAATTTTGGCCTTACCTACTTGGCCCTTCAGTCCAATACCATTGCAAAACAAACTGTAAAATGGCCTTATAAAGAAGCTATAACTACCATACCAACAGTTAGTTTCTTGTATACCCCATTATCTAATTATAATTACACAAGCAGTTTATGCAGTCATTTTCATAATGGTTTTGAAAATTATTTCTGAAATTAATGGGCTTCATTTGATTCACATTATGAAATAATTACAAGAATCCATCATTTTAATGATGTTCAAATAAATTCAATACTAATCATGGTCCCGTCAGGCCTGTATTTATATTTCAATCTCAATGCTGAGAGCTATGGAAATGTCTTTCTAATATTATTCTAAGAGGTTACTTCTAAGGTTGCTTTTAAAGTTGGATTGAATATTATTACTGGACACTCAACCACAATTGCATGTGTAGCTTGCGCATTACACTTACAAATAGTCTTTTTAAAACTTTTTCTTTGTTTCTACAATGGAATACAACCTCAACTTAGAGGATCCGGCTAGAAATTGAGAAGGCTAAACTTTTTTATGCCATTATTATTGTTTTTTAATATCACCCATTGTTTATATCTTATATATAAAATTCTCGTGTCACAATGTTAGTTACCGTACTCCTCCGAAACGGCTTGACCGAATTTTATGAAATTTTATATGCATATTCAGTAGGTCTGAGAATCGGCTACTATCTTTTTTCATACCCCTAAAAGACAGGACAACGTCTGTCGGGTCAGCTAGTTTAATATAAAGAGTAGGGTACTTTGGGTTAACCGCACCACCCCTGCCCCCCAACCCTTTTGTTATGTCCATGAAGCCATTCTCTACTCTTTCACCACTTACGGCAAACATCTGAAATGTTATTGGCATGATTAAATCAGATCATATAAAACATTATCTTTTTATCTCATTAATTTATTTTGCATAGTTTACCATCTAATCTATGTTTATTTTATGTTGATCAATCCATCGGTATTTCATCTAATTTTAAACCAGTACAATATTACATATTAAAAGTTTATTCAAGTTCAGTCTCCGAGTTGAGATTGAGTTATTGTTACCATTTTAAGTTACACTTTGCTGTTTCAGACGTAATGTTATTATTTTGCATTTTATTTGATTTAGTATAAATTCTTTGTAGAAGTAGCTTTAAAATTTGAGTTTCGTATAAGTATTTGGCGGTAACAGCTTCAATCAGCACCCAATCCTCCCTCCAGATGAATCCTTGCGAGCACCCCATCGTGATCCTAAAGGACGTGGCGCACCAGGAGCTGCGGCAGCTGCTGCAGTTCATGTACCGCGGGGAGGTGCACGTGCGCAGGCAGGAGCTCTCCGGCTTCCTGCACACAGCCGAACTCCTGCAGGTCAAAGGGTTGACCGGCGGGCGAGAGGTATGAACTTCATATACTACCACCCTGTACACTGGGCATATCATAAAGATGTATAGTCAACTAGCTGTGCCCCGCGACTCCGTCCGCGTTCGGTTGAAATTTTTCCTGAATTTTGTTTGCTATAAACCTCACGGAGCCCGAGACCTTTCCAACGAATGCAAAACCGTGGAAATCGGTTCGTGCGTTCTGGATTTATAGCGTCAGGAAGGAAAACCCGACTTATTTTTATATAGTAGATATAGCAATGACGTTTTATAATAATATACAGACACAGGTAAAACTCTTTAACCATATAGCTCTCAGTTTAGTCAAAGTGTAGGTGAACATCGCAAGCAAATGCCCATGTCGAAGCGAGGAGGCTTTGCGAGGTAGATGTGACAATGAATTGAAACTCAATGCCTTAAAATCCTTTCAACCCACAGAGGAGCGAGTCACCTAGTCCGCCACAGGAAGAACCGCCGAAATCCCTCCCCCCGCCTCCAGAGCCAGTACCTGAACACTCCTCGGACTGGGGCTCCGGCGTCGAGGACACCACATCGTCCGTGGAGATTGCTTCGGATCAAGCTGATTCGGTCACCATTAAGGAGGAGGCCACCAGGAGCCCTCTGAAAAGGTAATGTGGCAGCCTAATGTTATCATACTAATATTATAAAGAGGAAAACTTTGTTTGTTTGATTGTAATGAATAGGCTCCGAAGCTACTGAACCCATTTGAAAAATTCTTTCACTGTTGGGAAGCTACACTATCCCCGGGTAACATAGGCTTTAATATATTAAAAAAAAATTAGGGATCCTTACTAAAACTCGAATAATGTAACCGCAATGTAACCGTGCGAAGCCGGGGCGGGCCGCTAGTATCTTATAAACAAATAAATAAATATAAATATCGCCAGACTGATACACCAACTGCATGGTCCCAAACTAAGCAAAGCTTGTACTATGGGTACCGTACAATTGACTGGGGGCGATCCCAGTGACACCGAGACCTGGGCAAATTACGAAAAGGCCATTTACGAAATTTGCCCCGGCGGGAATCGAACCCGCAAATACCGTGCGCAGTGAGCCGAGCGGCCTACGCTGGAACCACTGCGCCAAGCGGTCGTCAAGCCAAAAACGGTCGTCAACTTAGTATACTAAATTACTAACTAAGTTGAAGCTACATTTGTTTCTCAAAGAAATAACAATGATTAAATTGTAATAACCGCAGCGGTAATTTCTTTATACCATAGAACCTGGTGCGTGCCCCTATTAGAGAAGCCTATTATTAAGTTGAAATTAACAAATTTTATTCAATCAATCTTGAAAGTATATTTGAAGTCAGCTTATTATAAAATACGAGTTTCTCCCGCGACTTCGTCTGCGTGGACCTAAGAAAGTATCCTATGTGTTAAACCAGGTTATAAACTATCGTGTGGCAAATTTAGTCCAAATCCGTACAGCCCTTTTTGCGTGATTGAGTAACAAACATCCAAACATAAAAACTTTATATATTGACTAAACTAAAACTTTATAAACGTGACTTGTTTTGCAAACCATATACTGGATTAAATAAAAAAATACTTCAATGCAGATTATGATGAATTTTTGAATTTAACCTAAATATATTATTTGTGTACTATTTATAGTTAATTATCAGCAACGCCAGCTTTTCCTTTGACTCAGGGCTTGTCTAAGCTGTTCCGCTTATTTCTGTCGTGGGGTAATATTGTCCATAGTGGTCCGCCGGCGGCCTGCGTTAGATCTCCTCGCCACCGTCGAGAACCCCCTATTTCTATACCTGTTTCATCGCTGCTGCAGTATCAGTATGTTACCTTAATCGATCATCTATGAATGTTGTGCCATGTAGTACGCCCCATCCACTTCCATTTTATTTGCTTTATTGTATGTTATTATAGCTGTTATGCTTTTTAGATGACTTTTGTTCTTCCGACTCGTGCACAGTAGGTATTAAACTATTTAAAAACTAAATATTTTTTAAAAATGTAACCATTTCCGTATTAATAAGAATTGATGTTATACTACAATAAAAAAAATTTTTTTTCGCGTGGTCCCTACACTTGGCACGTCTTCGGAAACCTGAGCTGCCCCGGCATTACATAGTTACTAATGTTATTTTAGACAACAGCTCAAAAACAATACAAATTATTCAAGAAAACAAAATAGCAATAATAGAATAAAGCGAATAATGTAATTAAGCGAAGCGTAATGTCTTAAATAATATTTCGGCGTCCTCGGAGTTTAGGCTAAGCCTTAGTTAGAGAGCCATCGATTATCCCTCCATTTATGTCTTAGTTTTTGTAGGCTTTGTTGTATTTTATTTGCGTTTTGACTTCGCTTTTCGAATTTAGCCAGTTGCCAGTAAAATGTTAAATTATCAGGTTTCGTTCGCTAATATACCCACAAACCCATAAAGTGGCGGAATTTACTGAAAAATTATCAGACTTTTTGGTGTAATTAGGTATAGTCATGTTTTACCACTTTAGTTCCAATATCTACACTTACCGATATTTATGAACATAGAACGGTTAATTACACATTATAATTCAAAGAGACATTTTGGAAATTAACGCAACTGCAACGCTTTTTCTCTTTCCGTGAAAATGTCCTTTTTGTTCGTCTTTGTGGTGTTGTATTGAACAGTACTATAGAAGATGCGCGGTCCATACTCGCGTGTAATACGCGCCCTCTTTGCCAAGATAAAAACAAACTTAATGCTTTCTAGACTGGGCACAATTGTTGTTGTTTGTTTGTGGTAAAAATGAACGCTGTTTTATAGAAATAAATACCAATTTGCTTTTGTTGTCGCGTATAATACTAAAGCAGGGTCGCTGAGTACGAAGAATTTCGTACAATGACCTGTTATTACCTGTCTCTGTCACTCCCGCGTAAATCTAATACGTCCCGCTCACATAGTTGTCGTGAATTGCGTGTGTAACTGCTTTAGCCAGTCATTCAGCACTCTTGCGTATGATTTTGAAATTGTGTCCAGTACATAAGGAAATAAAGTTTGTTTTCACTTTGGCAAAGCAGCCACCGCGTATTGAAAACGAGTATGTAACGCGCCAGTCCGTGAAGCCTAGATCGTCTTCAAAGTGCAAACCTCAGATGGTGGAAACTTAACCATACGATATAGTTATTGACACGATACCAACGTCATTGGACAGGTTACTGAAGAACACACCGAACAAGACGAGCCAAAACATGAAGAAGAAGTCGCGACCCATCAAGGACAGCCCCACGCACCCGGAAAATACAGAATATGCTTACGACGGGTAAGTTATAATTTTAATTTACTGCTTATTACTATGTTCAAAATATTTGTTTTTCGTCCATAGTATATATGTAATACCTCGTCTTATATATATGTCTATTAAGGGTTTGTGTCAGCAAGAAAATAAATAAAGTCTTATCGCTGTTAACTCGACGATGTTCTTTGCGGTTTAATATTTCGTACCGTTGAGTGATTTGCGAAGTTGTTATTCATGTAAGCCCCAAGTTAACAATGCGAAAATATGCGCTCTGCAATGATAAACATATGGTCTTCACTTGAGATAGGAATATAAATAAACTCAAACACGATTGTACTCTCTCGGCGCGACTATCACACCGCGCACACACCTCGTCCAGTCGAGAGGGATTCACGATATAGTCCGTCACATGTGGGGATTTCATAGCGAATAGAAAACCCCCATGACAAGACTGGTCGTATAATGGATGAATGAACATTATATGGTAGGTATTATATTCAATCTGTTCGTGACACGTGACCAAGATTGACTTTATTGAATGACATTTGGTGATATTTCTGCTGATTGTACATAGCATGTAGGGCTATAGTTTATATTAGGTATACTACTAAATATCGTTTGTTAGTATACTCAATAGCAGTGTTCCTATAAAACAACAAACTAGAAGAAATATATACCTAACGTTATACTTATGTCACATATTTAATAAAGTTGGACAGAAAGACTGCATAGGTACTTACTGTTAATAGTGACACAGATCACAGTTTGGTTAATAAATAATAGTTGAAACTGAAATAGGTAATCCCTTGCTGTTATAATAGTGTTAGGCTAGTTTAAGTCACGCTAACATACTTATTATAATAAAATGGTCGGATTGGCAGCGCGGACAATCTGCTTTAGGACGATTGTCCACGGAAGCGTAGCTTCATAGATGCGTGTTTGACGTTATAAGCTTGTTGTTCGCTTGCTTGCTGCTTTCATACCACGTTACGAACATCCTTCGTAGGAGCGGCGCGGCGGCGCAGACGCGAGCGCGGTCGTGCCGCTCCGTCGACAGTTTGAAGCTATGTTTCTGTGGACAGCAGGCCTTATTGACAAGCCATTTTATACAGCTCATCCGTTTGACACGAGCGACCCGCGACCGACCGCGTGACTGTACAACCTGTCGTACTGACACAGCTATGAAAATACTGTTTTAGATTTTGTTCACCAGGTCGTCTTTTGCTTTATTATTTGTCTATGAATATGAAAACCATTCTGACAAAAGTGCGAGAGGAATGAGTAGGTAGGTGAAGGAAATGTATATTATTTTCAGCTTCATCCAAGGCCCCAAGTAGACACGTATCATTTTTATCTGGGTGGTTCTCTAATCGCCACGATATACCATTTTAATTTAGCTCACGCCCTTGAACGTTCCACACCAATTTTTATTTATTATTAGCGTTTCATTTGAGCACTGCTTGTTTTGTTAATTTTCTTTTTTGTTTTCTTTGCGTCGTTTCCAGCGAACCACTCATCGATTTCGACAACGACCTATTTCACAGCGTTCTTGTACTGCCCGAGTCGGCTAAAGAGTCCGGTAATTCATATTTATATTAACATCGGCGTTTGAGAGGTCCGTGGCATACCAGCGGCTGCACTGAGCCTCTTGCATTATTAATTTGTGAAAAATAATAAGTCGAAAATTGAATATATCGTCTTAAATATCTTCCAACAGACAGCTGCGTCGTAGTAATTTTCCGAGGTCTGGTCCGTGGATTATAGTAAGTTAATCCAATAAATACAGCGACCTTTGACAGCATTGGCAGTGAATCTCCAGTAAACAAATGCAATATTTAATTACTGTCCCCATACCAATAGTGAAGTATTGCATTGTTTTCTTAAAACTTGTCTGTTGGTGTTGCCGTGTATTTATGTAACTCGATAGACGTGCAATGAGTCACAAGTGGATGCAAGGTAGATGTATCATAATATATAATCGCGGACGTGCATAAATTTATTCAATCAACAGTCTCAGGTTTGTTAACCAAAGTATATTTTTTTATTATGTCTACGAAAGTTGTCAAACCGGACCTCTCAATCGCCGATAGTATCTTTGCATGAGCTAAACATATGCATAATTTGCAATAATCTAATACAGGATTACTGGTAACTCGTCGTATTCCTTTTAAAGTCGTACTGAAGAGCTAATTAATACACAACAAATCGGATCTCTCATTTTGTTCTTAAAAAATAGTAGTTAGGTATCGTGAAATTCAATAAAATGTGATTTGTGAAAATTTTATGGGATGATGTTAAATTGTATATGGACCCTGTCCCCACACTCTAACCTTGGAATACATCAAATAACCAGAAACCCTGTATAACGATAAAACATTAAACACTTAGACTTGATCGTAACTCAGCCTCTGCTTATGTTTAGAATTATGAGCATGTTCATGAGATTTATAAATGCTTCAGATGTTCTTTTTTATAAAAGAAACATTAATTTTGTGTCAATCATGTAGGGTATTTGACATAAGGAACTCAATCTTTTTTTTAAGAAAATACCATAAATATATATTTTCTGTGTGTGTGTTGTTATAAGGCAGTGTACACAAGTGGATGTGGTATACTACCTACCAATCAAGTTTTATTATTCTTATTTTAACATTGCCTTTAACAAAAAAGTTTATTTGCAATGCGAGGAGAGGCGCCTTATTGTTAGCCTCTCCAACTAAGCTGCTCGTGGTAGGAGCGGTACACGTCAATAGTCGGTTATGAGAGTGCCGCCTACACACTAGCCATTAGCTAAACTAATGACGCTTCAAAACCATTATAATTTTAATTCTAACATCCACATTAAGTCAGTTAATATATACATATATATATCATCCTCAATTATAAAGTCAAGTACCCTCCACCAATAGGGCTTCCGAATTTCCTGTTGAGACCCTCCCCCACACAATCAGGTTGGAACTGTAAAACGGGCGGCGTCAAGTGCCCCTCGTGCCACCGGTTCTTCGCGAACCGGTACAACCTGAAGGTTCACATCCGCGACAAGCACGACACGCGCGAGGGCACGCTCCAGTGCGACATCTGCCAGAAGCGCATGCGCAACCCGTCGTGCCTGCGCGTGCACATGTACCACCACCGCAAGCAGGCCGCCTACCTCGCCCAGCTGAGCACGCAAGGGGAACAGATGAAACATGTGTGAGTATCCGTTGGCAAGATCAGGTTTTGGAGGTTGCGGCCGTCGTGGAGAGTGTTGTTCGTTACACTAGTGAAGTATTACCATCAGTCCTACAGGGACTCGAGAAACTGAATGACGCTGATACTGTCTTCAGCTTTGCCAGTTCGATTTTCACTCCCATAGAGGTTCAATTCTCTTTTTGTATTGGATTCGATTGCCATGCACCCGCAGAAAGCAAAATAGTGAAACTATTTGGTGACCGTAATTTAAGATGATTTTGTCCGAATGTTCGGGGCCCGTATAGGCTGTCAAAGATATAACAATGACCGGGAGGTGCCATGCTACTCACTGCACCGGGAGGTAGTGGGTTTGATTCCTGTCAGTAAAAAAATCTATAACGGCTTCTACATTTATCCGGGGCCGCCCTAGTCCATTAAACGGTACCAAAGTCAAAATATTTATATGCTCCCACTTTGAAGAGAGCTGGCAAAAACTGAATACTCTTTATAATAAAAAAGGGGTGTGTTAGTCTGGTGATATGTGTGAAGGGGTGGTTGTGATCGTGACGCGTGAAGTGACTCAATGGAACCACATTGGCATTCCAGCGTGCAGAACATGGTCGGAGGCAAGTGGCGGTCCGACGCGGCCGGGGACTACAAAGACATTGATAAGTAAGTGACACACCGGGGCCGATTCTGTTGGTACACCAACTAAAATTGACTAAACATTTTTTTTTATATGTCTAATAAAATAATTTTATACTATATTTCAACGTTTATGAAATACTACTAATTTATCGACAGATTTTTCCGTATTCGGGTTATATTTTTTTTTAATTATTTTACTTTGTTTTAAATATAAGTTATTACTAATAGTCCAACTAAGCTAACGACAATAGATTTATGATGATCATTGCCATATTTGTCATGGTTGTGACATGTAAGCAAGATATATATACATTTAGATGTGTCATATCTTGTTTAGTTGTGATTCGACAACAGAATTGGATTCAATCAACAATTAATTAGCATGTGCATGATGCGATTTTATATGAAGCTGTGTGTAATTTTAGCAATTTGTATTTAGTGGCTGGCGGTTTAGAGTCTATAGTTGCATAGTTGATGTTGGTATAGAACGACAGTCGTTTATGAAATTTTTGTAGTTCTATAATGAGTTTTACGCGTGTTTATGTTCGTAAAATATTCGTTTGATAAACTATACAGGTGTACAACGACCAGTATTTAAATAGGTATCAGAAAACCTGGCGTGGCGATTAGGGCATAAATTATAGGGTATATTAAGTTTTAATATGCTTGAAAATTAATTCTTAGCTTATACTAGATAAACAAACCAAGAAACTTATAGGCCGGCGGTTAGTTAGTGGTAAATTTTTTGTTCATTGACGCATACGCACTAACGCAGACTGGTAGCCAATCTGCGTGTACGTCAATGGACTTGTACGAATTCAAATCGATCGAGTGATGGAATGTCACCATACACTCAACAGTAAAACTGCACGTTTCCGCAAGGGGCGCTGCTGTGGAATGGCTGAAGAGATTCACTAGATCGGTATTTGATGCTGTCATAACTTGTACTAAACCCTCTCTGATGAGACAGAGCTATGAGGGGAAATAAAACGCTTTGTTTCTTTGGGAAGTTTTATCTTCACCTATAGAGCTAAGTCTCTTATGTCTGAGATTTAAGTATAATATTTTAACGTAGCATTACGTTAACGTAAGCGTGTTAACGTTAACGTCCCGTACACATGAAATCTATCTATAAATATAAAAATGAATCTCTATTTCCTTGGTCATCGCATCACGCGTGAACGGATGGAACGATTTCGCTAAATCTTTTTTGTTGTATTTATTATTGTCAGGAGAAGGTTCTTATGAAAGAAAAAAATAAGAAAGTTGAGCGGAACAATTCGAATTCAATATTCAAAGTTAAGACAGGACAACGCCTGTCGGGTCAGCTAGTATATTATAAAATGAGAGTGACAGTGACTTAAAGATTTCTGGGTGCTTTACTATTCGTGGGTGGGCAAAGTACGCCTCATGAGGATGATAATAATTTAGCTACGGTGAATAGAATATGCACATCGCAATGCCCATATATGCGGGGGTACCGAACGACTCAACGAACGCGTTCTCGCGTGAAATTTACGCAAGAACTGAAATCACAAAACGACATTTTAAACCCGCATTGGGACCGCGTTTGGGTAATGAACGGTTGTCCTGAATACTTAGTTATTACACTCAGCGGGCTGTTACAAGTGATGCTAGCGAACACTGGCAAATACTTCGCTTGGCGTCGCATTTCGCACCTTCATGCTTTGCGAATTTACGAAATAACTGAACTGTAGCGAATTTACATAATAGCGAGTGCTTCAAAATTGTTCATAAGTTAGATAAGGACTATTTCCGTATGGTGTTAGTTGAGAAGACCTCACTTCCAGTATGTGTGCCACTTCTGTGCCATAAAAGGCATCACGCATCATGTTCAACTGCTTGTGAGCGTCGATGGATCCAGTTTTTAACTGTGTCTAATACATTAGATGAAAATCTTTGGGTTGCCATAGTCTCGCGACCTGATTGATAACGTATTACACGCTGACGCTACGCTTGGCTCTATGGTATGGGCAGAGATAGAACTTAAACTTTACTGAATCCAATGGATAAATGCTCTTGCTTGTAAAATAGCCAAAGCTGAAAATTATTGGGTTTTGTATTGATAATGCTGTGCGATTTTTTTTATATTATTAAAAAACCTGATTAAACCAAAAAGGTTATAAGTTTCACTTGTCTGTGGCAGCGTAGCTCCCAAACGAATAGCCTGATTGCAACGCAGTTTTAGTTTGGTAGCTCAAATCATTGAATTGGTCATTATGTTAAATGAACTACAGGTGTTATCATAATTCACGTATTTAGGGATATCAATTTGTAAAACGTAAATAAATTCGCTGTGCGTCTATACATACAGGCAAGAGAATACTACCGTTGAATATAACTGGTTAGGTTAACTGGTTAACTGTCTAAGCGTAAACATATGAGAAACTTAACACAGCTACACTTTTAATATGTATCATTATAAATAGTGTATACGCCAAATCTTACTGTGTAATTCGTTATATATTTAGTAAGCTCACTGAAGGTGCCTTTTGTTAAATTCCAGTTTCCAACAAGGCCAGGCGTCTGAATCTAACAAAGCTTACGTCGCCCAGACGGCTGGCCAGGGCGAGCAGATGCGGCAGACGTACGTATATCATACTACTTCACCCGTGTTTGCTCTGGCGAAGCAAAAAAATGAATTGATTGATGATTAAAAATATACTTTTTGGGGTTCCGTAGTCCCTACGAGGAACCCTTATAAGATCATTCAGTCCGTCCGTCCCTAAGTTCCAATATGTCAGAGTACTGTGACAACCAGGTTTCAATAATAAAATCTTATTGCTTGGTATTACTATATTTATTATAATAATATTTAAAAATACAAATGTTTGTACATCGGTATCCCGGTTGTCACTGCCAGCGCACCATAATTATTGTTATTTCAAAACCTTTCTCTTTTCTTAAATTTATTCTTTACTAGCTGTGCCCCGCGACTTCATCCGCGTAGTATTGGATTATTGGGTTAAAAAGTATCCTATATGTTAATCCCGGTTATAATCTATCTGTGTTCCAAATTTCATCCATATCCGTTCAGTAGTTTTTGCGTGAAGGAGTAACAAACATACATACATACATACATACATACATCCACACTCACAAACTTTTGCATTTATAATATTAGTAGGATCATCAGCCAGGAACGTTTATCGCTAGTGGCCAGTGCGCCGACATCGACCTTATAGTACTATAACTTGTACAGTTTTTATGTGAAGTTGACAAAATTTGCTAGTGATTATTAATTACCGTTATTAAAATGTTGTCTATCTACTCACCGGCTTGAAGTCGTTAATAGATTAGTACTAATAGGGCCTAGTTTATATGTTCCGGGTTTGATCTACAGTTATGTTAAATGGTTTTTTTAGTGATTTTAATAGTGAAAAGGGAAGTTAATAAATACTGAACGATGTGGTGCAAACTGTATATTTTAATAGATGTTTTTAATATTTCCAGCGTTCAAAACGTAACGCGTGGTAAATGGCGTTCTGATTCGTCTTCGGGTGGGGCTGAATACAAGGATGTTGACAAGTGAGTTATAATAGCGTTTTAAGATATTTTGGTGAAGAGAGATTTTGATTACTGTTTAGTTCAGTGTATGAGCGTTGTTTAGGTTAGGATTATACATTTGGTGTGTTGGTTTTATGATATTTATTTCTTTAAAGTAGTTGCGTAAGACTTAGACTGAGTTGGCTGTGGCTGCTGCTATATTTAAAGTGCGCCAGAATCGTCGCCGCCTGAAAGGATACCGTGCGGTATCCTCGTGCGACCCGGATGGCCATCCTCCGCTGCAGGCTATAGATCTTGGTCCTGCAGCGTCGGATTCGTAACCGCGGAGCCCACACCGGGGCTCCGTAGACCACCACGGATCGCCCGACCCCCGCGTAGAGGCGGCGAACTTCCTCGATCGGTCCCCCGAGGTTGGGCAGCAGTCTGTGCAGAGCACCCCCTACCCTCTCGACCCGGGGGACTAGGCGCTCGAAGTGCTCCTCGAAGCCCCGGCGACTGTCCAGGGTGAGGCCTAGGTACTTCATGTACCGCCCCACCCGGACCGGCGAGTCACCGACGCGAACCCACGAGTCGGGCGGTTCCCTGCTCCCGGGCATCCGTGGAACCATAGCCATTGCGATTTCTATTAATATTTATAAAATAATCAATACCAATATTTTTAACCTACTAGTTTCACAATGTCATTCTATTTCATTTTTGTTTTAGTCTACCCAAAATTTAAATAAAAACAAATAAAAACCATAGACCAACACGAAACCAGGCATTACTCGCACCTTGATAAACCTAACTAAATATTAGACAGAAAAGAAAACAATAAAAATAATTAAGTTTCAAACTCACTCACTTATACGAATATTCGCTATACTCAAACTTCAAACTCAAAATTGTTTCTATTCATTTAAGCCAACAAAGCATATATGAATAGTCTAAATCTACCACCAATTCGACATACTGCTTCCACTGAAAATATCCGGCAAAAAACTCAATGGTTACTCTTTTCGAAATAATATAAATTCTCAAGAACAGCTACAAATTGAGAGCAAGCAACACCAATGTCACTAAATAAGTAAATAGTACTCAAATCTCACGCAAATCTAGATATCTAAGTTAAGAAAACTACTTTAGAAAACTGTGCATACCTACTCACAATTTACATAAATTTTAATGCTTACCCCCTAGTTCGCACCAAAAAACATGTCGCGAAATATGTTATGCAATTTGCTGTAGGAACAAATGTCACAACATGTTTTGTTAGCGTTTGCGTTCGCACTGCCGAAAACTGGATAAACTTCAGAATTAATTTCGAGATTTGTTGTAGCCTGCGTTCACACTGAACTGAAACATCATACATTAACATGTTTGTCAGTAGATTTGTTACTGCTCGCGTTCGCACTGTCGTGCGACATGTTTCAAGATTTGTTGAAATACGTAATTTTCTGCCATTTTATTGTTATCCAAAAATGTTCGTAAACAACCATAAATTGTGATTGGCGCAAGATGATTATTATAATCACGTTAATTATTATAATTCTTAGATTGGCGACTGGTCACTATTTTTATACTTACCTTCGGAAAAGAAAAAGGACTTGTTTCGTTAGCTAAAATATTAGTTTAAGGTATGTATTGTTACTTATTCTAAATTTTGCTATACTAGGCACAAAATACTAGTTGTAAAACAATAAATCTTCATCGCTTGAATCCATGTGGGTCTGAAAATTATACAAGTTAGTAAGAACTGCCTGAGGATCCACAGTTGTACAATGTTTGTTTCGTGACCCGCAGTAATTAAGTATTAATAAATAATCCATACTGATACACTGAGCAAGGCAAAAGATGCTCTACGTATCTCTTTCCCTCTAATGCAAAGTCCGCAGTTTGCAAAATGTTTTAAGCGTTTCGAATTTGACCACAAAAACTCAGTTAAAGACTTTTTGCAATAACTATTTCAAACAAATACCTCTTTAGAACTTTTCGCTACACTCCTTCATCTATGATTTCAACAACAATGTATCACAACTTGTATTACGAACATGGTGTGATACTTATCTCATGCAACGAGTTGTCGAACAGATTTCAATGCAACATGTTCTTAGACAGTGCGAACGCAATTCGATAAGTGTCAAAAATAACCGAAAATAAACATGTTTTGAGTGAATGTTTCGTCAGTGCGAACTCACGGTTACAAGCAAATAATAATAAAACAGAGGCAAATAAGAAAATAATGGCTTTGATGTAAGGCCTTCGAAGCTAAATGAATGAGTATAGTTTAAGAACTTGTTAAGAGGAAAGTGGATGGACCATTCCCCATAAGCAGCGCCCGCGCACGGGCATGACTTGAAAAGCGGCATCACTCTCTACAGCCAGAATAGAGAGAAGAAGGTGACTCGCTCCAGGAAACCACGGCAAATGAGAAAATTTAAACTATGGCAGCTAATATACAAGTTGTAGTCAATCCTACTAATATTATAAATGCGAAAGTTTGAGAGTGTGGATGTATGTATGTTTGTTACTCCTTCACGCAAAAACTACTGAACGGATTTGAATGAAATTTGGAACACAGATAGTTTATAAC
Organism: Notodonta dromedarius; assembly: GCA_905147325.1. NCBI lineage: Eukaryota > Metazoa > Arthropoda > Insecta > Lepidoptera > Notodontidae > Notodonta > Notodonta dromedarius. The sequence goes on from LR990160.1 coordinate 13,656,505, forward strand.
CGGGATTAACATATAGGATACTTTTTATCCCGATAATCCCGAAATTTTTGCTAAGTTAAAATACTACGCGGATGAAGTCGCGGGGCACAGCTAGTTAATTATAATATAGCTCTACCGCCGTATTACACAATAACCGTGTAACAACCATAACACATATTTAAATTTCTCCAAAAATTATAGAACACGTATTATTAAAAAACACAATAAAATACCTAGTTCAACCAACAAATTAATGGACAATAACAAAACCTTGAAACTAAAATATCACAATTCTGAATAGATTTCACAAACCAAAGGTAAAAATTACATAAACAGTATTCTCACCACCACCACACTCTATTCCAGCTACCCATCAACTGCAGACTTCAACAGGTCACAGAACTCCGACGGAACTGGCCATTCAGCAGTCCCAGAACCAGGACCCAACTGCTCCACATCAGAATCCGTGCTCCCCAAGTCCGAAGCGGATGTCGAAACCGCATGATATGAAACCAAGGTCAAACCCCAAAAGAAACGGACCCCAAAATCAGACCTCGAGGACCCCCTAAAACTCTTCAAATTCTTCACTGAACAATGCCAATGGACAGATTTGTACCTCTTCGAGCAGAAGGGTAACGGCAAGAAAGAAAAGTTAAACAAACGTAATCAGTAATGTCTAAGAAAAGACATTTTTTGCAGTTGTATCTGTTTACATGTAAAATTAATTACATCTTTGCCATCCGCTTAAAAATATTCCCATGTAACACTGAAATTTCTATAAAGTATTCAGTAATTACTTTACATGTAAATAAACATGACTGCTTTCTCAATGTTAACACAATTCAGATATTAAGCTGGCGATCACCAAATAAGTATTTCATTAAATGTCTTTTATCTCAATATGTATAAGGTTTAAAATTAGCAAGTAATATTTTGTAGCAAACAAATTGTTATCATTATCAACAATAATCTTTCAAAACTACAAAATATTGCGCTGCTTTCCAACCTATACGAATCTGTGCTAGATTCGCATCTATATAATAAGTATTATTCTGTACTAATTAACGTATCATTATCTTCGGTGTCCATATTAATCAATACATAATCGGTATAAATAGTAAGTGTATGTAATACATAATATTAGTATCTAGCTCGATGCATTGGGACCACGCTGAGCGACTAACAATGTAACAAGCCAAGAGGTCAAGTAATTACTGAAAACATACAACTGCATCTAAAAGTCCTGCAGTCAGTATGACTATTCCAGTTGTTCCAATCGATTGCGTGCTGCGTATGCAGTTTAAACGGCAATTACCTATTGTAAGCTTCAATATGTTGTCACATTCCAATAGCCACGGGCCACTGCTCGAGATGAAGACTTCAAGGTTTGCTCTGTTAGTTTTTGTTGCAATATTTTAAATTAGCTACAACATCGAATGGACGCCAGAGTATGTCTATACATTAATTATTATATTGTATCTCATACATTCCAGTACACAAATTCCAAAGACTGAAAGTAAATATGTATAATAATCTTTTTTTTTTAGTATTTTGAAAAGCGCAGGGTGCTCTGCTCGTTCCCTTCAATCGGAATACGTCTCTGTATACATAGATATAAAGACTGAAATTGTTGCCATTTAATTCTTGTGTTCATAGATATTTCCAATAATATTTTTAAAGCAATCTATCCGAATTACAAAGACAATAAAATATTTCGAATTATTGGAAATTACAGGTAAAGGAGTAATAACACATCATGAATAAGGAGTAAAGTCTCTTTGTGAATAGAGCACAATCCAATAAATAAATGCTTTCCTTGAATTTAGTTGCGTGTCGCTCTATACACGCGCCAAGAGCGTATTATTTATTTAAATATAAGGATACAATCGTTTGGGAGCATAAAATAGCTTTATCGGCTAATATATTGGAACGCAAAAGCCTAATAAGGGTCTCAAATGTGTACACACAAATAGTTACATAGAATACAAATAGTTTATAATACTATCTATAGGTTGAAGTGAATTTGTTGTTTTGTTGACCGACTGTCCGTAGCTCTTGACCCCACAGTTTATAAACTCACGCCCTGCGCTTTTGTTATCAATTATATTTTACAATAGTTCATAGTCTGTCACCCATTTTATTTACACTTAATGTGCATTGAAATGGCGCAGTCTTATATTTTTTTTTATTTAAGTAGGTATATACGTTTAGGAAAGTCAAGGTGACGGGAGTAAACAAACTCTTTCATAATAATGAAGGTATGCCAAGTACAAGATAATGTTAGGCAGCTAGATCGCGGCTAGATTGTAATACGTAACGTTGCCATTTCACGACGAGTGTATGTACAAAAAAGATTGAAAGAAAATTAAACTTGTTTATATTTTCTACATAATAATCACCCACGGTGATGTATCGAGCATTCAAAGCATAACCTTACAGTACAAAATACGATATTGTGTATGTTAATCATCTATATATGCTTTACTTAGTTTGTAAGCATATTTTTATTAATTAAGTTTTAGTTACGCCCCCTGTACACGTGAACAATTTATACGGACAACATTAGTTTTTAGTGATGTATACATTTTTTTTTATTAATTTTATTATACAAGGGTTGTTTAGATGTGTTAAGATTATAAAATTTATACCTCAATATATTTGAAACGACTGTTTTGTGTAAGATAACTTTCGTCCATTTTCGGTTCACGGAACAAAATGCCGGGACTAGTCGCGGGTCGGTGCGGTGATAAAAGAAAACATGCATTCCAACCGTAAGGTATTAAATTATGTTGTTGTCTCACGAGGTGGCGCGATGGCGGCCGGAAGGCGCGAGTCGCTCGGTAATCTCTACGGCAAGTTGGCTCGTGTTAATTTTATTTCTGGTCAGGCTCGAAAGCGCGTATAGCTTTAACGTTTTAAATCGTCCCATCGTTGCGAAGTCGAAACGTATTGTAGTCATTAGCTCTCTTATATTAAACGAGGTGGTCCGGCTCGGTGTCGGCCGGACTGGGTTCCGGTGCAGCGGCGCAGGTAACGGAGGGATCGCGACACGCGCCCTACGATAGGATACAGCGCCTCAAATTCGGTATTTTTAAAAATAATAATGTATATTTGTGCACGGCCTCAAGTGTACAGCACGATCCGTATAAGGGTGAGTGCAGACCGGCTGCGGGGCGCAGAAGAGTAAGACATTTGATGTGTTAAACCTGGCGAATAGTGACAATGTTACATTGAACGAATTTAGCTTTCAATATTCCTGTCTGTGCTAGCTTTGCAGCCCGTCTGTGTCGACACTTGATTAAAAAATGATTATTTTAATATTAATACGTCCTTTAATCGGTGTATCTACGAAGGTTTGGGTTTCTAACCATTATTATTAAGGGGTAGTACGACTAACACTATATTATTTAAAAAAAAAAAGATTTTTCTCTCTACTTTTCATAGTTAGATTTAAGCGTGCATAATCTCGATAAAATACGTGTTTTTTTCTATATATATATATATGTGTAAGGTAATAATATTAATAATATTAGTCTTAAGGTCTATAAAAGAGATTATTAAGGATTAATGTCAAGGCCCACAGATAGCCGGATGTACATTTCTAGCATTTAATATTGATATTATGATGTGTTTTTTTACCAAATTTTTTTTATACCAATGCTATTTACATTATTTGTATATTTTTGAGAGTGTAAGATGCAGCTGTTGATATATCGTCTACGCGGTACGCTCACAAACTTGTATTTTTTTATAACAATTTGTTTTAATGTGTTAGGCGAGCGTCTTTTCTTGTACATTAAATAAACACTTTTCTTTCTCTACTCTATGTAGATCCACTCTCACGATTTATCCACAGAAATGTGAATGATTCACAGCAAAATGTCGTATGAAGCGACTACGCCATTAAATATTTCAACCTTATTATTTGAACGCCCGCCGACATCCTCGAAACATTTAATTGTAGAGTCTGCTCAAGTATATAGTACTCAAAGCGAAGCGCTCAGAATTATGTACTCTTATTATATGTAATACTCAGTATATGTTGCCAAATAGTTATGTATTATCTCGTGTTGATACGTTGTTTGAGATGGCCCAGGAATGTTGCCCGCAATGGTTCTGCTTACATCTTATTAGCGGATCTAATAACGTAGCGTTCCGTCAGCGTGAACATGATTCAGCTCCCTTAAATAATATATTTCACAAATAAGAATGACAGTGATAGCGTGCTTTCTCGATAACGATACGATTATGTTTGAGGATTGTGCCAGAAAGGGCAGGTTACGTAGTTAACGAAAAGCGTTGCCATAGCAACAACGTACAGTATTGTTACATTAACATTTGATTGGATAATCTATAATCCAGCGGTTGTATCAAACAACGTACACATTTCGGTCTATATATACTCCAAACTAGATAAGTTCTGATATACTTTCCATACTAGATATTATGTAGAATATAAGATACGTTCAAACATACTAAAGACACACCGGTTGGCTTATCAAACTTAATACTCCATATTAACTAGGTATTTTTAACGAATTTATGTAATATCCATAATTCTATTACATGGATTTCTTTATGTGAGCAGGTACCCACAGGATGTTAAAAAGCTCACTTGCATTTCCATAGAAATATGGTATAGGACAGGGGTCGGCAACCTGCGGTTCGCGAGCCACAATATTATTTATATTATTAAAAAAACTTAAACAATTGTTCTGAATCGATTAACGAGCATTAGGCACCATTTCTATCTCTCAGCCACTTGTACTCGCTTCTCATAGATATTTTTCTTATGAATAAACAGATTACTTTTTTATCAAAAAACTTTATTTATGCATTATTTATTGTTGGCAAAAGAGAATTTTGTGGCTCGTTAAAAACAATGAAATTTTGTAAATTGTAGTTTTTGACTCTTCCGACTCAAAAGGTTGCCGACCCCTGGTATAGTAATGACCGTAGATGTAATTCAAGGTTTATTGCAACGCATCTAATGGTTTATCCGTGATGCATGGGCAGTCGAATAATTATGAATTTATAAAATCATCTTTCAAAAGAATTACTTTTAATTATTGCATTGATTCGTTTGAAAGTGATGTGTAAACCAGCTGTCGTGTTGTGTCTCTAGTGTAATTGATGCTGTCTCCACTAAATGTGAAAAATTGTTTTATATATACACGTACATTCCAAGAACATTCCAATGTTTTACTAGTGTAGTGCTCAAATATTTATTGAAAGTACAGATCTGAAATATCGTTAGTGTGTAAGCAAATGTATCGGGGTTTTATTCGATATTGAATTTCGAGTTTAGGGTTGATTATGTAACTGTGATTGTGACCGAGTTGCTTTACAGTCGCCAATTGGTAGCTTGTCATCTCGAAATTCAAAATGCGACTTAAAACAAGTTGTACGTTCACAACGTTCACATTAAAACGCCATAAAATCTTTTAGGCATACACGTACGTATTAAATATACAACTTTCCGTCTTTTAATAATCGTATTTAAGTATTCTTATGAAAGAAAAAGTAACCAATAGAGTGGTACACTAGTATATAGGTTTATTGTTTATTCTCATGTATATCTTAAGAAATCTCACCTCCACTCGACATTCCAATGAACGAGTTACCTTTTCTGAACTGTTTGTATAATGAAGCGAATATAAAGATAAATTATCTTCAAAATATATATTATTGTACGACAATGAATTGTTCAATGATTGGCCAGTATTGAAGACTAGGGTTTAAAATAATGTCAAATTACTGCAGAGTTAACATGTAAAAGCGATTGCCACTCGAGCGATCCGAATTTTCATATTTGATATTTTGTGGCAACCCAGTTGCAATTGTAATAGTTTTGTTAATTTAAAAAGACGACTGTCGCGTTGTCAATTGTATGAGCAGTGAAATGCATTCGTCCCTTTTGAGATGCAATCTCGTGAAATAAGGCTGCTATATAAAAAAGGAGAGGAATTTTAGATTGCGTATTGCAAAATGTAGTGTAAACTAACAGGTTTGATACAAACCTGCCACGTTAACCCGTGTGTCACTAGGCGACATTATGTTGCGCTATAGTTACGCTACATATCACCCTGTTTGATAGTAACTATTGTAGCCGCATTTATGTAACAAGCCGTTACAAGGTCTGTAAGTGGCGCGGTGTTGCCAGACATCGCGGGAAGTCGCACGCGACGCCGCGCCGGTGCAAGGTCATACTAGTAGTTTGCAATATATCGCAACATTATGTCGCCTACACCAAGTTCTGGCAAAATGTGATATGTGACTGTCTAGCGACAAACGTTGTGGTGCGTAACTGAAAGTGATAATATCTAAAATAAGCACTCAATTGTAATTGCTCAAAAATTAATATCGACATGAACCTACTTCGAATTTAAGATAATAATCAATTTCGAATTTACGAATAAAAATATTTACTGTCTTAAAACTTTTCCAGACTTCGTATAAACATGATTATTGTATTTATAGTAGCGTACACTCTGATGTTAAATGAATGTTTAGATATACAGGACACATACAATTTTTATTTGGCTACACGTCTGTTTGACTGTTGAAAATATTTAATAGAAAAATTGTGGTCTCTATTCCTACTCTCCACGCCCTTTCTACACGAGAAAAAAGGTGTTGGTTCTCCTTCGTATATATAGATAATAATACAATTTATATTACTAAATAAACACATAAAATGTTATTTGTATAATGTTAAATGTCAGTATTCCCCACGCAGTCAAACAGACCACGGCTTTATTCATTGATTTGCATTTAACATTACATTATAAGCCATAAACATGTGTTTACAGTGAATTTTCGTTTAAGCACATACATGTCGCACGATTCATTTTTCCATAGCTTTGATAGGTATCGATACGTCACAGTTACGTTAAATGCATTTATGATAAACCAACCAATTAAGCCAAAGGCTTGTATTGGCGTTACCTTAGAGTATACTCTAAGGAAGTAACAATGATCAAATCGATACCTTTCGATCCAATAATATAAAAATACATATTAATCTTACACAGAGTGACTTAAAATCGATGGAAATATTTGAAACAAAAATCACAAATTCAAATATTTTATAATGAATTTGTTTGAGATTGATTTAAATGCACATCATTATTTTAATTATATGTATTGCAAATGAGGAACATACATACATATCTACCTTTTTAATATTTAGGTAATCTTCTAGAATTAAACATGCGATCATTTTAGTTTATTTTAGTATAAATTTATTCCGATTGATTGATTAATAAAATATTGCCATCGATTTTGAAGTCGCCTGTAGGTATATATAATATCAATTTCGAACGAATTTAACACGTTGCGATACCTTTTCTAGTAGCGATGTCGTCATTGTTGTCGCATATACTAGGTGATACAAAATGGGCATACTATTTTTTTTGCAACTTATCTTTGTAAATCTCAAACTATCGGCTTTGTGGGACAGTTGAAGTACTAAAGGTTTTGTAGACTTGTGAAATCGGTCAACAGCTGTATTCCTATAACACCTTTTGTTTTTCAAGTTTCAAGTAAAGTTTTGAAAAAAAAAGTATACCCTTTATGTGTCACCTTGTATATGACTTCATGTTTATGATAACCACGTCTGGGCCATGGGTACAGGTATGTGTGTCTTCTCCGTTTACACTTGGTATGTATTGTTACCGATTGTACGGGCCGCGCCGAGTCGAGTCTTATCGAGTTGCAAAATTGTACTACGGTGCGTAGTACCGACGTACGACCGCCATAGAGGTATAAGAATAGAGAAGGGAAGACGGCGCTGAGAGTGTCGCCGTGGTAGAAAGAGAGAGGAGATGAGAGCCGGGTACCTTTCTCTCTCTATTGGCGCATGTCGCGCAGTCGCGCGCTTTGCTTCAAATTGAACTAAGCGGCCCCGGCGCTAGAGAGAGAAAGGAACCCGGCTTTCATCTCCTCTCTCTTTCTAGCGGGGCGACATTTCCACTTGTATGAGAGGCTCCCCTCCTCTATCCTTATAACTATGGCGACCGCACCGGGCGCATCGGTGATCGCCTCGGCTTCTGTACTCGGTACACGCAGACGAGGTTCTGCGACTCGACCCGATCCGACTCGACGCACACGTCCGTCGTCCGAAATACGACATTTGTTTTACAACGAACGTTTATTGGCATCTCTTAAGCTCTCTACGTTGTGATTATATTTTTATTTATAAGATGTTCGTATTCGATTTGAGACGTAAAGATTAATGGATGAATGCTCCTGTGGATGTGCAGAGATAATTGTAGACTGAGTTCTGAGTTAAGGATTAAAAGAATGATATTTCTATTGAATAGGTACCTATATAATTAAAATGTATAATTCTTATTAAAATCGGTACATACGTTTTTACTGGGTACGCGTGGTAGTTTGCAAAAATACTTGATTTTGAGTAACTTTCTAGGCCATATTCCACATATATTTCGGTAAATATTCAGTCTACATTATCTATGGACATCTCACTAAGCAAGACAATGGCCGGGTAGCCCAAAAACTTTCCGTTCATGTTTTTTACATGTATTTTTCTTGTTGATGGCCGACAAAGGTAGCTTTATAAAGTATGGCATTAAAAAATGATGATTATATGTTTTTTTAATGAAAGTTCAGGTCAAAATAAATGTTTTTTAGCAGTCCCACCACTAGTGATGGCCAAAAATGTTTTTCTTTAAAAGTTTTTGGGTTCAAGTCGATTGGAATTCATGAAACGTTTATGTAACCACACTTTCGTTAGAGCAGGACAGCTCTTGATCCGGCTTCATTGTCGTGTTATTTTAAGATTTATTTCTCGTCGGAAGCAGCACTTGTATGTATATATGGTGATGTCGATAACGACACGTGCTCTCATACTCAAATACCTTTTATATTTTTTTTATATTTTAGCTTTATATGAGATAATAAATTATAATTTTGTACGCTAGTTGTTTTATTTTCCATCCTGCGCTGCATTATGACTCCATTATGACTTTGACGGTAAAATTTTATTGGTTGGCCAAAGTAGGATTGAGTGTATCAAAGAAAATTTTGAGCACGGTTACCTACATAAATTTCCTGTAATATTACAATAAAACTATTGGAATGGCTTCAAGCGAAAAAGAGTAAGTATAATTTTTAATAACTTTAATATTTTATTTTCATTCTGTAATTATTATATTGAATGCAGTTACTGAACCTTTCATATCAATTCGGCCCCTTAATTCAATTTCACCCTGTATACATATATAGCACAGCTGTTAATTTCCAGTAAAAAAAGATATGCATTTTTTTCTGCGGCGAATGCAATAGTACATTGTTACACGAGTGGTGAAAGTGACTTATTTAGTCCCGAGACGGGGTTTGGCGCCCGAGCGTAGCGAGGGCGCTAATAGTTCGAGGGACAAAATAAGTCTTTCACCCGAGGTAAACACTGCTTTTCATTACGAATACAAGGAAAGTAAAAATAAAAACAGGAATTGGCTAAAGAAATAATACAAGGAAGTATGAAAAATACTCTACAACTCGAAAAAAAAATAAAGATCGGATTGCCGCCTATTTTGTTTTTTTTTTCGTTGGCCGGCCAACTTTCTTATTTAGCCATTATTTTTCATTTTTATCTTTAAATATTTTGCCCAAATCTATGTTATTTTAAAGAAATTGTTGAAACTAAATTATAATTAAGACATTTAAACATATATATTCTTTAATTAATACTTAACTTTATGTTATTTCAATTTTACATCGTGCTGTTATTGAGTGACTGTAGAAAAAGTTTGAACATGGTTCCATAGAAATGTGAAAATGCTTAGATTAATGAACCAAAAAGGTCTAAGTGAAAATGGAACTAGTTTTTTTTTTCATAATTTGACAGCTGTCAGTTGAAAGCGATTCTCCCGGGCCGGAAAAGTATTACTTTCAACCCGCTCCTTAGGCAACTTCAGACCTACTTTCAGAGTATGAGTAATGAAAAGATTATATTGTTGCAACCTGGAAGCTACTTGGTCAAATATCTCGAAGGATCCTTATTTTATCAGCTTGATACAAAAACGCATTGTTATTCTAGATGTACTCCATCGATTAGTTACGAAGGATCTCTAAAAATTGAATGTTCGAGACTGTAGGTATGTAGGTATAAGGTGAACGCCCTTGCGTTATCGGCGCGACGGCGGCAACTACCTACTCGCGAACGAATACAAAGGAAAGCCGACAATGGGTCTCGGGATCGTTCGATTCCGATTATTATTACCTACATACCTACCGAGAATGTTCAGGAAAATACCAGCTCGCATCTTTATTCCGTATATAAGGTGTTGACGACGGGCAGCGAGTTAGTTACTTCTTGGAAGCGACAGTGTACGGAACTCAAGTAAGCGAACGAAGAGTGATATACCAGTGACCTAGGCGATTATATTGGAATACTGTGTGACTGCTAAGTGATTCGGAACAGTGTTTGTTGTGTGTAACTAGTATTAGCGAATTATTGTAGTAGTGAGTATTTGTCAAGTTTGTGGAGAGCGAATAAAACCCTTTTTACACGTTTAACGGCATTAATTGTACCTACCCCTAGTACGTGTACGTAACAGTTGGTGTCAGAAGTGGGATGCCGTTACTACCGCGAGACGAAGAAGGGCGTACTCCACGAACCAGACGTCAAGTGGAGATGGATGCCGCACGTCATCGTACCCGTAAAGAAGAAGAGCGTCAAGTTGATGCCGGTGTTTCGGCAGAAGCTGAGGCAGCATCAGCAGGAAGCTCATCTGAATTGAACTTGGCAGCCTTGATGGCCTATATGCAGCAAATGCTCAAGGCCAATCAAGAGGCTAGCGAGCGAATGACCCAAACTAGTCAAGAGGTCAAGGAGATGATGCATGCATTGGAAGCCAAGCAAGAGGCCAGTCAGGAAGTGGTCCTAGGTAAGATCGACGCAGGCATCACTGTCTTAGGAGAAAAAGTGAAGACCCTAGAAGACCGCGTCGATGTGCTAAATAAGGAAGTCGCTCTAAAGACTGGCTCCCTCGACGACCATCTGCAGGCGCTAAATAAAGAGAAAGATGCAGTCAAAGACCACTTGGAAACGCTAGAAAAGGAGGTTTTGAAACTGAAAATACACGGACCTGTAGCAGTAGCTTCATCATCGTCCACAAAGCTCGACCATCCGCGCTTCGATGGGACTTCCTCGTGGACAGCCTTCAAGTACCAGTTTGAGATACTCGCAATTGGAAATTCTTGGAGCAGTGAGCAGTCCTTTGCAGCCCTGGCGCTTGCCTTACGCGGAGATGCCTTAATAGTCTTGGAAAATTTGCCACCTGAAGGCAGGACGCTGGAGACTCTGATGGACGCACTGGATACACGCTACGGGGAAAAACACCTGGAATATGTTTATAGAGCGCAACTCCACGAAAGAAAACAAAAGTCTAATGAAAGTCTCCAACAGTGGGCACAGGAAGTGGAAAGGCTGGTACGTCGTACTTACCTATCGGCACCAGAAATGATTGAGAAGACTCTGCTGGATGCTTTCATCAATGGCATAAGAGAAACGGAAGTTAGGACCTTTGTACGGCTGGGTCACCACCAAACTTTGAAGAACGCATTGGCTCATGCTCTCGAGGTGGAAGCTGTTCGGCAGGACACTAGAATAAATAAGGTCAGGGAGGTTAAGGAGGTGGTGAAAGAAGAAAGGAAGCTTTGGTTTGTCCCAACTTGCTATGGTTGTGGTGGTAGGGGACATATTCCCCTGGAATGTCCTTCGACGAAGAGAAGGGTCACAGACGAGTCTGAAACCCAAGGTCAAGTTATGGCACCGACCGTTACCATCACCCAAGTTTGCAATGGGAATAGTCTGATCGTCGAGGCCACCTTGATCGACCAACCTTGCGGCTTAACTGTGGATACAGGAGCATCGCGGACAATTGTGAGGCCGGAACTACTAAAACGCACCATAATGTGGGAAAAGCGATCGCCATCATGCCATCTGCAGACAGCCACAGCTCAACCTGTTACCGTCCTCGGTGAGACAGAGGTTAGGTTAAGAATTGGCGACCGAATATACCGCCATACAGTTTTGATTGCTAGTATTACTAATGATTGCATTTTGGGACTGGACTTCTTGAAGAATCAACAGTGTGTTTTGGATGTAGCCAAAGAAGTGCTAAGGTTTCCTGATCAAGAAGTCTATTTACGAGGATCGCGCCCGTGTAAAATTTATCGTCAGAGGAAGGAAGTCCGGGAAGAGGTTAAGCTCACAAGGACTCATGGAACTGACGACGAATGGACTAGACCCAGTATGAAGAAGGCGCAGGAAGAAGATGATGACCTACAACCTATACTGAACTGGAAACGGAGTGGAAACAGGCCTCGATGGAGCGACGTGTCCGTCTACAGTCCGACAACGAAGAGTTATTGGGCCCAGTGGGACAGTTTGGCTCTGGTAAATAATGTTCTGTATAGGAAATGGGAATCTACCGACGGTAAAGAAATAACCAGGCAAGTGATAGTGCCGCGGAGTAAGGTAGCCCCTCTTCTACGGCACATTCATGATGGTGTTTCTGGTGGGCACCTTGGATACAAGAAAACCCTGGTTAAGGTGCGCCAGCGGTTTTATTGGCTGTGTTATCGGAAAGAAGTCGAGGACTGGTGCCGTAAATGCACTGTATGTGCGTCAATGAAAGGACGGCAGACAACGAGCAGGGGAAAGATGGAGAGCCGGTACGACCGAAGTGTGTGCACCAACGGTTTTGAAGAAGGGACACACACCGGTGTGGCTTCACAATCCTCTGCGCGGGAAAGGAAAGTCTCCGAAACTTCAGGCTCGCTGGGAAGGACCTTATACAGTTATTACGAGGATCAACGATGTGACCTATCGCATTAAGAAGGGACTTCGAGGAAAGCCAAAGGTAGTACATGTGGACAGATTAGCTCGGTATCATGGAACAGATGATGCTCGGGACGAGCATGACTAAGAGGGGGGTAATGTTGCGACCTGGAAGCTACTTGGTCAAATATCTCGAAGGATCCTTATTTTATCAGCTTGATACAAAAACGCATTGTTATATTGAATGTTCGAGACTGTAGGTATGTAGGTATAAGGTGAACGCCCTTGCGTTATCGGCGCGACGGCGGCAACTACCTACTCGCGAACGAATACAAAGGAAAGCCGACAATGGGTCTCGGGATCGTTCGATTCCGATTATTATTACCTACATACCTACCGAGAATGTTCAGGAAAATACCAGCTCGCATCCTTATTCCGTATATAAGGTGTTGACGACGGGCAGCGAGTTAGTTACTTCTTGGAAGCGACAGTGTACGGAACTCAAGTAAGCGAACGAAGAGTGATATACCAGTGACCTAGGCGATTATATTGGAATACTGTGTGACTGCTAAGTGATTCGGAACAGTGTTTGTTGTGTGTAACTAGTATTAGCGAATTATTGTAGTAGTGAGTATTTGTCAAGTTTGTGGAGAGCGAATAAAACCCTTTTTACACGTTTAACGGCATTAATTGTACCTACCCCTAGTACGTGTACGTAACAATATTAATATTGATTGCATAGCCGACAAATATGTGGTATACTGAGGGTATATAGTACACCCGAGTGTAGAAACACCATTAAGTTAAATCTATACAAATAAATAAAATTGGAGTGTCTATTTGTAATATCAAAATAACACCACCTTTTCACTAAAAGCATAATATGAAAGTAAATACGATACTTATAACAAAAACGCGATTTAATTTTTTTTTGTCTGTCTGCCTTTCTGTCTGTCTGTCTTTCTGTGTGTTTGTTCCGGGTAATCTCCGAAACGGCTGGACCGATTTTGACGAGAATAAAACAAAACTAAATCAATAAAGTAATAAAATGTAATAAATGACATTATAGACGTAGCCAGTACATGCCCGCGCGAATCCGGGTGTAGTCGGACAGGCCCTCGGTGGGGCCCACCGCAGCGACGGCGGGGCACTTGTCGTACAAATACTGCGTGCACACTTCCCGCACGTCCTTCGCGGTGACGTTGTCGATCGCGCAGATCCTCTCCAGCAAGGACGGCCGCTCCCCGTTGTACAGAACCCACCTCCCGATGTCGTAGCACGCCTTAGTCGAACTCTCCAGTTTCGACAGCCATTTCGCTTTCAACTCCCTCTTGGCTCTCTCCACTTCGGCTTCGGTCACGGCATTGCATAACAACATCCACTCGTGTTGAATCATGATCACCATATCTTCCAAGCACAGCGACGGAGCTACGAACTGCACGCCCCACAGACCGGTGTCCTTGTAGTTGAGATTGAACGCTTTGTAAGAGTCGCACAGTCGACACGTGGAGACTTTTCGGGCGAGTCTCGTCGCGTGGTTTTCTCCGCCGGGCTGCGATCTGTCCCAGCCGCCCACTATAGCGGCCGCGATATCCATCACCACGTTGTCGGGCGCACAGAAGCAGGGCCCCTCGACGGCGATGGCCACACTGGCCTTGGGCATCGAATCATTTCTGAATCTAACTTCCGAGCCCGTGAACCTGTAAACGTCTGTGTCTAAACACTTGACGGGCTCGAACTTGCTGAGATAGGACTGCGCGAGGCACACGAGCTGCTCGTGCTTGACGCCCCCGACCGCAGCCAGCACCATTCTGCACGGGTCGAAGAACTTGTTTATGTACATGCAGATAGTCGCGTCGGTGAAATTGTACAGGTTGCAAGTCGGCCCCATGACGGTCTGTGCGAGCGGAGTGCCCTGAAACGCCGTGCTGTGCAAGTAGTCCTGCAGCAGCCCCTCGGGGTCGTTGTCGTGCTCGAGCATTTCGCTGTAGACAGTCCTTTTCTGGCTTTCGATGTCCGAAGCGGAGAAGGTGTTGTTGAGAACGCAGTCGGTAAGCAGGTCCAGGGCGAGCGGCGTGTCCTGGCAGAGGCACTCGACGTGGTAGGCCGCCATCTCCCGGTCGGTGGAGCACCCGAACCTGGCGCCGATGCACGCCATCTGTTCCTCTAGAACGGTTCTGTTCCGGGTGTTTGTGGACTTGAAAGCGATGTGCTCGAAGAAGTGCGCCATACCGTTCTCGAAGTGGCTCTCATAGCGGGAGCCGGCGTCCATAAAGAGGCCGATACACACATTGTAGCACTCCCGCTCCTCGGTGGCGATGGTGATCCCGTTTTGCATGCGGAAGTACTGCGTACCGGGCAGGTTCTGTAGGAAGTATCTGAACTGCACCGGGTAAGGACGGCTTCTCGTCGCGAGCCTTAGCGGCTTCCAAGGTTTTAATAATCCCAACGTATGATTCATTTTATGAAGTTGTTTATTTAATGGTCATATTTTGAAATCGCTAAATTTAGCTTCAAAGAGTAGAATACTAGTTTAATCTTGATGCAAGTAGATTAAAGTAGACTACTATAAAAACGGTGCAAATCATGTGACATATGTGAATCTACCATAAATAATACAATACTACGGAATCTACAACCACGTGACAAATTGCATTTTATATAGGTAATAATCTCCTTGCTCTCCATTAGCCGTAGAGACTAATCTGTCAGTAGAGTGCACTCCCGCCTTCCTGTTGTTTACTGGTAATCTCTCGTCTTCCTTGCAGGGTCTGAGGGTATGATACAACTGATCAAATGCAACTGATCTGAATCGAAAGTATGTTTCGCGAAATTTTGTAGTTTTAGGGTTCCGGACTTTAAAAGGAAAAAAACGGAACCCTTATAGGATCACTTTGTTGTCCGCCGGTCTGTCTGTATGTCTGTCTGTCTGTCTGTCTGTCAAGATCCTTTTTCTCAGAAACGGATAGAGATATAAAGTTGAAATTAATATTAAATATTAAACGCTTTGGTCCCTTGTAGGTGTAAAAAAATAGGCTTCTAAGACAACGCAATCAAAAGATACGGCAATTCATGACGCATAATTTGATACTTTTTGCAAATTCACTTGTCAAAACAAAGGAATCGTTATGTATAAAGTTCTTGGAATCAACCAAGAACTTTATACATAACACTGGATGTTTTAACACGAACAATGTTTTGAAGCAAAAAAATATGACCTTGAATAACGTCACGTGTTTGTTGCTTCTCTCTTTAGGGTGACAACATCGGATCTCAAGTTTAGGACTGACGGTTTCGGGCCCATATTAATAAATTGATCTCAAGTCTGAGAGAGCGATCTTAGAAATGTCAATGTTTCTTATGTCATACCAGTACAAAATGACATATCAAAAGCGCAGTCAAGATCGTTACAAGACATATGTGTTAACAATGTACACTGCTTATTAGATGCTACGCATATTTTAAAGCTTACTAGAAATGTCTGATTGTAGGTACATTAACAACGCCGGACGGAAATGTCATTTAAATTTATTAAAGAACTTCATATGGTGCAATTGAAAGAAGGGTTAAAATTGTCCAAAAAGTTACAGGTGGACATGTCAACTATCATAGTATAAAAATAAATACATATATGTACGTCTTGCAGCGCAGACACTCAGTTCTTCTGTCGCTGATGCTATTGATTTCTTGTGCAACAGTGGTGATCCCAATTTCAGTGGAAGTTAAGCTACCACAAAATTTATTAGAATAGTAAATAGATTGTTTGATGATAATGAATAGTCATGTCATCGTGACTTTTCTAATCTTAATCACATCACACCTGTTTTTTGTATTGTATTGTTATTAAATGTGTTTGTTATTGCTATTACTGGAACATATTTTTAAAGAAAGAAGAAGAATCAATAATTTATAAAGCTTCCAAGTCACCGCAATCAAAAGATACAACCATTCAAGTCACATCACATATGTTGATACGCGTTACAAACTCACTCATCATAAACAAGTAAAAGAAAATGAAACAAGCCAGTGAAACCATTTCCAAAATTACTTAAAATTTAAAAATATAAATATGCGGTATGTATCAGCTAATATATTTCAGCTATATGTGGAAGTCCCGTCAAAATCGGTCCAGCCGTTTCGGAGATTACCCGGAACAAACCGCTTCAACCCGCTTTTTTGTTACCTATGTATTGTACGAGTATCTACTTGCATATGGATTTAGTGAAAAGGTGTTATTTTGATATTACAAACAGGCACTCAAATTTTATTTGTTTGTATAAATAACCCAACCGGCATTCGAGTTTACGCGCGTTCTCTGCGTGACGGTCTAACTGTCACTAACTCACAGCGCGGTACCAGCGCGAGCACGTATGCGAGCCGAACGCCGCGCCGGCTCGGCTCCTGCCTAGGGTCGAAGTGTGCAGGGGGCAAAGTGAGGTATACGCACCCGTCATAAAATAGGTACCCATTGTGATTGTGGTACTTATAAACTTAGCACAATCACAATATATGGTGGGTACTCATATTGTTAAGGCTTGAACAACCTTTTTGGTATATAGTTTCTCTTTTGACTTTATGGTGTTTGTAGCCTAGCAACAATAACAATATAGATTTTCATTAGCACATTTTCTACAGCATTTTTACTTTATCAATAACCCATTGGAGCAGGCTTGGGGACCGAACACATATAAGTGTAATAAGATGATTGACTTTGGAACATATGATTAGTATAATACTTATGTATCCTTCTTACTCAGAAAATCTGAAATACAGTGAGATGATGGCCACCCTTCTTAGGTCAAATGTTCATGTAAAAACTAAATGAATATAGAACGAAAAGTACAACATTTATTTATTTATTTATTTATTTATTTAACATAAACTGTTATATCATTAATCAATAGCCACACAATACTAATAATAATCATTTATTGATGTTTTATTACGTCTCCCATTAAAAATAATATAAATATGGTTAAATACGGTGATTAGCGTAAAATACAATTACCCGTGTAACTTAATGTTTGAGTTTGGTATCCATACACTTCTGCAATTTTGCACAACACAATACATCGTTTAAATTACAAGAATACACTTTTATTTAAGCATTAAACTAATTTAAAAATGCGAAGTGCTTGAAAATCTTTGACAGTTTGGCCATAGTGTCAAATTGAGTGTTCTATCAGTGTTGCAAAATTATTAAAATAACAGCTACCGACAATCAGGAAAGTGAACGGTTGATATATTTTTTGGTTTTCTATATAAAAATAAATACTGAAGTCAAAAGAGGATTCTCAAATTGAGCATATGTAATATGTAAATAAAATCCATAAAAAAACAGACACGAAAACCATGGACTTGCGAAATCTTGGCTCATCACACGTTAGTTTGGGTATTTTTTTGTGTTTATCATGGCAATTTCAGATGAAGTGTGAGAGGGTCAGAGCATATGTATGTATGTAAAAAAACCTGTCTTCACTCCATAGTTCTACGTGATATCTCCAGTGGTATTCTAACCTTCTTGGAATCAACGCACAGCCCAAACCGCTGGTGGTCGAATCATGAAATTTTGACAGTATAGCTACCTTTTATACCGTAAATATCCACTAAGGAAGGATTTTATAAAATTCCATCCCTAAGTGCATAAAATAGGGGGTGAAAGTTTGTATGGGTAAAAAATAATCTCAACTTAGAGCCATAAAAATTGGTATTAAGGTTACTCATTACAAATAAAAATATAATTTCAGCGTTTTATCAAATTCCGCCCCCAAGTGTGTGAAATAAGGGAAAACAGCGCTGGGTCCACTAAAAAGCTAGAAATAACTAGGTACCTTATAATTTCTTTCATTTGGAGTTATTTCTAGCTAATAATGCACCTAGGCATTTTTGAAATTGGTTGTTTATTTATTAATTATTTTTTTATTATTATTAATGTTTTTCAATCGCAGGAACATTATTTATTAATTCTGATAATTTATGACTATTAGTTTATTCATATGACATAGCCTCATGTCTATAAGCTGTTAGAAAAACACAATGTATACCCTGGAATCGAACTCAAGACGGTATAATAGTCAGACCACGATTTCCACTAAACCAACGAGGCGGTGTAATCATCGTAAAGTGATTTTATGGTTTGCATTTTACAAAAAATAAAATACCTTTACGATAACGTCGTGTATTATAGTGAACGTTTTGCAACCTTTATATTTGGAAACTAGCCGCAGGGGGTAAGGCAAACCTGTTCAGAGAGACCAGATCTCGTTATGTTATACCAGAGTCCCCTATTACTAGTGGTGTCATTTTCTCTTGCGCTGCACCTCCGTGCTCACGGCCGCTCCGGTCTGCGTGTCCGACAGGGGTACAACGATACGGAGGGGAGGTACCCCTATGTGGTCAGTCTGGTGAAACAATCGCAGAGATTTTGCTCCGGGACGCTGATATCGTCGCAATGGGTACTCACTGCGGCTCACTGCTATTAGCCCGAATTTGTGGAAATCCAGTATGGTAATATGATAGAGCGCCCCTCCGATTCAAATACGAAGAGATTAGTCAAATTTATAAAACACGACAGTTATATCTATTTTCACGAAGCCAATAAATTCTTATGTAAACACGATATAGCAGTGGCGAGAGTGGATGAGGTGAAGATGAGTTTTTACGGTCGCTTATCGTCCGTGGACTACACGACTCTGACGGGATTAGCGGTCGAGTATGCTGGTTATGGTATTACACGTTTTCCCCCCACATCGGAAGATAAAAAAACAGCGATCTTTCAGTTGGGGCGAGGAATCGTGACAAAGTGCATGAAAGTTGAAGACCAGGCACAATTATATTACGGTCCGTTTATATGTGTGTCATCCAAGTGTGGTGAGGAGGAACAGACCTTTCTACCCGGCGACTCCGGCGGGCCGCTGGTGCAGGACGGCAGAGTGGTCGGCGTGGTCTCGCACTTTCACATATTAGCGCGTTACCAAGCGTTTACTCCAGTCAGCCTTTATTTGGAATGGATCCAAAAAACGGTGGATAATTACATTGATACTATATAAAGTAACTGTAATTTAATGCGATCCATTTATTTATTTTCATAATATCTGTAAGTACCATCACGCGGGTTAATTTTCTAAGCTTTGTACGTGATTTTTAGCATTAATGAAGGCGCCATGAAAGCACCAAGTATAGTTATACGCTTTAATAAAACATTATATACCTATTATGTATTTAGACACGATATAGCACTGGCGGGAGTTAAGTAGGTGAAGAGGTGCCTAGTACCTACCGACAAAGTATTATGGTTTTAGCAACTATATTATATTGGAAATATATATACGAATCCTGTATGTCATGTATAAGTTACAAATTATCATTTAAAGACGATGGTTTAATTTATTTCAATAAATTAATTTTACCTTGAAAACTCCTGTATACAGTTGATGTTCACATACCTAGCACCAACAAAGCTAATAGTATTAGCAACTATATTTCGGAAATAAATGATTGAATGCTAAATAAGAAGTACATGTAAAAATATATAATTATTAGATGGCAGTTTAAATTTTTGCATTAACTTAATTAATTAATTAATTATATTAAAAAATAATATAAATTGCAAATATAAATAATATAAATATAAATTGCAAAATTTCTAAGGGAAAATATTTAAATCTTATCCTACTAATATTATAAATGCGAAAGTTTGTGTGTGGATGTATGTATGTATGTATGTTTGTTACTCCTTCACGCAAAAACTACTGAACGGATTTGGTTGAAATTTGGAACACAGATAGTTTATAACCGGGATTAACATATAGGATACTTTTTATCCCGATAATCCCGAAATGTTTGCTAAGTTAAAATATTACGCGGATGAAGTCGCGGGGCACAGCTAGTATAATATAAAACAAATGTTCATTTGCTTGTGTGGAGGCTTGAACCCACGTCTGTTACCATTTAAATAAATTATCCACTATTTGATTCTACTACGTGGATTGGATTCTACGACGGTCACAAGATGGCAGTGTTAAAGTATTTCTGAACTTGTTCAGTATATAGTTATCTTACAATAAGAAAGATGGCGCTTTCCACGTAAGTGGATTATATTGTTATTATAACTATTATTTAGCCGGATAATGTGAGGATATATAAAATATGTGTACTTACGAGTACGTGAAGACCGAAATACGCGTAAGTTGATGTTACTGTTTTGTCCGTGTTTACGTGTTTTATTTGGTTGATTTTAGGTGTTAATTATATGTAAAAAGAAGTGTATAAATAAATATGATATAATATAAAATAGGGCAACTAAAATGTAATATGTTTTAAATATGAATTGCAAAATTTCTAAGGGAAATTATTGAAATATTATATAAAACAAATTTTCAATTTAAAATAATAAAAAATTGCAAATATAAATAATATCAATATAAATTGCAAAATTTATAAGGGGAAATATTTAAATCACATATTAAACAAACATTCAATTGCTTGTGTGGAGGCTTGAACCCACTTCTGTTACTATTTAAGCCGGGCCTAATTCCAACTGAGTCACCTAATCATTAAAAACGAAGACGAAATTATCCACTATAGGGTAATTAAAATATCGTATGTAAAAAGTATCATGTTAGGTTATTTTCGTTACGGAATTTCTGGATTCGGTCTCCACGCTCAAGGCCCGCGATATAAGCTATGCAATAGCTTAAAAACTTCTGGAACTTCAACCACCACAACTGTATATGCTATAATTAGATGGAAAAAGCAGAGCTTATCTCAATTGACTAAAAAGTAAAAAATTATAATAGAAAAAGTGTAGGAAGGGTAACCACTTTACCCTAGCTAGTGTAAATTGTATTGCCGACAAGCGACTACTCGTACAGCGCCGCATCTGCGGGACTTCGTATGTGAAATAGGCGGTAGTTGAGACTTAAAACTTCCTTGTGAACAAGTGTGTGTAGTGTAGTGTATGACCATGGATATAGTAGGTAAGGATATCGCCAAATATCGCATATTCCCTGTGCATTTCCCTCAGAAATCTAAATAAAGGTCTGTGGTACATCCACAGGTTATATCCTTTTTATATTATAACTCTGTGATACGTATGTAAAAATATTACATGTACCTATATAGTATAATGAGTATACCGAGTATACTTATCATTTTGATGGATCCATGTATATAATCTTGATAGTGCCTTGATATAACCCTGTGGCATGACCAAAAATCTTACGAAGCCGAAAAAAGGTCTTTGTGTGTGACTGTGTGTGGCATGCAAGATGACAAGATGTCCTTTGACAAGACAAAACTATGGAAATGACATTTAAACGTTACAATATTTTTTCTAATTAGTTTTAATGAAATAATAACATGTTGAAAGCTGCACTGCAATCAGTTTATCGAAGGTCTAATTATTTCAGGAGCCAAATCGCGTGCTATTGCGAGTGCGTCCAAGAAGTGCGTCCCGGTGTGCAGGTCAGCACGCTGGGCAACGGGGTGCGAGTGGCCACCGAGGAGACGGGGTCGCCGTTAGCATGCGTGTCTCTCTTCATCGAGGCCGGGCCCAGGTTCGAGACTACCTGCACCAACGGCATCAGCCACTTCATAGAACACTTGGCTTATAAAGGCTTCAAAAACCTGAAGAAAACTGATCTCGAGTATTTATTATTGCAAACGGGGGCCAAAGCGACCGCCGAGACGCACAGAGAGATGCAGATCTTCTCCGTGCAGGGCCCGGCCGATTGCGCCGGCTGCTTCGTCGATATATTGTCGACGATCGTGACGGATCCAGAGTTCGACCCTCGCGAAATCGAACTGGAACACCACAACCTCAGGCTGGAGATGGCCGACACCGACAAGGATCCTAAGGCGGTGCTGTTCGACTACCTGCACGCCACCGCCTTCCAGGGCACGCCGCTGGGGCAGCGGGTGATAGGGCCCTCGCACAACGTGTGCAGGTTCGACAAATGCACCACTCTCTCATTCCTCCGCGATCAGTACCAGCCCTACAAGTTCGTGTTGGCGATTTCGGGGAACGTGATGCACGAGCAGATGGTTTGTTTCGCGGACGCGAGGCTCGGCTGCTTGCCTTGCGACCCGAGCTTTGCGTCCGAAGACGGTCCGTGCAGGTTCACCGGCTCCGAGGTGATCTACCGGGACGACTCCATGCCTCTCGCTCACGTAGCCATCGGCTTCGAAGCGCCCGGGTACGGCGGCGACGAATACCTGACAATGTTGGTGATGAGTCACATGCTCGGCTCGTGGCACGCGAGCCAGCCTGGCGGGGAGTGCAATGCGAATCCGATCGCTCGAGCCGTGGCCGCTCAAGGCTTGTGCCAGAGTTTCCAGTCCTTTTACATACCTTACAGGGGCGTGGGGCTGTGGGGCGTATATTTTGTAGGTGACAGGATGCATTTGGACGTCATGGTGGGTTGTATCCAGGATCAGTGGATGAAGTTCTGCACCATGACGCGGCAGGCGGATTTGACAAGAGGATTGACGTCGGCGCGATTGGAAGTGGCGAAGCGTTACGAGGGCGCCGTCAACTCGTCGTACGATATCGGCACACAGATGATGTACGTGGGCGAGCGGCGGCCGTACGAACACCTGAACGAGCGGCTGTGCGCAGTGAAGATCCACTCAATCAAGTCGGCGGCGGAGCATTATCTGTACGACAGGTGCCCTGCAGTGGCCGCTGTGGGCCCCACCGAGGCGCTGCCGGAATACAACAGAATAAGGTCGGGCATGTACTGGCTAAGAGTTTAACGTTTGCGAATTACATTGTTATTTATTTATTTATTTATTTATTTATTTATATATAAGTACCTGAACAACTTTACAGATATAAATCTAAGGCGTTGTACAGTGCAAAGTAATAATAATAATATAAAAAAAACATGGAAATTATATACAAAAATAAGTCGTAAAATGTGTAGAAACTAAAGAAATGTAAACATTAAAATTAAAAGAGACGTAAACAAAAAAAAAAAAAAAATAGCTTATTGTTGGAATATACTTGTGTTTTCACTAAATATAGATACTTGACTTTATTATTGACTATAGATATTTGAGCTGTCCAGCCCCAAGCTGATCGATCTTGCAAATAATCCGAAATGTTGTAGTAACCCTTTGACGACCGCTTGGCGCAGTGGTCCGAGCGTTGGCCGCTCGGCTCACTGCACATGGTGGTCGCGGGTTCGATTCCCGCCGGGGCAAATTTCGGAAATGGCCTTTTCGTCATTTGTCCTGGTCTGGGTGTTACTGGGTTCGCCCCCAGTCCATTGTACGGTACCCATAGTACAAGCTTTGCTTAGTTTGGGACCGTACAGTTGGTGTGTCTGTCTGGCGATATTTATTTATATTTATATTTATACATATTGTATAAGCGTATAAATTGCGCCATAAAAAATGGCATTTTTAAAAAATGCAAAATTGTTTAAAAAAAATCGAACATAGGTAAATTCGATTTCCATTGATAAATAAAATTGTGACACATTAGTTAGAATATTAATTACTTTAAATTTATCTCGTGATTCGTGATCTCTTAAACCATCTCTATGAAATAACTAAATTAAAGAATTATATTTGTTTCAACGTCGGTTATATGCCTAATTTGTTGAACAGCATATGCCGCCGAGCTCTGTTTATACTGTATAATACAATATTATAACTTTTTCAATATGAGGACCGCTTGCAATTTAGCTTTTATTGAGATCCCTAAAAATACAGTCCAATTCTGTTCCATTTGTCGGGTATTGGTTCCTACTTGTCTCACATTTGGCGTCGAAGTCTTTATGCATTTCGTTCTTATTCTCATTAAGTTGAAGATTACTCACATTGATCCAATCTACAACTTTAGCGAGTGCTTTGTTCACATAGTTATTTTGTAAAAGTTGTAATACACGCACCTGGC
Source organism: Notodonta dromedarius (assembly GCA_905147325.1). NCBI lineage: Eukaryota > Metazoa > Arthropoda > Insecta > Lepidoptera > Notodontidae > Notodonta > Notodonta dromedarius. The sequence goes on from LR990160.1 coordinate 13,681,197, forward strand.
CGGTTTTTGTAATATAGAACTCTATATACTTAAGCTGTGATAGCCGATTGGTTAAAGCACGAATCTTACGGGCACCAGGTCTTGGGTTCAAACCCCGGCTCGCACCTCTGGATATTTCGAAATCTATGTGCGAATCATAATTTCTATATGATTATCACTAAGTTACGGTGAAGGAAAACATCGTGAGGAAACCTACATGTCTTAGAAGATCTAACCAATTTTCGAAAGACGTGATAATGGCCAACCCGCACTGGGCCAGCATGGTGGATTATGGCCTGAATCCCCCTCGTGTTGAGAGGAGGCCCGTGCCCAGGAGTGGGACGTCAAAAAGGGCTAAGTGATATTATATATTATTATATATAATACTAGCTGAGCCCGCGACTTCGTCCGCGTGGAATTTAACTTAACAAAAAAGCCCGCTCCCGCGTTCTGAGCCCGCGCGACAGGACCAGTTTTTTTAATTTTGTTTTTCTAAAATAAAAGTAGCCTAAGTTACTGCTTAATACATCAGCTATCTACCAGTGAAAGTTCCGTCAAAATCGGTCCAGCCGTTTTGGAGATACTCTTTGATTTCATGTGTTTTTATTTTTTTACGCGGAACCCTAATTGTTTTTCTAAAATTAAAGTAGCCTAAGTTACTCCTTATAACATCAGCTATCTGCCGGTGAAAGTCCCGTCAAAATCGGTCCAGCCGTTTCGGAGATTACCCGGAACAAACACACAGACAGACAGACAGACAGACAGACAGACAGAAAGACAGACAGACAAACAATTTTTAAATAGCGTTTTGTCGTATGTACTTTCATATGCATTTAGTGAAAAGGTCTAATTTTGATATTACAAACAGACACTCCAATTTTATTTATTTGTATAGATATACTTAAGTCGTTAGGTATGATAATTAAAGTTATAAAGTCACAACCACTTATGCCGCGCCGGTGTCGCGTGCTGAACAGAACCCTTGTCATAAACTGCCAAGGGGAGCCAAGTTCCGCCTCCGTGAAATACTTGAAGACCTTCACACAGACAATACCCAGCAGGTTCATCCATCACCATGTCCAATCGCCTGCTCCACACGACACCGCAGTGTACATGTACAGTGTACATATATTGGTAAACACCCATAACCTCTTAGGGTTATATTAGTAACATTACAATCAACAACTTTTAATTATATTACCTACTTTCAATGATTAATTAGATTTCATTTCATCAGTTTTAATTAAAAAAAATTGAGTCCCGTATTAATTCTTCTTCTTCTTTTTTTAAAATATGGCTTTTATCGTTAGGTAGTCGATGATTTTGCCAACAACAGAGTTTTATGTGACTGATGGTCGGTAGGTGAGGCTTTTTTTTTTAATGATAATCTAAAAATTTTGTAGTTGAATTATACGGTTGAATATTATACATCATTTAGTTTGATAGACAGGAAAAAAATATGATACATGATAATAACCGTATTAATTATATAAATCTCAAGTCAGAAACCGATCTTGGAAATGTCATTCTTATGTCTTACCAGAACAAATGACTTGTCAAAAGGGAACTTACACTCTTAGACTTGAGATAAATGTATTAATACGGACCTTAATTTAAACACTAAATGTTACGAACCCTACGCCCACGTCGCATCATACGGGTCCTTGTAGCGATATACGGTAGTGCGGTGATAAAGAAGGGGCCGATAATCAATAAACTCTTTGAAGGCGTTTTGGACTGCCGCATCGGAGTTGAATTTATTTCCTTGTAAGAAGTTGTCCAAATTCTGGAAAAATGGTAATCTGTTGGAGCAAGGTCCGAGGAGTACGGTGGATGTCGCAGACATTCCAATTGTAGCTCATCTAACTTGGTGGTTGTTTGTTGTGCAGTGTGTGGTCTTGCGTTGTCATGAAGCAGCAGTGGCCTAGAGCGATTGACCAATCTCGGTTGTTTAGCAGCTAGTTCTTCCTTCATGGTTTGCAGTTGCTGACAATAGATATCTGCCATAATCGTTTGGCCAGAATTTAGAAAGCTGTAGTGAACGACACCGGCGCTAGTCCACCAAACACTCACAAGTACATTTTTCAGAGTCAATTTTCGTTTGGGGCAGGATTTGGCTGGGTCTCCAGGGTTCAGCCATTGCGACAGGCGCTTCCGGTTATCATACAGTATCCACTTTTCATCACAAGGAATGATTCGATTTATATTTACTGGTATCGCGGATACCTCGTCTCACTTTGGAAAGGGCCTGCTTTCGGCGCCGATCGTCCATGAGAGCCAAAAGAATTGTTCGTGCCATAGCCGCTCTAAAATTTAGATAAAATAATTTTATAAATCGCGATGGAATCACTGTAGTTTTTTTCACGACGCATAATCATCACATATTTACCTTATCTCTATATATAAAAATTTCACGGTCAAATTAAGCTGAAAAACTTCAAATAACAAGGATAGATTATAACTTGAAAAATAAAGTACGAGTATGTCGGTATACTTTTCTTTCGACCAATCACAAGTTGCAATGGCCTTTAGAAACACCTCTCGACTTGTTTCTTACTTTCAAAGTATTTGTTAGCAACACACTCTGTCATTTCAATCGAGATTCAAATACGTGATCGCTATTTTCCAGAGAAATGGTCTAAGCTATTTTCATACAAAACTAGTTTATCGTTAGTCTAGAAATTGCTATCAAATCATGTGTTGCTAACACGAAGTTACATGATCGCATTACTGTCATTTTTGACACTTCATTGCAATTTTATGTTTGCAACCGACTTATAAAATAGCCCCACAGTACTGCAGGAGGTTCAAAATATTATCCAGCAGTGCGTAGGTTCGAAAATCAGTCGATTTTTTTTTTAATTAAGAAAATATTTATTGTTTAAACATTTTAACCGACTTCAAGAAAACCTAGATGCACTCAAAAGCTAGAAATAGTTTTTTCTAGCTTTTGTTTACTGAGACTATTTTAGTGACCGCAAAAACCACTAAAAATTCACAGGAAAGCAAATTACACGATTTCGTTTCCTTGAAGGATGTATTTTTTCCAGGTATTTTTATTTAAATACCAAACTACTATACTGAATACTGGCACTTATAGCCAGAATGCATCTCATTATAATTCCACTAAGCCCAAACATGACTAGATCACACTGTTATATTACGGAGTCCGGCGCCTACCTTCCGGTATCATCATCATGAAGATGAAGCCGGAAGGAAGTTTATTTAAGACATTTTTTCAAATGCAAAAATATTTTTTCAAATCGGTCTTTAAATGACGGAGTTCTGAGGTAACAAACCTAAAAAAACATACACACAAATTGATAAACTCCTTTTTGAAGTAGGTTGAAAATAAAAAACGCGACTGTCTATCCCTATGTATGCTTAGATCTTTAAAACTACGCAACGGATTTTGATGCGGTTTTTATTAATAGATAGAGTGATTCAAGAAGAAGGTTTATATGTATAATACATGCATTATACAGTAGAGAAAAGCTAATAATTTTAGAGGTTTCTAATGTGATGTCGTAAATAAACACGTTTCTTTGCGCTTACATTGCAAACGATGGCTCAACCCTTCGAGATAGATCGAAGTATTGTACTACAGTGTTGTACACCTTAAAAAGTTCTACAAATAGTCCGTGATGGTATATGTCTATCTCTTAGGGATTTTTACGAGAAATAATGGCTTATTTATGAAGCGATTTTAAGCAATACAGCATTGATCCTTATCCAATTAAGTACCTTAAATACTTTGTGCATTTAATATAGATCAATATGGCCCATCACAGCATGTAATTTAAATGAATATTCTCGAAGATATTACAGATTAGTGGACTTTCAGAGTAAATTTGTAAGTAAGAAAAGAACTGCCTAACCTAACCTGTTTCATAGATGTGCACACCCCTCTCCCGTAATTCGGTGCCCAACCACGGGGCAGCGGCGTATATTTTTCTATTAATATTTTTTTTGTTTTTTTTTTTTAAACTAGCTGAGCCCGTGACTTCGTCCGCGTGGAATTTAACTTAACAAAAAAGCCCGCTCCCGCGTTCTGAGCCCGCACGACAGGACCCTTTTTTTTAATTTAGTTTTTCTAAAATTAAAGTAGCCTAAGTTGCTCCCTATAACATCAGCTATCTGCCCGTGAAAGTCCCGTCCAAATCGGTCCAGCCGTTTTGGAGATTACCCGGAACAAACGCACAGACAGACAGACAGACAAAAAATAATTAAATCGTGTTTTTGCTATATGTGTCGTATGTACTTTCATATGCATTTAGTGAAAAGGTGTTATTTTGATATAACAAACAGACACTCCAATTTTATTTATTTGTATAGATTCGTAATATCTTTTGATTGGAATGTCCGATTTAAATAATTCAAAAAGTAATCTACAGGTATGAAAATAGTCCCAATTACGAAATGATTTATTTGGATAAGGATTAATACTAAGGTATAGATAACATGGTCTTATTTTGGTCGGCATTTCTATGAACTTTTAAAATGTAAAAAAGTGGTTATATTAACGTAACTAAGTATAATACTTGGACATAATATGGTACCGCGAAGTTTTTGTAGATATTGTTATTTTCTTTAATATTGTAGAATTTTTTTTGTTCTATCATTATTCTTCTCCGTAGCGCATGCTATGAAATACATTTTATAGCATTTTTAAAATCGGTCCAGTAGTTTTTGAGTTTACTCATTACAAACATACAAAAATACAAATCTTTCCCTTTGCAATAACGGTAGTTGGGGTTGGTGGTTAATGTTAAACACTCTTACATCTTGTGTAGTCTCTCGAGTATTCTCAATAAGTAATCCCTTCCATAGCTTACATTAATTACTTATATACTAAATCACTACATTAACTGTACGTGCACATAGTCACGTAGTGCTTACAAATATATTCTAATTATTATTTAGTTCATGTCCGGTACTTGCTTACTTGCAGTTTATAACAAGGTTATTGGGACATGTTTATCTCTATACTACACCTCCCCCGAAACGCTAGGCCTTCCTCCCTTCGAAAGTAAAGCCTCACACTTCAAGATTTAGCACATACATATTAAAGATACGCTTCTACAAACTTAGACAACTCACAAATTAATGTTAGAATATCCTAATCTGTCTACATATAAAGGTCGTAACGTGTGGTAGGGCCTCTAAATACATTTTTCAAGACACTTAGCTATATTCTTATCATTATCACTATACTTTCCATAACAATTATATTTCCTTTTAATATTATGCTTCCTTCTAGTCTTTCCTGTATGTCTACAAGTGGACAATATATGATAATCATTCAAAATATCTATTTTTACATTCTCATCTTCTATTCTGTTTACACCTTTTATTATACATAATCTTGGAAAATTCCTCTTATTCAACTTTTCTAACCTCGAGACCTCACTTATAAATCTTTCTACAACGCGTTTATTCATCTCATTTTGAACTACAACGAGTCTTACAATATTTAATTTCATACACATCCCTTCAAGTTCTTTTAACGCTACGTCTTGGCGTGCCTTCGTTAATAAAGAATCTTGATTCAAATATATAATAGACTCGGAAAACAACAAACTCTCTGAGACATATGGTATCATTTCTGGGGTAATGACCCTTCTTAAGGTTTGCTTAACCTTATCAAATTTATCCTCTTTACAAAAAAACAATTTCTTACAACTCAATGCTTTTTTAACGATATCTTCAACCCTAGGTTGATCAGACCTAAAGCAAGACTCATTCCTATTTAGACTCGAACTCTGAAAATCTTCCTCTTGATAAGAAGACTCCCGATTCGTCTTTCTATTCCTCTTCTTACGCTGAGTTCGTGTTAAAAATGAAACACTACTCGAATTCTCATCTTTCAATACATCTGATTTAATTACAATTCTAGATGATGTATTAACCATCACCTTATTAGAACCTATTTCATGGTTTATCTCCTCAGGTACTACAAAATAATCACCATTTTCTTCTACTTCTTTGCTTATCTCACATCGACTTGGTACTGTAATAATATTTCCTTCATTACCAGACATTTCAAAAAATATCCTTTCACTAAACTCGGATTCTTATAAAGTAACTCTTCTAGTCTCATAATCAATAACTGCAGTATATTTCGAAAATATATCTTCTCCCATTATACCGTCGGCCTTACACTGAAGTCCTTGAAACACATAAAACTTATGCTTAATCCGCAAATTATCACGTACTAATTCCAAAAACACATATCCCATTGTCTTTAATTCACCACAAACTCCTCTAATTATCATCGAACTTGGATATATCTTAACATCATCCAACTTTTGTAACAACTCATATTTAACAACTGATAACTTAGCTCCAGAATCTACTAATAATGAAATATTCCTATTAAGACATGTAAAACTAACCTCATTTCTACTATCATACGTTAAAATATCAATAGAATCGCATTCTTCCTTATTCTCGAATGGAACTAAAAACTCTCTATCCTGCTGAGTCATCGTAAACTCGCTCTTAACATTTTCTGTTGAAGACAGAACATTTACGCGGCTATCACTATTATTATGCACACGCTTCACGTTTTTATTTAGCGAACTATGCTTACTACGCGCATTCTGCTCACGTTCTATATTTGCTTGACCTTGCTGAGTCGGATATCTCCTAATAACATAATTAGAATTATTATGAAATAAATTGTTATTATTTCTACACGGTTGATGATTACTTGAAAATCGATTTTGAAAACTAAAACATGACGTCGAAGGCTTTGGTAACAATTCATCCTCATCAATCGCTAAACTAATAGCCTCCCTAATCGAAGATACATGCCGCGATGCTACGATTGTACCTAACCTGAAATTATTTAAACCATAGGCAAACTTTTTAATGGCAATATTTTCATTAATTGGCCTCAATATCTCATATGCAGCATCATTTCCATCTGCCTGACTTATGGTTAATTTAGCTAACAAATCTTCTATCTCACTTCCATATTCTTCTATTGACCTATGTCCCTGATTACACCTCTGCAACTGCGATAGCAAACTAACATAAGACCTCTTCGGTAACACATATTTCTTAATATCACTTATCAATTCCTCAACCGTATCATAAGCTTGCTTCAATTTAATTTTTATTTTATAGTCTAATCTTGTCTTCAGCACAAAATTAATCAACAATCCATGATCCTCAGTTCTAATACTATCCTTATAAAAAACAATTCCGTCTACTAACTTCCTAATCTGTTCCTCTTCGTTGCTTACTACTGGTAACAAAGATAACGCGGTTTCCAATTCAAATTCTGCCATTTCAATTACACCAGAAAACACTGAAGCTCAATAATAACCTATAAACTCAACCATAATCTAAAAAAAAATAACCACAAACTGCGATTCAACAACATTTGTCTCTTACCTCATAAGCAAATTTATATTCATTATATCCTTACGTTGAAATCTTTTCATCTTCCGCTACTTTATGATACAGTCTCCATGTGATCCCAATCCCTGGTAAAGGCTTCTTAACAGCTCCATGCACTCCGCACTCCATCTTCTTTCTTGATCTTCTTAATCTTCCTTATACAATCGGCGGCGGCGAAGTCGGCGTTACGTCCCATTGTCATCATTCAAAACGATTTAATGTATTCTTCCATCCGATGTCTAATTTACGTTAATTCCATGATTCTTAACTGTCGGCAGCTGATCCGTTGTTCTTCACTGTTTCATAATAATTTTGCTTCGTTCTTCTTGTTCACCCATATCGTCATAATATATTTTCTTCTTGATATTAAATAAGTTGTACTGGTGGTCTTCTCGATCTTCCTCGATCAAATTTTCTATTCCGGCCGTCCATTCCTTGTTCCAAGTTTCTTTCTTCTCAGGTTCGATTAAAGTCCCAGGGTCGCCATGCAATAATGGAAGTTGGGGTGTCGGTTAGTTAATGTTAAACACTCTTACATCTTGTGTAGTCTCTCGTGTATTCTCAATAAGTAATCCCTTCCATAGCTTACATTAATTACTTATATACTAAATCACTACATTAACTGTACGTGCACATAGTCACGTAGTGCTTACAAATATATTCTACTTATTATTTAGTTCATGTCCGGTACTTGCTTACTTGCAGTTTATAACAAGGTTATTTGGACATGTTTATCTCTATACTACACCTTTATAATATTAGTATAGATTCAAAATGCAGGGACATAGCGGTTGCGGCGGTACCGGCATATTATAAGTCTGTGACTATAACACATGTGTACGATTACACACATCAGTGTTTTTTAAAAGTATGTTGTCTCGGGTTTCCTTGCAACCGTACTAAGTGTCCGGCAATGGATGTCGTGATTTCTAATGTTATTCCGAAAAAATATAAAAAATAAGCCTTATGATGATAACGAATTTGAGGTACTATTTTATACACCTTTACTACTTGTTAACTGCCCAAGTAAGCACAATCCCAACTCCATACTCGCTGATCGTTCTTACCTGTCTGAGAAATTTACAGCTTTTATAAGATAACGAACGTCTGGCCCTCGCTGGCTCTTGGTATATGAGCCTTTATCGAGACGGTTCGTTAATGGTAATTATAATAAACGGAAGATAAGCATACAAGTGAAATTTTATTTTTGGACGATTCAAATTACTTATTTATTTAACGCTCGGTTTTGAAATCGAGCAATGAAATTAAATATTGTAGTAAAATATTTATAGTCGCCTTTTTATATGCGTGACGAAATAACGCTATTCAGTTGGAAATTGAAAAGTTTTGGCTTGCATTACACCATCAACATGCGAAGAATTTGTGTGCTTGTATTGATAGTGGCCTTGTGCTCGGCCGCGCGCCGCCCCGGACCCCGCCTCACCGCCCGCGCCCGCTCTGCTCTGCGCGTCTACAAAGGCTATCCAGACACAGCCGGAAGGTACTCCTACGTCGTCGCACTGCTCTCTATCGATATGAGAATGTGCACCGGTACTCTTATATCACCAAATTGGGTTCTAACTGCATCCCACTGCATAGACCTGGCGCCGATGCCTCCTACCGATATTCAATATGGTAATATGTCTCTAGCACCCTCTGAGTCAACCACTAAAAGTAAAATTTTAAAAATGTTTGTACACCCTGCTTACAGAGTGTTATTAAATCAGAAGGGTAAGTCTATATTTATCAAGAATGACATAGCTTTGCTCAAAGTAGAGACGGTGCACCTGCGTGTGTACGGGAATGTATCCGCGTTGGACTATCGCACATTGACTGGGCGCGCTGTGAAGTATGCGGGCTACGGCGCTACACATAACTATAAAACGGCAAATCGTGAACAGGTGGCGGATATGGATCAAAGCCGTCCTGTGCAGTGGGGGGAGGGAGTGGTAGTGCCGTGTGGTTACAACACTCCGTACTTGTGCGTGGTGCCGAAGTGTTCCAAAAAAGAACAGAGCGGTGGGCCTGGGGACTCTGGTGCGTCGCTGTTTCAAGATGGGAAAATTATAGGAATTTTATCGGGTGGTGATGAAGAGACTGGTATCATGATTCCTGTAAGTAAGTTCGTTGGAATCAGTCCTTACATAAGCTGGATATACTTCGTTATAAGTAATAACTTATAGACTAAGAGCCTGTTTTACGATTGTCAGATAACGTTTGGTCTCCAAATTTGTATAGATAATAAAAGTTATCTGGCGACTGTGAAATAGTTCCTAAAGGTTTTATGTATAAGAATTACACCTGTATTTTACTTTTTCTCGCAAAAAATATCACGGACAATATATCGCCTGACCAACTGCATGGTTCCAAACTAAACAACGCTTAAAGATACTATGGGCATAAACAATGGACACCGCATACCAGGGAAATCTATTGTGGACTGTTAAGTCGCTCACAAAAATAACCACTACACACAAAAGGCTATGAGTTTTTTCTCACTTAAGCGAGGTTTCCGTTGTGCCGTGGTAGTATCACCAATGCAAATATAAGTGGTTTTATAAGTATTTTAAAAAAGTTTATTTTCATCCACGTCCTCAGAACTGCAACAAATGCTCCAAGATTTGAGCACCGCAAACCTTGAGTTTGGAATTTCTATGAACAGAGCGAAAACGCATATCATGATCAACGATATCCTACATTAAAGCGTAAACTTGTCGACATGTGTATATTGCCTTTCCTAACCTATGGTGCATAAACATGGTCATTGACGAAACAACAAAAGTCCAAACTCATGGTCTGCCAGAAAGCTATGGAACGCAGCATACTAGGTGTTACGATTAGGGGCGACGGGCAAACTTAGGAACGACTTTATTTTATATGATGCGATCCATTGCATGGTTTTCCATTAATAGCGTGTGGTTAGGTTTGGTTTTCTTCATGTTTAGCTAACTTTTTGTATAGATATAAATAGTATGTACTCATGATGTTACAAATAAAACATGTTTTTACAGTACAGAAATCGTGTTTATTGGTTTAATTAAGTGTAAGTAATAAATATAAAGACATCAGAATACCCTTGTGTGGCGCTTGCAATGGGTAACGGATACGGGGGACGAACTATGTATGTGAGTAAAGACCCTACTTGGGACGAAAAGGGGTGAGAGTCACCTCATGAAAATTCACGTCATAGAGACTTGAGTGTTTTAGGTGGAATGGGGGACAGACATCAGGAATGTTCATGAAAATTACCCATTTAGTTTTGGAGTGCCAAAGATGGAACTCCATGGAAGTTTATTAATGGGTAAAAAAATAATCTCAACTTAGAGCCATAAAAATCAGTATTAAGGTTACTCATTACTAATAAAAATATAATTTTCAGCTTTTTATCAAATTCCACCTCCAAGTGTGTGAAATAAGGGAAAACAGCGCTGGGTCCACTAAAAAGCTAGAAATAACTAGGTACCTTATAATTTCTTTCATTTGGAGTTATTTCTAGCTAATAATGCACACAGGTATTTTTGAAATTGGTTGTTTATTTATTAATTTATTTTATTGGTCAACTCTGACTGGTTTGGAACGCCGAAAGCTTTTTTTATTAGATTAATTAATTTATTTTCAATCGCAGGAACATTATTTAATAATTCTGAAAATATATGAATATTAGTTTATTCAGATTACATAGCCACATATCTATAAGCTGTTAGAAAATCACAATGAATACCCTGGAATCGAACTCAAGACGGTATAATAGTCAGACCACGATTTCCACTAAATCAACGAGGCGGTGTAATCATCGTAAAGTGTTTTTATGGTTTGTAAAAAATAAACTAGTGTTACGATAACGTCGTGTATTATAGTGAACGTTTTGCAACCTTTTATATATTTTGACACTAGCCGCAGGGGGTAAGGAAAACCTGTTCAGAGAGACCCTTCCGTTATGTTATACCAGAGTCCTCTATTACTAGTGGCGTCTTTTTCTCTTGCGCTGCACCTCCGTGCTCACGGCCGCTCCGGTCTGCGTGTCCGACAGGGGTACAACGATACGGAGGGGAGGTACCCCTACGTGGTCAGTCTGGTGATACAATCGCAGAGTTATTGCTCCGGGACGCTGATATCGTCGCAATGGGTACTCACTGCGGCTCACTGCTATAGGCCCGTATTTGTGGAAATCCAGTATGGTAATATGACAGAGCCCCCCTCCGATTTAAACACGAAGAGATTAGTCAAATTTATAAAACACGACAGTTATATCTATTGGGAAAAAAGCAAAACCATGTTATATAAACACGATATAGCAGTGGCGAGAGTGGATGAGGTGAAGATGAGTTTTTACGGTCGCTTATCGTCCGTGGACTACACGACTCTGACGGGATTAGCGGTCGAGTATGCTGGTTATGGTATTACACGTCTTCTCCCCACATCGGAAGATATTTAAACATCGATCTTTCAGTTGGGGCGCGGAATCGTGACAAAGTGCATGGAATACCAGCTACAATTATATTACGGTCCGTTTATATGTGTGTCATCCAAGTGTGGTGAGGAGCAACAAACTGTTCTACCCGGCGACTCCGGCGGGCCGCTGGTGCTGGACGGCCGAGTGGTCGGCGTGGCCTCGCACATCGACTTGCCAAAGCGTTTACTCCAGTCAGCCTTTATTTGGAATGGATCCAAAATACGGTGGATAGTTACATTGATACTATATAAAGTAACTGTAATTTAATGCGATCCATTTATTTATTATCATAATATTTGTAAGTACCATCACGCGTGTTAATTTTCGAAGCTTCGTACGTGATTTTTATCATTAATAAAGGCGCCATGAAAGCACCAAGTATTGTTATACGCTTTAATAAAACATTATATATTATGCATTTATACACGATATAGCACTGGCGGGAGTTAAGTAGGTGAATATAATTAGTAAGAGAAGTATCTTCTTTGGACTAATGACTGGCGGGTGAAGTGGGTGGAAATAACGTATATCTCTGTGAGGTTGAAAGCATGAACCTTATGCCTTTAGTACTTAAAACTTCCTTGGTTAGAAGCTTTGATAAAGGAAGATACGGTTTCGGCACGAAATAAAAGAAACAATCGATCAAAGGTAAATATTATAATACTTAATAATCGCAGACATTTTACCTACTACTTGCTCGTATACTTGTACTGGTGAGGCATGGTGGAGGCTACAAACCATAGCTACAAATCGATGAATAGACAATACTGAAAGCTAAAGGCTCGGTTTACCTGAGGCAAGAACCAAACAATTAACAAATTGTCTTCGCTACTTGTGTTTTCACTAAATATAGATAGGTACTTGACTTTGGTATTGACCAAGAAGACTTTATACATAACACTGGATGTTTTAACACGAACAATGTTTCGAAGCAAAGAAATATGACCTTGAATAACGTCACGTGTTTGTTGCTTCTCTCTTTAGGGTGACAACATCGGATCTCAAGTTTAGGACTGACGGTTTCGGGCCCATATTAATAAATCGATCTCAAGTCTGAGAGAGCGATCTTAGAAATGTCAATGTTTCTTATGTCATACCAGTACAAAATGACATATCAAAAGCGCAGTCAAGATCGTTACAAGACTTATGTGTTAACAATGTACACTGCTTATTAGATGCTACGCATATTTTAAAGCTTACTAGAAATGTCTGATTATAGGTAGAGTACAATTTAAACATAAATCTAATAATAATAACAATTGTATCTCTAAATCAGATCATTTCAATAATGATTCGTATGTCATGCATGTTGTCTTATTATACAATTACATACAGGTACACTGGAAGATTACAATGGCAGTATAACATGAACGATGGGATAACTCACTCTCAATTTGTGAACTCACAAGTGTTGACGGGTAGTGTACGTAAACCAAATTAGATATTTAATTGAATGTCCATACACGACAGGTGCGGCTAGCAGGAGCAGCGTCACTAGTACGCATATACAATATGGATAAATGAATATATATAATGAATAATTTAATATTTAGCATTCTTCAATTCCTGACGCGATACAATGGCACAATGGTACGAGTGCAGTCACACGACGCGGCGCGGCACTGGCTCTGTGGGTCCCACTCCGTCACCATCTGTGTTGTATCACCTTCATCTTATGAGGATTGCAAAACTCCCGCCTAATATCATAACACGGTGAACCGCCCTGTAAAAACTCCCCGGAAGGTTGTAGCTGGTTGCAGTGACGTCGACCTAGTTCATAAAGGTTTGCCCTTTTGGTTCTCATTGCGGTCACATTAACAACGCCGGACGGAAAAGTCATTTAAATTTATTAAAGAACTTCACATGGTGCAATTGAAAGAAGGGTTAAAATTGTCCGAAAAGTTACAGGTGGACATGTCAACTATCATAGTATAAAAATAAATACATATATGTACGTCTTGCAGCGCAGACACTCAGTTCTTCTGTCGCTGATGCTATTGATTTCTTGTGCAACAGTGGTGATCCCAATTCCAGTGGAAGTGAAGCTACCACAAAACTTATTAGAATAGTAAATAGATTGTTTGATGATAATGAATAGTCATGTTATCATGACTTTTCTAATCTTAATCACATCACACCTGATTTTTGTATTGTATTGTTATTAAATGTGTTTGTTATTGCTATTACTGGAACATATTTTTAAAGAAAGAAGACGAATCAATAATTTATAAAGCTTCCAAGTCACCGCAATCAAAAGATACAACCATTTAAGTCACATCACATATGTTGATACGCGTTACAAACTCACTCATCATAAACAAGTAAAAAAAATGAAACAAGCCAGTGAAACCATTTCCATATTACTTAAAATTTAAAAATATAAATATGCGGTATGTATCAGCTAATATATTTCAGCTATCTGTGGAAGTCCCGTCAAAATCGGTCCAGCCGTTTCGGAGATTACCCGGAACAAACCGCTTCAACCCGCTTTTTTGTTACCTATGTACTGTACGAGTATGTACTTGCATATGGATTTTGTGAAAAGGTGTTATTTTGATATTACAAACAGGCACTCAAATTTTATTTGTTTGTATAAATAACCCAACCGGCATTCGAGCTTACGCGCGTTCTCTGCGTAACGGTCTAACAGTCACTAACTCACAGCGCGGTACCAGTGCGAGCAAGTATGCGAGCCGAACGCCGCGCCGGCTCGGCTCCTGCCTAGGGTCGAAGTGTGCAGGGGGCAAAGTTAGGTATACGCACCCGTCATAAAATAGGTACCCATTGTGATTGTGGTACTTATAAACTTAGCACAATCACAATATATGGTGGGTACTCATATAAGTGTAATAAGATGATATTTTTGACTTTGGAACATATGATTAGTATAATACTTATGTATCCTTCCTTACTCAGAAAATCTGAAATACAGTGAGATGATGGTCACCCTTCTTAGGTCAAATGTTCATGTAAAAACTAAATGAATATAGTACGAAAAGTACAACATAAACTGTAATATCATTAATCAATAGCCACACAATACTAATAATAATCATTTATTGATGTTTTATTATGTCTCCCATTAAAAATAATATAAATATGGTTAAATACGGTGATTAGCGTAAAATACAATTACCCGTGTAACTTAATGTTTGAGTTTGGTATCCATACACTTCTGCAATTTTGCACAACACAATACATCGTTTAAATTACAAGAATACACTTTTATTTAAGCATTAAACTAATTTAAAAATGCGAAGTGCTTGAAAATCTTTGACAGTTTGGCCATAGTGTCAAATTGAGTGTTCTATCAGTGTTGCTAAATTATTAAAATAACAGCTACCGACAATCAGGAAAGTGAACGGTTGATATATTTTTTGGTTTTCTATATAAAAATAAATACTGAAGTCAAAAGAGGATTCTCAAATTGACGCATATGTAATATGTAAATAAAATCCATAAAAAAACAGACACGAAAACCATAGACTTGCGAAATCTTGGCTCATCACACGTTAGTTTGGGTATTTTTTTGTGTTTATCATGGCAATTTCAGATAAAGTGTGAGAGGGTCAGAGCATAGGTATGTATGTAAAAAAACCTGTCTTCACTCCATAGTTCTACGTGATATCTCCAGTGTTATGTATAAAGTTCTTGGTATTGACTATAGATATTTGAGCTGTCCAGCCCCAAGCTGATTGATTTTGCAAATAATCCGAAATTTTGTAGTAACCCTGTAACAAACAAATTTGACAAGACAGTAATAAATAAATATGTGTGTAAATTCTGTGATAAGAGCTCACTCTGGAGTATTGTATATTAGGAACTAGTAGGTACCTCATTCGCTAGGCCTCAGAGATATAAAACTAATAATTGGATTTTGTAAAGAGTTCAAGCTTATACCACTAGATGACAGTTTATTAACGTAGAATTTGAAATTATATTTATTCATTAAATCTGTAAATAAAAAACAAATTAATAGCTACAGTAAATTATATTTAATATGATGTATCATAAAACTAAATAATATAAAAACATAATATACAAAAATAATAGATAAATATCGTCGTTAGACTGTGGTTTCGTGGACGTAATTTGCATAGCTAGGATGAGACCTGTAATTAACTTTCTGTCTCTTGGATTGTGCGACGTGGACATAGCCGATTAACATTGGTACATAGCCGGTTTTTATAATATAAAACTCTATATAAGTCGTTAGGTATGATAATTAAAGTTATAAAGTAATAACCACTTGTGCCGCGCCGCCGGTGTCGCGTGCTGAACCTAACCATTGTAATAAACTGCCAAGGGGAGCCAAGTTCCGCCTTCGTGAAATACTTGGAGACCGTCACACAGACAATACCCAGCAGGTTCATCCATCACCATGTCCAAACGCTTGCTCCACACGACACTGCAGTATACATGTGCAGTGTAAATATATTGGTAGAACACCAATAACCTCTTAGGGTTATATTAGTAACATTACAAACAACAAATTTTAATTATATTACCTACTTTCAATGATTAATTATTAGATTACAATTCATCAGACTTTCATAATAAAACAAATTTGAGTATCGTATTAATTATATAAATCTCAAGTCAGAAACCGATCTTGGAAATGTCATTCTTATGTCTTACCAGAACAAAATGACTTGTCAAAAGGGAACTTACACTCTCAGACTTGAGATACATTTGTTAATACGGACCTTAATTTAAACACTAAATGTTACGAGCCCTACGCCCACGTCGCATCATACGGGTCCCTGTAGCGATATACGGTAGTGCGGTGATAATGAATTGAAATGTATATAAAAAAATAAAGAACAACGAAATCATGAAAGTTCGTTTTGGTAAATGTACCTATAATGTTTTGTAAAAAGTCGTAGTAGTCGTTTGTAGTTGTTGTTAGTGATTAACCAATAAGTAATTCTTTGCATTGCAGAGTACGTATTATTACATCGCAAAGGCCTCTCTCTTCAGATTTGTGTTGTGGGTGTAACGTCGTCGTTAATAGGTAAACGACATCAGACATATGTCTGTCGGGTTGGTAAAATAATAGCGGTAATTCTTGTGAAAGGTAAATATAGAGCTTGATTAAAATAAATATACTGATCGCCGCCCTCTTCACCGCTGTAATATGTTAACATGATAGCAAGGGCAGACATTAATTTTAAAAACACGTCAAAAAAATCGAATTTATTATTTCATAGATTTAGTCTCACATTCGTACTTTAAAACACACACTATTTCCCCACACAACACTTACCCTCACATGCTCACACACATACACATGCATACATACACTCTCTATCACCTACATAATATGCATTCATTCACCTTTTTATGTTCTCATAATTATTATTTTTGTTCTCAAATTTTTTTTTTTTTTTGAATGTACTATATGTTGATGGCCAGGGTGGCCATAAGAACTTCACCCGGACAGAGGGCGAGCGCGAGTGCGCTCCAGCCAGAGGGGCAGGAGGGCAGCTAGCTCAAGGGCGCCACAAGGGATCAAATATTATTACACGTTGCTTATGCAATATATATACCTCTTGTACCTACTATTTTTAATCGTGTATGTGTACGTGTAACTACTGTTTTATGCTACATTTTATTGTTATTGTTATGATTTACGACGAGTGACAAGTGGAGCCGAAAGACCAAGCCCCCTTCCTCCCCCCCCCCCGCTATCCCACTCTTCTTCAAAAGGCAACGTGCGAGCAATGCTATTGGTATTGCAAGCATCTATATTGTACGGTAACTGCTTAACATTATGTTTCATATAAATTGACTTATATTACGAGTAACATTGGTAATACTACCCCGGCGGCAGGGAAAGGGAAAAACAATAACCTTTTGTGTGTAAAGGTTATTTGTGTGGACTATAAGTAGCTCTCTACCAATGGATGAGTTGGTACACTAACCACAGAGATACCGAGTAATCATTTAGTATCTATGACAGAAGTAACTGGTTGACGATAATGGTGATGATCCACCATCTTCAAAATACGTACGAAACGTCAATATCTGTTGTTGAAACTAGGTGACAGTACTGCAGGAAGTTCAAAGTATTATCCAGGAGTGCGTGGGTTCGAAACTCAGTCCATTTTGTTTAAATTAAGTGAATATATATTGTTTAAACATTGTAACCGACTTCAAAAAAACCTAGATGCACTTAAAAGCTAGAAATAACTAGAGATCACATAATATATTTAATTTGGAAGCCGGAAGTTAGGCAGTTTACTGATACTATTTTAGTGACCGCAAACACCATTGAAAATTCACAGGAAAGCAAATTTCACGATTTCGTTTCCTTGGATGATGTAATTTTTCCAGTTATTTTGATTGAAATGCCAAACTACTGAACCGATTTTGATTTATTTATTTACTAGCTGAGCCCGCGACTTCGTCCGCGTGGACGACAGAACCCATTTTTTTTTTTTTTTTTTTGTTTTTCTAAAATAAAAGTAGCCTAAGTTACTGCTTATAACATCAGCTATCTACCAGTGAAAGTCCCGTCAAAATCGGTCCACCCGTTTCGGAGATACTCTTTGATTTCATGTGTTTTAATTTTTTTACACGGAACCCAAATTGTTTTTCAAAAAATAAAGTAGCCTAAGTTACTCCCTATTACATCAGCTATCTGCCAGTGAAAGTCCCGTCAAAATCGGTCCAGCCGTTTCGGAGATTACCCGGAACAAACACACAGACAGACAGACAGACAGACAGTCAGACAGACAGACAGACAGAAAGACAGACAGACAGACAAAATTTTTTTAAATCGCGTGTTTGCTATAGGTGTCGTATGTACTTTCATGTGCATTTAGTGAAAAAGTGTTATTTTGATATTACAAACAGACACTCCAATTTTATTTATTTGTATAGATTTGTATAGACTAGCTATGCCCGCGACTTCGTCCGCGTGGAATAGTGTATTTGGGTAGCATTTTCAATTATTTAGGCTATTTTTTTTACAAATAAGACACATTCGTATAAATACTTTAATGAGCTATTTGCAGTGTTTCACTGCAAAGAGCTATATTTCCATACAAACTTTCATCCCCTATTCCCTATTGTTATTTTACACTCTTGAGGGTAAAACTTTTACAATCTTTGAATGTCATATTTATTTATATCGAATCAACAGCCAACAAAATAAGTTTAAAGCTTCTAGCTCTAAAAATGACGATACTTCCATACAACTTTTCATCCCCCTTTCAACTTCTCAAAACTCTTTCTTCGCATTAAAATGTAGCCTATGTCCTTTCTCAGGCTCAAGACTACCTGTGTATCAAATTTCATTAAAATCAGTTCAGTAGTTTTGGCGTGAAAGAGCGACAGGCAGACAGACAGAGTTACTTTCGCATTTATAATATTAGTAAGGATTGCAGTGTTTCACTGCAAAGAGCTATATTTCCATACAAACTTTCATCCCCTATTCCCTATTGTTATTTTACACCCTTGATGGTAAAACTTTTACAAAATTTGAATGTCATATTTATTTATATAGAATCAACAGCCTAACAAATAAGTTTCAAGCTTCTAGCTCTAAAAATGACGATACTTCCATACAACTTTTCATCCCCCCTTTCAACCCCTTAAAACTGTTTTTTCGCGTTAAAAAGTAGCCTATGTCCTTTCTCGGGCTCTGGACTATCTGTGTATCAAATTTCATTGAAATCAGTTCAGTAATTTTGGCGTGAAAGAGCGACAGACAGACAGACAGTGAGACAGACAGAGTTACTTTCGCATTTATAATATTAGTAAGGACTAGTAAGGATTTTAACTCTTTATTATTCCACCACTAGAAAACAAAACACTAAAAATTATTACAAAAAGTGGAAAATGGGCGGCCTTATCACTATAAGTGATCTCTACCAGGCAACCTTAGGATGGAGAGGATCTAAAGAAAATAATATGGGGGTGTACTTACATAAATAAACATATACATTACATTAAATAAACAATTTTAATTTACCTGGTCTTTGAAAATGTGTATGGAGGGAGCGTTTCTGATGGAGACCGGTATAAAATTCCAGAGGCGGACAGCTTCGACAGTGAAGGAACCATCATAGAAGGAACTGGTGTGGGAAGGCATAACAAGAGAGAGGTTATCGGTTGACCTAAAGGAATACAGATTGGAGGTGTGAAGGAATTGAAAGCGTTCCTTGAGATAGCGTGGGGAAGAAGGATTAAACAGTATGGTGTAAAGAACGGATAGGATGTGAGCGTTACGGCGAAGACGAATAGGAACGTATCACACCAAGATGAGAAATTCTCATCAAGGCGAACCCGCTGCCGACGTCTATACAGATAACTGCGAAACCAGTTAACTACCATTGGTGATATATTATTAGGTTTGATGAAATTTTTATGGGACCAATCACTAGGACATCCTTCGAAATGCAAAAATATGTTTCAAATCGGTCTATAAATGACGGAGTACTGTATGTCATTTCCTCGCGCAGCCGCCATCTTGAAGGAGGACCTGTACGTTGACGACATCTGCACCGGTGCGTCTACTGAGAAAGACGCACTCCTCTTGCGCGACGAGTTGCTTGGTATTTTAGCGTCCGCAGGTTACGAGTTGCGTAAATGGGTTTCCAACTCATCTGCGCTTTTGGATGGGCTACCAGATGATCATCAACAAGATCCACACCTGTTTGAAAATCGTGACAATCCTACCATGATGACATTACTTTGGATTCAGTACAGACCAGTCCAAGATATATTCACATACAATGTTGATTTGGAATTACCTCGTCCTTGTACGAAACGACTGGTACTGTCTACTGTCGCTAGGACGTTTGATCCCAACGGTTGGATCTGCCCGGTAATATTTTGGGTCAAATGCTTCCTACAGAAGCTTAAGACGGCCGAACTCGGTTGGGATGAGCCACTTCGCGGAACCCTGTTGGAAGATTGGCTTCAATTTGTTTCGTCATTGCCTGCGATTAATAGAATTTTGTTACCTCGTGCTATGCTTCCACCAGGGAAGTATACGGCGTCCCTTCATGGCTTCTCGGACGCTTCTGAACGCGGGTACGCAGCCGTTGTATTTTTGCGCACCGTGACCGTGGACGGTCAGGTGAAAGTTTCCTTGGTTATGGCAAAAAGCAAAGTCGCGCCCCTCAGAACCGTTTTGACGATCCCCAAGCTAGAATTGTCAGGGGCGGCCCTTCTTGTGCGTCTTTTGAATCACGTCACAACGACGTTGCGTCAGACGGTGAACATTACCACCACATATGCCTGGACTGACAGTCAAATTGTCTTGTGTTGGTTGAAGACGTCGGTTCACACCTTGGAGGTCTTTGTTGGAAATCGAGTTTCGCAGATTCAGAAATCAGAGACTCCGTTGATTTGGAGACACGTACCTGGCGAAGTCAACCCTGCGGATTGTACGTCACGGGGATGTATGGCACCCCTTTTAATTGATCACTCTCTATGGTGGGGGGGGGGGGGGGGACCCAAGTGGCTGACTCGATCTGAGGCTAATTGGCCACGAACGCCAGCTTTGGATACTGTCTCGTTGCCTGGGTTACGAGCGCTTGCGATTGAACGGCAAGACCGTCCGTTCGACTCAAATATTTTGATGAATAGATACAGCTCTTTAGACAAACTACTTGGTGTCACCGCATGGATCACGCGCTTTGTTTGGAATTGTAGACATCCACAGAACAAACGATTGGAGGCGTTTCTCTCGCCACAAGAGCTACAAGATGCTCTTCTTCATTGGGTTCGTTCGGTACAGGAAACACACTTTGAAAAAGAGATTGAAATTTTGAAGACGGCCAAGTCTAAGTTGAACGGAGCAATTTGCAAATTGAGCCCCTTTTTGGATAATGCGGGTCTCATGCGTGTTGGAGGGCGTCTTAGGAACGCCAACCTCCCTTATGGAGGATCGTCACCCCCTCTTATTGCCCAAGAGTGGTCATTTGGTAACGTTGTTGGTGACTGATCGTCACATCAAGAATTCCCACGCTGGTTGTAACACCCTATTGGCCATTTTGCAGCGGGAATTCTGGATTTTGTCTGCCCGAAGAACGATCCGTAGTGTGGTCTTTCGCTGTATGCCTTGCTATCGGCTCAAGGCCGCTACCATGCAGCCTATTATGGGTGACCTTCCACCGGATCGGGTCACAGAGGCGAGGCCCTTCGCCGGAGTTGGTACGGACTTTGCAGGTCCTTTTTTGATTAAAACCTCGGCCCTGCGGAATAGTAGAACAGTCAAGGCCTACCTGTGTGTGTTCGGTTGTCTGTCTACCAAGGCGGTGCATTTGGAACTCGTCTCAGCCCTCTCGACAGAGGCCTTTGTTGCGACCTTGGACAGGTTCGTGTCTAGACGAGGACTACCGTCCTTGATTCGGTCGGATTGCGGCACCAACTTCAAGGGCACAAATAACTATCTGAAGGATGTATACGAATTTCTCGACAAGAACGAGAACGATATCGGCTCTAGGCTAGCTAGTCGTAGAACAATTTGCCGGTTTAGTCCCGCGGCTTGCGCCCATTGGGGCGGAAAATTTGAAAGCGTTGTAAAGGTATCCAAGACACATTTGCGACGAGTAATTGGTGAGTTAATATTGACGTTTGAAGAGCTCGCAACAGTTTTGCAAAATTGAAGCCATGTTAAATTCACGCCCGTTGTGCCCGATCTCTTCAGATCCTAATGATTTTGAAGCCTTCACGCCGGGCCATTTTTTGATTGGACAGCCACTAAACGCCCTGCCGGAATACCCCTTTGTTGATGTGATTGTTGTCGCGATAGTATTGCCGCTAATAAATGTAACTTTAATGATAATTGGACCATTTAATTGTGTATTTCTCATCTCGATCGTGTTGAAGCACACACGCGTATACTAGCGTCATAGTGTTGGTGCATGACCGAGGTTGTGAACATTTCGGCTAGCGTAGCCCAGTTGTTTCTTGCTTGTATACTAACTGCCTTGGAGGCCAATTGTTGAGTGAACTATCACGGTTGAATATTGCGGTCTACCCGACCACGCCCTTTTGGAGTCTGCTCGTCGAGTCACGTATGTTATAATTGCGGCTTATAGAAAGGTACCTTATTATTTGTCTTTAATTATTCGTACACCACGGGCATCACGACGTAAGGACTGTAAGTGTTAGTACTAAGCCACCTACTCAAGACAAATAGCGCCGCGCAACCGCGGCCTAAATGTTGTTTAGGCCGTTATTGCCATACGGGCAAAATTTCCACTGCGCCCAACTCACACGACCCGTATATGGTCAACAACATGATATTTGCGAGGCGATCATTGACTGGTACAGCGGCGCTTTGGATTAAGTCGGAGATACCTTTTAAGACATGGGAGGAGCTAAAACAAGGTATGGCTAAAGAATTTCCGGATACCATCGAGCAGAAGACGCTACATGAGATGATGGGTAGCCGAAAGAGACAGATGGATGAAAGTTGCCAGGATTACCTACTGGTTACGAAAGAGATGGGCCAACGTGGAAAAATGGCAGATTATGTAGCGATAAAGTACATAATCGAAGGTATTCAAGACGCAGAAATACACAAAATGATGTTATATGGAGCAACGACTTACCCGGATTTGAAAGAGATTACGCACTTACGAAAAGATGAAAACGAGAATATAGACGGAACCTAGTTGGAGGACACGACGAGAACCAAGCGATAATATGGCTGTGGGAGCAAAATATCAAGGTAGTGGAGGCATATGAGTAACAAGATGTTATAATTGCGGAGATTTAAGTCATCAGTCGCAAGAATGTCCTAATAGACATTTGGGATTGAAATGTTTTAAGTGTAATGCCTTCGGTCATAACGCATCAAGTTGTCAGTTGGTGTCACACCAATCAGAGCATACATCAAGGGGCGAAGAAGACGGCGGCGGCCAATCCAGTGCGGGCAGCACCAACTTCATTCGAAACCCGCAACCGTTCACTCCAAGGACATTCAATAAGTCGTTCCGACAAGCTGTCAAGGATGACGACGAAGGAGGCCAGCGACGAGAGATGCGACAACCTTATGGACCGAAGCGAACAATGTTTGGTACCGACCTCATTGAATTTTCTGACGCGAACATGAAAAATGACGTTCTTTTTACGACGGTTGGCAGGAGAGAAGACATAGATATGACGGTCTGTAATAAAGTTGATTTTAAGGTAAACTTTTATACAATGCCTTGATCAGAAGCCATTTTGATTATGCTAGCTTCCTCCTTGAACCTTGTAATAAACTGGCTCTTAGTAGGTTAGATAAAATACAATCAATTTGCCTACGTATCATTACTGGTGGTATGAAATCATCTCCAATTAATGCACTTCAATTGGAGTGTCTTGAACCTCCTCTTCGGCTACGGAACAATTTTTATGTGATCGTTTTCTTTTTAATATTGCCCAATATCCCAGTCATCCACTTATGTCGATATTACCTAAGCTAGCTGTTGCTGTAAGAACAGATAAATATTGGTATCATAAAGAACCAACACCTCTAGTTAAAAGTTTTACAGCTTTCAAAGATCTAGAAGTACAAATAGTGCACTACAAATTTAATCCTATATTTGAAATTGATTTTGACTCTCTGATCTTTCTGCCTGAAATATATCCCAACATAGGCATCTCCAAATCATCACCAGTTGCGGAAAATCTTCTCAGTTGTATAATTGGAAAAGACTGGCATGATTATGTATACAGATGCATCAAAATCAAATGATCAAAATGTGGGTATATAGCAGTCTGGGTCCCTAAATATAAAATCATTTTGAATTTCAAAAGCCCTCCTCAATGTTCTGTTTTCACTGGTGAGGCCATCGCTATTTTGGAAGCAGTTTCCTATGTAGAGTCACACAAAATTAACAAATCCCTAATACTAACTGATTCATTAAGCTGCTTAACAGATTTACAAAAGCTCCCTTTTCATTCTAAAGATAATTTTAGTGTTTCATTAAAAATAAAACAGTTACTACATAGATGCCACGGTTCTGGCATTCGGGTTGCTCTGGCCTGGATCCCGGGACACTGCGGTATTGTGGGTAATGAGATAGTTGATAAGTTGGCTAAAGACGCTGCCCAAATCGGTATGGAGTCTCACTCAGTTTTGCATGTTCGGGACTTATGTACCTCCGCTAAAACAAAAATGATGAATTCATGGAATAGGCTATGGCAGATATCTTGTCAGACAAAAGGCAAATCTTACGGCAACCTACAACCAAATATCCCGTCCAAACCCTGTTTCTTCAAATTCAAAAAGTATGATAAGTGGGTTACTTCCGTCATTATTCGCCTTCGCCTTGGTCATGTGTGTACTCCAATGTTTTTGGCAAAATTAAGAATTCGGTATCACTCCCTGTGTGAATGTGGTCTGCCTGAAGGTTCCTTGGAACATATATTTTTTTATTGTCCAAAATTAGTATCTCCTCTATACGATTTACTTCCCATAAATTTCCCTCGTCCCGTGAACCTCCCCTATCTATTATCTATTTCCGATATTTCTTCAGTTAAAACCCTATATAAATTTATTTCCCGTAATAATATCAGATTGTAAGCTTTGTAAACAGGTAGTATTCCCCCCCTATTCTTGTTTCTACTCGCTCTTTTTATTGTCCTATGTATTTTGTGATGTTATTGTACTTTTATATTGCTTTACGTTCCGTTTTCGTTTGTGCTACTCTAATAATAATTTGTTTTAGTAAACATATCATTATCATGTATGCTATTTTTTCCTGTCTATCAAACTAAATTATGTATAATATTCAACCGTACAATCCAACTTCAAAATCATAAGATTATCTTTAAAAAAAAAATTGCCTCACCTAGACCTACCGACCATCAGTCACATAAAACTCTGTTGTTGGCAAAATCATCGACTACCTAACGATGAAAGCCATATTTTAAAAAAAGAAGAAGAAGAAGATGTTAAGGTGAAGGCGCCTGTCTAGCCCGCGAAGTTCAATTTTTTTTAGTTCTTTTAGATTTTTTTCAAAATCTGACAATAATAAAAGACAAATTTTGGAATTCGCGAAAAAGACCGTGTGCAGTGCATTTATTAATACATTTATTTTACTCTAAATATTATCACGGTGGATATGATACTAGTATTCACTAAATATACAAAAATTGCCAGATTATCTGGATAGCTGTCGTTCTTGAAATGTTTTAGAGTAAGTTGGATATATTAATAAATGCACTGCACACGGTCTTTTTCGCGAATTACAAAATTTGTCTTTTATTATTGTCAGATTTTGAAAAATTTCTAAAAGAACTCAAAAAATTTGAACTTCGTGGGCTAGATGGTTAATAAAGATGATTTGGTCAGGGCCATTAATAATAAAAAAAAATAAGATGATTTGGTGATTGCTAATATGATGTCAAAGTCGGAAAAAATACGTGAAGATTTTGGATACCTGGACAAGCACTCTTGCCGATACAGGGAGTCAGGTTAATCTCCTAGCGGAAAGTTTCTATGATGAGATTGGATCTTCGAGACGGGATAGTAAGACGCTGGCGGTATCCTGATACCGCACCTGATAATACACCTTCGTTTGTCCAAGACCTGTCTTGGACAAACGAAGGTGTATTCCAGGGAACAGGTGACGGTTCCGTTGATGATCGACGGACAAAGTTATTGTGGTGTGGTATTCCATATTGTACCTAAAGACTCTATGCCGTATAATGTAATAATAGGACAAAAATTTTTACTCAATGTAATGTTGGTTCTGAACAAGGGAAATGTAAGGGTTTTATTTCAGAGGTATCTTTTGTTAAAGGTCGTGAAGTTGGCAAGGAGCTGCAGTCGAATGGCGTAGTTGGGGTAACAAGCCAATGGAGATGACGGATGTACCCAATAAGTTGCGTATCATTTCAGAGTACGACAGTCCGGTAGCGCAGCAACCACTAGCTATTAATGAGCAGGAGCAAGTGGAAAGACAGATCAAAGACGCAGCGGAGGTGACGCGGCAGGACATGAAAGACATGTGTACCTTTACAAGAGTGGCACGGTGGATTATGACACTTCTAGAACTTAAGGTGGCGATGGAGCATACAGATGGGAGTCAGATGAGATACGCAGGTGCGCTAAGTAGAAGCACATATGCAGCGACAGTTGTGTCGAACATTCAAGGAAAAATTAAACTAGCTCAGACGATGGATATGGCGTTAGAAGCGATTGTGGAGATTATGAAATTCAGAAAGCACGAGGACCACTGGCTTGGACGCGGTTTACTGTTGAAAGGTCTAGATAGATGTCTGGTGGTACCTGAAAGTATGGAAAATGGAGAAGAATGGAGAATTAAAGCGAAAGAGCACATGTTTAAGGCGCAGGAAGAGAACAGACGAGATCATAAGAAGAAGAGAAAGAAGAGTCGAAAGTACACGGGTGGAGACGTCATGGCAATAAGAAGGACACAGTTTGATGGACGAATGAAGTCAATGCCGAGCGATGTAGGTCCTTATGAGATAACAAACATAAGGGGTTCCGAAAGATATGATGTAGATAAGATGGATGGGTCAAAAGAGGGACCGGGAAAGACGTTAAGCGCAGCCGATGCTATGAAACCATGGCCAACCGTAAACGACACTGAGACGTTATCTGATAAGGGTAGTGATGGCAACGACATATTTTAAGTAGTAATTGGTTGTTAGTCTATTAATTCTAATTTAATTTTGGTTTAACCCGTTGAGTGCGTTAGGGTATCTAAAAGACCTCTAGTGTGACTTTCAGCTGGTGCGGCGCCAAAAATCGGGTGCTCCACCTCTGTGCGGGAGGTCGTAACTTCTGTATTTCTATGTGTTTGATAGAGACTAATATACATACCTACTTCCCGTTGCGAATTTGATTCAATAATGTAATAAAAACAATAGGAGATGGATAAGGTATCTAACGCACTAAGTTGTAATAATATACATCTGTTGCGTTAGGAGATCTTTCGTACCTCCTAAACCATAGACGTAGACGCAAGGAGTGGAGCGCGGGCGGCGCGGGCGCCGTTCGCTCGCGCTCAGTGATGTTCAACAGTCGAAAACTTGTACCCGCGCACTCCGTGTAAAAAAAAACGCGCTTATATACGTAATTACTTACCTGTGATACGTCTACGTGATTTACAGCTGGATTACAAAATAAAACTTACGCACTATAGTGAAGCTCGGTTACGAGATCCAATAGGTCTCTAACGCACTGGTTGAAAGTCCTCTGAAAATGGTACCGCACTCAACGTGTTAAATAGGTATTGAGGTTTTGTTATTTGGTGTTTTTATGTTCACTGTGAAATTTATTAATGACGTGTTTATAGACGAAGCTTTGGTAATTAAGTGTATTTTAAGAGCTTTATAATTTTAAATTCAGAATGTTAGTTTGGTTGTACGTTGAAGGTATACTCGTAGAACTTATTTTTGTAAAATGATTATCTGTTATAATGTTATGTAGGTTAGTCTGAGGGCAGACTAAGATCAGGACGGCCGAGTGTAGGAGTGAGAGGTGTAGAGAGAGACGTAAGAGAGATGACGTAGTAACGTGTCAAGATGTAAGAGTGAGTGACGGATGAAGTATGAGAGCGATAGAGATGAACGGGAGTCGTAAGCGAGCATTGAGGACAAGTAGACGTACATAAAGACGATAAAAGAAATAAAGAACCAAATTGAAGATTGAAGAGTTTGATTCCACCCACATTCATTTAGTGAAAATGTGTTATTTTGATATTACAAACAGATACTCCAATTTTATTTATTTGTATAGATTGTGTAGATAGAGTGATTCTAGAATACGGTTTATATCCTACTAATATTATAAATGCGAAAGGTTGTGAGTGTTTGTTACTCTTTCACGCAAAAACTACTGAACGGATTTGGATGAAATTTGGAACACAGATAGTTTATAACCGGGATTAACATATATGATACTTTGTATCCCGATAATCCCGAATTTTTTGCTAAGTTAAATACTACGCGGACGAAGTCGCGGGCATATACTAGTGTATACATGCATAAAACAGTAGAGAAAAGCTCATAATTTTAGAGGTTTCTAATGTGATGTCGTAAATAAACACTTTCTTTGCGCTTACATTGCAAACGACGGCTCAACCCTTCGAGATAGATCGAAGTATTGTACTACAGTGTTGTACCTACACCTTAAAAAGTTCTACAAATAGTCCGTGATGGTATATGTCTATCTCTTAGGGATTTTTATGAGAAATAATAGCTTATTTATGTAGTAACGGAACGTTACTGACAGTTAAACTGACAGTTGTGTATTTGACATAACACTATTATTAGATTAACATGGAGTGAAGACACGTACCAATTGCAATAATTATTAATATAATTAAATATTATATATTTAAGTACAATAAACCAACCCAAACACCTAATAAAGATAGCCTATGTTACTCAGGGATAAAGTAGCATTCAAATGGCGAAATAATTTTTGAAATTGGTCCAATAGTTTTGAGTTTACTCATTACAAACATACAAAAATACAAATCTTTCTCTTTATAATATTAGTATAGATTCAAAATGCAGGGACATAGCGGTTGCGGCGGTACCGGCATATTATAAGTCTGTGACTATAACACATGTGTACGATTACACACATCAGTGACGCTTTCATTTTTAAAAGTATGTTGTCTCGGGTTTCGTTGCAACCGTACTAAGTGTCCGGCAATGGATGTCGTGATTTCTAATGTTATTCCGAAGAAAATATAAAAAATAAGCCTTATGATTTAACGAATTTGAGGTACTATTTTATACACCTTAACTACTTGTTAACTGCCCAAGTAACCACAATCCCAACTCCATACTCGCTGATCGTTCTTACCTGTGTTGGGGACATGCTCTGAGAAATTAACAGCTTTTATAAGATAACGAACGTCTGGCCCTCGCTGGCTCTTGGTATATGAGCCTTTATCGAGAAGGTTCGTTAATCGTAATTATAATAAATGGAAGATAAACATACAAGTGCATTTTATTTTTTGACGATTCAAATTACTTATTTATTTATCGCTCGGTTTTGAAATCGAGCAATGAAATTAAATATTGTAGTAAAATATTTATAGTCACCTTTTTATATGCGTGACGAAATAACGCTATTCAGTTGGAAATTGAAAAGTTTTGGCTTGCATTTCACCATCAACATGCTAATAATTTGTGTGCTTGTATTGATAGTGGCCTTGTGCTCGGCCGCGCGCCGCCCCGGCCCCCGCCTCACCGCCCGCGCCCGCTCTGCTCTGCGCGTCTACAAAGGCTATCCAGACACAGCCGGAAGGTACTCCTACGTCGTCGCACTGCTCTCTATAGATGTGAGAATGTGCACCGGTACTCTTATATCACCAAATTGGGTTCTAACTGCATCCCATTGCATAGATGACGGGCTTGCTACCGATAGACAATATGGTAATATGTCTCTAGCACCCTTTGAGTCAACCACTAAAAGCAGAATTTTAAAGATATTTCTACAGCCTACTTACAAAAGCTTCAAAAAGCTGAAGGGTATGATAATACGTGCCGATAATGACATAGGTTTACTCAAAGTAGAGACGGTGCACCTGCGTGTGTACGGGAATGTATCCGCGTTGGACTATCGCACATTGACTGGGCGCGCTGTGGAGTATGCGGGCTACGGCGCTACACATAACGATGAAACAGAAAATCGTGAACTGGTGGCGGCTATGGATCAAAGCCGTCCAGTGCAGTGGGGGGAGGGAGTGGTAGTGTCGTGTGGTTTCAACACTCAGTTCTTGTGCGTGGCGCCGAAGTGTTCCAACGAAGAGCAGAGCGGTGGGCCGGGGGACTCTGGTTCGTCGCTGTTTCTAGATGGGAAAATTATAGGAATTTTAACGAATGGTATTGAAGCGAAAGGAATCACGATTACTGTAAATATGTACGGTGGTATCAGTCCTTTCATAAGCTGGATATACTTTGTTATAAGTAACAACTCGTAGACTAAGAGTATAGATAACATGGTCTGATTTTGGTCGGTATTTCTATCAACTTTTTAAATGTTATAACTCTAAATTGAAAATTTAAAAACCCCCTATGTGACACCTTTTCATCAAATGTATACTTTACCTAGTTTTTCTAAAGAATGAAGTTAGCGCGTTTTGCGTAGCTCCCGTAGCTCAGTATCCATAGCTAATCTCGCAAATTCATCTGGTACAACTAGTTTCGATGCCAGATTATGAAAGCGCCATTTACATCATTCGTTTTGGCTTCCTCATTTATAATCTAAGATAACCAATGCAATGTAGAATAATCAACATAAAATCTGTGTAAAAGTATGAGACATTATCTTTTATAAATATTTACTAGCTGTCCCGGCAAACTTTGTTCCGCCATTGAGGTTATAAAAGTGCTGATTTTAAAAAAAACAGTGCCGTCTAGTGACGCCCGAAAGAAGCGAAGCTTGGCAGTAGATATTAGATATATTATAAGTGGCGTGCATAGGGTTTTGAAACAGGGTAGGCAGAGTGTAACATAAAAATAAATGAAATTAGGCATAGGTACCCACCTACCTGGGTAGGTACCTTGAATTATGTCTCGCTAGCTTATTATAGATTTTCATTTAGGCTATCGTACCTATTGAACGAAAAGGGACATCTTTTGTTGTTAGTAAGTAAGTACCTATTTAGCCATATCAGACATCTAAAGTGATTGGTTGATGTACCTATCTGCAGTTGTATATCGTTGTCCTTTTTTCGTCCTTTTCTATGGTAAATTAAACCATTATACGTTGGTGTTCAACTTCAATTAATTATATTAAAATAATATAAATTGCAAATATAAATAATATATGTAAATATAATTGCAAAATTTCTAAGGGAAAATATTTAAATCTATACAAATAAATAAAATTGGAGTGTCTGTTTGTAATATCAAAATTACACCTTTTCACTAAGTGCATATCAAAGTACATACGACACCTATAGCAAAAACGCGATTTAATTTTTTTTTGTCTGTCTGTCTTTCTGTCTGTGTGTTTGTTCCGGGTAATCTCCGAAACGGCTGGACCGATTTTGACGGGACTTTCACCGGCAGATAGCTGATGATAAAAGGAGTAACTTAGGCTACTTTAATTTTGGAAAAACAATTAGGGTTCCGCGTAAAAAAATAAAAACACATGAAATCAAAGAGTATCTCCGAAACGGGTGGACCGATTTTAACGGGACTTTCACGGGTAGATAGCTGATGTTATAAGCAGTAACTTAGGCTACTTTTATTTTAGAAAAACAAAATTTAAAAAAATGAGTCCTGTCGCGGGGGCTCAGAACGCGGGAGCGGGCTTTTTTGTTAAGTTAAATTCCACGCGGACGAAGTCGCGGGCTCAGCTAGTCTTATATAAAACAAATATTCAATTGCTTATGTGGAGACTTGACTTGAACACACGTCGTTATTTCCAACTGAGCCACCTAATCATTAGAAAATATCCACTATTTGATTCTACAACGTGGATTGGATTCTACGACGGTCACAAGATGGCAGTGTTAAAGTATTTGTGTAAAAAGCCTTAATGTAAGGACATAACGCTTTAATTTCCTTGATATCTTGTTTGTTGACGTTGCTTGCTACAAAATGATGCAATATTTATTATTATTTCCTAATTCCTACTTCACTTGTCGTTCTAATCTCGCGAAAGACACCTGTTTGCTTTCAATTTTCGTATTATTTAAAAAAGTAGTGAAAAGGAATTATTTATTATTAAGGAATTTAATGTATAAAGATTAATTTATTTTTTTTGAAGAATAAATTATATTAAATAAAATTAGAAATAAGAATAATAAAATAAAAACCTACCCCTTATCAAAAAAATCCCGTCCGCGTGGGATGGTGGCAAGAATACTGGCTGCACTTCCTCGCTGTATTAAGTACTTTTATTAAGCTGAAATAAAACTATTATACGGATTTTATCGCGTTTATTTACTTTTTTATGTTCCCGACGTTTCGGTTGCTTTACAGCAGCCATGATCACGGGAGGACACGGGTATTAAGTATTCACAATGACATAAAAGGACTTAAACTGGTAGATATTACTTAATTAGAATAATATAGGCACATCAAGTTTGCAGAAATAATTAATATACAGAAATTGCTGCCTCCACCAGCGCCATTTCGTGAAAAACATTAACGCACATGATCAATACTCAATAAATGAAGCTAAAAAATAAAACTAAAATACTATTTCATAAAGAAAAACCAAATAAATTTTAATTAACTAAGGATTCGAACTTACGGAATGCGTATCCTACAGTCGTCTTCAACCAATAGGTCATTTCATCTTAATTTCATTTAGCAAAATCATCAAGTATATGAATATTTCTATTCCGTAAACTCGTTCATCTACCAATAATAGAACTAGTAGGGAAAATTCATTGTGGCCTAAAATCATTGGTTTTAAAAATTCACAGGTATGAACAGTGTGAAAAAAATAATAATAACATCATATGAAAATTAATTTAAAGTAGCAATCATTTCCATGCCTAGTAAGTACCTATTTAGCCATATCAGACATATAAAGTGATTAGTTATTGTACCTATCTGCAGTTGTATATCGTTGTACCTTTTTCGTCCTTTTCTATGGTAAATTAAACCATTATACGTTGGTGTTCAATTAATTATATTAAAATAATATAAATTGCAAAATTTCTACAGGAAAATATTTAAATCTTATATAAAACATATATTCAATTGTTTTCTTATATTTACGCGAATACTACACATTGAAATAAAACTATTTTTACGGATTATATCGCGTTTATTTACTTTTTACAAGACTTCAAGACACAGTGAGCACTTTCTGCGTGGATCGGACCGCAAACACCAACTAAATTTTGAGGGTACCCAGTTTTTAACTATGACATCAGGACGTCTAACACCTCAGTCCCCTCGTGACCACGTCGGGAACATAAAAAGTAAATAAACGCGATATAATCCGTAAAAATAGTTTTATTTTAAAAATATTCAATTGGTTTTGTGGTGGTTTGCACCCACGTCTTATCTTATTTCGAAAAATAGAGGGTGCTGGTCACTACACGAAGAACCCCGCCGATACTATTTTTTATGTTATCATTATTATATTATGTAAATGAGGGTTATCTATAATGTATTGAGTGAATTATATTGTTATTTCAACTATTATTTAGCCGGATAATGTGAGGATTTATAAAATATGTGTACGTGAACACCGAAATACGCGTAAGTTGATGTTACTGTTTTGTCCGTGTTTACGTGTTTTATTTGGTTGATTTTAGGTGCTAGTTTTATGTAAAAATAACTGTATAAGTAAAAATAAATATAATATAATAAATATAATATGTTTTAAATAATGTATTTGTGAACTTGGTCAGTATATAGTTATCGGATTTAAAGTAAGATGGCGCTTAACCCAAAAAATGTGCTATTTATTTTTATTTAGAAATTTTCTAAAATAAAATATAATATTCATAGCAATCAAGCAGGTAAAATTAGAAATTATCCACTATAAGGCAACTAAAATATCGTGTGTAATTGTAGATATGGGTTACTTTATTCAGAACCTTTATCAGCAAAGGTCATTGTAGTATAATAGTATGTATATAGTTATCGGATTAAACGTAAGATGGCGCTTAACCCAAATTATGTAATTGTAGATATGGGTTACTTTATTCCGAAACTTTATCAACGAAGGCCATAGCACGTTGGGTGCATCGGTTCTCGTCCGATCACCGATCTTAAGCAACGTCGGGCGCGGTCAGTACTAAGATGGGTGAACGCTTTGATGGACACGCGAAATTGTGAAGTATTCTTAATTTTTAGATATATTAAAATTATTACCAATGTTCTATTTAACCTTCAAGCGATATTTAGTATAAAGCTTAGGGCGCCGCAGCTCTGACGTCATCGTGTAACGCGTAACGCTTTTCACCGTTTTAGTGGCCGGGCAGCGAGCGCCCCGAACGTCCGTAAAGAAGCTTCGCTTCAAAAATGATTAATTAAAAATTCATTTTTCATTACTCATACCCTGAAAGTAGGTCTGAAGTTGCCTGAGGAGCGGGTTGAAAGTAATACTTTTCCGGCCCGGGAGAATCGCATTCAACTGACAGCTGTCAAATTATAAAAAAAAAACTAGTTCCATTTTCACATTTCTATGGAACCATGTTCAAACTTTTTGTACAGTCACTCAATTACAGCACGATGTAAATAACATAAAGTTAAGTATTAATTAAAGAATATATATTTTTAAATGACTTAATTATAATTTAGTTTCAACAATTCCTTTAAAATAACATAGATTTGGGCAAAATATTTAAAGATGAAAATGAAAAATAATGGCTAAATAATGAAGTTGGCCGGCCAACGAAAAAAAAACAAAATAGGCGGCAATCCGATCTTTTTTTTTGAGTTGTAGAGTATTCATACTTCCTTGTATTATTTCTTTAGCCAATTCCTGTTTTTATTTTTACTTTCCTTGTATTCGTAATGAAAAGCACAGTGTTTACCTCGGGTGAAAGACTTATTTAGTCCCGAGACGGGGTTTGTCGCCCGAGCGTAGTGAGGGCGCTAATAGTTCGAGTCACTTTCACCACTCGTGTAACAATGTACTATTAAAATAGAAATCGATACCTCCCACGTAAGTTGTTGTATGCCACAAAAATGCCGTTCTGTGTTTTTACTGAAAACTATCCTAATTTGCATTATTGAATGCATTCGAAGTGAAAAAATAATGAAAACACGACTTTTTCAAGGATTTTCTAGACGTATATTGTTGCAACTTTTAAACGAGAACGGGCTATAACGTTGTATATACCTTTGCAATGGTATACGCGGGGTGCGGGAGAGCGGGAACCCGCGCTCGCGTGTCGTATTGGTCACATAAAACAGACTACGCCGGACTTTCAACCGACCTGAAATGTTGTATAGATTAGTTACAACAGTATACGTCGTTGAGCGTTCATGAAATTTGTTGTATGTAATACATGTACCATTATACGTTTACATTTAAATAAAAATAATTGTTGTATGTAATAAATACTACATTTTACTTCGGGAGTTGATATTCAAAAGTTTGTTGTATGGTGACATACTATATTTTACGTTGCTATTACTTTTTTTTTACTACAATTTAATGTTGTATGTCGAAAGTAATTTCTAATATTGGGTCTTAAAATGCTTTGCTTAATATATGAATTTTTAAATAAAAAAAATAAACCGACATCAAATAACTCGGGTGCACTAAAAAGCTAGAAATAACCAGGGACCCTGTAATTTATTTCATTTGGAGTCAGTGCCACTATCTTTACACAACGTTAATACTACTTCTTACCTACTACTCCTACTTACTTGAATTGTCACCGACCGAATTTAGATTCTGGTCTGATAATTGTGCCGGTCAGAACCGCTATCACATTGTGTTTGCGTTTTATGTGTATATTGCTCATAAACTTACCATAACTATAAAACATACCTTTCTCGAAAAAGTTACAGAGGTACAAGCAGAGGGTGACAGCTTTCAGGCTTTCATAGAACGTTCATCTAATAAAAATAAACTTATTTATACACCTTTGGAATGGTTTAGCTTGGTTAGATGAGCTAAACAGGATGGAAGACCATATAATGTCATAGAAATTAAGCATAGTGATTTTTATAACTAAAAATAAGCGTAACTGGACGTAATCTTCTATTCGAGAGAGCTTGAACACCGAGTTCCTTAAAGCGCGAGACCGCTCTTAAATCTCTTGATTATTTAGTCCGATATTTGTCGCTTACGAAGATCTTCTGACCGAATGGCAATCCAGATGGGATACAATAACTAAGGGCCACTTAAAATTGGTTCCTTCCCCTTTCTGTCAATGTTCGACGCCGTAAAACAATCATAAACAATCTGCACATCACATCCTGTGGGAGTGCAGTCTCTGGCACGGACTGCTATGCTAAATAGCCTGCAAGTGACATCTGGAGCAGTTAATTACAAAGACCTTGTGGAAACCAGGGACAATTTCCGTGCGTTCAAGCGCTTTTGCCATACCTATTATTGGAATCAAGTATAATCAGCTCACGAGTTTAGGTCCAATTAGTCAAATTACGATCCGTGATGGCTTACAACTGGTCTTCAATCAGCTGTAACAGACTTGTTTCTATGGCAATCAGCCCATACCAGCTATTTTAGTCTCCTGCTTTGAACCGGAGGGAAGTGGATTTTTTTTCTTCCAACTCCTCCTATTATTTCTTTCGATTAACTTCGTTCGGGTTCCAAGACAATTTAACTTTTCCCCGGGAC
The DNA here is from genome assembly GCA_905147325.1 of Notodonta dromedarius. Classification (NCBI taxonomy): domain Eukaryota; kingdom Metazoa; phylum Arthropoda; class Insecta; order Lepidoptera; family Notodontidae; genus Notodonta; species Notodonta dromedarius. The sequence goes on from LR990160.1 coordinate 13,718,264, forward strand.
TCGCGGAGGGTCAAACCTCGACGTCATTATTGGTCACCATTGTCGATCCTGGCTTACAGGAGTTATAGTGGTGGGAGTGTGTGGCGGGACTAGTCCCAATAAGGGCGTAATTGGTCGAAAAATATAAGTGGAGACGTAGTTAAATGGACCAAGACAAGAGCGAGTATGTGCCGAAAATCCTTTTAAAATTTACGACTGCAGTGGTTCGAACGCAGGCCGCTCGTCTCACTGCACATGGTGGTTGCGGGTTCGACTCCCGCCGGGGTAAAATTCGGAAATGGCCTTTTCATAATTTGCCCTGGTCTGGGTATCACTGGGATAGCTCCCAGTCCATTGGACTGTACCTATATTACAAGAATTGCTTAGTTTGGGACGATACAGTTGGTGTGTCAGTCTGCCGATATTTGAAATAAAAATAATTATATCGTTACGACTTGGCAAACAATAATTACCATTAATACCAATACCCGAAGACGCCCAAGAAATAGTATGGCAGAGCTATGCCCTCTCTATTCCAACCATCTTCGCTTAACAAAGGCAAAATATGATGACTTCATGAGTCTCAGCCACAGTGGAATTATGTCAGCCACTTATCACGACTTTTTCAGGAGTCTATCTTTTGTTGCTGGCTCTCATAATGATGATTATTTCTGAATCAGAACTAATTAGGAGGTAAATTAGTATTTTCTTTTTTATCTTATTTAAACTTATTTTACCTATTTTCATTATGCGTCTTCGTTTTTATTTGCTTCGTTTTTTACTGATTTAAGGCTACACTGCCGATAATTACATATCGACGGGAGAAAGCAGAAATGTCGTAACTTGCATTTTGGCCTAATTCACTTTTTACCATATTCTTGTATAAAAAAAAATACTGCTTCGAATGGTCTGGGTCTCGTTTTCCTACCATTAATTTTTTTATCGATACCATACATAAAATAAACGACATACAGCTTTATGAAACGTGTATCGAAGGTTTATATTTAAGATACAACAAATCCGTAGCCAAAAAAAAACCTAATTGAAACGTGTATCCAAGGTTTTTTATATAAGATACAGCAAATCCGGAGCTCAAAAAACATTTTTGTCTAAGTTGTCCATACATTTTATCTCACAGATACAACATTTTTGCAGCCTAAAATTGAAACATGAATTGGCGTAACTTGTGCAAAATCCTTGATACACACACTTTACGACAATTTAGAAATAAGCATCAGATAGGCCTTAGATTAATATAAATACATACCAATTTTCAACTTTCTATCTCAATAAATATATTAGTTATGAATTTTTGAAATAGTTTTTTGGCTCTGGTGTAAAGTTGTGTTTTTCAAGTTACGACAATTCCGCTTTCTTCCGTCGATATGGTTACCTGATTTATAGTTGAAGATAACTAAGTTGATCTCATATAAATTATTAAGTAAGTCATATTTCTTATTTTATGTTTCATCATGTTAATTTTTATGATTATACTAGCTGTCCCGGCAAACTTTGTTTCGCCATTGAGGCTATAATTGTGCTGATTTAAAAAATGATTAATTAAATATTTATTTTAAAATACAAATATAAAGATTATTTCTTGGCCATTTATTCAAATAAAACTATTATACAGATTTTATCGCGTTTATTTCCTTTTTTATTTTCCCGAAGTTTCGGTTTCTTTACAGCAGCCATGGTCACGGGGGACTGAGGTGTTAGACTTCCTGATGTCAATGTTATTAACTTGGTACCCTCATATTTAGTTGTTGTTTGCTATCCAATCCACGCAGAAATTGCTCACAGTGTTTGACAACTATTTGCTTGACATGATGTATATATATCGGTGACAACGGAAGAAACAGGGGAGCCCATCGCTACATCATCTACTTGCTTGTAGAACTGTTCATTCCACAACAGATACCCGGATGTGATGCAATGTCTTAAGAGTTCAGCATATTCCTCTGGCATGTTGTTCTCCCCTTGCTTCTTTGATACTATTGTGATGCAGTCTGCTACAGGTAGACAGGTAAACAAAGACTGAACATCAAAACTGACCATGGTTTAATTGTTAGCATGATGTATTTGTTTAATCTCACTTACAAAATATTATGAATCCTTTGTATGTGCTCTTGTGTGTCCTCTTAGTAGTGAGAGCACCTTCGCTAAGTGCTAGGCCAGACTGTATGTTGGTGTGTCAATCTGTCTAACAATGTGACGCAGCGGGGCCTCGGACTTGTGTATTTTATGTAACAATATCTTTGCCATGTAATTTGGTGCTTTGTTTGCACTCTTCATTGAAGCACCTTGTGATAGACGACATTTTTCGTTTTATTATCAGGCGCAAGAACAAATAACGCTGATGGTCTTCCGACCCGTGAACATGCCACAATCAGTACTTGATAAATTTCTTCTTGTGCGTCGAAAAATATCTAGTTCTTGATCTATGATGTTTGCTCGACGATTCCTCATTGCCAACCGAGCCGTTTCACGGGCTTCCTCTCTTTGCTCTTGTGATTGAGAAGCACGAATTCGATCCATACTACCGCGGCGCTATTCACTTCCAATTTCTTGTTCTTCTTCAGTTCTTTCATTCGCAATGTTACGAATCCTAGTTGCATTACGGCTTTGTCGCGAAATAGCATATTGTCTTGGACGCGGCATCGTATTGCTAATGATAATAGAAATTCTAAACTGACAGATCAACTGTCAACTTCAAAATTTCACGTTTTCACGTTTTATGTCAAGTTCCACTGGAACGGGATAAAAATTCCTATAACCTTCTTCTGGTTCTAAGCTACCTCCCCACCAATTTTCAGCCAAATCGGTTCAGCCGTTCTCGAGTTATAAATGGTGTAACTAACACGACTTTCTTTTATATAATACTAGCTGTCCCGGCAAACTTTGTATCGCCATTGAGGTTATAAATGTGCTGATTTAAAAAATGATTAATTAAATTTAATTCATTTTAAAATACAAATATAAAGATTATTTATTGGCCATCTAATGTATTCAAATAAAACTATTATACAGATTTTATCGCGTTTATTTCCTTTTTTATTTTCCCGAAGTTTCGGTGGCTTTACAGCAGCCATGGTCACGGGGGACTGTGGTGTTAGACTTCCTGATGTCAAAGTTATTAACTTGGTTCCCTCATATTTAGTTGTTGGTTGCGGTCCTATCCACGCAGAAATTGCTCACAGTGTCTGACAACAATTTGCTTGACATGATGTATTTTGTCAGCCAGGTGTTGCTGATCTCAGATCCCTTGTGCTCTCTGAAACAAAGATATACCCACTGTAGCTAACTGTGTTGGATTGTGGTTAGATTTACCGTTTAAGTATATTCAGCATATTCCTCTGGCATGTTGTTCTCCTCTAGCTTCTTTGATACTATTGTGATGCAGTCTGCTACAGGTAGACAGGTAAACACAGACTGTAAACACAAACTGACCATGGTTTAATTGTTAGCATGATGTATATGTTTAATCTCACTTACAAAATGTTATGAATCCTTTGTATGTGCTCTTGTGTGTCCTCTTAGTAGTGAGAGCACCTTCGCTACGTGCTGGGCCAGACTGTATGTTGGTGTGTCAATCTGGCTTACAATGGGACGCAGCGGGTCCTCGGGTTTGTGTATTTTAGGTAACAATATCTTTGCCATGTATTTTGGTGCTTCGTTTTCACTTTTCATTGAAGCACCTTGTGATAGACTACATTTTTCGTTTTATTATCAGGCGCAAGAACAAATAACGCTGATGGTCTTCCGACCCGTGAACATGCCACAATCAGTACTTGATAAATTTCTTCTTGTGCTTCGAAAGTTATCTAGTTCTTGATCTCTGAGATTTGCTCGAGGATTCCTCATTGCCAACCGAGCCGTTTCACGGGCTACCTCTCTTTGCTCTTGTTATTGAGAAGCACGAATTCGAGCCATACTACCGCGGCGCTCTTCACTTCGAATTTCTTGTTCTTCTTCAGTTCTTTCATTCGCAATGTTTCGAATGCTAGTTGCATTACGGCTTTGTTGCGAAAGATCAGATTGTCTTGGACGCGGCATCGTATTGCTAATGATAATATCTGTACAATAAGCTAATAGAAATTCGAAACTGACATATCAACTGTCAACTTCAAAATTTCAAATTATCAAATATTCAACCATATTTAACTATAGACGACATTTTAGCTGTTGGTTCTCCTTTTTTTATACCATTTGTAAATAATCTACGGCCAGACTTATTTTTGATTCATAATTATTTTTTTTTGCTGTCATTCACGTTTTATGTCAAGTTCCACTGGAACGGGATGAAAAGTATCCAATAATTGAAATTGAAAACAATTCACTCTTTGGTTCTAAGCTACCCCCCCACCAATTTTCAGCCAAATCGGTTCAGCCGTTCTCAAGTTATAAATAGTGTAACTAACACTACTTTCTTTTATATATATAGATATATATATATTAGATTCAAAATGCAGGGACATAGCGGTTGCGGCGGTACCGGCCAACGCGCCAGCGGCGCTTGCCTAAATACCTAGCTAGTCGAAGGTTGCGCTTCGCCCTACAGCACTTTATGATTAGCAGCGATCGCACGCGTTTATCGGAGCTCTCTAGCGAGGAAAATAATACATAGATAAATTAAAGTAACTTAAGTTTATCCTTATATCATGTGATATCTGTCAGTGAAAGTCCCGTCAAAATCAGTCTAGCCGCTTAGGAGATTAGCCGGAAAAACATTCAAATAGATCACTGAGATATAGAAGTCTGTGAGACAGAAAGACAGGCAGGCAGATCAAAATTTATTAGCTAATAAGACCTCCTAAGAATAGGTTAGGCTACTTACATTTAGGGTACAGAGTTACATGTATTGCATTTTTGTTTGAAATTCTGTGCGGACGAAGTCTCCGGCAAGAGCTACTACTAATGTAAGTATTATATTATATTATACTTTTAATATATTATACTTTTGTTTCATTTTGCTGAAAAAAACTTCTCTAGGTACGAATCTATATATATATAACTCAAAGGTGACTGACTGACTGACATAGTGATCTATCAACGCACAGTCCAAACCACTGGACGGGTCGGGCTGAAATTTGGCATGCAGGTAGATGTTATGACGTAAACATCCCTTAGGAAGGGTTTTTATTAATTCCATCCCCAAGGGGATAAAATAGGGGATGAAAGTTTGTAAAATTTTAAACCGAGCGGGCTGAGACTTTGCATGCATAAAGCTACTATGACGTAGACATCCCCTAAGAAAGGATTTTGATTAATTCCACCCCCAAGGGGATAAAATAGGGGATGAAAGATTGTATGAAACTTTGTCAATTTTAAACCGATCGATCAGGCTGAGACTTTGCATGCATAAAACTACTATGATGTAGACATCCCCTAAGAAAGGATCAAAATTCCACGCGGACGAAGTCGCGGGCTCAGCTAGTATATATATATAACTCAAAGGTGACTGACTGACATAGTGATTTATCAACGCACAGCCCAAACCACTGGACGGAACGGGCTGAAATTTGACATGCAGGTAGACGTTATGACGTAGGCATCCGCTAAGAAATGATTTTGATTAATTCTACCCCCAAGGGGATAAAATAGGATATGAAAGTTTGTATCAAACTTTGTCAATTTTAAACCGATTGGGCTGAGACTTTGCATACATAAAGCTAATATGACGTAGACATCCCCTTAGAAAGGATCAAAATTACACGCGGATGAAGTCGCGGGCTCAGCTAGTAAAAAAAAGCCTTATGATTTTACGAATTTTAGGTACTATTTTATACACCTTTATTACCTGTTAACTGCCCAAGTAACCACAATCCAAACTCCATACTCAGTAATCATTCTTATCGTTGGGTACACGCTCTGAAAATTTTCGGCTTTTATAAAATAATGAAGGTTTGGCAGGAGTGGGCTCTCGCTCTATTAAGAAATAATGAGAGGCGTGACAGATTCTTCTTTCATAGAACGCTTTTGAATTTTTTTTGTGTGAAAATGAGTCTTTATCGTGACGGTTCGTTATTGGTAATAATAAATGGAAGATAAACATACAAGTGACATTTTATTTTTGGACAATTCAAATGACTTATTTATTTATCGCTTGGTTTTGAAATCGAGCAATGAAATTAAATATTGTAGTAAAATATTTATGGTCACCTTTTTATATGCGTGACGAAATAACGCTCTTCAGTTGGAAATTGAAAAGTTTTGCATTGCAAGTAGTGCATTACACCATCAACATGCGAAGAATTTGTGTGCTTGTATTGATAGTGGCCTTGTGCTCGGCTGCGAGCAGCCCCGGACCCCGCCTCACCGCCCGCGCCCGCTCTGCTCTGCGGGTCTACGAAGGCTATCCAGACACAGCCGGAAGGTACTCCTACGTCGTCGCACTGCTCGATCACGATAGGAGAATGTGCACCGGTACTCTTATATCACCAAATTGGGTTCTAACTGCATCCCACTGCATAGACCTGCCGCCGATGCCTCCTACCGATATTCAATATGGTAATATGTCTCTAGCACCCTTTGAGTCAAACACTAAAAGTAGAATATTAAAAATGTTTCTACACCCTACTTACAGGCTGTTACATGGTAATCCTTTACACATCTATAATGACATAGGTTTGCTCAAAGTAGAGCCGGTGCACCTGCGTGTGTACGGGAATGTATCCGCGTTGGACTATCGCACATTGACTGGGCGCGCTGTGGAGTACGCGGGCTACGGCGCTACACATATCGATAAAACTGAAAATCGTAAACTGGTGGCGGCTATGGATCAAAGCCGTCCAGTGCAGTGGGGGGAGGGAGTGGTAGCGCCGTGTGGTTTCAAAACTCATTTCGTTTGCGTGGCGCCGAAGTGTTCCAACAAAGAACAGAGTAGTAACCATGGGGACTCTGGCATGTCGCTGTTTCTAGACGGCAAAATTATAGGAATTTTAACGGGTGGTACTCGTCATGTAACGACTGGAACGATGGTTCCTATAAATTGGTTCGGTGGTATCAGTCCTTACGTAAGCTGGATACACTTTGTTATAAGTAACAACTCGTAGACTAAGAGCACGTTTCACAATCGTGAAATAACTTTTGTTTTTCAAATATATTTGACTACATTGCACTTGTAGACAAATATAAAGATAATTAAAGTTATCTGGTGTCTGTGAAATAGTTCCTGAAGGGTTTATGTATAAGAATTACACCTGTATTTTAATTGTTCACACAAACAATATCACGGACAATATATCGCCAGACTAACACACCAACTGCATGGTCCCAAGCTAAACAACGCTTAAAGATACAATGGGCATAAACAATGGACACCGCATACCAGGGAAAATTACGGAAAAAAATACACACGAATTGAGAAACTCCGCTTTATTGAATTCGGTTGAAAAAAAATATTCCTAATTTGCATCGCATGATAAGCTATTTAAAAAAAATCTGTGCGCGAGGTGCGATCCCGCTGACGTCACTCCCAGCTGGCAGAGTAGAGCTGGCATGAAGACAGGATTGATCGGGATCAATTCTCACCATTGTCTAACTGACTGCAGCTCACATACGGACTAGCTTGGCCGGGGAAGTACCACCCTCTCACAGACGAGCGGTGTAAAGTACGACGGGTGATAAGTGGTGCCGGAAGCCCAACCCCCCTTCCTACCCCTCCCTCTGCACCACTCTTCTTCAAGAAGGCAACGTGCGAGCAATACCACTAGTGTTGCAAGCATTTATAGGCTACGGTAACTGCTTAACATTAGGGGGGCACCTGTTTGCCGACTTTTTGATAAATATAAAATGGAATTAACATTGGTAATACTACCCCGGCGGAAGGGAGAAAAAAAAAACTAGCCTTTTGTGTGTAGTGGTTATTCGTGTGGACTATAAGTAGCTCTCTACCAGTGGATAAGTAGGTACTCTAACATATGTTTACGATTACAGTGACGCTTACATTTTTAAAAGTATGTTGTCTCGGGTTTCCCTGAGACTACATGCTTCCATCAATAATAAGTTTTCCGGAAAGGGTTTTCAATAAATCCGGATGGAAATATTCCTCAAAATTTTTAAGTGACAGGAAAAGCACTGTCATTTTCAATATGGGGTAAGTTTAGGAACTACTTTATTTTATACTAGCTGTGCCCCGCGACTTCATCCGCGTAGTATTGGATTATTGGGTTAAAAAGTATCCTATATGTTAATCCCGGTTATAATCTATCTGTGTTCCAAATTTCATCCAAATCCGTTCAGTAGTTTTTGCGTGAAGGAGTAACAAACATACATACATACATACATACATACATACATACATACATACATACATACATACATACATACATACATACATCCACACTCACAAACTTTCGCATTTATAATATTAGTAGGATGATGCGATCCATTGATGGTTTGCTGGTACAAGCGTGTTGTTAAGTTTGGTTTTCTTCATGTTTAGCAACTTTTTGTATAGGTTTAAATAGTATGTGCCCATGATGTTACAAATAAAACATGTTTATACAGTACAGAAATCGTGTTTATTGGTTAAAGTGTAAGTAATAAATATAAAGACATCAGAATACCGTTGCGTGGCGCTTGCAATTGGTTACGGACACGGGGGACGAAATATGTATGTGAGTAAAGACCCTATTTGGGATGAAAAGCTTTTATAAAATAAGGAAGGTTTGGCCGTAGTGGGCTCTCGGTCTAATAAGGCTAAAGCGCCCATCTAGCCCGCGAAGTTCAAATTTTTTGAGGTTTTTTTGGAATGTTTCAAAATCTGACAATAATAAAAGGCACATTTTGTAATTCGCGAAAAAGACCGTGTGCAATGCATTTATTAATATATCCAACTTACTCTAAAACATTTCAAGAACAACAGCTATCCAGATAATCTGGCAATTTTTGTATATTTAGTAATTTGCTAGTATCATATCCACCGTGATAATATTTAGAGTAAAATAAATGTATTAATAAACGCACTGCATACTGTGTTTTTCGCAAATCACAAAATGTTGTCTTAAATGTTTTCAGATTTTGGATAAACTATAAAATACTCGAAAATTTTTAATTCGCGGGCTAGACAGGCGCCCATCAGAGGCGTGACAGATTCTTCTTTCATAAAACGCTTTTAATTTTTTTTTGTGTGAAAATGAGCCTTTATCGAGACGGGTCGTTAATGGTAATAATAAATGGATAATAAACATACGAGTGACATTTTATTTTGGACAATTCAAATAACTTATTTATTTATCGCTCGGTTTTGAAATCGAGCAATGAAATAAAATATTGTAGTAAAATATTTATGGTCACCTTTTTATATGCGTGACGAAATAACTACTATTCAGTTGGAAATTGAAAAGTTTTGGCTTCCATTACATCATCAACATGCGAATAATTTGTGTGCTTGTATTGATAGCGGCCTTGTACTCGGCCGCGCGCCGCCCCCGCCCCCGCCTCACCGCCCGCGCCCCCTCTGCTCTGCGCGTCTACAATGGCTATCCAGACACAGCCGGAAGGTACTCCTACGTCGTCGCACTGCTCTATCACGACAGGAGAGAATGCACCGGTACTCTTATATCACCATATTGGGTTCTAACTGCATCCCACTGCATATACGGTGGGCGTGCTACCGAAATTCAATATGGGAATATGTCTCTAGCACCCTTTGAGTCAACCACTAAAAGCAGAATTTTAAAAATGTTTCTACACCCTACTTACAGGGCAGTACCAGATATGAAGGGTGCTGCATTGCTTTTGGAAAATGACATAGGTTTGCTCAAAGTAGAGTCGGTGCACCTGCGTGTGTACGGGAATTTATCCGCGTTGGACTATCGCACATTGATTGGGCTCGCTGTGGAGTATGCGGGCTACGGCGCTACACATGACTCTAAAACAGAAAATCGTAAACTGGTGGCGGCTATGGATCAAAGCCGTCCAGTACAGTGGGGGGAGGGAGTGGTAGCGCCGTGTGGTATAAAGACTCATTACGTGTGCGTGGCGCCAAAGTGTTTCAACAAAGAACAGAGGAATACGGTTGGGGACTCTGGTTCGTCGCTATTTCTAGACGGCAAAATTATAGGTATTTGTACGGGTGGTAATTTAGCGACAGGAACCATGATTCCTGTAAATTGGTACGGTGGTATCAGTCCTTACATAAGTTGGATACACTTTGTTATAAGTAACAACTCGTAGACTAAGAGCATGTTTCACAATCGTGAGATAACTTTTGTTCTTTAAATAAATTTGACTACATTACATTTGTAGGCAAATATAAAGATAAGTTATCTGGTGACTGTGAAATAGTTCCTGAAGGGTTTATGTATAAGAATTACACCTGTATTTTACTTGTTCACACAAACAATATCACGGACAAAATATCGCCAGACTAACACACCAACTGCATGGACCCAAGCTAAACAACGCTTAAAGATACAATGGGCATAAACAATGGTCACCACATACCAGGGACAACTACGGAACAACTTTACGAAAAAATCTAAGCGCGAGGTGCGATCCCTCTGACGTCACTCCCAGCTGACGGAGTAGAGCATGAAGACAGGATTTATCGCGATCAATGGTCACCATTGTCTAACTGACTGCAGCTCACATACGGGCTAGCTTGGCCGGGGAAGATCCACCCTCTCACAAAAAATCGGTGTAAAGTAGCTATTACATCTGCATTTTGTACGACGAGTGACAAGTGGAGCCGGTAGCACAACCCCCATCCCTTCCCTTCCCTCTGTCCCACTCTTCTTCAAAGGCAACATGCAAGCAATACCACTGGTGTTGCAAGCATTTATAGGCTACGGTAACTGCTTAACATTAGGGGGGCTCTTGTTTGCCGACTTTTTGATAAATATTAAATGGAATTAACATTGGTAATACTACCCCGGCGGAAGGGAGAAAAAAAACACTAGCCTTTTGTGTGTAGTGGTTATTCGTGTGGACTATAAGTAGCTCTCCACCAGTGGATAAGTAGGTACTCTAACATATGTTTACGATTACAGTGACGCTTACATTTTTAAAAGTATGTTGTCTCGGGTTTCCCTGAGACTACATGCTTCCATCAATAATAAGTTTTCCGGAAAGGGTTTTCAATAAATCCGGATGGAAATATTCCTCCAAATTTTTAAGTGACAGGAAAAGCACTGTCATTTTCAATATGGGGTAAGTTTAGGAACTACTTTATTTTATATGATGCGATCCATTGATGGTTTGCTGGTACAAGCGTGTTGTTAAGTTTGGTTTTCTTCATGTTTAGCAACTTGTTGTATGTACCCATGATGTTACAAATAAAACATGTTTATACAGTACAGAAATCGTGTTTATTGGTTAAAGTGTAAGTAATAAATATAAAGACTTCAGAATACCGTTGCGTGGCGCTTGCAATTGGTTACGGACACGGGGGACGAACTATGTATGTGAGTAAAGACCCTATTTGGGATGAAAAGGGGTGAGAGTCACCTTATGAAAATTCATGTCATAGAGACTTGAGTGTTTTAGGTGAAATGGGGGACAGACATCAGGAATGTTCATGAAAATTACCCATTTAGTTTTGGAGTGCTAAGGATGGAACTCCATGTTCTTAAGGGGTAACTACTTTTGCTATATTTTATGGTCAGTAATGGGTTTATTAGGTAGTCGCCCCTTACGGTAGAATGAAATAGTTTCAGTTACACTTGTACCGATACGGTGTAACGGAACAGACTTGCCCCTGGTTCCGTCTCATGCACAAATATAAATATAACTATACATTTATATAGGCTTTTAAATAAATAAAGGAAATAATTAAATATTACTTTAAATTTAAGCAAATAATCTGTTAATTAATTTTATTATTCTGAAACAACTAGTTAGACTGACATATTAAATGATAGCGTAAAACTCCCCTTTAGTAGTATTAAGCATGGCGTACTCCTCATTGTTAAGTTTAAAGAAATGCATTCTGCGTGATGCTAGGCAAACATGCGTATGAAATTAGGTATAATGTTAGGCTTGGAGCAGGTCGAAACTTGACCAAGAGAGCTCAAGCATTACCATATTTGGTTCGGCGCCACGGTGTCGGCGTCTATTTTTAGCTCTCATCGGACGATAATTAAATATATTTGAGGGTAGTTTGAGAAGAATGCAGGAACAAGCTAGAGATGAGGTGAGCCGCTAGTTTACGTTTTCGATATTGAGATTCGGTAAACGATCGGACATTCATATTATAATCGATGTAAATTACTTCCATACAGGTAGGATCTAAAACAAACTAGAAGCAGTTCGATAAACAGATTCACTCTAGTGGAGGAGTTAGAAATCTATATATATAAAAGAAAGTCGTGTTAGTTACACCATTTATAACTCGAGAACGGCCGAACCGATTTGGCTGAAAATTGGTGGGGAGGTAGCTTAGAACCAGGAGAAGGTTATAGGATACTTTTTATCCCGTTCCAGTGGAACTTGACATAAAACGTGAAAACGTGATATTAATGAAAATGACAGCCAATGACAGTAAAAAAAAATATGAATGAAAACAAAGTCTAGCCGTTGATTATTTACAAATGGTATAAAAAAGGAGAACCAACAGCTAAAATGTCGTCTATAGTTAAATATGGTTGAATATTTGATAATTTGAAATTTTGAAGTTGACAGTTGATATGTCAGTTTCGAATTTCTATTTGCTTATTGTACGGATATTATCATTAGCAATACGATGCCGCGTCCAAGACAATCTGATCTTTCGAGACAAAGCCGTAATGCAACTAGGATTCGAAACATTGCGAATGAAAGAACTGAAGAACAAGAAATTGAAAGTGAAGAGCGCCGCGGTAGTATGGCTCGAATTCGTGCTTCTCAATCACAAGAGCAAAGAGAGGTAGCCCGTGAAACGGCTCGGTTGGCAATGAGGAATCGTAGAGCAAACCTCAGAGATCAAGAACTAGATAACTAACGACGCACAAGAAGAAATTTATCAAGTAATGATTGTGGCATGTTCACGGGTCGGAAGACCATCAGCGTTATTTGTTCTTGCGCCTGATAATAAAACGAAAAATGTAGTCTATCACAAGGTGCTTCAATGAAGAGTGAAAACGAAGCACCAAAATACATGGCAAAGATATTGTTACCTAAAATACACAAACCCGAGGACCAGCTGCGTCCCATTGTAAGCCAGATTGACACACCAACATACAGTCTGGCCCAGCACGTAGCGAAGGTGCTCTCACTACTAAGAGGACACACAAGAGCACATACAAAGGATTCATAACATTTTGTAAGTGAGATTAAACATATACATCATGCTAACAATTAAACCATGGTCAGTTTTGATGTTCAGTCTGTGTTTACCTGTCTACCTGTAGCAGACTGCATCACAATAGTATCATAGAAGCTAGAGGAGAACAACATGCCAGAGGAATATGCTGAATATACTTAAACGGTAAATCTAACCATAATCCAACACAGTTAGCTACAGTGGGTATATCTTTGTTTCAGAGAGCACAAGGGATCTGAGATCAGCAACAACTGGCTGACGAAATACATCATGTCAAGCAAATAGTTGTCAGACACTGTGAGCAATTTCTGCGTGGATAGGACCGCAACCAACAACTAAATATGAGGGTACCAAGTTAATAACTTTGACATCAGGAAGTCTAACACCACAGTCCCCCGTGACCATGGCTGCTGTAAAGCCACCGAAACTTCGGGAAAATAAAAAAAGGAAATAAACGCGATCAAATCTGTATAATAGTTTTATTTGAATACATTAGATGGCCAATAAATAATCTTTATATTTGTATTTTAAAACTAGCTGTGCCCCGCGACTTCATCCGCGTAGTATTGGATTATTGGGTTAAAAAGTATCCTATATGTTAATCCCGGTTATAATCTATCTGTGTTCCAAATTTAATCCAAATCCGTTCAGTAGTTTTTGCGTGAAGGAGTAACAAACATACATACATACATACATCCACACTCACAAACTTTCGCATTTATAATATTAGTAGGATTAATATTTAATTAATATTTTTTTAAATCAGCACATTTATAACCTCAAAGGCGAAACAAAGTTTGCCGGGACAGCTAGTAGTCTATATATTTTAGGCACAATTCACTTAGTAGTTTTGATAATTAGAATATTGTTTATATCCAGGATATTAGCCAAAGTCTGAGGAAACACTACCAGTAAGAATACCTTATTATTAGACGTATACCTTCCTATATAAAGATTGATCGAATTACGTTCGGTATTGTGAGATTTAATTCGTAGAAATTCTGACTTTGCGCGTCTCTAGATTATAAAAATATTGAAGGTAGGAAATATACATGATAGCGTCAGGTGGCGAGATTATAAAAGGCCTTGCACAGCTAATTTCGTGGTCATTCATTTAGAGCTCCCAAGCTAAACACAAGTATCAAGTTTATAGTTAGTCGCGTTCATAGATTTAATTTATATTAATATATACCATCTGAATGTACTCAATGTTTAATAAAGCAAGCCTTATGGGCTGGTTTTGTTGAATATTGTAGGTGTATTTTCTAATGGTATCGTTGTAGTTAAACGGGGAATCTCGGTCGGTCATAGTGTTTATTCTAGCCATTTTTATATAATAAAATACCATCCGGAAGTGCTCAATGTTTGATAAAGCAGGTCTTCATGGGCTCGTTTTATTGAATGTTGTAGGTGTGTTTTCTGGTGGTATAATGCAGATATACGGGGATTCGCGTTCGGTAATTTGATACATGTGTGCGGCTTACTTTGATCCATGGTCATGGTTCCATGGGGTGTAATGGCGCTGGTACGCTGGTGTTCATTGCATCGTCCTCTCATTGGTTAGGTCTGGGTCAGTTGGTGCGCTCCAGAAGTCGTTTTTCCCTTGCATTGGGCTCGGCTAAGCACCCCGTTCTGGTGTATTCTATGTACGTGGGGTGAGGTTCCCGTCGAAGTGGGAGCAGGCTTAGGCAACTCACTACCTGTACTTAGAGTCATCCGTTCGGTCTATCTATATATATTTATATTTATACACAATTATTGTCCCTGGTCCGTTGGAAGTCCACACCCCAGTCAGCCCGGCTTCGGCCACGTGGATAACCGACACGTAGGGAACGTTAGAGGTTATAGAATTCCCCTCGAGCCTAACCACCTCAACCCCTCAGAAGCTGTTAGTTAGGTGTCCATCATTGCACCGTGTTGGACAGCTCAAGTAAATGTAAATGTGAGTCGCGAACTCTAGTGTTGCTTGATTTACACACAAAGATCGAAGGTAGTTAGATGTCTTGGTTATTGGTTAGAGGTTATAGTTTCCCATCGAGCCTAACCACCTCAATTCCCAGTAGCTGTTAGTTAGGTGTCCTTCATTACACCGTGATGGACAGCAAGCACAATTAAAAGTAAATGTGAGCTCCGAGCTCTAGACCTGCTTAAATTACACACAAAGATCAAACTTAGGTTTCTTGGTTAGGTGCTATTATTAGGGAATTCCATTAGGAAAGGGACGTTGCATCGGGCTTTATGAATAGGTGATTAGGTAAACCTAATGTAGTTTTATTACGCTAGTATTGTACACGGATTAATAGGTATTTATAATTTATGTAGGTAGGTATAGCCTTAAGTATAAACACGCGGTATTTAGAACAGAATAGGAATATACTAGGTGTTATGAAGGTGGATAGATAGGTAGGTCGGAATATATTTAAGCCTCAATGTAAATATAGGTAGGATATAAATCAGGCAGGGCCTTTGCTTCATCCATGGAGTTTCTTGCCCGTTCTTCTCCATGAGATTAATCTTGTGAATGGGTGGTAAATTCTTGAAGTTGTCTTTAAAATTCACATTGCTGATAAATATATTTACTTTCATTGAATGTAGTATTTAATCAATATTTCATTTAATCTTGTACTTTTGAATAATATAACCGTGTCGTTTGTTCAGTAATGAGATTCTGGATGGATGGATACTGACTGATAAGTCTTATTTATTTTACTTAATGTTTTCCTCGTGTAAAGCTTGATGGTTTTGGTTACACTGGGGGTGGTAGACCCTGTTGGCAATCACTAAACAGTAGATGATAGAGTTGCTAACCTGCAGTCACTGACTAGACTATCAGCTACACATTGACCGGAACTCATTAGTTTGATTTCGCCCAGGCAGTAGCCTTTTAGTATTCTCATCACAGTAGATGATTGAGATGCTAATCATCACAACAGAAATCAAACTTACTTCGTTTGACTTTGACTCGGTGATATCCTGAAGATCTCTTGCTGTCCAGATGATTCGATTCTTATTTGTTGAGTTAATGGATTTACTACAATGATACTATTGATGATACAGTTATTCAATGTGTACTCTTAATATAACAAATAATTGATATTCATGATTTATCAAAATGTTCACTCATAATAAATAAGACAAGTCAAGGAGGGAATACAGATATGAGACGTTATCCCACAGTACAGGGCGGGGAGGGGCCCTGTACCTTGTCATAAACAAATAATTGTTGTGTTCATAATCTTTTAACTATTGAAATGTCATGCAGAATTAATCTTATCGCTACAGATAAATTATTATATTTTAACTCTCAGAACAACCAGCTCATTACATCCATAGCCTCATTAATTACTTATTTAACAATGAAACTCGTTTAGTTAAGTAGGTACAGTATTGAAGATTTAGGCTTAACTAATCAGGTTATTTTTAAGAAGGTAGTATAAATACATACGTCATAAGAATACCAATCTTTCACTAAAATAATTAGGTTACTATTCAGGGTTTCACTACGTTAGGTCCTATAACCACTAGACAATACAGATCACATGGCCATATCAATATTCAAACCCAGATCACAACCAAACTAGTCTTAGATAACAATTCACATAGTGAATTCGTAGTTGCTCCATTTGGTTAGGGTTTATAGTTATATTCATAGGTTTATTTATATTTAATTATTATATTTAGCATATTTATATATATATATTTAAGTAGAGAGAGACGGAGAGAGTGGGTGGTTACAACGGTTTGTTTTACTTGTTGGCAAATTACATCCAATAACTGGGCTTTCAATTCTACCCCTGCCCTAATTTAGTGCCAAACAGTTTATGTATATGAAAATATTATAACATTATATTTGGAGTTGGTTCATACAGTTTCAATATCTATTAGGCTAGATTATACGAAATGTTTTGAATCGCAATATTTGTGTTTAGGCATAACACAATAGATAGGAACCTAATTTTTGAATGGACGATTAGCGATTGGCGGTTGTGAGGAATTTAATTTTTGGAAACTATAGTAGGTATGTTTCACTAATGTTAGACAGATATAGGCGATACGCTAATAAAATAGATCTGGCTGGAGATAATCGTAGGTGCTAAAAGTGGTAAGTGTTAAATAAATTTATAAGTCTGTGACTAAAACACATGTATACGATTATACACATCAATCGCCGCTATCATTTTTAAAAGTACGTTGTCTCGGATTTAGTTGCAAAACCGTACTCAGTGTCCGGAAATGGATGTCGTGATTTCTGATGTTATTCCGAAGAAAAAAAAAATCTAAGTATATATAACTCAAAGGTGACGGACTGACTGACTGACTGACATAGTGATCTATCAACGCACAGCCCCAACCACTGGACGGATCGGGCTGAAATTTAATATATAACTAGCTGTCCCGGCAAACTTTGTTTCGCCTTTGAGGTTATAAATGTGCTGATTTAAAAAATGATTA
Organism: Notodonta dromedarius; assembly: GCA_905147325.1. Lineage (NCBI taxonomy): Eukaryota > Metazoa > Arthropoda > Insecta > Lepidoptera > Notodontidae > Notodonta > Notodonta dromedarius. The sequence continues at coordinate 13,735,941 of LR990160.1, forward strand.
ATTAAATATTCATTTTAAAATACAAATATAATGATTATTTATTGGCCATCTAATGTATTCAAATAAAACTATTATACAGATTTTATCGCGTTTATTTCCTTTTTTATTTTCCCGAAGTTTCGGTGGCTTTACAGCAGCCATGGTCACGGGGGACTGTGGTGTTAGACTTCCTGATGTCAAAGTTATTAACTTGGTTCCCTCATATTTAGTTGTTGGTTGCGGTCCTATCCACGCAGAAATTGCTCACAGTGTCTGACAACTATTTGCTTGACATGATGTATTTCGTCAGCCAGGTGTTGCTGATCTCAGATCCCTTGTGCTCTCTGAAACAAAGATATACCCACTGTAGCTAACTGTGTTGGATTGTGGTTAGATTTACCGTTTAAGTATATTCAGCATATTCCTCTGGCATGTTGTTCTCCTCTAGCTTCTTTGGTACTATTCTGATGCAGTCTGCTACAGGTAGACAGGTAAACACAGACTGAACATCAAAACTGACCATGGTTTAATTGTTAGCATGATGTATATGTTTAATCTCACTTACAAAATGTTATGAATCCTTTGTATGTGCTCTTGTGTGTCCTCTTAGTAGTGAGAGCACCTTCGCTACGTGCTGGGCCAGACTGTATGTTGGTGTGTCAATCTGGCTTACAATGGGACGCAGCTGGTCCTCGGGTTTGTGTATTTTAGATAACAATATCTTTGCCATGTATTTTGGTGCTTCGTTTTCATTCTTCATTGAAGCACCTTGTGATAGACTACATTTTTCGTTTTATTATCAGGCGCAAGAACAAATAACGCTGATGGTCTTCCGACCCGTGAACATGCCACAATCATTACTTGATAAATTTCTTCTTGTGCGTCGTTAGTTATCTAGTTCTTGATCTCTGAGGTTTGCTCTACGATTCCTCATTGCCAACCGAGCCGTTTCACGGGCTACCTCTCTTTGCTCTTGTGATTGAGAAGCACGAATTCGAGCCATACTACCGCGGCGCTCTTCACTTCTAATTTCTTGTTCTTCAGTTCTTTCATTCGCAATGTTTCGAATCCTAGTTGCATTACGGCTTTGTCTCGAAAGATCAGATTGTCTTGGACGCGGCATCGTATTGCTAATGATAATATCCATACAATAAGCTAATAGAAATTCGAAACTGACATATCAACTGTCAACTTCAAAATTTCAAATTATCAAATATTCAACCATATTTAACTATAGACGACATTTTAGCTGTTGGTTCTCCTTTTTTATACTATTTGTAAATAATCAACGGCTAGACTTTTTTTTCATTCATTTTTTTTTTGCTGTCATTGGCTGTCATTTTCATTAATATCACGTTTTCACGTTTTATGTCAAGTTCCACTGGAACGGGATAAAAAGTATCCTATAACCTTCTCCTGGTTCTAAGCTACCTCCCCACCAATTTTCAGCCAAATCGGTTCGGCCGTTCTCGAGTTATAAATGGTGTAACTAACACGACTTTCTTTTATATATATAGATATTTCATACACCTTTACCTGCCCAAGTAACCACAATCCAAACTCCATACTCAGTGAACATTCTTATCGTTAGGGACACGCTCTGAAAAAATTCGGCTTTTATAAAATAAGGAAGGTTTGGCCGTAGTGGATTCTCGCTCTATTAAGGCTAAAACGCCCATCTAGCCCGCGAAGTTCAAATTTTTTGAGGTTTTTTTGGAATTTTTCAAAATCTGACACTAATAAAAGGCACATTTTGTAATTCGCGAAAAAGACCGTGTGCAATGCATTTATTAATATAACCAACTTACTCTAAAACATTTCAAGAACAACAGCTATCCAGATAATCTGGCAATTTTTGTATATTTAGTAATTTGCTAGTATCATATCCACCGTGATAATATTTAGAGTAAAATAAATGTATTAATAAACGCACTGCATACTGTGTTTTTCGCAAATCACAAAATGTTGTCTTAAATGTTTTCAGAGTTTGGATAAACTATAAAATACTCGTGAATTTTTAATTCGCGGGCTAGACAGGCGCCCATCAGAGGCGTGACAGATTCTTCTTTCATAAAACGCTTTTAAATTTTTTTTGTGTGAAAATGAGCCTTTATCGAGACGCGTCGTTAATGGTAATAATAAATGGAAAATAAACATACGAGTGACATTTTATTTTGGACAATTCAAATAACTTATTTATTTATCGCTCGATTTTGAAATCGAGCAATGAAATTAAATATTGTAGTAAAATATTTATGGTCACCTTTTTATATGCGTGACGAAATAACTACTATTCAGTTGGAAATTGAAAAGTTTTGGCTTGCATTACATCATCAACATGCGAATAATTTGTGTGCTTGTATTGATAGTGGCCTTGTACTCGGCCGCGCGCCGCCCCCGCCCCCGCCTCACCGCCCGCGCCCGCTCTGCTCTGCGGGTCTACGAAGGCTATCCAGACACAGCCGGAAGGTACTCCTACGTCGTCGCACTGCTCTATCACGATAGGAGAGAATGCACCGGTACTCTTATATCACCAAATTGGGTTCTAACTGCATCTCACTGCATATACGGTGGGCGTGCTACCGAAATTCAATATGGGAATATGTCTCTAGCACCCTTTGAGTCAAACACTAAAAGCAGAATTTTAAAAATGTTTGTACACCCTACTTACAGGGTAGTACCAGATATGAAGGGTGCTGCATTGCTTATGGAAAATGACATAGGTTTGCTCAAAGTAGAGACGGTGCACCTGCGTGTGTACGGGAATTTATCCGCGTTGGACTATCGCACATTGATTGGGCTCGCTGTGGAGTATGCGGCCTACGGCGCTACACATGACTCTAAAACAGAAAATCGTAAACTGGTGGCGGCTATGGATCAAAGCCGTCCAGTACAGTGGGGGGAGGGAGTGGTAGCGCCGTGTGGTATAAAGACTCATTACGTGTGCGTGGCGCCAAAGTGTTTCAACAAAGAACAGAGGAATACGGTTGGGGACTCTGGTTCGTCGCTATTTCTAGACGGCAAAATTATAGGTATTTGTACGGGTGGTAATTTAGCGACAGGAACCATGATTCCTGTAAATTGGTACGGTGGTATCAGTCCTTACATAAGTTGGATACACTTTGTTATAAGTAACAACTCGTAGACTAAGAGCATGTTTTACAATCGAGAGATAACTTTTGTTCTTTAAATAAATTTGACTACATTACATTTGTAGACAAATATAAAGATAAGTTATCTGGTGACTGTGAAATAGTTCCTGAAGGGTTTATGTATAAGAATTACACCTGTATTTTACTTGTTCACACAAACAATATCACGGACAAAATATCGCCAGACTAACACACCAACTGCATGGACCCAAGCTAAACAACGCTTAAAGATACAATGGGCATAAACAATGGTCACCACATACCAGGGACAACTACGGAACAACTTTACGAAAAAATCTAAGCGCGAGGTGCGATCCCTTTGACGTCACTCCCAGCTGCCGGAGTAGAGCATGAAGACAGAATTTATCGCGATCAATGGTCACCATTGTCTAACTGACTGCAGCTCACATACGGGCTAGCTTGGCCGGGGAAGATCCACCCTCTCACAAAAAATCGGTGTAAAGTAGCTATTACATCTGCATTTTGTACGACGAGTGACAAGTGGAGCCGGTAGCACAACCCCCATCCCTTCCCTTCCCTCCGTCCCACTCATCTTCAAAGGCAACATGCAAGCAATACCACTGGTGTTGCAAGCATTTATAGGCTACGGTAACTGCTTAACATTAGGGGGGCTCTTGTTTGCCGACTTTTTGATAAATATTAAATGGAATTAACATTGGTAATACTACCCCGGCGGAAGGGAGAAAAAAAACTCTAGCCTTTTGTGTGTAGTGGTTATTCGTGTGGACTATAAGTAGCTCTCTACCAGTGGATAAGTAGGTGTTGGCGCATAACCATGGGCCAACGGGCTCACTCGCTATTGGTTCCCGATGACGCGACATAATCAAGAGCACCAATCAGAACGCGCGAACGATGACGACGTCGAAGTTGCGACGGTTACAATTGCACACAATATAGACGGCACGCACGGTGACCTACGCATTTAATAGTACATTGTTACACGAGTGGTGAAAGTGACTTATTTAGTCCCGAGACGGGGTTTGGCGCCCGAGCGTAGTGAGGGCGCTAATGGTTCGAGGGCCAAAATAAGTCTTTCACCCGAGGTAAACACTGTGCTTTTCATTACGAATACAAGGAAAGTAAAAATAAAAACAGGAATTGGCTAACGAAATAATACAAGGAAGTATAAACAATACTCTACAGCTCAAAAAAAAAAGATCGGATTGCCGCCTATTTTTTTTTTTCGTTGTCCGGCCAACTTCATTATTTAGCCATTATTTTTTCATTTTCATCTTTAAATATTTTGCCCAAATATATGTTATTTTAAAGAAATTGTTTAAACTAAATTATAATTAAGTCATTTAAAAATATATATTCTTTAATTAATACTTAACTTTATGTTATTTCAATTTTACATCGTGCTGTAATTGAGTCACTGAAGAAAAGGTTTGAACATGGTTCCATAGAAATGTGAAAATGGAACTAGATTTTTTTTAATTATTTGACAGCTGTCAGTTGAAAGCGATTCTCCCGGGCCGGAAAAGTATTACTTTCAACCCGCTCCTCAGGGACTTCAGACCTACTTTCAGAGTATGAGTATTGAAAATTAACTTTTTTTTTTCTAAATAGAATAACTTTGTAAAAGCGAAATTAAGGTCAATATATTTGTCAATTACACAAGATTTATGCATTTGGATTTCCTCCACCTCATCGACCTATGTGAGTTGAAGAACTCAAACAGTAGGTACTCTAACATATGTTTACGATTACAGTGACGCTTACATTTTTAAAAGTATGTTGTCTCAGGTTTCCCTGAGACTACATGCTTCCATCAATAATAAGTTTTCCGGAAAGTGTTTTCAATGAATCCAGATGGAAATATTTCTTTAATTTTTTTAGTGACAGGAAAATCTCTGTCATTTTCTATATTATTATGCATATTGCATGTAATGGATCGCATCATATCAATTAAAGTAACTACTTTCCTTTACTAGCGTGTGGTTAAATTTGGTTTTCTTCATGTTAGCTTACTTTTGTATAAGTATAAATAATAATATGTACCCATGCTGTTACAAATAAAACATGTTTTTACAGTACAGAAATCGTGTTTATTGGTTTAAGTGTAAGTAATAAATATAAAGACATCAGAATCCCGTTGTGTGGCGCTTTCAATTGTTTACGGATACGGGGGACGAACTATGTATGTGAGTAAAGACTCTGTGTGGGATAAAAAGGGGTGAGAGTCACCCCATGAAAATTCACGTCATAGAGACTTGAGTGTTTTAGGTGGAATGGGGGACAGACATCAGGAATGTTCATGAAAATTACCCATTTAGTTTTGGAGTGCCAAGGATGGAACTCCATGGAAGTTTATTAAGGGGTAACTACTTTTGCTATATTTTATGGTCCGTATTGGGTTTATAAGGTAGTTGCCCCTTACGGCAGCATCACGCCCGACAACATTTGGAACAACAAGCGCATATCTGTTAGAAATTCGGTTTCTTTTGAAAGTGTTTGTCACTGAAATAATTTATATCACACTTGTACCGATACGGTTTGTTTTACTTGTTGGCAAATTACATCCAATAACTGGGCTTTCAATTCTATGCTGCTAATAAAATAGATCGGGCTGGGGATAATCGTTGGTGCTAAAAGTGGTAAGTGTTTATTTTATAACTTTAGGTATTTGGAAATGTATCGCTCGGCAGCGACGTGCGCCAAATTAGTTTTATAATAAGCAATCTCAAGCTCGGCTCGGCCGCGCGATGTACCGCTCTGATTGAAATGTCCTGTCCACTCGAAACATGTAGATATCAACACCCTGTATACAATGTTGTGCAAGTTCAAATTCATGTGTTCAGGAAAAAAGGCCGCAACTCGAGGTGTAGTTTGGTTATTGGTATACATTAAAGTCTTTAAGAATATAAATATAAGTAAATTAATTAATTTTGAATTACAACTAGCGTCCTTTTACCTTGACTTATGAAATAGAGAACCATCCAATAGTCCGTGCGCTTGTTAATAAACCACATCACAATAAACACATTCAAAAGAATCACAAAATATCATCGCGGTACATGAAAACGTCTTAATATAAAATACAGGATCCAAAACTGTTCAGTCGCCATTTATAAGAAATAGGTTTCTCACACGATATCAATAAGTAGTTATATTTTATATACTTTAAGAAAATTCACAGCTTCATTGACGAGATGAATCTCGCGTGGATGGCATTATTGTCGACATGACAAAATAAGTATTTTAATTAGGATTTTTTGCCGTCATTAATCATGAGCCCACCGTATAGTGTCATTTCAATTATACAGAGCAAAATAAAATAAAAATAGTATTAAAAGTGTATAAACAGGCGGGTCCACACCTCTCGTGGAGTGGCTGTTTACGTCAATTTCGAGTGAGGGCTCTGCCACGCGCGGCCTGTGTCGCGATATCCTTGCACGCCATCACGCTCGGTGTGGACACGCCTAATCGTGTAAAATGTAATTATAAAATGTTAGGTCATTTTGGCACAATGTTCGAACATCACAATATTATGGAAATAATCTTATGCTAAATGGGTAAGTATATATACTAGATCACTTATAGATTAATAACTAAATGAAGTTTAATCAATTGCTTTGTAGTTTTAGTGTTTGTTAAGTTACGAACTACAAAGACGTTGTATAGACACCTAGTTCACTTCACTTGAATAGTCATGCCAATGCAGCTTGCAGGATCTTACTCAACTCAAATGTGAGACTTTAACTACAGTTATAGTTAAACATTTTAAAATAAAAGTAATTAAGCGAAGTAAGAAAATAGATCTAGTGTAGGTTTACCATACGTTTCTACACCAGCAGAAATGGCTTTCAATTCCATCAATTCCATTTTAACACTCTCAAAATCATCAGAATAGTCCGTAAAAATTTATCAACCAATATTTTATACATTCAAAAATTTATTCGCTACCTACATTCCTATTTTGAAATCTTTTATTTATTTATTTTTAAATCACATTAGTAAAATAAGATTTTCGTTACATATTTTTTATTCACTCAGTTATATTATTTTTCTCTCTCACGCTAAAGCCTCCTTTTTAATTCCAATTTTGAGAATACGCTATCTACTAAATGACGTGCTCTGTGCTGATAATACGACTTGGAAAGTAAAATTAAGTTGAAAATGGAAGATTTAAACGATTGGAGACAGCAGTATTATCAGTAAGAGTGAAGCCATTTCAGTAGGTCGGATCGTAATGTGAACGCAATCTAGACTTGGTTGGTCCTGAATCCGAAGGAAGAAGTGCAAAGATCACATTGATAACACCTATCATGCATCTACAACACTGATTACATATTATATTTCGATTATCTAAATAGTTACGACATAAGAATGTAATGGTTGTCGCATTTCACATTCAACAATTCTGATTTATTCGCATTTTTATCCGTTCCGTATGTTCATTAACCTTTATGGGTAGTTAAAATGCAGTCCATTTCAAAAATATGTTTCGTATTCCTCTTTCTTTTGTACAGCCATTGGTAGCTCATGCTATAATCCCACAACTCTATCAAAGCTAATAAAATATTACTATCTGTAAACGCCCGGGTATATGAAAAGAATTGCTATGATTTTTTCACGTAAGCGGATTATTTCAAGGGAAAATATACCAACCTATTCGCGGTCGGGAGCCGCAAAATACTCCCCGTTTTGGGGCACACATGCATTATTTTCTATGGAATCTGTCAAAGGTGTTATTTACTCTACAGTAGGTATACGAAAACTATAGTTTTGTCGTTAAAGTCAACGTACAGCGTTACTGCCTAATATTAGGCCGTACCTAATGCAATAAAATCTATAAAAAGTATAATAAATCGTCAGTTCCTCGGGTGAGCAATACGGGAATAATTATATAAACTAACGGTAGAACAAAACAGCAATGTTGACCAGTAAATTGATAATGTCACGTGTCCTCAATGCTATGTAAATTATGTTAATCCAGTGAGCTTAATTTTTGGTCAAACGCATATTCAATTAGCGTTTAAACGGGAGATGTATCGGTCTGATCTGGCGGTCTCTGTAATTTCAATCTAATTGCCGTTTTAATTTCCAACGCGAGAGTTCGCTGTCGATACTGATTGCATTAATTAGAGGACTAGCGGCACTAATCAGTGCTATTTAAGTGGATCAGGGTTCGATACAGTTTCAGTATTAATGGCTTATAATTAGATACCGAATTTTGAGTAGGGAGGTATTGATTGGAAATTAATTTTAATTTGCGCAAAGTTCTGTATGATATTTGTATAAATGTCACGGTTGTCATCAAATCGTGGCTACAGATAGTGGCTGTTATTATTTGAATGCACAAGATCCACGATAATACTGATTGGTTCGGAAACGATATTAAATTTTGTGCATTGGCTTCTACTCAGGATTTAGGTTTTTACAATAGTCCTAAGAGAATAATGCATTTGGTTAATTTTCTTATATTATATTAGACTTTATTCTGGTTTGTGTTTCGTGAATCTTGTTATTGACAAAAAGTAGGCCTAATAACTCAATATCACCTGCATTTTTGAAACTCAACAACCATTACAGTCTGACTATTTATTAAAGGATGCCGCCGACACGATATTTTACGTCATCATACACATATCCGGTTGGAGCGCTCTGCGATGTACGTAATTTGGTACTTATTTATACACGAAAGTTATTCATAATAATTATTGTGCATCGATTTATCTGTGGGTATAGTACCTACATAATCAATGGGTAGGATAAGTATGAAGTAAACCATGAACATAACAACCAAAGAATTTGTAATAATAAGACTTATTATTACAAATTCTTTGATAACAACGTATTCGAATATTTGCCTGATCCATTTGCTTTTCAATAACACAATATGTTTTTTAAGTGTCGTTATGATGCGTTTATCAATAGACCGTTCTATTAAATAGCAATCTTTATCATATAATAATTTTACAAGCAAAACGAATTGATGTAGATTATTTGCAGGCGATAGTAAATTCTACTTAAAATCACTATAATAAAGATAAGCGATTTATTTTTAAAAGTTTGACATCGATTAGTAGGTGGCTAACTATGAACCACTTGTCAATGCAATGTGTAGCGTCACAACCGAATATGTGAGGTAACTATATCAGCCCCTGCACCCCTGCACCCCTGCACCCCTGCACCGCTGCACCCCGGCACGCAGCAGGGGCCACGGGGCGAGGGGTCAGGGGACAGGGCTCCGGCGCACATTGATACATTCGTACTAGAGTACGTTACTGTTATACACATCAATTGGAATCAAACGTTGGGTTCGCTGGCGGGACGCTCTGCGCAAATGTTAATTTGAGCTCAACAAAATTGAAATACAATTATGAAATTCAATTTCAAAATTGTTAAATGTCAACGGGTTTTTCAAATTTATTTATATATTTTCGTTTTATTTTGGGCCATACTAGTATTATACATTCCGATGTGCCTGTCTGTTTATTATGAAGTCTATTAACTGTAGGTAGGCCTTGGCACGCAATTGTAAGTTATATTCGTTTTATAAAAGAATACAATAATGTAAATTGTATTTTTGTTTAGCTCTTGTTTGTTGATTATATTTATCATTGTATTGTTGTTGTATTTTTCTCTGTAAAACTCTCCGTGAAGCCATTGTCAAGGGAATAAAATTCAATTTCTGTTGTTACAATTTAAGCCAAAGACGAAACGGTTGATTTTCATTACAGTTAAGTTAATAAAGAATCGTAACTGAAGTCAAACAAAAGCTTAATATTTGAATATCAAAGAAAATTACAAAATAGAGTTATTTTATAAAGATAGGAAGTTGTTTATACTCGTATTCTTTTTGCGCGTGAATAGGAAGTATTTGCAGAATATCTCCCTATTTAAGATACACGTGCCGGCTTTCCCCCTCCTGGGGGGAATTTCCGATCAATATAGAGGCATACTTTCTTTTTTTGTTAAGTTAAGCGCGTAATGTAAAGTTGCTAGACGACCGTAACGATAATAAAATATGGTATTTATTTGGAGTGTGGGGAAGTAAGTATTGTATTCAAGCAATATTATTCCTACATACAAAAGTATTCGGATACATTCGCAATATATCTGTATTAGTATTTCTACTCGAGTAGATATATATTATCGAAGGTACTTCGGTTCGCCTTTTTGCTTGAAGAACTGCAGCACTACTGATAATATAAACTAGTATGGCCCTTAAATACTAATGTGATGATTTATAGAAAATTAAAAAATGAACTCTAATGCAAACAAATCAATGCTCAAATTAGCAATCGCGCGTTATGAAGAGCAGTCTACACATATTCGGTGTAGAATGCGTTGCTGGTGCAGTTGCCGTTGTCGTTCGGTGAGTCGGGGTGCTCCGCGGGCTCCACGCCGTTGGTGCGCATCTCGTCGCGGACCTGGGGACGCAACAGTTAAGTATATATATTCCACAGCAGACGTGAATATACAGTGTTCCATAACAGCGAAATAATACTTGTGGGTTGGATGAATATCGGGTCAAAATAATAAAAAAAATTTAACACATTTTATAATTGAGCCAGCAAAAAAATATCCCTAGTACTACATTATTATGACCATTGGTGGCTGTTAGTCGTTATTATATATAGTTTAAACTGTTTTCTAGGCCACTGGGTTGAAATTATCCTGCTTAAGCCGAAGGAAATGTTGGTATGGCGCAAGTCACGGGGGGGGTCTAGCGATGCGTGATAGCCGCGTAATAGAGAATGGTCACTATACGCACTGCCATCCGCCAATCACAGCCAGGACTTCACCGGAATATCAACCAGGCTTTTACAAAACGAACCTGGGCGCATTAAAAAGCTAGAAATAACTAGGGACCTTATAATTTATTTATTTTGGAGTCGGTGCCAATTCTAGCAAGTAGGAGTAGGTAGGTGCCTAAGAACGTGTCCTAACGTAGTGTAAATATAGTTGCACCGACTCTAAATGAAAGAAATTATAAGGCCCCTAGTTATTTCTAGTTTTTTAGTGCACCCAGGTTTTTTTGAAGTCGGTTCAATTTAATTTTTTATATATGCCATATTATTTTAAGCGCTCTAATAGGCGATACAAAAAGTAGCATATTGAACATCCCGACTTAGACAAGCAAGTAAGCCTTTTGTCTCACCTTTTCCACCTGCCTCATGACCCGCAGCATATTCAGTCCGGCCAGGTTCTTTAACTCCTGGACGCTCCACTGCCCGCTGCGGAGGAGCTCCGCGAACAGCTCGGGGTACTTAGACACATCTTCTAGACCTCGCGGGACCCTGGAGGAGAAGACAAGTGCTGATTAATAAAGGATTTTTTTTCAGAATTCGGCCTTTAAAAGATTAGACTGTACAACCTTTTGTTGTTCTCGTTGTATTGACCTGGTAATTTATAAAGGCATAAAACAACTGTCATGGGTGGACGAGGCAAAGGACAACGCTTGGATGAGGCGTCTTCGCGAGGTTGTTCGCTCATAGTATAAGGCTATTGAGATTTAGCTTCTTAAATAGTAAATACCTGTTAACTCCATCAAAATCACCACCGATGCCAACGTAGTCAGCACCAATCATCCTCTTGATGTAATGGAAATGTTCTGTAACAATAATGATTATTAGAATCACAATTTTCCGGAAACAACACTGTACACCAACACCTCTTTGTTCTCCGTAGGGTAGTCAGAGGTTGTCTAGTGTGTCCACATTTTACTGACACCACACGGTATTGGACCCAATGTTATGGACCTTATGCCCCAACCCCTCTCAATACATGGGGTTTCATGAGTCACCACAAAGGCTCAATCATGATGTAACTACTCTGTCCACCACCAGAATCTATCTAGATTGAGTGCCTTATATCGATCTAAATCCAAGCTTGTCCAGAAGGCTTTAATAAAATAATTACAATGCAATTGATATCAGAGCAAGGCTCTCCAGGGGACCAACTCGCCAAGGGAGTCTCAAAAGTGATAATCTATTTACTATTAAGTACCGGAATAAATATAGTTACGTAATATTATCTTATTTCACGGGCCGGAAACTTCCGGGCCGTGATATCAATTGCTGTGGAAACAGAAACGCGCTTTGATAGTTTACACAATCTTATCGCACCGTGTTGGGTTGCAGCCCCGCAGATTGAAACATTTGAATAGTTTCAAGGACTTTGATAACGGTTTCATAGTTTCGAATATTAAGTATAATCGCCGGAGGGGAATATTTTGGAAACTATTCTCGGAACAAATACGGTAAATATATACATTGAAATCTATCGGTATTGTGTTACACAATACTGTTTGATTATTACAATACAGATACTAGATAGATAAACACAATTTGTGTTATTATTATGGAAACGTTGAAGTATTACATTACAGTTATATCGTAAACAGGTAGCGATACAAAAATAATAGGAGTCAAAGAATAATATAATTCATCGAATCATATAATAGAATAGAAATATAAGATTAGAAGACAAACACTGAGTCGTCTGATCTTCGTGATGGTGACTATATTCTTCATAGAATACAGAAGAGATAAAGAACGACGTGATTATGGGTGTTTATTATAATATATATACCCATATTTGCCAAGCCCAAAAGAGTATTACAATAGATAGGAGCTTCTAACTTAAAAACACGAATACAATAATAATGTTCGTTTTGTTTTCCCTCCTAGTCCGAAGGGAGAGGGGTGGCAAGTTTGGGACAAAGTTGGACCACTTTATCACTAATACTATCAACTGAAGGACTAAAGTTTGTCGTTTGGGGAAATAGTTAAGGGACAGACCACACGAAAGAGTTGAGGAGAAAATGTGGAAATGTGTAAAGATAGTTAAGTAAATGGTTCGGCAGAGAGTTGATCAAACTGCATACGACACATTTCAAGCGGTTTAACTGAGTTGTATCATAGCAAATGACACTCGTGTGAACCAGATCGAACCTCGCTTCATTACTGACCAAAGTAATGAAGCCTTACAGCAGTGATAACGCCGCGCCGCGCGTTTGTTCGCTATTTGCCAGCTTCGAGGCAGCGTCATTGCGAGGCTGTAATGTTAGTCACGACACGTCTACAGACAAATTGCTCACATACGTGACTAGCAGTGAGTTAAACGCTGCAATTATACAGTTAATAGCTATATCCATACAACTAAGTACCCGCATTACGCAATTAAACAGAACCGTATCTGATCGTCCAATTAACGGTATGTATCACAGTAATTACATGTTCGGAATTAACTGAGGATTAAAGTCATTCAATTGCAACTGCGGGAGTTTAACTTGATGGGTTTCAAGCTTGTAGTGCTAAGTACGTTGTCTTTTTCAAACCGATATTCAAATATTGTAAACAATTTTACTTATACCTATGGATATTTCGTTTTACCAATGGGTAAGTTATGTATATTCTTGGTAAGTATGATAATATTTCACGAGACAAATTGAAAGTTTGGTAACCTAAACCTTATTTCCTCGATGAACTTTCCTATGAGCTGACCATGTAATAGCGCAGTTTCACTGTAATTAGCATATGCAGGTTGTGTTTAACTGGCCTAGTTAATTGCCTATTATATCCCAACGGGCGGCCAGATTTCCTCTACACAAGGTACAGTAACCGTTTAGGTGTGTAATAACGATACCATGTATGTAAATGGAGTTAGCTACGTTACCTACCTGATACTGTGTATCAATCAGCATGACCCGGGAATTGAGAGGACGGTCGGAAACGAATTGTTATACACATACCAACCTTTGATTCGTATCGTCATCATATAAGCATGTTGTCACTGTCATTTTTATATAAGAAATAGATGATGTGATCGAGACAGAGCACGCTTACTGAATACACACTACTTACCGGCAACATCGGAGATGGTGGCGTTCGGTGCGCACTTCACAAAGTCCGGGAAGAAGTTCACCATTATTAGGCCGCCATTTTCTTTCTAGAGACAAGACGATTAACACATAACATAATATGTAAAAGGAAGAAGGTTTTGTGGAATTTAGGCTTCGATGACTTCCTCGAGCTACCACCTCCATGTGGTTGTTCACTAACTGGATATGCGGATGACGGACTCCTGTTGATAGAATCAAATACTAGGGCCGGACTCGAGACCCTTGCGGAGTCATGTCTACGCTTAATTTCTGAGTGGGGTGAGCGAAATCGTCTCACGTTCGCCCCCTAAAAAACCTACCAACTGCTTCTAAAAGGGAATTTATAAGCGCCGCCACGTATTAAGTTTAACAACGCAACAATAAAGAGAAAACAATCGGTTTGCTACCTCGGATTAGTATTAGAAAGGAATTTCCCATTTATAGAGCATATTAAAACTGTTGGTGAAAAAGCGAAACGTAATTTTATGCGTTGACGGGAATATCTACGGCAACTTGGGGACTTTCCTGTAATACGCTAAAGATTATATACGGGGCTACGTACTTAGGCTGCATGTGCTACGGCGCACCGGTGTGGGCCGACAGGGCCACAATAGGGGCGGCACGGCGTAAATTACTACAAAGCCAAAGTTTGGCGTTAATATTTCTATGTAAAGCATATCGCACGGTTAGTACCGACCGAGTTTAAAACCCTAATTAAAACTAAACTCAGTGCAAAGGGTTATTACAAAATCTCGGATTATTTGGATGATAAATCAGCTTGGGACTGAGCAGCTCAAATCTCGACAGTCAATAATAATGTCAAAGCGTAGCGTGTCTTGCCCTACTTGTCCGAATTATTTGTGTAATTCTTAGTAATATCAGAAGGCAGCACACTGGAGCTATTATAATATTTATATTAATATCTACTACCCTTTGTGATTATTGAATATAAGCAACTGGCGATAAAAAAAAATTATAAAAAAATGACATGTAAAAAGACAAGCCCGCTGAGTTTCTTGCCGGATCTTCTCAGTTGAGGTCGCGTTCCGATCCGGTTGTAGATATAAGAAAAAAAAAAATGTAAAATTGACAATTTGTAAGTGCCCCCGTAGGCCTAAACAAAATAAACGCTTTGAATTGACGCCCTGCCAGTTCTCGCTGGTGTGCTCCCAGTAGACCTGGAGGTCCAAAGACGCGCGGCAATGTACTACTCTACTCGAGAGAGCATGAACACACCGAGTTCCTTAAACCGCGAGACCGCTCTAAAATCGCTAAATTATTTATTCCGATATCTGTCGTTTACGAAGATCTTCTGACCGAATGGCAATCCAGATGGGATACAACAACTATTGGCCGCCACCTCCACCAATTCTTTCCATTCGTTCGTGAACGTCTGGAGAGAGCGTGGTTGGAGGTGGACCACTGTGTGGCTCAATTTCTGACTGGGCATGGCAACTTTAGGAGCAAATTATTCTACTTCACGTTAGTACCTTCACCTTTCTGTCAATGCTCGACGCCGCAAAACAATCATGAACAATCTGTACATCACATCCTGTGGGAGTGCAGTCTCTGGCACAACGAACGGACTACCATGCTAAATAACCTGCAAGTGACATCTGGAGCAGTTTATTACACAGACCTTGTGGAAACCAGGGACAATTTCCGTGCGTTCAAGCGCTTTTGCCATACCTATTATTGGAATCAAGTATAATCAGCTCACGAGTTTAGGTCCAATTAGTCATATTACGATCCGTGGTGCCTTACAACTGGTCTTCAATCCGCTGTAACAGTCTTGTTTCTATGGCAATTAGCCCATACCAGCTACATATATTTTGTCTTCCGCTTTGCACCGGAGGGAAGTGGAAATATTTTCTTCCAACTCCTCCTATTATTTCTTTCGACTAAATTCGTGCGGGTTCCAAGACAATTTAACTTTTCCCCGGGACTCGTCGAGGGTCAAACCTCGACGTCATTATTGGTCACCATTGTCGATCCTGGTTTACAGGAGTTCCGCTTTTTTTAGGGACTAGTCCGGAGTCCCGCCGGACTAGTCCCTAAAAAAATATATGTAAAAGGTTGCTTTACTTGTCCTATTTATTTATGAATAACTGTTGTGTCCTAGTTAATTATCCTATTAGTGAGAACAGGCTTCCTTTTTTTTTATCTACGGAATATTGGAGCGTTCAATTGAGACACATAACCACGTTAGGGATACCAACCAGTGATTGGATGATATCATCTGGAACATTCCTCTTGTGATTGCAGAGGCTATAGACGGAGGAGTGGCTGAAGACCACAGGAGCTTTGGAGACCCTGATGGCGGCCCTGGTGGTGTTCTCCCCGACGTGGGAGAGATCAACCAGCATCCCGAGGCGGTTCATCTCCTTGACGACTTTCTGTGGACAAATCGATTGATGAATTTCGGGGTACAGAAATATAGCCAATACAATGTTAATAATAAATGTACAGATTCAATAATCCCAGATAAGTGATCATAACTAGTCATATATATATCCAGGTATTGTTGTCGCCAGCGGTTAATTTAGTACTGGACACTATAACGGGTTAAATTTATCGAATGGATTTAAGTTACATTACAAGTCATAAGGCGTGTCCATGTCGCAGCCAACTAGCTTAATTCGCCGTTCAATCAACAGCCTAGCCACTGTACTAAACAGCGCCGTTGAATTAGTGGCCTGAATGATATTCAAGCATTTGATCAAACAGCTAGGCAAATGACCTGTATCGATGACGTTTAATTACTTGCCTAGCCGTTTAATTACTTGCCTAGCCTGTTCATTTCAATTTAGTTCCAATTTCTGCCACCTAGCGCCGAAACTCACCAAACTGACAATATGGCATGGCGTCGGCAAAAAACAACTTTGATGGAATATTTTTTTTTTTTTTTTATAATTTTACTTTACGAAATTGTTTAGATCCACCGAACCTACTTGCCGGGTGGGTCGCTCTGCTTGGGTAGTATTTTGAAATAGTTTTGTAGTACTTAAATTAAATGTCAACCAGTTGCCTAAGTATTAGCCCGCCAGTTTATGAAATGTTGTAACAGACGATACGGCTGAATATCATTTAGGCCGCTAGTTGAACGGCGCTGTTTAGTAAAGTGACTAGGCTGTTGATTGAACGGCGAATTAAGCTAGTTGGCTGCGACATCCACACTGCCGACAGAGCTAACCCCAGCAATCGTTCGTAAGCATGCGGGCTTACAGTGAGGAATATAGTAAATGACGGCGCTCGGATGAGGCAGCGCGAACGCGAACGTATTTCTCGAGAGAGGCACATCACACTTAGGGAGGTGTGGCTGCCTTGCGGCTGTGCCGCCGAAGCCGAGGTGGCTGCGCCTATCGCCAAACACAAAAATGAATGTTTTAGTAGCGACATCGTGTTCATCCCACAGAAATACGATGCAAGGCTGACGTAACATTTTACTACAATTGATCATCTTTAAAAATGTCATAAATAATCGTAATTTAACATTGTAGTGACACTCGCCAAAGCCTTAATATTATTTGAAAAGTATTTCTCACAGAATATATTTTGCAGAACATCGTTCGAATGTTGTTTCAAACCCGTCTGTCTATAAGCGATGTTTACTTTACGCTCCTTCGATAGATGGCGCCACTGAACTCGCATTTTACGAGAAAAATAGCATTCTTTGAAATCGTTTCACTGTGAACGGCAATACTAGATTCTTATGAATGTATATTTTTGCTTCTTCCTGTTCTATAAACAATGTGCCCACAAAGAGATATCCACCGACATTCGATATGCTTGTGTGGTGTGGTCCAGACGAAATAAATTTTCAACATTTTTTCTAAGGAATATTCACTTATAGAATCATGTTTAAGACCTCATTTTCAGCGTGTTACACAGGATAGATCAGCTAATATCCAATTTAGGATATACCTAACACGAAATACAGTTCTCTTAATTCTGGCTGTTACCTAGACCATTGATATTCAACGCAAGTTTACATTTCCGCCACAACATTTTATTCACTGAAACTATAGAATACATACTTTGAATAGAAAAGTATCAGTGTAACTTTTGCACATATTTTTCTACTAAAGGGACGGATAGATTGAAATGCCCGCTGCAGACTCGTCGCTCGCTGCGTTGAGCTTAGGACTCATTGACACAGATTATGATACTTAGTAGGCGGAAAATGTCAACATCGTTCTTATTCTTGGATTTGTTCGTTTATTTTCTCGAAAATTCTTTATCACGTCATGATATATTATATTACTTTATTGAAAGTTTTGATTAGAATTGGTCTAAGTATCACAGTTCTTCTTCTTCTTCTTTATTAGTGGCGTTTGTAGCTCTTTGCCACAATTCTGCCAGTGTCCGTACTAGCATTACGGACATAAACTTGGGTGCAGATAAAGTATGGCTTAGTACATAAATTTACTTAGGTAGGTACCCGATTTTAGTGCTGTCCGTTCTGTCCGTTTAAAAAGTGTAATCGATTTTACAAAAGACAAATACTACAAAAAAAGACAGATGAAACAAATATATTTCGTATTTTACGGTTTGCAAACTGCAAATAAAAAAAATAGATTATATTTTATCTAGCTCGTTCAGTATGGATTCTTTAAAATGGAACCCCTTTCCTATGGGTTACTGATAAAATATTGCGCAGGCAGACATCATAACTAATGTTATAATTTAGCAGTGTACAGACAGTGTATCTATATTGTCTTATATCGTGTGGCTTGACAATGATTTGCCGATATCATTTTTGTTATTTGTGATATTACAAAAACGGCTCCTATTCGGGCGTTCCCTGTGAGCAAAGTTTGTAGCTTTTTAATAGCATGCTAATGATGGTTGGGTGATTTGTTTTCAATAGCCCCCGGAGCGCCGTAGCGCCGCGAGAGGGCGCTTTACGACTCGCAACAAAAATGTCGAGTAATGTTTCCAAACATTTGCGTTATGGCCGTTTGATGGATGCCCGTTTTTAAGATTGCTATTTTTGGATTTTGCCTTACTTATTGCATAAACGGAAAATTTGGCAATTGGCTCCACATTCTGGTCAAACATAAATTTAAATTTGTAACTCTTTGAAATGTAAAACGTAAAGCTCCCGAAAGGATGTATTAATTTTTTAATTGATACGAGCTATTAGTATTATTTCGGGGCGATATTGGTTTTGCGGTGTCAAGTTACACCTATCACGGATCAAGAATAATCCCATATTTTTTAAATCGGATTTATGTGGATATCGATAGTGATAGATGATCATAAGTAACAATAAAAAAAATTAATCCCAACGTCCATTTTTTAAGTTCCAAACTCGAATTGAATGATTGAATTAATTGAAAGAGATTCCGAGCCCCGCGTCGTCCCGACGCTATGATAAAGGAAATAAAATTATAGATTTCAATCACGGCTGGCTCGAATGATTGAGTGAATTAAATGGAATGAGATTGCAGCCCACTGAACCATGCTGCCTTACCGAGGTGCTGATTGGTATGTTATATTTGAGAATCTCTGTTTAAGCTCAGAGTTTGGTATTGCATGTATACGGTGTAATCTGTGGGGGTTTTATGTAACGCATTTTGGCTCATCTATCACAATTCACACCGTGCAAGGAAAACGTCGAATTACAAGTGACAATATTCTAAATATCACTAGACTGGCATACCAACTGTGTGGTCCCAAAATAAGCAACGCTTGTACTATAGGAACCGTATAATGGACTGGTGGCAATCCCAGTGGCTCTCAGACCTGACAAAATTATGGAAAGGCCATATCCGAAATTTGCCCCGACGGGAATCGGACCCACAACCACCCGGTGCAGTGAGCCGAGCGGCCTGCGCTCAAACCATTGCACCTATATAGCGGTCGTACAATAATAATTATGATTATTATTATATACAATATTGATGTCATACTCAAACGTTACTACCTCAAGAACGATGTGAATGGACAAGTCTAGTTTTTGTGAAAATACCACAAAGTCAGTACCAATGTAGTAAAGTATACAAAAGGCATATATGACTTAATCCTCAAAAGGTACATTACATAATTATTGGCCTCCAAATCTCCGCTAGGACCTCATTGACCCGCAAATCGTCATTTTCCTCACCCATTGTACATATTAATGCTCCCAAAAACTTGGCCACTCGTGCAAGTATAACAAACATATCCAGTACATTCGCAGTGACGCTCAGCGTCATAACAATAATGTTCAAAATCGCTTACCTCTCCGAATTCCGTCAGTCCATTGGCCACCGGCGCTTCATTGGATGAGTCAGCCCTAAAAGAAAGCACAGTACAAATATATGTCGCAGCGAAATAAAAGAGAACAAAAGAAAAGAAATAAAAGTACATATACGGTCGCTTTTGTTCAGTTGGCGGAATTGCGGAGCTTTTGAAAGTTTGGCAGTCGGTGGGACACATTGCGGCAATGCTTGGGATTATAGTACCTACTGACTACAATACACAGATTCAATTCAATTCAATAAATTGAGGCATCGAATTTTATGGTAAGGCTCCTCCTCCTTGTAATTTGCTGCCATACGATTCGATCCCTCAATCACACGGTAAAGTGGACGGCCCCTACAGGCGTCAGAATCTTCATTTATGCCACATCCAACGAGAAGCTTCACGAAATGGTAAAACGGTCCGGGCTCGCCAATATAACGGCGGCCAGTTTTTTAAATTCGTCATTAATTCTGTATCAAAAAGCGTTATGTTACTTAATTAGAAATAAATGAAGGTGACCCGTTACAAAGAATTTAGTAAAATATTTTTTTATCGCTTCTCGTTAGCCTGGGTACAATTCGTCGAAAACTACTGTAATATTGTGAAACCTGAAATGCGCGATTTCACTAAGTAGGTAGGTATCGAACAAATAAATCTAGTTACTGGAAAGAAATCATTACTAAAGATTGAAGTACTTATTATATAGGTTGATAATTGTTATATATTTTGTAGTGACGTTCGCGTTGTGATGACCAACCAACGGCCACAGTACAATAATCGCTAGCTGTTAAAACTATGATTGTATCTATCAAGCTCGTAATCATCAGCCTCAAATAAGCGTACCTACTTAGATTATTGAGATTTTTATTACACACAAGTCACAACGTAGGTAGTCGGCAAAGTAACATACGACCTGCCCGATGTTAAGCAGTTCTCGGATCCTATAGATGTTTCCAATACCAACGGCTTTGCTCGCACGTCGCCGACTAGAAGTTGATTGAGACAAAGAGATTTTATGAATACCTATTAGTAGGTATATTTAGTGAGTTAATCCTTTATTACGTTATTTGTGGGTTATATGTTTTACTTTCGAAGGATATAACGGGTTTTGTGAAATTATGTATGCTTCAAGGTGTAAATAAGTAAATGCAGTACGCGCGGTAAAAGTTGGTCGGATGACGTTAGTTCAAGCGGTGTTGCAACATATATTTTGTATAAAAACATTTAATATGACGCCGGTAGACCAATTTCATGGCGGTCAAATTACACCGCGTGTACTGTAGATAGGTATTTAGTTGAAAACGATACCCGCTTTAAAACAACTACCTTCAACCTAAAGAATGCATTTCAGCGTAATAAAAGTAAAACGAAACACCTTTCGCATCTGGAGAGTATTTTCTAGCTGTTTCCAGGCAATGCAATTTATATAATGTTGGTGACAAGTTGCCAGGACTCCCTCTTAACAGGAGGGGGGTGCAGATGGAAGATTTCGATATTGAACGCGAATATACGGTGCACGATGCGTCAGTATTTGGCAAAATTTATTGCCCAACATTTGTGAGTATTTCTGTATGTCTGTCAATAGTAGATTATTATGGCTTCATTTCTGCCCCCACAAATTCAAACAATTATTGCCAGAACACACTGCAGTCACAAACTAAGCAACGCTTTAACTAAGACTACAATTTACTACGGGCGATCCCAGTTACACTCAGACACTTATGCCCTGATGTGAAAACTTTACTATGAGGTGTCACAGTGCGCGCGAATTAACAGCCTACTGAGAAATTACAATCTTTGATTTTAGATATCCGCATCAGTTGAAATAACCTGCTATATTACTACTCACAACGTTCACATGGATAACATCTAGGTACGGAGCCCCTCTTGTTCAGTTATACCACATTGTTGTGTTAAGCTACTTTCAACCTTCAACTGTTTGTTTTGTGATATTGAATTGGCATAGTTTATTTCCCCGTGCCGGGTACGGTCGGCAGTTCAACTTATGAAATAACTTTCCTGGAGCGCCGGACTTATCCTTGTTTTAAATTAAATTAGTCGTAAAACATTTTGAGTAGGTGTTTAAATTTTATTTCAAGTTGAGTAATCGACAACTGGTTCCGTAATCGGGCAAGAGACTTTGTTAATACCCTTCATAGCAAAAGAGGTCTCCATTATTAACATTCACAAAACAAAACGTCAGTGGCGAGACCTCCCGCAAATTATCCCACAATTAGCCATCCCCGGAGCGACCTTATCGCATACATTGCTGTAGGTACACCACTTACAAAGATTAATTCCCCGACATTGTCTCGGGAGCGCGCCGTGGGGCGGCAATTTGATATTTGTTACAATCGGTATTTAGCCGCCCGGCGGTACAAATGTGACGCCATTTGTACGGACACAGTCTTCGCCGTGATATTTACATGCCGTGTGGAATGGTTTGTGTGTGTTTAACTGACGAGCGGCAGCGGGAACAATTTAATACAATATTCATGCAAATGAAAACAAATTCGTATGAAAAAGTAGCAGAGTCACGTGATTATGAAGCATACCTAAAAAGTTATGACATCCGAATGTAGCTCTTTCTCAGGTAAAAAATGTTACCTGTAGCGACATTATGAAAACACCGTTTGATGTTAATTTTACCATAATACCTAAGAAGTATTGCAATGGACAGATAAGGATAACAATATGATTATATACCTATAACCAAAAATTACACGTAGGTTTCGAACAAAACTTTCATCGTAGGTAATAACAGCTCGCAATAAATATATCTTGATATATGGAGTGTATTTTTCGTGTTCCCGACCCATGAATCACTCATAGCGATGTCAAATATATTGTAACTACTATTATAAATACACCCAATGGTGTGTGTTGAATTTCTTTTTAAGTTTTGTAAAGTTGGTATTCAAGTCATTGATGGGTGTTGTTGGCTGCTTTGTTAGTCTATTGTCACCAACCTCCCTTTCATGGATTCCCGAAATCAAATGTGTCTGATTAGGAGGATAAATCATTTTGGTGATATGCCATTTTTATAGGCAGGCGTAAAACCTGTGTTTTCAAGAAATCTCAATGTCTAGCACCCAACTCGCCGCAACTCCAGCAAACTGACATTTGTTGCGCTTATCCGTCCCCTGGTCCAACAGATGTCGCTGGGATACTGCCGCGAATATTTAGGAAAGATTTAACGTAATTAAGGAATGGAACCCGGATAAGCCACACCCGGATTTGTTCCCAAATCTTTTGATTTAGATGCTGGTTATTCGGATGGTCCCGAGACAGTATTATAATCATCCTATATATGTATATTCCGGTTGTATTTGTGCCAACGTGTAGGGCTCATCGCTATCGAGATTTGGCCTTATTTTAGCAAGAATTATTATTATTGCAAACTATCTGGCAAACTTCCAGAATTTACTTTACTTTCCAGAAACTAACCCCTGTATCTATAGTCGTGAGAATACTTGTTCTTAAGTCTTAAAGATCGCTACGACTTTATTCTACAGTTAAGACAATTGTCAAAAGTGTAGACAGTAAAAGTAATAATCGCCATCGCCGTTATTTACATGGAATTATTCAGTACAGTTGAGTAATGCTCGGTTACTTAAGAAATCTAAGCATTAAATTTTACCTCTTCTTTTAACATTTTAACAGTTGCACTACTTGTTGTAGAATACGATTAAATTATTAAGTATTCTAAACTGAAATAAAGATTTACTGTCATAAAAAAAAATGATTGCGGACAAGTTATTTTTGTTTTGTTATATGTGCTTGTAGAAAAATGTTTTGTAAAAACACACCCTGATCACAAAATCCAACACTGACTCTATAGGTTGCATTTATTACTTTAACGACCATTCCGTATATTCATTATATTTTTGGTTTTGCCTTACTAGTGATAGCTTTTTATCATTATTTATTTTATGGTTGCTATCAAGATAACAATGATAAATAAGATAACATAGATCTTGCCCCTCATGGCTGGCATCGAGATAGATATTCCTGCCATTTCGAACATCCCTTTATTGTTTCTGGTCATGTTTGGCATATGTTGAGTACCAGGCAGTACATAGAATAGTTCACGTAACACACGTATACTGACAGAATTAGCAGGACATACATATTATTGGCACGGAGATAGGTTACGAGCGTATGGTGCAACCTTTCTTTATCAAAGGATGCAATGAGGCTGTCCTTGCAATGTAACTTGATTTTACCAATTAGATAAATGTCATTGTCACTTTTTATAAAAACATGTATCATGTCTGCGTATCACGTGCCTGTGTATCAGCGTGCGAGCTCTGCGCTAGTTTATTGCGTTACAAAATCTGCTCTGCCCTGCGCTGCGTGAACGGAGTCATCTGCATGTGAGCATTGTTTCTATAAACACTATCCTCGGATATTAGGAGTTAGCTGATAGATATAGATCAACTAGATTTCTATGACGATATTGCAGTAAGGATTACATTGGGCCGTATATTTGAATAAGACGGTACCTCTCGTGATAAATCTCAGCTATGTGCGGGAGGGAGCCCGTAGATCTGCGGGTTCCCGTGACACGCTGTTGGTTTATGGGTTTATGGAGATATGCAAATTCTCTGCATACCGTCTTTGGCATGACACATACCTTCAATTAATTGTAGGCTGGTCGTGCCCGAGAATTCCATCGTGTGGATACCACTTTGTCAGGTACATAGGATTGAGAATGTTATTAAACAGTTATGATACAATATTTTGTCACGGTGTGGTTAGTGAGAAGTATTTATTGAAACAATCATGATATAACGAATAAGAATGACAGTAGTAGAGTCGGGCTTTAGCAGATTGACAACAGCTCATAGACGGGTTGACTCGTCTGAAGTAGTACCACCCTCTCACAGAAGACCGGTGTAAAGTAGCTGTTTTAGCTGCGTTTCGTACGATGAGTGAAAGAGCAGGAAGCCTCACCCCATGGTATTCGTACGATCAAAATAGCTGGCAAACCACTGTGTGTGTCTGTCAGTGGATTAATTAATAAGCATTTACTTAATAAGCATTCATTGTTCGTAAATGTATTTTATTTCTGTACCTAGAAAAATAAACATTGCAGTTTTAAAACAATCTTCATTTAATCTGCATCACGTACTCGCCTAGTTAAAATAAATAATGAACAACTCCGAAGTGATGTTCAGTGTAAAAACGCGGGAACATGGCGTGCTTGGACAACTCATTGAAATCCAATTTGCTCACAGTTAAATTCAATTAATTAAACCTGGAATTGACTATTTTTTTAATTCGATGAAATAACAGTCATGTAAAATGTTGTCGGCGGGATGTCGACGCGTTACACCCTTTGATAAAGGAAGAAAGTTACGCCACGGAAAATGAAGTACCTAATATATATTACGCGAATGAATTGAAGCGGCGCAATTACGCCAGTCAAAGTCACGTGAGCTTTATTTAAACATATACCTCTAAAATCATACCAGCTTCATAGATACAATACAATAGAAGTCTTAAATAAGTTCGCTTGCTTTTTCGCTATCGCCCTTCAAAAGCTGTACTCACCATGGCGTGTTGCAGGTGTGCGTGAGAGTCATGTACCGCACCCCGAGCTGGTAGTAGCTGCGGAGCACCCCCAGGCTGTTGCCGATGGAGTGGCCGCCCTCGATGCCGATCAGGGAGGCGATCTTGCGCGGCCTCGCGCTGTGAGCTTGCAGTATGTCTGAGTAGGGAAGAAAGATATAATTCCTAATTTGCCGACAAAAATTTACAACTAACAATATCACAAACGCCAACGATTATAAGCTATACATTAAGTTTCGATTATAATAACCCTAGCCCACCGATGTATTATTTAAATGGCGACATGAATATAAAATGCAAAATAAAACGACATTTCGAGACGGATGAAACTGTCGTATAAACATAGAACCATTATGGGTGCTACATTTTTCACAAACGAAATGATTCTCTTGCGAATGCTTTGAATGAATATCATGCCAGCCCTCTGTACATTCTAATGGATTTAAACGTCTGTCTTTAATTTGAAAATAACAGCTTTGCTTTACGAGCCTTATTAAAATAGAAATGTCTGACTGAACTATTTCTATAAACTTTTTGTACCTATTAAAAATAATTGTGTTTTGCAAGTGTGCACTTCCTCGCTTCTGAAGCTCTCATTATGTCTTCTGTAACACTTTGCAGTGCCTAAATCAGTAGCTTTATGAATAAACTAGCATAGTATTAGATTATTGGGTTAAAAAGTATCCTATATGTTAATCCCGGTTATAATCTATCTGTGTTCCAAATTTCATCCAAATCCGTTCAGTAGTTTTTGCGTGAAGGAGTAACAAACATACATACATACATACAAGCACACTCACAAACTTTCGCATTTATAATATTAGTAGGATATAAGAAAAAATATTAAATGCGCTATGAGTCATCATGCCCAACCATAAAGTGTACACTTTAAAGCCTGCCTACGTAGCTCCTGCTCGTCAGTAGCGCTCGGCCCACTACCTGTCTACTTCAAATGCAGACAATGCAGCGGTCCAAAGTTATCCCGCAATAAAACAATAGGGCCCGGAGGGCGCGCAAATGAATTAATTTCCTCTCAAACTCAAAGATTATGAATGAATATTTTACGAGGGCGAGTTGGGCTGAGGGCCTATTGTTTGAAGCGAGGGAGGAACAAGTTTTGTTTTATCGGCTTCAAAACATTGGATTACGTTTGGATTAGCATTTCTTCGTTAATATAGGTTGTTTAATCAGCAACAAAAAGGAGTTTTTTGGGGTAAGTCTCACACCGCGGCTTGAACTTTTTGTGCGGCGTTTTGATCCAAAGGATAATTTATTATTTCATTAAGTAAATTCAAACAGAAAACCCGTTCCCGATAAAAATATGATGTTAGTTTTTTTACGAAGTAATAATAGTGTCTAACATTATACAGATGTTGTTTGTGTATAAATACTTAAATTATACAATGCTGTGTATCTAATCTAGTGTGTATCACATGCAGGCGATAATGTATGCCGCTTTAGTTTGAATATGAACACATTCAAGGTAAACAACTGTGCGATTTTATCGGCCTACAATTCGGTCCCAATTTATTTCATCTACATTTTTGCAAAGGTCCATCATTAAAATATAATGACTTGTACCAAAGAGTTTGTTATCTTTGTGAAATTGAATCAATCAATTTCTTCAAGCTATATAACTTCTTACTCAAATATTTTATCAACGCCCGTAAAACTTAATCAGTTTAAAAGGGCGGGGAAAGTAATCGTAAGGTTAATTTTTAGGTGACTTCGTAGTCTGATTATAAAATCTTCCCTTTGGGTCATCCGTTCGGCCAAATACTCCCGTTACGACGCTTTTGCCAAGCGCCATAGCGGGAGTATTATGTGAAATCGAATATTGTTTGCTCAGACAAATACTCGGACACGACCACTCGATAGTTTGCAGGATCAAAAAAGTCCATTAGGTAGTAAGTCTTTATTCTAACTAAAAGAAGAATTAATTGAAAACAAAATAATTGCTCAAATTCCATAAGACCTCATATTTGTAGATTTTTATATTTCCGATTCGGAATGAGCTGCGCGGCTACGAAGCTACGGCGCTACGGGCTACGCCGCTACGGATCCGTTGAACTAGGTACTAATTTGTAAATTCAAAACGAGCTGGCCACGGGCGGATTTATCGCTGTCTATAATTTATACGACGGTTTTATTTTATTTCCAGATCTTGTTTTATTTCATACTAGCTGAGCCCGAGACTTCGTCCGCGTGGAATTTATCTTAACAAAAAAGCCCGCTCCCGCGTTCTGAGCCCGCGCGACAGGACCCACTTTTTTAATTTGTTTTTTCTAAAATAAAAGTAGCCTAAGTTGCTGCTTATAACAACAGCTATCTACCAGTGAAAGTCCCGTCAAAATCGGTCCAGCCGTTTCGGAGATACTCTTTGATTTCATGTGTTTTTATTTTTTTACGCGGAACCCTAATTGTTTTTCTAAAATTAAAGTAGCCTAAGTTACTCCTTAAAATACCAGCTATCTGCCAGTGAAAGTCCCGTCAAAATCGGTCCAGCCGTTTCGGAGATTACCCGGAACACACATACAGACAGACAGACAGACAGACAGACAGACATAAAAATTTTAATTCGCGTTTTTGTTGTGGGTGTCGTATGTACTTTCATATGCATTTAGTGAAAAGGTGTTATTTTGATATTACAAACAGACACTCCAATTTTATTTATTTGTATAAAAGATACATTTGTGACATTAGAATTTGTAGATGATAAACTTTGTAATGAGATGTAATCGCATGGAAATATTATTTATTTATTCTGGCGCGGGAAAGGTATTTATATTATTTCGTTGGAAAAAATACTATTTACATGAACAATTTACATTATTCATAAATGAATTATTAATAATGTTTAAATATTATTGGCTTATACCGCGTTGTCCGAAATTCCACGCAAATGATATTAGTGAAATACTCGTAAATAAGTTAATTACAACCGCTGAAGTTGTGAAGAAAAAAAATCGCAAAATGCGAAATATTGTTAGACAATGAAGAATCTATGGACACAGCAGTATTTTTACAACATAGTTGCACGCGATCTTTATGAATAGGCTTTATAATACGAGTATTGTAATGAAAATTATACATGTGTGACTTAGAAAGTTCAAAAACAGTGAATCCAATATCAAAAGGCTTATCCAAAATAAGTTGATCAGACTCCATTTGAACTGCAACTAAATTCTCCGATAAAATTGACGTACTATGATAAATAATTGTGAGGTCCTGTCTACGACAGCGCCATCTGCTTTGTCGGTATCATGTGCTAGCGCGTTTGTCTAACAAACAAAAAAACAAGTTTCGACTTGAAGAATTACTCCAATATCTAATTCGTGTCCTAACTTATTGTAAGGCGCTGCCTTCGCGTTCCCTTGGTGGTGTTGGAACTTAGGTGGACTGTATTTCTTGA
Source organism: Notodonta dromedarius (assembly GCA_905147325.1). Taxonomy (NCBI): domain Eukaryota; kingdom Metazoa; phylum Arthropoda; class Insecta; order Lepidoptera; family Notodontidae; genus Notodonta; species Notodonta dromedarius. The sequence goes on from LR990160.1 coordinate 13,765,141, forward strand.
TTAATTAAAACGCACATAGGCACTAATACCACATTTATTATCTGGAAGTATTGATTACACAAACACTATCTAATTAATTAAGTTTATGAACGAGCCCTTAAATTGTACCTTGCTGCTTATAATATAAGAGAGAGAAACCTGGTAAAACTGTATTTAATATTATTTTTATATAAAAATATATTTTCTATGTTGTTTACACTTATTTGTTCCAATTGGTTCAAGTATGGTTCAATAAAATGTTCAATAAATAGTATTTTTAGATAGTAAATAAAATTAGGATCCTTCCAATACACGATATCTTTATGCAAATAATAGCCAATATTCCTTTCTTAACTCTCCCCTGGAGGCCAAGTGGTATTGTGCTGAATGATAATCTAAATCTGACCTGTCCGCCGCGTGCCATGTGTGCGGCACGGCGGAAGATACCGTGCAGCACACTCTGGAGGAGTGTGGAGCGTGGGCCAGGCAGCGCAGCACTTTCACTGCCAAACATAGTTCTGTGTATGCTCGACCGTGATGGGTCCTGTCCTGGGAGGCGATGGTCTACTACTGCGAGGACGTAATGTCGCAGAAAGATTCTACGGAGCGGGCCAGGGAGGGCAGACCCTCCGGCGCAGACGTGTGGCGAGAAAAGGTGGTATGATCGCATTCTACCCCTACAAGCGGAAATCAGGTGATGGGTCGGGGCACCCATTACCTATTGCGCGATTTCGGCCGTCTGGGAGATGACTGCGGTGGTACCAGGTCGTCTCCCTCATCATCTAGTAGTGATTTAGATTATAAAGATAATAATGGCACGAAAAAAAATCTACCAAGACTTCAGTCTTTGTAGATTTTGGAAATGTATCTTCAGATACAGTGAAAATAAATAAAAATATAAACGACGCGACTGACGTCACTGCTCCTAAACCATGAAGAATCTGATGATTTCAAAGAGCTAAGAGAAAAAATTAAGAAACAAATTAGAGACTCGTTAAAATCAGACTCGTTTGAAAATAAAAAGCAAAAATAATGTAGCTATAGCCACACTCTTTAAATTAAATGCAGCAAAAGCTTCAAGCAATACAGCAAAAAACAAGATAACAAGCTTTGAAACTCATGACTTCAAATGATTTCCAATGTAATATCTGCATTCCTCAAGACAGTGTTCTAACAATTGAACGTCCTTCACCTGAAATAATAAAGTTATTATCACTTGCCTCCGAAGATAATTCAAAATGCAATAACGGTTCATCTTCTACTTCCGTGAAAAAGAAAAAGCGTGAATCAAACCCAGTATTCAGTCCAGAAGTAAAGGCGTCAATTGATAAGGTTAATAAATGGCTCAAAGAACTAGCCAGAAATAAATCTAAGCCGGTCTTTTCAAGTCCCATTGGTTTTAAAAGAAAATAATCGAAAGGTCCAAAGCTGTCACTAATGATCAGAAAACATTTAAACCCTATTCCAAACATATATAACAATATACATCATCTGAAAATGCCACTGACCTAAGTAAATAATACCTGGAGAGGAACAAAGCTAAAAATGTTTGGACGGATCTGGACGATATTCAGAAAGAAATAAATACCCAAACAAAAAAAAATAGAAGATGAATCTGAATCTGAACAATCAAGGGACTGATGTAGATTAGTTGAACTACATTATTACGTCCGGAAATAATCACCAGTGCTGCATGGAGTGGAATGTCTTGTGTTATATCGGAACCGTATTTCCGAATGCACCCCACCGCTTTCGCGGCGTCCGCCTCGCGTCCCTCCACGCGAGATGGTCCTCGAACGCGCGTGACGTCCGCATGTCCCCGGCGACAACGCAAGTGGCCGGCACAATATAATAGTTAACAAACTCTGTATTCGTCTCTCGCTGGTTGTTACATTTTATGTGTTTTCTTTAATTTTTTTAATATCATTACGTGCTACAGTATTGTGTGTGACTTTACTTTTCTTCCCGGCAACACGTGGCTCCCGACACTCACACGACCTAGTGTAAATGTATGACGTATAGCTATCAAAGTAAGTACCGCCTCCATCAAATTTGCCAGTAGCCACGTGATCCCTATCGCAGCAAAAAACTTTGTAACGTGAATCTATGTATAAATTCAGCGTCTAAATGTTAGGTATCACTATAAACCACGTTTCAATAGGGATAATTATCGTAATACTCATTAAGAAAGTTTGAGTACAAATGCTCCATTGGGTCCTCAAACCACTGAGGTAATATAAATTAATACTTTTATCGGTCATTGTAAATATTAAAGTATTGATTCAAATTATCACTAATGCAAATATGTAAGGTAAGGCATAAGAAGCTTAGCAAGCAAGCTCATTTAAGAGTGACGCGAGGGATTGCCCTTAGTATATCATGTGGTATAGATAGTAAACAAGGCAAAAATATAGACCTAAAAAGACATTACAGGTGTTACACCGGCTCACACAAATATGACACAATTCAAAATAACACTTCATGATACATATTAGCATATCGTAAATATTTCAATAAAAAAAGTATGAGCATACTAAAACCAAACGGCATGTATAACGGTAAACAGGTTGATGTCGTTTACACGGACTACAGCAAGGCATTTGACAGAATAAATCACTTTATACTATTACACAAGTTAGAGCATCATATGGGTGTACGTGGCGACTTGCTTAGATGGATTTCATCGAATATTGACAATAGAACACAAGCCGTAGTGATAAATAACTACATATTTAGTTGGGATTCAATTCCAAGTGGAGTTCCTCAAGGCTCTCTTCTCGGACCGTTGCTCTTTGTATTCTATGTCAACGACATCGACAGTTGTTTTTAAATTTCTAACCGACTGACGACACATAGGATATATATAAATATAAGCGGTGCCTAAGCCAATCTTTTTTTTTCTTCTAGGAGTAAATAATTACCTAACAATTAATGTAAATTTTTCTGACTCAGATTAGCACAGCTTAGATATAGAATTAATTAGATTAAAAATTTTGCTAATACCGTTGATACTTCTTCAACTGCTATGCGTGAACCTATAATTGGCTAATGACTTTTTACTTGTATCTATAATTGTTATTTGTAGCTGTTGGTCTCCCTATCAATAAATAAATAGATAAATAAATTATAAATTTAACAAAAAAGTTGGCTCTAAAGCTCTAGAGTAAATTCTAATTGTTATCAATAAATGAGTTGTATGGAGCACAGAGTAGCAAATCTCACAGAGGGTACGAATATGGTAACAGTATTTGTAAGTAGGTCTGACGAACGGTTCTGGACAGTTCAATATCAAAGCGGACTGCGAAAACCGAGGGGGTGTCATTTGCTCGAACCAGTGTTGTCCCGTGCTTGATCCAGACGTAACTAAATCGTTGATCTTCAGCTGCGAAGCGTAAACGCCGAGGTTCTTGTTTTATCGTCATTGGTTCGTTAATGTAGGTATATTCTGCAACGGCCCACTTGTCTTTGGCTGCTCAGTTGTGATTCCCTTTATTGTTTTGTGCAACTGAGACAATGTCATCACGAAGTAAGTGACTACAGAGCTTGACAATATAATATTATTATTATTATATTTTTCGCCTGCTAACTTTTTGACTTTAGTTGTGGAACTCGGTGAGTAGTTATAATAGCAATTTGAAACGGGCTGATCAATGAAATTACAAATATTATCAATTGATACGAGGTTTCCGCTCTTTTTTTTCCGGAAAGTTGCTGATTTCGACATTACAATGTCAAGCGCGTTACTCCATAATATCCAGTTTTGCTTGTAGTGCGGCGATACGAGGCTCCTGACTCTTGAAGTACTAAATTGGTCCTCGAGTGACATTAACCGCATAACCACAACTCATCTTCTTGTCACTGACGAATTGAATTAAGGTTCTTAAATCATCAAATTTTGTATCTTGCTTGGCTGGAGATGTTTCCAGCATTGATAACATATTCTGTTGGAATAATTCGACTTGTTCTTGTAACTCTGATTGGCTATTAGCTTGAGTGGCCGGTTTCTGGTATGTGATAAATGGTGGGCAGATTCACTTTCTATCAGAGCCATCAACTCATATCAACTATGGGGCGCATCTTAACCCTTAAATCAAATGTGGTGTTTAGGTGACTTATTTTATTATAATAAACTGGTGAATACCTCTGCACCGTATACTACTCTGTGTTCAGGAATGCAGCGCTTGTCCGAAACCTTTGCGCGAGTAGCCCGCAGCGATACAATAGATAGCTCACTCACACAGATGCACGTAGCTACTTCATTTTGCGACACAACCAGCTCGCGCCAGAGCGTGTGACGGAATGACGATTTGACAGAATGATGTAAGTACTTGATTTGGGTAATCAACGTTGTATGGCAATAATCAATAATGCAGTAAACTTTTGTCGTTTCGCTGCATCAACAATGTTGTTATTGTGCGTCATCAAAGTTGCGCAAGCGTGTTATTGGTACATAAGTCGGTACCAATTCAAGTAAGTAGGTAGGTACCTAAGAAGTTGTTCTAACGTAGTATAAAGATAATGGCACTGACTCAAATGAAATAAATGTAAGGTCCGTAGTTATTTCTCCTTTTAGTGCACTCAGGGTTTTTAAGTCAGTTATTTCTTATAAAAAATTTTTTTTTCTATTATCATGTCTTTGAGCCTGGTTGAATCGGAAAGCGATATCAATAGCTTGCTCTTATAGCAAACGCCGATCTAAATCCAGTTGCAAGATCACTGCAGACCACAATGTAAAGCGTAAAGTGGACTCAGCATTACAATCCAGGTAATTACATTTTTGTAGGTATGTGATAAGACAATGTAAGGTACAAAACACTTTTCTGGTAACGTAGGTAAGTAAATTTCTGAAGAATGATGGGCAAAAATGTATAGAACCTGGTACCCGCTCCAAATTTTTTATGCGTATTTTTATCATACTAATATTATAAAGACGAAAACTTTGTTTGTTTGATTGTAATGAATAGGCTCCGAAACTACTGAACCGATTTGAAAAATTATTTGACTGTTGGGAAGCTACACTATCCCCGGGTGACATAGGCTATATTATATTAAAAAGTTAGGGATCCTTACTCCAATAATGTAACCGTAATGTACCCGTGCGAAGCCGGGGCGGGCCGCTAGTTTACAATAAATAGGTATTTTAGCGCTTATTTGTTTTGTTGACGATTTCCAGTTATTTAGAAGCTTAATTTATATTGAGTTTTCTATAAAGTACAACATAATTATTGTTTAGGTAATAATATCCAAAACTCAAAATAAAGCCGGGTTTACTGGTAAAAACAGGATAAGAACGCCACAGAAAATATAACAACATTGCCGAACGACTTGCTTAGGTGGGATATTATTACACACAAAATCAGGTTTATTTTAGGTAGGCATTTGTACACACACACACACACACACACACACACCCACCGCTACCACACACAATATAACAGATGATTGATCAAGTAGGGTAACGTGTTATTGAACATGTTGTTAATAGAATAGGGTGAAAATAATATTATTTTGGGGTATTCTAAAATGTTTGCACTACTGCACTTATTTGTACCAACGGAGCCAAAGACCTTTCATAAAATTTCCGCTTCGGAGACTCCTTCATCCATGAACGGAACTCAACGAACGATACATTCATTTGCGCATAACTGTTGACATTGATTTACAAGCTTATTTTGTATCGGGCTTTATGGATCATTTAGAGCGAGATGAACGCCAATCGACAAGTGATACAGAATGTTCAATACCTACTCTTGATATAATTGTTTTCGCGTTTGGACAAACCCTCACTTTTAGCAGCAGCGTGGCAGTTTCTTCCTAGAATGTAAGCAACACTTACCAGTAACAGAAGTAGCGAACTGCAGGTACTGCGGGTACTTGTCCACGAGGCGCTTGATGACGTCGATCTGCTCCAGCGTCAGCTGCACTGCATCCTTGTTCTGCGTGGCGCACGGCACGAAAGCAGACCAGAACTGTTGAAGGTACAGGTTCATATTAGAAGGTAAACAAATAAAAAAAACTCCAATCTATTTCGATCGTATTATGACATGCTAATGCTAAAGGAAATCGTTTTTTTTAAGGCTATAATTTACCGAAAACATCCAGGCCGCGCCCCTCGGCAGAAACAATTATTACTCTTGAACCTTCTTTGTCATGGAAAAGTACTTACGTAAACAAAACTATTCCACTACTAAGCCGAATAAACTTCGGACCGAAACATTCTTGCTTATACTTATTTTTCAATAGATATTATTTTCTGTGGCCTTGAACAAAAGGTAAGATAGACAGAATTCCAACAAAAAATGTAGAAGCTGGGTTATGTTAAGAAAACTGCCTATCGCACGTAACGCTCGTTGTAGTACAAAATAAAAAATAGATAGAATCATCAGGTTTCTGCGTCTGCCCTTCGCTACGAAAATTAGTGACGCGTTCAGTTGATCAACATATCCATGGATATGTTTGCGCGACAGACATATCCATGAATATGTGTCACTGTTCATCACAATGGCCCGCCACAGAGGGCGCCGCCGCCGCCGCGGTAGCGGGTGCGGTCAGTCAGCTGTCCATTTCCTCCCGTTTATTTATTTTCGCCCTCCACTAGCGGCCACCGCCAACCGCCACCGCAACAGCACATACTCTCAGTGTTTTTCAAAGAGCGATTCGGTAAATAAATGTTTCACTTCAGCTTTGTACTAAATCAAATAAATTGAAAAAGGAAAGGGAACATTTCCATACAAAAACTTTGATCTACAACGTCAGTATGCCTTCCAGCTTTAAATAGGAAACGCACTTATTAAAACTCGCCTAGTATATAAATGTGGCTCTTATTACCTTATTATAAAAAAAGGAATTAGAATAAGATATTAAGATTAAGTCTTTACTCTAAATCCAGTAGGCTTCGCTTTGACAAAATTATAAACATTGGAAATGGACGACATCATTGGTGTGGTGCTGGATACTGGGTCTAAAACCACAAAGGCTGGCTTTGCGGGAGAGTCCTTTCCTAGGACTGTTATACCCACCACTGTCGCCAGGTTAGTCTGTAAGTTTCAGGTTATTTGGAAACTTGGGTTATATTTGACTGGATTGGACCACAGACTTCCAACATCGGCATCATCATTAGATACCAGATTCAGCGAGAACGTGTGTCCCCGTTAAAACATAAATTCTTTCGGAATATAGTCATATAATATTAGAATTACTAGGACTGCAGAAGCATGGAGAATGTCGGATATTATAATTCAGCGACTCATCAAAGACGCACGAATATGATACATTGATTTCTACGCTGCGATTGATCACATTTCGTAGTAAAACTAGGCTACAACCTCAAAACAGTCTAACAAAAAACTTTATTTTAAAACTAGCTGAGCCCGCGACTTCGTCCGCGTGGAATTTAACTTAACAAAAAAGCCTGCTCCCGCGTTCTGAGCCCGCGCGACAGTATTCATCTTTTTAAATTTTGTTTTTCTAAAATAAAAGTAGCCTAAGTTACTGCTTATAACATCAGCTATCTACCAGTGAAAGACCCGTCAAAATCGGTCCACCCGTTTCGGAGATACTCTTTGATTTGATGTGTTTTTATTTTTTTACGCGGATCCCTAATTGTTTTTCCAAAATTAAAGTAGCCTAAGTAACTCCTTTTATCATCAGCTATCTGCCAGTGAAAATCCCGTCAAAATCGGTCCAACCGTTTCGGAGATTACCCGGAACAAACACACAGACAGACAGACAGACAAAAAAAAATTAAATCGCGTTTTTGCTATAGGTGTCGTATGTACTTTGATATGCACTTAGTGAAAAGGTGTTATTTTGATATTACAAACAGACAATCCAATTTTATTTATTTGTATAGATAATATAATCCAAGTATTCATGAACATGTTCCGTGCAGGTTGTTGGAACAAATTGATCTAAACAAAAGTTCTTCGAGTTCTGTGCTGAGTGGCGTTCCATTTCGAACAATAAGCAAGTGAACAACTTTAGAGCTGTTCACAACTTGTTCACATGTTCAAATGTATCTATTGTGTACGAAATAATGGCGTACCAGAGTTTGAACAAAGAACAATGTAAATGTTGTTATTTTACTTGATCAAAACATTTCTGAGGTTCCCGTTTAAAATCAGATAGAAGTACCTATGCAATCTTCAAAACTGGCTCGCTAAATGTCTTATCTGGTTGACAATTCAAGTAAAGTATGCAGTGTAATGTAATGCATGAGATAGGAGTTTCAGAAGAAGGAGAACGGCTGACAAAAATAATAAGAATGTATATTATTAAGATAAATGTCTAACATCGTTTATTTAAATATTCATACTCCACGGCCCGCTTACGCGTTTATAACGCGTTTATAACATCCGCTAGAAATGTTTATTTTGGGTTGCGACGCCGACACGCTAGGGCTAGCGCAAATAATTATTATCATTATAAGTTTCCACCGCTGCTGTGCCGAAACAGTTTGTAAATAAAATTCAAAGAGAATTATAAAATCATGGAATGAGCCTGTATAATGAAAACTGGGTTATATTTTTTTGTTTTGTTTTGTGGATCTGTAGCCTATGGTATTATCTCAACTTAAATTCACAGTGTACGTATACCGCGGTCAACGAAAAGCGATACGAAAATAAATAAATATCGCCAGATGAACATACCAACTGTCCCAAACTAAACAACGCGTGTACTATGGGTACCGTAAAATGGACTGGGGGCTTTGATTTAAGACTTTATCAAAGACTGTGGACGCTCCCAGTGTCACCTAGACTAAGGTAAATTACGAAAGGGCCATTCGATGGGATTTGAACCAGCAACCATCCGGTGCAGTGATTTATTAACTTGCACTGATAGCAGATAAGTTAAGCGCGCGACTTGCGCCGGGTCAACACAAGGTCCTGGGTTAGAATACCAGCAAGCACCTGCGGGTGTATCGAAATCTATTTATGAATCATAATTTTAAAGTGATAATCACTTACTTACAGTGAAGGAAAACATCGTGCGTGTATTAGAAAGTCTAAACAATTTTCAAAAGACATGTGAAAAACGCCAACCTAGACTGCATGATGGACATGATGTCCTGAATCCCCTTTACGTTGACAGGAGGTTCGTTTCCAGAATGATGGCTACTGATTATTTTCCTAATAGGTAATTAGTTTCACGTTAGCAAGTGGCTGTGCGCCGACTGCTGATTTATTCGCAGTGTAGTTTCGTCCTCATTAAAAAGTTTTATTAAATGTCCAAGCCTGCAGAGTACAGTGCACACACAGCCTTTGTTCTGTGAACTTATAGCCGCATTGCGTTGAACATGTGAAGTCTCTAATTAGTTTTGAAACGAAATTTTCATTGGACTTTATTCAGCGAATGTTCACCTCGTGTCAAAGTTTACTAGCTCTGTTTTTATAAGCTTTTAATTAACTTTACATAGTTATCAACATGTTTCTATGTTTATTATTATTTGGGCTAGCTCTACCGGATTAGTACCTACCACCCTCTCACAGAAGAAATGCGTAAAGTAGCTAATATACCCTAAACTATATGCTATAACTTAACTATGTTTTGTACGATGAGTATGTGTCTTTCCTTCCTCTGTACCACTTCCATTCAGGTCGACAAAGTGCGAGTAATGCGTTTGGTATGGCAACCATCTATAGCCTACGATAACTGCTTGACATCAGGCAGGTAGTAGTTATCCGAATTTTGTTAATGAAACGAATGAGTACGAGCTATATGCAATACGACATTAAAATTAATTATTTACATTTACCAAATAAATAAAAGTATGTTTTCCTACCAAAAATTGCATGGAAACATACCGTATTAACCTAGTCTCTTGTAAATCTTAAAAATGATGGTAAGAGGATACAGAACTGCACATTTATTCGGATTCTATTTACTATGGGTGACTATGGACAAGAAACTGCATTTAAGATGACTTAGGAGAAGATTGGACTAAAGACACTGTAGTTACCTACTATCTTTACACTTAAGACATACATACAAACGAACCTCCGCCTTTTTTGGAAGTCGGTTAAAAAACAAAAAATAAATCATTGCAATTGTTATCGCCAAAGAGTCGGCATTTACAACTAATCGCTACAGAGCTGCCACTTCGTCGTTCGTAAGGCTATGTCTGTGGCCGTCGGGTGGCCTGTATTCTCCGACACCAGTTGACCCCACTATGTTTTTCCAATCACCAGGTTTCGTCGTCCAGGCCTCGTGGACGGCATGCCATTAGTATACTGCGGTGACGAGGCCGTCAGGAAGCGAGGCGTGTCGAGCTTGGTGTGGCCGGTCCAGGGCGACCTCGTCCAGGATTGGGACGAGATGGAGAAGCTCTGGCACCACATCTTCTACAAGGAACTACACGTGCCGCCTGAGAGCACGAGGATCATGCACGCTGTTCACCCCCTCGTGCAAAAGGCTGATAAGTAAGGATGTTTGTATTTTGTATTTTGTACAGCCGTGCTGGTGTTTTATTTTGTTATGAGCTCGTTTAGCTTCAGGTCTACCTTGAATTGTATTTTATCAGTTAATCAATTATTATTAAATATGATAAAGGATTCTCTAAAATTATTAGCGAAACGCGAAATGATCGTCGTGTGCCGCCGCGTGAGCGCCGCCGGTGTGGATACTTTGATATTCTGACGTGCCATCAAAATAGCCTCGAATATAGGCTATACAGAGTAAATATAAGGGTTCATGGCAAAAAAAGAAATCGAACCTGGAACATAGGGCGGTTTCTCTAACCATTAGGCTAATCAGCATTTTATTCCTTCACTCATGGCTTATCATGTTCTTATTGCCAGGGAACGGATGGCCGAGATACTATTCGAATCCTTTGCTATCACTGGCTTATATCTGGCCAAAACTCCAAGTCTCGTCCTCCACGCTAGTGGGCGGACCTCAGGAGTGGTTTGGGAGGTCGGATCCTCCTGTTCTTACGCCGCGCCAGTGTTCGAAGGGTTCCCACTCAAGTTCGCCACTATTACTTCACCGGTTACGGGAGAGGTCATGACACAGCGGCTCCAGAAGTTGATGGCGAAGACTGGATATTCTTTTACCACTCCTGCTGAGATTGACTTGTTGGATCGGATAAAGGTACTTAATTCAGATTTTTTTTCTGACGGTGACATAATATTTTATCACTAGGTACTATTTATTAGAAACTGCTAACCTGGGTTCACACTTGTCAAATATATTAATATTTTATTTTTAATTTCATGTCGGCAAACAAGCGTAGGGCCGGACTGATGTTAAACAGTTTCCGTAGCATAGATTCTTGCAACATGAAGGGGAGTGGGGCAGAGGGAGGGGAAATTTGGGATTCTGACTCTCACTGAACATACGTAACTTAACGCAGCTACAATAGCTGCTTTACCCCCAATCTTCTGTGGGAGGGTGGTACCTCAATTGGGTATAGTCCCGCGTTTACTATTTTAGGCAGACTTATGCTACGTCTCCAAAGACTATGACCAGGAGCTGTCAGAGACCGCTGGTTACGGGGAGTGCAAAGTGAAGTACGACCTGCCTGACGGGCAGCACGTGCTGCTGGGGGAGGAGCGCTTCCAGGTCCCAGAGGTGATGTTCAGACCCTCGCTAGAGGGCTACGAGTGCAAGAACTTGCCGGAGGCCATTCGGGCTAGCATCGATTTGTGTGACATCGATTACAGGTGAGAAGATGCCTGATACAGTTATAATTATTGATGTACGATCGTAACTCTGAGAGGGAACTTAGAAAGGAAATTCTAATGTAGTTCTGGTTCATAACTATGTAAGGTGCAATTATTGATTTTATTAGCCCCGGCCTAATTGGTAGCTACTATTTTGGTAACTACCTAAACCCTCTGTCAGAACTTTTATCAGAACTTTAATCGTATAACCCAAAATCACTGTATGAACAGAAGAAGTAAACGTAGTTATTACAAAAAAATGTCAAGTATAATGTAATTGGCGATTTAAACAATCTGTAAAACAACTTTTTTTTTATATCGATCTCGCGTTTCGAAACCAGTTAGATACAAAACGTTAGTATGTAAGGCCTATGCCCAAAACATTAACAAGCAAAACTGAAAACTTGAATCACAGTGATAATTCGAGACTCTTATAACATGTATAATACCCACAAAGTATGCTGTCTCTTTCACCACAGGTCAATGTTCTACAACAACATAGTAGTGTCCGGAGGTTCCACACTGTTCCCTGGTTTCATCCAACGTATGGAGGCGGAATTATCCCAGTATTTGAAGAGGTGTCTCCCAAACGTGAACGCTAACATCGACGCTATGCCCATGCGGCAGTACGCGGCCTGGGCCGGAGGCTCGGTGGTTGCTTCCATGCCCAACTTGAATGGATTCTGGTTTACTAAGGAGGAGTACGAAGACAGTGGAGCTGAGCGAGTTCGATATAAGTTCTTTTAAGTACCTATATAAAGTTTAAAGTTGAATGGTGATTTTACTATATAAGGGCGTTACCCCACTAGACGTTTGCAAGCACTCTGCGAACCGGTTCCTCTATCTCCCCCTGGGCACACGCTCGCACCGCTCAGGATAGAGACTAAGGCTGACTCTGAATGTAAGCCAAGTTTCGTAAGTAATTTTTGTTTGGATACTGAAGGCAGTTTATTTATTATTCGAGATTATTTTGCTATATTGATAATTATCGTGTTTGTTACTAATAAAAATCAAGTTCTGTCTAGACACAAGATAAATAACTATATTTTTACACTGAACCTTCTTAATTTCTCTATTAATTAAACTTGAGGTTGAAATCCAATTAGACCTGTCGAGTCGTTAATGGATTAATAGTGTTTCTAAAATCCAATTATAAAGGAATGGAACAACAAGTGTTTGGTCTGACATTTAATTATTTATTCAATTTACCTTTTGGACGTCGGTAAGGGTCAAAAGGATTCTTTATGTGCTGATGCATTAATAGATCACAGTTTTATTCTGGTATGCATGTTATGGAAAAGAAAATACGTTTTGTAACCCTCAGGGTAACAAAGAGAGGTTTATTAGTTTGACGCTTTTGACCATACATTATTCATCCATCCATTAACTAATTAACATCGGGTCAGATTTAGCCATTCCGTATGTATTTGATCTGCAAAAAACATCCAATATAATAAGTGGTTCTTGTGAAATATGGCAATATTGTGAGTTTTATTCTCAATGGTTTAACCATTTACGAGCTGGCTATAAAACGATGACTGTTTGATTTATTCGGAATTATTGATAAAGTAAAATGAAATGAAACGTTGAAATGAAAAATGAAATGTTGAAAGCTTTTTATTACCTGTATGTGGTTTCAGAAATGAAATGGTATGTTGATACGAGTTGCACTATTTATTTAGGTTCTATTTCAACAAGCAGTGCTTGTTTATACGAGTACACCACTTTAGAAAAGTTTGTATTCATTTTTCCGCTAACCAAGCCAAGCGGTAGAACGAAGCTTTATTGCAACAAGTAGATACAAAAAATGAATATAAAGAGAAACGTAAATTAAAATACAACACAGTACCTACTCGTTGAAATATGCAGGCTGGTTAGCCGAGGTAGTACTACCCACGCACAGAAGATCGGCGAAAAATAAGACATGTCCCATATCCTGTGTACTACTTAAAAAATCCATGGATATTATCAATTTGATTTCGTCTATTGCAGCCTGATGCGTGCGTTCCGGCTTTCTCGCACTGGTTACGCTAGCCTCGTTTGATCGCACTCGCACTGACCTCTGAACTGAGCTGAACAGAAGCTTGCTGCGAATGAACCTCCTGGGGCCTTACTTAGGGCATCGATTATTAATGTTAAGGTGAAGGCGCCTGTCTAGCCCGCGAAATTCAAAATTTTCGAGTATTTTTATAGTTTATCCAAAATCTGAAAACAATTAAGATAACATTTTGTAGTTTGCGAAAAACCCAGTATGCAGTGCCTTTATTAATACATATATTTTAGTCTAAATATTATCACGGTGGATATGATACTAGTAAATCACTAAATATACAAAAATTGCCAGATTATCTGGATAGCTGTCGTTCTTGAAATGTTTTAGAGTAAGTTGGATATATTAATAAATGCACTGCACACGGTCTTTTTCGCGAATTACAAAATGTGCCTTTCATTATTGTCAGATTTTGAAAAAATTCTAAAAAACCTCAAAAAATTTGAACTTCGTGGGCTAGATGGGCGCTTTAGCCTTAAACTGTTTAAGCAAATTATATATCTACAACCTATAACCCCTAGCTAGACCAAAAAGATTATATTATAACCTCTTCCTAGACCTAAAAATATCTATGAAAAACGAAAAAAAATTGAACACGAACTACTGTCACTACTGTCACGAGATTTCTGATGAGTCAGTCTACTGTAGTGTTCATATTGTATTCTCTTTCGTAGTGTTTTTTTCGCTTCTCTGAGTTTGCCAGTTTAGAAGAATGCCATTCTCAAAGCCCGTAGTCGTTATAGACAACGGGAGCTATAGCATCAAGGCTGGATTCGCATGCGACAATCATCCCGTCTCTATATTCAGAACGGTCGTGGGGAGGCCCAGCCACCTCCGCGGGACTTACGGGAGAGGACCCTATGAGGTCTATGTCGGGGACGATGCGGTCTCCAGGATCGAGGACTTGGAGCTGAACGCGCCGGTGCAGAACGGTAGGATCGTGCACTGGGACAACATGGAGAGAATCTGGCATCACGTGTTCTATAAAGAACTGAAGGCGGCTCCTGAGGATAGGTCGGCTATCTTGACCTGCGCCGCGTCTGCGCCCATTACTGAAAAGTAGGTTTATTTGATACTCTTTCTCGCGCTTCTGAGAATTCCGATCTTACAAATCGCTTTTTCAACAAATTTAGCACTGCAAGGCATTCAAATTCGCCGTTGGTATTTTTGTTCCGATATAATACCGCCCAGCCGATTCGAACTATAGATGTTTGCAGGCTGAACGCGTCACTCAAAAGCCGTGCAGGCTTCCTCACGATGTTACCCTTCACCGTTCACACAGGTTCACAAATAACTAGCCATATTTACCCGGAATCTGTCAGCACACATCAAGTATTCAATTACGATGCCCGACTGCCTGTCTGAGCAGCGAGCAGCGAGGGTCGGGGGTCCGACGCTGTGTGAATAGTAATGCGGTGTTTTATTAGCGGTGATTTTGCGCCAAAAATTTATGACGTCATGACTAGGATGAATTGTTTCGGAACTTTTTTGCCTACCGCCGTATAGAGGCCTCTACTAATGCACACTCTTCATCTCACGTCATTGGCACCCACGTCTGCCGCCTATTCATGATTTAAGAAAATTCAATAATAACCTGTTTATGTCTTGAATACAACGCTGTTTTTAGGCAAAACCGTAGCAAAATCTTGAGGTTAATCTCTTCAACTTAACTTCAAAACTGAGTCACGCTCTAGTTAATCGCCAAAACGCCATTTGACGCATTCAATGTGTAAAGGATATAATCGCAAATCAATACGACAAAGAAGACACCATGTTTATATACAAATGTTCACAGATAATGGCCGTATCTGGTACCCGGGCACAGTAAACTGCATGGAAATTCTCGGTGTCGGGTTAAAGGCTTAAGGGCTTAAATTACCACTTTCTCGTCTTTTTAACAAAAATAATTGTACACCCTCACCTACGAAGTTCTCTGTTACGGGTTTCGGTCCAAAAAGGTCACAAGAAAAAAATAGCGGCATGTATTTTTATTTTCACTTAGAGTAACACACGTGGAATAATTATTATGTTATCATGGTTAACACAGCGGTTAACCCGCGTTCGACGCATGCATCGCGTCGCCGCGAGGGCTGTGGTTCGCGTTTGCATATATTTGCACAAACATATCGGTAGTTTACTATCAACATGTTGTTAACAGTACTACGACTGTATACAGGGTTTCTGGTAAATCGACATATTCCTTTCACGTTGTGACAGAGGAGCTAAAATGGATCAATTTTGACTTCACCGCTTTTGCTTTACAAAATTTAGTATTTCTTTAGATATTTTCTAGTTTTGTGATATAATTGATCACCTAAATAACCTTTAATTTAGTAATGATCTTCAACTACCAGGAATTTTTCGATATTTTATGATGACTACCGTTTTATTGCGGTATCAAAAATCTCATAAAATAAGTTTATCCTTTACAAAAAGTCATCAACTTCAGTTTTATGGAACATACTGAGGACTCAGATTTATCGAATTTTACCTCCTCTATCTATATCTATATTATGGTTTTAATTAGGTTATGTTATTTTGTTTTTTGGGTGTGTTTTTCGATTTCTGACCTTTTCGCCATGCTTTGAAGAGCTAACCTTTTCAATTTTAACTGTGATTTATGTTACATTGATTGTGAAAGATGACTTTTTAATTAAATTTATATTTATTTACCCAACTTCACCAAAGAAGGGTCATAGCCCATTCTTTCAGTGATTTAGTCCGGCCCAAAGCCCTTGAACAGCAATAAGGGCTATAGGCTCTATTTCAAACATAATCAATCATGAGATAGCCGTTGTAATCCCGGCTTGGACCCAGCTCGGGTTCGATTCCCGACGATATCTTGCCGGAATTAAACGGACCGCCACTGAATACTAATATCGTCGCTCTTTGAGAGCGGATTACGGCCTTTAGTGAAGTGAGAAAGCAACTTCGGAAGTTCCCCTAATCCCTTTGTTGTGGGGGAGTCTCCGATAAAAGTTTGATAATATGGCATCTTGATTTTTTGACTTGGAACTCGACTTAAAATACTCGTTTTCTAACTTGACAATTAAAAGGTAATTGACTTGAGGACTATTTTAAAAATATTAAAGTTTTGAGACATTGAAAATGTTTTGTTGGAATGGGGTCTCGTTTGATTAATAACAGTTTATTTTCATCCAATCCAACCTCAGATTCAGACATAATAGTTAGATTGTAAGTAAATATTTTCATTACAGAATCAAATGCTGTGAAATATTCTTCGAAACGCTAAATGTCCCGGCACTATGTGTACAATCGCAAAGCGTCCTGTCCCTATACGGATCGGGCTACACCACGGGCCTCTCCGTAGACCTCGGCTACGATACCACAGACATACTTCCGGTCTACGAGGGAGGCCTCATCAGCTACGCCCACGTCCAAACCAATCTAGCTGGCGCACAAATCTCCAATTTCATCAAAAAATCTCTCGGAACACGCAATCTCTCCTACGGTACTAAGTCACCAGAGATCGCCGAGGGCATAAAGAAAGATTGCATGTATGTCAATCTGAATTCTGCTATTACAAAAGATAAATATAAGGTGAACTACACTCTACCGAGTGGTGAGGTCATAGACGTAGCTCCAGAGGCATTCATGGCAGGAGAATTGTTCTTCCAACCCGAGCTGGTGCTGGGTTCAAAAACAGAAATTGAGCCGTTGCATGAAGCGGTAGTTACTTCTGTAATGAAATGTGATTCTGACCTGCAGACCGATATGTACGATGCTATAGTGACGTGCGGTGGACTTGCGATGACTCCAGGATTGAACAAGAGGCTAGCTCATGATATACAAGATATGATTAACAGGCCTGTCAATATTGTCGAGTCCACAGAGGCGTATTCTGTGGCGTGGCTCGGCGGGGCCACGTTCGCGGGGATGAAGGACTCTAAAAAGATTTGGGTGCTTAAGAAGCAATTCGAGGATCACGGCGGCAAGATTGTGAGAAATAAATTCCTTTAAAGCAGATGAGAAAAGGCTATGCCATGAATTACAAGGAAAACTAAGCTAATTTATAGCTGTTAAAGATTAAGATTCAAAATATGTTAAGGGATGGGGCGGCGCGCGGGTGAGCGTGAGGGGATACTCATGATGGTCGTAAATGTTCAACAAAACGTCTTAGCACATGAGTGTACACGGTTTCGTCACCATGCTATAATAGGTTGTAAAATTTTATTACAAATCGACTGTTTGATTATCCTGTTTGTTTTAAAATCAAGCGATAGTTACATTCAGCATATGACCAGCGCAGGAATTTCACTTCTGTTTTCTGACTTTCATGTGTCTATTTTCATAATGAATTATAAAGTCTCACTACGCAAGGATCGTGATTTTACGCTTCTTAATCCCGTTAGGTCGAGTTTGGTAAAGTAGAGTAATAAATAATGAATCGCATTGTAGTTATTATTGAACACAGCTGAGCCCGCGGTACGTCCTCCGCCTTATAGGTGAATTTAGAAATGCGAAATCACTTTACGACGATATTCTGTGAGGGCGGTAGGTATGGTTAAATAACTTAATAGGTTAATTAACTTTAGACTTTTTCTTTGGTTTTTGTTTAATAGAGATTGCAAATGTTTTAAAGAGTTGTCTCGACAGGTAGTAATCTCTAGCATTTAGTCTGACTAGACAGAACTAGACTAGACAGAACATACTTGTTCTGGCTATCTTCTGAATGACTTCTGTTCTCCATGACCCAATAGTGAGACGGCTGGTATTATTATAAGAGTA
This sequence comes from Notodonta dromedarius, assembly GCA_905147325.1. Classification (NCBI taxonomy): domain Eukaryota; kingdom Metazoa; phylum Arthropoda; class Insecta; order Lepidoptera; family Notodontidae; genus Notodonta; species Notodonta dromedarius. The sequence continues at coordinate 13,783,579 of LR990160.1, forward strand.
ATTTTTCATTTGCTCGTTGTGTAGACGAATATCGAAATAAAAGCTGCACAAGAATAATCAATAATTATTTCTCCAAACCAGCACTCGACCCTGATTTATGACAATTTCCCCCTCCCCCCAAACCCTTCCTTCCCCATAAATTGGCAAGATATCCCCACCCCAAAAATCCTAATAAGTAGTAATACGGTAAGTAATACACACAACAGATTCCACTGATGTTGTAAAGATATTGTTTACACGTAAATCATGGGTTGCGAAATCCCGAAGGGCTGGCCTCGTGCCCAATAGCCACATGGGGCGTCTGATCTTATTTATATTCCTCCAAGTGCCAGGATATGCCCTGTAGAAGGGATTTCGTTGGGCCGCAGGTGGAGCAAGCGGTGGGACGCAGCGGGCATGCGAGGCATATCGCGACATAACTATTATTTTAGTCAATGCTTCATCATCATCACCATCATTTCAGCCGATGAATGTCTACTGCTGGCCTCCTCGATAGATGTCCACTGCCGGCTTCCCTATACTTTTCCACAACAATCGGTCCTGTGCTGCTCGTATCTAGCAGTTTCCCGCGACCTTCACTGGGTCAGTCACAAGTTAATGCTAAAGTAAATGCTCGTGATTAAACGCGTGTCTTATCAAATTTCATAAGAGAAATTTTTCAATACGCGCTTTCTATACGTGTTTTATTTGTAGCTAATAAAATAGTTACCCCCTTATTAAACGTGGTTTAGCAGTTGTATAGTTACACCGTGCTTTGTCTTCTTCTTTCGAATGTCAAATTACTGATAACAGAACGAGATAATTCGGTGTACCACTATACCACGTCTATTAATAAGGCGGTTGTTTACCCTTGAACAATAGAACCAACAACATAACCCGCTGTCACTCTTACTTGACACCAGTCGCGTTTACGAATTTATAAAAGCTGGGGCCCTTTGCTGCTGAAATTCAATTACTCTGATCGATACATCATTCAAACTAAACTGAACTCTATGAACACGAAATTACAGTAGACATTCGATTATCAGCACCACGAGAGGCGGCAAATGATTTGTTTTCAGCGTGTATTAGTCTTCCTGTGGAAGTAGGTTCCGACGCGCGCGGGGACAGCGGCGATGTGGGATAGTGTAGAAATGTCATGATGTGGGATCAGGGAGATGAGAGGGATGGGAGATTTCGGGTAAAATTGAATATTGGCTCTGAATCGCGTATGGCCAGGTTCGTTGCCTTGCGGGCCCATCGAACTCGCTGGATACAACCTTACATATTGTACGATGTAACGCCATCGGACTGAAACCATCCAAGGCAGGGTAATTGAATGATACCGGTGTCACCACATCAACTCATTGATACGTGTGGACTTAATAATGCCATTCCCGCATGTACCTTTGCATTAAACGGTTTTTAGTTCTACCGGCACCATTTTTTTGGTGCCAATCAATTAGTTTCAGTATTTGTAGCAGATTAATTGTATTACAATATCCAGAGTGGCCGTATCTGACGCCGAAAACAATAATTAGTGCTATAAAGATTTTGAAGAAAATCCTCAAAGTTATTTTAAAACTGGCCAAGTACGTATCGTGCCACGCACTATGTAGTGTTCCATAGCCATTTTGATAACGAAGTGATACTTATGGCTAACTAGTATGGTCGATTATCATAAAAATGTAAGAAATCTAAAAAATCACCACGTACATTTTGATGAAATCTTTAAAAGTTAAAAATCTTGCAAAAATTTGCAAAAAGTATCAAAATATGCGACATAAATGGCCGTATCTTTTGATTGCGTTGACTTAGAAGCCTAATTTTTACACCTCCAAAGGACCATAGCATTTGATATTTAGTATTAACTTCAACTTGGAAACTTTATCCGTTTCTGAGAATATAGGGGGTGAAAGTTTGTATGGGTAAAAAAAAACTCAACTTAGAGCCATGAAAATTAGTTTTGTGGTTAGTCATTACAAATACAAAATATGATTTTCAGCGTTTTATAAAATTCCACCCCTAAGTGTGTGAAATAAGGGAAAAAAGTTTGTCTTGGGGTCCGGAATTTGTCTAAGCTGAAAACTTGGCTTTAGGTAGATCTTGCTGTAAAAACTTGAAACACTGTGCAGAAAATATAGAAATAATTAGGAGACTAGCAAATGGCACGACATTGCAATTAAAATTATAACAGGAGAAATAGATTCACTAAATCACGAGCTACAGTCGACCAAGTTAAAGTTAAGTGAATTCCCCGTCGTTTCTGAATAAACTCAATACTAAGATTTAAAAGTCAACCGCAAATACAACTTTGTTTCTTGTGTATCTATAACGTGTGTACGATAAATCTTCGCTATTGAAATTGGTCTGGAAGCCTTCATTGTGCATGTCCTGACGTGCACTTGTCCGGTATTTTTCCTTTTAAGGTACGGGACCCTAAAAATGTATGGCTCTGTAATGTTGTACTGCACTAACAAATTCTTTAATGTTAATTCTAACGGTTGGGTATTCAATGTACGAGGCTTGGTCCGCGCGCTCAGCCAGCCTCAGACCCGGCCCACCGAGCGGAGTGAACACTTAATCGCGGTCCGTGGGCCCACCGCACACAACATGGCAAAAGTGTATGAACACCATGGAATTGAAAACAGAACCCAGCTAGCTACACCCTGTTCACTTGAGCTGAACTAGCTGAAGCTGAAAAAATGAAAGGATCTGTTTGTCGAAGCGGGCGTGCCGGCACAGAGCACAGCTTGCTGGACGTTCAGCTTTCCTACTAGCATGCCCTTTCCATTCCTATGCTCGTGCACGTTCTAAAGTATACAGCATTTAAAAATCGTTTGGTTTCGCAATTCCATACGAAAATTGAATAGGTTACCAATGTAGTAAAGATTTATAACATTTTTATGTCAACTACGACATGACGAAATAGTTTTACTTTGCAGTTAGAAGTTTTGGGGCAGTTTTGTCGATAATTTTATAATCATAATGATAATGTACAGAATATGTTTGCTGGTGTTGTTAGTATCATCGTGTTCGCCCGCGCGCCGCCCTCGACCCCGCCTCACCGCCCGCGCCCGCCCTGATCTGCGCATCTACAGTGGCTATCCAGACACAGCCGGAAGGTATTCCTACGTCGTCGCAGTGCTCTCTTCGACTGGGAGATTGTGCACCGGGACTCTTATATCACCAAATTGGGTTTTGACTGCATCCCACTGCATAGTCGATGGGCTTACTATCGGTATTCAATATGGTAATATGTCTCTAGCACACTTTGAGTCAACCACTAAAAGTAGAATTTTAAAAATGGTTGCACACCCTACTTACAATGATATCAAGAATGACATAGGTTTGCTCAAAGTAGAGACGGTGCACCTGCGTGTGTACGGGAATGTATCCGCGTTGGACTATCGCACATTGACTGGGCGCGCTGTGGAGTATGCGGGCTACGGCGATACACATAACGATGAAACAGAAAATCGTGAACTGGTGGCGGCTATGGATGTAAGGCGTCCAGTGCAGTGGGGGGAGGGAGTGGTGGTGTCGTGTGGTTTCAAATCTCAGTTCTTGTGTGTGGCGCCGAAGTGTTCCAACAAAGAACAGGACACGTTGCCGGGGGACTCTGGCTCGGCGCTATTTTATGACGGCAAAATTGTTGGAGTTCTCATGGGTGGTGGTCCACCTCCTATCTCATTTTACACTGGTATCAGTCCTTTCTTAAGCTGGATAAACTCTGTAATGAGTAAAGAATCCTTTTAGAATGCTAATTTTCAGAAATAATACTTGTATTTATAATCGACATTTAAAAAAAAGGAGGTTCCGAATTCGTCAATAATGTTATGTGTGTTGCTTTACTGGCGGGGCAAACCCGGCGGCACCGACAATATTGATAGTTGTAGACGTTATATCCGGCGCGTTAGCCAGACGAAATATTGTAAGAATGAAAAAAAAAATTAAACAGGCAAACTATGTTAAGTGGGGTATCATTTAATAAGTATTTAAAAATCAACATCGCTGTCATATAATTGAAGCTTCCGGGATCCGGGTATTCTCATCAAAGCCCATCGAATTGTACCGTGTCAGATGTCCGAATGAACGATAAATCGATAATCCTTTTAATTATATTACTCCAATCGAAAACAAACACGGAATACCCATATTAGGCCGGATTAAATAGAGGGTAAAAAATCCGTGTCCACACCGGGATCTGTGTTTTGAACCCGCATTCACTGGAAAAGGGTTAATTTGAATTTATGATAGCCATAAATATTTTGAATGCCGACAAAAGAGTTATTGGAGGCAATTTATTAAATGCGTAGACATTTGAAGGTTGTTTTTTTGTAGTGACCCTATCTCAGGCAATTTCCAGGGCAAATATGATTATGAATAGTTTAATAATAAAGGTACATAAAATCAAACAGAAAATTATTTGTATTATCTTCTGAAGTGACTACTTTTGATAACACTTTATTACTTGTAAATATTAATGAAATATGTACCTATCTACAACTAGGTACTATAAATTAGGTAATTATTTAGATACCTAAATGTACACAATTTGACCCATTTATTATTTTATATTCTCTCTGGATGGCTGAAGCCACCGTGCTGAGCAACGAAAAATAATAATTGCAAACAATTTCTTTCTACGATCTATTGAGATCTATGGGTCGGTCCGTCTCAAATAGGATGAGCACTATTAGGAGCACCCTGTGTAAACTAGGCGACTAACCTGCGCTCCAACCATTCCCTCCCTGAGCCTAGGCAGGTCGGTGTGGGAGTACTTGGAGATGGACCAGGGCTCCACCACCGTCAGGTCGGTGTTCAGCTCGAAGTCGTTGATCTGGTTGCGCAGGAACTTCCTGATGTTCCATGGCAGGTCGTTGTGTCTGGGAGAATATAGAAGAAAATGTATACAAACCCGCTGCTGATTCTGTTGGTTCACTAGCTGAACTAATCGTGCCTAACTATTCAACTCAAAACTCGAACTGTATTAATGCATAGTTGTCTTTGAAAATTACCCAAAATATCGTTATTGATAGTACTTATACTATTGACAAGCAATAATATCGATAGCGTCGATACATTTGAGTACTGATACTATCAAGAGTATCGCTTTTATAGCGTGTTTTATTGAAATCACTGCCGATAATAGCGCGATACAATACGCGCTATAAGAACTATACTGTCGATAGTATTACTACCGAGCTACTATTGTTATTACTATCGATGGGCTATCGTGACTAGTATACAAGGTCACGATAGTATCGATATAAAATCAATAGTTAGGCAGCACTAAACTGAACTAACTGTATTGCAGACATATGTCACCAACTGTATTGCCATCCTTCACGTATGACGAAGACAACAACATTTTTAGGAGTGCCATTATTTTCGACCTTTTTGATCACCCAAAGACAAGCTCATTACTTGTTTCAAGATGATGAATCTTCTTCCCGTTTTAAACTTGAACACCGAAAACGAAGAGCAGTCAGGGCCCGGTCCGTTAATCAAGCTTCAATCCGGGGTAGACTTGGCAGTGGGTCCTGATAAATTGGTCGGATCCACAGAGTTGTAATATAATATAAGGAAGTTTGTGTTCGGATCTAATTGTATTAGTATTGTATAAAGAGGCCTGTTGTAACCCACCCATCAGTGAGAGGCACTTCCTCGAGGATCTGCTTGGCAATCTCCAGTCTCTCCCTGTCGAAAGAGGCGGCCGCCACCACGGCAGTCACCGCCAGCAGTAGGCACGCCACCGCCCGACGCTCACAGGGCCGCACCATTCTCACTGAAATTTAAAAATTGATTAACAAGATCCAATAGTGCAGCCCTGCCTACCACTTCAGTGAGTTCAGGCGCGGTTGCCTTTCAGGTGGCACCAATACGTTTCCTATTATCATATGATTTAGCACACGCAATGTATTCTTAATTAAAAATTGTTCATCAATATTGCCCCCTCACGATAAATGTGTTATTGTTACTGGAAATCCAATGAAAACTGAATTTGAAGTACCTATGTAATTTATTAAAAATTACGGCAAATTAATGCGGAACAATGGCATGCTAATTGACGAATCACAGCTAAAGAGGGAGATTAAATTAAGCAATCAAATTTAGCAATTTAGTAATCATTACAAATAGTTAAAGTAGTCTTCAAAATCATAATATAAATTGTGCGAAGCCTGCAGGCTCATTTATTTTTTACAAAATAGACAAGTGTAATCTTTTCAAGATTTTTAAAAAGCTAATAATTAGAGTGTTAATTTAAAATTAAAGAAATAACCATAATCTGAAAACAAAATTAAGTTATCTTACAATTTCTCCGTAATAACATGATACTCAATTATATATCTGAGTTCATTCATGGATTCACTTCATTAAAATGAAATTCCTCCCCCCCCCATATGTCGCAACTTCAAACACTCCCCCCCCCCGATTCCCCGTCACCCGCCATCAGCGCTGTTTGCCAGGACACTACCTTATATTGATCATCCTCTAATCCCTACACGAGCTACAATGTTGCATCCAGAAACACAATCCCTCGGAACATTTTAATTACTTTTAAAGCTCCCTTGTTATGCCTCTTTTCCAGCTCTCTTTCACTCTCATGCATATTTAAACGACTGTCTCATTCACTCGTGCGTTTGACAGTAAAAATTAGGGACCTGTGGAGTCTGTTTTCATGTTTTCTGCTTTAAATTGTGTCCGTTTCAGGCTGTGTTGGGGTTCCAAGGGGATGATTAAAAGGCTTAATATCAACATCCTGGGGTTGATGTACAGGATGCTACTGTCCTGGGTATACATAGGATGTTACGCACTAAAAGCTTTGGTCTACTCGAAGATTCGTTGATATTCAATAAAAATCCGCGCATATAAAATCAATTGTTTTATAGGCTGTGCACGTTGGTCCTAGTATTAAAGAAAACGCACAAAACCAGTTCATAAAGCGGTCTGTATTCAAGGTAGGGTAGAGTCTTCCTGGCAGACAAATAATTTGGCACAAGCGAACTCAAGCGAACTATAAAATACGAGCGAACGGTTCTCACGCCGTGAGTGCCTGATAATCTATGGTTTTCTTAGGGTTTCCTTGGAATCAAACTTAGGTAGAACGTAAAAATTTACTTTTTATGACTCAAAAATCGGACATCGATGACATGTCTTAAGCTGTAATTCGCGTTAATTGCATACATTTTTAATAAATTCAAATTCTATAATAGCAATATATTTATGTTTTATGTTCTTTGGTGTATTTCTTAGAATTTAAAGGTGACGGTAGATGTCGGTAGTATTATGTCGGTAACTTTAGTATTTCAACCTGGGGTGAAATTTTAAACAGAATCCCTTCAATATCCGGGAACCCTCCATTGTGCATGGCTCGACAAGCACTTGGCGAAATTTTTCAATATATTTTTGTCAGATAATAGCCGTACTTAACACTTTGCTACAGTGATATGTATTAAAATTTTCGGTGTAGGGTTAACCGTGTGAATGATCGCTGACCTAGTCCACGGAGACCGCAGAGTGATGATGGCACGTGTAGACATGTGCAATTTATATGTCATGGTACCTGCGTATAAATAACTTCACCGTGCTTAGTTTGTAACAGTTGGGGACACCATTTATGCTTTGTCATATAAGTAATAGTCTGAATATCTGAAGCCAAGTATTCATGTAAATCGGATAATCCTTAAATTGGAACAGAATTAAGACATGCTATTCTCAAAGGAGTCCTCTTCGATGGCACGTGTGAGGTTGAAGGCGATAATGGATTTAGCAAACCTACCCGGAGAGCTGATAGCATGCAGCGTGCCTCGTTAAACCTATTCGAGATGGTACAATGGGTGGTTTGTTGGATAGAATACACAGTATATACAGGGTGTTTCACACGTCCCAATTAATAATTAAGGTAGGTACATATTATGGTAGATGATATGCCTATGCCTATGCCTATGCCGATGCCTAGTCAGGACGGCCTACGTAAATATCATATTTTCTAAGTTTACTCAGATTTTAGGCCTTAGGAAACATGAGATGGTCTAGAAATCAGTGTAAGCTGCATTTACGAGTAGCGATCACCACTATTCAAGACAATTTGTGTAAATGGAGTAATAACCTTGGAATTTTGAAACGTCCCACCAAACACGAAAATCCAAATCCCAAAATATTTTCGATGATATTTTCTGTAGCTTTATTAAATTCTGTATAATTTCTAGCCTGTAGATTACGCTTAAGCGGAGACAGGCATCAAGTATACTAGTACTACTTATTTTGTTAACAGTCAAGCAAATGAAATGTGTGAGGTAAGACAAGCCAAACGCTCGTCCTTCACAACCATTACTTGAGACAAAACCTCTCAGACGTAGGTCGAGGGGCGGCAGGTGTCGTTATTTTATCTAAACAAAAGTGAATGGAAATCTTTGTTTTACCTTTTTAACTCGAAAAAGTAATTGCGTTAAAAGTATGCCAAGTTAAACATTCACTTTAACAGTTACGCTGATAGAATCGTTTAAAATTACCTTTTCTGCCTATGGCCTATTCTAAACCTTAACTACTTATAAACAGGTGTCTAAAGGTGGTTTATGGGTGTATAAAGTATGTACATTAGGTATAAAATTAATTACAAATAACATGAACATGGCTTCAATATTGATGGGTTAAAATGGTACATGAGGTTTTTTTTTATTATGTTATAGGCAAGTATTTGACCACAATCTCACCTGATGGTAAGTGACGATGTGGTCAACGGTGGTGCATATTTGCCTAGAAGGTACCTGTTCACTCCCGACTTGAAAACATCCAGGTTATAGTCAACCGGGAACAAAGACGCTGGCAAGGTGTTCCATTCCTTGGCAGTTCGCACAATAAAAGTAGAAGCGAAACGCTTGGTACGAACCGAAGGGATGTCCACGGTGTATGGATGCGTTCTATGCGTGCGTCTTGTTGTTCGATGGTAGAATGGAGATGGGGGAATTCATTCGTGTTATAATTCACTTAATAAATGGGTTTTATGAAAATGACGCATTTAAAAATGACTCAGTTTGGATGCTCTATTAAGATATTATCCGGGTTAAGGTATTAGTGTTATGGTATGATATAAATGTTCACGTCTTTACTTATACAATACAAATCTAAATTAACACTTAATTTACAAGTAGTATTATTTAGTAAATGCTTGATCATTTCGAATATGCATCCAATTAGTCAGAGCTGTAAAGTAGCTGTGTTATAATAAAGTGATGGGTATACATACTCTTTACACAACACCGTAACTCACTACATCTATTCCTTCTTGTTATGAACTTGGAGCCTTTAAAAACATTTTGTATCTTTAATAAGGGCGATATGTATGCAGGGCTGCGAGCGACCCGTATCTGCTCGGGTAATCTCGCTTGATTATAATAAAGGTTAGATTAAGTAGGTGCCAACCCTGAGTAGATCATATCTCCTTAAATATAAGCTTTTTGCGGACCTTTTATGATTTTGTTTTCAACAAAGGATCCACCAACTTCCACACCCCGCCGCGTGTAGAGCGCGACCGTTACTATGTTACAATATTCAGGAGTAATCACTCGACTATTATAATGTTATTTTTTTTATGGGACTAGTCCCGCTGTACTCCCCACCACTGTTACCGCTGAAAATGGTGTCCAATCATAATTTGAGTTTGTCTCGTTGTTGTTTGAATCTCGACAAGTCCCGGGGAAAAGCTAAATTATTTAAGAACCTCCGACGGATTTAATCGAAAGAAATTATTGTTAGGAGAAGTTGGAACAAAATAATATATGTACTTGCATATTTTGTATGACATCTTTAGCCAATTCACTACAGTTATACGGGCCAGGTCGACCGGGGTACTACCACCCCCTCACAGAAGATCGGCGTTTTGTACGATGAGTGAGTGAGAAGGCCTGCCTCAGGCCGCAGCGTTCTAGTTGGCAACGGGCGAGTCATGCTTTGGCATCTATAGGCTGCGGTAACGGCTTATCATTAGGCGGATCGCACGCTTTTTATAAGAAATCTGATAAGTACTAAGTAGTATTTTGTACATAACTAGTACCCATTAGCCTAAAACTCAGTAATGCACGTACTAGGAGTGTTTTCACATTGAGTTATGAAATGTTATGTGATTAATTGTATAAAACAATATCACAAACTTGTTGCCATAAGAACTTCTACGCTCAAGTTATAATGATTCTGGAGAACTTCATACAACAAAATAACGAATAGATTTGTATATATTTTGAATTGGGGCATCAGCTCTCCCCACCTGTACCCTGACTGACCCCACTTACCGCCAGTTAAAAAGCTGAGTGACTTAATTTTCCTTTTCGGTGCTTGACCTGGAACAAAGAGATCCCAAATTAATAATGTCAGTGTTCTATGTCAGATATTTCACTGAAACTTCCAATTAAATATCTGACATATAGGGTCTATACCTCACACCTAGTGAGTACCTTATATCCTTACCTTACTAAGGTAAGGTTAGAATAAAAAATGGAAACAGAGAGATGACAGTGTCATCAATTTTTTCGTATAGCTCTATCTAATTTAATTTAATTCAGAAAATATACATTTCAGTATTTAAACTGAGTAACTAACTCCATAAACTTTAATTAGAGTAACTGGTTTTAAAATTGTTTTTTTCTTTATAGACAAAACAGAAAATAGATTGGACTCTTTTAGAGTTGGTATCAGAACAGAAACTACTATCCGCAGAAACACTGTGTAAACATCGCGATTCAGAATTGTATCTTACATCACCGTCTTCCTATATATTGATTCAGCGCCATCTACTGAAGTGACCCGGCTTTTAAGCCGCGGGTAAAGCTAGTAACTTACTCCCAGAGCGGTAAATACTCTGAGTATCAACTAATATCAACAAAGGAAACATTATTTTAACTGATTTAATATTGTTATGTACCTCGAGGAGGTAGGAAAGGTTACAAGTTTGGCTAGTTTCCCTTTTGGAGTGCTATGATTGATTGCCAATTAAACCAAATACAAATCTATTCAGAAGTTTAATGGGAATACGAAACTTACAACTACCTTCGTATAACTTCGAATAACAGAAATAAGGAAATTAATTTCGGTCTCCAATTAAGCGTGAATCTGGTCACCTTATAAGAGCCCTCTCCACATATAAAGCATCTTTGCCTCGTTAGGTCGAAGGTCGGGAGGCTGCCGAGTGGATCGATGAGGGCTTTGGATAGTTGCGATAAAAAGCTGTTGTTTGGTTCAAGGTGATCTGAAGAATACCACATTCCTGTGACGTACTAGTATGAAACAGTAAAAACATTTTACGGTTTCTCAAAATTTTTCGAATAAGCAATGAGCATCGCATTTTACTTCATTATGCTTAATTTTTTTATTATGACTTACGTTAATATGTTTATAGACGAGTGACTTAAAGTCATTACTTAAGTCACTAATTTTATGCTATAGTTCAGATAATGTCATAAGTTAGAATACAGAATACATTTTATTTTTAATTAAGTTATTAATAAATGATTACAAACTTACTAATTATTTAAAAAATGTACAAAATTTGGCCCATGCGGTAGCGTACCTAAGATGCTAGCCGCATTCCCTCGCTGGATGGCTAGAACCACTCGCTGAGCGAGGAAATGCCCAGCCCTTTTATACTTACTTTACTTTACTTTTTTTACTTACTTTTTTTTTTACTTTTAGCCCTTTTTTTTTACACCTTTTTATTCAGAATAATAATCGCCATCTTCGTTAAATAAGCAAAAGGTACAATTTGACTCTCGTTTTGACAGTTTCATTATTTTTCTATACGTAGAATAAGATTAATTGATTATGAATTATAAACTGTAATTAATTTTGAGTTATGATTACGTTAATTGTGTCTTGTGTGGTACCAATGACTGCTGCACGCGGACCTCACTTCATAAATGCTGCGCTTTAGTATCCAGGTCGCAAGTCCTGCCCGCTGAACAATTTTTTGCCATGCCAATATAGCCTTAAAGGGATCCAAGCAATAATGTCCATAATGGTGCTCAGGTATTATACAATATGAACATTTTTATCAGCCTAGTCCCCCGAGTGTGATATACAAGATGACGGGGTGGCTAATACTGGCGGCTCTTCTGTCGATTACGAGTGACTATACCAATTCTTAACCTCCTTTTACATAGATAAGCTAAGTACAAAAGACTTGCCTTCAGCTTCGGTGTAGGATAGGATCAGGGATAATGTAGATATGTTTGACCCTGCGTATATCTGCCCCTAGAGTTCAATCTTCTCGCAATCGAGACAGCATTCTGTCACGGTGTCGTGTGAGCGGGACGGAACACGCAGTTTCACAGTTCCACAGTAATATTTTGTAAGTCTTACATAGATTTTGTATGGTATAAGTACCTATCTAATAAGTAAAAATATTTCCTATGGCCCACTCTACCCTAATCTGACTTAAAACTTCCTTGGTACTTAGGTGCCTACATAAAGATAAGTATCTTACTAAATAATTATGTTACTTTATCCTACCGTACCGTATAGAGGCAGAGAAAGAAAGCCTAAGCCTAGCAGTGGGGCTATTATTGGCTAAAAATATTAATAACTATTGTTAGGCTGATATCTACAGCTGTCCATACAATGCGCCTAGTTTGGCCTTGGCTATTGGTATTAGAACTTTATTATTAGATTTTGATTAAAATGACATACTTAACCCAAAGGATATATTTATAATTATTATACTTTTATCCAGAAGCCAATAGCACAACGTAATGAGTTTACACATATATTAAAAATGTAATCAAGTTTGTTTTTAAGATATTGAAGTCAAAGGGCGAAAATTGGCTTATAACGGCCCGAGAAGCGCACAAACTCAATTTTAATCTCTGAATTAAACCGGTCGCCTGTTTGCAGCAGACGCGACGGCTAGTATACTGCTGAGAGTTAGGATGGTGGCACAATGTCGCCAGATATGGTATTATTAAAGTAGAGATTACAAAAATTGATGTGACTGTCTCAAGACATATCTGTCATATCCTTCATACGTGACATATTTGTCACGTTACGTTAATATTACCAAGCGGAATCTTTAAACTCTTTCTCCTCATGACATTTTTCTACTAAGTATAAAATTGACTTCAATATTCAACCACAGATTTATTTGTTTAAATCTAGACATTCATTAATATTAGGTATAATCTACATCTTCCTTAACTGACATTACGGACACTTTATATAATAGCGTTAATAAAATGTCAACAACAAACGTATTTTTCCCCTTTACGCCGCTCGTAGCATCTCCGGCCTAACCATTGTTAGTTTGACACGCGAGCGAGAGCAAATGTCAAGTGTAGGTACATAGATCTAATCGGTAGGTATGTATAGCAGTATAGCAGGAGAGATGGCCGCCTCCAGCGGGAGGGTGGCAATTTATCGGTGGAGTGCCGTTTACGCTATTTTGTACTTTTGCTCGTCTCCATGTTGAATGTATGAAGAAAACGAATATTTATCTCAAGTTCTCGTTTGCGGACTGGAAAATGTACCAAATACATATTTAGTTGACTTTTAGACTTTCGGATCTAATTGCGCCACCAAACAGTGACAGGTAAGTAGGGATGATCTTGTGTCTTATTAAAAGTTGATGTATTCTGCACTCTACACATGCAGGTTAACACGACTATAATATTATGTAGCTTCTCAGCTAGTTTATTAGTTTTATAGGAAATATGAAGGTGTATTAAACACTTACATTCATCCACCAGCGTATGCTTCTAATCCTATGTAATACATAGGATTAGAAGCATATATGTACCTATATTATTGTGGCTGGTACGTACTATAGTCTCGACAAAATCACGCTCTATCTCTATCTCTATACCTCATCCCGGCCGAGTATACGCGCCTACAATAGACGGGTTAACTGTCAAACTGGAACAGATTAACCGTGCGATTGCAGCAAGCAGGCCGCCCGTGCCGCCCGCCGCCCGCACCACAGCCGCTGCGGCTAATTGTGTTTCAGGAATGGTTTCAGGATTTCGACGACCGCGCTGGGCTTCTGTGCGATGCGGGCTATAACTGACGGTTTGTTGATTTTAATCTGTGACTCGTCGTATAAGCACTCAGTTATTTATCGAACAATAGATTATCAATATTCACCCTACCCTGAGAACGATTTTCCTTACACATTACGAAACTATTCCACAGGTTTGTGGGGACTGACCAATTATGAGGTCAATAATACAACACACAGTAATTAAGAGCTAGCCTTAGAGGCAGCAAGGGACGGGTCCAATAATTTACTTAATTAACCCCCAGGGGTCTCGTCACTGACAGAACGACCCCTCATATTAATTTGCTGAAAAAATAACGGAAATCCAGCGGAGTTAATCGGTTATGATAAACACTGAGATGTTGGGGTGAATATCATTTAAAAACTACTGACGATTTCGAGAAAACGCTGAAGAAAAGGCTAATGCATACATATTTACTATTTCTATTAAACATAGGTTTGTAGCTTGAATTTTGATGTGTATAAAAATATAATAGGTACCTACTTCTCCCATATTAGATAATAATGTAATTATAATTTAGCACTTTTAACGTCCCACTCCTGGGCATGGAACTCCCCTCGATGCGAGGGGGATGGATTTAGGCCATAATCCACCATGCTGACCCAGTGCAGTTTGGCAGATTTCACATCTCTTGTGAATTATATATTAGATAAACTGTATATAAATTAATATCACATGCACATCGTATAGAGTGCAAAGCGGCCCCCTCATTAGAGCGGAGTCGACACTAATCGTCATCATTGAATCGTCATGAGTAGCGGATAACAGACGGTGCCAAATGACACGAGTTGTGACATCCCAGCTAAATAGCATGAAATCCAGTGCCGCACTGGTAAGGCAATTGCAATGCAACAGCGGTTAAACCCCTACAATATGGTGGTACAAATGTATGCACCGGTAGATCCATTAAAAGATTTTTAAGGCCTATGTGCACAACCAATTAGTAACGCGCTCTCAACGCGCGTAATAAGCAACATAAAACGTCGTGATTCTATCACAGCCTATTGTATCTTTTTCAAGTTATTCATGGCAGGGTCCATTGTCAAGACCACGCTCGGTCCATTGTCGTGTGCATTAAAACAATTAAAATTGTATAAAACCTCAACATAATATCCATAAAAACACTTTATTATAATTTCAGGAAACGTTTGGTGTATAACAGTCAACGGTGCAAGCTCATTTGTTTGGGAATGGCAATGAGAAGTGTTTATTTGCGTTGCACGGCGGCGGCGCTCTCATTAGTGGAGCCGTTGACGCAGCTTAATCGGCATTGGTACTAATTATAGTTGTACATAAACTAAACCTGACTAAACTAAATGTATTGCCGTGCCTCGCACGCTAGTTCTCACGGTTGTAATGTGTACAGCACAGCAATTAGTCGTGTAAAAGGCGATGCCAAAAAAATGCTCCGTCAGAACTGTCAGTGAAACAGGTATAATTCTTTGAGCGGATATTGGCGAAGGAAACTTAACAGTTATTGCGGAACAAAAAAACTTTATTATAGTTAACTCATTGGTAAATATTTAGTTCTAGTCGATACTGGGTTTTACGTCCATAATTTTTTAGCCTAAACTTAAGTTGAGTGGTAGTTTGTGGAGAACAGATTAACGCCCCTATTCACAAACGTCAGTATGAGATCTAATAGTGCAGTGAACGTCCAGCCCATTAGGAAATGTTAAACTTTTATGCAGTTAGTTCCTTCTGAAGTTATTTAACACATTTGTGTGTTTTCGCTTCATTAACAACATCTCGCACATATTTATGCGGGAGATGTTGTTAACGAAGCGAAATTCTGTATAGTTATAAATCCGAAGAAGTAACTTCGAGGGTAAATAATATCTGGTATATATTGCAAGCTATCGCGAGAATCTACGTCTCCATGCAAACAAGGGCATAACAGACTAATGTTAGGATTATAACCATATTATAATAGAAATTGTGTTTTATGTGTTAAAATCTCTAGTTGTCACCTGTGTCTTGCACCAACGCGCACAAGACAATCGTTGAAATACGGCCCGAGACTGTGCGACAATAAATCTTTGCACTCCGTTTTTCGCGGCGTCGTCGATTTCCCGCGAACAATAGGTGCCAAGGATCCGTTCAGACACGAACACAATTCACTCTTACAGGGTACCACCTCAGAATGCCTGTTCTACTACGTGTACCTTGAAAACAGAAGGATGCGTGATTATGATCCGACGTATAAATTTACCTTTTTTAGTTTCTTGCCGGATCTTCTCAGTCGAGGTCGCGTTCCGATCCGGTTGTAGATATAAGTAAAAAAATGTAAAAATGACAATTTGTAAAAGCCCCCGTAGGCGTAAACAAAATAAAAGATTTGAATTTGAATTGACTTGCACCGTGGCTCAGCTGAGTCGCGCGCGGCTGATATTATTATATCCTGGATCGCGTCTGAATTAATCTTGAATCTGCCTAACCGCCAAACTAGACAAAGCGGTAATACCTTTCCACTGGCAAGCAAACTTCGACATCAATACATTTTATATTTTATTATTCCATCCTTAATACAAAGAAAAACATTGTTAAAATCGTTAAAACTTTTACTAACCATAATATTATACTGAATCTTTTTATGTGGAGAAAGAGGATTCACGTCATATTGAAACCTCAAGAAATAGGGCAGAGAGGAAGGTGCGGGCTCGCCTATCATACCTTTGTAAAACCTATGTCAAAACATTCAAATGGTATTGCCTCGCAGTCTCGCAGGTGAGCGGATTTATGTTATAAATATCAACACAATATGAGCGTCGTTGACAATCTCTGCAGTAGTTTCTGATAAGCTCCCACAAATGTTTACATAAGTTAACTTATAGACGTTTTTGCGTGTGTATTAGTGTGACTAAAACCGGAATAGACCAGCTTGTGCTTGTGCCACGTGCTTCTTGATATGACCATGGCTGAACCAACCTAAGGGCCGTTTTGCGTTTGCGTTTTGGCCTTACTTGAGAGACTTGACAAGTGATTTGTCACTTATTTAAACTTTACGGAAGAAATCACGTCGATGTCACGTCACGTCAGCGCCGCGCGAGTAACAAGTCACATGGCAGATCATGCGTCAGGTCACTGCCTGTAGTTAATTAATGCAGGCATCATACGAGTAGATGACGGAAGCGAAACGAAAGCGATTTCTTAAAGACTTTTGGTAATTATACTTGTATACCATACAACTAGAATATTCTCATTACTACGTAACTACGGTCTTGTGTCCAAAACGTAACGAGTCTGTACAGCAACAACTTTATCCCCATCTACAAACCCGCTTGAACGGTACAGGATAGTAGCAAGCTGAGTTGCTGAATATTGCCATATGAAAACGGCCTTAATGATGTTCAGGCATTAATAGCTTAGCTGCACAAATTAGGTGCACCTGTTGCTTCAAAGCCGGAGAGGCTGGATTCTCAAATCGATCCCAGTTTATACCAACAGTGAACTAATACCGAAATTATGATTACTCAATCTAAATCTCATCTTGCGTTGATTACTAGGTGCCCTGATCAATTCACGTGGCCGCTCGCAGAGCACTCATAGAACGTAATAGTTATAACAACCCAATTATGACGATTATGTCGTAAGTATCCTTATACGTAGGAACCCGCAATCCAATCAAGTGTCTTATAATTAATGATCGTTCGACAGCCTGGAAGATCGAGCGGCGGTAATACCAAGCGAACGTTCGCAACAATTAGTTACCTATCTTTACCTACATACCTGACTGTTTTCTAAAGCTAACATAAACGCTATAATAATTGTCAAGAATCTGCAATATCCACAAATGAAATAACTGTATATACTAACTTAAATCACGACATATATCTGTTTTCGCTAGAACTTCAGATCCATTTGCCCTTAGTCCATATACCTAAATAAATACTAATATCGGGAGCGGGCTACGAAATCTCGGTACAAATAGCAGTGTCTTAACCCGCCCATCGCCGAGTCGTGTCGAAAATGGAGGATTTACACCCGAACATTCCCGGGCCGGGTGGTCCCGGGCTCTGCGCCCGGAGCCGGTTAATGGCGTTTTATTTTTACTTTGTCCACTGAGAAGCGGGCTATAGTGGAAAATTAAAAGAACGTTTAAAAAGCCCTGCGAGATTTTTTAAGTGTCTCTTATGAAAGAATAATTAGGTTTCGTTTCTAGAACATTTTTGAGAAAGGTCGTGTCGAAAAATTTTCTTATAGATAAGATCATATTGTATAAATGCTTCACTATAAATATAACAGCTACTCATGTAATGGTGCTGATGCTAATTGTACACATACTAAGCTTGAATTAAATAAATTGTGTTTTAATCCTTCACGAGGTGGAAATTTTGTAAATGTGTCATATTTAGTTTAGTCAAGATTATGTGAACTAAGGAGCAGGAAAATGGCTAGTTTTGTTCTATCCGGTTAAGATTCTTAATTATTTCAGGCAATAAAGAGAAACTCCCAGCAAATGTTTATAAATGTATACAGCGAGCTAGTGATTGAATTATAACAAGCTTACTGTTTCTTTGAAAATAATACATCAAATTTAAAATCTACCTTTAAAGTAATTTCATTCTTCAGGATTTTTTAAAATAACTTTTTGATAAGTATTTATTGTACCTACTTTATAAATTCCGACTGTTGGTTGATGTAGTACTATCGCTCGTCCATCGGTCGATAGTAGAAGGAGATCAGTCGACATTCATCGACAGTTATACCTCGTATATGTCATCGTGAGAAGATAATAGCTGGCGTAAGATTGTTGTCCATGAGTAGCCAAACACTCTTTAATTATTATGGTACTATAATCATTGTATCAATGAATACTCAATAGGTGCGAATAGCATAAAAGAGTATCAATCGCACATAAGAAGCTTCGTACTCCGGCTTTGAAAAAAATGAGAAATTTCAATTGACCGCCGCGACTTTACAAACAAGCTCTAAAAGACTGCAGTATCTATAGTTGTCGTAATTATTTTGAGTGGTATCTGGTACAGAATACACTCAAATTAATTGCGAAAACTTTAATGTTATTGGTAGGATTATATTGTGTTGTAGGATTAAAGCCTTTTCACACGGCCAACAGTTTGAAACGGCCACCGTAGAAGTAAAGCCTTACTCTTTTTTACTTTTTTTGTTTAAATACATTGCTAGCAATGTGACTTTATCACATTACTAGTATTCCTGTTAGCCCCTCCAGCTAAACTAATGCTTGTGTTAGGACTGGGTCCACGTCAATAGTTTAATAATGGCCAGGATGAGGATCAAAACCGGAACCTCGGCTACGAGGGCGGCCCCTCTAACCACTAAGCTATTGCTACGCCTTAGCTGTGCTGTGTGTCTCATTTTATCTTCTTTTTTCATATTTGTATGTTGAGCGGTTGGTCTGACTGTGTAGAACAGCTTAAGAACGGACGGTACGCCCAAGGATGTGCCGCACTGCTATCGTCGGGAGCAGTGCGAGAGCAACACAAAACACAGACTAAATTGTAAGGGTATATTTTTGTATATTTCAATCTAGTGAGCTTGTACGAAAAAAAGAAGACAATGGTTATTAATATTTCCGTCCGAACAACGAACATTGTATTGGCATATTCATAAAATCATTTTGATACAAAGGCGAGGGGGCAGGCTGGTGGAGACACTCGACATGGGTATGATAGCCCAGTCGGGGGGGGGGGGGGGGGGCATCGGGAATAAGTGAAATGCCGCCTAAATAACACACGCACCTGTGAGGTTTCTGTGAACAAACACAATTCGGGATGGCGATCTGATATTTCTATTTTCAGTAGGTAAACATACTTTGTTTGATTTGGATGAGGAAATAATTTTAGGGTTCCGTACCAAAAGGTCAACATGAATCACTATTGATTTCATGGCCGAGTCGCTTCATTTTTCTGAAATACACCAGATCTTTTCACAAATTTGCGTTATAATGAACGATACACATAGAGATTGTCTTGCTGAGAGCAAAGTATTTCATAGTAGTGGTCGATCATTTCCGTTATTAAAAACGAAAGTGGGGTTTATATAACGTCGATGTTAAACTGTGTGCTGTGAAAGTACCTAATTTAAAACGGTTTATTTAGCTTTAATAAGTATTTAATATTATAAATTCCAAGTCAGCTACCCTATAATGTCAGTATTGTGGACCGTTTCATAAAAGGTCCGTACACCCGGTTCATTTGGACCGGAGCGAGCGATAACCGGCTGAGTTAGCCTTTGCACGTCGATTTATCTCTAGAGGGGATTCCTGATGCGTGGAGGTATTGCGATATTGAAGATTACTTGTTGTCTCCGACTTTTGTTTGTGGGAACCTTTGTCAAATCAGCAATGAATGTAATTTAAGAGGCGATATTACGTTATTTCTATAGATGTTAGGTTTTTAACAGAAATAATTGAATATTTACAGAAAGTATTGTTGCCACGGGAAGTAGAATTTTTCTAAGCTACTAAAACGATTCGTTGCCTATATATTGAAATAGCTATAAATAAACCTAAGAAAACGTACCTAACCAGAATATACCGATTTGAATAATGTAAGCCACATTAATATTTAAGTCCCAATTCCTAAAGTATTCCTGCAGCCTCGTGTAGGTATGTACATATACTGCCAGTCATTCACGACGCCAACACAAATTCCCACTCAACTGAGTTTTTAAATAAATGTTGCGCTCGGCGCGGTTTGAGTTGCGCTGCGCAGTGATTGATGTGTGAAAATTTAATGGCGTCGACAATATAACGCGGGGCTGGGGCCATTGTCGCGGGCCGCGCGTCACACCGGGACGCAAATAAGTTTTTAATGAAAAAAATATACCTATAATATAATTTTTCAAGATATTTGGTTAAGCTCCTCTGTGTACATGTTATAAAAGGTCCTTTATTTGATAGCTTTTATAGATAGTCCAGGCCTGCCTAGTGGCATTATACGTAAGAGGATTATGTTATTTGGGACAGTTTATTCTGGAGCTTAGAATAATGCTGTGTTTCATGTACAATAAAGACCTGCTGAAAAAGAAATGTAGGTACTCTATTTTGACATTATACGTAGGACATATTAAGGTTTTATCTTCAGTTTATATACAAGATACAAATCAGAACTCTATTTTTTTTCTGATATAAATAATGGTAAGACCCTTAGGTAGGTATAGCTGATACAATAAACTTCATACTTGTAATACTAATAAAATGTATGAAAATTTTATGGAAATGTAGGCAGTCCGAGGAAAGGAAGGATAGCGTTAGTTTTTAACAAGATGGCGAACTAAGAACAGTTGGCAAAAAAGTTTTAAAACGGCTTATTAAATAAGTAAGCCGGAGACATTGTATATGTTTCAGTCTGTGTTGTTCGTGAACCTGTTGTAGTATACTTAAAACTTCCTTGGAGTTGTCACAGTCACCCGACCTAACTTACGAAGGTACGTAACCTCTATAGCTGATTAATGGACTAATATGTCTACAAGGCTTACCCCCATACATATGAAGCTAATACTCGTGTTTTAGGTCGGTTAAGGCGGTGTAAGGTATAGTCTTAGCCCGAATTGAGGGTGTACAAACAGTTGAGGGTGTACAAAGAGTCTACCTCTGAGAATGGTAACAACCTGTTCAGCCAGAAAAGTACAGATTTGGCGTTCGCACAAGGTGCTACACGCAACATGTTACGACGCGGTGTTATGTGTACCTACTGTACCTACTGCACATAGGTAAGTAATTGTTTTGTACTTTGACGGCAGACCGAGCACTTGGTTTCACATCCAAGGACTTCTGAAACTGCGGGGTGTGTTTTGTCGGATAGGTTTACGTTTACGTGAAGGTAACCACTTTCGTCTTCTGACAAGATATAAATTATTTAAAAAAAAACTGCTAATCTAACGGTCTGATAAGAAAGTTTATCCTAAATATATTGTCAGTTAAAGCAGTGAGGCAAAAGTTTTGATAGTTGATATTATGCTAGGTACTCATTTTAGGTATGTTGGGTCGCTTCGTATGGAGTTAAATTCGTCTGCATTGTCCGCCTGCGTTCGACATTTCAATTTGTTACAAATAGTAGGGATATAAAATTCTGTTCTTGAACTAACATTTTGTCTAGACAAAACAGTCTTGTAGATTGACGTCTGTCTGGGTAATTTGTCTCAGCAACAAATTTTATTTTATTTACGTATGCTGTAACCTCTTTATATTATGGCTGTAGAGATAGGCAGGATGATTGAAGCGGTAGATTTGAAGATATTGTACAACATTAAGTAATATATGAAAAGCAATTTGTTTGGCAAGTACATGGATCTCAAGTCTGAGACTGATCTTGGAAATGTCATTTCAGTACAAAATGGGTTAACAAAAGCGTACTTTAAGATCGCTCCCAGACTAGAGATACATTAATTAATACGGGCCTAGAAGACACATATGCTCGTTTGCATTTATTCGGAACGCGCACAAAGAACACACTTTGTTGGCTCAAAATAAGTTGATTCCCGCGAGTGGCTTGTGTTCCAGTTTGGCGGTATAAGAGCAAGCCAGCTTAAGTGCCCCCGGTACGGTTTATAGCGGACATCTCGTCCCTCGAAACGTCCCAGACTCTCCCGGGATGAGCTACGGGCTCGTTCATTGTGTATTTTACTGTTACCTAAAATACAGTGTTTTTGAATAATCAATGGTACGGTCAATACCCAGAATAACAGAAAAGATGTCGACAATTTTGTGTACAAGTGTTGCATTGTGTCGTTATAATGTTGAACACATTTGACACATTTGACGTTTGACGATCGCTTGGAACAGTGGTTCGAGCGTAGATCGCTCGGCTCACTGCACCGGGATTGTAGGTTCGATTTCCGCCGAATTTTGGACATGGCCTGTTCGTAATTTGTAGGTCTAGTTGTCACTAGGATAAGCCCGGTCCATTTTACGGTACCCATAGTACAAGCGCTGTTTACAAGCGCCGGACACTCACAACTATATGGTCCGCAAGACCATATTTAGTTGTGTGAGTCCGTCGATATTTATGCATTATTAGTTATACATATTGTGTGTCAGGCGCATTTGGAAGCGAAGTACGATACCTGATGTACTTACATAACGCCATTATTTCTTGTATAAAATATAGAAGCTATTGATTAATTAATCGTAAATAATAAATACAAGATATCTTGCAATCTCTTCTTTAAAGTTGTTACTACAACCACTTGAATCAAGCGTTTGTTTCAACCATTTGTTTCAAGCGTCGCTGTGAATGCATTCCCTTCCCTTTGCCAGTAGTAATTGTTCACACATTCGCACGAGCCTCCCCTTGTGACAGGGGGAGCGGTATAGCCCGGAAAGAAACGGGGAGGCACATAAAGAGGCGTTTGCAAACGAGAAGTCCATTGAAGAGTCATTTTTTTCAGAGGAATTTAGTCCTTATACATTTCACCCTAGGATGTCACCCCAACAGATTAGTGAACGGTACGTACCTAAGACAAGGTTGTCACCAACCTGAAATAATTTCCCATTACGTAATATTTAATTATTTGCCTTATTTCCTTACGCATAAGCATTATATCTGACTACTGAAGCACCTTAATAATTACAAAACAGGTAAGAGAAAGCACCCATTAAATTGGAAATATTAAAATTACACTTTGAACCGCAGACAGTACCCGCCATAACAGTGACGAGGGTTCGGAGAGCGAATTAATTTTATAAAGGGTTGGTTTTAATCGGTTTGTTTGTCGCGGTGGACCTTGAGGCTGGGAGAACCAGAGGCGGTCGCGGACTGAGCCCAATTACGTTGGAGGCAGTTACGGGTTGCCCACTTAGATCACACTGAGAAAAACAAAAAGAAAAGACAACAAATTATTTTTGTATTTAGTTCCTAGTATTCCTTTTAGTATGTTTTACCAAATGTTTGTAAGTAATTAATTACAGCAAAACATAATTTGTGAAGACGAGGCTAATATAAATCTTTGCCGTGATTATGAAACATTGAGTAAAAATATAGGTACCTACTGAAAATAACACTGGGAACAACAAAAAAAAATGTTGTAATTTTTTCTCAATGCAGTCGCTTCATTCACTGTGTTTCAATTTTGATCATATTTTTAATCCATTTAATTCAATGCTCGCATCCAACCTCCCAAGTGATATCTCGGGCTTTTGAAACACGCAGAAAAAGAAGGACAGTGACAGTCAAGTATAGGTAATCCCACTAATATTATAAATGCGAAAGTTTGTGAGTGTGGATGTATGTATGTATGTTTGTTACTTCTTCACGCAAAAACTACTGAACGGATTTGGATGAAATTTGGAACACAGATAGATTATGACCGGGATTAACATATAGGATACTTTTTAACCCAATAATCCAATACTACGCGGATGAAGTCGCGGGGCACAGCTAGTAGTAATATAATATAAAAGTACCTAAACGTCTAACATTGAATTTATTCAATGTTAGACGCTATGCCCAGTCCAGGTTGGTTATAGTTCGTGTACCTACTTGTTAAAGTCGAACAGGTATTCTGGATAAAAGGAATAATAATATAATTTCCTTCTCCAAACATTGTTCGGACCGACTTTCTCGGCGCACTATCGATTCCGTCCGACTCATTTAGCACGACGGCGTGAGGCTACGCGGCCCCAGCCGCGTCATTTCCGCTCCCAAAGAACCTAATGATAAATGGCACTATACCCACTTTTTTCAAACTCGGCATAGTGTTTCAGAACTATTTTACGAAGGAAATTCCCATTATAGTTTTATTCAGACAAACCCTACGTAGCAATGGCTATGAGTTACCTAGATGTCTTCTGATTCCTTGGTAAAAAATATTATATTTTTTAGGCTTGTCGGTAGAACATCAGCTATCGAAATAAAGAAATCACGTTGAAATTGGTCCATCCCTTTCGGAGCTTCAACAGCCTTTTGTTAGCTGTCGGGGTTTTAAAAACATTTAAGCAATATTGAGTCATTATTTAGACAATTGTTTTATTCAGTGGTATTAGCGCTGGCCGATCGGGTCTGCGCCGTGTGGTTACGGGTTCGATTCTCATCGGGGGAAATTTAAATAATAACCTTTTGTTATTTTGCCTTAGTCTGGCTGTTTAACAATAATTAGCCCGGTCCATTATACCCGCAATACAAGCGAGGCTTAGCTTAGGGGCATACGACTGGTCTGTGCTATCAAGCGCCAATTATTAACTTCCCTCTCTACCAATTTATTATTATAAACCGTTCAGACGTCGTTGCTTTTGTTCAAACTTACGAGCAATTAAGCGCTTTTACACCTATTTTTATGGGGAGGGTTTACAAGCCACCCCTAGTAGCGGCAGATCGCCCCACAATACCCCGCATCAGGGCGTTTGTCACTTCATTTGCTATTCTCGAGAAGGCGCACACAAGGAACGGCATCGAGTACATCTCGCGCCATTGTCCGCGCCACGCCAATCGGAAATAAAATATGGCTGACACGTAGATACTTATTCTTTTTAGGAGTCCGTTATAGCATTGGTAATGGTAACATATAACCAGGGCATAATGCTGCCACATGTCCAGTGAGGTCAGCCGAGAGGACTTATCTGCCGTGCTCTAGGTATAATGTCATAATCTGTAAATCAAGAACGTAGATCAATAAAACTGGCCAAGTGCATGTCGGGACAAGCACAATGAAGGGTTCGGTAGCCAAACTATTAAGTATTTTTGGCTAGCCTTGTTTTGTCGGTTTTCAGAAAAAAAAACGGTTCTACGGATAATGTCGCATGTCGGCACCTTAAATAAAATAAAATAACAATATTTTCCGTCTTAGAACATAATGAGTTAGATTTAATCATTTTGCCAATTTCTTTTTACTTTTACACCCTGTGAAATATTATATTTGATCCTTTTTATTCCGGAAAATAAATGGGATTCCACTAGATATATACTTAGGAATTCGAATCCCAAAGTCCCATATCTAGCCTCCATTGAAATTACATAGTTAATTGCTGCATCCGGACATATCGAGAGCCGCGCGAGGGCAATGCTTTGTCTCGCTCCGGATAGCGTTGTGTACGAGAAACTGATTGCTCAGGTACCTATACCTATGTCCTCCTGCCTCGCGTGATCAGGACATAGCTAACAACATACGGACCACTACTACCCAAACAACTCGCGCCTAGACTAGACATTGTTAGTAAATGTAGCGAGTGTTTGAAGTTTTAAATTTTATTTTCACGTCAAGTCGGCTTTAGGGAGAAAATGATTGTATTCACAGCGACTCAGCGAACACTCCGAGAAAATTATAAGTAAGTACTTTGTAGAGGTATTGATCGCCGATCAAACAAATTTTACAAATAAAATAGTCTTACTAATATAATCTTTCTTATTAGAGTATTTAGGTTGAACAGCTCGTATTTTGACTGAGAATTGTAGACTGAACAACAGTGATTACTTGTTTTCAGTTCTGATAAAACAATTCTGATGAAAGAATAATGTATAACGCGATTACGTTACACAACAACCAGACGAGTAATGGCCTCTTTTAATATTCGCAGTAAGTACCAAATTATTACATAATATTATAATTAAAAGGACCTTTGTATAGGACATGATTATAATGAGGCAAACAAAGCCGCAAGCTGAGATAATTGCCCCCAACACTAGCGAAACACGCCGTTACCGAGCGGCTGAGGTGTTTACGGATATTTTATTATTAGTATATTACATTTTAATATAAAGACCTAACAGGTTTACCTTCAAAGTGCTTTACAATGTGGTCTTTTGACGAGAAGCCACGTCACAACCTGAGCGAGGTCGTCGGATAAACGAAAGATATCATCTTTAGTAAATATATTTTCAGGAAAATTAAACAACGCTCTTTCATCGTTCACTCCAGGAATTAACCATTTGCTCTACCTACAATTATTTAACGAAGACCTTAGCGTCTTCGTTAAAGGTAACACAAGGTGATTCATGGTAGAGCTACAGGTTTTTTTTTGTAAAATGTCAGGATGTTGTAACGTGTGCCGTGAGGTTAAAACATCCTGAACAACAGAAAAACTAAAAGGTAAAAGTTCAGTCCCAAAATGTTTTCCTGCACCTGTTTACGTTACGTTACGTTATGTTAAGGCAAAGTGCCCAACGGATTAGGTTATAATAATCCGCTGGCAAAAAGCTTGTTTTCTCCCATGAGACGCGGCAGGCCTCTCGGACGTTTCTTTAATTAATGTAAGGGTTGGAGTCCGCGGGTCAGCGATATTGTTGGTGCGCCGGCCCCAGGGGGCCGGCGCACGTTGGTGCCATTGTTGAATGGCATACAATATCACGCGCAATGTATATGAGAGCAATTCGTTCTTGGATAACTTTGTAAGAGTGTATCAGTGATGGCTCTTACCAGCATCTTTAGGTTCCTTCTCATTGTGATGAAGAACAAACAAAGAAACATGTAGGTACCAAGTTTAGCCGTTTTCTCGACATTGAAAACCCATGGTTAGTTTTTATTTATAATAATACTCGATTATAAAACTTAAACTAAAAAAAACAGGTAAAAAAAACATAAATACCTAAAATATAAGCCGATTGCGCGGGGGCTAGAGGCGAAAATGCTGGCAGCCTTCAGAAAAAAGGAATTGAATCAATATCTGAAAAATAAAACAGAATGTTCCGTTCAATAATAACGAAATAAATAAAATACAGGCCTATCTATTACTACGTCACCACGAAATTAATAACCTTTCTGTGAGTCAGACGTCCCCGGGTACTCGATCAATCAAAAATTGTATTTATTTTTTGGCAATTACAGTTCTATATAGATTACGTTATAAGACCACGTTCACCCAGTAGCTCTGGTATACAAGACTGGTTTGTCGGATCCTACTGGATGTTGACTTTCACACATCTTGTTCCGTCGGGTCAGTCGCAATCTGCCCCCCCCCCCTCCCCCCCCCCCCGCTTTCTCCATACCTGTTCAGTACAGATCTGTTTATTTACTGTTTTTGCATGGTGACAAAACTAAGTAACATATTTTGTTACAGCGGTATATTTCACAGGATCCGATATTGTTCGTGTATGTGAACTCGCTTATACTACTACCTACACCAGCAGTGGATACAAGGAATCACTTACGACCCACATCACAGAGTTTCAGAAACTAACATAATTACAAATAACGAAACTTTCGTAACACAATTAAAAACTGTTCTTATACCTATTTGTTGCTTACAAAGCACAAGTGGTCTAGTTAGATCAGGAGGCGACTCGCCCACCTAGGGCCGTCCCCAGGGTACTGGGTACGAGTTGGACGACTCTAGTTTTAATTAAGCCTCGTGAAGTTCCTTAATGTAACTTTGAAATTTGAACAGAAGTGGTATCTGCTGTAGTATGTTGAATACTAGCGACCCGGCCACGCTTGGTGGTCGACTCTGTTAATAATGGGATAACAATGACCTAAGTCAAGCCCCTCTGATTTTATTTAATAACAAGTTTACAGTGTCACAGCGCCATTTGCCAATGGTCGTAAGACAATCTACGGGACATTGGCAGTAGTAGGGTTATAGCAAAGTTGTTGCAGTACAAATTTATGTTGGCCAACCCAATATATTCACGAAATCAGGTAAAATAAACGTAGCTCGCTGGGAATTTTGATACATAATCGGCAGTTGCCGGATGCAGGTGGAGTCAGTTCCACTCTGTTTGACAAGCCCTTATTATTATGTGTGATTACCCCTAATTCTCATTTTTTTATTTACATTTATGGATGTACATACAATAAAATGTCTACATCACCATCCAGGATGAACGTTTGTTTTAACTTACAGATAGAGAAGGCTGCGTAACTTTGATTTGTGGCGCCGACAGGCTCGAGACGAACCACTACCGGAACAAGAAATTTTACTGGTTTTAGATGGTATTTTTTCAGTGAAAATACATTGTTTTGCTCATGGTACCAACCATCATGGTCTCAACCATGAATCTTTACTATAGGTGACTTACTACATTTTTTATGAATATTACAATATTCTTCTTTAACACTTCTGTAGATAAAAACGTGCCGAATGAGATGCTCGTGGGATTGGGTCCGAAATGCCATGCATACTACCCCTACCGCTTCCTGCCCCCGTGAACACCCTAGTAGAAAGGGACGCAGTCCTACCAGGAGCCTCTCACTCGGCTCGTTTTTTGTGAACCCTGCTTTAGGTTAAAAGTTTAGTGGCCTCAATCAGTCATCGCCATTAGAGTGACCGGGATGCAACGAGCGAGTTTGTCCGTTGTTTGCTCAATGTATTTAGCTGCCAGGTTCAAATTGAATCCAATCGTACGAGTTTGTTGCGAGTTTGCTTAATAATAACCAGTGCCATAACTTCAATATTTATCTAACGACCTATCCCCAGTACCTGCGATATAGACGTCGTCGCCGAGTCAGCTGGAGCATTCAAAAATTAATTTCATACGTTCGGCTAACGAGCCGAGTTCGTGTTGGGATCGTGTAAGAATTGAGGGATACTGTTGGTAATAAGCGTTTTTAAATAGCGATTAATGTGAGAATGTTGTGAGTTTATAAATACATAAACTCTTGAACTTATTTTTACTTGTGAGTAGATACGTAAGTATGTTTCGAGAAAGAATCTGAGAAGAAGTTTAAGTTTTCTATACCTAAGTAACTGGGACATAAAAATAATACAGCAACATCGTTTTCTACTCCCATTTTGGTCCTCCAGAGGGAGATTCTCGGGGTCTGTTTGAGTATTCTAAGTGGTTAATCTTGCGAGCCAGTCAGCCACTTTAACCCTCTGAGAGATTTTCTTATTACAGCATCCATGACTCAAAGGATTGCACGACAAACCCTTTAGGGCGACCCACTTCAATAGCTACATAAAATGAGATTTTATTTACTATATCAAATCTTTTTTTTCGGAGATATTTTATATATGGATTAAATTAAATCCAAAGTTAAAGAAGTAGTGGCTTTTATTTAATTTACGAGTATGTGTGCATACACTTTTACACAATAAATGGATCGTTATCATTATGATATATGTATACGGCTCAAAAGTTATAAAAAGCTATAGCTTTGCTGAATAGTTACACTTACAGTTCTACAAAACGTGCGCTATGACAAACTGGGACAGACGGATGGACTGGATGGTCTGGTCATTTGGTCTAACGGTCTTATTTTC
The DNA here is from genome assembly GCA_905147325.1 of Notodonta dromedarius. Classification (NCBI taxonomy): domain Eukaryota; kingdom Metazoa; phylum Arthropoda; class Insecta; order Lepidoptera; family Notodontidae; genus Notodonta; species Notodonta dromedarius. The sequence goes on from LR990160.1 coordinate 13,813,717, forward strand.
AGGGTACCTAGCAGGAACTATGGCATCCTAAACATAACAGTTTTATAAACGTAGAAAGTAAACGACCCTGTTAATTTTCAAATTACGGTGTATTGCATAACTGTTTATTTCCAAGTCATTATACATAAAGGCCCCTTTGACGAGCAACAACTAACTCCCATGGCTCTTGAGCCGAATCAATCAGGCATTCAGTTGTGAAGATCAAAGACAGGAATCAGTCGAAGCGCCTAATCACGGGTTTCTTGGATCCACAAATGGGATAAACCAAAGTAAAGATATTGAGATTATAATGTTATAACCTAATAAACCCATTTAGTTTCCGAAATTATAGACCAATAAAAAGTAAGTAACTTAAGTAACAAATAAACTCTACTTATAAATGCGAAAAGTTTTTAGAAATACTTAACGATATTGTTCTTAATACAGAACGAAATAAACAAACTAACTTAGTGAACATTGAATTTCAATGAGGTACGCTGGCTAGTTTAGGACCTGCTAAAGTAAATAAGGTGTTCATCTTCGTATTTTCCCAATACTCGATTCAATCGCCAACAATTAGTATCCCGCATTAAATTAGTAATTACAGAGCTAAGTGCTATTGTTCTGAATATGCGCGCTCATCGAGTTAACATCGCTTGCGATTATAATTACTCATCCATCATGCTTACGTCCTCAGGGGATCGGCAGCACCAGGCGCTACTACTTAGAAATGCGTCTAGACTGGTTGACATAATTATTTGAACAATAATCATAACAGTGCTTTTAAGGTTCACTATACTATTTCGATACGAGCTTATCGGCGGTTAATTATTTTTTTTTTTGTAATCGACTAACATGTTATAGAGTCACGTGCAAATAAATCGCATGGAACCCGGTATGAGATTCGAATGCATTGTTGTGAACCATTGATTCCAAATGTATAGTAAATTTTACAATACTTTTACATAGCATTTTTCAGAACAAAAGTATTTTGTAATGCCATTGTTGAACGATTATAAGTTTCTATGAATTTTGGGGTAAATAAATAACAAGTCTGTGTGTTCAGAATACGCGCATCTAAAAACGGGGCATTGATTTGAATCGCGGCAAAACAGACGAACAGACGTATTTGCTTACAAACAGCGAGCCCAACAAGGGAACCCTTGAACGTGAGATGCGTACCGATGAAGGGCGGCGCGCGCGGATTCAATTTCATCCCGAATTGTTCTATGATATTCGGCGATCGGATTCGCGAGTTTATGCATATCGGGGTCTATTCAATGACCCTGGGAGATCGAGATCGCGGCTTATACATAATAATATGTATTATAACCCTGTCCATAGTTATTGTATATGTGATAGTGTGTTTGTTTCCGTCGAATATAAAAAAAATGAAATATGGGAACTGCTTACATTTGACGGTCAGTGACACTTGTTTGACGGCGCAACGTGTAAAAATGGCTTAAGGCATTTTAGTGTAGTACAGAGGTAAGGTAATAAGATATCAGGCCTGGAGACTGATCCCTAGTTTTCTAGGTTTCTGGAGTAAAAATTAGTAGTCTTATGACTCAAGGAAATAACTACGTTTCACACTAATCCAAAAATTGGTACGGAATGCTGACAACGCGAACTTGACTATCCATGCCTCTGGGGGTCAGTGCCGAGTTCACCAATACGCTAACAGACCGCTAGAGCAGTAGGTAAACTAAAGTAACCAGTACATTAAATAATCGGTTACTGTTTTAACGGTGGGTTAGTGCGATAGTGAGTTCAGCTCTGAGTTGGTACCGGAGAATTTCAGGTGTGAACAAAACATCAAGTGTATTTTATATTTATCTCCACTGCGAATATTAATTATGTTTTGTGAGGAACCAATCAATTTTAATTTCGAGCAGAGGCCTGGCCGCCCTCCGATTTGCTGTTCCCTATAGCTTGACGTACGGCCTCAGAGTATGAAATACTCAAGTTGGTAGATGAATGTTGGTTATTAAATTAACATTGAATAATTATTTTTGATCTCTAATAGATTAAATCCGGGACAGCTGCGGGCCAGCCGTTATTTTCCGGCGGCTCGCTCCCTATGGAACCGGACTACCACGGGCGAAAGTCGGGACTGCAGTGCTGTTCAGCCTACCCCTTCAGGAAATCGAGTGATGGTGAACTGATATTGAAAAAAATATCCAGCTTCTCCTCAAGTCTACCACAATCAGACGTCACTACCACGCTCTTACAGCCCGGCACAGCATCGCGAAATATGTTGTTCTAAGTTCAGAGGAGTTTGTATGTAAGTAGTGCTCGCAAGAGACAGCTCCCTACTGTGGGTGGTACACTCATCTGCTAGCTGCAGGACTGCAGTGCAAACTATGAATTTCATCCGTGCAGACCTGTTACGACCACCTATTTCAAGATATAAAGTTGCCCGCAACTTTGACACCCATTTCCATGCACTTAGGGTTTTAATTTCAATACTCTTTCTTAGCCCCAAGGAAAGTTTATGCGAAACAAGTTGGATTATGATTCTAGATACTTCATGGTGACTCAGTAAGTGGTATTTTATATTAGAAAAGTTAAGTAATGATGGTTCTAGTGGTGATGCTTGTGCATCTTACCCTAATTAGTCGACTCACGAAAGAGCTAAAGAATTGATTTATCATTAATACACCATACTGCACCTTCAATTAATCCCAAAACAAATAGTTTTACAGGTAAACGTCAGGTAATATTCAAAGTGTAACTTTTTACACGCTATGTTGTTTGAAAGATAACGTAAACATATTTAATGAAGAATGTGAATGCACCGCTGACATGAGGTAGAGCCGCAACATTCAACTGAAGGCCGCAGACATGATTGTGGTTAATGCGCGTGTTTTGTTTGACAACACAACCACTTGTTCTAAACCACAAAGTTTTCCCTTCGCGAAACCATAAAACCATTCAAAAAGCAACCACATCTTTTACACAGCAAAGTCATTTTTTCTATATCATCATATATTAGAAGTACTGTATCTATACGAAAAAGTAATTTGCGCAGCTGCGTTCAAGGTATATTTTTGGTTGACAATGTATATAGGGATAAAAGCTACGGGAGTTATTCATGATATAAGGTACTATGTTGAGTAATTGCTCGAAAACACGTGAACCTTGACCTAGTAGCTTAGATAGCTCCCTGGTACTCCTGCTAAAAGGTTTTTGATGTACCAGAGATGTTACAAAGTAGCTGGTGCTAGTTATAGTGGTGAACTAATTTAGAACGATGCGCGTAGCTAAGCTATTGAATTTATAAAATTATTTATATATTATGTATGTGACAATTATAACTATAAAATTAATAACAAAGGTACACACATGGTAAACCACGTGTATACGTTTCTTAGAGTCCCTGACGCAGCTACTATGGTAGCTTGTCTCTACGTAAAATATTTGAATGGAGAAATTGTTAGTTCCTCTGTTGGGTCCATAATATCGTACGTGGACGCTAGTGTTTAACATAATATCGTACGTGGACGCTAGTGTTTAACATAATATCGTACGTGGACGCTAGTGTTTAACATAATATCGTACGTGGACGCTAGTGTTTAACATAATATCGTACGTGGACGCTAGTGTTTAACATAATACCATACGTGGACGCTAGTGTTTAACATAATATCGTACGTGGACGCTAGTGTTTAACATAATATCGTACGTGGACGCTAGTGTTTAACATAATATCGTACGTGGACGCTAGTGTTTAACATACTATCGTACGTGGACGCTAGTGTTTAACATAATATCGTACGTGGACGCTAGTGTATAACCCATTGTTGAGCTACGTACATTTTTCCGTCTTTTCGTTGAATTCCTTGTATCACTGTCCATTGTTAGTTTTAGGCAGGGTATTAATAATGAATCGATCTCAACTCTGAGTACGAAATTAGAGAATTCATTACTGCATAAACGGTGACCCCAGCAGTGTACTTAAGTGTGCTCTCAATGTTTATGACACTTAAATTAATTACCTGGCTTTTATTGATTCTGGATATTTGATTACGTCACATTTTGAAATCAAATATTATAACCACCAACCTAGATTAAACACAACCACCACTACCATCTAAATTTGAACTTTAATTGCAGTGATTAGGTTATAAAATGGAGTGTGAAATTAAATAATTCTGTCACTTTATTGAATATGATAACCTTCGTTCAATATGATGGTAAGTAATAACTGGGAAATATTAATTGAACAAGCCAGTGCTGAGTTTAATTAAACAATAAATATTCAACTCGATGTTGGTACATACCTACTTGTGGTTGCCTTGCTAGTTCAGTTATTAGTCTAAATGTTGAGTTTAATTGCTTAATTAAACTAAATGTTTAATCTATTTTATCCAAAAAATAATCTCCATTAATTTACACAAACTATATTTCCATTTTCTTATATCCGTTTCGTAATCTACACAAATAAATAAAATTGGAGTGTCTGTTTGTAATATCAAAATAACACCTTTTCACTAAATTCATAATGAAAGTACATACGATACCTTAACAAAAGCGCGATTGAAAAAAAAATTGTCTGTCTGTCTGTCTGTGTGTGTGTTTGTTCCTAGTAATCTCGGAAACGGCTGGACCGATTTTGACGGGACTTTCACTGGCAGATAGCTGATGTTTTGAGGAGTAACTTAGGTTACTTTGATTTTAGAAAAACAACAAAAAAACAAATGGGTCCTGTCGCGCGGGCTCAGAACGCGGGAGCGGGAGCTGTTAAGTTAAATTCCACGCGGACGAAGTCTCGGGCTCAGCTAGTCTAAAATAAAAGTATTTTACCTGTATTCTTATTTATTTTATTATCAATACAATTCAGGTTATTTCTTAACGATAAATTAACCGATTAACACTAAATTCATCCATCATCTATCCACGGAAAAAACTATACCGATTTAAGCTAAAGACACTTCAATAAGGAATGATCGAAGGAATGGGTTACGTTGTAACCTATTCCTTCCATTCGTTCCATTCCATTCCTTCGTAATCCTTTCACTGCACTCAAGGCTCCATACTTGCAACAAAGTAGGTATAAGTAGGTGTAATCATTACAATTTATTTATTTCAAAGACAATTTTATGGTCTAATTAATGTTAGTAATTATAAGACGTTTCAAAATATCTTAGTGACCTAAAACTAAAAACATATTCCATCCTCTGGATGAGTTACTACACCAGTGGACTATCTAATTTATTTTCTAACAGGTTTAGGATACCGTTGCTGCCTCCGCGAACCGAGGATCGCGGCTATCTTTTCCGCCACATGGCGTCAAAATCTCCGAAACAATATTCTAAAACGCGTTATTGTACTGAACCCGCAGGTCATTATACGCCCGCTGCAAATACGAGAACCACAGATTTACGGAACTAAAGACGTACAGTAGGCCTTGTGCAAATCTCCCGTAGAAATTGACAGTAAGGATCGACACGACACGATCAAGTTGCAGCAAAACACATATAACTCATCAAAAACTACATACTCCATAACTTAATCCACGTAATATATAATAACAAAAATATTAAAAGTCTTAGGCTGTATCTACTATTTAATTTAATTAACAGGCAACATCGCGGTACGTGGTATGTTTCACTAATCCACGAGTAAATGCCTCGGCTATCTTCGGAAACATTCGTAAGGCGCGCAGGCGCAGTCGCCGATGAGCCGTGAGACTGCGGTACGAGACGTCACTGCAAACGGACTGTACTGCCTTTAATTCAAAAATATTCACGGAGTCTACCTACGTGTTGAGTTACGGTGCAAGGGTCGCTCTGCTAGAAACACCTATTACCGTCATTAGACGGTAATAGGTGTACTTAGGTACTTAGGTAATAGGTATTAATATACCAAATACTTCACGTATTTGGTATATTAATACCAAATACGTGAAGTGAAGTGAACCTCGAACTGGGTGAGTGTTGCAAGTATTGATCATAATTAGCGTAGCAAATGCCGTATCATGTCATGGCCTCAGAAATGTATGTTCTTCACACGCTATGCTGGTTTTCATCATTGTCATCACCATTTCTTAGATATTTATTATGATAATTTCGGGGACTACGACGCCTTGTTTGATATCTACCTATCTAGAAATCTAGACTGAGATCTCGACGTGGACGTGATTGTTCCGGTCGTCCAGATGCTAAATATCATTGCAAGAGCACTTCCTACCAACCCTTGTTGCCGTGGATTCCCTACTTCTACACAGAACGAACCCAGCGATCACAGGATAGTACACGTTCAGGCGGAATTAATGTTTCGGTAGGGTGATGTAACGAACCCACACTACCATTGTACATATATCCTTACTTCTTATGTTTATGAATTAACTTTGTATTTGTATCCTTTACAGGAAACGCAAGAATATTTGCATACTCGGAAAAGGTACATCAATTCAGTTCAAAACTCATGTTTGTCTATTGCACGAATACTCTTGCGCCCCAAACAGGTTATGTTTTGTTTTTAAATATGTATTATAACGTTGCGAATATAATAGTAATACTAATCTTAATAAAACAACAGGCAAGATTTTTAAGAGCTGCAACCCTTAAAAAGATTACCCTTATAAACCTTTTAATATAACCATATTTATTTGTATATATTGAGTTTTCATTGCAAAAAATGGGACATGAATACAGTTATAAAAGACAGTTAAGACCGGAAAATATTGTATTTTATACTTCAGAAACCGATAATTATGTAGTACCGGTTTTTATCGAAAATAAATTAAATATCGGTCTGAAAATCTAATGTGTGAACAAGTAAACTACAGATGTAATTCTTATACATAAACGTTTTAAGACATATTTCACAATCCTCAGATAACGTTATTATCCAGAAAATTTTTACTACAAATATGAAAACCTCTAATTTATTTGGAGAACATACGTCATCTGACGATTGTGAACCAGGCCCCTAGTCTATAAATTATTACTTATAACAAAGGATATCCAGTTCATGAAAGGACTGATACCAACGACAACACCTATAGGAATGGGGTCTTTTCGATCATTAGCCGAGAGAACTCCAACAATTTTGCCGTCATGAAACACCGACGAACCGGAGTCCCCACCCAACACGCCCTGTTCTTTGTTGGAACACTTCGGCCGCACGCAAAAGAACTGAGTCTTGATACTACACGGCGCTACCACTCCCTCCCCCCACTGTACTGGACGGCTTTGATCCATAGCCGCCACGTGTTTAGGATTTTTTGTTTTATAGTTATATGTAGCGCCGTAGCCCGCATACTCCACAGCGAGCCCAGTCAATGTGCGATAGTCCAACGCGGATAAAATCCCGTACACACGCAGGTGCACCGGCTCTACTTTGAGCAAACCTATATCATTATTAATAATCAAAGAATCACCCTTCTTATCTAAAAACAACTTGTAAGTAGGGTGACGGAACTTTTTTAAAATTTTACTTTTTGTGGTTGTCTCATCGGCTGCTAGAGACATATTACCGTATTGAATATCGGTAGCATATTCATCATATATGCAGTGGCATGCTGTTAGAACCCAATTTGGTGATATAAGAGTACCGGTGCACATTCTCACATAAAATAAGATCAGTGCGACGACGTAGGAGTACCTTCCGGCTGTGTCTGGATAGCCATTGTAGACCCGCAGAGCAGAGCGGGCGCGGGCGGTGAGGCGGGGGCCGGGGTGGCGCGCGGCCGAGATCAACGATACTATCAATACAAGCACACAAATTCTTCGCATGTTGATGGTGTAATGCAAGCCAAAACTTTTCAATTTACAACTCTATATAGCGTTATTTCGTCACGATTAAAAAGGTGAACATAAATATTTTACTATGTACTTAACTATTCAATTTCCTTGCTCAATTTCAAAATAGAGTTTATTATCTATACAAATAAATAAAATTCACTTCACTTACTTCACTTTCCTTTTCAAATGTAGGGTTTAATCGCGTAGTTACTAATTTTGCTAACAGAGTTTGATGAGATTTTAGTGATTTGGACATAATTATAAGTCAGGATATTTACAACATGACATAATTCTCTCGTCTCTAATAAGACCGCCCAATGTAAACTATTGTTTTTTTATGTTATTAGATATATTCCGAACTTTAGTGTGCAATAAAGAGTTATTATATTCTATTCTAGAACAAAAAAGATACTAAAAAAATGAAATAATATTGTACAGTTTAATTAAACCTGAGGTAAAAATCTCGTCAAACGTTGTTTACATAGGTACTTCTACCCAAATCTATCCACACGCATTTAAGAAATATACTATTTAAAATAAAATATAAATGTATTGTTGTTATATCATTCGATTTTATCTTATTCATCTATCTGCAATAAATTTTTGATTTGCAATAAAAGATAAGACTTATATTTGACTTGTTTTTTTCACCCTTAAGTTACGCAACCATGAGTGTTTGATAACGACCATACTGATACACACAGAGTGCCTAAAGATGCTATGCGATTCAAATGAGAATAGGATCGAGTTTGCGCCATATTGTGACGTCATAGCTGTCAATTCTAACCAGTTAGATAGGGTGAGCAAAACAAGATATTTTTTAAATAAAATTTATTTGTAAAGGTTCAGTAAAAATAGCGGTTTGTTCCTTTTTATTAATTGAAAAAGTTCGAAGTGTTGTGAAGCAATCGCCGTATTCAATATTTTTTCTGTTATCCATGACTGCAGTTCTGTTTTTTTTATTTTAGTCTTTGCGCCATAAATGAAAATAAAAACGGTTATGGTATGATTAAAAAAACAATTATGACTTCAAATAATTAAATATTATATTAAGACAATTTACTACAAATTTAAGCTTTTTATTTAAATTTGATGTAAGACTATTATTATTGATATGCAAATAAGTTGTTTGCAAACCATACTTTTCACGTCACATTTGACAGATAGAGGTTATTGATATTCCTATACTTATTTGGACCGCATTGTACAGAATATCTGTATCACAGGATATGAATAGTACTAAGTATCAGTATCTTATCTACGTATTACCTTTTCCATTGAACATTAAAACACATTTCTTTTAAAAATTCCTAATTATTTCAATCTTTTCAACTCAAACGGATAATCTAGAAAAAAGTAGCTCAATTAATCTAAATGTTTACACCCGGATGTGCCGCGATTTACCGGACGCTGTTGGATCCGGATATAAGTACCGGATAGCAGTGCGGAACTTGAAAGCGCCACGGGCGAGGCTTGGATCTCTGGGGTCCTTTTATTCGTAACCAGGGCATCCACGACCGGGGATGTCTGTGCCTTGTATTTGCTTTTATTTTCGTCAAGTCAATTGAAATTGAGCGGGGCTTGTATAGTGGTGAAAGGAAAGGCTGTTGTGGATTATGGAATAGTGTGAACAAAAACAAAAGCCAAAAATACATTTAGAGGCACGCTTGCATAAAGTACCTGCTGTCTTGCTCAGAGTATACGTTTTTTACTTAAAGAGAAGATGCAATATTATTGAAGCCATACAAAATAAGTTTGAGTGATTGTGGCCAAATAATTTGTAATAATGTCTTATTATTACAAATTCTTTGAATTGTGGCAGATAATTGCGTTCTGAAACCAGAGTGAGGTGTGAAATAATAAAAATTGTTTCATTTTTTTTGCTGTCCCTTACGGGATTACGTATCTTGGCCTTTCCATAAATCCTTTGTTTCCTTCTTGGATTCCTCTCCAAGGTTCCAATCGTTTTATTTCAACAATAACAAAGGCGATATTCTAAAAATATGATACATAAACGAGGTCGATAACCCGCTCTCAAAAGAGTTAAGTAATGGCCCATTTTATAATAAATCATTATCGTGTCTGAGCGACACAACTGGCGACACATCATCAATTATAATTTAAAAGCGCCGACGTCAAAACACAAGAATCTATAAAAAAATATCGCTTAGGTAGTTAAATTGTGAATTATTAAACGTCTTAGTTAGTAACACTATAAAACTCTATAGACAACGGTATCTGCTCAAAACTCAAACTCAATATTGTTTTTATTTATGTAAGCCATCAAAGCATTTATGAATAGTCAGAGTCTACCACCGGTTCGGAATGCTGCTTCCACTGAGAAGATCCGGCAAGAAACTCAATGGTTACTCTTTTCAATGAATATAAGATGGTGTACATTCTCAGGAACAGCAACAGAATATGAGTAGGCAACACCATTGTCACTAAATAAGTAATAGTAAATAATAATCAAATCTCACTCAGATTTAGGTATTTAAATAAAATGAGAAAGATCGTTTAGCGGGGTGTGCATACCTACTCATACTTACATCAAATTAAACGTTTACAAACCAAAATAATAATTAATAAAACAGAGGTAGATAAGAAGATAATAATTGCTTTGGTGTGATAATTGATTTAACGACAATGTTGTTAAGAGGAAAGTCAGTGGACCAATCCCCGCAAGCTCAATATCAGGCGTATCGTGCCCGACCTTGTTGTATACTAATAAGAAGAGAAGATTGAGCACGGTGCGATAACTACTGGAAGCTTATCAATATCATAATCAGAACTGAGCCGTCGACACCACCACAGCTCTGCATTAATAGTATCGTCAATCCATATATATTTTTCTGTCTTACATGGCATATTGTGCCGCCAAGGGCCATATTAATAAATCGATATCAAATCTGAGGGCAAATTTAAGTATGCTTTTGAAAAGGCAATTTGTACTGATATGACGTAAGAACGATATTTAGAAGATCGCTCTCAGAATTAAGATGGATTTATTCATATGAACCTAAGCTCCCAGATGACACGCCTCGCTAACTAATCAAACATTCACCATGTGTATTGTATTGTATGGACGTAAGCGTATTAGACCGGTCGAATATTAAATTAAAAAGCTTTTAGCAACTATTAGTCGCTACTTAAGCTCATTATTACGAAATTGAACTCCTTTCTCCTCCGGAGTACGTACCTAAACTACCTAAGTAATCTATCTACCTAAGCGTCCAAATATAGTACATAGTATAGTATAGATTAGATACTAATCTAGTATTCCCTGAACCAGTGGTTCCGGGTTCGGTCCCCACGCTGGCTCCCCAAACTATTGACGTGAAGCCACTTCTAGTGCATACATTTGAATTAGTTATACGGGCCACTTGGATTATAAGTATGTCAGAGGTGGTTGAGAATATAATTTTTACAATCAAGTTTAATATTATGTGGGTACTGTTCAAAACATTGCTGAGATTATAATTTTGAAATTGTAATTAGATTACAGTTGTTAAAATACTGTTATAACTTTACGATAATTCCTGTTTACGCCGTTTTACATAATAATACAATTTTATCTTCGTCGTTCACACCAAATATGTATTAGCGCCATCTATGGCTTTGCACTTGCCAATTGGTGAAGCTCCCGATTCCCGAGCGGGCTAAGCTGCGAAGAAGATACCCTCCGTCCTGCTCTGGCGCTCTTCTATTCGCCGAGCAAAGTAAAACGGTTTCCAGAACTTTTCTAAAAATCCATCGCGTGTGCACGAAAAGGGGTTGCTCCCGAAAAACCATATAATTATATTTATAAAAATTAATGTGGATTGGTGTTGTGGACTTATTTGAGGCTAGACATTGAGGTGCAGGTCGCCGATTTAGTGACCAGAAGCCGCGCCGCAGCAGCAGCAGCCAGCCAGGAGGACGGGGTTAGCCGTTGGTGAGTGTTTTCCGTAGTTTGGCGCTGATATTATTCATTTGGTGTGAACAGCTTTCAGATTCGACAGAGCAATACGGTTCGGAGCTTCCAAACGGGACCGGTAGTTCACTAAAGTCTGATAATTAAATACCTAGTTTGTAATTCATGATTTCTGATTACCTACTTAGAATACGATATCTTTGCGGTTTAATTGCCTGAGACCTATGCCATCAACCATGTACCTGAAGCTCCTACCTTCTGATAACGAGCGTGCCGCTAATCTATCGCACGCGCCGACAAGTATATAAGTACATAGTAATGTGAATTTAATGGAATTGAAATCTATAAAAAAAGTTGTAAGGACAGATTATACGACCTGATAGTACCCGCACATAATTGGTAATGGTTTCGAACACAACAGAACCACACATTACCCGACAAATTAATTATAATTATCCGATATAATCATGTACATATTCATGAATCCCTTGAATGGAAAGCGTACAAATTAGTACTGGCATGTGTTCATCGAATAGCGGAAATCCCATTAATTTACACGTTCTATTCTCTCACTCGCTGTCCGATGAGCGTTACATGTTTGCCGAACGGCCTCATTCGGCTGCCTCGTTTTTGAACGCACAGTGTTGGAGTTTCGGCCTCGCCTTGTTATCGTGCCGGCGTGTTCCCGCTCTGCTCTATGTTCGATTTCATATTTGATACAAAGACAGACTTTAATGACGATTGGTGCATGTTATTAGATCCCACCAAAAACGTAAATGTTAAAAAGGGGCCATATTCCAGCTGGACAAGAGGCTGCGCTACCACGGGAATATGGCCATGAAGTCCATGTCTTGAACTTAGCAAGTTTTTTTTGCCTGTACCTATACTAATGACCGTTTGTGAAAATATACAATTTAGATTTCAGATTCATCGGTTTACCTACTATAATCAAGTTCTTTTGACTTATCGCTAAGATGACAATGACTGTCCATATATTATGCAAAGCAAAGACTGTTTCAGAAATCGCTTTCGCCTATATCTTAAACACAATAATATTATCTCCCTACGTCGGTTGATCACAGAGACTCTCCCGATGTTTGCAGTTGAGCCCCGACACTCGACATCGAGCACACACAGCAAAGTCTCCTGTCTATCTATCGGATCTTAATGATTACGATATTGAATATGCCCGCCTGGATATTACTAACTATGTGGTACGACCTTAGCAATTAATTTGACTTTGGACACAATAATAATAAGATTCGCTGGTTCAGATTATATATCAAAGGTACATTGTAATAAAAAATCTAACAAGAATGGATCGAAGATAATATACATCAGAGAGTTACGGTTATCTACATTCTCACGCTGCTCAACCCATAGCCAAATGAAATGATTATCTGCGATAATGAACTTATTCACTGAAGCATCAGTACATCTTCGAGTCAACAACAAGGAAACTGGACAAGTGCGAGTCCTACTGAACACTTCCTGGAGAGACATTAGAAAGAGTTATGGAACTTGGCTATCCGTCATAATATCAATACACTTCAACATTTGTAAAATAGTTCTTACTCACTGCAGAGATAATACGAGTATAACCAATACGAACTATTGTAGAGGTTGTAACATATTTCAAAATTGCGCGGCGAAATGTTACAGAAACTTGCAAACAAGATTTAAACTATCACAAACTAAGAGCAAGCTTTGCTCGAACTTGCTAACAGTATTTGCTTACAATCGCGACTAGTGCAGTGGGCTTCGGGTTCCGGGCAAGTCTAAAGTCCGGCTGATATGGACTTAGTTTTCGCTGTCGTTCTGAATGCGCCATTCAAAGTTTACGTGTCCCCGTATAATGGAGGATGTATGAATATGAGTAGGAAATGTGAATGCAGTTTGATTGTATCTATCTTCCATAATGTAATGTAATAGGCAAGAAAGAAATGAGGTTTACGATAGAGGCGTGTTGGTTTACTGTGTAATGATTTGATTTCCACTATATGTATGTCGCGCAGGAGTTAGAGACGAATATTGCTATTTGAATGTTTCTTTATCGTATAAAGTATCATTTTTCATCATCTTATCAGTGGCCTGAAGTGTTTTGTGGGCTAGGTATGTTACACATATACGGAGTAAAAGAACATCAATTCTATTACCAGACCTATTACGCTGTTTTTCCGGCTCCAAGACAGACTTATTTTACTTGGGTAGTAAAAAGTGTTTTATTTGAGAAGTAATATTTCTCAGAGATCTCCAGTGAGTTGGATAATGACATAAAGTTAACGAAATTGCTTATTTTTTAATATTCATTGTCCTTTACAGTACCCCGGGAAATTCTATAAACCAATGCATTGAGTTTGAGTTGAGTTTAGAACTATCTCTCTTGAAGGCAAATGAGAGGGGGGGGGGGGGCAAGGGGAGTCCAAGCCATAGTTGTTTACGTAAACCTTTTTCTTTAATAAATTTTAGTACACTTGGTTTAACTTCAGTCACCTCCTTTAGCGAAAAGAAGACCATGTTGGAATTTTCTTCTGGAAGTTCAACAACATCTGCTAACCTGGTATACTTAATATTCAGTGAGTACAATAAACGAGTTCTTTTCGCTATATAACAAAACTATCTAGTCGAATAAACTGAATCGTGCCCCACCTATATAATGTTTAATTTGAAACTGCAGTAAGTAAAGTTTATTAGAAATTAAATACATAATAAGTAAAATAAATTTGACCTAATGCTCTCAGAGTTGCTACGACAAATTAGCTTGGGTGGGTCACGATTATAATTAGTTGACGGTATGTGTGTAATTTAGAATCTGCTATAATACAACGACGTCCCGGTTACGAAAGCAGAATTCGAGAGTGCGCACCCCCTCGATACAAGGGGGAGCCGCGCTGACGAAGCACAAGGCCGCAACTTTTGATACGTTACTCTTAAAATTTTAATTGACAATGCTTCCCGGTTTAAATTTATTACTGCTTTTAGCAACAGCATAATTTATACATCATGGCAGAATAGAAAACGGCTTTAACTTTTCCGAAACTTTAATGGAGATGAAATTGTTCATATAGTCAATGAACATAGTAATAGAACTTAACGTAAACTAAACATAAACTTAACATAAACTAAACATCAACTAAACATAAACTTAAAATAAACATGTTCTTACTTGCAAGTGTGCACACACATGAGCGCAAAAGATAGAGCTAGTCCATAAAACTCTAGCAATACCCGATTTCCGCTAGCTGGCTAGAAGATGCCGTCGCCATAATTAGCGGAGATGGATGGATGGAACAAACATTTATAAAAACACAATGTAATCCATCAAATACACAGTCATACTCTTGAGCTTCTTATTGAGCGACTTCAACACAATCCATTGTAACATGCGTAAGTACATAATGTATTATGATCGGCACTTTGTAAGCCATTCGCATCCTCCCAACAATTGTTCTTATAGTCAATGAACACAATAATAAACACAAATATAACATAAACTAAACATAAAGCTAACATATCTTAACA
Source organism: Notodonta dromedarius (assembly GCA_905147325.1). Lineage (NCBI taxonomy): Eukaryota > Metazoa > Arthropoda > Insecta > Lepidoptera > Notodontidae > Notodonta > Notodonta dromedarius. Next base: position 13,828,882 of record LR990160.1, read on the forward strand.
TAAAATTATCTTACTTACAATCCGTGTGCATGCACCTTATAAATAATGTTGGTATCTGCAGCCACATATGAGCAAACAATGGAGATAATCAATAAAGCTCAAGCAGTTCCAGACAGCTGCAGTGGCCGTCGCCAAAATCAGTGTGGATGGATGGAATAACCGTTATCAAAACAAAATCTAATCCATTGAATACATACTCTTCAGCTTCTTATTGAGCGATGTCAACGCAATTTGTTGTATATGCAGCCTGTTCTCCAACGTTTTAATCACGTGTTTTAAATCCGTCAGCTCTGACTTAACGCGTACATAATCTATTATGTTCGGCACTTCGTAGGCCATTCGCTTCTTCTTAACGATCTTAAGTTTCTGAGCGAGACTCTCAGCTTGAGCCTTGAGTAGGTCACGCTCTTTATCCATCTTTACCACCAGTTTCTCTTTCGTCTTTATCATATTTTGAATTTTGTTAAAATAGTTCATCTGTTCCTTTAAAGCATTATTATGTATTGTCAGATTCAAATTAGCGTCTCCAGTCATCGTTTTCAACTCTTCTATCTGCTTCAATTTCTGGTCAATTATTTTGAAACATTGAGCATTTTCAATCTTCAATTTCTCGAAGTCCACTGGTCTTAAACTCTCATTCAATTCAGTTTTCACTTTGAACTCTCCTTCTAGTTTCCTGTATTGAGTGTAAAAAGTGCTCGTTCGTAGCCTAAATTTGCCGATTTGCCTGTCTGAAATTTTGTTCCATTCCGTCATAAAACGAATCCAAATTTCAGCTGGGACTCTTTGAGCTATTTTATCCCAACCTCCCACGATAACCTCTTGATCGAACGCAACGAAAGCTTTATCTATATCATCAACTCTCACATCTATCTCTTCCATCTCTGCTTTTAACAAAGCATGTTCTTTTAACGCTTTGGTTCTAACCTTTTCCAATTTGTCTGACACGATTTGCATTTCTATGGATACCAGTTCTGATCTTTCAAGTACATTAATTTTCGGCCCAAGTCCAGAGATGACACCCAGTTTCGATTCGAACCGTCGCATGGATACTTTGGACTGACTTGCCAACAATTTTGATGGACTGGCTGAAGTGTCACCAAAGCTGAAGCCATATTTCGAAGTCGATTTCAGGGTACAAGTACTCATCCCCACGCCCATAGATAAGTTATAATGTAATTTCGTGGCGTACTCTACAGCCTGCCGGACCCCATTCATTAGTGCAGGGTCCAGTCGTATGAGAGTTTTCTCAATAATCTCATTCTCAAGTTTCAATATCTTTATCTGGTATTTCAAATTGTCGACTTGTTTGATAAGTTCTGCGTCAGTTAATTCTTCCGCTTCGTTTGATAACTGAGTTGTTGAGCGTGTGCTTATTATACTGCTTGGAATTGGCAACATTATCTAAAAATGGTTTATATCAGAAATAAAATCATATCATTATAAAAAGTTTCCCAACAATGACATTGAATCTTGAGTCCTGTCACTTCAGTATCAAACAACCATAGTGGAAGAAAAAATGTTGGTCAAGTTAGTCGCTTTCAAGAACTTTATACATTTCTTGGTCGCTTTCAATCATTGTCATGTTTGTGGTTGCGATTTAGTTTCGTTCTTGGTTGTGAACTTCACAAGTTACGACGAAAGAAGAAGAAGTTACGAAGAAGTTACGACGCAAAAAAACCTTCACAATGTGAAGGTTTTTTTGCGTCGTAACTTCTTCGGCTGTCGCTGTGTACCATAGATATAGAAGCAGCTAATTTTTTTCCGAGGTCTGTGCTGTGTACACGGAGTTTCATTATTATTTCGATGGTCGCTGTTACGGCAGGAAAATAAACCACCAAGTCGTTTCAAAAGGATGTGTATTTTCATGGATATCATGAGCCTATTATCAAGTAAACATAATTATTATCCCGCGATAATGACACAGCCTAGTATCTACAAAAACTCTACACTAAAATATGTAAAAAAAACAATATGAATGGCTATCATGTCGCTAACATTTCACCCCCTTAGTGATGGTAACGTAGTCATCACGAGCACCCAGTGGCGCAGGAGGGCGCCGGGCGCTGGACTAGTCCCAGAAGCGTGGGTGTGCGGACCTACAAGGAGTTGTTCAACTGTTTAATGCGCTCGTCATCTCTGGGTACTACCGCACGCACTATACCGTGCTGCCGCCTGTAGTTCGCCTCGACCAACAACACGTAGTTTAAGTAGTGAAATTCATTCAAAAATGGTTGGCTTTGCGTTACTTATTTAGTATTTCTGTGTCTTGTTGATGCCTCTTAGGGGTGTACGCATCACTATTTTATCCTACGATAATGGAACAAAATATCTCAGTACCAAAAACCTTTTAGAACTTTTCACTTCAGTACTCTCCAATAAGATAGCAGACACGTAGTGAGATTATATACATGCGTTAGAAAACTACGAATAGTTTAATTTTTTTTTAAATATGCCGTCACCTTTCGACACTTTATACCATTATAATGTTGAGGTAAAAATATCCTGTTACGTAAAACACAATGTCCATCGCCAAAACAATCGGAACAGTAAAATTATAAACGTCAAAATAAAAACGTTTTACGATCTCCAACACTCGGGTTGATGGAATTGATAACCCTTTGTTATAGTCGCAGTATACATGTGGGAAGTAATTTGACTGTTCAAAGAACAGTTGACTGATGGGACTAGCAAGTTGTTGATAAGGAATAACAATTTGAGACCAAGAGTACTATTTGATGGAGACGGCATACAAAATTTGAAGTACGTAGCTTTAGCAGACCCGAATTTTATAAGACTCTGTAAATTAACACTGGTAGATAGTAAATGGGTACTATCAGCCGCGCATTGCGGCGAAGATGTAGCTAAAGACAAGGTCCTAATTTGGTACAAGAATTTCATGATACCTGCAAAAGAAACTGGCTACTATTCCAAAGTTCTAAAGATCATAATCCATCCTCCTTACAAACAGCATTTGAATGGTATGTTCCTGGGATGCCAACTTGATATTGCTTGGCTATATTTCAGAGGAGCCAAGTTGACACCTGCATAATTATCAGCAATAGATTACGGATCCTTACTTGGGCATTCAGTCACTTATATTGCTAGTCATACCTTAATAAAAAACAATAAGGATGTAATAGTTAGACGACCTTTCAAAGTAAGTGGTATTACAATTAAATGCCATATAAATGACAGGTCGGTAAAAACGATTTCTCCTATCATTTGCGTGGCTCGTACTTGCCTGAACAAGAAACATCCACAGCTTGGTCATTCAGGAGGGCCCTTGATACATGACGGGAGAGTGGCTGGTGTGCTGGCGGTGGCTTTTTATTATGATATTATTTTATTTATCTCTTTCTAGTTTGCCAAACTGAAAGCAGCGCATTCCATCTACCGTCTAACTATCGTTTCCTACAGTTTAATAGGTTATCTGTATTTAATTTGTCCCATAAACTTGTCGTTGGCAGAATCATCAGTAGTCGATGGAGCCATAAACTTAAAATATATATTATAATTAAAATATATATTAAATTGGAATTATATATTATATTATTGTTGATACAAACCATTATTACAAAATTTTGCCATATACAAGCAGTATTCTAAAAACACGCTCAACAAGTCACTTATTAAACGAAGCGGAAGAATTAACTGACGCGGAACTTATATCAAATAATTACGATGTTCAATATTGGAGTTTATCTGGAAAAGCTCAGTATAACTTAGGAGATACCACAAGAGATGACTTCTGCAGGTGCCAGCGAGGTGACCACCCTGCAATAGCAGAATAAAGATAATGCAAAGAGAGAAAGAGAGAATAACTACAAAATTTACTAACAAATTACTTGATTCCATTTTTATTACACATTTGTAATTTGTTTAGAGTGGTATATAGCGTGATAGTTGTTTTGTTTTCAAATATCTACAATAGATGTATCGCGTATGTAGCGATAGTCTGCTTAGACTCCGAGTCAGATCTTTGATTTTCTTAATTCAATTTTAATGTGTACTCTAGTAGCCTGTAGCTCATTCAGCTTCCGTTATCGATTTATGTAAATACGCCGCCGCCGTTGGGCGACGACGCGCGCGCTGATTTTAAAGTTAAAACACTTCTCCATGCCGGGTAGGAGCGCTAGTTGATAGTGTACGTTGTCAAACTCCTCGATAGTTCGTCGTTGGTGGTATGAATCAAAATCTATTATTACTCACATAAACTTAAATAAGACTGCACATCAAGTAATACATATTTATTTGTAAGAACTTATAAAAGTATTATGCTTAAATATGATGTCTGTGTCTGTCTGTATGTTCTGGCTAATCTCCGTAACGGCTGGACCGATTTGACGGAACTTTTACGGGCAGATAGCTTATCTTACTCCTGTAATTAAGACTTCTTTTATGTGTTAACCCTAGGATAGAAATTTCTCATTATTTTAAAACTACTATAAAATCGTACGTCCTATGTCCAGTAATGGAATGATACAAGCTAATGACGATGATAAAATCTTATAAATAACCATAAATGGCTCTTTCACCCTACACGCTTCTCGAGCCATGACAAAGAACCGAGGAGAACCTCGAGTTCTTATTTACTAAGTAGGTACTTTATATTTTACGTCACGAACGAAATATGAAATAAGTCTCTCACTACTTGAGCGTGGAAACTTCGTAACCTGGCCTGCCAGCCTCCGCAGGCTAGTTTTACATAATAATTCTAGAAAATGCAAGTTTTATAAAGAAAATCTCATATCTGGGCCAATTTAATCAGTTTCCGGGGCTTAATGGTTGATTCGTACGAATTATAATTGCCCGTAACCTAAGAAGCGACACTTTTTTGGAAGGCGTGTGGAGTCCACCAACCTGAGGTGGGGTAGACATGGGGATGGACTATGGTCTGAAAGCCCCTCACAGTGAGGGGGTAGACCTAGCCTAACATTTATTTATCACTATGATGAACACAGCGAGCAATCTGCTGCATAGTTACATGTCCATTTAAACTTTCAGATATTTCAGAAGCTGAGTTAAAACCTAGCGTATAGGCGTCACAGCCGTGGACGCTCAGCTTTATAAGCTATTCATATATTTACCGCCAAAGCGTACATCTAACGTATCAGTAAAAGTCCGGCTATCGTACCTAACTCGATTAAACTTTTATTTTGGGGTTTTGTCAGATAAACAAGCGTGGGTTTTACGATGTAACTTAGTCGTTCGCGTTGAATTAAATATAACTACGCCCTACGACTCAGGGGATGGGTACAGGCAATAGGCACACGAGAAATAATGCTCGCTGTTTGGCGATGTGGCTAATGACAGAGATGTGGCCGTGTGATATAAGTCTTTGAAATTTTCGTGCTTAATATTAACATAATAAATGTACCTTCCATAGAGATTTGTAAATTGGTCAAATCGCCGTGAGTCATGATATGGACGGTGCGGACGACTGGATTGCAGAACGCCTAAAAATCTTTAGAACACTCCTAACTTTAATTGCTTTACCATAAGCTAAATCAAACTTTATACATAACCCCATAATATCCTCATTCTCATCCTCATAAGATAGTGATTTGAGGGGCCAGGCGCATTTCGACCCAGTTGCCTCGTCTGGTTTATAACTACTTAAAATAAACAAGGGGGAAACACAAAAGTTTTTTAAAAATGACTTAGTCAAATTAGATTTTAATAAATAAATAATACCACTCTACTGTATTTAATGGGGTTTTTCCGGCATCCAATTCAATCGGACGGGGATACCAACGGGCGGAAATGCAATTTCCTACCAGCTCCCGGGTCACGTGGTACAACAAACGGAGCCGGCGCTTCCTGGGCCCAAGATTGATTTCGAGTGGGCAAAAGACATTTGTCGGCGGATGCAAAGGGCACGCGGCCGGGCCGCACCGAGCGACACTCATCTTAGCAAACGTGAAACATTTCACTTGTACACTTTGATGATATATACCTGATACTTTTTTATTTCCACAAAACGTCATCCCCTGCCGATGGACTTGTATAACTTGCATTAAAATTGCATCTCAAAAGTAGTGAACTGTTTTATTCCAAAGAATCGGTACCAAGCCGGACAGAATCAAGAATCGTAAGAATCGAGACAGCGAGACAGCACGAACAACGTCGGAAGCAAGACGCTTCTCGCTAAGCGAAGCGACGCAGCCACACGGAAACCCGGTCAGCTGGTATATACACAGCCAAAAAAAAACCTTATTTAAAATATATCTCATGGTAAATAAGAGTAAAATATGCAAACACCTCTCACGTGTTGTAAAAGACCATTGTAAGGTCTTTTCAACATAATTCCGTAGCCACCGAAACACACTGAAAAAACGCCGTTTGTTTTGAAACTGAATTTTCAGTATTTAAATCTAGCTCATGAATATAACATGAGAGGTTAAGGCGCGGTCACGTGAGCTTGTGATGCGACTGAGTATGGGCGCCGGCGAGCTGAGCAGGCTGTGTGATGTTATTTGTTTACGAAGCAGGTATCTACTATCTACTGTGAGTACAAACGTTACTATACCATGTATAATTATATTAGATATGAGATAAGTCGTGGCGGAGACCTTCAACCAGCAGTGGAACCATATTTTTTTTCCTATGGAACCAATTATTACAATTTCCTTGTATGTAACGATATAGTTTAAAATAAATGTGTTAAAAATACCTACCTTGAAAAATATGCAAGATAAAAATGTATCCCTTGTTCAATTCGTTCATGAGGCACAGTGGGCAAAACAATATAATAATGGCATGTTGTAAAGCAGATCCTGACACGACTGTCAGAATTAAATAAGTAGCAAATATAGGTACTTATGTTACAGTCTTTAGAGAGAACTCAGCAGGTAAGTACCTATTTACAATTTCCACGCAACGAGTGAATATTTATTCGTTCCATGAATCGCCGCTTTATTTAACATCGTTGGCGAATATCTTTTATGACTTTTATTTTATATTTGTTTTCCTTGCTCTGGCAAAAACATTTTTTATGAAATAAAATTATCGTCGTTTCTCCTTCTTTATTTTAAACACATACCTACTAGTGATGTGATGTTTGTACATTTCTAAATGCTTGTGCTTGAAATGGGTTCACGGCAATAGTTTAATTTTAGGGGTAGGAACGAGGTCGACCCCTGAACCCACCAGATTGTTGTCACAAGTGACAAAATCAATTTCCGACCAAGTCAGACCTATACTTCGAAGGTTAGCCACAGGTATTTCGAAGACCAAGTTTCTGATTTCAAGTTTTACTGTTTATCACAAAATGTGCCAATAGATAACTATTAACGTTATCGAATGCTCCCAAATTAAGTGGTTTTGCAAGTGTCTGTACGACATAAAAACATAATACAGACGAACATAGAAACTCCTCCTTTTTTAGAGGTCGGTAAAAAAATGGCTTGTTTCCATCTCTCAAAAACACCCGTAAAATAAAGAGAAAAATTGTTGACGCATGTGACCGTTTGCGCAACCAGTCATGTCATGTAGGTAAATATTATTTAAAAAATGTTTCTTTCGTGCTCCCGCTGAAGGCGCTTGTGTGCAATATAGGAATCAACTAGATCAAGCGATGAGTTTTTGAAACATGCTAACCTCATACTAGATCTGCAGGCAAGTATCTTAATACCTCGACTTCATAGACTAGTGGCGTCCCCTCCAACGCCAATGATGTGCGTGTAGGGGGGAGAAGCAGCCGGCACTGGCAGGCCGCCAGCCGGGGATATCGTACTAACTACATTTTTGTTTTCTGGGATATTACCAAAAGGCTTTGATTTTATTTCTAGTGGGAAGCTCTGATGACTTTTGTATAAACCTGAATATTGATGATGCTATATAATTATTGAATATCACCATACAAACAAACTCTATATTACAGCTAGTCCTCAACTTATATAGCTTGTGTGTTTGTAGAAGGATCCAAGCAATTTGTTAGTAGTACTCGGTCCCGTTGTATAGTTTCAATGGTATCAATACAGCAGTTGCATCGTGATTGAGCAACTTTCAAGGGCCGCACACGACTACCCTCCAGTCGATACTATCCTCATATCAATTAATGCCTATTGCACCTACGTCACCATTAGGCATCCGCAACACGCCTCGCTGCGCCGCGTGACGTCACTGTCCTCTCTAATTAATTCATAGTCGGCGGCACAGAGTGAATGCACATGCCAATTTGTGTCGTCCGGCGGAACGATTGTCAAAACAATTATTCGATACAGTACGTCCATGTTCACGCACCGAGGGCCGCAGGGTGAGCAGTGGCTCCTGAATATACGGACATTATTGGTGATTTGTGGCAAACTGGAAAATGACGACCAAAGAGATCGCTCATTCATCAAGTGACAGGGATATGACGTGATTTTTAAGAAATCCAATTGCTCGTTTGAAGCCTTGATTAAGAAAGTCCCTGGTAAGGTTTCTTCTACTTTAAGTCTAGAAGAAGATACCGGCGACTCAATTTTCCGTGAAAATAATTCATTAAACGTAACAACCGAGAGAGTAACACTAAAAGTAACAGCCCATCGGAAAGTTTCCGCTAAATAAAATAGCGCTACAGCGCTGCCTCACGCCTCACGCCTCACGCCTAGTACTAGTGCCATTACACGGACTGCGCTGCATAAAGCCATTCACCAACTGTTCGCTGTTCCGCTAACATTTCACAGTTCATGAAGAGCCGAATGAAAAAGCTCTTATTGGATAAATTGGATTAAACGAAATGTTATTCTAGGCTATTCAAACGAGGGGTTTATTCTTTTTTATTAAAATTGTGAAACAATTTTGTGTCCGGTATTGATTCCATAAATTCAAATGCAAGAAACATGCAAGTTATGCAATGTCAACCAGTCAGCATGGCCCACCTCTCCATCAGGATTTTGGAAGAGCAATCAGGTCAAAAGGCATAATGACGCTTCAAGGATTGTTTTCTCAAATAGGTTTTTATTCAATTTCAAAATAAGCAGGTTCTCAATTCAACCGATACGAGTATGTTTTGACTACATGTATTATCTCCGGCATAATTATGTGTGGATTTTTCTGTTTGATAAGAGTTAGCTGTAGATTGGTCACTAAAACTTTATTTTCAACTAGCTGATCCCGCGACTTAGTCCGCGTGGAATTTAAATTAACAAAAAAGCCCGCTCCCGCGTACTGAGCCCGCGCGACTGACCCATATTTTAAAATTTTGTTTTTCTAAAATAAAAGTAGCCTAAGTTACTGCTTATAACATCAGCTATCAACCAGTGAAAGTCCCGTCAAAATCGGTCCAGCCGTTTCGTAGATTACCGGGAACAAACACACTGACAGACAATTTTTTTTTAAATCGCGTTGTTGATATAGGTGTCGTTCGTACTTTCATATGCATTTAGTGAAAAGGTGTTATTTTGATATTACAAACAGACACTCCAATTTTATTTATTTGTATAGATATTCAATACCTAAAAGGGAGGATTTTGAGGTTGAGAAAGATTAGAAAATAAATGAATTTAATGGAAACTTTGAACCTACTTATGTATTCTCTACATATAAAATACAGACGAGTAGTCACACAAAACCACTCGCCATGGTAATTCAATTGAGTGTTTAAATTTTGTATGGCGAGCCTTAAAGCATCCAGAAATTAAACTATATTGATAGGTGGTTATTTGTTTTTTGTAGTCCACACCTTAAATATGGCTCGGATTACTGTAACTGTGATGTAACTCAACCCGTGGTATACATGTAGAGCGGCTCGCTGGGCCGCCATGTGTTCCACGAACAATGCAAATATTTATGCAGATAAACCAATAATTGCGGCGCCTACTACCGTCTCTGTGGTGCCGAACATGAAAGAAAGGGAAGAAATAAACGGAGATAGCTTTTATTGGGCTCATCATAGTAATACTGAAAAGCAAGTAACCAACATACTACGTAACGAAAGATAAGTCAATTTGATAATTTGATAATAGTTATTTTGATATATTTTATCTCTTGGCGGGACCAAATAGGGCCCCAGATCACAGCCTAAGCAAGGAATAGCGGTAATGTGGCAGGGAAACTATTGGTTTTCCCAAATAAGCTAGTACGAGTCGCTAGTTTATATTGAAAGATGTCATTATCCTATGCGTCTCTCAAAAACTACTTAAATCTCATAGTAGCCCCCCCCCCCTCTCGTTAGCAGGCTGCGTAAATAACCGGGGTGTTTGCTAACAAAGGACGCGGCCCTGGTTTAATTGAGAATTTTTCGCCCTCAGTCCTCGGCGCCCTACAATCCGTGTGGGATAAAATAATTTCGCGTTTCCCGGTATTTTTGCCTTTGAAACCGAACAGGCAATAACGTCATATATTAACCTCAAATGTACTAGGTACAGTCAGAGTCCAAAATTTCATAGTAACAATTTTTTTTATAGATTTTTTATGTTTTCAAATTAATAATTAAAGCACACCTACTTATATACGGTAGCCAATAGAAGTCTGGTGAAGATGGACCATACATAATTATCATATAATATTATTAGTTACCGACCTTTCGATATTTGCCACACAATACTTTTTATCACATGAATTATAATTAAGATTACCACTTACATAACATTTTAATGATTCTAGAATGTAACAAGCGTTAATGTGCTATCCAACTTCTTCCAAAGTCGAGAGATCACGAACTCGTAAATCTATTAAATTCATATCCAATAGCTTAACTGTACCTACTGTAATTATAGGCGATATGAAACGGATGCTTAATCATTGTTACGAGTTCGCGAAAGCAAGGCTTATTTATATTAGGATAGGTTAATAAATGTAGGTATAATAATATTATAATAAATATCGTACAACAAATACTTAGTTGTTCGCTCCTAAACTAAGTGACGCTTGTATTATGGGTGCATTAATACAATTCCATTAATAGGTATTGAACAATAGTCTGGAGGAGGGCCCAGTGGCACAGCCGGGCACACCACTAACAACTCATTAGGCGCATCCACATGTATGTACAGTGCAGTCACGCCCGATAACCAATGAGGTTATACTTTACGTGGTCAGACGTTAAACTTGATTTCTCTGGCACGCTGCGATACATACATCTTAAAAGGAACCAGCAAGGAACCCGCGCCCAGATAGCCGAGCGGTCTACGCTGTAACCACTGGACGGTGAAAAAAACGAAGTATATTTTATCACGGCAAAAACTAATGAATAAATTATACACAATATTTTGTTAAGAGTATTAAATACATTTCTTTGTTAACCCATCTAAATATCTTAATACCCCCACCCAATATGCTTTTAACGGATCAGCAGTGCACGGTACACTATGGGGTAATATGATCCATTAAATAATGGCCCCAAAAACTGCGATACACCCCCGCTCAGCTCACTGTGCCACAGTAGGTAGAGCCCGATACCGTGCTATTAAAAATGTATGGAATATGGATTTATGGGGAAATTTTATGGTGCAACTGGGAGAATGTTGGGATATTCAATGGAGAATGGTCACTGTTTCATTTTATATCTTTCTTAGGATATAAAGAGGTATTTACAAACTGAGATAATTTATAGTAGACACTCGTGGTAGTGATAATTATGGATAAGTGTGTGACTAAACCTAATCTAGAGCTATAAGCACAAAAAACACTCTATGCCACTAGAAATTGGGACGACTTACAGATTTTCAGCACGTCAGCATGTCACTGGGGTTCCCTCTGAGAACAGCGACCCAGGAACACTTTTATTTTGTTGAGTGTGCTGTCGTTCAATAAATATATTTTCATTTCATTTTTTTGTGATCCCAATAGTTATTTGTAAAAACGATAAAAAATGTAACTCAGAATGGCTTTGAGAAAAGGTTGCGCTATCACGTAATAAATAAAACTCAAATTTGAAAAACATAGTAATCGGACGACATAGTTATAAGTTGGATACTCAGGAAAAAACAAAAAGCATTAGGGATTTATCAGAGAGGAGCCGGTTGTACCCAAGTAAGGCTTCAAGGAAATAATTATGAAAATTAAATAGTGATGTCGCTTGCGGCACGTCAGAAGGACTCCAGGATCTCAGACCGGAACGCATCAGTCCAATATTTGGGATCCCCATCACATACCATCTCAATACACCACAAATCGATCACAACACAACTTGCCAATTCATAATAACACGCCAAAATGTAACAAATATTCGTAATAAATCCCCCCATTAGATTGTAACCCGGGAAAAAATGGTAAATCTGTCCCAATGCGGGGCAAAATGACAAATGAATGTAGCGGGCCTGCCGCTGCGGTTTTAATTCTTGAATGTTTGTTTATTTGTCGGACGAGGTGCGAGATTCAAATAGCAGTGATTGCCAGGTTAATAGAAGGCTCGTGTTGAAAACAAGGGTAGGTTCGATTTTTCTATTGCAGTGCACATCTTAACTACAGGATGCTATAAAAGTCAGAAATATTACTCCGGGGTTTGGAGAAGTATCGAGTATAGAAGTAAATCGACGACATTTTTCATTTATTTTATTTCCATCCATAAAATAAATGTCACATAAAAGGAGCTGCAAAATTTTTGCAATAACTTTTTGTTGAATATTAGATTTTTGAGGCCATTGGATGTGTTTTAAGGCTGGAACACTAAAGTTGATAAACATTCAAAGAACTCGGAAAACATGATAGGCCTTCACTAGGCATATACATCATATCGGCTACAGTACCTGTTTGCACCTGAATTATTATTTCGTACTTTTAAAACAGCCTGTATTCAGCAGCCTACCAAGTGTTCACCGCAGTGGGCTTACCGACAATCTACCAGCTATGTACTATACGAACTGATGTACAGACACTACTAGTAACGGTGACTTACCAACTGTCCTTCTCTCTTTCGGTAACGACATTTCGAATCCTCCCATTCGTGATTCCTTAATTCCAACCACTACCCAATCAATAGTAATGTGATTACTTGAAGGTAATATCATTATTACCGTCCAGACCTAATCCTTCCATCGAAAAATCAGTTTCGGAATCGAACCTGGCACCTCTTGGCCTCTTGGCTATCGGTTTCGAAGGCAGCCCCTTTAATTACAAGCCTTTTTTTAATATGCTACCGTCGTATGACGTCGCAAATGGTCTAAGTACTTACATACTATTAAGCAGAACCTACCTACCCTCATCTCGTAAAAGGCAATATCATAATAAGTAATCTTACCTCTTAGATATTACACCAAACGGTAGGCGGGCTCCACGCGATCCATCAATTACGTCAGTCGCGAATGTAAAACCGTGTAGGTTGTTTATACAGGCTGTGTCAAAAGTCTACGATAATAATGAAGGTGTATACCCAGTAGCTGGTAAGCCTAGTGAAATCAGGCTATACGAAACTATACAATATTTTGAGTTACAGGCATTTGAATATTTTTCCGAACTTTGGTATTGCGGCCTTAGAACATATCCAGTGGCCTAGAAAATTTACAAGTAGCATCCACCAAATCAAGAAAAAGCAGTTATATAACCATTTGGAATGGTATAAATATCAAATAAGTGTTCTTCTGACTTTGATAAAAATTGCTACCTACCTTAATTCTATCTATACTGGATACTTATTTAAAACCCCAAGTGTAATTTTGAACATTTAGAACACCCTGTATACGATCAATCGATGTTTGTACGCTAATGTACGATATTGATGCCTGGATACAACTCGTTAAATTACCGATAATGGGCAAGTATAAATATATATTGACAAAGAGACCGACGTCACCTGGGCGTCATCAATAGATCTGGATTTTATCGATACATTTGCCCATTTATCCTACTATAATATAATATTATAAATGCGAAAGTTTGTGAGTGTGGATGTATTTTTGTTACTCTTTCACGCAAAAACTAATGAACGGATTTGGATGAAATATGGAGCACAGATAGTTTATAACCTGGATTAACACATAGAATACTTTACTTAAGTCTACGCGGATGAAGCCGCGGGCAGCAACTAGTTATTCATAAATTTTCAACAAAAAAGGTCAGTGATTCAACTAGTAGCAACAATTCCAACTTGTTGCACCATGAAGAGAAACATTATAAGGACACCTACACGTCGTAAAGAAGCGTGCAGATCGCCAGCTACTCTGGGCCAGCGGGGTGGGTGGACTATGGCCAATCTATACGATCAAATGTGAGTTGTACAGTGTTGTCTTACCAGCGCAGTGTTGTGAGAATCATCGCACAGGTGACCGATGTTTATAAACGCGGCGACGGCTTCCCACACTAACCGCGCATTGTTACAAGAACGAATAAAAAACCTAGAATTGTAAAAACGTCCGCTTTTCCTGAAATCGGGTATTGTTTCGATCACATCGGAAGCCTATTATTTTACTGTCCATCACAGGTCAACCTCATTGTATGCGAACACCACAGCCACGAGCCGTCATTGGTTCTCTTCACTTGTGTTTGTAACGTTAACGTTATCGGTAGTGTTTCTGCTTATTAAAATGGTAACTCATTTAGAAGAATCTCAGAGATACAAATTATTATAAAAACCGATGCCATAGTGGTTAACTAATAATTCGTTAGCTAATATTTAGTTAGCATCAAGTCGTTAGGTAATCTTATTTATAACCCCTTCTGTGTCGCGACAGTGGTTAAAAATATAATTTAAAATGTGACGCAACCCCCATTCTCCTGCTTCCGTGATCATTAAATCCCTGGCCCCATTATAGGCTAATGCGCAAACAATAGGTGCGCTCGTGTGCAACCGGCCTTACTGTACCCTTTTAATAATTAGCCACCCAGCCGGGCACCCCACACTTATGTAAGCCGAGCCTTATGGCTTATGTATTGTGGAGAGAATATTTATGTATATGCATAGAGTTTAGTTCGAATCCTTGTGAGGCTCACGCCTGTCACTTTCTGTTGTAGGTACCCATTATTATACTCGTAGTGTAACATCACGCCTTTATTTCTAGAAATGTAGGTTATTATTATTGCACTAAATCGCCAACATGCGTACAATCTGCCTTATGGTAGTAGCTATAGATTCTTGCAATACCAAAGGCATCCAAAGGCATTGCTCGCACGTGGTCGGACTGAAAAGGAGTGGGATAAAGGAGAGAAGGGAGGGGGTTCTGCTTCCAGCTCTCCCCCTCATCATATGAAACGCAGCTTTAATAGTTACTTGACGCCGAACCCTTACGCTCTGCTCGCTTTGCTCGCTTGGCTCGCGCGTTGTGATAGCAGTTTTAACCTCAACCCATAATCGACCATGGTGAACCTATTGTTGCCAAGTTCGTCAGTCCATTTTGTATATTGTTCGTAGAAATGTATGTCGGTAGCCCTAAATCTGTACATCCACTAAACTAGTCTAAACTATATCTAGTACTATCCCCCTCATAGACATAATTAATGAGCAGGACGGAAATATTTATTGTTAGGTTTGTTTAATTATAATCAATTTCATTTGGAGTTGGTGCCACTATCTTTACACTACGTCAAGACTTCTAAAGATCCTACCTACCCCTACTAAGGAACTTGATTTTGAAGCGACTCTAAATGAAAGGTGTTATAAGGTCCCCAGTTGTTTGTAGTTTTTTTGTGTACTCAAATTTTTTGAAGTCAGTTTAAGTTTTTTTTTCTATAAACTTAACACATAATGGGTACATTTGGACCCGAATCTGGTAAAATTAATGTCAAAATCGGTGTCGCTTTAAAAGTGTGAATACCGCTTAGGAATATTGTTTTATTAATTATTTTCTAATCTTGTTATTTTTGATTCAAAGCCAGAAGGAAGATAATTTGTTTTCGGTTCGAGGACCCATAATCCTATTACTGAGCCTCGAAGAACGCACAGCCACAAACACTCCAGTGGTAGTTGTATGACTCGGTATTTATTAATAATTAACTATTACTACTATGATATTTTTTTGTTTATAATAGTGTAAAAGCTGGAAGTTACGAGCACAGTGTCTATTTAGGTATAAGTATTAATATTTACCGCGATATAATTTCGAACGAATATTGAAATTTATTTTGATAAAGAATGTGGAACAACACAGTGGAGGTAAGTAATACAAATACTTTGATATATAACATAAATGTAAGCAAGTAACTATTTACTAAAACGCCGTAAAATTATTATACCTACCTATTCCCACCGAAATTATAAGTAAACCGTAAACAGACCGGTTGACACTTAATCCACGAATCACAGATTGTACTTTCAAATATCGAACGACAAACGCAACTTCGAATAATAATGTAGAATTTTTATGTACGAAATTCAAAATTATAAAGAAATAAGTTTCTAGTGACGTACCTTGATCGTCACGAGGAGCTGCCGTTGGCATGAGGGTAGCTCAGGCGACTGTCGCACACCGGTTGCGCGCGGGTACTGTCAACTGGGTTTAGGCGGGATTCTCGCCGCGCCAGTGTCGTCCCTATCGATATTACATGACCGTGTTGAACTATCGATAAGATTATCGGCAATAATTTAGTTATTAATTAGAATGATTTGTCTTAATTGTTGTTTGCAGTTGTGACTTCGACTTTATTTCAGGATGTATAACTAATTAGTACCTACCAAATGATAATGTTGTGTTATGTGTATATCATGCACGTAATAAATATTAAATTACGAAGTTTTCGCTAAAAAATATCCCTTATATTGATAAAGATCCAACCAACAGCATAATTATCTAACTATCACATCAACTTGTCAAGATAAATAAAAATAAATGATCTACGCCTGCTATCATCATCTTAATGAAACCTCCAAAAACAGGTCGCCAGTCGATAAGCGCGAGCGGCCCATCAAACCTTGGGCAGCATCCCTACGGAGTCGCGCATGCTCAGAGCGCGCCCTCCAACGATTGCCCGGCAGAGTTACTACGTTGATTGATTCACCAAGTTGTGCGCAGGTTAACTCACCAGAGACACGTGCCGAAGGAACGCACGACCAGTGGCGAAAGAACCACCTCCTCCCCCCACCGAGCCTAAATTGCGGGAATAGGGGGTAGTTAGGAGAAAGAACCGACATGTCAGGTTATATTGGATAATTTTATCTAGGCTCGCGGGCGAGAGCGTCATTTGTTTAAAAAAGCAGTCCGCGAGTTTCATACGCTGTTGTTTTCTTTATTCCTTATTGTTTTAACGTTTAAGACCTCAATTAGTATCACTTTAAAATTGTGATAAAAAACCGTGCGAAGAGAAACAAGTAACTAGTTTCACAAAAATAAAGTTATTATAGGGGTAGGTTATGTCACGTAATGTGAAGATAGTGGCACCGACTCCAAATAAAAGACATGCATCCCTAGTTATTTCTAGTTTAATAACAGTCATGATTATTTACTCGTCATAATATTATATACTTAGTTATTGTTATTAGCATTAAACCTGCGGACTGAATGCGTAGATATAATGTGAATTAAGTAATAAACTAAATATTAATTGATTTGATGAACATCGCATCGGAGACACTTCACAGCTTCCGGGTAAGACTTGGATTAAATGCCGCTAGTTTCTCATCCCTATTGTAGCACTCTCTCTTGGTTTGTCTAGGAATTATTTATTGCATTAGCTATGCCGAGCAACATTAGATCTACGGAGGAATATTATGGTTTTGTCTAATTTAAAAATAGAGTACTATTTTTCTTTATATAATAACATAATATAATTCGGCCCTGTTAATCTCCCGTTCCTGGGCACGGGGCTCCCCTCAATCTGAGGGGGATTTAGGCCATAATCCACAGAGATTTCACAGGTCTGGTTGGTTTCAGGATTTGGTTTCTTAAGACATGCAGGTTACATAGGTCGCCCCGCAAAACGTGTGCTGAACTAATCAGTTATCGGTTATCAGAGCTTAAATTTTATGAACCTACAAGGGTAATAAAATAGATTTGTTATAATTATAAAGAGCAAAGGTTTCCCTTATATAAAATCTCCATCTTGTGACACGGCCTATATTAATAAATCGATCTCAAGACTGAGAGCGATCTTGAGTCCACTTTTGACATGTCATTTTGTACAATAGATTTCAAACGGGACTCATATCGCCTGGCAGGTACATAAACCCGGGTCAAGCTCGATCAGTAACACATCGACCCGCAAGCAACCCCTAGCAATGAAATTTACAAAGGTTCTGGGTTATTTTTACGCGCAGACAGATATATCACAATCGCAGACATCTTGTCGTCGGCGGCAGTGGCTCTCAAAGTAAAAAGTTTGGACAAAAGAGTAAATTGAGAGGTGGAAGCCCTCTTTATGTTAGGTTCGCCAGCGCCTAATATTCCTAGATTAGGTTGAGGTGTGAACATAAGTAGACCATCATAAATATATTTCGGTGAAAGATGTCTTCTTATTTACCACAGTGAATACATTTATTCTCAAACAAATTCATTGAGACTTTCATGCATCTATATGCAAGAAAGTCTGATTCAAAAACTTTTCCAATATTATCACTTCAATATCGGCGTGAATGCACAGAAAAATTCAATTGTCCTGAGTCGAACTGGCGCACGCTGTTTAAGCTCCTTGCTTTATACAATTGAGTACTAGATATTGCAAATTATTTGTTTTATATTTTTAACTAGCGGAGCCCGCGACTTCGTCCGCGTGGAATTTAACTTAACAAAAAAGCCCGCTCCCGCGTTCTGAACCCGAGCGACAGGACCCATTTTTTTAAATTTTGTTTGTCTAAAATAAAAGTAGCCTTTCGGAGATACTCTTTGATTTCATGTGTTTTTATTTTTTATGCGGAACCCTAATCGTTTTTCTAAAATGAAAGTAGCCTAAGTTACTCCTTAGAACATCCGCTATGTGCCAGTGAAAGTCCCGTCAAAATCAGTCCATCCGTTTCGGAGATTACCCGGAACAAATACACAGACAGACAGACAGACAGACAGACAAAAAAATTTAAATCGCGTTTTTGTTATAGGTGTCGTATGTACTTTCATATGCATTTAGTGAAAAGGTGTTATTTTGATATTACAAACAGACACTCCAATTTTATTTATTTGTATAGATATGAAATCATCGTAAAAAATGATAAACTCATTCAGGATAGTTCCCAATTTACCATCCAGTTAATATTTATTGACCAATGCCAAACAATGTGAAGTTTTATCAAAAATATGCTAAAACTTGTTTCAGTAAGATTGGTGGGCCGTTGTGAAGTTTGAGATTCAATTCGAGACCAATTTCATTCGGGGTTGCTGTGAGGCGGGCAGATGGGCTTTGATATGTCAAAGATACTTGCTCGGTGACATGATAGGTAGATCGATTGCATATGGGCTATGCTGTACACTATTTTTAACCCCCCGATGAAAAAAAGGAGTGTTATAAATTTAAAATGTGGATCTGTGTATCGGTGTATCTGTGTGTCTGTCTGTGGAATCGTAGCGCCCAAGCGGATAAACTAATTTTAATTTTGTTTTCTTTGTTAGATAGGTATTCTGATCGAGAGTGTTCTTAGCTATGTTTCATGAAAATCGGTTCAGCCGTTTGCAGATTATCAGCTCTTTTTTAGGTTAAAAAAGCCATATTCACGGTCAAAGCCAACTTCCACGGCTCTAATCAATTCGAAATGTTGGCTCTTTGGAATATCTATATAAACAAAACCCGGGCAAGTGCACGTCAGAACATGCACAATGAAGGCTTCCGGACCCATTTCAATAGCGAAGATTTATCGCATCTATAACGAAAGTAGTGAAACACAAGAAACAAAGTTATATTTGCGGTTCATTTTTAAATCTCAGTATAGAGTTTATTCAGAAACGACGGTGAATTAACTTCATTTGAATTTGGTCGGCTGTAGCTCGTGATTTAGTGAACCCATTTCTCCAATTATAATTTTTATTGTAATGTAGTGTCATGTTCTAGTGTCCAATTTTTTTTTTTTCTGCACTATGTTTCCAGCTTTTACAGCAAGATCTAACTAAAGCCACTTTTTCAGCTTAAACAAATTCGGGACCCCAATACAAACTGTTACCCTTATTTCACACGCTTAGGGGTGCAGTTTTATAAAAATGGGTTGTTACGATAAATATTATAAATTAGGAAAGTTTTCCGGATTCGGGAAAAAATGGATATCGATTTTCTGTGGGAGTTTTGTACGAACTAAAGACGTTCCATATGTCACGTTTCAAATGATGGATACGCGCATGCATTCAATTTTGTTTGTTTTGTTAATGGTCATGGAATATTACGCAAAAATAATTCTAGAGCCCGCTAGTCCGCCAACATGTAAACACAGTAAAAAAAAACAGAAAAAACTACAATTTTAAAGAATATTAGCGTTTTTGAAAATTCAACCCCTGGGCTACTGCTGTCCACCTGAGCCGGAGCTATTACATTAAATTGTAGCATAATTGACAGAGAGGTGTTAACTTTTAAATGGTCTAAGATAATCTTAGATCATTTATCTACCTCTCTGAAGATAATTGATAAACGTATGCTAAGAATTAAACCTCCATGGAATCAATATTTAGATTCGTTGTATATTCTAATATCAATAACAAGAAGCTTAGAATACCATCAATAATCATAATGTCATAACAAGATAATGTCAAATACATAAATTTTTCCAAGAATTTTATAGTGTTATATACAAGCTTCTTGGATTTTACTATTCGATGGCAGAATCATCGGTAGTCGAAGGGGCCATAAACTTGAATTGGAATTGATTATTATCATTGCATTGGTTATCTTATATTATATAATAATGAGGGAGCCAAAACTAATAATGCAAATGGTGCTTTCATGATCTGGTATCGAAACTAGTCGTACCAGAAGAATTTTAGAGATAAGCCATGAATATTGAGCTACGGGAGCTCGCAAATCACGCTAAATTAATTGTCATTCCCTACAGACATTTCGTCTGATTGTTTGGAAGAAATACTTAGGTAACGTATAAATTTGATCAACGCGTCGTCGTATCGAGGGTTTTAAAATTTAAAATTAGAGTTATGTTTTCATTAATTAGTAAACGACTTCAAAAGTAGGTAGTTTAATATTTTGTATTTATTTCCGTGATAGATAAGTTGTCTTCATAATAACGGAGTGTATCTTGGCTCGGCTCCCGGTTGCCATTAAATAGTTGTATACTTCAGGTTTAATGGAAACCGTACATAGAAATGTAATTTTTAATCCACTTCCAATGTATAATACCTTTAAGTCATTTATGAAATATTTATCCATTCTGTGAGTTTTTATGTGCGAGCTATAATTCAAATCTTTTAGGTACTTTCAAACATCTGCAAATACAATAATACTTATATTAGTACCAAATTCTCAATAAAAAATCATCATAATTTTTACTCCATCATATTTTACATTACATACAGCTCACGTAGGAGCCGGTCATTCATCATTGGCCCCGTTTATTACCAAAAACTAAGTAGGAAGCCGGCAGGTGGCGCCTGTACTGCGTAGAATGATACATCAAGCTCAGTGGCGGGATGGGGCCTCCCCGACGTTGACAGAGGACGTAATGAGCGTTGTATGAAATAGGCCTAGTTAGGGGAACTTATCGAATTTAGGTCAGAGTTTTAGCCTTCTAATATGTACAAGCAAGCTTAATGACCTTATTAGTAGGGAATTTTTGTCCCAAAATAAAAGAATTGAAATGCTTTTATCCTGTAAATTGTCGCGTACCACAGACCTATAAATTTATCGCTGCACGTATATAGTCAAAGCTGCGCGCATACAAATATCCCGAGGCAAAGACAGAGAAGGGTATATCCGAACAATAAGAGTTTGACGTCGATGAAATAAATATTATGGGATGATGTCTAGCTTATCACTTATCGTATTACTTATTACTAAAGGCACCCGGCAGGAAGTTACGTTTTTGTTCTAAGGTCGACTCAGATAATGCGCGAGTGACATGAATAAGGACATTTTTGTGGATGCACACTCATGTGACTACTTGCTTAAGTAAGCTTGCTTATTTACTAAATACTCATGAGAAATTTATTTATTTATTTGTACTCAGGCAACGCAGGCCCATAGATATATACCTTATAAACTAACATACATTATTATATTTTAACATTTAACTAAACTATGGGTGGTGACGGCGGCAATCTCCCCCGAAAGCGCCTAAACACCACACCCTTCGGCCAGTAGTTTTCCTGCATGAAAGTTGGCAGCCTGTCCGTGGGGACCCTACTGAAACCTTTAATCCTCGAAATTAAAATATTTAGGAATTTCATTGATATCAAAGAAAAGAGAGAAAGATTAACATAATTATTACTTTATCTTAGTTAAGGTCAATTGTTATTATGATAAAAAACCCTGTGATTTCTTAAACTGAATTAGCGAAATTATGGAGAGAAAATTGAGATTAACTCTATCAACTCTATCATGTTCTGCGCGAAAAGCTCCGGCACAGACTGTGCATCAAACCAATATCGTGACTTCAATTTAAAAGAGCGGCCTTCACAAGGTTTTTTGTGGCGATTTATGAACGACGGGGACGGAAATATTAAGCGTCCGGCGAGTTGATTGGATGACTACATACATACTCAGTTGAGTATGGAGCAGATAAAGCCTTGTGTCCACCGGCGCAACTGGCTTTACTTTCCGTTATGCTATCACATAGTTTACGTATCACAATTTCATAAACAGTAAGTAAGATAACCATCTCACTAGTAAATCACTTTATTGCTCCGCCTAAAAAAATGTAGAGATAAATAGTCAGCTGGCGGATTGGAATGAAGAACCGCCTTCGATGGTAGTCAGAAGTGGGGAGGAGAATTGATATCATGTTAGAGGGAGGTTTATTTGAATGTTTCATTGCAATAATTATTTTAATGGCAAGACATAACTAAGTAAACTGATACTTTTTCCCAAATTAAAATTCCACAACACATTCGTATAGACCATTCGCTACAACAACGTGGAGCGATCGAGGAAGCGCTTTTACTTTTTGTTACTCTTTTTCCGTTATCAACTGAAGCTGATGCGAACGCCGCTTTACATGGAACGGGTGCATTTGACAGCGACTCGTGGTGCCTGTGTGTCTATCACTATAGACTGCTTTATGATGGAGATGCATATGCTAGAGATGGTATAAAACCAGGAGCCTTTTATTGAATATATGCGTTCATGGAAAAGGACAATTTCATTAGACTACCTCGACAGATTTAGTTACAGGACTCAGCCCCATGGAAGACTTTTTTCATATTGCTTATTACAATCATAGAACTGTTATTTTTGAACAGAGATTAGAACTTTAAAGTGTTAGAAGTCTGTGCTGAGGCCGGGCTCATGTCAAACTACGGACTTTCAGATTTTCTGACAATAATCTACATAGGTACCACTTTTTCTTGGATAATCGAACCCAGATTCCCATGATTTATGTTACAGCGGAGTATGTATTTGCTTATAGAGTACACTTGATATCATAACAGTCTAATACCTGGGGGTACGAGGAAAGCCGCAGGCCGTTCGGCCTCGGCCAATCAGCCCACAAGCCGATTACGGATTAATGCCGGTTTTACACTCGATCGTGTCGGAGCCGGGCTTCAGTGGATCTCGTCTGTTTACACGTTTCGGTAATAGATGTCGCTGTTAAATTATTGAACGTTAGCGTGGTTCAGATTTAAATAACGAGGTTTGAAGGATATACGAAATTTAAAATGTATTTTTTGTTGGTTATAGCTAGTCTGTTTTGATTCAATTGTTTTCGAGATTCGGTTTGATGGAGACAGCACCCACTCTCTAAGATAACGAAGAAAGTAACATCTACGTCTAATTTTCGTCTGATTAAGCAGTCTGGATATATTTGTACGTCGAAGCATGAAAACAGATTCAAGTAAAGCTTAGTACATAATACATTTAGGATTAAAAGTACAGTCGCTGTCAAGTGTACTCATCGTATAGGTAGCCATTTACATCAATCGTAGCCGTAAAACAAAAGGCCGGTTAGAGTAATTGACCCAGTGCGCGGCGGCACGAGCGCACGATGCAGCGGCACGGCTAACGGACCGTGACAAAACGATACGTTTTCAAATCAACCAGTAGGTGAATACATAGCTAAATAGAAGTGAATAGGTAGGCATAATTTTTTTTCTTTCTATCTCCTTTACGGTGAAGGAAAACATCATGAGGAAACCTGCATGTGTTAGAAGATCTAACCAATTTTCGAAAGACATGTGAACTCCGCCAACCCGCACTGGGCCAGCGTGGTGGATTATGGCCTGAATCCCTCTCGTGTTGAGGGGAGGCCCGTGCCCAGGAGTGGGATGTCAAAAGGGCTAAATTATTATATTTATTATTATATTAAATCTCCTTCACCAAGTGCCCTAAAACCATTTGTTGGCAAAATCATCGACTTCCTAAGCGATGAAAGCCATTTAGTTTCGTTTAAAATACTCGTCATTTATATTGCAAATTGGCCCATTAGTGTTATTTAAGAATCACAGCACGCGTCTTCGTGGCGCAGATGTGCGACCTTTTCATTATTAACACTAGCTTTATAGTATGTTTAATCCAAATCTGTTTAGATATAATCAAATATTATAATATTAAATATGCAGTAGATCTTAGTATTTAATAGCAATTTACAATTTACATCGCATTGGGTCTAGCCTGTAAAGATATTTGTATGTATTGAGAAAATAAATAAATAAATTTCTGATATACAAAAGCACCGTATTTTGTTATTTTTCATTTGGAAGCAGTCAATAATATGAAACAAAAGTCAAAGCAATACCCCAGTTAAAACGATTACAAAGTTTTCAACTCATTACATGGCGGAGTCGTCAGTTATGTGTGAAACATATTGTTGAACAAACGGACAATTGAAGCGCGCCCGCCGTACCTAACGAAATTACAAATTGTTATACTCGTAGACATACGGGATCTTTATTTGTATAGAGACGCCCTATCACTATGGAGACGCCATGTTATACTATAGAGAGGCCCGTGTGGCACTAAAAGTTTTGTCCGTGCTGAATTCGGCTGATTACAGTTCCAAGATTATCTGACCGGAAGATTTCTTTAATTTAATTCTGAGGTTATCGTACCCAATATGAGTGTGTGTTACATGGCGGATCGATACATCATCCTACCAAGATCAGAGACTTGACTATTCTCGCCAGTAACCAAGAGGATGAATTGTGTGGCTTTGTATAAAATTAACACAAATTGTATGATTCCGTACCGCTGTACAACGTGTAGAATCAATAACACAAGCGTTGCCGCACTGAGCAATCACCCGTATATATATATGCAAAATACTCAAAAACATGTTCCCCAGTGTCGAGTACCGTGACTAAATTGAAAGCGCAACGGTTGTGTATTAAATTTTCCAGTATTGTATACTCTTCAATTTCTGCCACACCTCAAGCTGAAAGCCTTTAATTAATAAATTCCAAACCAGACTGAACTATGCGGTACGCAGTTAGATAACGGTATGGACCTACCCCTAATGCGAAGTCGATACTATTACTGTTTGCAGAGTACAAACTAAAATCTTATGGACTAGTAATCCTACGTTTGTCGCAAAAATCATAGTTAAGTAGCCCAATTGAAGATACCCGCTCCTCGCGTCGCTCATGCCTTACACCACGAGTTTATGTACACGTTGGGTTTAACGGTACCCCATCCAGAGCAATTCTTGTAAACGAGCCCTGCCACTTGTGAGTAGCATACGTAGAAGAAAATAATAAACAGTTGTGACACTATCGTTAAAATGTTAAACCAATATTCTTGGCGTGTTATATCCCGGGTTATGAAGAATGTTACAAGTAACGTGTACAAGCAAAACCTGATATAACTCGGGTTAGTAACGTTTTAATTTTGTTATAATAACACTCTTTGTGTTTTAGGTTTAATTAAAGATCCGAATTCACACCAAATTAAATCGAATTCCTGTAGTTATATTGTTCCTTAATGACCACTTTACACAGCGTAGTTTTGCTCCAGTCCTTAACTGGAAACAGGCTTTTGTACGAGTAGCAGCCATTAGCCAGCGGAGTGGAAATATTATTAATTTGTGAAATGATATCTAGCGAACGAGGCCGGATGCGGTCTGGGGCAGACTACGTGAAATTGACGTTCGCTCGAATAAATACAGGAACAAGCCTGAAAGTTCGTTGAAATTTCATCTTATACTCGAAACATCCGAAAGAACAATTTCATGGATTAATGGCGCGACAAGTTGCTGACAATACAAGGTTTTATCTGGAGTGTTTGTGTTGAGAGTGACTCTGCACACTGCTGACCGTCACTACTACAGTATATATTAGGTATTATGTAGAATCAAGGCAGAGTCGCTTCTGCGAAAATGTTAAAGTCTACTCCACGAATAAAATTAAAGCTTTCGTAATAAGGTTTTTACTTAAAAAGTTTAGTGGGGTCGCGCTCGAGGACGTCTCTTGGCCCCCACCCGCTCCTGCCTTCCCTCCACCAAGGGGAACGGTGAGAAGTGAAATAAAGCATAGCAGCAAATGTAGAACTCTATCGTTCTTTTGAATTGTTGGTTTTGTTAACTGCTCGAGTAGCTTGTGGTGTGCGGGTCCCGGTCGTGAAGGTACTTGCAAATGTTCTTTGGTAAGTAAAATAGCTTAATTTTGGCAACAATGTTTTGTTTAAATGACTAAAAAGACATAATATGTCCTGAATTTGTTTGATCTATGTTTATGTCTATGTATTAAAGAAACGTCTGCCAATTTCGTGTTCACGCACTTGTAGGCACAACACATATCTTTCGAGTTCGTAGATTAGGCATTATACTTGTAAGTTTTTAATCAAAAACTTGTGTTTTATTTAAATTGATGTTTTTTTCAAGCCTGTTCACGATATAACATCCAATATACCAAGTAATATAGCCAGATGGGCTTCAGACCTGCCCCCCTTAGTTTCAAAACCTTTGACTTTGACTTCCCTTTTACCTGTCACCCCGCTTCCTTGCAAAGTTGGAAACTCTTATCTACGTGACTGCGGGAATGAATTAATCAAAGGTTTCGCCCTTATCAGATGCTGCCTGACCTCTTGAAACGACGGTTTAGTGCCAATCTGACTTTAGCTGACTGTATCTGTGTGGATTCCATTTATTTGAAAAAAATGATACGACAGATCTTAATAATTTGTAAATGAGACAGGAATCCGTTAGCTTTAAAAAGGCCATTTTGTCGTTGCCGAATGTGAAATAGATCAAGTGTTAGTGATGGATACCAAGAGAATTAAATCCAACGAATAAATTACGAAATACTTTGTAAGGTATAAATATGCCTTACAAAATGTATATCGATCATAAAATTCTGATGATCCTAATAATAGGTCCGTCAGGATCTTAAGGTAAATCTGGACCATACTGTTACAATAACAACGACAATATATTGTTCAAAACCTCACAAACGCAGAGATACCTAGCTATTTTGGCTGTGACTAATGGAGGCTATCTAGCGACTCATTAGGAGCACCGCAGCGCTACGTAGTGGCCAACAACCCTTGGAGACGATCCAGATATATACCGACAGGCTTATATCACTCAATAATAATGCAATTATATTATTATATATAAACAAACAGTTTTAACATACCCACTCGTCTTCAAGGGACCGAATATCATGACATATGGGGAGCCCCCTGACGCCTGAACATAACAAATCCATTCGAGTGAGAGTCTGAGGGGTCCGGCTTCTGATTGCTTCTTGTACTTTTCTCCTGTAGGAGGTACTTATCAAACAGTTTATTTTCCTAGTTAAGGCCTGACCAAGACTGACGTAGTTAACGGCTGACAGGTCGATCGACGGCGGAGATTGATAGTCCGTAACTGAACCCCAAGTAACTAAGCGGTGAGCTTCGACTGTGATTAATTTTACTTATCAGTTAAGGGGATGCTGACGGCCGCAACGCTATTCTTCAAGTGGATGGAACTTAAGACGGCGATATACTATTATGTGTCTGAACTGAAACGCTACTTATAGGTGTTTGAGATGTCGTTATCTGACAATTGTTGTACGGCGCGTCAAAATTAAGCAGTTCTCAAATCTGAGGTAAGTTAGAGTATTCAGTGGTGAGGCCAGTGTTTAAAAATTGATCGCCATTCTGTAAGCTATCTTGGATTAACGATATCTGACTAATATTTTTATTACGTATTAACTTCTATAAATTATGTCTCAGCATTGCGAAAGAGCAGAAATCTAACACCCATTGTCTAACAACCCTATAGTAGAAAACCAGTTATAAGTGAATCTGATGAGTACCTTCACTGCATCTCCTGTTACAGAATGGGAAGAACTACACGGAACTTATCAACCGAACTTGGCCTTAACACCCGACTCACTGCCGGGATCAACTTGCCAGGCTTGTTTGTCGAAACTAACTTTATTGCCGGCTACATGTTAAGTTATAAGTTTCTTGCAAATCTGGCTTACAGTAAGTTTCTAAAGAATTAAGTATAAGTAATGAGTATATTTTGAGTGAATTAAAACGGGATAGTAAACGAAGATATCACACCGCGTGCATTTGCCGCATACAACCCCAAATCGATCCAATTATTGATATGCTGCCTGCGTTGGGGCTGGCGGTGACAGACATGAGCTGATCCACGAGTAGAACACCGAATATTTAATACTATTTATGAAAAATCCTTGTTTTGTGTGCTGACCTAACAATAAGCTTACCATACTCAGACGGTACTTACCTACTAAATTATTGATAAAACCCAGGTCTCCCACACATTTGGCTGGACGAGTTCTCGGCGGAGGCGGCTCCGTGGAGATGGTGCACGGAACTATCGCAACTGGGAAATTAAATTATCTTACAAATTGTGGCGCCGAACCGCATCGCGATGGGGCTGGGGAGCGGGCCGTGCTGGGGCCGTGCTGGGACCGTGCTGGGGCCGTGCTGGGGCAGGCCGTGCTACTTAGTTTAACATTAGTATTGAGTCGATACTGAGATAACATATGTATCTTTTATTTATTAACAACGTCTATACTACCCATTCATTTTTCTAGTTCTCGGATATTATTTTATGAAAGCAAAATTTACAAATTATATATATCGTTGAAATGTCTCAGTTGGACGAGCTTGCATTTACATTTTCATGATACAATTACATTACGATACGACAATGTGAAGATTATCACGAGTATTCAATTTACGTATTTTGTTATGTGTATCCACTATACTTGTTGATTATTCACAAGAATTATTCTTAGTCGGTCTTACAAGATCTTACGATTCTTAACAAGAATTATTCTAAGTCTACAGAAGGGGACTCCTGACAAAATCTCCTCTCTTTCTGGTACCACTGGCCAAATCTGTCTACTTGTGCATAAAATAATATCGCTGTAGTATGTAGAACAGTTAGCCAATGGCCTGGAAACCAGCGTGAGACGTGATCTTCGGATGCTGGCGATAATCGCGGCCGCCTGCCAAGTGCCAAGGCCTGGCACGAGGCAACGGTGAACGGACCACTTGGCAACTTGCCACGCCATAGCGCTGCTCGAGAGAGGCGAGTAGTCGATTGTTTGTGAGGCGAGTAGTCGATAGCTAGCTGGTGAGATAGAAATGTCACGTTTCCGTGGATTTAATATATCATAGTAACTATAGATAGATAGGTACATTAGAAAGTTTTGTAGTATTTTCTAGTCTAGTTTGTTATTTTTAGTAAAAAAAGACTTAAGGGTCTTTACTCAATAGGCAATTAAATAAAGATTTTCCTAAAAACAATACTTAGTAGTTGGGTTCTTACTCATTTATTATTATTATATTTTAAGTTGATCTATTAGCATATTTCTTCAAAATATTTATACTTACCTACCCATAGTGTTATTAACAATCAAATTGTTTTTTTATTTATTTTTATGTATACTTATATAACCCAAATTACTAGATTATCGATTACCAATGTAGTATAGTATCTCGATTACTTCACCAACTCGACTAGTCGATTACTTAGCACCGGGATCACCCCTACATTTGTGATAGGTACCGCCACCGCCGGTAATACTTTAAGCTCCACGAGTTATATGTAAGCCAAATAATAAATCGCCTGTCCTTCTGTGGGTTTGATTCAGCTTCAATTCCCGCGGTGATGTGTCTTATGTTTGTATTGTCTTTACTTATGGTGCCCTAGTACAGAATGTTTCAAAAGTACGAAATACCATTTTAGCTGATATGACGACGCGTAGTTAAGACAGACTATATTATCATATGTTCTGAGTTCCAGCCTTTGACTATTTGTCAACTTGAACATCTGTCACATCTTTTCATTCGTGTTTAATGTTCGCCTTAAAACGAATGAAAAGGCCAAGAAAACAGTGTAATCGGCATTTACGAGCAGTAGCCACCAATATTCAAGAGAGAGTTTGTTAAAGGCTTCATAGTACTTATGTAATGAGACATATAATGACTTGAGACATAACTTTTTTTTAATTAGTAGGAAAAATATTAGAAATCAGGTGTTTGAATATCGATCATAATTATATGGCTGATTCTAACAAAGCGCCAAGTATTATTTTGGAATTTTGAAACATTCTGTATAAAACTGCATTCGCCCTCCATGAAGCCCAACATTTATATTTTCACTATTAAAATCCCCTAAAATACCGACGTCATGAACTTAACACACTCCCCCCTCCCCCTCTCCCCAGGCAATAAGTCCACTAAGTCTGCCCATAGAGTGAGGCTTAACTACACTCATAAACGTTAGTTAGACGGCCCCCACCAAATCTACGTTAAAATAAGGGTGTGAACACATTTTTTCTTGTTTGGGTTCGAGCTTGGGACTGGTTTTAGGGACGTAAGTAAATGAAATAAGTGTACCTATAGATATTTGTATAGGAACTCGTGATTACGCGAATACTATACATTGAAATAAAACTATTATACGGATTTTATCGCGTTTATTTACTTTTTTATGTTCCCGACGTTTCGGTTGCTTTACAGCAGCCATGGTCACGGGGGGACTGAGGTGTCCCCCCGTGACCATGGAAAATGGGGTGAGGAAACGTCGGGAACATAAAAAAGTAAATAAACGCGATAAAATCCGTATAATAGTATTATTTTAATATAGGAACTCGTGAGTTAGTTTTATCCGTGGCTTTTAATTTATAAACCAACCTAACTTTCTCTAGTTAATAAAACTAAAAGAGTTATAACCTGCGCTATTACAGACCTTATTTTTTTACAGACAACCCGCCCCGGCTTCGCGCGGGTGCAATGCTGATACTAAAGTGTTTCTCTACTATATTATGCATGAATTATACCTATAAACCTTTCTACATTAAAATCCGTTGCGTAGTTTAAAATATCTAAGCATACATAGGGACCGACAGCGGGAAGCGACTTTGTTATATACTATGTAGTGATTGTTTTTAATTGTATTGGCTACACAGATTATTTTATACTAGAATAATAATATTATAATCATTATTATACGAGTATAATGGTAGCTCTTCTCGCCTGAAACATAGGTTTTTCCTAGTTCATTCAAGCATACGTGTTACATAAATTATACTGAGTAGGTAAAGCATTTGATCATTTACTATTTTTATTCAATACTAGCTGAGCTCGCGACTTCGTCCGCGTGGAATTTAACTTAACAAAAAAGCCCGCTCCCGCGTTCTGAGCCCGCACGACAGAACCCATTTTATCATTTTTTCTAAATTTTGTTTTTCTAAAATAAAAGTAGCCTAAGTATGGTTATAACATCAGCTATCTACCAGTGAAAGTCCCGTCAAAATCGGTCCACCCGTTTCGGAGATACTCTTTGATTTCATGTGTTTTTATTTTTTTATGCGGAACCCTAATTGTTTTTAAAAAATTAAAGTAGCCTAAGTTACTCCCTATTACATCAGCTATCTGCCAGTGAAAGTCCCGTTAAAATCGGTCCAGCCGTTTCGGAGATTATCCGGAACAAACACACAGACAGACAGACAGACAGACAAAAATTTTTTAAATCGCGTTTTTGCTATAGGGTCGTCTGTACTTGCATATGCATTTAGTGAAAAGGTGTTATTTTGATATTACAAACAGACACTCCAATTTTATTTATTTGTATAGATGTATAGATATAGATATATATTTATATCTTAACAAAATTACATAATAAACAAGTACAATGGTTTACCTTAAAATATTGTTATGTTACCATGAGTGATTGGTTTGGTCACGTGTCACGGAGAGCAAGTGTCATCTCCGTAGAGCGTCTTGTCGTAGACAACCTATTTATTTGTCCTCTTGAAGAACATTTCAGGAAAAGTATGTTTTAATTACTACTGCTCTTCAAAAGCGAACCATATTTCATCCGGTTACACAAATAACTAATTACTTAATCTCCTCCTCCCTGTAATTGAAAAAATCCTTTGATAAACACAAACTGAACAAGGCGAAGACTTAATTAAGATTAACGAGTGGGGCTCTGAAACGGCGAGTGATGGAGCTCAGCGTCCATCACGTAGAACCTCTGTGGAGGGAGCGACTTATTTATTTATTTGGCCCTACAGATATAGATTTACATAGATAACGCAAGTATCACGATTTGTATTGAAACCAAGCGTGCCGAATTTTTTACACCTACTGTGACGTCATTAGTAACGGGAAATCCAAACCGATTCAAAGACACCGATGCCGCCGATGCCCCTCCGCTCGCTACGATTCTCTCGAGTGATTATCTCGCTCATACTCATATTTTTGATATCTGTAGTCGGGCGGACTGAAGTTAGCGGCGACCAACCTTGACGCTTGGTCGGGGTTTCGTAAATTACATGCATTTGCGTTATCTATGTAAATCTGTGTTTAATCTGTGTCTGAAAACCAGCGGGGAGGCTTCCTCTGCATCGTTTCAATAGTGGGGTGAGATGCCAGCGGATAACATAGTTGGGTCTCTGGTACTTCGACCCGCCCATACAGGCAGGGCCCCGCTACTCGTTCAGGCAGGGCCCCGCTACTCGTTCAGTCTGGGCCCCGCTACTCGCTCAGGCAGGGCCCCGCTACTCGTTCAGGCAGGGCCCCGCTACTCGTTCAGGCAGGGCCCCGCTACTCGCTCAGACAGGGCCCCACTACTCGTTCAGGCTGGGCCCCGCTACTCGCTCAGGCAGGGCCCCGCTACTCGTTCAGACTGGGCCCCGCTACTCGCTCAGGCAGGGCCCCGCTACTCGTTCAGGCAGGGCCCCGCTACTCGTTTGCAAACATACCGAGTGTTTAAGATAACTTTTACGATCTCGGTAATTTATATGCAGCGCATGAGAACTTGACGAGTGGGGGTTGCTGGGGGATGTGTGCGTTCATTTTGCTAATGGTAAAGTTATCTCGCTATAAGTACAATATTAATAATAAATTACCTACTTCAACTCATGTATGTAGGTACCTACCTATCATCCGACCAGGCAAGTTGATTTCCCCTCGTTTCGGAATTAACTCAATACTGAAAGTAAAAAATCAACCGCAAATACAAATTTGCTTCTTTTATTTAACTACTTTGGTTAAAGATAGGATAAATGTTCACTATTGAAATCGCTACGGAAGCCCTCATTGTGCATAGCCTGATGTGCACCTGTCCGATTTTTTAAATTTCAGCGAGAATGGTGCAGCCCTGCGAGTGTCGGGCGGTGGCGTGCCTACTGCTGGCCGTGACTGCCGTGGTGGTGGCCGCCTCCTTCAACAGGGAGAGACTGGACATTGCCAAGCAGATCCTCGAGGAAGTGCCTCTCACTAATGGAGATGAAATGAATTACAACAGGCCTCTTTATACAATACTTGTCCAATTAGATCCGACCTATTTATCAGGAACCACTGCCAAGTCTACCCCGGACCGGGGCCTGAGTTCCGGACCCGGACCTGTCTCGGGACCGGGGGCTGACTACTCTTCATTTTCGGTCTTCGAGTTTGATACGGGAAGGAGTTTCATCATTTTGAAACAATTAATGAGCTTGTCTTTGGATCATCAAAAGGGTACAAAATTAGGACACTCCTAATAGTATTGTTGTCTTCGTCATACGTAACGAACACGAGAAGGGTGGCAATACAGTTAGTTCAGTTAAGTGTTACCTAACTATCGATACTATCGTGACCTCGAAAACTAGTCATAATATCGATAACCCATCGATAGTAATAACAATAGTGGCATCAGTAAAAATACTATAGCTTTGACTATTAAAGAGTATGGACCCGCCTTACATGATCATTCCCCTCTGCCAAGGTATTAGACCAAGAAGGTCTAACACGTTTATAAAAACTGTTTGTGGAATCGATTTAATCAAAGTCAGTTTCGTTTTCGATGTCAAAGGTGCTCCATAAAAAATGCCGTCCTGCGCTATAAACCATTGCAAGAAGAGGTCAAACACCTCTAATCTACAAAAAGACGGAGTAACGTTTCATATGTAAGTGTTTTTGGTGTAATTAATCCCTTATTTCTAACAAAATAATTAAAATATAAAATGTCATAAAAATCGAAAAAATTCTCGATTAAACAATCGAGTACGAGATAATTGAAAAGTGTAGTATGGTATCTCGAGTTCGCCATTTTGAATAGTGTTGTGGCAGTGATAAATTTATGATTGCGGACGGGTATCGATAAAATTATAGAGTACATCGTTTATTATAATTTCCTTTTGATTATACATATTAAATTAATATAATTAGTAATTGTTTTTTTTTTACATCATAATTCCACTCTTTTTCCAGATTTCCCAAAGACCCTCAATTAAAAACCAAGTGGGCACAATCTTGCCATAGAAAGAGGGATTGGGAACCTACTCGTACAAGCACTATTTGTTCGGTACACTTTAATCCCTCGCAATTCCAAAGTTTACCTAATAAACGACGAAAATTAGTTGATAATGCCGTTCCTACATTATTTTTGGCTGATGCTGTAAGTGTGTTTTATTTATACTTTATATCTGGAACTACTGAAATGTTTCTAAAAAATATTTCACTGAAATATAGCACGTGAAGTACCTACCACGCGCACGGCGCCGCAGGTAAATGCTAGTGTGATAATATTTGTGACTAGACTATGTAGGAGAAGGCAACCAATATGTTATGGGCCTCGATTAGACACGGTGGTGTACAGAATTTTCTCAATTCCGGCATTAACTCATGACTTCAAAAGTGTCTGCTATTAGAAAATTGAATATTGCGCGAAAATTTAGCTTTGCTTTGAAAATAAAAAAAATATCACATTTATTTACATACTTTACTTTCAGGACGTCGGATCACAATTCCGTGAATGTGTGGTAAATAATTTGAACATGGAAACTGTAGAGACTAAAAATTTTCAGCCACCAGCTATTCCTCCACCCGCTAGCTTCGAACTATCGCCAAGGAAGAAAAAAATGCAAAGGATAATTGATAACCAAGTCAAAAAAATTAAAAGGCTTCAATCTAAAACTAGGTATTTTAAAAAAAAGGTAACTTCTCTTCAAGATATTTTGAAAACATTAAATACTAAAGCTTTTATTGATAAAGAACAGAAACTAATGTTACAAAACATTGGAGTTGCCAATGGAGAACTTTTACGAAGGCAGTTAGCCAATAAGGTAACAGGCAAGACATCACGAAAACCATTTTCCCCCGAATTTCGATGCTTTGCGCTTACTTTAAATTATTATTCACCGAAAGCGTACAGATATATGAGGAAGGTTTTTTCAACTGCATTACCGCATCCTCGAACTTTAACAAAGTGGTATGCCACTATCGATGGACAACCTGGATTTACTCAAGAAGCACTTAATGCTTTAAAACGTGTGCAGCAATGTAATCTGGGTAATAGTACATTGTTACACGAGTGGTGAAAGTGACTTATTTTTCCCGAGACGGGGTTTGGCGCCCGAGCGTAGCGAGGGCGCTAATAGTTCGAGGGACAAAATAAGTCTTTCACCCGAGGTAAACACTGTGCTTTTCATTACGAATACAAGGAAAATAAAAATAAAAAAAGGAATTGGCTAAAGAAATAATACAAGGAAGCATGAACAATACTCTACAACTCGAAAAAAAAAGATCGGATTGCCGCCTATTTTGTTTTTTTTCGTTGGCCGGCCAACTTCATTATTTAGCCAGTATTTTTAATTTTCATTTTTAAATATTTTGACCAAATCTATGTTATTTTAAAGAAATTGTTGAAACTAAATTATAATTAAGTCATTTAAAAGTATATATTCTTTATTTAATACTCAACTTTATGTTATTTCAATTTTACATCGTGCTGTAATTGAGTGACTGTAGAAAAAGTTTGAACATGGTTCCATAGAAATGGAACTAGTTTTTTTTTATAATTTGACAGCTGCCAGTTGAAAGTGATTCTCCCGGGCCAGAAAAGTATTACTTTCAACCCGCTCCTCAGGCAACTTCAGACCTACTTTCAGTGTATGAGTAATGAAATAGTACATTGTTACACGAGTGGTGAAAGTGACTTATTTTTCCCGAGACGGGGTTTGGCGCCCGAGCGTAGCGAGGGCGCTAATAGTTCGAGGGACAAAATAAGTCTTTCACCC
Organism: Notodonta dromedarius; assembly: GCA_905147325.1. NCBI lineage: Eukaryota > Metazoa > Arthropoda > Insecta > Lepidoptera > Notodontidae > Notodonta > Notodonta dromedarius. Next base: position 13,865,283 of record LR990160.1, read on the forward strand.
GAGGTAAACACTGTGCTTTTCATTACGAATACAAGGAAAGTAAAAATAAAAACAGGAATTGGCTAAAGAAATAATACAAGGAAGCATGAACAATACTCTACAACTCGAAAAAAAAAAGATCGGATTGCCGCCTATTTTGTTTTTTTTTTCGTTGGCCGGCCAACTTCAATATTTAGCCAGTATTTTTAATTTTCATTTTTAAATATTTTGACCAAATCTATGTTATTTTAAAGAAATTGTTGAAACTAAATTATAATTAAGTCATTTAAAAGTATATATTCTTTAATTAATACTCAACTTTATGTTATTTCAATTTTACATCGTGCTGTAATTGAGTGACTGTAGAAAAAGTTTGAACATGGTTCCATAGAAATGGAACTAGTTTTTTTTTTATAATTTGACAGCTGTCAGTTGAAAGTGATTCTCCCGGGCCAGAAAAGTATTACTTTCAACCCGCTCCTCAGGCAACTTCAGACCTACTTTCAGTGTATGAGTAATGAAAAAACATTTTTTGTTCACTAGTAATTGATGAAATGAAAATCAAACTAAGTCCTGAATGGCATCCTAAATCCCAGCGGTATTATGGATATGTGAATTATGGTTTTGATAATTTAAATGAAAATTCTGAGGAGGCTACAGATGCTTTAGTATTTTTATTGGTAGGTATTAGTGATGTAACGAATGTTGGATTTTTGACATTCGCGAATGCGAATGCGAATGCGAATATTTGGCTTCAACATTCGCGAATGCGAATGCGAATGCGAATGCGAATGTTGACTTTCAAATAACTAAAATTGAAAATTTAAAGAAATCCCGATGCGACGACTTTTTAAACTAAAAAAGAGCTCATAATTTTTAAACGGCTGAACCAATTTTCATAAAGCATAGCTAAGAACACTCTCGATCAGAAAACTTTTCTAACAACAAAAAAAAAATCGGATCATCCGCTTGAGCGCTACGATGCCACAGACAGACACACAGACACACATGTTAAACTTATAACATCCCTCTATTTTCGTCGCGGGTTAATAAAGAGCGCGCAAAATGTTAGAATGGTTTGACATTTCGTGTCGGCCGAACATAGCCAAACCCATATGCGCGGTTAAGGCGGCATAAGGTTGAAAGAACGAAGTTAGTCACATAAAGTTAAGATTTGTTTTGATTTCAGGGTAGCTTAGTATTATTGCATAAATCAAATTTAATTGATATTCAAAGTTTATTGAGTTTGTTAATATCTAAATTAGACTAACAAGAACAATAGGGAAAGATCCTATTCATAATTAAGTTGCCTACCTCAAGACAGTTCCATATTTCTTTTTATTCAAATATAAGTACATAAGTGAATAAGTGCATTATGTACAAGTGAGCTAAGTTGATAATCACATTACGATCGAAGCTAGTTTGCAGCCCAAGACTAACGCCAGGGCTGTGATGGATCCAAAGTGTGTAATGAACAATGCTCACGCGTTTCATACGACATTTTACAACACGCGAGTAAAATAGTACATTGTTACACGAGTGGTGAAAGTGACTTATTTAGTCCCGAGACGGAGTTTGGCGCCCGAGCGTAGCGAGGGCGCTAATAGTTCGAGGGACAAAATAAGTCTTTCACCCGAGGTAAACACTGTGCTTTTCATTACGAATACAAGGAAAGTAAAAATAAAAACAGGAATTGGCTAAAGAGATAATACAAGGAAGAATGAACAATACTCTACGACAAAAAAAAAAATAAAGTTCGGATTGCCGCCTATTTAGTTTTTTTTTTCGTTGGCCGGCCAACTTCATTATTTAGCCATTATTTTTCATTTTCATCTTTAAATATTTTGCCCACATCTATGTTATTTTAAAGAAATTGTTGAAACTAAATTATAATTAAGTCATTTAAAAATATATATTCTTTAATTAATACTTAACTTTATGTTATTTCAATTTTACATCGTGCTGTAATTGAGTGACTGTAGAAAAAGTTTGAACATGGTTCCATAGAAATGTGAAAATGGAACTATTTTATTTTTATAATTTGGCAGCTGTCAGTTGAAAGCGATTCTCCCGGGCCAGAAAAGTATTACTTTCAACCCGCTCCTCAGGAAACTTCAGACCTACTTTCAGAGTATGAGTAATGAAAAATATTTAAAATATTACAATCTTAATTGAAAAAAAACACAGTTCACGAATTTGTTTAAGACCTAGAGAATTGTAGGATGAATGAAAATTCAAAGAAAATGTCGCACCGTAAGTTTTTAGAGTTCCGTAGTCAAACTCGGAACCCTTAGCGTTTTGCCACGTCCGTCTGTCCGTCTACCCGTTCCTCTGACATCGCAGTAATTTTATTCAGAGACTGTTATACTGCAAATTGGCAAAAAAATAGTGTTTCTGTACCGCTACAAAACTGTGTATTTCAATTTTGAAAGCAAAGTTATTTCATTCTACCTCACGTACATACGAAAGGGGAGTGAAAAAATGTTTACTCACCCCCTCGAGTGAGGTATTGTTCAGTAGGTATTTTAAAATAATTTGAAGGTTTCTTTGACAGTTTTTTAAATATTAATTCCCGTTTATGAAATATTGAGCTCCAAGTGGTTTTTTTTCGTGACTAGCGAGATTCATCGTTTAGCTTAGAACCACATTATAAATGGTTTATTATAGGAAATAAATAGTTCTATTCTTTTAAAAAGAAATATAATTAATTTTATTAAAAAAAATATCGATAGTTTGGACTGAGTCTCAAACCCACGCGCCACTGATTGTGCAACTAGTCTAATCACAACTTAATTATTTGAATTAAAAAGCCCTTATAAGAACTTTTCATCAGTCCAAAAAGAAAATAAAGGTTTATGTCACTTTGCTTAAGATGTCTATGAATGCCGGTTTAATAAATTTAGTAACAGAATTTCTTACTATTTTATTCATACGGTTGCCAATAGTTTATTTATTTCGCAGAAATTAATCGGTTGAGATGTTTCATATCAATAAAAAAGACATTACTTTATTTTTAGGGTTCCATATTATCGAAAAGTGGCGGGATGTTTACGGAACCCTATAGTATGCGTAGTCTGACTTGCATTTGGCCAGTTATATTTATCTATGGGTCTGGCAAGGCCCCTAACAATTATTATATTATTTGAAATATAATAAATCGAATGTTTATAATAATACAATTAAGAAATAAATGTATTTAAATAATTAATGTATCTATGTATAATATTTTAATAAACATTGTTTATTTATTTTATAGATGCTTACTACTCGTATTTTTAGGATAACTCTTTACTAAGATTCAAAAAATGTTAAATCAAAATCACTAGTGCGTAATAAACTGCTTTATGAACCTAAAAGCGGTGCATAAAGGGCCACTCTACAAGCAAGTTTGTTGAAAAAATATATAATTCTTACTAGTTGTATTAAAACCATATCCATCTATACATAATTTCCTTTTTGTTTTTAAAAAAACATTCGCCAAACATTCGCATAGATTCTTGCGAATGCGAATGCGAATGCGAATGCGAATATTCGTTACATCACTAGTAGGTATAAACACAATGTGGAAACTACCAGTGGGTTATTTTTTAGTAAAAGAAACATCTGCTGTGCTAAAGGCCAGGTTGGTATCCAAAGCATTAGAACTCGTTGGTAGTACAGGTGTCGAAATAAAAGCTCTAACTTGCGATGGAACGAAGTCAAATATCGCTATGGCTGAGGAGCTGGGTTACTGTATGGACCCCTATAATTTAAAAACCACGATATTAGACCCAACTTCCGGACAACACGTTCATTTTTTTTTAGATCCGTGCCACATGTTGAAATTAGTACGAAACACTTTCGAACATTATAAATACTTACACGCTTCGGAAAATAGAATAGAATGGAATCATATTTTAAAATTACATCAATTGCAGGAAAAAGAGCTTTTTTATTTAGCTAATAAATTAAGATCGAACCATATCTATTTTAAAACTAAAATAATGAATGTACGTCTTGCAGCTCAACTCTTCAGTGAAAGTGTGGCAGATGCTTTAACTTTTTGTGAAAAACTAAAATTTCCAGGTTTTATAACGTCAGCCCTACGGCGAAGTTTTTAAAATTAATTAATGATATTTTCGATATTTTGGACTCGAAAACACATGGTTTTGGGTACAAAAGAGCCATGAACAAAAATAATTATCAAGAATGTTTTGCCAAATTGGACGAAGGAAAAGAGTATATAATGAATTTGAGTGCTGATATCGAAAAGCGTAATAAAAACATTTCAAGGACAAATATATTGCAAAGTCCGCGATATACAGGATTTTTAGGATTTTGTGTATGTGTCGAAAGTACCAAATCCCTATTTAATGATTTGATATTGAATCCTTCTACTGGGCTAAACTACCTTCCCTTACACAAAATTAGTCAAGACCATATTGAAATTTTATTTTCTAAGATCCGCAGTCATGGTGGTTTTTCAGACAACCCTACAGGCCGACAATTTGAGTCAATTTATAAGAAGCTCTTGGTTCATAATGAGCTAACAGTAACTGGAGCAGGTACAAATTGCACATCATTTGAAAATATTAGTATTTTAAATTGTTCTTCATCTGATAAAATTAACCTTACTCGTAAAAATAATGCAGATACAGTAAATAATATAGATTTGGAGGCTGATTTGGATATTGAGTGTCAAATGTTTCTATCGCCATTTGGCAAAAAGGTAGTTGAATACCTAGCCGGTTTTGTAGTATTCTCTCTATCAAAAACAATTAAGTGTGACGATTGCCTTAAAGGCCTATTCGGGAAATGTGATGATAAAAGTTTGATATATCACAAGACAAAAGGTTATTTAAAGTATGCGTCAAAAAGTGTTATTATGTTATGTCAGTTGTGTGAAAAAATTATAAGACTGGGTCTTGATAATAATAACAAGTTAAACACAAAATTTACAACCACATTTATTATAACAAAATGTCTTCATTCTTTGGTTGGTAAAAAAATATTTCCAGATATTAATATGCACGATGCAGATATTTATATTAACCATAATGCAGAATTGGCCAAAGCGGTAATGAAAAAATATATTGATACAAGAATTTCATACCTTGCCAGAAAAACAGACCCCAAGAAATGCATCAGGCATATTTATAAAAAATTAATTCATTTTAGAAATCAATAATCGAAAAAGTTACTTATTTAATTCTGTTTCCGATGACTTTGTTAAGTGGTTCACTCTCTTCCCTCTATTATGGTTGAGGAGAGTGATGCCGGTTTTAAAGTCATATCCGTGCGCAGGCGTTGCTTGTGGGGATTGGTTGACTCACTTTCCTCTTTAGAACATTGTTGTTAAACTCTATGTATTCATTTATTTAGCATGGAAGGCATCTCACTCAAGGAAGCAATTATTTTCTTATTCACCTCTGTTTTATTTATTATTATTATTTTGCTTTATAAACATTGATATTGATGTAAAGTGTGAGTAGATCTGAACACCTCACTAAACTAGCTTTCTAATCTAAATACCTAAATCTGAGTGTGATTTGATTAACTACTATTTACTTATTCAGTGACAATAGTGTTGCCTGATCATATTCTCTTGCTGTGTTTGTTTACCATCTTTTATCTATACATATAAAGGAAAGTCGTGCTAGTTACACTATTTATAACTCAATAACGGCTGAACCGATTTGGCAGAAACTTGGTGGGGAGGTAGCTTAGAACCAGGAGAAGGACATAGGACACATCAACCCATCTAACCTGTGGCACAAATACAAGGATAATATGTCAGAAGACATTTTACATCCAATTCGTGTAAGTTCAAGAAATCACGATCTTGAGATGAATGAGGAAATACATAATCAGGCTTTGATCGAAGACATATTGTGTCTCAGTGGAAGCCGCATTCCGAACCGGTGGTGGATCCTGACTATTCATAAATGCTTTGTTGGCTTACATGAATAAAAACAATTTTAAGTTAAGTTGAGTTTGAATGGTTCTTTATCGTATTTTAACAACCATGCAAGTGGAAGTCAGTAAGTGCAAAACATTTTAATTCGGGCGAATATTTACGCCTCCTAAGGTACTATTATTCTCAATTTTCTGCTGTGTCACTAATTAAACATAATTGTTATACTAAATCTACTCTTTAACTCCAATGTTTTTCAATATTCTTATAATTTACTCATCGGTGAAGATTTGATTTTAAGTAAGTTATATATTGTTGTAAAATATTATATATTAAATGTTTTATTACCACAGCGAGCGGGTTTTTTTTTAAAGTAATGCATCAACGATTAATCATCGTACTGTATAAAATACCATAGTATATAAAATAATTCATATTTAGTAGGTATAAGATGAAAACATGCACACGTCTATGCAATATTTTTGTGATGATGAGCAAGTGAAACTATCGATACATCTTATTAGAAATATCGATATTGGTATCTCCCTAATGCACTTAGTGTCTTACACTCGTAAATTCTTGCATGTTGACGTATTTGACCGATTAGTGTGCGTAAAATTTACTAGTGTTGAATATTTATTTAAGTGTGCATTCATAATGACACCATTTTTTTTTAGTAATTTTGCGTCATTTCTTTGTAGTGGTTACCTCGTCTCCCCCAAAATCTGACAGAATTTTTTATTAGTAAAATGAAGCACGTCACGTTTCCATTGGTAATATCTCTCTGTACTATAGACAGTACCGGTAGTATATTTGCGCGCATTGTATCGCGATATTATCGGTAGAGATTTCAATAAAAACGCTATTATATTGGTTGTCATCAATAACTTAAGTAGGTACTAGTTTTTAAGGTCGACTATACCTTATTAGATAACTATCAATAGTTAGGCACGACTAGTTCAACTAGTGAAACAACAGAATCAGCAGCGGGTTTGAATACTTTACTATCTTACTATCATTACATTACTTTTTTACTATCTTCTCCCAGATACAACGATCTGCCATGGAACATCAGGAAGTTCCTGCGCAACCAGATCAACGACTTTGAGCTGAACACCGACCTGACAGTGGTGGAGCCCTGGTCCATCTTCAAGTACTCCCACACCGACCTGCCCAGGCTCAGGGAGGGAATGGTTGGAGCGCAGGTTAGTCGACTAGTTTACTATACACAGGGTGCTCCTAATAGTGCTGATCCTATTTGAGACGGACCGACCCATAGATCTCAACAGGTCGTAGAAAGAAATTGTTTGCATTTATTATTTTTCGTTGCTCAGCACGGTGGCTTCAGCCATCCAGAGAGAATATAAATTAATTAATGGGTTAAATTGTGTACATTTAGGTATATAAATAACCACCTAATTTATAGTAGCTAGTTGTAGATAGGTACATAATTAATTTATATTTACATGCAATAAAGTGTTATCAAAAGTAGTTACTTCATAAGGTAATACAAATCATTTTTGTTTGATTTGATGTACCTTTATAATTAAACTATTCATAATTGTCTTTGCCCTGAAAACATAAAGATGGGGACACTACAAAAAAACAACCTTCAAATGTATCTAAATGTATTACGCATTTAATAAATTACAATAACTCTTTTGTAGACATTAAAAATATTTATAGCTATCATAAATTCAAATTAACCCTTTTCCAGTGAATGCGGGTTCAAAACACAGATCCCGGTGTGGACACGGATTTTTCACCCTCCATTTAATCCGGCCTAATATGGGTATTCCGTGTTTGTTTTCGATTGGAGTAATATAATTAAAAGGATTATCGATTTATCGTTCATTCGGACATCTGACACGGTTCAATTCGATGGGCTTTGACGGGAATACCCGGATCCCGGAAGCTTCAATTATATGACAACGATGTTGATTTTTAAATACTTATTCAATGATATTCAATATATATACGTAACATGATTCGTCTGCTTAATTTTTATTATTTTTTTATAATATGTCGTCTGGCTAACGCGCCGGATATAACGCCTGCAACGACCAATATTGTCGGTTCCGCCAGATCTGCCCCGCCAGTCATGCAACACACATATATACATAACATATACTCGACGAATTTAGGTATCGCCTTCTTTTTTTAGGTCGATTAAAAATACAAATATTATTTCTGAAAATCAGCGTTCTAAAAGGATTCCTTACTCATTACAGAGTTTATCCAGCTTAAGAAAGGACTGACACCAGTGTATTCTGAGATAGGAGGAAAACCACCCATAAGAACTCCAACAATTTTGCCGTCATAAAATAGCGGCGCACCAGAGTCCCCCAGCAACGTGTCCTGTTCTTTGTTGGAACACTTCGGCGCCACACATACGAACTGAGAGTTGAAACCACACGACACCACCACTCCCTCCCCCCACTGCACTGGACGCCTTACATCCATAGCCGCCACCAGTTCACGATTTTCTGTTTCATCGTTATGTGTATCGCCGTAGCCCGCATACTCCACAGCGCGCCCAGTCAATGTGCGATAGTCCAACGCGGATACATTCCCGTACACACGCAGGCGCACCGTCTCTACTTTGAGCAAACCTATGTCATTCTTGATATTATTAAAAGCACCAATCATGTAAGTAGGATGTAGAACCATTTTTAAAATTCTACTTTTAGTGGTTGACTCAAAGTGTGCTAGAGACATATTACCATATTGAATACCTATAGTAAGCCCATCGACTATGCAGTGGGATGCAGTCAAAACCCAATTTGGTGATATAAGAGTCCCGGTGCACAATCTCCCAGTCGAAGAGAGCACTGCGACGACGTAGGAATACCTTCCGGCTGTGTCTGGATAGCCACTGTAGATGCGCAGATCAGGGCGGGCGCGGGCGGTAAGGCGGGGGCGGGGGCGGCGCGCGGGCGAACACGATGGTACTAACAATACCAGCAAACATATTCTGTACATTATGATTACAAAATTATCGACAAAACGGCCAAAAACTTCTAACTGCTAGTAAAACTATTTCGTCATGTCGTAGTTGACATAAAAATGTTATAAATCTTTACTACATTGGTAACCTATTCAATTTTCGTATGGAAGTGCGAAACCAAACGATTTTTAAAATTCTGTAATCTTTAGAACGTGCACGAGCATAGGAATGGAAAGGGCATGCTAGTAGGAAAGCTGAACGTCCAGCAAGCTGTGCTCTGTGCCGGCACGCTCGCTTCGACCAACAGATCGCTTCATTTCTTCAGCTTCAGCTAGTTCAGCTCAAGTGAACAGGGTAGGGTGTAGTTAGCTGGGTTCTGTTTTCAATTCCTTGTTGTTCATACACTTTTGTCATGTTGTGTGCGGTGGGCCCACAGTGGGCCGAGTCTGCGGCTGAGTGAGCGCGTGGACCAAGCCTCGTACATTTAATAACCAACCGTTGGAATCAACTTTATGAATTTGTTAGTGCACCCTTACAGTGTACTGTTTGTACAGTGCAAAGTTGTAACATTACAGTGCACAAAAATACCAATTAAAGCAAAGCCATAAATGTTTAGGGTTCCGTACCTCAAAAGAAAAAACGGAACCCTTATAGGATCACTTTGATGTATGTCTGTCTGTCTGTCAAGACCCTGTTGTTACCAAGTTACCAAGTTGAAATTACTAACAAATGCTATGGTCCCTTAGATGTGTAAAATTAGGCTTCTAAGTCAACGCAAGCAAAATATACAGCCATTTATGTCGCATATTTTGATACTTTTCGTAAATTCACTTATCCAAACAAAGGAATCAACGCATAGCCCAAACCGCTGGTTTTATAATCATGAAATTTTGACAATACCTAGGTACCGAGGTATCTTTTGTACCATAAATATCCACTTAGGATGGATTTTATATAATTCCACCCCTAAGTGTATAAAATAGGGGGTGAAAGTTAGTAAGAGCCATAAAACATCTCAGCTTAGAGACGTGAAAATTAGTATTAAGGTTACTAATTATTACAAATAAAAAATGAAATATGTTAGCGTATTATTAAATTCAATCTCTGAATGTGTGAAATAAGGGAAAAGAGTTTTGATTGTTTGTTAAAGCTGAAAACGTGGCTTTAGGTAGATCTCGCTGTAAACACTTAAAACACTGTGCAGATAATCTGGCAAAAATATCGATACTAGCACATGATACAAAATTGCAATTAAAGTAATAACAGGAGTAATGGGTTCACTAAATTACGAGCCACAGCCGACCAAGCTAAAGCTAAGTTGATTCCCCCGCGTTTCTGTATGAACTCAATACTGAGCGTCAAAAATCAACCGCAATACAACTTTGTTTCTTGTATTTCACTACTTTAGTTTTAGATTCGATAAATATTTGCTATTGAAATTGGTACGGAAGCCTTAATTGTGTATTTGTGCGAGCACTTGTCCGGTTTGTTTTAAGTGTTGTCTTCTCTTCTTCAATAATTTACAAAGGTATTTGTGGTTAAAATAGGCAAATATTTAATTAATGACATACTTTGGCGGTACACTATTGCAAAGTGGCCGGCGCGCTTAAGTGGCCAATAACTCATCGGTAAACATAACTTGTTGTTTGATATGGGTACTTAGGTATATAAAGAAAACTTCAATACATCCACATATAAGAAAAATGTAATAATATAAAATGCGTGCGCCATATTAACGTCCACACGCGTCGGGACACACACGTACACAGATCGGTCAAGTAAACGAAAAAACAAATAGTACGATATTATCATTAATATTGTAAATATTTATGATTAGTAACTATTTATGTGTAGTAATACAACACTGCACGTCTCTGGAAGATTAAATGCCGTTACAGTTACAATATATATTGCACTACATACCAAGGCTTATTGAAATTATACCGCGATTATCAGTATCTGAATATCTTTGTCACATCCCTGACAATAAATGCAAAAAATAGTAGGTATATACTCATTTCAATTGAATCATGATTATTGTAAATAGCTCTTTAAAAAAATCGTAACAATACAATTATTATTCTTAAATTAAAAACAGTAAATAAATGAATTTCATAAATTAATATACTCACAAGAATTAGTATTTAGGTACAACAAAACTATTATACTTATTAATTAATAAAATCAAAGTCTTAAAAATTATTTAGATACTTAGTCAGATATTGATAGTCACGGAATTACACTTAAGCAGTACGCCATGTGACTATGACGTCTTTTGACATAATCCGTATAGACACCCTTTTTTTTATTGCTTGCGCTGGGAAATGCATTTATGCATACCGCCCGAGACCGGGGGGTCTCGGACGGTTATGTGGGGCTCCTGGACGTTGGTCCAGACTACCCACTAAAACCCAGCAGTCTGCCCTCGCCGCCGTTACCATGGAGCGCCACAGGATCGGACATACACTGTGACGCCCCGGCGGCAGGCCTGTCATTGCCAGGCCGCAGACATCAAGACGGGTTAGACCTCCCCCGTCAAGGGAATTATTTGGGCAGGGGATCCCCCGATCCCCAACCCAACATCCCGTCCCTCCGCTACTGTGGAGGCAGGAGCTTCTTCTGCCCCGCCGTGCTCTCCGGATCGGGTCAGCAGAGGCATATTCCTCTCTGACCCTCTCCGCGGCCTCCTTCTGCGACATTACTGTTTCGCAGAAGGAGACCATTGCCTCCCAGCACCTCTTGTTGCCGAGCATGGCCTCGACTACGCTCGGCAACGAGTGGTCCCCTCCAACGACACTCATGAGGTCGTGCCTCTGCCGCCCCCAAGCCGGGCAATCCTCCAGCGTGTGACGCACTATGTCCACGGGTGCGTCACACGCGTAACAGATGGGAGTCGCCTCCCGCCTGGCTATCCTGTGCAGATACTCACCGAAGCACCCGTGTCCGGAGAGCACCTGCACCAGCCTGTAAGTAAGCGGCCCACGCTTTTTAAGCCAGGCCGCCAGATGGGGACGGACTGCCTCCACTGTCACCCGACCGTACTATGAGGACGCTAACTCTTCCCCCCACCTCCGCTCTACCACTTGCTGAGCCCGACTTCTTATGCGCCGTACTGCATCCCAGTCCGGTACGGCGTCCCTCACCCGCTCAGTATCTCGGAAGGCGTAGACTACTGCTAGCACCTCAGCCTGGAGCTCCCAGGGAGGATCACCTGCCAGGAGCGTGGCCGCCGCCCAAGAGACCGTTCGGTATCCCCTAATTGCTCTCACCGCTATGATCCTTTGCGGTCTTCGCAAGAGGATCTTATTTGAGGTGGTGAGAGCCTCCGCCCAGATGGGGGCCCCGTATAGTGCCATACTTCTGATTATTCCGGAGTATAGGCGCCTGCACGTGGACTTGGGCCCCCCCACATTGGGCAACAGCCTCCCCAGCGCAGCAGCGTTGGATACGAGCTTCGGGGTCAGCCGGGCAAAGTGGGCCCCGAACCCCCAGCGTCCATCCAATGTAAGGCCCAAATATTTCATTTGGGCCCCCACTTTTATGGCTGTCCCGCGGATGATAATTTGAGCGCCCCGTGGAGGCCCTCGCCGCGGCCCATAAAAAAGGAGAACCTCCGTCATCTCCAGAGCGACTTCGAGACCCAGCTGACAAATGCGGTCCACCACCAGCGTGGTCCCGACTGTCGCCCTACAAGGCACCTCCTCCCGGTTCCTCCCCCTTATTGTGACGAGGGTGTTATCCGCGTAACACAACACCCTCATCCCGGGCAGGAGTGGCCCTCGAAGGAGCCAATCAAACCCGATGTTCCACAGCGTAGGTCCTAACACTGACCCCTGTGGAACACCTCGCTCGACCTGCTGCCGGCAAAGCTCCCCGGCTCTCCCCTCCCATACCACCTGCCGGCCCTGCAGGTACGCCATCAACAGCCTCTTGAGGTAGAAGGGCACTCTGTGATAACGGAGTGCGCTTCCCCTATAGTTTCGAACGGGAGGCTGTTGTAGGCGTTCCGTACATCTAAATAAACCGCCAGGACAACCTCCCCTTCCTCAACTGCCTCCCTGGAGAGGCTCCTCAACTGGCTCAGAGCGTCTATTGTCGAGCGATCAGCCCTGAAACCCTACTGGGTTTCCGATAGCCCAGGCCCAACGCGGATAAGGCGGGAAACGAGAATTCTCTCAAAGAGTTTCCCCACCTCATCCAGGAGCACAATAGGCCTATAGGCGGACGACTGATCCGGAGGACGCCCCTCCTTCGGGAGAAGGCAAACTCTCCCTTCTTTCCACAACTTTGGGAACTGTCCAGCGCGGAGACACTCGTCGAACAGTTCCCGGAGCCGACTTCCTAGGAACTCGGAGGCCAGCACAACAATTCGACCCGGCACACCGTCTGGCCCTGACGCCCTCCGCCTTGTCTTACGTCTTGGGGGTTACACTGTGCCCCCCCATTTGGTGCCCAGAAGGCTTACCCACATCGGCACACACCGCGCACCTCAATGTTGCCGTGCATCCCGTTGCCTTGTGGCCTGCATTACCGCAGCGGAAGCAAAGGGCTCCACGATCCACTCCAGAAGGGCACATCGCCCTAGTATGGCCGATCCCGATCCATACATTTAAAGCAGCTCATGGGGCGTTGCTGTAGTGCCTCAACCTTAGCTGAGCTCCACCCAACTAAAATTTTGCCTGCGACGACCAGAACTTTTGCCGCCGCCACCGGGTACTGCACCACCACAGCACCCATGCCTCCCGGGCCAGACCGCACTTCCCTGGCTCAAATCAGCCACGCTGTACAACTCCCAGCCCTTGCCACTGCAGCGACCACCTTCTCTTTGATAAGTTTGGTACCGAGTCGTCCAGACCAGAGATCCGAATTTCAGCGGACTTCGTAGGCCGGGCGACTTCGGCCATCCCCTCTAGTGCAGTGCGGAGCTTCTCCGCCAACTGGTCAGCCTTTTCAGTGGTCTGCCCCTTCGGCAACTCCAGAACCCTAGCCCCGGTGGCCGAGCGGCGGAACTTTAAAGAGTCGATGCCCAGCTCCTCCAGGTTTACCCTCTCCTCCGCCTTAGCCAAAATCTGGCTATACGACAGCCCCGCAGCGCTTGCATCTTCCCGCAGCGTAATTACTACAGCTGCGGTACAGGGAGGGACAAGATTTGGAGCAGCTGCACGAGGAGCCGGGGCATTCGCTGCACGGGGAGCCGGGGCATCCGTTGAATGTGGAGTCGCCGGAGGGGCTGACCTCTTCCCCTTCCCTAGACACCCTGATGTGTTGTGCGAAATTCCAAAAGTACATAAGTATGTATAACCGACTAATACCATTTAATGTTGACACTCATTTTGAATATCGCATATTATGGTTCCCTAAATTAACCCTTAATTAATTCAAATTAACCCTTTTCCAGTCAATGCGGGTTCAAAACACAGATCCCGGTGTGGACACGGATTTTTTCACCCTCCATTTAATTCGGCCTAATATGGGCATTCCGTGTTTGTTTTCAATGTGAGTAATGTAATTAAATGCATTATCGATTTATTGTTAATTCGGACATTTGACACAGTTCAATTCGTTGGGCTTTGACAGGAATACCCGGATCTTTTTTACAATATTATTATGTCGTCTGGCTATCGCGCCGGATATAACGTCAACAACTATCAATATTATCGGTTCCGCCGGATCTGCCCCGCCAGTCATGCAACGCACATACATAACATACTGCTCGAATCCGGAACCTACTTCTTTTTTAAGTCGATTATAAATACAAATAATATTTCTGAAAATCTGCTTTCTAAAAGGATTCTTTACTCATTACAGAGTTTATCCAGCTTAAGAAAGGACTGATACCAGTGTAAAATGAGATAGGAGGTGGACCACCACCCATGAGAACTCCAACAATTTTGCCGTCATAAAATAGCGCCGAGCCAGAGTCCCCCGGCAACGTGTCCTGTTCTTTGTTGGAACACTTCGGCGCCACACACAAGAACTGAGATTTGAAACCACACGACTTTACCACTCCCTCCCCCCACTGCACTGGACGCCTTTTATCCATAGCCGCCACCTGTTCACGATTTTCTGTTTTATCGTTATGTGTAGCGCCGTAGCCCGCATACTCCACAGCGCGCCCAGTTAATGTGCGATAGTCCAACGCGGATACATTCCCGTACACACGCAGGTGCACCGTCCCTACTTTGAGCAAAGCTATGTCATTCTTGATATGATTAAAAGCACCACTCATGTAAGTAGGATGAAGAACCATTTTTGAAATTCTACTTTTAGTGGTTGACTCATAGGGTCTTAGAGACATATTACCATATTGAATTTCGGTAGCAAGCCCATCATCTATGCAGTGGGATGCAGTTAGAACCCAATTTGGTGATATAAGAGTACCGGTGCACATTTTCCAATTGAAAGAGAGCAGTGCGACGACGTAGGAGTACCTTCCGGCTGTGTCTGGATAGCCTTTGTAGACGCGCAGAGCAGAGCGGGCGCGGGCGGTGAGGCGGGGGCCGGGGCGGCGCGCGGCCGAGCACAAGGCCACTATTAATACAAGCACACAAATTCTTCGCATGTTGATGGTGTAATGCAAGCCAAAACTTTTCAATTTCCAACTGAATAGCGTTGATTCGTCACGCATATAAAAAGGTGACTATAAATATTTTACTACAACATTAACTATTTACAGTATTACAACTTCTTACACACTAATTTAAAGTAAAATTTAAATAAAAAATAAAATTATGTACAAAAGTGCCTCCACATCGTCGTCGATGCCAAAAGAGCAAATTAAACTATGTATTTAATTTCTTTGCTCGAAAACCGAGCGATAAATAAATAAGTAATTTTAACAGTCCGAAAATTTCACTTGTTTGCACAGACTTCTGTGCTTGTATGTTAAACTTCCATTAATTATCTGGGATAGGTTGCTTGTACAAAGAGACAGTACCTAAGTTGGAGCGAGTGTGGCGTTTGGAGGGGCGTCGGGAGGTGGTTCTGGCAAAAAGCACGGCTGAGCTTTTGTCCGGGTTCACCTCTATTCGCCATTTCCTAAACCACTCTCCGAGAGAATTGACAGCGCGTTGGAGAATGCGTGTGATTTGAGCCTTGTTACGATGGGAGAAATAAAGCGCGGTATCATCCGCGTAAAGAGCGAGTTGTACATTATTCGTGCGGGGAATGTCGTTTGTGTACAGACTGTACAAGAGGGGGGAGAGCACGGAGCCCTGAGGGACTCCTGCCCTAATGGGGTGGGGTGGGGAAAGCGTGCCCTCGACTCGATATCGAAAGGTACGGTTTGACAAGAAGTCTCGCAAGATGAGCACGAGACTGTCCGGCACGCCTAAGAGATACAGCTTGTAAATCAAGCCGTTGTGCCAGACTTTGTCAAACGTCTTAGGGACGTCAAAGAAGAGAGCTCCCGTGGAAAGCTCCCGGTCCGGCGACCGGGGGAGTTGAGACCTTTGAGAACGTACTCCGTGATGCGGTGTACTTGGTGGACACATGAGTGGCCGGCCCGAAAGCCGAACTGCTCGTCTATAAGGAGATGATTTGAAAAGAAATACTCTTTGAGTCTTGCTAATAGCAGGCGCTCATAGAGTTTGGCAATGGACTTGAGGAGGCTAATGTGACGGTAGCTCGCAGGGACGTTGCGGGGCTTACCGGGTTTATGAATGCCGATGACTATTGCCTCTTTCCACGCATTGGGAGCGATGCAGTTCGTCATAGCGGCATTGAAAGTAGCTACTAGGAGACAGATAAGTTGGGCGGGTAAGAGTTTTAGGTAGTCAAAATTCTTTATTTTGTCACTGACTGGCTGACCGATCATGAAAACTCTTAAGGCACTTTTAGCAGACATTAAGCTTCAAATTTAGAATACAATTAGTTTTTCCTATAAATGTTTCGCAATACAAATTTACATTTGCAGTTAATGAATCCGTGTACTTGTATATGTCGAATAAAATCCAAGAGCCTACTTAGAAAACAATCCAGAACCGCTGACCATGTTTTGGGCATCGATTCTGCTATCTGTGAATTTACGTGTCAACACCATTCAAATATATTGTACAGTAAAAACATAAATACATTTTAAGCTAACTCATCACTTTTAAGCCATCTGAATGCACTACAAGAGAATAAGAAAATAATTTTAAAGTGGTTATTTTAATTCACCAGCATAAACTTTACGTACTTATAATGTTTTCTCTCCAAAATCCACAGCGAAACTATGCCCCGCGCTCAAGTCACGCCTGATTTATAAAATCGTTCGCCCCACCACAGGCAAGCGTCACTCACACAACACTTTAGCATTAGGATGAACAAATAAAATTATAATCACTGGATTTAAGCAAACAATTTTAGGGATTAACTTGCTGTGCCCGCGACTTCGTCTGCGTGGAATTTAACTTTAACAAAAGAAATTCGTTTAGTTCGCACAGTTTACGAAAAGTTAATAATTCTGCTAATAAAGAATTAAGTTTACAAAGAAATCCCTATGCTACGTTTAATCTGATTTTTCTTTGAATCTCTGATTTTTCTGATTTTTCTTTCTGAATCTACAACCGGTTCGGAATGCTGCTTCCACTGAGAAGAGCCGGCAAGAAACTCAATGGTTACTCTTTTCAATGAATGAAAGATGGTGTACATTCTCAGGAACAGCATAAAAAAATAATATGAGCAGGCAACACCATTGCCACTAAATAGCTAATCCTACTAATATTATAAATGCGAAAGTTTGTGAGTGTGGATGTATGTATGTATGTATGTATGTATGTATGTATGTATGTATGTATGTATGTATGTTTGTTACTCCTTCACGCAAAAACTACTGAACGGATTTGGATGAAATTTGGAACACAGATAGATTATAACCGGGATTAACATATAGGATACTTTTTAACCCAATAATCCAATACTACGCGGATGAAGTCGCGGGGCACAGCTAGTAGTAAATAATAATCATATATGTAATAATGTAAATAAAATGAGTATGCTAGTTTAGTGTTATGTGCATACCTACTCATACTTACATCAAATTAAACGTTTACGAACCAAAATAATAATTAATAAAACAGGGGTGGATAATAATAATAAATGATAATTGCTTTGGTGTGATGCCTTCCATGCTAAGTAAATACGAGTAAATAGTATTTAACGACAATGTTGTTAAGAGGAAAGTGAGTGGACCAATCCCAGCAAGCAGCGCCCGCGCACGAGCATGACTTGAAAAGCGGCATCACTCTCCTCAACCATAATAGAGGGAAGAGGGTGACCCGCTCCACAAAGCCCCCGCAAACAAGGACATTGAAGTGAGCATGACCAACACCTATTTACAAAACAATGTTCCTTAAACAATAATGATTTATGCAAGCTTCTTTTAACATAGTCAATACTTATTTTTATTAACGGTTATCAAATTGGAGTCGAAATCTAAATCACGAGAAGACGACCAGGTTTAGCAAGTTGACTTCCCGTCGTTTCGGAATAAACTCAATACTGAGAGTCAAAAATCAACCGCAATACAACTTTGTTTATTGTATTTCACTACTTAGTTATGCGGTCGCCCGGACGCATGATACCAAGTTTCTAGCTAAACTGCTTACGCAGCTTAGCCGGGTGGTCTTAGTCTTAATAAGAATTCTAATGAATTGATGGTAGACATAACAGCGTTCGGACCACCGTGTACAAAACGCGTGGGATTGGATTGGTAGGAGCATGTAGGAATAAGTTAGATTAGTCAGTTGTCTAGAGCATCCCGCTTTGTTCGGACAACCCAACTCCACTGTAAAATTCAGTTACTCTTTAATATAATTTTTAATTGCTTTTTAAAAAATCTTTTCTTGCTCCCTTAAACTTGACTACTTTGGTTTTAGATTCGATAAATATTTGCTATTGAAATTGGTACGGAAGCCTTAATTGTGTATTTGTGCGAGCACTTGTCCGGTTTGTTTTAAGTGTTGTCTTCTCTTCTTCAATAATTTACAAAGGTATTTGTGGTTAAAATAGGCAAATATTTAATTAATGACATACTTTGGCGGTACACTATTGCAAAGTGGCCGGCGCGCTTAAGTGGCCAATAACTCCTCGGTAAACATAACTTGTTGTTTGATATGGGTACTTAGGTATATAAAGAAAACTTCAATACATCCACATATAAGAAAAATGTAATAATATAAAATGCGTACGCCATATTAACGTCCACACGCGTCGGGACACACACGTACACAGATCGGTCAAGTAAACGAAAAAACAAATAGTACGATATTATCATTAATATTGTAAATATTTATGATTAGTAACTATTTATGTGTAGTAATACAACACTGCACGTCTCTGGAAGATTAAATGCCGTTACAGTTACAATATTTAATGCACTACATACCAAGGCTTATTGAAATTATACCGCGATTATCAGTATCTGAATATCTTTGTCACATCCCTGACAATAAATGCAAAAAATAGTAGGTATATACTCATTTCAATTGAATCATGATTATTGTAAATAGCTCTTTAAAAAAAATCGTAACATTACAATTATTATTCTTAAATTAAAAACAGTAAATAAATGAATTTCATAAATTAATATACTCACAAGAATTAGTATTTAGGTACAACAAAAATATTATACTTATTAATTAATAAAATCAAAGTCTTAAAAAATATTTAGATACTTAGTCAGATATTGATAGTCACGGAATGACACTTAAGGAGTATGCCATGTGACTATGACGTCTTTTGACATAATCCGTATAGACACCCTGATGTGTTGTGCGAAATTATAAAACTACATAAGTATGTATAACCGACTAATACCATTTAATGTTGACACTCATTTCGAATATTGCATATTAAGGTTCCCTATTTTGATAATAAATAACCAAATTTAATAATTATTATATACCTACATAGTAAATGTATGTAAGCAAGTATAAAATAGTCGAGGAAATATAAGAATTCCATCAGCTGATTACTTAAGTTAATTTCCGTCGAATACTCTCGCGTGACACAAATTAGGGAGGTGCTTAATTTTGACGCACCATACAAAAAATATAAACAGCAGCGTCACAAACAGCTACTGCCCCAGATAGGTACCTATCTGGCCGGCTGACAGCGTCACTAGTCTCGATACAAGACTGTCAAATTTTGACATTTCTCTATTGAACATTTTAGTTCATCTTTTGGCCACCGCCACAAATATGTTTGTGCCGCCGTAAGTGGGGAGACATTTAAGTAGCGTTTGAGTATTCGATTACGGGGTATGGCAATTTAATGACTTAGGTGAATACGTATTAAGTGCAATAATATTATTGGTTTAGGTCACCCTAACCATACTAAAATCGCAAGTCGTATAAAAAAACTTCTCAAATCTCAATCAACAATTTGGTTACCAAAAGTTAATAAAAGTTTCACAATAATCAAATTTCAACGAGTTGGTCGCCTATACAACAAGTGATTTTATTAACCTTTTAACAGTAATAGTCGGTTACAATCCTAAATATCGACCTTACAATATAAATATATACCCACAAAATCCGATCGAATCGAGAGGCGCAATGGAATGTACTAACGAATTCAATTGTTAACAATCAACATATTTATTACAGTCCACAAACAAACCGACGCATACGCAACCACTTTACCGTAAGGCACCGTATTAGCAAAACAATTATGAATTAGGCATAAAAGTTAGACGGACTAGCAAAACATAATTGTTTGCTAAGTTAATGAAACTCTGCTGAACAAAGAAAACACTAGTCTTAAAATGCATGCCTATTTATTGTATGTTTTGAAAATACAATTTTAAAATGTTTAAGAGGGAATTATAGGTATCAACTAGAAGCTTTGTTGAATTATATGCTCAATGTTGCTCTAATAATATCGTAATCATATAGCAGCAGTTACAACATATTAATATTTAAAAGATATGTTATAAGATTAGACCGTGAATATTTATTATATCCACAAAATTATAATGTATTTCAACAACCGCCGTGGAGGGATTCACTCGAACGAATGATTTTCAGCTTATTGCAAATGAGTCCATCGAACGAAATGGGACTGGATTGCATTGCACATTACTAATGACTTCCTTACAGTTGTCGAAAAAATGCAATTATTTTATTGTTTAATATCATTATGAAAGAACCTTATAGGTCACACCCAGAACTTTTGTTAGTATATTCAGGCGTTTTAAGTACCACGTGTAGCGTATTACAAACGACAGGGAAGCTATTAATAGTTAAGTATATTCCTGATAAATACAATTGAGGTTATTTATGTGTAATAGTACATTGTTGAGGTTATTTATGTGTAATAGCACACAAGGGGTGAATGTAGTCTTTCACCCGAGGTAAACACTGTGCTTTTCATTACGAATACAAGGAAAGTAAAAATAAAAACAGAAATTGGCTAAATAAATACAAAATTTATACAAGGAAGTCTGAACAATACTCTATGAGAAAACAAATGAAGATCGGATTGCCGTCAAATTGTTGTTTTTTTTTCGTTGGCCGGCCAACTTCATTATTTAGCCATTATTCTCTTTTCCTTCTATAATATTACTTTTATGTTATTTTAAAGAAATGGTTGAAACTAAATTATAATTAAGTCATTTAAAAATATATATTATTTAATTAATACTTAACTTTATGTTATTTCAATTTTACATCGCGCATTTCAATTGAGTGACTGTAGAAAAAGTTGGAACATGGTTCCATAGAAATGTGAAAATGAAACTAGTTTTTTTTAATAATTTGACAGCTGTCAGTTGAAAGCGATTCTCCCATGGGCGAAAAAGTATTACTTTCAACCCGCTCCTCAGGCAACTTCAGACCTACTTTCCGAGTATGAGTAATGAAAAATAAATTGACTACACATACCTACTTACAAACTATTATTTCCGCAAAGTTTCAAAAAGCGCGCCATTCGATTCGGCCGGTTACCCATTAAAGTTCATTCGAAATACAAAATACTACCTAGTTGATTCTCAACACACAGCCGCATATTTTTAATGAAAAATTTGTCTATGATTACCATATATAAGTATATATTTAATTACAAATCACGTTGATATACTATAAGTAATATATTATTACAAGACGCACTAGGTATATCGACACTGACTTATTTCCGAAAAACGTTGTACCGTTCTTTTATGCAAAACTTTGCATTGCAATATTTCGTCTACTCGTCTACAATATGCAATTACCAGCCGTCGTGCATATCATTAAAACTAGTAAAATCACACCGATTCGTCCGTGAAGCATTATGCTTACCATATTCACTATGAAACATTTATTATACTTACTAAGTTCTCGTTATATTTATATAGGTAATATAATAAACTTATGAATCACATTATTTTTTTATATTTTTTCTTACATCTATGGTTTTCACGATTCGTTACACGCATACATTGATCTAAATGTTAATATAATGTAGATGAAAATGGCGAATAAATAAAAATGAATTTTAATTTATGTAGGTAAGTATATTTAAATATTATAAGCTACAGCTAATCCGTTAACGTCAATTATTTTACGTATTTGACTATCCCTTGGTTCGTGCGGTTCCGAGGACAGCGGCGCGGCCCCGGGTGGGCCCCGGCTGGGCCCCGGGTGGGCCCCGGCTGTAGGCGCCGCGCCGCGGGCACGTACAACTTCTCTTTCATTATTAAGCCAGTCTGCCACATACGTAGGGATAAGTAAACTAAATAATTTTACTTACTAATTCTTTCTACGACTGTACGTGCCCCCTTCTGTATGAAAATTCAATATAAATTTAAGAGAACCGTAACTTAACAATAATTGTAGTGATTACTTTATACCTTCACAAACCTTGTAAGGATCGAGTTAAATGTACCTAGATATACTTAACGTATTTGATATTTCGAAATTGAGGTTTATTACCTAATCATATAAAAGTTCACAGAAAATTGCTATGGAATTTACTTATCCGAATATTGACAACTGTCAAAAAACGAATATCCTTATGATTTTGTCAAATGACTTTTATTCCGAAACAAAAAACACCATGAATCAAATAGGTATAAGGTACTTGATGGGTAATACGTATAATAATAATAATAAATACATCGCACTTATTGTCAAAGAAAATAAATTATTAAAGATTGTGTACTGATAATAATTATAATGATGTAAAATATAATTGCACACATACTTAATTGCTTTTAATTTTTTTAAATAAATATTGTAAATGCGATAAAATTTGGTGCACGACAAAAATGCAAACTTGGTATCGTGTGTCGGGGCTCTTAGACTGTTGTGAATACACGCGCATTATTTAATAAAGTAGTAAATTGGTGTTCCTTGAGCCATTCATATTACCTATTACCGACTATATGGTATACTACAATATAGTATCTTATCACGCAACGACGCCCAAAAGTGGACCTTTTTAAACTATTTCGATAAATTAATAACATAGTAAATTTTAATCTCTTAATCCCTAGTCTAGATTTGAATTTAGGAAATACGATATTTTATTACTTACAAATGCACGCGGAGTCACAACAATCGATAATTACACTCAGTTCCCACGCAACATCCGCCGCCGTGAGAACACAACACTCGTACGGGAAGACTACGGATTGGCCCCCGGGAGGTTCTTGTAGCCAGCCGGCATGCACACTCCATGCGCCTGGCGCGCATGCAGATTGCAGCTACACACTATAAATACGGCAGTGTATTGAATGTTTGCAGTCGTTGTCTTTTAAAGTTGGTATTAAAAACGCAGGCACGCATTATTATAACTGTTTTAGCCCTTGATCCCATTTTGCCACAACAGCTTGTTGCAGTCGGGCCGTGGTAGCGGGCAATAACGTAATTTACGCTAGGATTATTAAATTTACATTATGATGTAAAATATTATTGCGCGATTAAGGTCTTATAGCCCAATTACGATTGCAAAAATGCACCAAGCTACGTTTTCTTCAATATTTTTTTTATTTTATACCCTAATATTTTGCGAAATGGAACGCCACTTCGCTGGCGAATGGGCTTCCCTAGAATATCGATCTGACGAAAAATAGCGACTGTGTTGAGGTCAGCTAAGACGTCTGTCCGTCACCGATGCAGTTGCATTGCTGTTACGCATGTTAATGAGATCAAAACGAACCACGCCCGCGCGTCGGCGAGCGCGGGCGACGTCGCCGACCCAAGAATCAACCTTAGGGCCCCCACACACATAGCGTTCGTCACGATACAAAATTACAAAAAAAGTATGTACTATACATGTCCCTCCCTGTAGGCTAAAAATTGTAAACGCTACGTGTGTAACGGCGTCACAACATGCAAGTGCAGACAATAAACATTCTTACGACTAACGAAATAAAGGCATGATAATCGCACAATATCGGAATGAAAGAGTAAGAGAAAGCTTATAATTACCGAATAAAATACAAAATGTATAAACAATCATACAAAATAATCATACGAATCTGCGCCGACGGTCGCAATCAGTCCGGTGTGACGTCACGAGCTCTGTGCTGCCAACTCTTCTCATAGTTAGTACCAAAGAACCATGAGATCCATCGTGCTTGCCCGTGCAGATCAAATTGCGCAGATGAGCTCGTACATGTGAATATTTTTCGATCTCATTTGCACTAAACTTTGCACTCATGACCGCTGAACAGGGAGGGAGCTACAACGGATAGTTGAAGCAAGTCTCACTGTTCGACTGTTGGTTCCACCTCGTAGAAGACTCTATTTGACTGCTCATTGAACACTGATGTTCGTAACTGTACCCACTGCGACTGATTACCAACGTCGACATATCAGGTAACGCGACGCACTAAGCCTAATAATAATAAAGGTTGTGCTCGGCGTCGGTGGGATTAGGAGCCGAACGTTCCGCGAATAAATAATGATGACCACTCAATTTAAAATGCAGGTCTATGGCGGCCGCGCGTCATTCACTATTGTTTTGTACAAATGTGACCATAAACAAATACAACTACTGTTTCATTAATTCTATACGACTGGAATTAATTTATTTTTCTTTCCCTAAATCGCCTCAAAAGTAGTCACAGTTGTAAAAACCAAGTATGAATGCCACAGCGCAGGCGCGAGGCAGCGATCGGCCGCCCGCCGGCGCCCGCGCACCGCCTCATGGCACAACTAAACGCATCGCTATGCGACAACGCGACAATAAAAAAACATCTCTTTACACAAAGCTTAATACATTAATACACAACGGCAATAAATTGATCTCATGATGCAACAAAGAACCGTAACGATAAGGCCGATGAAACATTCAAATACATTCTAGAGAGCTCCTCGAAACAAACGACACCGGTTCTTATAAAACACACCGCTATTTTCCACAATTTTCCATTTCTATATCTTTGCGCTCGCCATTTCACAAATAAGCACGAGACTTACGCGAGTATCCGTATTCTTAGGCCCGTATTAATAAATCGATCTCAAGTTTGATAGCGATCTTGAGTACGATTTTGACATGTAATTTCGCACTGGTATGACATAAGAATGACATTTCCAAGATCGCTCTCAGACTTGAGATTGATTTATTAATACGGGCCTAATTTAGATAAAGGATTTGTAGTTCATCATTTTAACATGTGACTACACTGGTACAAGCACATCGCGTCATCACACTTGCTAATCTCCAATCCTTAAATCCTCTGTTTCGAGTAGCTCTTTATTCGAACAGCCTAAAATATTTTAGAACGAGAAAAACATACGTTTTATATAAACTTAAAAAAAATAACTTTAAAGCATTAGGTGCAATGAGTGTTGACTCGGCTACGACGTAGCGGCATTCTTTGGTTAGACTCCCCGCGCCGCTCCGGCCCCGCGGACAGACATACGCTCATCACAACGTTCAATTCCGTATCACAATAAACGACAACCCAACGGAATCACACATACGTGTGGAAAGAGGCGCGCCCGCGCTGCCTGAGGCAACAGGCGAGGCTACTTGCGCGCTATTGAGGAATACTTGGCGCATTATCTTAACCAGCGATGTGCAATTTGAGGCTTTAACGGTTCACATCGATTCTTGCGATGACGCTTGAAATTAGAAACAAAAGTCTGACGATGTGATGATTGTCTTCGCGCGACATCCCCCATCTTATAGCGCGTAAATATTCTCACCTGAATGCAACATCGCGCGTTGCCGTGACCGTACTACGACAGTCGTCAGTTCTAACAGACGCACCCATTAGGTCGGGTTCGAGCCTTCGGCAGAGAGAGACGGAGCTATATGATAAACAAACAGACAGCTGCTGTATACTAATTTCCTTATAGCCCTGTTCCTTTCCGCCAGGTGTTCCCGGCCAAATCGGAGCATCTCTGAGTTATGACACCCGCTACACAGGGACTGATCTGACAACCAAGGAGACCCGGAGCTATAGGTCAATACATTTTGTTGACAGCGTCTTACTTCGCATAGCTCGGTATATCTACTTGGAAATGAGATCAGGTCGTGTAAGGCGGATGTTAGTTAGGCGCGCGCGCTTTGGGGCGGGGTGGCGCGGGCGCGGGCACGGGCGCGTGCGCGGTGGCGGGCGCGGGCGCGGGCGCGGGCGCGGGCGCGGGCGCGGGCGCGGGCGTCGCGGGCTACGCGTGCCGCTTGGCGTGCAGCGCGAGGTGGTCGGAGCGCGAGAAGCAGCGCTCGCAGTGGCGGCAGCGGAACGGCTTGGCGCCGGTGTGCTTGCGGTAGTGCCGCGTCAGCTCGTCGGAGCGCGCGAACCGCCACTCGCACCCCTCCCACGAGCATTTGTATGGCTTCTCACCTGGAATATTACAAACTCTCGTTAGTTTATTGCAGTACTGGGGGCCAGGGGCCCAACTCTGTTAACCACTGGCAAAAAAGTCCCCTAAAGACTGCTTCCCGAGTCGAGTGTATCGAAAATCGGTCGCACGGGTGGGCGAGTGGTAAGTGAACTACAGAAAACTGACAAACTAGACGTATTGCGAGTTGAGAGCTAGTCGAGCGTTATTAGAACGGTTCACAGATTTGGCTCCCTGGAAGCCAGATTGTTAGTGCGTGTGTTCGAGAGTTAGCATGGTACTTCGTTTTTAATTAGCATTCTAGATAGTAAATAAACCTGCAGCCTAAAATTCCTGTGTCTCTGACCCAGCTACACGGTCAAGCATTACCGGCTTGTGTACCTACATAAGAGTCCATAGTTATTTTTAGATCTTTTTTAGCGCAATCTTGTTTGTATAGTACAAAACACAAAAATATTAGAATGTGTATGTTTTAGAATCTAATTCCGGGACAGCTAGTTATTTATGAAATAAATAATTGTTGCACTATTCACAATAACGCGAACTATGCAGCACGAAGCTCTAGAGCTAAAATGTTCCCTAGGTACAGGGAACATTAATGTTCCAATAGATGGCACTAGTGGTCTTCCCGTCGGGTTTCCTTTGTAGCATGATGGTTTCACAGAGCTATAGTTTCCATTAAATTTTCGTTATATTTTCACGAGGTGGCGCTATTGATTCCGTGAACTGTTCATAGATGTCGTTGGTACCGACCGGCCGGAGGGCGCCCCCGCTCCGTGCGCGAGTGACCTTGGTACGAGTTACACGATTTTCAGGATGTCCTCATTTTCGGCCATTACGCGGCGAGGAGCATTGCGCTCGAAACGAGTGTGTTTTCAGACTGATATATTTTCTGTAATTTGAGAATTAAAATGCTTGTTTCGAGAATGTGTAGTTTGATTTTCGGAATTTTATTTACATGGCATATCAATTTGGCTTTTAATTGGACAATCGATAGGCCGAGCAGATTGGTAGCGATAACAATGAGACAGTCGTAATCTCTTACACCGTCTAACAATCTATCCAGTTAGCGCAGTGTTTCAGTTGCGGTTACGATTGGACTCAAAAACCTATTATTGTTACTACTATTATACTGCTACTACAAACTTTGAGGATCACTCAGTAATAGATCCCCATGGATTCATACCCACGAATAAAAAAAAAATTGAACGCGCTGCGGTGTGCGTATTGTACGAAGGAAGGAAAATTATATTTACCTTAGGTAAGTATTGAGAAATAGTTGCAAATTACTGCGGATTAAGCTTTCAGAAGGTCGACATTTTACCACCGTAAATAGTATAGACAAGTCATCACTTTATTTAAGTATTTTCTATATATACTCCTTGCAAAGTCACAGTTAGCGACAGTTTAGGATTCTGAATTATAAGTTTTGACATTATCTGAACTGAACTATAATAATAATAAGTATAATATACTCGCCTATTGACACGGGGGCAAGCGTGTTAAGTCTGCACCAACATTATATGCCGTCAATAACGGCATAACGTACTTACTATAACTATAAAGTTATGGTAAGTGAAGGCAAGCGGGGCGTAGAAGTGGATGGGCGTGCCTCACCGGTGTGGGTGCGCTTGTGCGCCTTCAGGTGGGAGCTCTTGGTGTAGACCTTGTCACAGGCGGGGAACTCGCAGCGGTGCACGCGGCGGCGCGGGTCGGAAGCGAGCGCGTGCGCGTGGTGGCGGGCCGGGTGCGGCCGCCGCGCCGGCGCCGGGCTCGGGGGCTCGTCTGGAACAACACTCCCACATCTTCAATACTACCCCTCGATTCTCATCAGATTTCCTCGCGAAGTGGAGACGCTAGAATACAAAGTACTCTGCGGCTCAATTAGAGACACCGAATTGAATTCGCGAGGCGGTGCGAAGTTGCAGGAGGTCTTAGAGGCTTCCCATATACTTGGTGGCGTCTTTGTCAAAATAAAAAAGAAAGAGAAACTTACGTGAGGTAGGTACTTTACCTTTGCCTTTTCACTGTAGTGTGTTATTTGCTTTAAAGCCAACTCTACACAGTCTGTTGGCTAACAAGCTTCCGTAGTCCATCGAGTATGCAACAATAAGTTATTGAGAGCTTGTTTCTGTACTGTACTATTCTCTAACTGTTGAAGGTGGCGCGGTAAACACGCACAACACACAATATCATATGCGTGCACCCTCGCTCAGAACATTTTTGTTTTTATTCACGCAGACTAAAGAGTCGTCTACACTCAATCGCCACGCTCATAACCGATGCCCAAATAGCCTTCGGAGTGGGGCCGTACGCCAGTCCAGTATATTTTTTTGAGTCAAAGCAAACCGTGGTCAAGATCTGAAAAATACAAGAAATAGCATCATACCTCTGGGCTCGTCGGAATCACTGGGCGGTTCGCTTTTGACCGCGGTGATAGTGAACAGCCTGGGGGAGGGCGACGGCGGAGAGGGCGGCGAGGGGGGCGAGGACGTGGCCGACCGGGCCCATTCCTCTTCTTGGGGGGGCTCTCGCCGCTTCCCCCGCGGCTCCTCCCGGAGGTACCTCTCCATTTCATAGCATGTCTGTGGAATGAGATATTTCGACTTAAGATGTTGGTTCGTAGGTTCACTCGACTGGTTAATGTTGTGCGGCGGGAAAGTTTACTTTTAGAAGACTTTTATATACTGTCATGACTCAATGATCGTTTCCCCCTTTCAGCCCTTTTAAAGGGGGGTGTGATCTAGCTTCGTGAACATATTTCGTAATCTCAATATAAATAGCACTAGCCTACCAATAAATAAAAAAATCGCTAGAATAAACCACATTAAATGTCACGCAGAGCAACGCACGTGAAATTAGGTGTTTAAAAGTAGTGTTACAAAAATGATCAAAACAAAAGGGTGAGCACATCGCGGCCGGGCGGGGGCGGGCGCGGGCGCGGGCGCGGGCGTGGGGCAATAAATACAATATACACCCAACCACGCCCAGCGTAACTCACATTTTTTATAATAAAGTTCGCTGTCCGCATCCAAGGTTAAAACCCAAGTACAGGGCAGGGCACGAAGCCTCTAACGGTACGTAATAGATCAAAACAAGCTCGCGCTTGCTGCCCGCGGAATTGAGTTGAAGCCTTATCTTGTCAGTCATACGGTTTTATTTAGTTAGGTCTAAGTGAATAAGAATTTGGCAGTACGTACAATAGAAAAAAGTTTATGATTTAAGGCGAGGAGTTATCGGATGTTTTGACACATTCACCAACTGTATAGTCCCAAATTAAGCATAGCTTGAACTAGGCACCGAGACTAGACCGATATCATGGATGGAGTAAAACAAGAGCCCACTCATAGGGAACGCGACAAATTATATCAGAAATAAAAGCTGGTCACAAACTTTGAAACAACTGCAATCCCTAAAGCTTCTATTCCTAATAATAGACCGCCTTTAAAAACGCGCGAAGGGACTCACGACGAAGCACAATAGCACAAACAGCGTACACGTTGGTCTCGAGTGGCTCGCCGGCCGGCGCCGCGCGCCGCGGGACCGCCGCCGCTAGTTTCGCACATTAAATAACATATTTTCCTTTAATCTAGGGATTATTTTAAGCTGACTTGTAGATCATTATTAGGAGCACTGCATTATGGTTAGTTACACAGAGTAACAATTTCACAAACTGGTATGTACTATTACATTTATGCAAAAAAAATGTTAATGGCAAAACACTGAACAAATCTGGGAGGTCAAAAAATAAATGATATTTGAATATCTAATGAACTGTAACTGTCGGTTGGAAATGGAAACTATTCGAATTGAGAACTCAGTTGCCCTGTTGAATGGGTGCATCGCTGACATAGTTACATTCTGTACATTCAATGCCACCGCATTTGGGACAGTTTGGTGAATTGTAAAACACATGACACTTTCATTTTCCACTGTTTGTTTACATAGCTTTAAACAGCACAAATCCTGCTATTTATATAATCAAATTTGAAAAAAAGCCTTGGAAAGTAAACAGATAGCATTAATTATTAATTTACTTATATTTTGTAGCGGCTAGAAATAAGGGCGTATTGTACTGTTATTTATGTTAATAAACTTGTAGTGATACTTGTATACCTTGGTATAAAACAGTTTTTTATAAGGATTACTTACACATCTGTATGATTATTGTCGCCCAGGCTATAGATGGTAACAATAACCCTCGGAACGACTTCTTTTGTAAACGAATTTATCTTCATTATTCTTCAATTCAGTCGAATGAACTATTAGTCAAACCCCGTATAATGAATAAGAAAGAAAACATTGCAACATATTTAAAATTGTAAGGGCTTTCAGTAGAAAGAAATATCATGGGTCAAGAGCAAAAGGCTGTAAATAATAAATCACTTAAAACTCAAAGCGATGAACCTGGCAAACTGGCAATGATGAGCCACAAATCATGGTATTCACGCACACACCCGCGCGCGTACCGGCCGGCCGGCGGGCGGCGGCGCGCGGCGTGGCGGGCGGCGCGGGCGCACGCTCTGCATACTGATAATATCGCATCGAGCCTCTAATGCTGGTTACATACCGCTGCCCAATCAAGCGTTCGTCATACTTGGTAATCCACATGGACGACAATAATCATACACATGTAGATAATACTGATGACGAAAAATACAAAAAACGGGATTGCAATACAATCGTTTTAATAAATGTCATATGAAAAAAAAACTAAATAATCAATTATAAAATGTTGGTAACCCTATATCTTTTCCATCTTGTTAGTCTTTTGAGCAGCAAATGTGCAACAAGCCTAGCGTATGCGCTTTGTCGTGTGCAGCCAATGTGCAGTACATTGGTGGTTGGCGGGAAAATTGTAGAGACCGCTGCCGCGCGTCATACGAATGAGGTGCGTGGGTGTGGAGTGACAAGGATTCAGCGGATTACGAGAATTCATTAGAGTTGGTAGGTATGGAGTGGAAGTAAACGACAATGGAAACATAACATAACTAAGATGATACGTATAAACGAATTTAAAGCATATCGTTCATCATTTTTGTTAATAAGTGCAATAGATAGCATTAAAAACACACGTGAAGAAACAATAAAATACACAATAAAAATAAATGTAAAAATAAGTTCATCACAATGTATTCGCTTTCGTAGACACTGTTTGTAGTGGCATGAAATTCGCAATGACGCATCGCTGTCGTAGTATAAATCGCATAGCAAATGAAACATAATGAAAGTCACTCAAACAAACATTTTTGGAGTTCTCCAATTTAAAATGCAAACAAAAAAAACCTGCAAGTACTTGTGAATTTTACAAACTCTCGTTTGCATAGGATGAACGTTCACACAATATAATATTGAATATCTATAATATGTATTTCATAATAAAAAAATGGAGACAACTTAATTTTGCTGAATGTTTCGTCCAGTGCAAACGTATGTTTAGAGTCATATACACTTGTTGCTTACAGAAAAAAACCGAATATTTATGTTTATATGTATTTTGGAGGCCTTCAGGCGGCCTTTTAACTCCGACACGAGACTTGGCCACCAACAAATAAGAGATGAAGCCCTTGGCTCAAATAATTACTCTAATTCTTTATCCAGGAACAACCCACCAGCCTCTTACAATGCCTCAGAAGTTGCCACTAACTAACCTATAAGTATCAATAATTCACAATTCAGCACGATAAATCGTAAATAAGTAATTTCTAAACGAGTTCTCCGAGACCGGCGCGTGGTGAGTTGGTCACCCTACATAGACGTCTTCCGCGCTCGATTGCCTTTCACGAACGCCTTTCGCAGTTTCTCGTATTTTCCACGCTCAAGAGATACGGACTTGTATTGGAGGTGAGGCCCAGTGAGATGTGGAGCTAATTAGAGTGGATTGTTCATTTAATTTAAGACATAAACTACACTATAACATAACTATGAAATAAAAATCGGCTAGGGTTCGATGTACTGAATTTGACAAGAACTGAAAGTTAGCGGGTCCATGTCCAAAGTAGGTTTTTCCTATAATCTGCGTTATATTCGCCTATTTCTCGATTGTTTCAGTTTACTAGCTTTAGAGATAATCTTTTGAGCGATAATTTGTTTTGGCGGTAATCTCATAGCTTTGAAAAATCGTTTACAGATATTCTTCTTCAAAATAGAGTAGGTAGTAGGTACTTTTCTTCAGGCGGATAGAGCTCACCCAATGCCAATGTCGGCGACGGAATACAATAAGATAGTTATAAGAATAAAATGTATTAGGAATAAGATAGTATTAAGGTA
The DNA here is from genome assembly GCA_905147325.1 of Notodonta dromedarius. NCBI lineage: Eukaryota > Metazoa > Arthropoda > Insecta > Lepidoptera > Notodontidae > Notodonta > Notodonta dromedarius. Next base: position 13,898,131 of record LR990160.1, read on the forward strand.
TAAATAAATAAATAGTTTAGTAGGTACGGGAAGATGGACGAGGCTTCTGGGCCGAAAAAGCGGCTCTCGTAACGGTACAGTCTCACCGTACCTTAGAAACGCGGCTCTCGTGACGGTACAGTCTCATGGTACTTTAAGGAAATGCTTAAACGTGATTGGTTGAAATGTAAGCTTTGTGATTGGACGTAGTACATAAGATAAATGTATATAAGACGGGCGTCGCCTACCGACGTCACCGCAGTACCGATACGGCTCCTGAAGAGAATAAATAAGGAAGGAAACGAAAAGACTTTTTATTCAAGAAACCTGCAAGTAACCTACAGTGAAGACAGCAGCGGTACAAGAAGCTACAGTAAGCGACGGCGTTATCCCCAGGGAGGGTACCACCAGCAAGAAAAATAGTACCCCCCACCACGGCTCCACCACCCGCCACCGAACCTACTGTATTCGGCGGAAGGTAACGGGTTGTGGACGCAACAGCTGGTCCTTCGAGCCGGATAAGAACGCTACGCTTCACTACACTTCGAGTTACTACGCTACGCTACACTTCACTACACTTCGAGTTACTACGCTTCGCTGCGCTACGCTACGATGCCAGTCACAAGAAGTCAGAAGGGAAGCATTCAACGGGAGACCCCGGTATCTTCGGGCACAGAAGAGTCTTCAAGCGGGGCTACGACGGGGGGGTCGGGAACTACGACTGAAGGTACCTACCCGTCGGGAACATCGTACGAAACAACGGTCGGCGCCGCTATAGAAGACAGAACACTCACCAAGACCAACCCGAAAACGAAGCCAACGAAGACTGCGTCGGCAACGTCAGCGGGTAGGAAGAAGAAGGAAAGGGAAGCCCGCGCCAAGTTGGCGCGACTTCAGCTGGAAGAAGCAAGAGCTGCGGCAAATCTGGCGAAAACCGAACTTGAACTGCTTCAGCTGGAAGAAGATGACGACGACTCCGTGATTAGCGACCCACCCGACAAGGAAGATAACGTTGAACGATGGGTCAGCGACACTGCGGAAAGAATGTCCGGGGGGGAGAAGTCATCAGGAAGAAAACTACAGTCAGAAGCAATCAAGCCAGAAGAACCTGCAGCCAACCCCGGCGGGGGAGGGTCACGGGAACTGGCCGACGCGATAGTACAAGCAGTTCGGTCAGCAGTACCTAAGGCTGCAATGGCACCGAACTACATGCACGAGCTACCTGCCTACGATGGATCAATCAGCGAATGGATGGCGTTCAAGACGGTTTACATGGACACCGCACCATTCTTCTCGCCGGTCCAGAACATGGCGAGACTGAGGAAGAGCATCAAGGGAAAGGCAAGGGAGCAGATAAAAGGCGTGCTGTACTCTGAAACTACACCGGAGGCAGTATTGGAAGCACTTCGACGGCGCTACGGTAGGGCGGACGCCCTAGTGCTCGTCGAGATGGACAAGGTGAAGAATCTACCAAAAATGACCGGGGGACCAAAGGACGTCTGCGAGTTTGCCTGCAAGGTCAACGACGTCATCACTACGGTGAAGAGTCTCAAGAAGCCGCAATATCTGCAAGCACCCGACATGATGCGAACAATCGTCGGGAAGATGACCGAGTCTCTTCAGTATCGGTGGTTCGACTTCGTCTCTACCAAGGAAGACCCTGACCTCACAGACATGGGGGCGTTCCTAGAGAAGCAAGCAGATGCATGCAGCCAATATACTACACTGGACCCCGCGCCCAAGAAACCCTCGGCAGCGGGGAAGAAAGAAGCCGTCCATACAGCAGCAGATGCAAGCACAGAACAATGCCCGCAATGCGAAGAGAAACATCGTCTCTTCGAATGTAAGAAATTCGCAGAAGCCCCAACAAAGGAACGATGGGAAATTGCGTTGAAGAGCAAAGTCTGCTTTAAATGTTTGCAAGGGCGTCATCGGAAACAAAACTGTAAGAAACCACCGTGCAAGGTCTGCAAAAGATGGCATCACTTCCTGCTGCATGAAGATCGACCAGAACCTCCACAGAAGACGGAGGTAACCAACAGCGCGGTCCAAGTCAGCACGGCGAGGACTTCGAAGGCATACCTCAAGATGGCACCAGTGGAGGTCTACGGTCCCAAGGGAACTGCCAAGATCCTGGCACTACTGGACGAAGGGTCAACCGTCACGCTGCTGGACGCAACAATCGCCGATCAACTTGGGTTGCAGGGACCAGCAGAGACTCTGACGATCGAAACAGTCGGTGGGAAGCTCTTGTCAAAGAAGAATTCAAAAAGAGTCGAGGTTCAGCTGAGAGGCGTGCACCAGAGCGAAAAGAAGAGAACGGCGGGAGCACGCACCATCGACGACCTACGCCTCACACCGCAAACGATCGAGCGGTCGAGGCTGCAAGAAGTCGAGCATCTTCGCGAGCTGGCAGATCAGTTATACTACGAGGAAGAGCCACCGAAGCTATTGATCGGTCAAGATAATTGGGAACTCATAGTCTCGCTGTCCACAAGAAAGGGAAAGAAGAATGAACCCGTAGCCTCATTCACGCGCCTTGGATGGGTACTTCACGGGTCAGACGGGAACGCTTCGCGTCGGGTCAACTTCATGACGTGCGCCCACGTCACCGTCGAGGAAGATGGTCTAGAGAAGCTCATCAAGGATCACTTCGCGCTGGAAGCTTTAGGCGTCAAACCTCGACTGCCAAGCACGGACGTCGAAGCGAAGGCAATGGACATCCTTGAGAAGACCAGTCGAAGACTGAAGAACGGAAGATTCGAAACAGGCCTTCTATGGAGAAACGAAAACGAGGAAATGCCCGACAACTTCAAGTCAGCGGAGAACCGTCTGAGGAGCATCGAGAAGAAGTTAGACAAGGACCCAAGCCTCAAAGAAGAATACGGGAGGCAAGTTCAGAATTTACTGGACAGCGGATACGCAGAAGAGGCCCCGCAGCGATCCACATCGAGAAGAAAATGGTACCTGCCACACTTCGCTGTAACGCATCCCACCAAAAAGAAGAAGCGCATGGTGTTCGACGCTGCGGCCAAGTTTGGAGGGAAGAGCCTGAACGACATGCTCTTGCCGGGGCCCGATTTGCTCCAGTCACTGTTTGGAGTGTTGGTCCGGTTCCGGCAACATCCCGTCGCGGTCGTAGCAGACATCAAGGAAATGTTTCTTCAGATCAAGATAAGGAAAGAAGACCGCGACAGTCTACGTTTCTTGTGGCGAGGAGAGCTGCGCACCGGAAAACCCAAGGAATACCGGATGACGTCGGTGATTTTCGGCGCAGCGTGCTCACCTAGCGCTGCGATATACGTAAAGAATCGCAACGCTGAAGACTACAAGGACGAGTATCCCGAGGCGGTCCGAGCAGTGGAGCGGAACCACTATATGGATGACTACCTACACAGCCTGCCGACAGAGGATGAAGCAATCCAGATCGCCAGTGAGGTAGACGCCATTCACCGAAGAGCGGGATTCGAGCTGAGAGGGTGGGCGTCCAACAAGGCGGAAGTCTTCCAGAAGCTTACGGGCGAAGATACGAACAACCAGGAAATCGAGCTGGGATCCAAGGAAGAGAAAACCCTAGGTCTGCGCTGGTTCACCGAAGAAGACATGATGGGATTCCGAACATGTCTACGTAACATCGCGGAAGTCGTCGAACAGGAGAAGACGCCTACGAAGAGAGAAGTCACAAGCGGCGTAATGTCAACCTTCGATCCTATGGGGTTGGCATCACCCGTTCTCATCCAAGGGAAGAGGTTATTGCAAGACATATGGCGAAGCGGCGTCGGGTGGGACGACGAGATCACAGCTGGAGAAGAGGAACAATGGAGAGAGTACCTGCGAAGTCTTCAACTGCTCGAACACCTACGGATCCCGAGGTGCATACGCCACTCAGCACACGAGGGGGAGCTACACGTCTTCACCGACGCCAGCGAGACCGCCTACGCGTGCGCCGTGTACTGGAGGCAAGAGGATCACGAAGGGCAATTCGACGTGACACTACTAGCAGCGAAGGCACGAGTGACTCCACTGAAGCCGGTCTCCATCCCACGGCTAGAACTCCAAGCCGCACTCCTAGGGACCCGAATGGCGCGATCCATAGAGGAAGAACTCGACGTCAAACCAGCGAGGAAGACATACTGGACGGACTCTAGTACGGTATTGTCTTGGATAAAATCCGACCCAAGGACCTTCAAGCCGTTCGTGGCCCACCGTCTCGCCGAGATTGAAGATACTTCGAAGCCACAGGAATGGAGATGGGTTCCGACGAAAGAAAACCCGGCTGACGACGCTACCAGAGCAGTACCACAAGAATTCGACGGACATCATCGATGGTTCACCGGGCCGACGTTTTTGAGAAAAGAAGAAACCGCATGGCCAGAGCCTCGCAGCTTCAAGACCAAGCACACCGGGGAGGAGAAAGAAGTCTGCACGGTCACAGCGGTGAAGACCAGCGACGAGTACGCGACACCGGACCCAGCACGAGTCTCCAGCTGGACCAGGCTTCTCCGAGCAACGGCGAGGGTGATCCAGTTTGTCGATCTATGTCGAAGAAAGCAAAAGGTGAATCTGTCAAGGAAGCAAGAAGAGGCGGACCCCACTTGGAGAAGACAGAAAAAGATGTCAAAGCGGAGTGTCACCAGAGTCTCATCGAAAGAAGATAGAAGCTTTCTACCTCTAGAAGACCATCAGAAAGAGATGGCCGAGAAACTCCTTCTGCGACGAAGTCAAGAAGAATGTTTCAAAGAAGAAATCACCTCGCTAAAGAAGAACAACCCTCTGAAGAGATCCAGTAAAATCAAGTTCGACGTGCTGCTCGAAGACGATCTAATCAAGATGAAGGGGAGAATCAACGCGGCACGAAACCTCCACGACAGCTTCAAACGACCGATAGTGTTAGATAGCAAGCACACTATCACGAGGCTTCTCATCGCGCACTATCATCGCCTGCTCAACCACGGAAACCACGCGACCGTCATCAACGAGATAAGGCAGCGATTCTGGGTTCTAGGACTCAGAGCGGCGGTGAGAACGGCGGCGCATCAATGTCAATGGTGCAGAGTATACAAGAGCCAGCCCTCGGTGCCACCAACGGGAGATCTACCAGAAGAAAGACTACACCATGGGGAGCCGCCGTTCACATGCGCGGCAGTAGACTACTTCGGCCCAATGACTGTCACCGTGGGTCGCCGTCACGAGAAGCGGTGGGGGGCGTTATTCACTTGCCTCACTACTAGGGCAGTGCACCTCGAACTCGCTCCATCTCTGTCTTCGAGCTCCGCCATCCTGGCCATACGAAGAATGGCGGCAAGAAGAGGAACACCGAAGACTATCTTCAGCGACAACGGGACTAACTTCGTGGGCGCCAACCGAGAACTAAAAGAAGCCATCGAAGCAATGAAGAAAGAAGATGTCGTCAGCGAAGCCGAAAAAATGGGCATCAGATGGAAATTCATAGCGCCGGGAGCACCAAACATGGGCGGAGCATGGGAGCGTCTCGTCAGATCCGTCAAGACAGCTTTAGAAGTCACACTACGAGAGAAGCATCCGAAAGAAGAAGTCCTCCATACCTTACTACTGGAGGCCGAGCACCTGGTGAACTCACGACCACTGGTGCCACAAACGCAAGACAACGAAGAAGCCCTCACGCCCAACCATTTTCTTATTGGGCGATCCAGCGGGTTACCACGACTCGGGGCGTTCGGCGACGGCGAGTTCCTGCAAGGACGGAGTGAGTGGAAGACGACACAGCGCCTGGCCGATCACTTCTGGGCCAGGTGGCTGAAAGAGTACCTACCGACCCTGCTGCCGAGGAAGATCAACGGCACCCGAGCTCCCCGAGACTTACAAGTTGGGGACACAGTCATCATCGCGGACTCCACACTGCCACGAGGGATATGGCCGAGAGGAGAAGTCATCCACACCTTCCCTGGACGAGACGGAAGAACGCGAGTCATCGAGGTCCGGACAGCCGGCGGGATCCTGATGCGTCCGAGCTCCAAGGCGATCCTGTTGGTGCCTGCGGCGACGAGGAACGACGCATCGAGCTGCACAGTCGCCGGAACAGACGTCGGTGCTACGCACGAGGGGGAGGATGTCGGCGACGGAATACAATAAGATAGTTATAAGAATAAAATGTATTAGGAATAAGATAGTATTAAGGTATAAATAAATAAATAGTTTAGTAGGTACGGGAAGATGGACGAGGCTTCTGGGCCGAAAAAGCGGCTCTCGTAACGGTACAGTCTCACCGTACCTTAGAAACGCGGCTCTCGTGACGGTACAGTCTCATGGTACTTTAAGGAAATGCTTAAACGTGATTGGTTGAAATGTAAGCTTTGTGATTGGACGTAGTACATAAGATAAATGTATATAAGACGGGCGTCGCCTACCGACGTCACCGCAGTACCGATACGGCTCCTGAAGAGAATAAATAAGGAAGGAAACGAAAAGACTTTTTATTCAAGAAACCTGCAAGTAACCTACAGTGAAGACAGCAGCGGTACAAGAAGCTACAGTAAGCGACGGCGTTATCCCCAGGGAGGGTACCACCAGCAAGAAAAATAGTACCCCCCACCACGGCTCCACCACCCGCCACCGAACCTACTGTATTCGGCGGAAGGTAACGGGTTGTGGACGCAACAGCCAACGTGATCGTTTAGCATTGGTCTCCTCCTTCTATTTTCGCACAAATATGTGTGTACTACGCTATATAGAGTGGACCGTACGAAATACAATTATCAACTACATTCGTACAGTAATTTACTCTCACGTTAACGAGAACGTAAGGATTGTAGCTCTAAAAAAACGTTTTTTCTATTCTAAGCGTTAAGTTAGCCGATACCACGGAAAGAGGTCATGAGATCGCTTCGGAAATGATTCGAGGTAGACCGTTAAGTGGGCGATAATTGAGCTCATTGTTTGCTCAAACAGTGCTTAGTCCACCATAACGTATGTACTTAAGTGATGTTCAACTTACATTGTAGACCTTCTACTATATTTTGGTCCCAATGTAGAGGGCGAGCCTATAGCTATTAAAACGAGTACACTCCCCCTCAACTGGAAGGAGATTGGGGCCATAAAACACCATATTGGAATAATGCGGGTTTGTGAACTTCACATGTCTTTCAAAAGACTGCAGCTTTACCTCACCTTTTATCAAGTGATATTCATTATTGAAATAGAGATTTGCCTGAATTAAATCCGAAGATCCCAGAAGTGCGAGCTGGGGTTTGTACCTACACTCCTCAGTGAGAGATCTACTAACATGGCTATCATTGCTTTTGCCACCGGACCGGATTTAAAGTGAGCTCCACGGACCCACTCCAAACGATAAGTCCAAAGCTATGAGACCTCGGACTTGAAGGTACCTACGCGTGTTCCTTTCAGACTCTAGATGCTCCCGAACAAAAGATGTCACGCAGCGCGCAAGCAGCGGACAGCTAGTATGTAAATATTACTATTTTATTGTAAAACTAGCTGAGCCCGCGACTTCGTCCGCGTGGAATTTAACTTAACAAAAAAGCCCGCTCCCGCGTTCTGAGCCCGCACGACAGAACTCATTTTTTCATTTTTTTTAATTTTGTTTTTCTAAAATAAAAGTAGCCTAAGTTACTCCCTATTACATCAGCTATCTGCCAGCGAAAGTCCCGTCAAAATCGGTCCAGCCGTTTCGGAGATTACCCGGAACAAACGCACAGACAGACAGACAGACAGACAAAAAAAAATTAAATCGCGTTTTTGCTATAGGTGTTTTATGTACTTTCATATGCATTTAGTGAAAAGGTGTTATTTTGATATTACAAACAGACACTCCAATTTTATTTATTTGTATAGATAGGTATTCGTGACTACCAATCGACTTACTAATCCGCACTAAGAAAACGTGTCCGCTGGACGCTCGCGCTAATCTGTACAACTCAAATGTTATTTTGGTGAAATAATTTCATATTTGTGAAGATTCTGAGAGGAAAAGCTCCTTTGTACTGAATACTTTGACGACCGCTTGGCGCAGTGGTTCGAGCGTAGGCCGCTCGGGTCACTGCACATGGTGGTTGCGGGTTCGATTCCCGCCCGGGGCAAATTTCGGAAATGGCCTTTTCGTAATTTGCCCAGGTCTGGGTGTCACTGGGATCGCCCCCAGTCCATTGTACGGTTACCCATAGTACAAGCTTTGCTTATTTTGGGACCGTAAAGTTGGTGTGTTTATCTGGCGATATTTATTTCTTTTATTTATTTATTTATACTGCATTTTGTGTGAAATGGAAGCACTCGGAGGCAAGGAATATTACTACCTCTTTCCTAACAGCAAAAGGGCTACTTATTCCCCACCATATGTCGGGCGCGCCTCCCATTGCCCGTTGGTCGCTGGATCTGGCAACATTGTGCAACGCTTCCTCGGCCACGCCGGTAACCAATCATTTGCCATACAAGTATTTTACGTCGACGTTAGCGACTGACGTATTAAACATTATTTGCTTCCAAGCGAACAACTTATCACCTGAAAACGCCGTTATATTAGCAATAAATTATACTCAGGTTTTTCATTCATACGCCTCTTACAAATTACAAAACTGAAAAACTAACTCAAATGGAAGAGCTATATACTAACTAACTATAGAATAGAATTACTCACAAGGTTATTACAATTTTAGGCCGGTCCACATATCGAGTGTAAACATGGAGTGATATTTTTAAGAGATCTACAAAGCAGAGGCGTTGTTATTGTGTATTTCTGTCGGTGACTCACGCGCGGTGTCGCGGCGTAATCATCCTGTAGGGGTGTCGTACTTCAGAAATATTCAGATGTTGGATACAAAATCCGTTTTGCTAATTACTTAGGTATCTTTCAATTTCAATTAATTATTAACCCTTACATTTAAAATATCTAAACTACGACTTCAATCTAATATTCATCTAGGTACATGATAAATAAGTAGTTGCCACACGCATGGAATATTTGTATATGTCTACAGCTTGGTGGTTTAATTTTGTATGGTAACATAGAGGAATTGATAAGAATTACCAGAACTTTTTAGTTAAAGAGTGCTTATCTACATTAAAATACACTACAAATTTACGCCATTTAACTACCTAAACTAGAATTAATGTAGAGTGTTGAATGTTTTTGTTTAGAAAATATTCATCGGTAAGTATATAGCACGTAGGTAGGTATTATCAAAAATAAAAGAGTACAATCCAAATCAGAAACGTTAATAATGGAAGAGGAAATTTGTCACAAGAACTTAAAAATATTTATTAAAAAAAAATCGAATCTAGTCTTGCATCGTCAACCCTTAACATTGCTAGGTCACACATCAAGTGGCCGACAGGACGAAAATACGCGTCATTCACACGTCGCTGTTGAGTGTACCACACTACGGCGATTAGGGTGTCGACACACTTTCCGAACGCCATGCTGCGACTATATTAATGACTGAATACTTAAAGATGCACTCAAAATGTTGTCTTCTTGACATGTCACACAGTATCTTGTATTTTTGTACCCTCCATAAATATGGGTAACTATTGAGAAATCAGCCGCAACACTTTCAGCTTGTGTCTGAATAACACACTATTCATTTTACACAAACAAAAGACTATGAACCATGATGAATTCATAATTTCAAAAATATATAAGTATTCTTTGACACACATCATACTTTCTTGGCGTCCTAGTTACTCTACATATATTCATCAAAATAAAACTTGCACAAACCGTATCTAAGGCCCGTATTAATAAATCGATCTCAAGTCTTAGAGCGGTCTTGAGTACGCTTTTGACATGACATTTTGTACATACTAAATGTCATTCCAAGATCGTTCTCAGACTTGAGATCAATTTATTAATACGGTCCCAACTCTCAGGAGCGGCTCGGTAGGAGCGTTCGAACACAAAACCAACATCCATTGCCGTGGCTTCGGTAATCATTAAAACAAGTTCATAACTAGAATTCGGACTCCGATTTGCTAGGATGCACGTCGAATATTCGAAGCGGAAATTTTCGGAATATCACAAAGTGTGTTAGTTAGCACACGGAGTGTATACTATCGCATAGCGGGCTGTTGTGGCCGCTGCGGCCGGCGCGGCGAGCAGTCGGCAGCGATGACACTGTGTTTACAGATTGGTTTTGGTCGGGATGACAAGGATATTTTTTTCAGAGACTAACTTACGAAAATAATATTCCTGTGTAGCCCCATTGACTCTTCTAACTAAGCTAAAATGCTCAACTAACTAAACATCACGTGATTCATTTTAAATAGAATAATGTACGGGTCGCATATCGCAGCATTTATGAACCGATATTTCGTACAAATTGTTCTGAATTTATCCATTATAAAATTAAGAGTGGAAGATTGCCCGAAAATGAAAATATTTTATGAAGTGATGTTCCAAGTTTCCACGCTTTTTGGTGCACCGAGGTTTTTGAAGTATTTTTCTTAATATCTATATATTCTTTAATTATTTTTAGAGTATTAAAACTACGTATTGAATTGCTTTTTACCATAATTTATCCAAATCTCTCAAACTACTGAACCGATTTTGATGAAATCTCAATGGGACCACCGATTTTATAAATTATTTTCACTCTCCAGAAAATCCTACTAATATTATAAATGCGAAAGTTTGTGAGTGTGGATGTATGTATGTATGTATGTTTGTTACTCCTTCACGTAAAATCTACTGAACGGATTTGGATGAAATTTGGAACACAGATAGATTATAACCGGGATTAACATATAGGACACTTTTTAACCCAATAATCCAATACTACGCGGATGAAGTCGCGGGGCACAGCTAGTAATTTATAAAATCGGTCCACAATTTATGGAAAACCCCTTGAATATACATAAAGAAACAAACATACAGACGAATATAGAAACTTGTACTTTTATAGAAATCGGTTACAAAAATAAAAAAAACACGAGTTCAGTAATTAAAAATACAATATTGTTTTTTATCACATTTTCATAAACACTGTTTCTTAGGACATAAAATCTCTTTGCTAAGATTTAAAAAAAACTTGCGTCAATAGCACTACTATAAGACCTAGTTTAGTGCTGGTGTCTTTGATAAAAGACTTTATCAAAGACTAGCCTTTGATAAAGTCTTTTCGACAAAAAACTTTCAAAATAAAACCTCTTTCTAATTAATATTTTAGTTTATCTTTTGGCCAACGGCTAAATAAAATGTGTAGTAGTGCAGTAATGAAGCAACAGTGCAGAACAAACTACATTATGATCCTAAAAACAGTGAAATAAGGGTTACTTTACGAGGAAGTGTGTTGGAAAAACTGTTAAATCATATTGCATTTTTCAAAACCTAACCTAACCTAACTGTTGTTTGTAAAATTTAATCATGCTCTGGAATAATATCCGGGCAGCCTTTTATAAAACTTCAGGTCACAGCTTCCCGCTATGCATGTAGCCGACGTGGCAACAAACTTAACAAAGTGTGAAAACAAACACCACTGACCGTTTCATAAAATGCCGCGCTATTTTCATTTTAAGCACTCTCATTACACAGGGTGTAAGCTCCAAGTATTCATGTAGGTAGGTAAATAGGACGTATAAAGTTTTGAAACCAGTACTACCTAGCTCTTAAAGTATGATGTCATAATCATAAGTGATTAGTGTCAGCAAATAAAAAAAAATGTTTAATATATTTAATATTTTTTGATAATTATTTCATAATATGATAAAAATGTATCTCCATTATCTGTAAGCTGGACACCGGACGCCGGGCGGTGAGTAATTGAGCTATGTTTATTATTTTATATTATCATTTATTATATGAAAATGTCAGATGGGTTTCAAGGTCAATAACAATCATAGATTATACCGGTTTGTGACGTATAATATAAAATATGATATATCCCGAGCTCCCGTACGCGGCCGCTGGCGATGTCGATCGCCGTTATTGGACTAATGAGCCGTTTAACAATCCTCAGATAAAGTTTGTAAACAGGCCCTAATGCTTATTTTCTGAAGCAACTTCCTGTTAAGACAATGACCATCAAAAACAATGATCGGTGATTATTTACAGCATTATCAACGGTAGCCTCAGGAGTCACGGGTGACTATGGCATTGATGGAGGCCTTTTTCAACTCTAGTATATGGATATTATGGTCTTATTAGTACTTCAGAGGACAATACAAGTTGGCTAGTCAGCATGACACTGAAGTGACTACCAGTCAGTAGTCAGTTGTAGTAGTGTGAAGGCGAAAAATGTAAGGTAGTCAAACCTATGTGACTCGTATGTTGTAAGGCCTCTGGATTATCCAATAGAACTCTATATAAAATACCGCATCTTAACACCGAGAACGATACCGATGGACGATTTAGGAACATGGCGTAGCTTCTAAAAATATCTCTATGTAGAGTCTGGGTTACTGAGTTTATTGCACGATGTGGGGCACTGGTTTCACGCCGAGTCTGATATGGAATGTACGAATTTTCTGTTAACCAAGTCAAAGAAGAGCGGTATTTAACAATATTTCGCATGTTTTATAATCACCCCTATCACCTACTGTGATTGGTGGGACTACATATGAGCACCCACCAGAGAGTGAGGTAGTGATAGATAGCTTAATAATGATCACGACGCTTTATACTAAAGGGAAGGATCACTTTTGCAGAAAAAAATGCCACGAAAGTACTCTTGATGTAACTGAGTCCCTTTCTATGACCCGGGTGCCAGACATGGCAACGAGGAGAAAAAGGGACGCAATCCCACCAAAAAGTTCTCACTCAGCTCGTAGTTTTGTATACAGCAGTGGTGTCCGTTCGCACATAGTGCTCAGATGAAAATAATAACGTAGACAGAATGCGTAAAACCAGTGACTGAAGCCAACAAAAGCAACACCAAATAGCATCAATAGTTTGAGTTACAGTGTTATTCAATTAATTCTGCCACTCAATCATATAATCGATATTGAGTTTTGAGAAATCGGGGACTTATTAGTGTACTGTATTTATCTAAAGAGTGACCGCGTTTACTTTAATATCGAATTCACCGTTATCACAAATCACAACAATGGATGATGACCCAAAGGCCTAGCCTCAAGGTGTTTAAAAGCTGTACCTCATGCGAGGACTTGCACCTCGATTCATTACATTTTCAGTAAAACTGATTAACATTCAGGCGCGCACAGTAATGGAATCCGGAAAACCCGATACCCCGATCGCAGTGCAATAGGAACCGAAAAGTGACTGCCGGCGGCGGCGGCGTGATTGCGTCATTGTTTGCTTCCCCCACTATCGGGGGGCCATAATCCGATACGATTATAAAGCCATCGATTTTGCTGCTGACAACGGTACTTGCAAAACACTTATTGTCGGCTTTGTATATCTATCTTTAAAAGGTGGACATTTTTTATAAAATGTACAATTAATCAATTATACAGGCTGGTATCGTAATAACACTTGGGGGGACGGTTAGCATTAGAATCAGGCATACAACCATTAAATTGTACCTAAGTATACATTTTTTAAAGAAAAACGAATACTTAATCAAAATAAAATTTCTTGTAATTACCTGTTACACACATAAAAGAAAACACACTCACACACACACACATGGTGGACATAACATGGCAGCCGCAGACAAAGTATTGAAGGAAATAATAAACAAAAACAAGTCGTGCTGGTGTTGTTTTCACTTGTCCCTACCTTTAGCCACGAACTGAGTATGTCATAAATAAATAAGTACTGAGTAATAAATAACTAAGGTAGCTTCCAAGAAAGCAACAGCTCTTTTGTCGAGCACATCGAGCACTGGAGACCTGAAGCCTTATAATTTCTAACGAGAAATGTTACCAATGGTTTAATCATTTACCAGGTCTGAGCCAGAGGACTGCTAACAGATGGTTGACAATAATGTATGTATGTCGACCGCCAAGAATTTACAATTTACGATTAAGAATTCATATAGACAAGACAATATGGATTAACTATGGTTTTTTATTATTTTTAAATTATCAGAATTAGGCCCCTGATCTCACAGAGCCTGACGCCTGATCAAGCATGTCGGAGCTAACATAACTGACATAACTGAGATGACAGTGCATCTCATTCGTTCGCATATCTCTATCTAAGGTTGAGGTAGAGCTTGAGTATTGCGCGCCATACGAACGTTCCAACTGTTATTTGACAATCAATGAACCACCGAGCAAACATGTTCGAACATCAGTTATTCAGACAAAACTCATTTGTCGTAACATAGATAGGAGCTTCAATCTAAATAAATAATCACACCTGTTAAACCCAGAAGATTAGGCGATGCTCTTGTGAACTAGTCTGACGTGATGTTGACCTGCATTTATCTTATCTTACTACAGAAATGTCTCCCCATTACCAGTATCAAAGTTTATAATATAATTACCAAGGCACTTACTGTCTACTTGATCGAGGCGAGTGAATCACGAAAAAACTCATTTATTAATGCCGTTTCAATTCCAATTGGACTTATCATCTTCTTGGAAATGCGTTTGAAAGAGATGGAGACAACATGTAACAGGTAAAAAAGAGATGGATGATAAACAAACTATGTTTTAAGGAAAACAGCTCCTGAGGCATGACAAATAATACAACGTTTACGTAAACACATTTACCGTCATGCCTTGCCTTGCTATTATGTATAAGAAATGTTAATAGGTACAGAATATCTGACCTCTGGAATAATGATCGACAAGAGGTAAAGCAACAGAAAACTTAAAATAAAACAATAATTAGTCTAACACAATAGAGGTATGTTTGTAACTATTTTTGTCAGCGACTAGGTACCTAGTGGTTCTAGTTGTTTTAGCCTACAGGAAATGTCTACTTTTCAAACTGATCAAACACGAATTGTCTAAAAATAATTTATATTTCATTCGAATAATTTAATTATATTTGATAAGGAACCAATTTCTCTAAATAAACTGTTCTACGTACTTTCCTCAATGTCTGGCTAACTAATGTCTAAAAACCTGTTTGATTTGATTGTAAATTAAATAAATAATGTATATGTTAAAAATAAAATGAATGATTACTTTGATTACATACCTATTACATTTATCAGCACCGACGCTACCGACGCGTGTGCGTACATTTATAACCGGCGAAAGATCAGTTGGCAGATACGACATTTTAATTAAGTTTTCAATTTCTACCGTTATTATATTTCTCAGAAAAATAGTTTACATAATAATTAAACCAATATCGGTGCACTTAGCGGAAAAAAGGAAGGTAAACTACTAAAGACTAGCTATTAGCATTCAACATTCCATTCAAATTCATTATGCAGGAGCGATGCTCAGACTTCGTCTGTGGATACAGACTAAAAGCTTTTTATTCGAAAAAACAATATTTGTGAATTGAATTAAGTCCTGTACGGATGGCCCTGCGTCGGAGCCTGAACGGAGAACGAAAGATGTATTCATATAAATAAAACATAACATCAGTCGTCTGCGTATGAACTGCGCAAGGGTATAGCGTATGAGTACTTGCCAGTCATCATTACTATCTATAGAAATAAATTCACTTATACTCGTATAAGAGTTTTACGTGATTTTGTTTTTTTTTAGATGCTGGATGCGGCAAGCTGAAGACAGGGCGCTATAGCGCTCATTAGAGGAGGCCTATGTCCAGCAGTGGACAAGCATAGGCTGATGATGATGATGATGATGATATACAAAGTCGGCAAACAGGCGTATCTTGCCGATTTTAAGGGGAATGGGGGCAGAGGGAGGTATTCGGAAGGGGGATGTGGCTTCCGGCGCTCTCACTCATCGTACAGAAATATAAAATTTACACCCAACTTCTGTGATACGGTGGTACTACCCCGGTCGTGCCATCCCGTGTAGTCAATTGGCTGCGACATGGCACGTCCAAGTCGAAGTTTATTAAGTAATAAAGCCGTTTGTCTGTTAGTCTCTTTGCTAGTAGGACAATTTGCGTTAAGGACCTTGTGATACAGAGGGGTTGTTAAGTTTTTTTTTTTTTTTGATATGCCTATATGTTGTTGGCCAGAGTGACAATTTCACCCGGACAGAGGGCGAGCGCAAGCGCGCTCCAGCCAGAGGGGCAGGGGTGCAGCTAGCTCAAGGGCGCCACAAGGGACACGACCTCGGCTTGGACCGGTGCCAGGAGAGGTGGCGAGGGTAAATCTACCACCGGATAGGAACGCGACCTCGACTGAGAAGATCCGGCAAGAAACTCAGCGGGCTTGTCGGGTGCCAAGGTGCGTCTAGGTAAGTAGACGCACCTTCTAGCGGAAGCGGGGGTTCGTCGACCTCGCCGGCGAGGTAGGTGTCTGGTTGTTAAGTATATTTGATGAATCGATACTATCATTCTCAAGATATAAGTAGTGTTCATGTACATATAAAAGTGTACATACAACCTCCTATCTACACCAAACTTTGTATAAATCTAAAACAACCCACTTCCCTTGTTGATACATGGTACTAAGTAGCGAACAAAGCCCGTTTGTACACACTACACACTGCCCGCGCGCACAATGCACCCGATAATAACTTGAACCATCACGGCGCGGCGTTTGTCTAATTACTTTTACGATGGACGCTAAGGTGCTGTGTACTGCTCAGGTAACCAGAGTGCGCCCGAGTTCAACTTACATGCAGATAAAAAATACCTCGAACCATTTCATTGCATATGTACTATTATTTTACTTTGAACTTGAGTGACAAATCTTTTGAAAAAGCTAATGTTCCAAATACTTGACATTATATTCATTATGGCTCTCGGAAAGTGAACTTGTGAATATAATTCTAATGTTAGGTATAAGACGACAACCCGAGGCCCAAGCACTCAATAAAAAACATATTCTTAAAAAACAACACTCGAGTATTCTTATCAACAGCAATCACCCCTTCGCTTTAATTACCCTAACCACGGCATACGACACGGAATGACATTCATTCTGTTGAATATCCTACCTAGTCACTGCGACTGACTCGTACACTTCCAGATATTAAAATACACGTAAGATTACCTACGTTATCAATGAATGAGTAAGCACAGATTATTAAAACCTAGCGTTGTTCATTAATATTATGACAGTTTTTATGACATTTCTTTACCCAAACAAAACCGTGCCGAACTTGACTACTCATAGTTAATTACCTGTCTGTTACCTTTATCTCAAGTGCGTCAATAGGCGTATCCACATGTACCGAGCAACATGCCCGAACAATCAGTTTTGACGTCATAATTATCATAACTGCTGCTGATCCATACATCTGGACGCGCTGTTAAAATATACAATCGCACTACTAGATTTAATGATTCCACAAATACCTCACAGGGGTCGTAGGCATAAAATGGACAATACCCACAGACTTGAACAATCTATGTACTGTTTACTCTCACTATCTGACCAACTGAATCACTCGTTACTCATCCGCCGCGCCGCTCGCACATCCACACGCACACACCAGTACAACAGCGCTTTGTAAGAACGATAATTACTACAGTATATTACGGTAATAGACGCACGGAATGCGGCCCGATTACTACAGGATTCGGATGTGACGTCATGTCACACGGCGCCTTTTATTTTTGTTTGCAGGTAATGGTTTTACGGTCGACAACTCAACTGGAGTTTCGCTTTGTTTAGGTCAATATGAATAGTGAATTAATGTGTGTTGTTGTTGTCACTCGGCCTTTTTTAAGTGTTTTTGTTTACTATTAACGGATACTCTGAATTGGTCTGTCTCTATTCCATGAAGGTATAAATAGAGGTGCACTAGTTACCTATTTAAGTGCAGACGTGATATTGAGGTCATCAGTTATGATCTTTATAAAATACACTGGCTAAATGCGAAGGAAGATGACCAAACTAAAAAAAAATCAATAAGAAGAGTCTAATGTAATTTCGTAATAGGTTGACCCAAAGATGTTATAGAAATATTCGTTTCGGGTTGACCAATATATTGACAAAATGTTTCCAACATTGAATTCACCGTTTTGCAAAAGCAAATAGAACATAACATTATAAATCAGGCTTAATAATACTTAAAATAATCACTAAACTTAAAGTGAACTTAATGTTTTCACAATGTAGTTCAGCTTCCATTGGCACTTTTGTTATAAAAGTGTCAAAATAGGTACGCAATAGGCAGCCCTCAGTTAGTAGCACACCGCATGCTCCCCTCATTCGGATATTATTTGATATACCGCGCTGACCCAATTTGCCCCGTCCTACCCCCGCTTTGAAGTTAGTACGCTGTGCTCCTGAATACTTTTAACATAAATATTTACAAGGTTGTTATTTAAAGGGTGATAACCGAAATATATATTGTTTTCTTATATTTAAGCGAATACTACACATTGAAATAAAACTATTTTTCGGATTTTATCGCGTCTCAAAAACACCCTAAAAAAACAAAAACATCCTAATTTCAATAGGGAAGATGGCTGGGTGCTACCACCAACTTGGGTTCCAGTAATTAAGATAATTAAATCCAAAACCAAGTGTACCATTGCAAGACCTCGAGACACTGTGAGTACTTTCTGCGTGGATCGGACCGCAAACAACAACTAAATATGAGGGTACCCAGTTACTAACTATGACATCAGGACGTCTAACACCTCAGTCCCCCCGTGACCATGGCTGCTGTAAAGCAACCGAAACGTCGGGAGCATAAAGTTAATAAACGCGATAAAATCCGAAAAATAGTTTTATTTCAACCGAAATATAGCAATGGTTTTCATTGAGATGTAGTGTATGTTTGTAAGGCTAGGGTCAATTAAAATGTTGTACGAGTGGGCTGAGGTCAGTAGCATGAACAGCCAGGACGGGGATAGAACCTGATTGCGAGTGTCGTCCCTCTAAATTTAAAAAAACTTCCTATTTCGATACCACGTGCTCTTTTTAAAGCCACTCCATTGCGTCAGCGACCTCATCACGCACAGATCGTGTTGTGTTGGCAGTCGCTTCTGAGAAAACTAGGATCATTCCTTCGTGCTACGATAAAAAGGGCGCATTCATCAATCAGTGGTGTCTTCAAAACAGCTGCTCTTCCACAGCTATACAGTCCTGGTGGTCTAGTTATACAGCTCAGGCCACAATGGTGTGAGCCGGCCCGTGCGGTTTTCATTAGCGACGTTCACCCGGCCGCTCAACCGCCGCCGGCTTGCGCTTATTAAACAGTACTATGTCACACCGTTGCGACGTAACATTGAAAATATATAAACGATACGTTTATCTCGAATACGACTGCTTACTTCAAACACAACTATGTCAGAGGTACAAGCTATCAAACCATATAGAATCAGTCTAAGTCTTTCATCTGAGCTATGGTGCTACAGCCAACAAACTTATACAGAGATATACTTGCATAGATATAAGTATGAAAATCATATTTCTGTGAAATAATATTTTTGTTGCAACCGATGACAGGAAGTCACCTACCAGTCCAACCACAATTATTGCAAAACTAGTTCCGTATGGTGGCAATGTCGACATCGGAAAATCATCCGATAACATCATTCGAGTCTGACTCATCTCAAGCCAATCGGTTGAAAACCTGAAATTTTGCATAAACACAAATCAAAATATGTTACACTAGCTGTGCCCCGCGGCTTCATCCGCGTAGTATTGAATTATTGGGTTAAAAAGTATCCTATATGTTAATCCCGGTTAAAATCTATCTGTGTTCCAAATTTAATCCAAATCCGTTCAGTAGTTTTTGCGTGAAGGAGTAACAAACATACATACATACATACATCCACACTCACAAACTTTCGCATTTATAATATTAGTAGGATATCTAATAAAAACTTTTTGTTTGAATTCCAAATCCAAGTGCGAATCACCGAGATGCAGAGAGGTGTCTTTTAAATGGTCTAAGCCTTTGATAAAAGAAAAGGTCTAAGCAGAGATGAGAGCGATTTTAATTTTATTAAGGCTGAAGCGCCCATCTAGCCCGCGAAGTTCAAATTTTTTGAGTTCTTTTAGATTTTTTTCAAAATCTGACAATAATAAAAGACAAATTTTGTAATTCGCGAAAAAGACCGTGTGCAGTGCATTTATTAATATATCCAACTTACTCTAAAACATTTCAAGAACGACAGCTATCCAGATAATCTGGCAATTTTGTATATTTAGTGATTTTCTAGTATCATATCCACCGTGATAATATTTAGAGTAAAATAAATGTATTAATAAACGCACTGCATACTGTGTTTTTCGCAAATCACAAAATGTTGTCTTAAATGTTTTCAGATTTTGGATAAACTATAAAAATACTCGAAAATTTTGAATTTCGCGGGCTAGACAGGCGCCTTCACCTTAAGGGGCTGTGGCCAGAAAAATGAATCGCGATTTTGGGCCATCTGACACTCGCATTCGCTAGCCACGTCATGACGTCGGCACTACGGAAATCTATGGAGCAGCCTAAATAGTTCTTTTTTAACAGAATTAAAAATAGAAGGAGGAAGTTCTCAGTTCAGTTGTTTTTTTATGTATGTTACCTAAGATCTCCGTCATTTATAAACCAATTTGAAAGAATATTTATTAATTAGATATTTTATTGTTTATATTATTATTTATTGATACTTGTAGGACCCATAGAAATTTTACCAAAATCGGTTCAGTAGTTTGGGAGATGGACTATTTACAGTTACCAGCAATTCAATACGTAGTTTACCATTAAAAACATGACCAAAACTTTATTAAAAAAATATCGACTCCAAAAAAAACCCGGGTGCGCTAAATAAAACGCTAGAAATGTTGAGGTCCCTAATTTGGAGTCAGTGTCAATTCAAGTAAGTAGGAGTTGGTAGGTACCTAAGAAGCTATCCTAACGTAGAGTAAAGATTCCACCACTGCAGCGACTCCATATGAAATAAATTGTCATTTCTAGCTTTTTAGTGCAGGTTTTATTGAAGTCAGTTCTATTTTTTTTTAATTCCTTAGTCGCCCATTACACCAAAAATTTAGGCGTCAAGTATACTGATTCCATGTGCCCGCAGCATAGTCGAAGTAAAGATGTTCCGTTTAAAAAAAACCGGTAATAAGTATTTTAACACAAAGGCAATTACAAATTGAATTATGGCGAAAATTTGTATTTTTCTTAAATTCGGTAGTTAGCTAGATTATAAACGTCCGATAGTAAGGTCGGTCGTCTGTCATCTTGGAATCTAAAATTTACGTCATAATCGTAATCGGCACGCAAAAAACCTATGCCAGATTTTCCCAAATATTTGAAGTCCGCAACTTGGGATTAAAAAATTCACATAATTATACTTCACTAGCTGTGCCCCGCGACTCCGTCCGCGTTCTGTTGAAATTTTTCCTGAATTTTCTTTGCTATAAACCTCACGGAGTCCGAGACCTTTCCAACGAATGCAAAACCGCGGAAATCGGTTCGTGCGTTCTGGAGTTATAGCGTCAGGAAGGAAAACCCGACTTATTTTTATATAGTAGATAAAATATAACTTGATCGCTGCGACAACTGTCAGTAAAATCATGCCTATGAAGTCTTGAATTTCATAATAGTACAGACAGTACCTGTCAATGTCATACTTTATGGGCATGCCGATCTAATTAGTGATGGGCGATGAATCATCGTGACCACAGACGATATTTGAAATAAAACTTAATTTATCTTTTAATTTGATTGTATATTTTAATATCATAACATTATTTACATTTGTGCATACTGGATCAAAAATAATAGTGACAAAATAAAATCTAATTTTGGGAGCGGGACGTCCGATTTGATAATATTTGCGAACAAGAGTTCATAATTAATTTACAAGATTGTTTTAGCGATTCAGAAACTGACCGAGATATGGATTTGGGTTGTACTCCTTTAAGAGAATAAATGTCATTTTATATTAAAATATTAGTTTTTAGCATTGATTATAGCAAGAAACATCCATCATTTCTATCGACATTTTTTTATATCCTGACAACCCTATAAATAGCACTTTGACTGTCGCAGATATCAATATTAGTCATGGCATCTCTTTATGACTAATTATTGCAGAGCTCAGTGGGATGGAAATGATATCTATACAAATAAATAAAATTGGAGTGTCTGTTTGTAATATCAAAATAACACTTTTTCACTAAATGCATATGAAAGTATATACGACGCCTATAACAAAAACACGATTTAAACATTTTTTGTCTGTCTGTCTGTCTGTCTATCTGTCTGTCTGTCTGTGTGTTTGTTCCGGGTAATCTTCAAAACGGCTGGACCGATTTTGACGAGACTTTCATTGGCAGATAGCTGATGTTTCAAGGAGTAATTTAGGCTACTTTAATTTTAGAACAACAATTAGCGTTCCGTGTAAAAAAATAAAAACACATGAAATCAAAGAGTATCTCCGAAACGGCTGGACCGATTTTGACGGGACTTTCACTGGTAGATATCTGTTATTATAAGCAGTAACTTAGGCTACTTTTATTTTAGAAAAACAAAATAAAAAAAATGACTCGTGTCTCGAGGGCTCAGGATGCGGGACGGGCTTTTTTGATAAGTTAAATTCCATGCAGACGAAGTCGCGGGCTCAGCTAGTATATAATAAATTTAGTTAGTAGATTTATTTAAGGCTAAAGCGCCCAGCTAGCCCGCGAAGTTCAAATTTTTTGAGTTTTTTAGAAATTTTTCATAATCTGACAATAATAAAAGACAACTTTTGTAATTCGCGAAAAAGACCGTGTGCAGTGCATTTATTAATATATCCAACTAACTCTAAAACATTTCAAGAACGACAGCTATCCAGATAATCTGGCAATTTTTGTATATTTAGTGATTTACTAGTATCATATCCACCGTGATAATATTTAGAGTAAAATAAATGTATTAATAAACGCACTGCATACTGTGTTTTTTGCAAATCGCAAAATGTTGTCTTAAATGTTTTCAGATTTTGGATAAACTATAAAAATACTCGAAAATTTTGAATTTCGCGGGCTAGACAGGCGCCTTCACCTTAACACATAAAGGAACTAAAAATTACAAGAGAGTGACAATTGATATTTTTAAACAATTGACAGAGAATAAATCCAGAAAAAGAAATCAAATATGAAATTAAAATAAAACCTTATTTTATTTCTAACAATCAAGCTATGTTTTATGTCCTAGTTTTCGCTTCTTCCTATATCTATGGTTCGCCAGATAATTTGGTTATGTCACTCTGTCCGACCGCCCGACGTCACAGTCCTTTTATTCAGAGGCTAGAAGGCTGCAAACTGGCGCTAAAATGGTTTTTTGGTACCGCTACAAAACTGTTTAAATATTGAAAGCAATATAATTATAGGGTAGGTTACCAGTTTTAAAAAATAAATCCCATTGATTCAATATTGCCGATTGGTTAAGCCCGCGTCTTGCGGGCTGCTACCAGGTCTCGGGTTCAAACCCCGGCTCGAACCTCAGGATTTTTCGAAATCTATGTGTGAATCATAATTTCTATATGATTATCACTTGCTTACGGTGAAGGAAAACATCGTGATGAAACCTGCATGTCTTAGAGGATTTAAATTTTCGAAAGACATGTGAAATCCGCCAACCCGCACTGGGCCAGCGTGGTGGATTATGGCCTGAATCCCTCTCGTGTTGAGAGGAGGCAAGTGCCCAGGAGTGGGACGTCAAAAGGGCTGAAACTATTATTTTACTAAATATTGAGCTCCGCAATGGCCTTTTTCACGTAATCACCTCTAACTGGTGGTATTTTAAATTATTCGAATTGATATCGGACACGGATAAGATCACTTACACGTCTGTGTTAATGCCAAATTAAAATTTATTTTGAATATTTTTTCACTGTTGTTTGTTATGACATATTAGATTACGTCATACGAATATGTCATACGATTATTAACATACAAATAAATAAATATCGCCAGACGAACACACCAACTGTATGGTCCCAAACTAAGCAACGCTTGTACTATGGGTACCATACAATGGACTGGGGGTGATCTCAGTGTCACCCAGACTAGGGAAAATTACGAAGAGGCCATTTTAGAAATTTACCCTGTCGGGAATCGAACCCTCAACCACCCGATGCAGTGAACCCAGCGGCCTACGCTCGAACCACTGCGCCAAGCGGCGGCCAAATTATATTTTTTAGTACATTTTAAATAGTCAAAAATATAAGTTGACATTTAAAATACCCCTTCCCCCTGAACGACGTTATAAATAAACAATGATTATAATATAAAATATAATTAATAAATCATTAATTAAATAGGTAACCATATCGTTAAGTACTTAATATGCAAAAGAAAGAAAGAAAGAAAGAAAGAAATTTATTTTATTGGTACCATGGCAGAGCTATACAAAACTAACTAACTATACATACACAGCTTAGGAATATAAATGGACACATCTAGCTAGTTATGTACTATCATACCAGGCCAAAGGGTCAAAAAAGCAATGTCTACTGAAATACATGTCTTTAAATAAACGTATGTTTTCTCATAATGTCTCCCTTCGCCGTTCAGCAAGTGAAAATTTACGTTGGAAATTATATGGAAATAGAATAATTAACTTTAAAAAAAAGTCTGAAAATCTGTTAAATTACTACTATATACTAGTACATATAGTATCGGACTCGCACTTGACATTTTTTTTATTTGACCAAAGGAGTTTCCACTCTCTTCGTTTACGTAATGGTTACGTCGAATTTATTTAAATTCGGATCTGAAAAAATTCGGCATAGGTCCGACCTTGATGACGTCCGCAGACGACTGAGCTAGTTAGAATATGACAGTGATGCAATGACTTCATGTATAGAAAATATGAGATGACACTAGTGACCGCGCGCTCGGAAGTTAAACCACATAAGCGCTAAACAATATTTCTTTGGTTTTTAACAAAACTAGGGAATTAATTAAATTTTTCGGTTATCCTGATCCTAGATATTATCATTTACTATGTTTTAGAAAAAAAATCGTGATCTAATTCGCAATAATATCGTGGATGAAACGAAAATAAAAAGCAATAACAGCCAACATTGGATTTTTTTTCTATCGAGGAAATTTCACTTAATCGTGTTTTCCTATATATGTAATCCTAGTTAATGTTTTTGAACAACACATATCTGAATATAAGCTTCTTAATCTATAAAATGATAGAAATATTTCGAATTAAAAACCCAAAAATTGCGAATGCCTCCTCTTAAGTACTTATGGGGTCGAATGCTGTGTAAAATGTCAAAATTATTAAGTTTCGTTTCAATAATCCAGATTTAATGTGCGGGATATTTGTAGCGTATGGTTTTCGAGCTGTATTTTTTAAGACTGGGACAAGAAAAAACAGTAAATATCACGAAAAAATAGCTCAAAGGCATATATATAATTTTCCTATCTCATAAAAATGAATACAAGTCATCATATTGGTTGCTGTTCTAAGGCCCGTTTCACACTCAGAGCCTCGCGATTGTTGGCAATTTTTCTCATAATCTTGTGTTCATCCATTTTATTTTATTACAAAACAGTGTAATTGTAGCCCATACCGTGAACGTGGTTTATCGGCCGTCCGGTGGCACACATTCTCAGAATCACACAGAACACAGCATTGTGCCTCCACCTGCAGAGAGGGGGCGTGGGGACGTACTCGTGAAGTCAGTAAAGTAATATTATGGGGGATGGCGTCCTCGGTCGGGCCTTTTTCAAGTTTGGTGATTGGTAATAAATTGTACAAATACCAACCCTTTTAAAGATAAAGGTTGTCACAATAAAGATTTGCATATTTACACGCGACAGTTGTTTTTGGTGCGGTCACATAATAGCCACTTGACTATAGGTCCACTTTAAGATATCCAAAGAAAACAAAGTATTGATGTAGTTTGACGACCGCTTGGAGTAGTGGTTTGAGCACATAGGCCGCTGGGCTCCCTAGACGGAGTGGTTACGGGTTCGATACTCGTCAGGGTTTTATCCTGACGAGTATCCAACGAAAGTGACGAGTAATTTCGGAAACGGGGTTTTCGTAATTTCCATGGTCCTATCATAGTTCGTCTGGCGATATTTATTGAATATAAATAGCTCCAATCTACCTCCATTTAAACCAAACGCAGCTATCCCTAACTCCCTACAGAACGGCCAGTAATTGGATTGTACGCTGAGCCGTGTAGCTTTCAGTACTCAGCCGTGCACGGGAATCCTAAACTCGTTACTCGTTTTAACGTGGTTTAGCAAAATGCATAGTAACTATTGAGGAGAAACTGGTGGATTGGAACTTTCATAACAACTGTCAAAAAATAATTATGCAGCGAATTTAAATTATGTGTTATTTAATATGACTACTAATCTATTCACAGATTAATAAACATTATCACCCAACTGTTGGTAACCCGTAACTCACCCAATTTAAAATGAAACCGTGACTATGTGCGACCCTGATCTCTATCTAACCTACATCACTGATTTACCAGAGCACTAGAGCGGACTCCGCGACCACTATCAAACCAAGCATAGTTCATACGCAGCTGGACTTGCAGAAATATTTCAGAGAGATATAAACAGTTACCTAAATGGGATTGATCTATATATGGATGTCAAATGCCCGGAATCAA
Organism: Notodonta dromedarius; assembly: GCA_905147325.1. NCBI lineage: Eukaryota > Metazoa > Arthropoda > Insecta > Lepidoptera > Notodontidae > Notodonta > Notodonta dromedarius. The sequence continues at coordinate 13,924,640 of LR990160.1, forward strand.
ACATGAGACTATATAAGGATTAGGGTTCGTAAGAAAGTATACACGTAGGCCCGTGGTTGTAAATACATGACGGCCGTAAACAGGAACCTGGAAATCCTTGGACTTTACAGTTTCAATATAACTCTCACTAGCCACCCTATTGTAGTTTACATAGACCACGATCTCGTGACGTCAATCACTACTACACGACGGTCTTCATGTGGCATCAATTTCCTTTCATGTTGTTGCAAACAGTCTCCATTCATAAAGTACCAAGTTGAAGGTATTTAAACATAATAATCCAGATAAAGTAACTATCACACTATCGATTAGTCAGCGTCAACCAGTGGCTATCGAAGTGGACAGATTATTTATGGGATGAGACCGCAGAATAGAGGCCACGCTTGTTAATTATGATGCTATAAAGCACTACAAGTTAAAGCAAAACGGTGCCCCAAATCAGGCGTTATATTGCTTAGTTTAGGACCATACACAGGGTGTTTGCCTGATGATATTTTATTTATTTGGACTTCTGACGAGTCGGGAAAGAAACTCTACGCGGTAACAACGACTACTGAAAGCCTATAATACTGTTTCTGTAAATCCAGCTTATATTTAAGTAACTCTACATCACCTTTATTTCAATGTACCCGTGGCCTTACCACGGACATGCCATAACCGGCGCACGCTCAGTTTGTTAAAATGACGTAATCATATCGTTAAGGAATGTCGCTCCGCCACTTTGTATGCAAAAATAGTAACAAATGTTTATAATATAAAAATAAATTATATTTTAAGGATTGTGTTGGTAAGCCCTGGATTATACCTTTCTTTTACAAAACGGCACAAAATGGCTTCATATTCACAGCTTAGCAGAAATAGTATTAAAATGTTTTACGCTTTGATACGCGAAGACCTTTGATAATATCAAAGGCGAAGACATCTTACTTACTTATTTATCTTCATATTTCTATATTGAAGCTATTTTTGTGTTGTTTTTATTTTTGGTCAATAATAGCTTTTTAATTCTTTCTTTTTTAAGTATTAAGGTATATACAGATCCTTATGAGGTATTACGATCATTTTACCAAATCTATCCAGCCGTTCTCAAGTGATGAAATTAGCAAACAGCATTTCATTTTTATTTATATATATATTTATTTTTTTGCACTTTGCCTTATGAGCCTGAACCTGTTATCTAAGTATATTTATTATTTCGATGCTTATTGGAAATGAAATTATCTCGCCCTGTGACATAAGTAAACCAAAATACTTACACCCATGTTATTTATAGAAGGGACCGGATTATTATCAGTAAGTTAGTAGGTACCTCAGGGATCGAACCAAGGGCCTCTTGATAGGCAAACGCGTTTAAATTTACCTACCTAATTCCTGAACAAATCGTAATACCATTAAAAATAACACATTATCGCATACATGTCCGTTGAATCATACAACAATGGCGGGTAACGAAAACATTCCACACATCATACAACCTATTGTACGAGTACGTGATTGGACTTTACCGCCACACCATACAACTTAATTTAAACCTTACATGCTTATTGTTGAGTAGAAATTCAAGTGGAGTGTTTGAAAGGACAAGTTGGTAGGTTGTCTACACGTGACATTAAGAAATTCTTCTTCCCATCCACGAGCAGTACTGGCCCACCGTAGGATATGGAGCAGTGGAAATAGGAAAGGAAGGCCTTTGCCAAGCAGTGGGAGGACGGAGGCTGAAGAAAGCTTTTCACAATTCCTATATTGGTCAGATTGCAATCTACCTTGATTCGACTGAAAGTGACCGCCGACACTATGCCGTGACTGTGCGACAACCACGTGGACTAACTACCAGTCCTTTGTTGTTAGAATTGTTCAGGCAATGGATGGTCTACGATCAGACCGTGTGATCGCGAGTTGAGAAAAATCGATTGAATAATAATCGCAAAACATCTAACGTACGTACATCGTTTTAGGAATACCGATAATACTGTATCAAAATTCGGATTGACAAAATTATCAGCATCGAAATATCTATCTATAATTCCTATATTTTGTAAACACAATTATAGCTGCGTTTCGAATAATGAGTGGGAGTGCTGAAAGCCCGTTCCCCTTTCTTCCTCTCCCTCGGCCCCACTCCCCTTCAGGTAGGGACCCAGCGAGCTATGCCTTTAGAATTGCAAGCAATTGCAAGAAAAGCTAGCTTTAGGCTTTGTTAACTCTTTAAGGTGACAGCGCCTGTCTTGCCCGCGAAATTCAAAATTTTCGAGGATTTTTATAGTTTATCTAAAATCTGAAAACATTTAAGACAAAATTTTGTGATTGGCGACAAACACAGTATGCAGTGCGTTTATTAATACATTTATTTTACTCTAAATATTATCACGGTGGATATGATACTAGTAAATCACTAAATATACAAAACTTGCCAGTTTTTCTGGTTATCTGTCGTTCTTGAAATGTTTTAGAGTAAGTTGGATATATTAATAAATGCATTGCATACGAGTACGGTCTTTGTCGCCAATTACAAAGTGTGCCTTTTATTATTTTCAGCTGTTGAAAAATTTCTAAAAAACTAAAAAAAAAATGAATTTCGCGGGCTAGATGGGAGCTTTAGCCTTAACATCTGACGGGTCTGAGGTTTTTAGACACTTGAACATTTATTAATATATATAATATTAATATATAATATATTGTCACGTTTGCAGTATGTTCCTAGGCTGTTCCCTCACAGCACTGTATAATCCTTTTGAGTATACCCGCGTTACTCACTGCAAAATGAACATCGTTAGATGTACCTATCCGTTATAATCGGAGTATGTTGTTGTCAACTCTTGCGCAATCTGAGACGCTGTTGCACACACACGATGCATATCGCGGCTGGCCTTATAGGGTCGGCGGAGAACCAAGTGACATTACATGTCCTTGCGAACTTTCGCCTCATCTGCATACGTAACTTACGAGAGCGAGATATGCCAGGGCACATGGAACTGCGTCTAAACAGTCTTAACTAAGATTATATCCCCTGTGACGACTAATGGTAAAACAATAAACAAAAATGTTTAACTCAAATCGTAAAAAAATAATTTGGACATCGTTCACTGATCTGTTTTTAAGAACGATGTATTATTTAAAATTGAATATAATATCAACACTTATTTTATAATATTATTACTTGGTTCCACAAAGACTGAACTCTATTCTGTTGTGACAAGGGCCAAACTTTCAAATTCAACTTCATATTTTCGATTATTGTGTTCAGTATTTTCATAACGCCTACATTCTTGTGCTCCAGCCACCGCGAGATCATCTCTGAAACATCATCTAAATTTTCGATGTTCTTATAATTGACGTCATAGATATCATCTATGACTTTGAACATTTCTTTCAATAGTGTAACACTTTTCTTCAAAGCTTCAGGTGTCAGTTTATAAATATCACCTTGGTTTGTTAGTACTTCGTCTACGAAATCTAATGTGTCCCTTTTAACTATGTTATTTGAGTCGACAATATAATTGATGGAGTTTCTAAATTTCTTATTGGATTTAATAAAATATTTGTTATTATCCAGTACTTCCGGTACGAAGGTGAAAAACTTGTCCAAGTCGCGTGTCCCCGCCCCCATCAGTCGTCGAATCCAATCGATTAGGTAATCGCTATACAAGAATCTTTCTTTGCATAGGTCTAAAGAATCACAAACGCGTGCCTCGACATTGTTTGAGGCGATCTTCGTTTGCTGCCTCTGTATTTTGTCTCTTAACGTCTGATGGTACCAATTCATTGGCAACAACATCATCCCTTTAATATTTTTCAAATGAAACGCGAGTAACTTTTCAATCACATAGTTGGATAAGTCCATAACTTCGATCATAACTTCGTCTTCCGGATCAAAATGTTTAGTCTCGTTGATTTCTTTTAAATTGGATCTCATTATCTTAACATATTTATCTTGTATGCCTTGAAACGCTTCATTAACACCGCTGATTTCACTCTGTCGCAAATTGTAATTGTTTATTATATTGCCTTTTATGTATCCAAATTGTTCTTGGGTTATTTGGATCAACGTGGTCACAAACGCGTCCCATGAAATTGAGTTCGGCCTATTGTCAACATGCGCCTCATGTTTTTCAGGATGGCCGTGATAAGTTTTAGTGTCACGTTTGTCACTATTGTTATAGCTATAATCTGTCGTGTGCCTGTAGACCCGACCGTCCGCGCCGCTAATTGTATCTAAATTGGAAATAACAGTTAGCTTGAAATAACAATGAAAAATGTATTTCATCCTCGAAACCTATAGCGATCCAGTCCACCCTAGTTAGCTTATTTCCAATTTCGAGTGATCGACATTTTGCATGCAAGTGAATTACAAAACCGATTCGGGAATCGACAGTCAGACGGACATTCAATTATCTTATCGTCAGTGCAGGTTTACCGGTATATTATGATTCGACACGAATTCTAGTAATTGTTGACTGTTTGCCCTTGTATTTGGAGAGGTGACACCAGTATTTGTATGCTAGAAAGTTGCACAGTTGCACTAGTTAAAACTATGCAAATCTTCGACCTCTGTGATGAAACTTTTTTAAACTAGTAATGCGAAAATTATAATTATTATACAGTGCAAACCACACTATAAGATATTTACAAGTATTTGTGAAAAAATATAACTTATATAAAAATACTTACAAAGCAGAAAAGCGTATTTCAGAAACATGTTCTTATATAATTTTAATCGCACAGTTGTTTTATGATCCTTTTTATTGGAATCGATTTATTTTTCGATTAAACAATCAATACTTTATATAGATAATGTACTGTAAGTTACGATACATTCAGTTGTTGGTATAAAGAGGCTGACTATATGGTGATTATGTCCAATTTTGAGTGTGGAGCGTTCGCAAGCACCGTTTATCACACAAGATGAAGATGGAGCTGAGCGGTGAACCGCACTCGCGCCGTAATCGTGTCGCATCCGTCACGGGGCCGGCACGATGTTGCGGCCGGAAATTATTTCCTATTGGAAACTGATGTTGAAGATTGTAAACATCTCTAAAACTGGCGTCAGTGGCTAGTCTAACTGGAATCGAAACAGAATGGCAGGTAACGCTGAATCATTTTTCATTATTTTATGTGGGTTAAAATTGGCAGTCTCCGGAATCTACTGAATGAACGCCCGCTTAGTTCAGAGGTTCGAGCCTAGGCCTCTCAGCTCACTGCACCGGATGATTGCTGGTTCGATTCCAGTCAGGGCGAAGTTTTAAAATGGCTCTTTGTTATATCCTGGTCTGAGTCACACTGTAATAGCCCCCAGTCAACTGTACGGTACCCATAGTACAAACTTTGCACAGTTTTGGACCTAACAGTGGGTAGTCTGACAATATTTATTTTATTAAGTAATTTTGTTGCATGTTTCAGTAAAACATTTGTTGATACTTGAACTGTATATAATTACAGCTCGGTTACACAACTGATAAGACGGCTATCATTCTGATAGTGGTATCAGCGTACCTGGTGACGTCAGCCTACTCCACAATTCTCAGGAGCACCTTGAATGCGTTTGAACTGTGTTTTGGTATGAATGAATTGACAAGCTGGTCCTGGCTGGGCTGGTGGAATCTATTGAGGCCTAATTTGTAAAGTAACTTGAGTACCTCAATATTATATCGAACTTTTGTCTAATACACCCTGTATACGTTTGTATCAAAGCGTCCGGAGTATCCAGCAAGCATCAAGCCGTACTCTAGTCGGTACAGTAGAGACTATCTGAACAAACAGGCCTCTGACATAGATTCCCATCTGCGCACACTATGCATACCTGTGATAAACGCCACACATCCTTTGCTAGTAGGGCGACCATACTATACATAGCCAGTGGACAATAATAACTACGCAAACTAAAATTATGCATTTTTATATCATTTCACAACAACCAAAATACTATGTTAATATAACAGCTGGATGTAAAATTCCCATGCGAACTGATGCCCGAATTGTGTGATGGATGCATTTCGCTAGCTATAAAAAAACACGAAGCCAACAATCAGGACGGCAGGGTGTTAATTACGTTTCTTCCTTGAGAACGAGAGGGGCTGTGTGCTATACATTTTTATTTGATTAAAGTAAATAGGGTATTGTTTAAGATATGAAAATGTCCTCATATCCTAAAACGTGGGGTCCCCAATGTTTAGAAACTCGCAGGCGAATGTATAGCGCAGCATTCTCCCGGTGTCAAATACCTTGTTCCACATATTTGCACTAAAACGGCTTGCCTTTGATACGTCTGGGGCGACCATGAACCTGTATACATAGTACACTTAATGTTTCGATGGAGGCGACAAGTCATGTCTAGTCTAGCTAGCGATGCCATTTGACGATAATAATCAATCACGGATGGTAGATGTAGATTCAACAGCGAAGAGGAAATTGCTGCTGGAATAGGGTTATAGTATTTTACGCTACGTCAACCTGAATTCAGGAATAGTCTCTCTTGCAGGAAAAACTGGGTTATGTGAGATAAATTCCAGTGCCCCTACTACCCCCTCCATCGATCTCCAAGCGGAGCGCACCCGTGCCCCTTCATGAAGCACGTCCCGGGGACGAGATGGTTGCTACCCCCTACACCCTCGCGGTTCCACCCGCCGCCAAGCTCCTCACGGACGACGTCATCGACGACTAGCCGCCCCAATCGACCACGACCCCCAGAGCTAAGAGGAGGGATGCACTGAACTGGCGACAAACAAAATATGGGCCAACTTATTACTGAATAAATAAATATCGCCAGATTGATACACCAACTGTATGGTCCCAAACTAAGCAAAGCTTGTACTATAGGTACCGTACAATGGTCTGGGGGCGATCCCAGTGACACCCAGACCATAGCAAATTACGAAAAGGCAATTTCCGAAATTTACCCCAGCGGAAATCGAACCCGCAAACACCATGTGCTGTGAGCCGAGCGGCCTACGCTTGAACCACTGCGCCTAACGGTCGTCAAACTATGTCTGTTGATTCGCTAGCTCTGTGACTGACTGACTGACTTCGATTATATTGTAAATATACTGAGCACAATTTTTGACTTAAGGTGCCTCCGGCATGATACAATGGAACCCTCTGCCTACTCGCTCGAGCAGTAAAGGCGTGATGGTGAATCCTATCAATTACCGTATTCCACAGCTCATCGGAGACCGCAACTAATAATGGGATGCTGAATGACGACAACGACCGGCCCTGCGCGCCGTTTTCCTCTTCATTATCGTCATCGCACTAAATCATGTTACAGGATATTTTATTCCTTACTAAATTTATGCAAATGTACCCTAACCATGGTGAACATGGTATTTCTTGCCCTTTTCCAGAGGAATGACTTCTCTAATAAATGGTAGAGTCTTATCATGTAATCGTTTTGTTGTAGTACCCATGGATAACTAATATTCTGCATCAAATCTAGGACCTTGTGATTGCCAGCCGCACTCACAACCACTTAACCCAGCCGACAGGTCGCTGTCTTATTTTACGTAATCTCTTAATTAACCAACGAGTCAGGTTTTACTGAATTCTTTGTACTCAGTAATGAGTCAGCGCTCGTGTTACTTGTAATAGGTAATTGTTTTAACGTTACTTGACGCTGTCACTTGTCTAGCTATAGATGAGATTACCGGTGAAATGCGCTAGCGGGTTAACGTATTTACCTTGATCCGGGTGAGCTACTTGACTACTTTCAGAGACAAAAGTGGAAATCATTATTAGGTAAAAACGTCAGAAGTATTTAAAAGATTCGTCCGCCTATAAAGTACTACCTTTACGCATTACGCAGGGGCCATTCTCTGTATTTCACAGTAACTTCCTATAGTAATAATAATGCCAATTATGTTGTCGTCAAATCACGACTAAACTAAATATGACACATCAGAAACGGTTAATATTTTGCTCGTACATCACGACAATGAGATGTCCTGATCCTAAAATGAAAAACAATCGTGCTCATAATAAAGTTTTTCCATCCGCCAACATTATAGTTTTCATTGCAGAATCTAAATCATATTCTTTGTGAACGAAAAAATGGCAATCAGTCGTGAATCATCAATATCAATGAATCAACGCGCCACATGACGCATCGAGCCGGCCGGGACAGGTCGAGACCTTCAAGCCACCTCACTAATATCACAAATTGACATCAGCAGAGGTGAACCTAATTGTCAGAGTCCTGCGCATGCCATCTGACTTCTACACGCTAGATCAGATTTGGGAACGTGTGACGTAACATTTCCCTTCACATAAATATTGAACGCTCCTATTGTTTAGATGACAACGCCAGTTTTTTTGTATTAGCTTCAATTACATAATAATGTAACAATCTATTAAAATGTGCATATAGTCATAAAAAAATGACAGCCGATTTTAGAACCGAGCTCTGTACAGCTTCTATTTGATACCAATCTAACCTAATACAGTCTAAACGGAAATTGTTTTAGAACTGACTAGCTGTGCCCGCGACTTCGTCCGCGTGGAATTTAATTGACAAAGTTTCATACAAACTTTCATGCCCTATTTCATCCCCTTGGGGGTAGAGTTAATCAAAATCTTTTCTTAGCGGATGCCTACGTCATAACATCTACCTGCATGCCAAATTTCAGCCCGATCTGTCCAGTGGTTTGGGCTGTGCGTTGATAGATCACTACCCCCGAGTGGGGTAACGTCAAATATTTTCAAAATGCGTTATTACTAAAACTCGGCGGGATGTCTACGGAACCAAATATAATGCGTAATCCGACATGCATTTGGTCGGTTTTCATTTACAGATTTAAAATATTCAGTAATTATTTGTATCATCTCTAAATAGCTATAAAACAAATAGGTACTCACAGATTGAATGAGGAATTAAAAATCGGTCACAAACCACGAGGAAGATCAAACATAATCCATAAACGTATTAGCTATATATTTTATTAAAATAATTTGCAATTTTCCTTAAAAAATCAGGATTGATTTAATAAAATAACCAGCATAAGGTGATCCTTGAATTTAGGAATTTTGTAGATTGAATTAGTTTAGACTTGAGGAGAATACCTCCACTTGATAACACTCGCAACAACGAGGTCTGCCAATCATAGCTGCATCAAAATGCAATCACGTCATTGCCGCACCAATTATCACAATTACCATCGGTTCAAGCGCTGTCTCTATTTAACTGTTGCTAGTATGCCAGTTAAATTGACTGGAAGCCACGTTATTATGTGACAATGGAGATTGTAAATGCAGGTCTCGCTTGGATCAATTGAATAAGTAGTTACCTACAAAAAAATACCTGGCTATGATCTCAACCGCGCCAGTTTGATAATTTAATTAGAATTGAAAATTGTTCTTGACTGCAAGTGGCCATTACGGCTCCACTGGACGGGACGGCGAAGAGATGCGCTCCAGACCGTGCCTAAAGAGGCTAACGACGTACATACATGAAGAGGCGTGCGTCTGATGCCGGTCTGTTATGTGTATACTCGGCATAAAAACGTGGGAGGGGCTCCGAGATCTCCCGGAACGCATCGTTGAGTCTTATGCATGTGCCGCTTCTAAGAGCACGGCATGGGGAGAAGCCCAGCTTGCTGCCCCCAACATGGGGGTACAAATAACTCAAGTGGAAGCGTTAGTCTCGGTAGGAATGTATTATTTACTGACCGGTGAATATAAACATTGCAAGGACGATATGAGTAGCCGAGTTCTCCAACCGACAATGGGCCACCATGTTAGATTATGGCCTCAATCACTTTCGTATTGACGGGAGAGTGCCCAGTATAATAGCAATATAGGCTCGCTCTCTATCACATTGGGGCCGACAAGCCATCGTCGCCGTTACTAAGGACTAATATTGACGACACTACGTAGGAAACTACGTGGTCCTCAGTTGATTGGACTTGGTTGATTGAAAATTTCAATCAACTAAGGATAGTCCCCAATCTAATCTAGACTATCTAGTTCGTAGGTATGTGCTCCGCAGTTCATTCACTGGCTTCAATCAATGATTCTTGATACAGGCAGGGGCATCCAGCTATGGAGCTATGACGTTGTGCTATTGAATCTCGACACAAAGGACGCTCGGAGCCTATATAAGCCCTGTGTTCATTTGGTTAACCTAATAGTATATTGTTCTAGAGAATATGTAGGTAGGTATACTAATAATTAATAACAAATTAACTAATAAGTGGAGGAGAATCAGATCTCCATGAAAATGTTTTGTCATATCCCCGATGCTAATAAAAAATGAATGCCTTGAAATCAGTTCAACTGTTCTGAAATCTGAAGCTACGATAGTACAGACAGACAGATAGACGCCTTTAGGTCACTAGAACAACGACAACAATATAACAAAACGTCTCTATCTGGGTCTGTGCTCAAACAGGAAACCCACCTCACTTAGTATGACACCCCACTCGTAATGGGGAAGTGCGCTCGGGCCTCGGGCCCACTCCGCCGTAAAATGGCACTGCGTTTCAACTCTAAACAAGGCATTTGTATGATGCCGCACCTACCGACACGATATGAATGACAGTGATCTGACGCAGCAACTGACACGTGACAGTGCAGTAAATGTAAATAGCAATTACGTTAATACATGAAGTAGGAAGCGCCCAATATTTACCGAAATATTTACCAATACTAGTAGTACGCGGTTTTGGTATGAACTAATTGGAGTGTAGTACGAATAGTACGAATACTACGATGCAGAGTATTGAAATATCACGCCAACGTGAATTGTGAACATTAATCCGAGCACCTAGCAGAGGCGGGAGTCAGATAGATGATATTCAATATATAATGTTCTTGACGTTGGGCTTAGACCAAGCTTGCTTTGAGGCAAGTATTAGTGCTTTGAGCGTAAATGCAACCTGTGATTGCGAGTTCGTCTCTCGGCGGCGCAACGTTCGGAAATGCAGTGCTGCGATTAAATACAAATACTAGCGCAGTGACGTTGACGGACCCTTAATGAGACTTCAAACGGTTTGTTCAAACACGTAATGTTTGAGTCCAGCTATTTGACCGTGTCCGGGCCTTTCATATGTGTACGTTTGTGCTTACATACGTAAGCGTCCAAACTGCTGGATATAAATAATATCCAAAACCATCACTTTGGACGTCGCATGCTCTAGGAATACAGGCGTAAGGGTATACATGTTTATTATAAACGGACAAACCCGCGTCTCAGCACTAACCAGCCAATTACCATAGAATGCCGCACCAAAAATAAAGATGAGCCGTCATTGAACCGGTATCGCTCCCCGTCCCGCTCTGCACCGACGATTTGAAAAGAGATAGCATATAGGGTATCAAATCCCACGCTCTTGAGTCATAAAACGATGAGGTAATGGTAATAACCAATAAGATTAAGAAAATCTCGCGGCCAGATGTTCTGAGTTCATAGTAAAAGTACCAGGGGAGTATATATACGTTGTGGGGCTGTTGGCTTTTCATAATCCGCCCTTAAAGATTTAAATACTAGTGGATTGTCAACGGATAACTTTTTATTCCTGTCTTCTGTTAATACATTGCAGCGAATTGCAGTGCCAAATCTAATAATCTCAAAGTTACAAGCCGGGGTTAAGACATGCACCTATTGTTTCCCTGGCCAGTATACCAATTTGTCAATCATTGATTTTACACTGGTTTAAATCCCTACCTAACATTCATACACCTTTACCTTTATAATATAAACACGGTATATTATGCTCATCACTCACAGCCTAAATTAGTTCCGCCATTAATTAACCACCTCACTAGCGATATATGTTGTTTCTATGGACGCTGATGAAATTCTGATAAATTTCCTGACAGCTTCCTAGAAACTTCATATTTCATTAGAGTACAACATAAGTCGATAAATTCAATACCCAGGACCGGACCATCTCGGCGTAGAGGCTCCGCGTTACGAGAATAAAATGAAATAAGCATATGCTAATTAAATTTGAAGATTTGTATTTAATAATAAATTACGCAAATTATCCTTTAACTTATTTTGTTTTTTTTTATGAATAGGTTGATGGCGTACCTATGCTATGCATTAAAAAACAGCGTATATATATATATATATCAAAACAGCGTATATAATATACCTAATCTACTATATAAAAATAAGTCGGGTTTTCCTTCCTGACGCTATAACTCCAGAACGCACGAACCGATTTCCACGGTTTTGCATTCGTTGGAAAGGTCTCGGGCTCCGTGAGGTTTATAGCAAAGAAAATTCAGGAAAAAATTCAACAGAACGCGGACGGAGTCGCGGGGCACAGCTAGTCTATATATATAACTCAAAGGTGACTGACTGACATAGTGATCTATCAACGCACAGCCCAAACCACTGGACGGATCGGGCTGAAATTTGGCATGCAGGTAGATGTTATGACGTAGGCATCCGCTAAGAAAGGATTTTGATTAATTCTACCCCCAAGGGGATAAAATACGGGATGAAAGTTTGTATGAAACTTTGCCAATTAAATTCCACGCGTACGAAGTCGCGGGCACAGCTAGTTATGAATAAAATTGCGGTTTGGTAGAAAAAAATTACTTAAGGAAGTAAGGAAAGGGTGAAGGCGCCCCAAGACCTGCATTGCCTAGGGGCCCCGACCTGGGTACACCGGCCCTGTCATATTGACAGGAATACCAATCACTTGTTTCCGCCCACGCAAACCAACCCTTAGAAATTACTTCATTTACCGACTCGAAACTTCGTAGTTATTGAAGTATTTTCAAGAACAAACATTCAATTACATAACTCTAATTCATAGGTTCACTGGCCTTGGCCATGCCCATCATGGTTTTCGCTGCGGTCAACCGGTCGCGGGTCAGAAACTAGTCAGAAGTGACAACTTTTCAATTACCTACACTTTCACCGAGAGCATATTTTTAGGGGAGGAGGGGTCTAGTTTAACGGTGGAAGAGCCAAGCTGTAGCCAATTCACTACAGTTCATAGACGGGCTGGCTTGTCTGGAGTAGTACCACCTTCTCACAGAAGATCGGCGTTAAGTAGCTATTATGGCTGTGTTTCGTGCGATGGAAGATAAGGCTGGAAGCCCAATCCCCTCGTTTCCCCTCCTGTCCCACATCCCTTCTAATCGCCAGCGAACAATGCTTTTGAAATTGCAAGCATCTATAGGCTACGGTAACCGCGTAATATCAGGCGGTTCCTACGCTTGTTTGCAGACATTGTCTATATCTATACAAATAAATAAAATTGGAGTGTCTGTTTGTAATATCAAAATAACACCTTTTCACTAAATGCATATGAAAGTTCATACGACACCTATGGCAAAAACGCGATTTAAAAAATGTTTGTCTGTCTGTCTGTCTGTGTGTTTGTTCCGGGTAATCTCCGAAACAGGTGGACCGATTTTGACGGGACTTTCACTGGTAGATAGCTGATGTTATAAGCAGTAACTTAGGCTACTTTTATTTTAGAAAAACAAAACTTAATAAAATGGGTCCTGTCGCGCGGGCTCAGAACGCGGAAGCGGGCTTTTTTGTTAAGATAAATTCCACGCGGACGAAGTCGCGGGCTCAGCTAGTTGTTATAATATAAAAGCACAACTTAATTTCAAGACCCTATCATATTTAGCTTATAGTCACATAAGGATATAATATATAGAAACATAAATTGACTAGCTGTGCCCCGCGACTCCGTCCGCGTGGAATGTGGACCACCCTTAACATGTTTCCTTAATTTTCTTTGCTATAAACCTCACGGAGCCCGAGACCTTTCCAACGAATGCAAAACGTGGAAATCGGTTCGTGCGTTCTGGAGTTATAGCGTCAGGAAGGAAAACCCGACTTATTTTTATATAGTAGATAACTCTTTATTGTTCTACAAGATGAGAAGCAATGAAATCTGTAAACAATTCACAATTAAAGTTTCCCAATCGGCCCTATCACCGATAGCGGACGACCTTGCGACCAGACGTCATGTGAAATAGTGGTCCCCTTCCTATGGCATATAGTGTACGAACCTCATATTATTATAGAACAATCACAGAGAACCATCCTCGCCTGAAGCTGGGGGACATAATTATTATGTTCATATAACATAATATGTTAATAGATTTTGCAAACCTATTTTGTTACGCAGAATGTTGCAAGCACATTCAATGTTAAATGGTTCTCAAATCGAACAAATGCATTTTGACAGAAGCGTCTGTTGCGTACTTTTTGCATTGGTGTTTTATGAATGCAAAACATGTATCCACTATCTTTAGGACTACTTCTTAGGTAGGTGCCTACCTAACCCTACTTGGCACCGACTTCAAATGAAATAAATTACAAGGTCCTTAGTTCTTTTTAGCTTTTTAGTGCACCTAGGTTTTATGAAGTCGGTTTATTTTTTTTATTAAAATTGTTTTATATTTTTATTTGTAATTGTAATGGGTTAATAATATGATTTGTAACAGACAACTTTATTTAATTTATTTGTTTAGATAGGTAGGTATACAGGTTGAAAGAAAAACGCGAATCCTTTTTTTTCAAAACTTAACTTTGTAATTCTAAAACTATCAGCTTTGAATCTTGAAAAACAAAAGGTGTTACAAGGATTTCAGGACGGATTTCATAACTCTACAAAACCTTTAGTTCTTCAACTGTCCCACAAAGCCCATAGTTTTAGATTAACAAATAAAGTTGCAAAAGTTCACCTAGTATAAACATGATTTATTTTTCCTATACTTATCGGTAAACTAGTTTTCCACCACTGTTGTCGGCGAAACCGCGCGCGAATCAATACCATGGCGACGGTTGATCATACGTGCCAAATTTCAAGTCCGTAGCGGCGGAATACTCAAATGCGACTCAAATATTACAGCCTTACTTTACGCAATTTATGAATGACATTCATAATACCAATACATAACATAACCCGCGCAATATTGCTTACAATGCATGCATACTATGCGATTGTTTCGAGATGCTAAAAATAACACGATTACGCCGCCGTCGACAGACAGATATAACTTAGAACAAGTGTTTCATGGTCAGCCATTAGTCATTTAACAGCACATCACTATCAGAGGTGCATGACGAATCGACAAGGCCGGCACAGCATGAGATTGCTTTTTAAATTCTTTACTTTTGCGCAGAAGAACCTCAGCAGAATGATCATAGGTAACTTGAGCGAAATGAGAACTATAAAGTGTCTGGGTTAGATCATGGCTAGATCTATAATTTCTAGTGTTCACTTTTGGAAATGTCGCATTATCACTTCTTATGCAAGGGACGAATAAATATTTTTCGCATTTTCTTTAATAATTATTATTGCCTTCCAATCCTAAATTGGACTATTAACGATAATGAGCCGGAGCGGAGGCTGTCTGCTCTCTGTCACAACCAGTGGAACGACACCGGATGGGGACAACCAAATGTCATCCTGTTATCTGAACAGCGTTGGAACATGGATAGAACAATGTTCTGAAGCTAGTGATTAAGTTTACATGATGTAACTGATTGAAACGAGACACAATACGGAGATTCCTCCCATGATGTGGAGATAATTATTATGATAGGAGACATTTGAAATTGCAAATGAAGAGACATTTTGTAAGCAAATTTCAAAATTCTTCAAAATTACGAAAGTGTAAAAAAAATCCTTCTAATTAATTTGTAATGAACGAGGAAGAGTATCCAATTCAAAGAAATATTGTACGAGTATGTGCATTTTGTAAATATCTTAAGATGTCCGGAACCACATCTCAAGCGTTTCCGTCTGTTTATGACCGCTTGCAATTTCCGGTTTACACTTTTAAACTGACAGATAAATCAGTAGCTTGTCGCATATACAGGTCAACCATAAAAAAATCCGTGAAAATATTGAAAACATTGTGTGAAAAAAGTCCCCGTTTACTTTCGTAGCTCATGGTATAATAGCACAGATTATTAAACTACTGTATGTAACTTTTAAAATTTTAACTGGCTGTATGTAAAAGAATAAATGTAGGTGAGTGACAAGCCGCCGTCAAAATTAATAAAATTCGGCAAAAAAATAAACATGGCCGCGAAATTTTACGCGTATTTTTTCCAATTTTAAATTTCTTTTTAAAAATCAACGTCAGTGTTACAAGCGTATTGCATATTCAACGAGCTTCCTAGAAGCCATATTTGTAAATTTATTTTGGGCGCCATTTTTGCCGAACTCCAACTAGTGATGTGCAACATACCCAATGAGTCGACATCGAAAGATACAATCGAGAAAAAAGTATAGACGGAGACCAGCTAAAAAACGAAGAAAAATAATGGCAAGAAGGTTGATTCCGATCCGGGGGGACGGCAATTGCATGTTTCGATCAGTTTCTTATTGCATTTACGGAACCCAAGACCGGCATAGAGAAATTCGATTGAGGGTTGTGGATCGGGTCGTGGAGAATTGGCACCGATACAAGGACTTCATAATCGGCGATCGGTCTTATGGGACCCGTATGAGATGCCCTTCGGACTACCGGGAGCTGATGTCGACGGACGGGGAGTACGCCGGGCACGTGGAGCTCCACTGTGTGAGCGAGCTGTACCCGGATTATACTTTCAAAGTACACAGGGACAATTGTCCGAGAACCATAGACTACGGAAGAGGAAGA
This sequence comes from Notodonta dromedarius, assembly GCA_905147325.1. Taxonomy (NCBI): domain Eukaryota; kingdom Metazoa; phylum Arthropoda; class Insecta; order Lepidoptera; family Notodontidae; genus Notodonta; species Notodonta dromedarius. The sequence continues at coordinate 13,941,218 of LR990160.1, forward strand.
AATGTCAAACATCTATTATTTTCCGGATATTTAGACGCGGGACACTACAGTGTTTTGGACTATAATTAATTGTTTTGTAAAAAAATAATAGGTGAATTGTTATGTTTATTATTATTATTTCTGCTGTTTCGATCGGATTTAAAAGTAAATTCTAGGTGTCGTACCTTGGAAAATAATTAGTAATAAACCATATCCCAATTAATGCTGTTTTAAAATTGTTACGTTTTTATAATTAGGTTTCTGTTTCTTTACGTGTTTAGAGGAACTGGGTAGTGAATCAACTGGGACTTCGAAGCGCGAGGCAAACACTAATAGGATTATTGCTAATTGTTAAAGCTAAAGCACTGTTAGCAACGCTCTTTCAATTCACTTCTGAGTATAAATATGCGTAATATTACCTGACGTTACTCAAGGATAATATCTAAATTGTAAAATAGGTAATAAAAAAGGTTAGGTTTTTAGTATTTAGTCGTGTAAAATTGGTACTATGCGTAATTCATTAATCAAAATGTAAATTCGGACATCGAGCCAAAATTCACATCACTAAATGTTTGACTTCATAATAATATTTGACTTTTAAAATGTCGCAACGAGTAGGGTATTATAGCAGCATGAACCTGTTATAGTTAGAACTTCCTTGGGTAGCAGCCAGAGACTTGACAGTTCTCGCTTCAGTAGCAACACCGAAAGATGCTAGCAAAAATAACAGTATGAGAAAGGTATAAAAAAATGTTTAGCTACTCGCCTGAATACTTTATGTAGCTTATTAATTATCTGTTGGAGCTTGAGCTTCGATGACTAGTTACTTGCATTTCAAGAAATAAAATTACTCTTATGTTCTTTTATGTCAGCCGATAGAGAAAATAAAACAAATTTTGAAAGACCTGTAGTCCAAAGCCATGCTCAACGATAGTCCCAACCCCCCTAATTTTAAGGGTAAACCGAATGCAAGTAAGACATTAAAAGGGCTATTCGAATCACAAATAAGTATGTCAGTCGACGCAGCCAGACCCATAGGGATGCGACGTCGCGTTAATTTGGGGTCAGACGTTGACCTCTGTAATTCGATTACCATGACGTGTTCCGCTGAATTATGATTCAATCATGTATGTATATAGGTCCTCAAAGACTGAATCAATAATTTGAGATCTTCCGTGCAGCTATCAGTGAGAGACATTTTATGCATTTAGTGCTAAATTTAGTATGAATGATCTTTATTAACAAGTGTTTATCCTTAGTACGCACTACTTACCTATTAGGTTTAAACGCTTGGTCAGCTGACTGGACCATTTAGTTGCGGCTTCGACCCTCCTTAGAATTTCGGAAGTGGCCTTTTCATAATCAGCCTTGAATGGAGGTCTCTAAGATCACCCCCAACCTACAGCCCCATTATACATTTCCTATATTGTACATGCGTTGCTTATAGTTTGGGACCATACCGCTCATATTTTAGTCTAGCTCATCTCTAAATAGTTATCATTTATTTGGTCTAAATATATTTTATTTATTTATGAGATAGATTGTGAGTTTTGGACAAGGAAGTTTTAAGTAAACTCCATGGTTTGGAGACTTATAATGACAGTGGCGCATGGCGCTGCCGTCATCTGATAGGATGTTTGAGTCATCAAAATAATATCTAAATAAATAAACAACGAAGAAATAATAACGAAATAATAACTACGTATGGTTTGTGCACATAAATATAAGTAGTTTGTGTCACTACAGGGTGTTATCTCACATATATTCGATTAAAATGTATTCAGATACCGCGTTCATTTTCAAATTTCAAAACTCTGAAATTGAATGATGCGAGCGCCAACGCATGAGTAATAGTGTAATCTCTCGCGTGTTTATTAATACTGCAAAGTGATTGAAGAATGCAACAGTGGACATCCTCCCGGGATCTACACAGCAGGAAAAATATAGTATAGTCCACGACAGGAGAGCGGGCTGGTCGCAGGTGAGACCGCTATTGAAGATGACCTCTTAAAGTAGGTGTCATCGATGTTTTTTGACTAGCAATATTGTTTTCTAAATCTTAATTTAAGTCATGTCTAACTGTTTTAGTACTAATATTATATTTAATCAGTATTTAGAAATTGCTACTCATTTATTTTAATATCTTTATTAAACCACTTTACACACATTATAGTATCACGTACTAGGTTCTAAACATTTCACAAATACTGAAATAGAATGAATAATTATATTGTTTACAAAGGAATCAATGTATTAATTATCATTATCCTTATTTTGTAATTCTATTGTGTAAATAATAGGCATAACTAAACACTACTGGCTTGGACTTCATGCTCACAATCACATATTTGCTATTATAGACATATAGCAGGCATCCGTCCGTTGCAGTCGGCTGCTCCTCGAAATAAAATATATCACCTGATACCCAATACAAGCAAAGCTAGTGTGGGTATCATAAAAATGGACTGGGAATTGACCAGTGAAAACCAGGCCGGTTAAAGTTAAGAACAGAAATATTTGTAAAGCCTCGACAACAGAACCCGAACCCACGCGGTGCGGTGACCCTCAGCCGGGAGCCGGGGGCCAGGCACTTATATGATCTGTTTCGTATTTTGTTACATGATTTGCAAGCAGCAGTAACATGCTGGCGTCTTCTTGGTCAGAACCAGGATGGGAGGGCGTCGTCATAGTAGATAGTGAAAGTTCCCTTCAACCCGCATTAGATGAATAAATAAACAATAGCTCTACCATATGTAGAGCTGCTGCCAGCGTTGACATTACATTGTTGAATGACAAATTATTAGCTCTGGGGTTACCGATAAGGCCGCTACACAATTAGCCATACAAATACTTTACGTTGACGTTAGCGACTAGCGAGCTGAAAATACGCGTACGACTGTTGGTATAGCTTCTTGTCAACTTGAGGTTCAGTTAATCTGCTACGTGTGTTAGTTGTTACATGTGTTATCTCCGATGCATTCCCAATACAAACATTTTTATCGAAAACCACGAAAAATAATTCATTTGGCGTTATCACGTTATCAGCAACGATACCGGCGGCGCTGACATAATCAGCTGATCTCTACCACAGTGTGCCGAGGTAATGTATCGATCTGGCCAGCCTGGGCAGTACAAACAACGCCAAATCTATCAATTTATATTATACAACCTAGTCACTCACTCACACATTACAAAGTAGAAAAAAGTATATATATTACACACAGCCATAAATTCGATTCGATTACTAGCCTAACGCATTCATTTTACAACATTAAACACATCAACAATGATACAGCTCGGTAAAAAACTATAAATCATCATCACCTTGCCCTTATCCCACTTATACTTTATAAAAAATTATAAATATCACTATTTAATATGTTGTGCACTGAAACTCCTGAGTACAGGCCTCCCCTCAATGCGAGGAGGGATTTAAGCCATAATCCCCCATAATCAGCACAATGCGATTTAGCGGATTTCACATGTCTTTCGAAAATTGGTAAGATTTCGAAAAACTAAGAAATGCTTACTGAAGTTTTAACCCTGGACCTTGTGCACGCAAGATGCATGCTTATACCAATTAGCTATCACAGCTTAGTTATAGTTTTATAAGTTTAGATTATTACTAAATTCAATATCGCTTATCATCCATATGAATTGGAATGTCGGTATACTTGTATAACTGATAACCTCTCTTACTGCAAAGATACTACAAGCTATTTAATTTCAACTGAGTTCACAAACTTCTATGTTTACTTTCACTTCCACTGGTGCTTTACTTCAAGTACTGTAAAGTATTAGTCATAAAAGTCGGCAATGTACGTCGTAGGGTATAAATACTTCGGTCTATACTTTGAGATAATAATTAAAATTGTATTATTTCTTGTAGACGATGGTACCCAAAAACTCCATTCGGAGATCAAACATTTGGAACGGCCAAAATTAATACGGCTCTTTGATACGACTTGCGCAACCTCTGGTGCTATTAGTGCGCCGGTACACGGCACTACAACACGCATGTCTTAGGGCCACATGTTCCAAAGACCATCTGCTGGGTTGGGTCTGTTCACAACAAACTATATTATAAAAGAGTTTTATTCTGTAGGGATGATCCATGCCCATTATTGGTTCTAGCTACATACGTATAGGGATTTAGAAATCAGTTTACTTTAGTTCATCTTTTCCTATTTCTTTTTTCTATTCTAAAGTAGGTATTTCTTTTACTGTCATTGGGTGAATTTTGTGTAATTTACTCATGTTAAGAAAGTTTAATATTTTTGTTTAGTGGAATATTTTTTTTTTAAGTTTTCAAGCGAGAATATTATTTTGAAATAAAATTAAAACAAACTTTTACCATTTGAATTGTTTTATTTCGGACTGTCCCGTGTTCGTCTCCACTAACAAGGCGGCCTGCACTAATTGTCACTAATGAACTTTAATCGCCACTAGACGAAGCACTGCGTTTATCTGTATGGAATGTGGAGTAATCCTTGCCATCATTGACAACAGTTTTGGGAAACTAGTAAAGAGCTCACCTCCACCAGTTCCAGCTGTGGGGCCTCTACCATTTATCCAGAGAGTTACACTAATGGTTATGCTACCTTTGCACGTTACTGTCAATTAAAAATCTATTAGTTTAAGTGTATATCAGCTTCTTGGTATAAGCGTATAAGCATAAGAACTTATTATTTCAATGGTAAGTTGCATTTATAACAATTTGTTGCCGTTACTTTAAATTAAAAGCGTTACCATGGCAACGCATGTCTGTGAAGATTGTAGGTGTTGTTGGCTAAGGATGCGGTGCTGTATTTGTATGTAACGGAATAAATGTGTCAAGTTGCGTTGTTGTAGTAGCTAATAGCTAATATCTACGATGTAGAGAACCCCAATTTGATATTATACACCGTTTTTGTCAAAAGATAACCGTATTTCACACCCGTATTCCGTAACAACTTTCAAACAGTAAACTTTTTAAACATTTACATTTTGAGCGATATCAGAGGAGAGCCGCACGCGGCACGCATTGTGCCTGGTGCGGCGGGCTCTTGCCGCAAGTACGCAGTTCCCATATACAATCGCAACAATAAAGATAAAATACTTCAAAATGAAAAAAAAAGGTTGTGCTAAAGGGCGTAGCACGTTTTTAAATGTCAGATGCAGTTGTTTACTGACAACTCGCATTGCACCTACCTCGGCCACTTTATAGTACAAGGGAACATTGCATCAGAGAATGAATAGTAGGTAGTAAGGTACCTACAGAATGGCTGAATTGCGCCAAAGTAGCCACGATTGGCAGAATAATCTGCCCAAACTGACTGCACAATTTGGACCAAGAAAGTGCACCTAGTTTCTCGATTAATCGGATATATAAGTAACAATTATTTTTTTGTTTTTATAATAAACGTACCAATTATTTTCTTCCCAGGTTCGTATTTTTACACCTGCACAACGTAAACAGCATAAATATCACAGTTTATTTCTCGACAATACAACCACTACAACCAATAACTGTTTACCTACAAATATTGGTTAAAAATAAACGTTTTGTTTACGTTGTTACACTTCCTGTTATGTTGTATGGAACAGATTTCGTGTAGTAGGATTTTAAACAGAAATTCAAATTTAAGCTTTCTTAATGTTAGAACTATACGATTTTTTAACACTAAATAGATCAAGTGGCGCTGGAATAGAGTATCGACTCTCTTGTTGCCTGTCTTAAGAGATGATTCATGGTGGAACAGGGGTCAACGAGCCACAAGCACGGGCCTGATCATGCATGAATGCAAATTCTCTTGCAAATCTTGTTATGACGGGTCCAATGTTTCAATGCTCGATCATGACCTGAACGCTCTTCCATAGATTATTCTTCAAGCCCTTGTCTTGCCGCCTTAGCACATACATACATGTTTCTCCTAGTGCCCTCCACTCTACCTATTATGCTTTTTGCACCCGGGAAGCCCGCCACTCGGCTAGATTGTCGGAACTTCCTGTTGCGGACCTGCGAACGTTTCTAGGAATAGATTTTTACTTATCATAATTCTAGTACTCTTCCACCCCATCCTTTTTGTGCATTGAGATAGAGTAGAAAGAGCCATTCCTGAATTTTGATGCGACTTATGTTATGACCAGTTAGGGACCTGGTTTGGATCTTCTAATCTCAGGAAATGTATCCCATTAAGTAAATAAGTATTGAGATTAAGAAAACATAATCAGTTACAAAAACCCTATCATTCATTTCACACAGGACAAGCCCATTGAAGCTTTAAAGTATAGTGAAGCCTTAAGTAAGAAACAGGTTTTATAATAACCACAGATACCTGTCCGGTGACTCATTCCCAACAGAGAACGTAACAAAGGTAGATAAGTTAAAAAAAATTAAGGTTGCCTGTTTATCCTTATATGCTTCATCACTCTCAATAACTACGAGACGAGACTAACAAACACTGTAAAGTAAGAATGCATGTGAAAATATAATTTTGAAGTTAACCTCGTGAGCAGTACAGCTAGACTTATGTACACCGCCTGGAGTCAACTTTAAGGTCAATGCTGTCTGTCTAGGTAGTTAAATAGTGAATGCTTTTGAGCTTTAAAGTTCGATCAGGAATCACGATGAATAATTATTATGAAGGAATCTTAAAGGAAAAGCAAAATTGTGGGAATAATTTTGCAGGAATATCGCGGTGAGAGACAGAATTTTAAAGTGTACAGAAGTCCATTTTCTTCTTTTCAGTCTCAAGAGGTTTCGCTTTGGATGAGCAATGTATTGTATCGTATGGAGGATTGTATTGTATTGTGCTATATTTACAAGCTGTTTGTACAGAATATGAACGAGTACCGGTAGACCTCGACTCTGCGCGCGCAAATCGTCCTCAGGGCTTCAAGGAGTGTGCCAAATTACAATTTAGTAACGTGATAAATATAGGTTCGGTAGTCGAGAAGGATGTATGACCAAATACAATTCGTTGCTGCAGTACCTAGTTACCTAAATAATAATTTTAAAACATATATGACTCACTACACCTAGTAGTGTGTTAATATTAATTTAGGTATACAATGAGTAATTTTGTTTATTGTTCGATAATGTTGAAAAGATAATAACATGAAGTTTAATATAGGAGAAAATAGGTAGCTGTAAATAGTAAGTGAAGATTGAGATTAGGATTCAACGTTTCACCTGGAAAAGGTCACGAGCGAGTAAATTCACACGAACAAAGTTTCTTATGATTGAACTTTGATTGAACTCTTAATTGTTATGTCAACCAATTCCTATCAGAATTTGGCATCTATAATTGTAGTAAGTACCAAAATACATGATCATTTCGTAAACAACATACCTACCTACCTACCTACCACTTTCCATTGAACTCCTATTGTCTGTCAACATGCAGGGTGAAAGTGAAATCGCGAATGAGAGCGAATTTCCCGAGCGAATTTCCCTGTAATGGCCATCGAACAATACACGTGAAGTTTCCGCTCGGTTTTCCAGGGAACGTAAATCTCGTCCTCACCGCGGCCTGCGGCCTGCGGCCAGCCCGCTCGCCGCTGCCAGCGAGCGGCGTCCACCATGATTATTTTTAGTAATGCCGTAAGCGTGCACTCGTGGAATGTAAACTTTGGCTTGTTTTTTAACGCACAGCAAACTTAACGTAGATTAAGTGTTAGGTTAATAGGTTATTGGAAATCGACCGCGGCCCGTACGCAGGCGCGTCTCATCGCACGCCGATGTCACGAAAATTGTTAACAATAATTATTATTATTGCGCTAGCAAGTTCGCGGAGCCGACTAGTGGCGGTCGCGCAGCACTCACCTGTTGCCAGTAGTCCTCCAGAGACAGCTTCCACTCGAAGTAGCCGGTGTCGGTGACATCCTGCAACTCGCGGAACAAGTTACCGCTCGGCAGGACGTCCATTGCGCTTACATGTGATGCCGATCGAAATTGTTTGGACACAACGCGCGTGACACCCCCGCAGCGGCGCGCGGATGACTGAGTTCTTATGCGAGTTTCAAACCCCCCGCGACCCGCGCGCCCTCCCCCGCACCGCACTCGCGCACAGCACAGCCAGCAGATTAGGCAAGAACAGAGACAACGGTTTATATCTTTCTCTTTTTTCGTCCTTTTATCCTGGTATGGGTGAGGGGGATTTGTAATGTAGTACGAGTCCCGGGTAATATTTATCGTTATTATACGTCACTGTCTAATTTTCGTGACGTCGGCAACGCGCGGATGATGTCTAAATACCTATGTCCCGGTCACAATCCTAATGTGGAATCAATAATCATATAACTCGATTGTGGGCTCCCCGGATTTTGGTCTGCATCCTGCATCCTCGAGAGAGGGTTGTGTTAGTTCCTGCGAGTTCCCTTGGTTGGTTGTTACCAACAATATTGTTTTTTTACTAGTTCAAGTATTCCAGCAAACCGTAAGGTAATGCACGTTAATAGCCGTCAACAGAGTTATACAAGTAATTAATAAGTATATTTTTAAATGCATACTTTATTATGTTATTAGAATGCTAGATGATAATGATTAGATAGATAAGTACGTACACAAAACAAAACAAAATCCGATATCGCAATATAAGTATACGAGCAGGTCAATGATGAACATTAAAACAAATTAACTATTAATTAAGGTATAAAAAGTAATTAAAGCTCCTCAAACTGAAGCGCTGCCTCTGCTTGGTAACCGCACGTCCACGCTGCACTTCATAAAACCGTCCATGATTTTTGTTTCTGACTGATTATCGCGCTGTCATGGATGGACTCATATTGGCAGCTGTACTTGCAGGCGTCTTTCTGTACCGGACTGACGAAATTGAGTTAATGTGAGGTTAATTAGATCATCCCCAATCTTTGGAGTCCATACCTACACTCATGTAGTCAAGTTGGGCCATACCAACCACTCAAAATGTCTACGGGGAAACGCGGGGAAGATTTTTGTAGGTGAGTATCATTAGGTATACCACTTCAACTCTTCCAGGTGAAACGTTGTGATCTACAAAACTACAAACTTCGAGTGCCCAATGTTCAACCCTAAGAAATAAACTCGCAATTTTCCCAATGAACAAAGCACGAGAGTAACAATTCCACACATCACGTCAAAAAATCAAACAAAACTGTACAAACATTGGGTTTTCCATTTATTCAAAGGGAAATATTGGACATCCAATTATCAAATGAAACCCCAGGGATGTTTCATTTGATAACGGAATGTTTCATTATGTTAACAGAAGTTTTTTCTCGTGTTACATTATTATTTTTAATACAATTCACGGTTTTAAATAACGTAGGAAAATTGTTGCGAACACTTTAATGCATTAAATGTGATCAAGTAGGTAAGTGATACTTACTTCACACTCACTCACTGACTCACTCACTCACTCGTCACGAAGTTTCTGAGGCTATAAACTCTATTAATTTGAAATTAGGTAGGCACGTTGGTAAGTACTAGTTTAGAAAAAAAAAACGAACTTCAACTAAATACTAGAACCTTGGAAATGAGAAAGTATGTACATACCTAGGAGTATTAAGTATGTCTGAGATTGGAATTCATTAATAAATGGTGGCCACGCACAAAATGTTTATAGTTATATTTATTTTAGGAAATCTGCTGTCAAAAGTTGTGAATTTGTAAAAGAGTTTTTGTAAGCCTTTTTAAATTAATCATACAAAATGTATTATTTACTGTTAAGAAATAATTCGGATGCTATAACGACAATAACATAAATGCTGAACCTAATATCAAGACAATAATACCTATCGAAACGCGAAGAACTACAAACGCACAGCTAGATTCTGAAATGAAGAAATATAGGTAGGTAACTGATAAGGTTACTCGATGCGATCTGCATTCGATTTCTCCGTATTTCATAAAACTTTTACTGATAAAGTTAGACAAAGTTTAGTACGGGTAATCTATAGTTGGTCGAGTTCCCTTTGATAGCAGAACAGGGCGCACGGGAAATCATTCACATCCCACGCGTGTTTTCAATCACGTCTCAGATGTCACGTGGAAGTCGGCTAGACAGTTTTTGCAGATAATACCGATAAATTATTTTTTCCGAGCATCCCGAATGTTTGTAGAGGAATCGCTCTCCACTTTAAACATAAAACAAAATTCATTAAAAAATGCCATATTTTATAAGTTAATAGTCTGAACAAGTATTATACCGCCAAAATAAACCATACGAATGAACGAACCGAACCGAACACAAGCATTGACATCTACAAGTTGTTTTACAGTTGTAGGTAGATACTGCAATTATGATGCACAATCAGAGACTTGTGCACAATATTTTAGAAATATAGTATTTTCGATACTGAATTTGTATTTAAAACTAGCTGAGCCCGCGACTTCGTCCGCGTGGAATTTAACTTAACAAAAAAGCCCGCTCCCGCGTTCTGAGCCCGCGCGACAGGACCCATTTTTTTGAATTTTGTTTTTCTAAAATAAACGTAGCATAAGTTACTGCTTATAACAACAGCTATCTACCAGTGAAAGTCCCGTCAAAATCGGTCCAGCCGTTTCCGAGATACTCTTTGATTTCATGTGTTTTTATTTTTTTACGCGGAACCCTAATTGTTATTCTAAAATTAAAGTAGCGTAAGTTACTCCTTAAAACATCAGCTATCTGCCAGTGAAAGTCCCGTGAAAATCGGTTCAGCCGTTTCGGAGATTACCCGGAACAAACACACAGACAGACAGACAAAAATTTTTTAAATCGCGTTTTTGCTATAGGTGTCGTATGTACTTTCATATGCATTTAGTAAAAAGGTGTTATTTTGTTAATTTTATTTATTTGTATAGATTATAAAGTAAAGTGAAGCAAAATAACGTACGATAAGTTATTATTAAGTGTGGTCGGCAACCCTAGTTGGAAGTTGAATCGATGAGAGGCACCTCCCGGCTCACTTGCAATACCAATACCTCGAGAATTTAATCATTGAGTTAGTGGCGGGAGTTTGCCGACGCCGCTTCAGTGGCTGACGATCTGTCGGGTTAGTGATCGGTGTCGGTTACTGGACACATTATCTGAGTGTCTACACTTATTATGAGCTTGAAATTAAAACGTAAGCTATATTACAGTATCTTTATAAGTGTGTAAGTATAATATGAATCCCGAATATTTCATTTGCGGTAAACTGTCCGTGACTGTGTGACATAATAATTTTAATTTTGTTATACGTATCCGTTTTTGTTTCACTTAATCTAAATATATATACCTAACTCAAAGGTGACTGACTGACTGACATAGTGATGTATCAACGCACAGCCCAAACCACTGGACGGATCGGGCTGAAATTTGGCATGCAGCTAGATGTTATGACATAGGCATCCGCTAAGAAAGGATCTTGATTAATGTTCAATAAAATTTTTGTTAAGTTAAATTTCACGCGGACGAAGTCGCGGGCTCAGCTAGTGTACACATAATATACACTGAACACATTATAACTGGACACGTTTTAAGCTGTTTACATTCAAAACCAGCACAAAAATGTTGTATATAAACAGCTTAACAGTAAAAACTCCTAACGATACAGAAATATTCACATCAAACTAACATAAACTGTGTGGTCCCAAACTTAACAACGTTATACTCGTACTATGGGTACGTACCTACCTGCCTACCATGTACCGTGTAATAGACTGGGGGCGATCCCAGAGACGACCATTTGTCAGGGCGAATTAGGTTGGCCAATTTCAAAATTTGCCCCAGTGTGAACCATCCTACGCAGTGAGCTAAGCCGCCTGCGCTTGAACCAAAAACATGTTATACATATCGCAACGTGTGAATATCATAGACTGCAAGCCGACCCCAAAAAAGAAAGGGAAATAGGACAGACTGACGGATAGCATTCATCAAGTTGGTCGGTACTTTTTGCCGATGATCAACAATGATTGGCCACATGAATTCACAATATCTCTTCTGTCTAACACACAAAAAGTATTCAATTTTCGTACAAATCACGGGTACTCCTCGCCTCGAAGCGATGCAGCGATAATTGCATCGACGCGGGTATCAACTTAATTATCGCAGGTTGATGGCTCGATTACCGCAACTAATTAGATTGCCTATTATCGTCTATCAATTACAGGGATGGTCTACAACTAAGATTAATTGCAGGTGTAAAGCCGATTAACAGATCAAGTATACCGGGTAGTTAACATTTATTGCAGTAGATATTATTCAGACAATTTATAAATTTTTCATACAATCAGACAGAGCCTTTTTGTTGTTTTTTTAAACCCGCCTTTTTGTACTACGCCTAGAACCAATGCTTTTAGAGGTGTACAATTTAGTGTTATAGGATTTAATTGTTTGTATAACAATACACCATAACTCCTGTATTCTTCCCACATTTTGTTTTCGGTGTTTTCGATGCCAATGTAAGAGGGGCCGAGCCTAGCGGCGTTCCGATTCGGGATATAGTTCACCGCACAGGGCGGATTGGCAAATTTCACACGTTTTTTGAAAGACTTGTACGTGAAGTTCCCTCATGTTATTTGCCATTCTTTACCCATCAAGAGATAATACTAGTTAGAATGAGATTTAAACAGTGAATTTAAAAAAAAAACTAAATATAACTGACTTCAAAAAACCTAGATGCACTAAAAAGCTGGAAATAACTAGGGTTGGGACCGTATAATTTCTTTCATTTAGAGTCGGTGCCAATTCAAATAAGTATGGTTAGGTAGGTACCTAAGAATAAAATGAAAATGAAAAACAAGTCTAGTAGTCTAGAACTCTGTTAATTAATATTATCTTTAACAGTCAAGACGCATTATTGGGAAGATTTGAGCCGGTCTAGATTTTTTATGCGTTCCGAGTCCCGACAGCGTACTCAGAAATAACAAAAACTCCACTGTGGACTGGCGGTGATCTTAAAAATTATACAGCCAGTGACTGTTGTCGTAAAAGTCATCATGTCTGTTTGTCCTTAAATGTAAGTTTACCTGGGTATAATTTCAATACAAATCAGTATTATTATTACGATGCATTTGCTCACAAATCTAATTATTATAACATTTATAATCTTATCTACCTGAAAAATCTGTTCAGTGTATTACAATACATTTAATTTATTGTGACAATTCTAGTCTAAAATTTCCATAGACTGTCCGACGTGAGTCAATCTAAAACGGGTACTGTAATAAAAGCTTTAATTTAATTGGCCAGCAATTCAAAATACCTAATAAATACTAATGTTTTTCTATCAGAAGAATAGGTTATGAGTATAAATGTTATCAATCGCCGTTGATTTCATTCTTCCAAACGGATGCATCTCACGGGCCCTCGACTGAGCCTGAGTGGGCCAGGCACGCTAATCGTCGGAAAATATTCAACTGAAGCCTTCCAGTGCTGCTGTCTGTCGGCTCGAATTTCCTAGTTTAGTAACTCGTTTTTTTAAATATATTTGCATACATTTTTGCTGCAAGATTTACTTATTTAAAATATTCATTTGGACGTCGCCAGCAAACCACAATCGATGATTTTAGTGGGCTGAGCTGGGTCTGAAGGATATTTTCATAAATAAAATCAAATAATGTACTATACCTACTTGGTTTATCATTCTAAGACTGATCTGAAAACCTTGAAGTAAAGCAAAATAATCAAAAGGCGTTAAAATACAAATGCATTATTAGTATTTCATATTAGTATTGGTAAAGATTTGTGGCAATCATCAAATAACATTTTATAACAATTTTCTGTCAATCCTCCTGGGCACCCATCCAGCGTTTCGGTCCAGCGAGGGGTGGCGAATATCACGCGCCTTTCGAAAATTGGTAAGATTTTTTACACATTCAATGGCTTCCATATTCTCTTTTTGACGTGAGTTTAATTCAGGAATCGAGTACAGAACGACCGCGATCCTTTTACATTCTATACCTACTCTTGAAATTCATAACGAGAGATAGCGTACCTATCGGATGTTCTGTTGATTTTTATTGCTTTCTCCACAGTTAAGCGATCTGAAAACGGAGTCAGCTGTGAAAATGATTTATTTGAATCTTATCCGTTGATTCCGCTTGAAGTACTGCTAGTAAATTTACTATTCATAATTAGGAAATTATTGTTAATTTTAGTAATGCCGATATGAAGTAAACCTGCGGACTTCAGATTCTTTCAAACTCTGGTCCTAGTTATATAACAAGGAATATAATGAATTAAATATAAAATAAAGAGCTACAAAGCCTAAAAATCCATCCAATCCATCTGCTCCATAGAAAGCGTTTATCCAAACAGGTTCAACGAATATCACAAATTGCTTCTATAAAAATAGCCGAACTTTGCTAAAGAAATTAAGTGGCTAAGTGTATCTACAGGCTGTCTGTTCTAGATGTAATAAAATATTGTTTTATGGTATATTAAGTATAAGTTAGCTGGTTGTATAATATGATCAGTGAAGCTCGCCTATACGTTGCTACTAATGTCAGTTTCTGAGTTATAGGACCTTGAATATTTGTCGCAACCTGCGTGTTGCACCCGGAACTCCAGAGGCTGGAACATGGAATAAACAATAACGTATAGCGACTACTGGCACTTAATACTTTAAATAGTAGGTATTTGAAAATTTTGCGTGAATCGAGTTCTTAAATCGGCGAACACAATAATTGAAAATGTGGCTCTTTTTTAATAGTTTCTAGGACTGTCCCACTCCTGGGCAGAAAAAGAGCTGGAGGTAAATCATTGCCAGGTAATCAGTATCCTAGAAACTAGAAACGTCCAGTAGGTAGTAAGATTTTTATTTATTTATTTACAAAAAACTCCACTGTCCTTACAGAATAAGCTATACAACTGAATACAACAGATAAATAGATATAGCTTGATACAAATAGAGACGGGTTTTACGAACCGATTACAATACTTAAATATTGTTTGTTCGGTAGGTAGATGCAGTTTTCCAGTTGTGGTTCGAAAAATCAATTTCTGAAATCAAGGGGTGATAGGTGAATGTCATCCGAAAAAGAGTGTTTGTGCTATTGGTGTGAAAAATCCCCTGTTTCAGGATTGTGGAAAAGCACCCTACATGTGAAAGGGGGAATATTTGTATGGCAAGCCATTGGAAAAAAGTCAATAGTCGCCACGAAAAATCGTAAAAAAGATCTGCCAGGGTTTTTATCAACACGATCACTCTCACTGATATATGTAACTAATTACTATTATTTTTTATCAGCCCATTCGGTCTAGAACTAAGAAAAGCTTGTAATGGATACCGTACAATAGACTAATTTAAAACCAATTGAAAATCATTGCTACCAAACATCATGCAAACTACCCAGACTAAGCAGTCGTCAGTGACTTGGGCAGAGGGTTAGCCAATCGGGGTAAATTTAGATGGATTTTGTGCAGTCTCTGCCCTGCGCTAATCTGTGTCGCGCGTAAAACCGCTCGTACGCTGCGCGAGCGCAACGGTATGCGTCGACCGTTACGCTCACCAACCGCACTGCTCCATTCATAGCCGCGTATCGTTGCGCTAAATGCACTACGTTTCCGGGGTAGCTAGCCAGTGTGGGAAACTATTGACACAATTTTTGTGTTGTAAACATAGTATGTAGTTTTGTTTAATATATTTTAAA
Source organism: Notodonta dromedarius (assembly GCA_905147325.1). NCBI lineage: Eukaryota > Metazoa > Arthropoda > Insecta > Lepidoptera > Notodontidae > Notodonta > Notodonta dromedarius. Next base: position 13,956,777 of record LR990160.1, read on the forward strand.
GGCTCGGAAACCGAGTGGCAAACCATTAACGTTCATTATATAGACAATTCTACCCAATTTATTTTTGAATTATTATATTGGAAAGTCTGGAGTCATGATATATTATTAGAGAATACCGCTGGGTATAAGAATCTCGGTTCCGTAGGGTTTTCTTTGTACGGACGGACGTCGCGCCGGCGCGGCGCGCGGCCGGCGGCGGCGCGCGGCCGGTGGAGCTCGATGTGCATTTCGTTATTGCTTCGAAAAGAGAGACAGGGAGCAGTTTATTTTAGAATTAGATGTTTCAACCTCATTCAGTAGATAATCGCGTAGATCCCTTGTTTGAAGATCTGAATTCGATCTAAGTTGGAACTGATCGGTCTAGTCAGACGAGCTGCAATCATTCAAATAGACCCTTAGGAGACATGGCATGGCGATATTTATTATTCCAGAGTTTCTTTAAATATTATGAAATGCCCCACAAGTGGGCAGGGGCGTCCCCCTCAAATGCGACAAGAGTTCGGGTCATAATAGACCGCGCGGGCTGGATGGCGGACTTCTGGTTGAGTTCTCTCGGACATGCATGTTTCTTCGCTGTGTTTTTCTTCATTGTTAAACATGCGAAATTTTAACGTCGGGATTTCAAGACTTGATTATGGGGGGAAGGATGGGATTCACGGAATGTTCAATAAATAATAGTCCAAACACAAAGCACAGCTAGTATCCACCCGGGCTCGTACTCCTTAAATTTGATCTTACTTTCAATTACCAAAACCGAATTAGAGAGAGAGAGACCCATGGGAACCAGCGCACTTTGAAGGTTAAACCAGTAATCACATTGTTCAGGTTTTGAATGCACACGATGTTTCGTATAGATAACCGCGTCATATTATAATATATGGCTGCGGACACAATGGTAACTGCTAGCTTAACGTAGTAGATAATAATATCTGCCTACGTAAGAGCAATTATCGGAAACAACTCAATGTAAACGGCGAACACGTCAAACGAGTAAGTTTGAGCATGGTTTGAAGAGAAAAGTTCGTTATTTTGACAAAAAAGCGCCAAGGTCACGTTGAACCGGTCGCCAGCGCCGCGCCGCCGCCCCGCGCTGCGCCATGTCGCTTGCATAACTACTATTTCTTATAAGGCCTCTGTTCAAGAGACCAGTTACAATAAAGATCATCATCTCCATACTTATTCCCATTATCTGGGGTCGGTGCAGTATGACTTTTTCTTCCACTCATCGCGCTTTCCCGTCATACATCCACTACAAACTCGTTCATATCACTCTCCATTACAACAAACACTTACTTACTATAAAGATAAAAACACAAACTGTACCGTCCCAAGTCCCAAACTAAGCAACGCGTTTACTTTGGGCATACCATACAATCGGCTGAGGGCGATCGCATTGATACCCACACAACAAATGGCCAATTGCGAAAACACCATAAATGTACCAACCTAAAAAAGAAAAAAATTGTATTGAGTTTATTCAGAAACAAGAGGAGAATTAACTTAACTTTAACTTGGTCGGCTGTAGCTCGTAATTTAGTGAAGCTATTTCTCCTGTTATAATTTTAATTGCAATGTCGTGTCATGTGTAGTCCTAATTTTTTCTAGTTTTTCTGCACAGTGTTTCAAATTTTTACAACAAGATCTACCTAAAACCACGTTTTCAGTTTAAACAAATTCGGGACGCCAATACCAACTGTTCTCCAATTTTTTTCACACACAGAGATGGAATTTTATAAGACGCTGAAAATTTAGTTTTTTATTTGAAATGAGTAGCCTTAATACCTACTAATTTTCATAGCTCTAAGTTAAGATTTTAATTTACCTATACAAACTTTCACCCCCTATTTTATACACTTAGGGGTGGAATTTTACAAAATCCTTCCTTAGTGGATGTTTACGGCATAAAAGTTACCTACTAATTTCATGATTCTAACATTTGGGATGTGCGTTGATTCCTTTGTTTAGATAATATAAATGTATTTGCAAAAAAGTATCAAAATATGCGACATAAATGGCCGTATCATTTGATTGCGTTGACTTAGAAGCCTATTTTTTTACACCTACAAGGAACCATAGCGTTCGATATTAATTTGAACTTGATATCTCTATCGTCTCGTTTGTGAGAAAAAAGGTCTTGACAGACAGACAGACGGACGGACATCAAAGTGATCCTATGAGGGTTCCATTTTTTCCCTTTAAAGTCCGACCTTAAAAACTACTTAAAGTACTGGGAAATACCGTTTCCTATATTTTCCTCGAGTGGAATTCCCGGGACATCCTGGACACCCTGGACACCCTGGACACCCTGGGCGGCCGCTCGAGACAAGTTTTGGTTAACATAAGTGGTCAGACGTCAAACGGATTGCTCTGGCGCGGCTGCTCGGTATGTCTAGACGCACCCAAATAAAAGAAAGATGACACGCAAGTCAACACCGACTGCCTGGCATTCAATAACTCGTTAGTCCAAAACTTTACTAACTTAGTGGAAATTATGTCAAATTGAAAATTGGTTTAAGAATACTTTTGCTAGCACTTTTAAACTAATACCAGCTAACTATTACATATAAAATCAATGGAACATCTATGTAAAACAACAGCCCCTTCCCTCTTTTTAAAAATGAAATAAAAATCTAATAGAGAAGTTAACTAACAAGTGATCAAATTCCGGATAGTTTCACAAGCGTCACGTGTAACGTGATGTCACACGGATTTAATCTAGAAACTCGAGGATACTAACTTGTTTTAATAGTTTAAAGTTACTCTAAGGGGTCAGTTTGTCGAGCACTTCCATAAACTGGAGCTGGTATTAATAAATCGACCTGAACTCTGAGAGCGCACTTGAAAATGTTAACCTTACTTCATTCTAGTACAAGATAATATCTGAAGAGTGTACCTAAGTATACTTAAGTTCTCAGGACTTAAGTCTATTTCCTAATACCGGCCAAATCGCGTAGTTTTTAAATCGTTAAGTAATAATTTTTCGCGTGGCGGATTGTGGACTCGGTATCACAGTAGGACTAAAAGAACCATTTTGGAAATGTGGTAGCAATGTAGTTTAGCTCTACCTACCCCTTCGGAGAATAGAGGCGGGGGGGGGGGGCTATATTAATGAGTGGGGTTATGTGAAGTGTGTGTGTAACCACGAATCAAATTATCATTTGCTTACACAGTGAGGAAACCTAAGCAGATTTCGAAAGATTTAGTGAAATCTGACGAGTTCTGGTAGATTTCCAGCTCGCTTGTTGATAGCTACCTTCTACGCAGTGGTCGAATAGAAGCACGATTAGGTCTCGTCCACCAAACAAGCAGGCAGAAAGGCAGTCACTCGTCTAGTGAGATGGCAGGTACCTTTTTTATAAAATAGCATCCTTCCTCGCATTTAGATCTGTATCGGAATATGGTGGTAACGGCAGAATCAGGACAGGTCTGTATGTACCCACATCTCTATTGACATGTAGTCTTAATTTTATTACTAAGATCTAAATTGAATAACAGCAAGCCGCATCGGCTCAAGACATCCTAGTTCTTTGCATGAGTCCCTTTAGAAACAACCAAAGAGAGAATACAATACTACAAAACAACGCTTTGCCTGTCAAGTTCTATCAACTTTTTAACAACGTGTTGTTGTCATAGCAGCGAAATTAAAAAAATATTAATAAATGATTGACATTAATAAAAGATAATAAAAGATGACAGTCAACATTATTTACACCAAGGTTTACACAAACAGCCTATCTGTTTGTGTGAGCAATCTTCACCGTAGTATTGTATTCTCTTTGATCTTCACTGTCCACTAGGTTCGGTTCATTTCGTGGAATTGGATTTAATTTAATTGTATATCCTGGGATACAATACAAGGAATCATGAAGTTGTTCTGCAGAATGTACTCACTCGTGTATACCACTTATATAAAAGTTAGATAAATGGTTGTTACTACATAATGTAAGTAAATAGTGTACAACCTACAAAACTAACCTTACACAATACGCAATGCTTTTCAAAACGAAATGCAATTATTTTACAAACAACTTTTCCTATTCCTAAATATTTTATAAAGATTAAAGACTTGTTTTAACTTCGCCTATACGCCATTATATTTTGAACCCTGTTTTCATTTGGCGTAATAGGAACATAGGCCATTTACAAGTGGTATTATGGTGTTCTACAGAGTTTATCTTATCGAATATACCATGTTAATTATTGATAAACGTTTATGCGGTGTATAACACGGTCAACCAGTTCCTAAGGGCCCTTGTTAACGAGTATTTAGTCCACAATTTTAGACAAGCTCTAAAATTATGGACTAAATACTTTTTAACAACCTTCCTTAGACAGTGGTGATATCAAACATTGTATGATTGCATAAGTCAGTACCTAGAGATATCTCACGATTACTACCTGTGAAATACAATAATTACGTCACAAATTTATACACTCGTAAAGCCACTCATCAAAATCGATAGGATACTTACGTCCCGTAGTGCTAGAATCATGAAATGACTAATCCGATCATTGTTAATTTCTAATTGTATGACAATTAACATTACATTTTTGCGATTACTAACTGAAGTTTTCAGTTGGGTTTTGAACAAACTCTGTAGTGAACGTCACAAATCAACAGTAAATACCACATGGTTTCTTGTATTTTATATGAGGACTTTTGTTATATGTAGATACGATATCTTTGGTTATTGAAATAGCTACGGAACCCTACATTGTGCGGGGTCTGCACAAACTTAATCGGATTTAGAGTTATTCATGTTGGCCAATTGCTATGGAATTATTTATTTTATAATTAACCACCGGTTCGGAATACTACTACTAACAGCCGGCATGCGGTTTCATGGCTCCAGAGATTCAGTGTCGGTCCTTCTCCCATGGAGATATTCCCAAGCTACGCGACTGTGATCCGATCCATAGGTTGCCAATTGATTTGTTATTCTATGAATCTGGGAATAGAGCCGAACATATTCATTTCTATTTCCTAACTCCTCACACCACACACTTAACTGTTTACGAATTGCAACGCAATATGAGCAGGCAATACCATTATGCTCCCGGCTGAGGTTTAAATGTCTTTTTAGATTGAGCAACTGTGTCGTGGCTCACAGGAGTGGCGGGAGTGTAAAGCGGGTTCGTTACGAGCTCGGCCGCTCAGCAAGCCCAACGTATCGGAGCGCCTCCACAAAGACCAATATCACGCACGGGGGTCCTAACTGTACCTCACACAGGATGCATTTACACTGATACGTAACATGTAATATAGGTAAATATGTTAAAATTTTCTAAATGTCACTTATTACGATTTTTTCTTTAGTAGATTGTACTAACGACATATTATATAGACGGGATAGGGGTCGGCGGTGGTGGCATTTTGCCGTAACGACAAACCGCAGCATGGGTCTTCAAGAAAAAAATAGAATGATTTCCTTCTCTATTAAGATTTTCGAAAAAAGAATGAAATAGTTTCTGTGTAAGTAAATCCATGCAGTGTCTTTCCCAGCGTGCTCGGTCCAATGATTACGTATCGGCGCAAGCGCAGCCCGGTGCATCGAGTTCCACCGAGTGGCGGGGTGCGCTGGCCCACGCCCGCGCCGCCGCCGCCGTGCCGCCGAGTCCGGGACACTGCACAGTGAAAGCTCGCGCACCGAACCGCCCGCACACAAGGTAAATCTTTTACTTAACCGCTTAAATAAATGTATGTGTGTATAAATAGATGTGATTGAAATTGAAATTTTAGGCTTAAAATACTAAAATAAACAATATGACAAGGTGGAAGCAAAGATAGACTGCACACAATCCATGCAAAGTTTTTATAAATGTTAAGTATACATAGGTCTAATCTAATAAATTACTATTACTATATTTTAGTTATAATAATGTAATATTAGTTAGTGAACACTAACTTGCGAATGTATTTGTTGTAACGTTGTTTGTCAAAAGTTATTGGTGAACTGAATGTTGATACCTAAACCTACCAACTGTTGCTTGGCGTTCAAAGCGTTCACGATTATGTAAGTTTATCCGAAAGTACTTTACCAGGAAAACAACTTTTAAATGTTGTTGAATTTGAAGTGAATCAGATTATTAGGGCCGGTTGAAATATTCGTATGGCACATTGTGTAGGTCACCTCGGTCATCCGGAGAACAACAATTTGTTATACAAATATTTAACGTGAATACTAGTGCCGATGTCGGACTTGTGAACATGGTACAGCTGATAATTAGTAAGATAGAGAACTTACTTACTGTTCCAGTCATGTCTTCTTTTTTGGAATTTTGTGGATGTCGTTATGAATAACACCATGTATCATTAATTTTAATGGTGTAGAATGATTGGACTATAATTTTTTCATATTTCCAATCATCCGTTCCGACATCTCTTTAATCAAACAACTACTACAATGCGTCTTTAGAGAAAGGACTTTTAAAAGGATATATGTTATGTCAATGCTTCTCGATTTCCGCAAGAAAGCATGATAGTACTAAACATTCCTGAGAGATGTCAGTTATGTAAGCTTTTGCGAATTAGCTTATCCCACTACCTTCTCGGTTACTTTAATGCCTCGCTTTATAAATTTAGTCCTGGATTGTTTGCTCTTCGGCATGACCCTGTTCCTAACCAACTCTTATCGTATTAGTACCGGATTTAGTACCTCTATAAATTGGTGGTCTATCAAGTTTTTCGTAGAATCAGCGATGCACTCAGCCCGATGCGATTTCGCGAGACACGTAACGTGAACGTAACCCGTTACGCATCGCTTGGATGTTACGGCGCGGACGGGTGCGTGCAGTCGCGTGGGTTTTTTGCTATGCGACTCTTGCAGTTTTGCACTGTTTCATGTTTACCTAGTCATTGTTCAATCTTCGCAAAACACCCTTAACCAAAAAATTGTAACGCGCCTACTTCTACATAATCATTTTTGTTAAATTCCAGATGTGGTTAGCAGTGCTAGCGCTCGTGCTAGCAGGTTGCTTGTACCTCTACTTGGACACGGTAAAGCCGAAAAAATTCCCTCCAGGTCCGAAATGGGTGCCTATCCTCGGCTGTGCCAATGAAGTCTACAAACTTCGCGAAAAAACTGGCTATCTATACAAAGCTGTTCAGGAACTAGCTATCGCTTACTCCAAGGATGGCAAACTTCTCGGCTTGAGGATTGGAAAAGACAGAATCGTGATGGTATTTAGTTTAGAAGCGAATAAAGAGATGCTCTTCAATGAGGACTTGGACGGACGACCGAAAGGCATTTTCTACCAGACGAGGACATGGGGCGAGAGGCGTGGAGTCCTGCTCACTGATGGAGAGCTGTGGAAGGAGCAAAGAAGGTTCTTAATAAAACATTTGAAAGAATTCGGTTTCGGAAGAAGGGGGATGGAAGATATAGCCCGGTCGGAAGCTGTGCATATGGTCAACGATGTTATGGAGATTGTCGATGGCAAAAGCTCAGCAGTCATTCAGATGCATAACTTTTTTAACACTTACATTCTGAACACACTGTGGACCATGCTGGCGGGCCTGAGATACCAATCCAGGGACCCTCAGATGAAGGTCCTCCAGGATCTCCTATTCGATTTGTTTGCAGCTGTCGATATGGTTGGAGCGATGTTCAGTCACTTTCCTATCCTCAGCGTCATCACTCCGACTCTCTCTGGCTACAGAGACTTTGTGAAGACTCATAGAAGGATTTGGAAGTTCCTCCGCGATGAACTAGCGAGGCATAAAGAAAGGTTTTCCCAAGAAGAGGAGGACAAGGATTTTATGGATGTTTACATCAGAGTTCTACTAGAGAGGGGCGCAGGCGGAACTTATTCCGAGGGTCAGCTGGTGGCGATGTGCATGGACATGTTCATGGCCGGCACGGAGACGACCAGCAAGAGCATGAGCTTCTGCTTCAGTTATTTAGTCAGAGAACAGGAAATACAGAGGAAGGCGCAGGAGGAGATTGACAGAGTTGTCGGAAAGGATAGAGCTCCCAGTTTGGACGATCGGGCTAGGTAAGTACGAAATAATTTCAGCAACATTTTTTTCACCGCAATGTTCGTAGCTTCAACTGACATGTAATGACCTCTTCATGAACTATTAATTATAAAGCACATTTAACAGTGTTCTACATTCTCCAGAAACCAGTCAAATATCACAGTAAACAAAAATATAATGTGACAAAACTGTAAGCACTGCCATCTAGTGACAACGGTACAAATCTTTTCATACGATATGAATTTATGCTTGTGGCGCTTATGTTCGCCGGTTAGTGCTTAGTGTAGGCTTCGTCAGATAGGTTTCCGCTTGTTCGAGAAAGATGAATATTTGAAGCGAACACTGTTTAGTCGGTAGGTATTGATTTTTAATGTTTTTTTCCTTTCGTCTTTTCCAGTATGCCGTACAACGAGGCCATAGTGCATGAATGCGTGCGTCACTTCATGGGACGCACATTTGGGGTGCCACACCGTGCTCTGAGGGACACCACGCTGGCTGGGTATTTTATTCCTGAGGTACGACTATAAACCTATAGCAGGCACACTTATCGAAATCATGTTCTGATACCATAGCAGAATGACATCTTATATTTAACGGATTTTCGCACTTTAGGCTTTACTCTTGTTCATTATTCGTACAAAAACACTAGACATGGCTTCTCCATAGCTTCTCCATAGCCTAGTGGTTACAGAAGAAGGTCTTGTAAGCGGACATTCACTCGGTTAACGCGACACCGATAACTTCCATACATTTAAATGTAAACTTGGAAATTATGTGGCAAAAATTATAGAAAAGCCGTGTTGTCTTCACCGTGTGAATAGCCGCTGACAGCTTGCAGGTTCAACCCTTGCCTAGCATTAAATTATTGACCTGGTATAGGTACGAAGTATAATGTTAGTAACCTCACATTGCTAGTAACGAAACTGGCAAATTAGGAGAACGGTGCTGTACTTATTCACCCGACTTACACAATTGCAGCCAACTACCTGCCACCGCAATTACACCTGTATGCTCATTTATAATAAAAATTACTCATATTGAGACCAACTCTTTCCAGGATACGATGGTCGTCAGCAACTACACACACCTCTTGATGGACGAGGCCTACTACCCGGAGCCTTACTCCTTCAACCCTGACCGCTTCATCTCTAACAGAAAGATCTCCCTGCCCGACTATTACTTCCCCTTCGGGGTGGGCAAGCACAGGTGCATGGGTGACGTGCTGGCCAAGTGCAACATCTTCGTTTTTACAACTACTATGCTGCAGAACTTCTCGTTCCTGCCGGTCCCCGGGGCGCCCCTGCCCTCCCTGGAGCATGTCGATGGCGCGACGCCATCGGCCGCCCCGTTCAAAGCATTGGTAGTGCCGAGATTGAGATGAAAGAGAGCTCGGGAGATGTGTGTGTGGAGGCCGGCGGGATTCATCTTCTAACGTAACTTTATAATTAAGTAAATATTACTTTAAGTACATTAATAAAATGTAAGAAGTAATTCGTCTTTTATAAAAATATGCTATGTAATATTGTAATATTGGAGCACAGGTACTATCTAGTTACAGATCTATGGTAACAATGGAGATAGTAAAACTATGTAGGTGACAGGTAGGTCACCTGATTGACCCAAAGCTACGTCATAGGTTGTGGTGAGGTGGTAAGTGATTACCATTATTGGAAAAAAAAACATTATAACCGTATCTAATTAATTTTTGTTGGCATTGTAGGAAATGGGAGACACATGAAATCCTAGGGGATATTGGGGAAATCAAATTTTAAGAGTCAAGAATATAACAATTTATTGCACCGCAGACAACATCAAGATTACAATAATTCAACACAAGTAATAATTTGAATCGATAATAATGTATGCATTACGTAACCTTCCGTATCTGGATCACAACTTATCGCCGTCGATATCTCTCGCCAGTCGTACCATCAACATAGGCACTATTGTGTACACAGATATAACGTGGCAAATGTTTAGCAAGTTTCGAACATCATTGATTGTAAGTTAACGAAAAGTTTGTTTCAATACAAATGTCGAATAAATATTATCGTGAGCACAGAGCACAAGCATTAGGTGAGCTTAGTCGGACAGGCTAACGGGACTAATGTTATAAGTAACAACCTGACATTGCTAGTAGTCTTTAAATACTCTCATAAATACACAAATATTCAAGTAAATATCTATACTTATCTAATTAATAATATTTCGTAATATTTTTCTCTTAAATTTAGTGAATAAATACACATGTCAATTTTCAAGGGATTTTACGAATTCGCAATCACAGAAAGACAAGTATCAAAGATTATAATGACAAATAATTGCACATGTGAATTGTAAAGGTTTTAAAAAATAAAGTTCTAAACGTGTGGACGGGTAAACTGTAAGGGTGTGATGTGAGGTCTCTGCGGACTCTGAACCGGTCATCTCTGAACTAATCAATATATTATACCTAGCAAGGAAGTTATGAATAGTTATTTAATCGGGTCACTCCTAGTTTAAAATGACGCAACGCTAGGTAGGTATATAGAAGAGGACAGACGCACGCGTGAGAAATAGATAACTAGGTATTAGTCAAAACGAAAATATGATATTGTATTAAATCTAGTTCAGTATCTGACTAAGTTCAGAGGACCAACTCTGTTAACCGCTGGCATCTCGATCGACTCGACTCATTTTGTTTTAATCACCTTGTTTAAAACATGTCTTAATCATTTTAGACAAAAAACATTGACTTTTTCCTCCTGTTTTAAATCAATGTTTTACTTGATATTCAAATAAAACAGCGTCATGTACATGACGCTGTTTTATTGGTAGGTACATGTAGAAAATAAACGATATATTATTTAAAAGATTTTATTTTACCAAGGTCCTGTATCAGAATTGTTAGATAACTTTTATCAACCAAATAAATTTAGCGTTTTGACATTATGTTCTAAGGAAAAACTGTCATGACGCTATATTTTGTGGATAAAGGTTGGGACAATTCTAAAACAGGCACTAATATAACACTTATTTAATTATCTGTGTTGTGTGATATTGTGGTGGCCATATTATTTTCAGTACTTTTTTTTTTTTTTATTTGACTATATGTTGTTGGCCAGAGTGGCCATAACAACTTCACCCGGACAGAGGGCGAGCGCAAGTGCGCTCCAGCCAGAGGGGCAGGTGGGGGGGGCAGCTAGCTCAAGGGCGCCACAAGGGACACGACCTCGGCTTGGGCCGCTGCCAGGAGAGGTGGCGAGGGTAAATCTACCACCGGATCGGAACGCGACCTCGACTGAGAAGATCCGGCCAGAAACTCAGCGGGCTTGTCGGGTGCCAAGGTGCGTCTAGGTAAGTAGACGCACCTTCTAGCGGAAGCGGGGATTCGTCGACCTCGCCGGCGAGGTCGGTGTCTGGTGGGGAGTGTGCGTGTGTCGTTCTCCTCGACATCGAGTCTACAGTACTTTTGCAATTTGTATAATGTGAATGTGTAATTCATTGTTGCTACGCCCTATGACCTCCTTGTTACTTATTTTGCGCTAACTGTGCCCGCGACTTCGTCCACGTGGAATAGCATTGCTTTGGATAGCATTTTTAATTATTTAGGTTAATTTCTACAAATAAGACACATGCACATAAATACTTTAATGAGCTATTTGCAGTGTTTCACTGCAAAAAGCTATATTCCATACAAACTTTCATCCCCCATTCCCTATTGTTATGTACACCCTAGAGGATAAAACTTTTACAAAACTTTAAATGTAATATTCAATTATGTCGAATCAACAGTCTAAAAATAAGTTTCAAGCTTCTAGCTCTAAAAATGATGACATTTCGATACACCTTTTCATTCCCCCCTTTCAACCCCTTACAACCCTTTTTTCGCATAAAAAGTAGCCTATGGCCTTTCTCAGGCTGTAGACTATCTGTGTACCAAATTTCATTGAAATGGGTACAGTATCGTTGGCGTGGAAGCGCGCCAGTCAGATAGACAGACAGAGTTACTTTCGCATTTATAATATTAGTAAGGATTTAAATCTACTAGTTTTTAGCAGCCCCCCATCCGGAACTTCGATGTAGTGCTTCCAAATATTGTATTTTTTTCTTCCACCAGTGGGGATGGAATATGCAGAGGTCATGTTGATATAAGGAAATAAAAAATACAGCGCAATAAAATAAATACAGCTGTATAGCTCGGAAAAATAATAAAATCACTTTTAAAAATTAAAGGTTTCGGACACTATGTACAGCAACAAGTTATGAAGGAAGGAAACACACAATCGAGATGTCAAGTGTCAATGTCAAAGACGCGATGTGTGTAGAGTTCGTTCCGATCCACGCAATGTCCGCTAATAAAAAGCGATAAATATTTTGAAATCAGTGTTTTAAACATGAATAAACATAGTAAAAACATGTGAACCAAAAAACATGAATTAAACATAAATCATTGATTAAAACGAATAAAAAAAAAGAAAACATTTTTTAATTCAGTTTTCCTGGTTTTTGCAAACCCTGATTATGACGGTAGAGTGAGCGAAATTCGAAGCTATCCCTATTAACAAGTCAGAACACCCATACAATCTGTTATCTACTAGTGACTACAATGATAAATGCCTGGGTACTCACTAAATTCCACAATATAAAAGATAAATAGGTACTATACAAGGTGACACATAATGGGTATACCTTTTTTCTAAACTTAACTTTGTAATTCTAATACCATCAGCTTTGAAGGGAACTTGAAAAATAAAAGGTGTTATAGGAATACAGCTGTTGACCGATTTCACAAGTCTACAAAACCTTTAGTACTTCAACTGTCCCACAAAGCCGATAGTTTGAGATTTACGAAGTTAAGTTGCAAAAAAAATAGTATACCCATTTTGTATCACCTAGTAGGTATAAGTTAACGTATAATTTCAGTAACGACTGACACTAATTAATAAACCTATCCTCGGTAGCCTCATTGAATTACTCAGTAGTTACAATTATTATAAATCATAAGTCTAAGTACATGTTAATGTAATTGTAATGAAGTACCAACATAGATAAACTACATTTTTTTTCAAGAAACGGACCATCCGCTTTCCCTCGTCTTTCGCATAGAATAACATTTAGTTAATTTACAACACGTGGCCGAGCTTTGCGACACACATACTCCGTACTAATTGTTCCGGAGGGCACCGGCCGGCACCGGCCGGGTGCCCAGGTGGGCCGCTGCAGCCGCCGGCCGCGGCGCGGGCGAGGCGCAGGAGCTTGAGTTATTGAAGGAAAAGTTTTTCTATTGCATAATATGAAGTTAAGATTAAATGGATAAATTGCATATTATTTTAGCATTAACTTTTCAGGACAGGTCGAATTGGAACGGCGATCGAATCTTTTATGTGGTGATTACAACATATAGCCTGTCAATCCCAATAAGCCTGACTTGTTTCGTCCATTTTGTCGTACACTTTTGTGGAAATTTTGGTTGGCAGGTCAACGGCGACTTTCAATTCGATCTGAAAAAGAAAGAGTGAAAATTAACAGTCTAAAAGCATATTTATTTCTGGTTCCGTAGTTAAACTTAGGAACCCTTTTAGATTCGTCATGTCTATCTGTCTGCTCTTTGATCACAGCCAATTTATTTGGAGACTTTAATAATTACTTACATGGCTGAAATAAGGTACACTTATACAAGTTGTACATAATTATTATTACAGGGTAGCGGATATGTAGATGCCGAGAAGACAGACTATACGTTACGTAACTCTTGTATTTACAGGCTTTTGAATATTTGTCACAACTTTTTTGTTGCGGCCTCAGAACACATCCGACGGCCTAGAAATAATTGGAATTGACTGAATTTACGAGTAGCAGCCACCAATAGCCAAGATAAAGTTTATAAATATTTTGCTTGAGACATGATTTTTTTAATAAGAATTTCGCGGGTGAAATATTTGTAAAATATGTAGTTAGTGTTCATAGTTTGATCATGTTTTATACCATTTAACAATGTACGTACTCATCTGACAATGTTATGTCCAAGTATTATTTCGACGTTTTGAAACACTCTGTAGATAGTTATCTTATTATATCATGCACCACATAGCACCTCACCTCACTCAGCAGCACCCAGAACTTGCTGTCCACATTGACCCGCAGCCGAATGGCAGCCAGGGGACCCATCTTCAGCATCCCTTCAGCCAGCCCGAACTCGTCGAATTTCCCCACCAAGGTGAAGTTACCGTTTGCATCTTGGGGTAGTACTTCCACAACGGTGTCATAGAACTTGTCAGACATGTGTTCTGCATTGCCGCTGCGGAAGGTGTACCTGGAACAGCGGGAGGAAGAAAGATAATAAAATAACGCGGCATAAAGCAAACACGATCCACATTGGATGGCGGACAGGTCAACCAGTGGGGCAGGTGGGGCAAGTCTGCAAACCGTTCCAATCACACTGGACTTGCACTCGACTCGCATCACGTCCGGTTAACATTTACGATCGAGGCAGGAATTCCGAAGTCTGCTAACTACTGCTTCTTGAGTCTGGTGAATAGAGTCGAGAATCGATCGGTACGGGTTGACTACATAAAACCGACAAAAGTGACGTTCCAATTGTGTGTCGAGTGCAAGTCGAGCGTTATTGGACCGGTTAACAAATTTTCCCCCAGAGCCCTAACCACGCTAGCTACTTAAATCGTAATAGAAAAGCAAACGCTCGCGATTACGTTTCAAACGCTCCGCTTTTGACGTTTTTCTGGCACCATTCCATATCTATGTCAGTAAAAATCGTGAAGCTCGTGTCATTTGTATTCGTTTGAGACGGGCCGCCGCGCCGATAACGCAAGGGCGTTCACCTTATACCTATACCTATAATTTAAAGTGAATGAAGCTCTCCAGATTTTTCTTCACGAATCGAAAGAGTACATTCGGACCGACAATGCGTTTTTGTTTCAAGTTGATAAAACAAGTATTCTTTTTACCTCAAAAAAGTAATTTCGCTACATTTTATATTTTTGAAAATGAGATCTACTCTTAAAGTATGTTTGTACCAAATTACATCAACATCCGTCAGAAACTGTAAAAGTTATGACCCTGTGACGGGTCGGGACACACGGACACACGGACGGACGGACAGACGGACGGACAGACGGACGGACAGACGGACGGACGGACGGACAGACAGACTGGATGATCTTATAAGGGTTCCCGGTAGGGACTACGGAACCCTTAAAACGCTTGAACTATGAATAGGCTATCTGTTTAATGTACCTACTTCTTAATATATACACTTATACGAAGCCCATTTCCCCAGTGCAGAAATAAGATTGCAAGCCTTGATCTTCTGACTAAAATTGTGAACGTCGTAGAATCCACTCCACGTCGTCGTAGAATCAAATAGTGGATAATTTCACCACATTTTCTAATGTTTAGGTGGCTCAATTGGAAATAGACCCTACGTGCATTAAATGGTAGGACACGTGGGTTCAAGCCGCCACTCAAGCAATCGAATATTTATTTTATATAACACTAGCTGTGCCCCGCGACTTCATCCGCGTAGTATTGGATTATTGGGTTAAAAAGTATCCTATATGTTAATCCCGGTTATAATCTATCTGTATTCCAAATTTCATCCAAATCCGTTCAGTAGTTTTTGCGTGAAGGAGTAACAAACATACATACATACATACATACATACATACATACATACATCCACACTCACAAACTTTCGCATTTATAATATTAGTAGGATTTAAATATTTTCCCTAAGCAATTTTGCAATAGGGCCACTCAATACATTATAGATAACTCTCATTTATATTATTTTAATATAATTAATTATATTATAGGTATATATATAATTAATTGAACACCAACGTATAATGGTTTAATTTACCATAGAAAAGGACGACAAAGGTACAACGATATATAACTGCAGAGATGTCGCTGTTTTTTTTTAAAGGCCTTTCGGATGGGTACATATATCATTATCTATGTGGGTACATCAACCAATCACTTTTTTATGTTAAACTCTGCCTACCCTGTTTCAAAACCCTATGCACGCCACTTATAATATATCTAATATCTACTGAAAAGCTTCGCTTCATTCTGGCGTCCTTAGACGGCACTGCTTTTTAAATATGTGTTATTCCAATTTGTTTACCGTGTTCTCACGGTAAACATTTTTGGATTACCGTCAATACCGTGAGAGTATGTAAATACATCGTGAAATCCTTATTAAGATTCAGGTAGCTATAACAACGAACGCATAAAACTAAATATCAGATTCAGTGGCACTGAAAAGTTAGAAGATTGATAACTAATAATGTGGCAGACAAAAGAACCACCTACCGTTCAATGATCGTGGGCTTCTCAAACCGGAACTCCACCTGATCGCCCTTCTTTGGCTTACGACCCCAAAAGTAAGTCTGGCCCTTGTAAGCCCTATTCAGCGTGTTGTCTGAATACTCTTGTATATCGGACCTTATCGATTCTACTGGAGGATTCTCGTGGGGGTAGAATTTGGGAACCATTCCGAATTTGGGGTTCTGAAATTTAGAAGTATGTACTTGAATTCAAATTCAAAATTGTTTTTATTCATGTAAGCCAACAAAGCATTTATGAATAGTCAGAATCTACCACCGGTTCGGAATGCTGCTTCCACTGAGAAGAGCCGGCAAGAAACTCAATGGTTACTCTTTTCAATGAATGAAAGATGGTGTACATTCTCAGGAACAGCATAAAAAAATAATATGAGCAGGCAACACCATTGCCACTAAATAGCTAATAGTAAATAATAATCATATATGTAATAATGTAAATAAAATGAGAATGCTAGTTTAGTGTGATGTGCATACTTACTCATACTTACATCAAATGAAACGTTTACGAACCAAATAATAATTGATAAAACAGGGGTGGATATTATGATAATTGCTTTGGTGTGATGCCTTCCATGCTAAGTAAATAAATAGTATTTAACGACAATGTTGTTAAGAGGAAAGTGAGTGGACCAATCCCCGCAAGCAGCGCCCGCGCACGAGCATGACTTGAAAAGCGGCATCACTCTCCTCAACCATAATAGAGGGAAGAGGGTGACCCGCTCCACAAAGCCACCGCAAACAAGGACATTGAAGTGAGCATGACCAACACCTCACCTCAGAGACAACAGTTCAGAAAGGATAATAAGCATGAGGCAAGACCCGCTACAATTAGACATAAATATTACTTTGTTAAAATTATATTTAAAGTGGCTACATGATGCCCATATTTTAAAAGGAAACATTTGTGTCAAATATGTCAATAGTGCTAGATTAAGAGAAGGAAGAGGGAAAATATAGGAATGAACCATAACAAAAGATTCTAGTTATTCCCGTTCCGGTGGAGCTGGACCAGCACCTAGCCAAGCATCTTTATCTTTCAAATAATCGTCTAGTGTGTAGTAAGCCTTCCTGCATAGCGTACGTTTTACACACGTTTTGAATTTGGATTCACTAAGACTGATAATGCTTAACGGTATTTTATTATAGAACTTAACACAGTATCCCATGAAAGATGTGTGAATTTTTGCTAGCCGAAAGTGTGGTTGATCCAATTTGTCCTTATTTCTAGTATTATAACGATGACTATTACCCAGCTTTTTAAATAGATGTAAGTTTTTTCTGGTATACATTATGTTCTCATAGATATATTGACATGGAACAGTCATAACATTTATTTCCTTAAACAGTTCCCTCAGCGAATCGCGACTTCCTAAATTATAGATGGCCCTAACGGCCCTCTTTTGTAAAATAAAAACCGATTCGATGTCAGCTGCTCTGCCCCACAATAGTATACCATACGACATGACACTATGAAAATAACTGAAATAAACTATTCTTGCAGTTTCGACATCGGATAGCTGTCTGATTTTTCTGACAGCGTAGGCGGCGGAGCTGAGCCGCTTAACTAAAGCTGTTATATGTGGGCCCCACTGTAATTTAGAGTCAAGCGTTATACCTAAGAAAACAGTGTCATTAATAAATTCAAGTTTTTCTGTATTTAATACTACATCGCATTCACTACTTCTTACATTAGGTAATGAGAATCTTACACATTTAGTTTTTTTACTGTTTAATACCAAATTATTAGTAGTGAACCAGTTATGGACTTGAACAATAGCATTATTCACGTCGTCCAAGTTATTTACATGTCTACCTACTTTAAAAATCAAAGAGGTATCATCAGCAAATAACACTATTTCTGCCCTTCTCTGTATTATCTGCGGTAAGTCATTAATATATACTAAAAATAAGAAAGGGCCTAGAATTGATCCTTGAGGAACACCCATTTTTACTATAGAGCCTAAAGATTTAACACCATTTATTTGAACATTTTGCCTTCTGTCCTCTAAATATGATTTTACAAGTTGGAGTGCTCCATTTCTAACACCGTAATGTTCCAGTTTCAGCAAAAGTATTTCATAATTGACGCAATCGAATGCCTTTGAGAGGTCACAAAAGATACCAATTGCATCCTGTGAGTTTTCCCATGCGTCAAAGATATGCTTAATCAAGGTTACACCGGCATCGGTAGTACAACGGCCTTTGGTGAAACCATATTGTTGATCATGCAGGATGTTGTTTGCGTTAAAATGATGTAACATTTGGGTAAGCATTATCTTTTCAAAAATTTTACTAAAAACTGGCAAGACGGATACTGGTCTATAGTTATTAGGGTCTCTACTATTACCGGATTTAAAAAGGGGGATTACTTTACTGTATTTCATTAAATCCGGGAAGACTCCCTGATCAACACACTTATTAAATATCATGGCCAAATAGGGCGCCACGGTATTAATAATAATTCTACATGATTTTACAGACATTCCCCAAAGATCTTCGGTGGGTTTAATTTTTATTTCACTAAAGGCTTTCATGATAGACCGAACGTTAATGTAGACGAATTTAAATTCCATAGGACACGCCGCTATGTTACTTTTAAGAAGTGTAATTGAAAGTGAAGGTGAGCAGTTTAAAGACTCTGTTGTTTTCACAGGGACGTTTGTAAAGAACGTTTCAAATTCCTGTGCTACATCAGAGTCTGAATTAACAAGACCACGCGAAGTCTCAAGCGTGAAATCTGTATTTAGTTTTTTGGTTTTACCAGTTTCACTATTAACTATATTCCAAGTGGTCTTTATTTTATTATCAGAGGCCTTAATTTTTTGCCTAATGTACATCGATTTAGCCACCTGACATATTTTCCTAAACAATTTTGAATATTTAGTAACATACTGAGTAAGAACTGCATTGTTAAACTGGGCTTTTAATTCATAAAGCTCAAATAGCCTTAATCTACTCCTACGTATACCTATGGTGGCCCAGTCACTAAAAGTGAACTTTGGTTTTAAGGTTTTAGATTTAATCGGAAAAAAAGTATTAAATTCTGTATGTACTACTGAAAAAAAGTCGGCGTAAAGTCTATCAGGATCATTTAAGTTAAACTTGGGAACACTTAATTTGTTGCATAGACTGTCATTATATTTCTGTAAGTTCCGAGATGTTACATTTCTACTTTTTATTTTTATATTTGTTAAATTTATGGCAGAATTAAAGGTGACGTTTTGACCACTATGATCTGACGGCAAGTGATTTACTACTGCTTTATCTAAATATTCACAACTACAGAAGACATTATCTATACAAGTCGCAGAAGTAGAAGTTACTCGCGTTGGTTCACAAAATACGTGCGTTAAGTTAAACGCTTTGAATAGGCCCAATAGTCTAGCAGTATAGTTGGTTTCTTCCAAAATATTGATATTAAAATCACCACAAACTATAATTGACTTGTTGCTTACAAATATTTTTTTTAACACATCTTCCATTACTGATTCAAACATACCAAAATGCTGAATATTTGGGGGTCTATATACACATACAACAATGTGCTTATCCAGCTCAACACAGGAAATCTCAATAATCTGTTCCACCGAAAGTCCAACTATATCTTTTCTTTCTTTAGACTTAATAATTTTCCTAAGTAATATTAATGTACCACCATGAAGCCTGGATTTACGGTTATAACAACTTACAACTGTGTAATTCTCATAATTTATTAACATTTCATGCTCTTTAAGCCAATGCTCGGAAATACAAACAATATCATATTGAGATTTTTCTAAATATAATTCAATTTCTAACATTTTTGAACAAAATCCTTGTATATTTTGACTAAATAATCTTAACGTACCCGGTCTCTCTTCCTTCCTATAATCTGCACACGTTTGTGATATGCCAGAGATACTAGAATGCATCTCTATTGTCGCCCTCGGGAGTTTAAACAATCAATCACAGCATTATTCGAATAACTAAATAATACTGATTCGTCTTCTAAGCTAGATTTTGTTGTTTTATCAACAACAAAGTTAATATTATACGCTATCAATGTAGCAATCATTTGTTTATATCTCTTAGGAATAAACATATTTTCCTGCGTCAGTTTGAAGCCGCAAATAAATTTATTTGTGTCAAAAAATAATATATTATCATTATGCCATGATAAAGTGTACATTAAATTATTCAGATACTGAATATATCTATTTTGTCTATCTGACAACAGGTCAGAATAAGGTAGGGCACATAACATAAGCTTCCCTACGTTCAATTTTAATAACGTGTCAACACCATCTACAATGTCCTTCTTTTTAAGTCCAAAGCTATTACCTAGCAGTATAACTACAGTGGTCTTCTTATCAACTTCTGCCTGAGCAATTTTTTGTATTAATAATTTATAAAGCAGGTTATCATAACAGAAATTAGTAGCTTTATGAGTAAGCCTACAAGTTAACAATGACCCGAGACCTACACCTAGCCGGTCTGAAAAAATCAGTGTTTTGTTATCACTGTTTTCCTTGATACAGCGTTCTACCGGAAGAGTTGCCTCAGGAATTGGTTGAGGTTCAGGATCAGACAACGAGAGGGCGCAGTTGAAGGAGAGATTATTCGTCAAAGACTCATACCTCTCAGCATTGTACCGCACCAGATCCATCAGCTCACTAGCCTCGCGCATGCGCTCGCTCAGTTGTGTTTGAGCAGCTTCATATTTGTTAAAAATATCATTAATTGAAATTTCTCGTAATAGCAACTCATCCCGTAAACGCTGTGTATCAACATCATAAATAGACCTACTGTATTCTAGATCATGTGTACATGACTCTAATCTATTTATTAAGTGCATACGTTCTCTTCTGAGAGATGTATTTGTTTTAAAATAATGTTGCTTATTTAATGCCTTTTTTGTTTTCTTAATAAAGTTCTTAATTTTTAGGTATTTTTTAATTTTATTAACACTTCTAAAGTGAGGACGAATGTTGGTATTGGTGTCGTCACTAGTCAAGTCAATTGTGACCGACGGCAGGTTACACACTGAGCTGGATTCACCACATACCACTAGCTCATCATACAGGCTATGGGTAGATATAACCTGCTTATCAATTTGAGTGGATTGCAAGTTGGTTATAACCTCATGGGCTTCACTCAGTTGAGACTCGAGTTCAACAATACGTTTTAGAGCCAGCTCATGTGCATCACTACACTGGTCAAAATTTGATACAATTGCTCGGACTTGCTGGTATTGGTCGAGTACATCCATATGTTGGATATGTAACTCAGCCAACTCATTCTTAAGCTCGGTGTTTTTATCTATAATTTTCTTCACTTCCACCTCGCTGTCATCTCTCTCCTGCAGCAGTTGCTGACACAGGTTCTTGGAGGACTGCAGCTCTTTAAGAGTTGCCCTCAGCTTATCCTCCATGTCGCGAGTTGTAGCTCTGCGGGTCATCATTTTGGACTTTCAGGGGAGTCTGAAAAATGAAGACAGATGGATAAGTGTCAAGCAAAGTAAAGAACAGATAAGGAAAGGTGAGCTGATGTAAAAAAAAAATACTATGAAGGACTAAAATATAAAGGACAACTATTATTAAATTTAGTGAGCAGGTATGAAATTTACTAGGTCGAATACAGTTAAAACAGGCTTGGTAGTCTAAAATTGGATTAACTATTTATTAAAAAAGTATTGAAATGAGTTATTCTTGGTGATTCGGTTGATTACAAGGAGAAGTTATTGATGCAGTATAACCTCAAAAAGTAAGAAATGTTGTTCGTGGATTAGTAAGTGTAATAAGAAAAGATACAATTGAACACTATGTAAATTATAATAATGTTATTTGTGTAGTGTTATTGTCGTGTTTTATGTCTGTGGCGAATGTTTTGTCATCTATTTTGTTTCCACTATATGTCAGTCAAACAAAAGGAGACAAACGATGCCAATGAGTATATTGGACGAAACTCAAGGATGTGAGTCGTGTTAATATGTTGTGAAGTATGTAATTGTGCAGACTTTAAAGGAATTAAAAACAATACTCCCCGGGATTATAAGGAAAAAATTCAAATCCAGTCCGTTGACTTCCTCAGGTTGACAGCTGGTCGTAGTTTTATCAATATTTGTTGATATTTCCACAACAAAACACGTCACTAACACTTGTTATCGTAAAATACACGTAACTGATTGTAAATACACCGTAGTTAAAAGCTTAAATCTATTTTAATAATTAATTTACAAAAGATCGTTTCGGGATACGACCGGTGGCCAGTGTTGCCACCCTTGGATTGAAATTATTGATCTCTGAACCTACAATCATAGCTCCAACCCTAACACACTGATAACACGAGATAAATACACAGGGTGAAATTAAATTAAATGCAATTGATATGCGAGCTTCTGTAACGGCAACTTATCATACTAAAATGTCAAATATATAAAAGGAACTGTTGACAAATATTACTAACTTTATTGCTTGAAACCATACCTCGTCGTTTATTGAAACACGAGTGTGAGATTAAAAACGGAGCCGTATACGAGATCTTTGTTGGTATCACAGAACTGGCACACGTCAGTAGGTACCTACTATTATAAGCTGTAGTAACTGAGTGTCCTTAAAAAAATGTATGATAAAAAGTACATGTATGATACAAGCTAAAAAACAACCAAACGACAATTTGACGTCTTTGAGTGCAAATCAAGTGTTTTCGGTATTTTGTTTCTGTTTTCCTGTATGTGCGAGCATCACGGAATTTCAACGGGGTTTCAACTATTAGACAACTTATGGTTAGTCTCAAAGGAAAGGGTACACATACACAGGATAGATACATGTCTGCGAGTCGCGTGCGTGGGTCGCAGCGCACGCAGTTGTTCTCAAACTGTGCTCTGCCCTACGCTACGTGTGCGAGTCGCGTGCGTGGGTCGCAGCGCACGCAGTTGTTCTCAAACTGTGCTCTGCCCTACGCTACGTGTGCGAGTCGCGTGCGTGGGTCGCAGCGCACGCAGTTGTTCTCAAACTGTGCTCTGCCCTACGCTACGTGTGCGAGTCGCGTGCGTGGGTCGCAGCGCACGCAGTTGTTCTCAAACTGTGCTCTGCCCTACGCTACGTGTGCGAGTCGCGTGCGTGGGTCGCAGCGCACGCAGTTGTTCTCGAACTGTGCTCTGCCCTACGCTACGTGTGCGAGTGACGTGCGTGGGTCGCAGCGCACGCAATAGTTCTGAAACTGTGATCTCTCTTACGCTACGTGTGCGAGTGACGGGCGTGGGTCGCAGCGCACGCAGTTCTTCTCAAACTGTGCTCTGCCCTACGCTACGTGTGCGAGTGACGTGCGTGGGTCGCATCGCACGCAGTACTTCTCAAACTGTGCTCTGCCCTACGCTACGTGTGCGAGTGACGTGCGTGGGTAGCAGCGCACGCAGTACTTCTCAAAATGTGCTCTGCCCTACGCTACGTGTGCGAGTGACGTGCGTGGGTCGCATCGCACGCAGTACTTCTCAAACTGTGCTCTGCCCTACGCTACGTGTGCGAGTGACGTGCGTGGGTCGCATCGCACGCAGTACTTCTCAAACTGTGCTCAGCTACATGAATCGCGTCAGATACGTTTCATCATATTTATACACACGTTTTTCATTTAACCAACAATAACAAAGTTTTATTCGTAGATATACTTGGTGGAGTATTTCCGGGGGCTTCTCTTCGATCGTGTGTAGAGTAGGCACAGTCTATTCAAGATCACACTATACTATTTAATATTGATAGTATGCTTGTGACCTTAACTAAACAGTACTCGTTATTAGAAGTCTTGAGTTTTCTTTTTCAGATTGTCAGAAATCCTGAGTTTACGAAACCATTGCTTAGTCTTTTTATGTATTTAAATTCCTGAAATGATGGCAGCATTCTACATGTTTTTAATAAAAAGATCATTCGCAGAAATTATTTTATTACGCAAAAACAGACGTCCGACTGAAGCTTCAAAGCTATCAGTTTCAATGACAGATTTGTCATCGTTCACGTTCAATTGCCTCAGCTGAATAGATGAGGTTTACAATTCTTCCATTTTTGTGCTGTTCCCTTATTCGGTGGTCAGCAATCATAAGGATGGAAGCTTACACCATTAGAAGCGGAGAAACGGTTGATAGAGGAAGTGGTACCATACGCACCTTGATTTTATGAATTTTGCCTTTAAGCGATGAGTAGTGGCCAATGTGTTGGAACAGAGAGGTCTTGCACTTTGGACGTATCTTATTCTTTGCTTCTGAGCATTCTTTCTGCAAGGAAATAAAATGATTACAATTGTATTTTCTGATAAGGTATATTGTCTATCCGTTCACATATATCAGTCCTTTTGTTTAATTCCAGTAACATTAACTTTAGTGCTTCTCAAAAAAACCTGACCTTATCCCGCTCTATGAAAATATAAAGTATTAATACTTACAGAGTTCTTATGAATTGTGCAGACTTTATCACCCAGGTAGCTCTCCAGCAACCAGTCTATGGGCATATTGTTGTAAAACAGCTGGACGTAGGTGATTAAATAGATCAGGTTCGAGGACTTAATCAGCTTCCCTATGCTGCCAAGCTGGCAGTACTCGATAAAGAACCAGTCGGGCTCGGAGACCGTGGTTGCCGCTGTGAACTGCTTGATCTTCTGAGAGCATAAACTATCATCCATTACTCCTTGAACATATAAGATGGTCACAGTTGTACACATTATTATACCTTGTGATCCGGCCTACTGCAGTTGAAAAAATTTTTAGCAGATGTTTACAATTTCCTATAAGAAAATCCGGATGGTTTATCCTAACTAATTTTAATCAGAGAATTGTGAAAAGTCTTATCCTCTATTGATTAAAATTGATTAGATTCGAATGTTAATTAAATAGAGAAGAGCAGAGCGAAGGCTCAGTGTATTGCGAATAAACATGTGGTGAGGGTGTGTGTGCGTTACACTCGCGCATGATGACGAACGATGATAACTATTTAACAAAAACTAAAATTGCAAACGGCCAACACATATGCATAGAAAACTCGCAAAACTGATTAAAGGAGTTCACACTGGAAGTACACAACATCGCAATTAGCAAAAATGATGTAACTAATTTTTATATAAGTTTTGATACCCTAGCTGAAATACCTTCAGCGATATGGCGACAGCAACCGCCAATTATACAAAACCCACTTCACAGATCGCTACTGGTCGTCCATCCTCGCCAAATATGTAATAGCGAGTGATTTAATATATTGAACAAAAAACAGGATACAATGGATCCAGCTTAATGTGCAATTTAAGTGCTTAAATATAATAATAATAATAAACTGTGTTTAGCCAAAAATGATTGAACAAAGGCACTTACAATGTAATGTTCACTAATTACAAAATACAAATATATAGGCGCTTACAAGTTGCAGTGTGCTGATGGACTCTGGTCCCCATGGTAAGATTTAACTTGTGTTATGGGAACCAGTGCTCTCACAATATCCTTGAAGCAGCAATTTGCATTAGTAGCCACTGAAGGTGGTTGGCGGGTACATACATTTAAATCTTAAAAACAGACGCGCAAGGGACAATTAAGAAATTAGTTAACTGTTGTTTAAATGTGCATGATTTGTGTGTGTGTGTGTGTGTGAGAGAGTGTGTGCGTGTGTGTGGTGTGTGGGGATGGAGGAGTTGTGTGAGAGAGTGTGAATGAGCATATTATGGTGAAATTTTGAGTAGATGTTTGAGTGAATTAACTAATTACAGAAATGATATCTTCAATAGAGCTTCCGTCTCATCGTAATTTTGGTTTTGTAACCATTTACATACTTTGAGTTTGCATTCGTGTCTATTTAGGTTATAGATTGGGCAGAATCTGTTTATTTTATTGTAAAGCTGACTCCCAATTATGTTGTAAAATCTATGAGCAAAAGTTGTTCTAGATTTTTGCACCAAACACACTTCGTAAAATCTACGTTTTTGAACATTACAAGCGTCATAAACTAGAGTGGTATGTTTACGAAGAACAGTACGGAGCACAAATAGCTGTCACACGGTAAGAAACTGGCAATCTGGTCTTAAGTTATGGTCTTAAGTTATAACGTTATTACTAAAAAATCTTATTTAATATAATATGTTTAATATGTATTACTAGTGAGATAATATTTTTACAAGTTTTGTTTTTGATGGCATCTCATTACTTTTTGTAGAAAAAGCCGCCTCTCTGTAACGGACGGGAAGCGTGGAAGCCGCGGCGCGGGCAAGGCATCTCCTCTCCCCGCGGTTATGATTATTATTGTTTTTTCTTTCATGGCAATTTCGGGCAATTTAGTCTACTTAATACTTTTTTGCGGGATTTTGGTACAATTCATAACGTAATAAGACATGTACCATTCTGGCTTTTTCATTCCGTTGACTATTTTACAAGTTACCTTTGAACATAATTATTATCCAGATACACTGACTCATTAACTGCAAATGTAAATAATAACTTTGTATTGCAGTTGGTGCATGTATCTAGAAAACCGGACCGAAATTACAAAATATTTTAGCATTTCCTTGATTTATCAACCGACTTCAAAAAAGAGGAGGTTATCAATAAAATTCACCTGTATGTTTTTTTAATGTTTGTTAGTTCAGAACTCCGTAATTTATAAACCGATTTGAAAAATTCTTTTTTTAATTGAAAGTATGTTCCTCCAGATTAGTCCCATTGAAATTCCATCAAAATCGGTTCAGTAGTTTAACATTTAAATGAAAATAACTGGAAAATATACGTCTTTCAAGTAAACGAAATTGTGTAATTTGCTTTCCTGTGAATTTTCAGTGATTTTTGCGGTCACTAAAATAGTCTTAAATTAAATTATGCGGTCTCTAGTTATTTATAGCTTTTTAGTGCATCAAGGATTAATTGAAGTCGGTTAATTTTTTTACCATTTTTAGGGTTCCGTAGTCTCTACGAGGAACCCTTATAAGATCATCCGGTCCGTCCGTCCATCTGTCCCGACTCGTTACAGGGTCATAACTTCTACAGTTTCTGACGGAAGTTGGTGTAATTTGGTACAAAAATACTTTAAGAGTAGATCTCACTAGCAAAAATATAAAATGTACCAAAATTACTTTTTTTCGACGTACCTCCCCGAATATCGAAAGAGGGGATATTTTTCTTCTTTTTAGTTACCCCATCATGTGACGTATCGTTGAAAAGGTCTTTTCAAATAAAATTGTGTTCTCATAAAACATTTTATCATCAAAAATTCCGTTTGCGAGGTTTTTAACTTTTAAAGATTAAATCAAAATTTACGTAATGATTTCCGACACTTCTTACATTTTCCTATTGAAAAATTTGAATAAGATTATGCAGACGAAATTGGATACATTGTTAATAAATTCCAATTAAATAACAGCAGTAAATGTATGTTTTATGTTCATTAGTCTATTTCTTAGTATTTAATGGTGTCGATAGATGTCGGTAGTAGTATGTATACAACTTTAGTACCTATTTTATGAAATTTTAAACAGATTACCTTCAATGACTCGGAACCCTTCATTGGCGAATTTTTACACTAAACTTTAATTGTATTCTAAATTTGAAGCTTCTATGATTCTTCTATGCTTCTTCTATGATATCTCCTTAGAGTTTTGATAAACGGTCAGTCGGTCAGTAAGTTTCAAAATTAAGTCATTTTTCTAGTTATAATTCTTAAACTACAGGTTCAATTTGAATGAAATTTGAAATATACCGTGTTTATACAATGCCTGCTTGGTTACTGAAAATTCAGGCTTGTAGTTTTATCCACAACGAAGTTATAGGGGGTCGAAAATGGCCTGAACTGCTTCGAGAAAAGGATGGTACGGTACGGCCGTGCCGTGCTCGAGGTGCCGTGCTCGACTTGGCGGGGGACTGCCGTGCCCCCAGATGACATAAACATAATGCACCCGAAGAAGGTTCAGGCCTTGATTTGAGCAGTCACCTACCTGCATATAATTCTTCTTAGTTATGACATCGTCATCTAACATGAGGTAAAACGTCCCTTTGGACTGCGCGTACGCCATCAGGTAGATCGCATCCAAATTTTGCTTGGTCCTCCATATCACTCGCTTGTGGGAGTCACCCAGGGTGTCAGGGAGGGTATCGAGTTCGGGGTAGTAGGCTGCCGATGGTGAGATCACCTCTATGAGACCGGCGTCGATTTCTTTTGTGAATCTGGTAAACACAAAGATTCCATAGCATCTGAGTGAGCAGAACTTAGTATAGGGTTTGGTGACAAACTTCGCGAGCGTCTTGCCGCTCCTAGTGGACTTATGGTGAAAGATAATACCGAATGACATTAGACTTGTACATGCAATAAACAGATTCTTCTATAGACATAATACATCAATAAACCGATCACCGTTCCAGGTAAGTTATTACGGAAACAGTAACTACTTTCTACCTAGAAAAGTATCGAAAGACCTGTAATATCAAAGTCTTTTAATGGTTTGTTGTTCCGGAGCTTCCACGAGAATGAATGGCTTTGGCAGGTAATCAAAGCCTTACACTAAGAAGAGTACCTAATGTAGTGACCCTTACATAAATAATAGTAGAGCGATAAAGTGAGTTCATTTGTACTTACAAGAGTTCGATCTGCTTCGCAGTGTTGAGAACGTACTCGAGCTCAGTCTCCCCTATCATCACCACGATGAGGGTGGACATGTAGTCTTCGGTCGTCAGACCCTGGATAAGTTTCTAGGGAGAAGATGAGATATTATGAGAACACGGATTAAAATATCACACAATACTCGTATAGTCGGAATCTAGCTTATACGGAGCTAAACGGAACGGAACGGAACCAAATTCCTAGATATTAAAACCAGGTCTATGAAACAGTACAGTCAGCCAAGCTGTAGCCAATGACTACAGCTCGTATACGGGCTGGCTCGATAGGATAGTACAACCCTCTGACAGAGGATCGGCGTAAAGAAACCATTTTTTTTTAAGTTAAAATGATATTTATTTCCACATTAAAAACAATAGCTATTTATAAGTTGATAACAGGAGGTACAATTAGAGCTAATAACAAATTATTTTAAATATAACTGAAAGTGGACTGGAGCCTAAACTAGGGCAACCCTGTATTTCAGGACTCCAGGTATCTCTCCCGCGATGTTTTTTTTTTTTCTTTTTTTTTTTTGAAAGAGTACTAGCAATGTGAGTTATCACATTACTAGTATTCCCGTTAGCCCCTCCAGCTAAGCTAATGCTTGTGTTAGGAGTGGGCTCACGTCAATAGTTTAATGGCCAGGATGGGGATCGAACCCGGAACCTCTCAGCTACGAGTACGGCCCGTCTAACCACTAGGCTATTGACGCTTAGTTAGTTACAATATAAATATAGTTTTTTTTTGTGTTGGAAATTATACCAGTTCTTTTTATTAAAATAAATAAGAAGGTGTGTGTGTTTAAATGTCGGGTAAGTGTGGTGTGCGGAGTGTAAATGGTGTGGTGTGCGGAGTGTAAATGGTGTGGTGTATGCATGTAAAGTGTTTGGTGTGTAGTGTGTGGTATGTTAGTGAGGGTGTATGTTTGCATGTTATGTACATTAGTGCGTTTTGATTGTGCAAGAGTAATTTCAGTCATTTAGATATCAGGTAATAGTCATAAGCAGGGATTCCGTGTCTTTAAAATCTAAACTCAATAGGTACATTTTGAGAATACATTTACATTGATACAAGGATTTTTTGAATATGTTTAAAAGTGAGTTGATTTTGTTGTATAAGTAAGAAGCTAGGAAACATGAATGTCGCCTGAAGAAGGCAGTGTTGTGTTTTATTGTCTGGCAAATTCTGTTATTTTTCCGTCTAGGGTATGTTATCGTAGAATCGTAGGGTAGTTCTTTATGTTTGCGAAGTGTAGTATGTAAGACGAACAGTTGTCTTACTGTTAAGACTTTACAGTATTTATATGGTGTCATTGTAGGATAACGAAAGGGTTTCCTAAGCATCACCTTCAGTAACCACCTTTGTGCTCGTTCAGCTTTTATAAGTTTCGTCCTACAAGCCCCACCCCACACTGGAATGCAGTAACATAGAATTGATTGGACCAGAGCATAGTAAACAGTCTTTATGGTACGTTTCTAAGTTTTTTGAAGATCCATATTATCTTACGCGTGTGTGCCGACAGAAGATCGAGCTGAGCATGCCATGAAAGTGTTTCATCAATTTGAGTGCCTAGATATCTAATGTTGTCGGTTTTTTCTAGTAGTACGCAGGCGCATGTTACTGATTGGATTGTATTGCAGACGTGTGCTTTTAAGGTAAAGTTATTTGGATTCGGTTGTGTAGTTTTGTTTATGGAAAATTTTATATAGTATATTTTTTTGTTAACATTCAATGTCAGGAGATTTTTATTGACTACTACTATTATGGCTGCGTTTCGTATGATGAGCGCGAGAGCCGGCAGCCTGACCGGGGAGTTAGGGGAAGGGAGGGATCACTTCCCCAGCTTTTGTCCCTTTCGCCATTAGGTCGGCAACATGTGACTAGAACCGTTGGTGTTGCCAGCATCTATAGGCTATAATACAATACGTTGACGAACATTGTGAAAACCAAATTAGCAACTCATTTAAGTATCGTTGAAGAATAGTACTTATGTTAGAATGTTCATGATCGCCGGTTTAACCTTTGACTATTCATTTTACTTTACATGGGGAATAAAGGAGAAAAAATATAAAAACTTGAATTGCTAACAAATCTAACCTCTAGTAAAATATACTCACATAAATAGTATTAAACAGGTAAGTCTTCTTATCCCTCTTCACTGTTGGTATCCCCACCACCACGTCGATGATGGTTCTCGCACTCTTCATGTGGAAAGCTGGCTTCAAGCTCTCAGGGTGATTCATCAGGTGCGGGAGGAGCTGATAGACGAAAGGCGCCCGCAGCTGTGGGTCACTTGCAGGATGGACCCCTGCCGCTGCCCTGTAACCTGCAGATCATAGAATAATAAGCCCTTGAATCACCCACTACCGGGCACGGGTCTCTCCTGAATGCAAGCGAGTGGGATTCAGGCCTAGTCTGCCAGTCACCCCACCAGCCAGTTCGAGTTGGCAAACTTCTCACATCTTTCGAGAGTTATTTATTTTCTCTCAGACGTGCAGGGTCTCTCCAGTTGTTTTCACTCGGCAAGTGAAAAAGAGATTCGCAGATGAGATCCGATGAAATCCCAAAGATCGAGAGGAGTTCGAGCTCATTATGATCATTATTGCTGCAGGTCAAAACTTCCGGTTGCACCCATGAGCCCAATTGTCGTGGAGAAGAATTGTTAGGACAACTATCCAAAGATAACGTTGTAATAGTCATCTCCACACGTGGAACGTACATACTTACTTGATACTTATGTGTGTTTGCATAAACAAGCAATCATTCATTGTGTGTCTGAGTTATGGTACATGATGATAATTAATTTAAATGGTCGTGATCTGTACATTTATTTGTTCATTCTACCGACAATATATAAATAAATAAGAAAGTGTGTGTGTTTAAATGTCGGGTAAGTGTGGTGTGCGGAGTGTAAATGGTGTGGTGTATGCATGTAAAGTGTTTGGTGTGGAGTGTGTGGTATGTTAGTGACGGTGTATGTTTGCATGTTATGTACATTTATTTGTTCATTCTACCGACAATACCGTGACCTTCAGCCATTGATTTTAATCTTGAAGTCACATTTTAGGGTTCCTGACCTTAAAAGGAAAAAACGGAACCCTTATAGGATCACTTTGCTGTCCGTCTGACTGTCTGTCTGTCTTTCAAAACCCTTTTTCTCAGTAACGGGTACTATTATTAAGTTGAAATCAATATAAAATATTAAACGCTATGGTCCCATGGAGGTGAAAAAGATTTGGCTTCTAAGTCAGCGAATCAAAAGATATGTCCA
Organism: Notodonta dromedarius; assembly: GCA_905147325.1. NCBI lineage: Eukaryota > Metazoa > Arthropoda > Insecta > Lepidoptera > Notodontidae > Notodonta > Notodonta dromedarius. Next base: position 13,988,967 of record LR990160.1, read on the forward strand.
TTTACGTCACATATTTTGATACTTTTCGCAAATTCATTCATCAAAACAAAGGAATCAATGCACAGCCCAAACCGCTGGAGTTATAATCATGAAATTTTGACAGTAAGTAGGTACATTTTATAGTGTAAATAGTCCATTAAAGAAGGATTTTGTAAAACTCCACCCTAAGTGTATAAAATAGTGGGAGAAAGTTTGTATGGGTAAAACAAATCTCTACTTAGGGCCTTGAAAATTAGTATTAAGGTTACTAATTACAAATAAAAAATATGATTTCCGGCTTTTTTTTTAATTCCATCCCTAAGTGTGTCAAATAAGGGAAAAACAGTTTGTAGTGGGGTTTAATCTGAAAATGTGGCTTTAGGTAGATCTTGCTATAAAAACTTGAAACACAGTGCAGAAAATCTGAAAAAAATGAGGATACTGGCACATGATACGAAATATCAATAAAAATTATAACAGGCGAAATGGGTTCACTAAATCACAAGCTATAGCCAACCAAATTAAAGCTAAGTTAATTCTCCGTTATTTTTGAATAAACTTTATAAACAACCGCAAATACAACTTTGTTTCTTGTGTTTCACTACTTTGGTTATAAATACGATAAATGCTCGCTTTTGAAATGGGTGCGGAAGCCATCATTGTGCATGCCCTAATGTGCACATGTCGGGTTTTTAAAAAAAATATAATTGTTGATCAAAAGTTATTTTCAGAATTACCTAATATCCACCCACATACGAGTATAACTAATATTATAAATGCGAAAGTTTGTGAGTGTAGATGTATGTTTGTTACTTTTTCACGCAAAAACTACTGAACGGATTTGGATTAAATTTGGAACACACATAGTTTATAACCTGGATTGACACATACTTTATTACGCTACGCTTACGAAGTCGCGGGGAGAAGCTAGTATATTATAATACTAGCTGTGCCCGCGACTTTGTCCGCGTAGCTTTAAACTTAACAAAAAAATCGGGATGAAAACTATCCTATGTGTTAATCCCGGTTATAAAATATCTGTGTTCCAAATTTAATCCAAATCCGTTCAGTAATTTTTGTCTGAAAGAGTAACAAACATCCACACTCAGAAACTTTCGCATTTATAATATTAGTAGGATAAGTAGGGAATAGGATAAGGGGTAACTTCGTCTACTTTTATTTTATCGAAATAGGTATCACGCGGGCGGAGCCGTGCGCAACAGCTAGTACGTGATATCCTCTGGACTGAGTCTTGGACTCCGTCATTCTAAACTAGTAATAACTTTGTATTATGGGAGACATCAAGTAAAAAACAAAACCCATCTCCAAGGAACTCCCCAAATGGAACTGGATTTTGCTGGAGTGCTTTGGAAGTAACTATGAATCGCTATAACGGTAGGAGGGTGAATACTAATAGTAAACACTTACCAGTCATGTTCCTCAGTATAGCCTGGACTTCAGGGGAGAAGGTGGGGACAGTTGCGCTGTTGGTAGTATGAGGCTGAGCGGCAGAAACTTGGCTGTTCACTTTATTCTGAAACATAACAACATACTAGAACATAACCCGTGTCACGAGTAGAGTGATCATCGAGCGGAGTGAGCGAGCATCGAATTCGGTCGCGCTATACTAGCTATATTATACTAAACAAATGTTATCGCTGCAAGCAGAAAAATTACCATAAGAATGAGGACAAAAATTATAATACTTCAATCAGATCGTCTAACCTCCAACTGGAGTACAAGCTCCTGCTTCTCCCTGTACTGCGCCTCCAAAAACTCCAGCTGTGTCTGTAACACCGCCAGCTTCTGATCCATACTGTCCTCGCGCCTCAGCCCCGCTGCGGAATACAATACAGTCAGTACATGCGTCGATGTTCCACAGAACATGCATACTCGTATGTACTGCAAGGAGACAAATAACTGTGAGCATACGAGTATGCTAACAAGCATAACAAACCCAGAGCTACGTACGTTGCGACAAGAACCAGTATAACGTGACATGTGTTTGTCTGTTCTGGGTCCTAACCACCAGACCTTCATATAAAACTTGAAAATTATATTTACTCGACATTGGCTAAATGCGTAAAGCAAATCATCGCAAATAAACTTTACTTAAAAAAAAAAAGTCAGTCGCAAGCTCAAGGTCAAACGCTAAGAATCGCGAGTGTGGTACCAAATCAATGTCAGTAGAAATCGTGAAGCTTGTGTCAGCAAAACGTCAAAAGCGGAGCGTTTGAAACGTAATCGCATGCTTTTGCCTTTTTATTACGATTTGAGTAGCTAGTGTGGTTAGGGCCCTGTTCTGTGGCTAGCTTTAGTGACCATCGAAATAATAAGTATACTATGGTAGTGACAGAACAGGGGCCAAGTCAGTCAGAGAATTAGTAGTTATAAAAAATAAAAGAAAGAAATTATATATATTCCATTTAGCTGCGTTGCGGCGCACACTCGCGACCTGTCTGCGTCAACATGGTGTTCGTGCCAATTCTGTACTGTGCGGTGCTGCCTGCCTGACAGCATACGCTTAGCCGGATGCACTAATAGTCCTTGGGCCGTAAGGCATATTTCGATTTGGTGACACTGTGACAAATAAACTGTGACAAATAAGATTGATAGGTGACTAACGTGGTAGTCACCTATAGGATTGAGGTTAAGTTAAGGTTAAGACGGCGTGGCCCAGGTAGTGTGTTGGTATTGAAAAACCAAGATAAGTATAAGAGATGTATAATGTATTTCAATTTATACCTAACACACAATTTAGAGACACCCACCTAAACAATGTTAAGAATTAAAAAATTACAATAAACACCAACTATAAGAGCCCGGGGCAGCCAGGTACAGGGGGGCAAGTATAATTATTAATATTGACTCCAAATGAAATAAATTAAAAGGTCCCTAGTTATTTCTAGCTTTTAGTGCACCCAGGTTTTTTTGAATTCGGTTCCATTTTTTAATAAAAAAAAATTTCACGATTTTTAGTGTTCGACTACGTACTGAATTTCTGGTAAACATAAATACTTAGTGCATATATCTTTCAAACTACTGAACTATTTCTATGTAATTTCTATGGGGCTATCAAAGTATGCCTTTTTAATAAACTACAAAAATTAAACTTAAAAAATACATAATATTTATATATGTACTTATGTCCTCTGACAATCATAGCCACACATAATATAAGTAGATACGACTTATATCAATATATGGCACTTATAGCCAGAATGCATCTCACACCAATTCCACTATATTGTTTTATTACAGAGTTCCGGCGCCTATCTTTTGGCTTCATCTTCAGCTGATGGTGAAGTCGGAAGGTAGGCAGTTTATTGAGACTATTCATATGACCACAAACACCACGGAAATATCACAGGAAAGCAAATTACGCAATTTCGTTCACTTGAATGATATATTTTTTTCAGTTAGTTTGATTTAAATGCCAAACTATGGAATTTATTTTGATGAAATTTTAATGGGACCAATCTGGAGGACCATCCTTTTTTGAATGCTAAAAGATTTTTTCAAATCGGTTTATAAATGACGGAGTTCTGAGGTAACAAACATTAAAAAAAACACGAATTGAGAACCTCCTCCTTTTTGAAGTCGATTGAAAATTAACAAAAGTTGTAGATAAATATTGTATATTATTGTAAGTCTGATGTTGATTTGATACTGTTTAGTCAGGTTAAAGAGTAAAACACTGTAGAATGTTAAAACAATGTAGAATTTTATACTAACAAAATATTTGACGAAAACTTACATCTGGTTAAATTCATAATGAGCATGACGGTGCTCACGCCCACGACGAGGAGCACCAGGAACTCGAGGAGCTTCTTGCGAGGCGGCATTATGAACTCGCAGAAACTACGGCAGTGGCAACTGCAGAGAGAGGGTCTAGGATGAGTATTTTCCGTGTAATTGAAAATCACAGCATCCGCAATCTGTATTCAAACTGAAATGCGTCGCGGTCAGAATGCAGACCGTTGTCGTAAGTCTTCCGATTAAATTGTTTAGAGATTACACGCCATCTGGTGTCATGTACGCCCAAAATTATTAATGTATCTCGTATCAAGATTATAATAAGCTAGCAAAATAAGGATTGTAATACTATCAATCTTAATTGCAAACACTGGACCAGTACAGATCATTTCGGGCGCAAGTTCACCTGTAAGCCCGACCGACAAGGCTGTATGGTTGGCGCCCCGAGCGGCGCCTCGCGGCCAACTGTACAGGGCCCTAACCACGCTAGCTACTCAAATCGTAATGGAAAAGCAAACGCTCGCTATTACGTTTCAAACGCTCCGTTTTTGACGTTTTGCTGACACGAGCTTCACGATTTCTACTGACATTAATATGGTATGGTGTCTTAGGATACTGAACAGCAAAGACACTTAATTACGAGTATGAGCACTATGGTAGTGGTAATCCGTATCGGTAGTGGGCATAGCTTCTTTACCTACAAGTATCTACTTACTTATTCATCCGCGTAGTATTGGATTATTGGGTTAAAAAGTATCCTATATGTTAATCCCCGTTATAATCTATCTGTGTTCCAAATTTCATCCAAATCCGTTCAGTAGTTTTTGCGTGAAGGAGTAACAAACGTACATACATCAACACTCATTCAGTCAAGAAAGTATCGGGAATGGATGATTTATTTATGGTTCCAAATTCAAATTTTTGTTTTTTTTGTTGTTGCTAGATTGGCACAACTGTTTTCCATTTTGGTGCGGAGTTTGAGTTGCATCTGTTATTTATATTAAATACAGTGCTGTTTTTAGTTATATCATATCTAGTGTGTATTGCGAATTTCATAATGGACAAAAACATCGAGCAAAGAGTTTGTCTTAAATTTTGCATCCCCAATGGAATTTCGTGTTAGGAGTCACTGAAAATGTTACAGAAGGCTTACGGTGAATCGATTTTATCAAACACACGTGCTTATGAGTGGTACAAAGCGTTCAAAAGCGGTCGAGATGTGATGGATGATTTGCCTCGCTCTGGTAGGCCATCAACGTCTGCAACTGAAGTTAACATTGCAAAAGTGAAGGAAATTGAGACTGAAAATCTTAATTCAACATTGAGAGAGTAAAGCCGCCGAACGTTCTGTGTCTCACGAGTCGATCCGTACCATTTTGAATAATGACTTGGGTATGAAACATGTTTCCGCTCGGCTAGTCCCAAAAGACCTGAATTTTCTCCAAAAACTCAATCGCATGAGAGTCGCTGAGGACATGCTAGAACGAGTCAATTCCGACCCAACATTCATGAAACGCATTGTTACTGGTGACGAGACGTGGGTTTACGAGTTTGACATGCAAACTAGTGAACAAGCTTCGGAGTGGCGCCTTCCAACTGAACCGATACCGAAAAAACCACGACAAAGTCGTTCAAAAGTCAAAGTCATGTTGAATGTTTTCTTTGACTATCGCGGTATTGTGCACTCGGAATTCTTGCCGCAAGGTCAAACGGTAAATAAAAAATATTATTTGAGCGTTATGCGGCGTTTAAGATAGCAAATTCGACGAAAAAGGCCAGATTTCTGGAAATAAAATTCTTGGATTTTGCACCACGATAATGCGCCTTCGCACAAGGGCATCATTGTGAACGATTTTTTGCCCAAACGCTCAAAAAATACCATCGAGCAACCACCATATTCACCAGATATGGCTCCAGCCGACTTCTTTCTTTTTCCTAAACTCAAATTACCACTTCGTGGCACCCGTTTTCAATCGGTAGAACACATAAAGGAGAATTCGCGGCGAGAACTGAACTCAATTCCGGAAACAACGTTTAAATTTTTTTTTGAAGAATTTATTATTCGTTGGCGTAAGTCTATCGTTTCTGAAGGAGCATACTTTGAAGGTGATAAAATAATTTTGGATGAATAACAAACATTTTGTGTATTATTGATCTTTTCCCGGTACTTTCTTGACAGAGTAGTACTACATACATAGTATCTATCTACTACCTACTTGGCTTGGCTGGCACCGACTTCAAATAGATGAGTGGGTCGGTATGTATGGCTGAACTTCGTGCTATTGAAGCAGCATTGTGGTGGGCTATTGACAAAGACATCAAAAACCATATTACTATTCTAACAGACAGCTTATCATCACTCAAAGCTATCCAAGACATTAATAATCCAGATGCTACCATCAATTCAATGCACCATCTATTACACAATTTAAAGACCTCGAGAACCGCCAAGTTTGCTTGGGTACGCGCTCATATGGAAACAAATTGCCATGAAGCTGCTGACGCCGCGGCCAAGAGTGCTGCAACCATGAGAACTGGTACGGAGCTAAATCTTTTCACTTTATCACACGCCAAACGATATCATAGAAACAGCGCCCTGCAGGAATGGCAGATATAATACGAGGACAGCCCACAAGGTGCAGAAACAAAGAAATGGTTCAAAGATATTAACGCTATAAGTGAATATAGGAAACATTGTAACGTTGTAAGCTATCAACGTTCCGGTATTTTTAATTTTTACTTAAAGTGCATAATAATATTTAAGAATTCACTACACAAAAAGCGCCATCTATCGTGGGCAGCTACTAACTTGTTGACCGGTTGATAGCTCACTCTCATAATTCATAATTATCAATTTAATTCTATGATTGAATAATAATGAAAATTGAGCATATATCATCGTCGATACTTACAAATAATTTAGTAACTTGATGATTTAAATAAAATCCAACACTTAAATATTAATTTCTGGATGCTTGAAACGGAACGTAATCATGACGGGGAGTTTCTAGCTGTTAAAAGAAAAAAACAACAACGAATATTATCTCACGAAATCAAATTCGGCAGCCATTATTTTCGGGGGTTGAGACTATAAAAGAGCTCGCCCCCACTCTTCGGTAATTTTCAAGGACATGAAGAAACACCGGGTTAACGTCGCGGGGCCGCAGGCAGTCTACAGTGCGCACAGAACCAACACAGTTTTTTAAATACCAACACATTACCAGAGCCACACAACACTTAACATAACCTAAACCTCTCAAGTGACCACTTAGTCACCTATCTAATATGTCACATCATTCCCCAATGACGTTCGAATTAACACAAATATTAACTGGTCACGCTTATAATCGCTTCTTTCTCCACCACATCAAACGATCCCTCACGAATACTTGTCCATGTGACGACACCTCTGGGCAAGACACAGAACATGACTCCAGGAATGTCCCATATTTTCACGAACCAGACACGAGCACAACTCCATACAGCTTAAGTAGTCTAACTAAAAGTACCCACACAGTTTCATAATTCATTAAATATGTAAACCACATTATTAGCAAACTTTAACAAATTAATGGTTCCTAAATTACAGTTCCGACAATATCATTCCCTGTATCCATTAGCAGGGTTTTAAAAAGAAGAATCTATATATTAATACGTGAAGCAAAAACTTTGTACCGCTTTTTACGAAAATTGCGGCGGACGGAGGAGTATGAAAATTGGCACACTGCTGGTTTATATAGAGAAGGAGTGCAGAATGCTAATATATTTTAAAAATTATGCCAAAAAAATACATTAAACCAATAAATAAAACATTACACACACTACCATGCGCTTGACACACACACATTTGTAACTTCCACTTGGTGACTGACTGACAAACGGTGACAGTTTGTTTTTTCTTTATTTCGGAGAGCGGGACTTCCATAGTGCATTATGCGTGCCTGTATCAAATAGTCTTTGACAGTAGAACCTTAATGATGTTCAAAATTAAACTTTATATGAAATATGGTTGAACCACGTATGGTATTTGACTACGGGCGACCACTACTAAAAAACTATGTAATTGCTACCTATGTAATAAACAATTGTAATTTCCTTTTTATGATCAATAAAAATGGTTATAAATTAATGTACCTATTTATACGATTGGGTTCGATTATATGCTTAAGTCTTTTAAATAGTATTTTTGAGTAAAAAATAATTTACAAAATGTCAAATGTCAAACAGATGACAAACAGATGAAGTGGAGTATCAAGAACACTTCATTCTTTCCGATATTTCTTCAGTTAAAACCCTATATAAATTTATTTCCCGTAATAATATCAGATTGTTAGCTTTGTAAACAGGTAGTATCCCCTCCCCCCCCCCCCTATTCTTGTTTCTACTCGCTCTTTTTATTGTCCTATGTATTTTGTGATTTTATTGTACTTTTATATTGCTTTACGTTCCGTTTTCGTTTGTGCTACTATATATAATAATTATTTGTTTTAGTATACATATTATTATCATGTATCATATTTTTTCCTGTCTATCAAACTAAATGATTTATAATATTCAACCGTACAATCCCAATCCAACTTCAAAATTTTTAGATTATCATTAAAAAAAAAAGCCTGACCTACCGACCATCAGTCACATAAAACTCTGTTGTTGGCAAAATCATCGACTACCTAACGATGAAAGCCATATTTTAAAAAAGAAGAAGAAGAACACTTCATAGAACAGGGCCACCTATAAAATTATTATTTTACTACAAGTACGTATTATTTATATAAACTTTGAAGCAAAACCATGATTTCCCATGGGTGCCCGTGACCCCGGGCTATGGGTTTGACGTGTGTATTATTGACAAGTATGATAACAAAGCAGTTCAAGTAAATAATATTGTTTTCTGTCAACCCGCCCTTCATAATGCAATCCGATCACCCCAATCAGTACAAATGCAACCTAATTGGAAATCTGGATCAGTGAAACCTTCCATCAAGTTTAGGTTTATGGTCGAGGCGCCAGGCCATCCCAAGAACGTAAGGGGCGTAGGTGTAACAATCCATCAGCAGCATTGACCTTGATCCTTCACCTCGGTCATATAATTTGGACCTTGAACTTTATCTAAACACTTTGCCCTTACAAGCGGCTCCATTTCTATATTTTCTTAGTCATGTCCTAGGCCTCAAGCCATTGAACTTGACTCCCAAGTTATGACTTTGATGACTGCCCTTCAGTATTGACTTCCGGTTATGTCACTGATGTCTGATTCTTGGTATTGAAGTAATTCGACTTTAATAAAAATATGCTTTGTATTTTGGTAGTATCTAGTTAAAGATCTATGGTAACAATGGTGATAATAAAACTAGGTAGGTCACGTCATTGGCCCAAAACTAACAACGTCATCGGCTATGGTGAGGTGGTATGTGATTGCCATTATTGGAAAAAAACAATATAACCGTATCTAATTATTTTTGTTGGCATTGTAGGAAATGGGAGACAAGAGAAATCCTAGGGGATAATGGGGAAATCAAATTTTAAGAGTCAAGAATAGAACAATTTATTGCACCGCAGACAACATCAAGATTACAATAATTCAACACAAGTAATAAATTGAATCAATAATAATGTATGCATTACGTAACCTTCCGTATCTGGATCACAACTTATCGCCGTCGATATCTCTCGCCAGTCGTACCATCAACATAGGCACTATTGTGTACACAGATATAACGTGGCAAATGTTTAGCAAGTTTCGAACATCATTGATTGTAACTTAACGAAAAGTTTGTTTCAATACAAATGTCGAATCAATATTATCGTGAGCCCACACGCCACGCCCAGAGCACAAGCATTGAGCTTAGTCGGACAGGCTAAAGGGACTAAAGTAATAATTAAGATATGACAACCAGACATTGCTTGTGACCTGACAAAGACCTGACATCTTTAAATACTCTCATAAATACACAAATATCCAAGTAAATATCTATACTTACCCAATTAATAATATTTCGAAATATTTTTCTCCTAAATTTAGTGAATAAATACACATGCAAATTTTCAAGGGATTTTACGAATTCCTAATCACAGAAAGACAAGTATCAAAGTTTATAATGTCAAATAATTGCACATGTGAATTGTAAAGGTTTTAAAAAATAAAGTTCTAAACGTGTGGACGGGTAGACTGTAAGGGTGTGATGTGAGGTCTCTGCGGACTCTGAACCGGTCATCTCTGAACTAATCAATATATTATACCTAGCAAGGAAGTTATGAATAGTTATTTAATCGGGTCACTCCTAGTTTAAAATGACGCAACGCTAGGTAGGTATATAGAAGAGGACAGACGCACGCGTGAGAAATAGATAACTACTTATTAGTCAAAGCGACAATATGATATTGTATTAAATATAGTTCAGTATCTGACTAAGTTCAGAGGTCCTAATCTGTTAACCGCTGGCATCTCGATCGAATCGCAATTCCTCAAAACTGACGCATCGTGTATTGACGTCAGTATTGATAGTTTTCCTATAGAATATCTGTTAAAACTGACGTATTCAAATACACGATACGTCACTTTTGACACATTACGAGTCGAGTGCGAGTCGACCGAGATGCCAGCGGATCGGTTAACAAAGTTGGGCCCCAGGTCAATCAATTATCGACCTATATTAATCAATATATTCTTTTGAAGTCGATTGTAGCCAAATTGTATGTTTACTAAACTAACGGTAACATTTTGATCACACAGACTGGATTAAGTCTGTAATAACTACTTATCATCTGCGACAATAATTATTAATAATCTCACCGTCTGTCTTTCATGCCTAGCGTTAAGTTCGAGGGAGGAGGGGGGAGGCGGCCATTTGTTTTCTCGCCCATGTACAATTACAACAATACTAACTTAGTAATTTTACACGGGCGAGAAAAACGGTTTCAAATCTTAGATTGTATTTTTTATTTTCTAATATCAAGTAAAGTATCTGTGTTATCGACACTTTACCCACACATAACATTACCTATTTATACCTATTTTAATTTTGAAATATCCTATTTCAATAAAGCATAGAAAAAATAAAAGAAAACGCAAATCCTGTAAGGAAATTTAATTGAAAAGCAAACAAAATTATAAATGAGGTAAATGCATCAAAATGAAATAAAAAATAGGTATGTACACTACATAAAAATATAAGTAAGTACCTATAATTAATAAATACACGTGCTTGATTAAGTACTAATGGTGATAAGGCATGGTTCATACATATAAACGCCGTACTGTGCGTACAGGCCCTGCGCAAACGTAGGTTCGACGTCGGCGTCACAAGTATCTAAGTTTGCGTAGCGCCTCGCCGCGGCTATATCTACACGGCACGGCAGGGACCAAGTGAGACTTCACATACAGCGCAGCGCGTAGACACAGGCTAGTAAACCACGCAGTCGTCCGACGAAAACCCAAATAGCTATCGATCATCATGTGGGTATATGTAATCCCCCATTATAATATAGTCCTTCGAGAGACGACGTCTGGTAGACTAGACTATGGTGTAGGTGTATTACACGAACTGTATCCAGCTATTTATAAGATTACGCGCGTTGCCGTACATCTAGGAGACTTCATTCCGGGCATTGGAAGGTTCCTGCGATAGAAGAACTACATCCACGGAACGGAATGACTGGCACAGTTAATATATATTATAAATAAATTAAGTAGTCGGCCCTGAGCCCACAATGTTATAGAGTCCTTGCTCCAACCATTAGACGATATTAGTCATAGTAAAGTTACGTGTTAACATTTATTTTATTTGGTATAGGCCCTGTAAGTGCGCAATATATAGGCACAATATATGGGCACAAGCCTTGGAGCAATGAATTATCCATGGTTAAAACTAATAACTTAGTATTCATTGATTCTATAAGTAGATGGAGCTTTTAACAAAGCAGAAACAATGCATGCTCTCAAGTTTTGTGAAGAGTTTTAATGCAGGGCAGGTTAAAGCGACACTTAGCAATATAATTTAATTACAAAATCTAGAGAATTTCTTTTTGGACATAAAATATAATTTGAAAGCCCATGCCAAAGATTTATAGCCAAACTGATGTCCTTATGACTAAGAGACCTACATTAAAATCAATTCCGTGGTGCTTACGCAAAATATGCGTCTGCAGTCATGATTATTCCGGACTTACAAACAGTTCTTATAATTTATAACAGTTATTTATGGGTAGGTACATATGCCTAGAGCAAAAGCAATGCCTTGACTTATCTAAGCGTCGCATGTTTAATTAAGGAGACGTCTGTTGCAGTGCTTGTTGAAATAAATCATGCGTACAATACAACTAACTAATAATAATTGCAATCAACACACGTACATACTACATACATACACATATAGAGTTTGACTCAAATAATTCCTCAAGTGTGATATCCTCCGTGCTATATATATGAACAGAAACAGGAGCAATCTTTACAAGCTGAAAATGGGTGTAGCAGCGCCCACTCGAGCATGACTTAAGAAGCGGCGTCACTCTCTTCAGCCATAATAGAGGGAAGAGGGTGACCCGCTCCACAGCCCGGGCCACCGCAGCAAGGACACATGTCCGACCCGCCGCGCGCCGCGTGTCGCCGCAGAGACAATCGTCTCGCGAGGCTCAATAAGTAGCATGAGGCGAGCAAGACTCGCACAATTCTAATTTATTAAGCCTCGAACGAATGGTGAGCTTTACGAACGATATCGCTCTTCCCTACGCTCCCGGTCGAAGTCAGTGGTTTGCAGTAGGATTTCTATAAATATTTTTCGTTTAACTAAAAATGCACAATCACAAAGTATTTACCTACCTACCGAAAGATTGATGACCTAAAGGTAGTTGGAAATATGGGAGCGTACCTGCTAATTTTATCAAATGTTAAACATCAGTTATCTTTCATACAAAAAACAGAAAAAAACAAATTTCTAATATTTTAAAAAGCCTTTGGTATTTTGATAAGTACCTACCCACCACATGTAGCACCAAATAACACAATTCCGTAACGCAAATATACTTGAGAGCGAAACGCGTGATGAAATCCTCGCCAGCGTTATTAGTACTACATACAAGCTTAATCTATGGCAGCGAGCTGGTGCCAGCGGGACTTAACTAGTTGTGCGTCGTTCTAACAGTCGGCCGTTGTTACTACATGCTACACACTTATCACAATAAGATAATGATTATATTAGGAAACATCGTGCATACTCCTCTGCATACAGGAATTAAATAATGTTGTAATTAAACTTTAAATTCATATACAATCGCTTCTAAGTAAATATTGTTGCCTACGTTATACCTATAATACATGTATATATGTTGCACCTTATATCAACCCTATTCCCGTTACATCGTTCTCACTCTATGTCTTTAACTTACAAAAATATTAAATCTTGTAAGTCTACAAATCATATTCAAGTTAATAAAAATAATAATCACTTATTTTTGGTTTTAAAAAGGGTTACATAAATGGCGCCTTAATAAAATGATTATAATACCAAATTATAATCATTGATAGCCGATTGGTTAAAGCACGCGTCTTGCGGGCACCAGGTCTTGGGTTCAAATCCCGGCTCGCACCTCTGGATTTTTCGAAATCTATGTGCGAATCATAATTTCTATATGATTATCACTTGCTTACGGTGAAGGAAAACATCGTGAGGAAACCTGCATGTCTTAGAAGATAACCAATTTTCGAAAGACATGTGAAATCCGCCAACCCGCACTGGGCCAGCGTGGTGGATTATGGCCTGAATCCCCCTCATGTTGAGAGGAGGCCCGTGCCCAGCAGTAGGACGTCAAAAGGGCTAAATTACTTTATTATTATTATATTATTAATACCAAATTAAAATGGAACATTTGTAAAAATAATTCTAGTAACAAAACAATAAGTTTGCACAGACCCCGCATATAGCTCGCTACTTTCAACGCCGGGAGTCGGATCTAACATCACCCTGCGCGAGCCGAGCGAGCGGGCCGAGCGAGCGGGCCGAGCGAGCCGTAGGAGTGTGCCACAGTACCTGTAGATACTTTATATGTATTATTACGACATAGCGAGCCAAAATCGAAGCAAACCCTATTAAGAAGTCAGAACACCCCGACATGCTAGCATGTCGGGGTTTATCTAGATAAATAAAACGTTTACAACTTTATTTTATAGTATTATAGCTGACAAGTATTTTTCTCCTGTGTGGAAATCAAATTCCTAAATATGCGCCGATGAAATGTTTAGAGAATAAACAATAGGTACTCTTTTTATGTTTCATTAAAATTAATGTCCGGCGCCGATACATGTAACCCTTTTTAAAATAGTATAAAACCATTTAAATCCCAAAAAATACGTGCATTATATGAAGCATACATAACTTGTTACCATAATACCAAAAAACATAAAATACATTTTTTTTTCTATGTGACAACATTAATATTTGGTATTTCATACATTCAACACTTGTTTACATTTAAAATCACAAACAACTTCTTTACGTTACCTACTAAATGGTTTTAACCATCATAATAATATAATAAGATTAATAATAATTTATTATTAAATACCGTGTACATATACCTACAACTTATGTGTACTATGTACACGTTAGATACTTACTTATTTTTAAATGTTTTTTAAAAATGTATTAATTTTTGGCAAAACTTTACACCCAAGGTAGGTAAATATAAACATAATGAAGCAAATACTCTATTATCTACTTAGCGACTACAGTGATAAATGCCTGGGTACTCACTATGATAACTCATAAATACTTTCCACAATATAAAAGGTAAATAGGTTGTATATAATGTAACGCATCATTGCAGTAACGGCCGGCACTAATTAATAAAGCTATCTCCGGTAACCTTATTGAATTACTCAAGTATTAAAATTAGTGATTAGTAACCAACTTAGATAAACAACGAAAATTTGTTTAAGAAACGGATCTTCCGCTTTCCCTCGGCTTTCACATACAATAACATTTAGTTAATTCACTACACAAACTTTGTGACACACATACTTATTGTTACGGAGGGCACCGGCCGGGTGGGCCGCTGCAGCCGCTGGGGCAGTTACAACGTCGAGACGCCGGCGCCGGCAGGGTGCAGGGGCTTGAGGAATTGAAGGAAAAGTTTTGTCTATTGCGTAATATGAAGTCAAGATTAAATGGATCAATTGCATATTAAGTTAGCATTAACTTTTCAGGCCAGGTCGAATTGGAACGGTGATCGAATCTTCTATCTGGTGATTAGAACAGGATCCTGTCCCAATAAGCCTGTCATATTGCGTCCAATTCGGTGAACACTTTTGAGACAATTTTGTTTGGCAGGTCAACGGCGACTTTCAATTCGATCTGAAAAAGAAAGAGTGGAAATTGACAGTCTAAAATATTATTTCTGCTTCCGTAGTTAATCTTAGGAACCCTTTTAGATTCGTCATGTCTATCTGTCTGCTCTTTGGTCACAGCCAATTTATTTGGAGGCTATTAAATTACTTACATGGCTGAATTATGGCATACTCATACAAGGTGTAAGTAGATATTTTTATACGGTAGCCGATATATAGCTGCAGACTATACGTTACGTAACTCTTATATTTTCAGAGTTACGGACTTTTTCACACATCCGACAGCCTAGAAATCATTGTAAGCTGCATTAACGAGTAGCAGCCACCATAAAGTAGCCAAGATAAAGTTTGAAATTTTTTTTTTTTGAGATATGATTTTTTTAAGTATTTGGCGGGTGGAATATTATTTAAATATATCGTTAGTGTTCATATTTCGATCATATTTTTATACAATTTAATTTTATGCTCGGTACTCATCAGACCATGTTATGCCCAAGTATTATTTCGACGTTTTGAAACACTCTGTAGATAGTTATCTTATTATATCTTGCACCACATAGCACCTCACCTCACTCAGCAGCACCCAGAACTTGCTGTCCACATTGACCCGCAGCCGAATGGCAGCCAGGGGACCCATCTTCAGCATCCCTTCAGCCAGCCCGAACTCGTCGAATTTCCCCACCAAGGTGAAGTTACCGTTTGCATCTTGGGGTAGTACTTCCACAACGGTGTCATAGAACTTGTCAGACATGTGTTCTCCATTGCCGCTGCGGAAGGTGTACCTGGAACAGCGGGAGGAAGAAGGAGAATAAAATAACGCGGCATAATGCAAACACGATGCACATTGGGTGGCGGACAGGTCAACCAGTGGGGCAAGTGGGCAAGTCTGCAAACCGTTCCAACCACACTGGACTTGCACTCGACTCGCAACACGTCGGGTTAACATTTACGATCGAGGCAGGAATTTCGAAGTCCGCTAACTACTGCTTCTTGAGTCGGGTGAATAGAGTCGAGAATCGATCGGTACGGGTTGACTACATAAAACCGACAAAAGTGACGTTCCAATTGTGTGTCGAGTGCAAGTCGAGCGTTATTGGACCGGTTAACAAATTTTCCCCCAGGTCTGTAGGTAGTAGGTACTGCCCAGGCCTGGCCAGTATTAGAAGTTATAGTGTACTAGCTGTGCCTGCGGCTTCGTCCGCGTGGAATTTAATTGACAAAGTTTCATACAAACTTTCATCCCCTATTTTATCCCCTTGGGGGTAGAATTAATCAAAATCCTTTCTTAACGGATGCCTACGTCATAACATCTACCTGCATGCCAAATTTCAGCCCGATCCGTCCAGTAGTTTGGGCTGTGCGTTGATAGATCACTATGTCAGTCAGTCAGTCAGTCACCTTTGAGTTATATATACATAGATTAATTATTTATTCCTATGCTGCCACAACACAAAGGAGACGGTAAACATACTGAACTATCAAATATTAAACACGTTTCAAAATATTTGTTATTCTAATTTGTTTACCGTGACTATATGTAAATACATCGTAAAATCACTAATCAAGATTCAATTAGGTAGAACTACGAACGCATAAAACCGAATACCAGATTTAGTGGCACAGTGGAAAAGCTAGAAAATTCAACAGTGTAATATAAGTAATGGTAACTAATAATGTAACAGACAAAATAACCACCCACCGTTCAATGATCGTGGGCTTCTCAAACCGGAACTCCACCTGATCACCCTTCTTTGGGTTAAGACCCCAAAAGTAAGTCTGGCCCTTGTAAGCCCTTTTCAGCGTGTTGTCTGAATACTCTTGTATATCGGACCTTATCGATGCTACTGGAGGATTCTCGTGGGGGTAGAATGTGGGAACCGTTCCGAATTTGGGATCCTGAAATATAGAAGTGTGTACTTGAAATTATTGATCTCTGAACCAACAATCACAGCTGCAGCCCTAACACACTGATAACACGAGATAAATACTCAGGGTGAAATTAAATTAAATGGCAAAATTGATATACGAGCTTCTGTAACTTATCATAATAAAATATTAAATTTAAAAAAGAAACTCGTTCGAAATATTACTAACTTTATCGCTTGAAACCATATCTCATCGCTTTACTGTACCGACTACTGAGTAGGTACTGGAACATAATAAAATACGTGTTCATAACATAATAAGCCGTATATAATTTGATTATTGTAATGTTGATGTAATTTCATTGATACTTTTATTTCGATGGTTTTAGTAATATCACAATTCACAAGGCTTAATTAATTGCTTAGTGGTGTGCTTTAAATCATTTTTGGTACACAAAGTATCATTCATGAAGAATGGCAAAGAATTCTATTTCATCGGATAATGCTTAAAATTTTATCAGCTCATCGACAGGTTTGCATGATAGGGTTTATTGAAACACGAGTGTGAGAAGAAGAAACCGAGCCGTATACGAGATCTTTATTAGTATCACAGAACTGGCACACGTCAGTACTATTACTATAGCTGGCACACGTCAGTACTATAAGCTGTAGTAACTGAGTGTCTATAAAATGAAGATATTTATGATCAAAAAGACAAAAAACGTGCAAACGACTATTTTAACGTCTTTGGAGTCCAAATCAAGTGATTCCGGTATTCGTTTCTGTTTTCCTGTATGTTAGAGCATCACAGAGAACCAACTTCAACGGTGTTTAAACTATTAGACAACTTAAGGTTAGTCTCAAAAGAAAGGGTACACATGCACACTATATTGTGTGTACGGTGCCGTCACCACAACAAGCCGCAGAGCAGGATAGACATGTGTGCGAGTGACGTGCGTGGGTCGCAGCGCACGCAGTTGTTCTCAAACTGTGCTCTGCCCTACGTTACTTGTGCGAGTCGCGTGCGTCGGTCGCAGCGCACGCAGTTGTTCTCAAACTGTGCTCTGCCCTACGCTACGTGAATCGCGTCAGATGCGTTTCAACAAACGAGTATATCCACGTTCATCATTTTACCAACAATAACAAAGTTTTATTCGTAGATATACTTGGTGGAGTATTTCCGGGGGCTTGTCTTCGATCGTGTGTAGAGTAGGCACAGTCTATTCAAGATCACACTATACTATTTAATATTGATAGTATGATTGTGACCTTAACTAAACAGTACTCGCTATTAAAACAATCTTTGGGACCCGAGGATGAGATAATGTTTAAAACCTCATAAGTTTTCTTTTTCAGATCGTCAGAAATCCTGGGTTTACGAAACCAGTGTTTATCCTTTTTATGTATTTGAATCCCTGAAACGATGGCAGGGATCTACATGTGCTGGATAAGAAGATCTTTTGCAGAAATTCTTCTATCACGCCAAGAAAGAGGTTTGACTAAAGTCAAAGCTAGCCGTTTCATTGACAAATTTGCCATCACTTACCTGGTTCTCGTTTAATTGTACACCTCAGCTGATTAGGTGAGGTTTAAAATTATTCCATTTCTGTGATGTTCCCTTATTCGATGGTCAGCAATCATAAGGATAGAAGCTAACACCATCAGAAGCGGAGAAACGGTAGATAGAGCATCTGGTACCATACGCACCTTGATTTTTTGAATTTTGCCTTTAAGCGATGAGTAGATGCCGACGTGTTGGAAGAGAGAGGTCGTGTACCTTGGACGCATCTTCTTCTTTGCTTCTAAGCATTCTTTCTGCAAGAAAAAAAAATACAATTGTATTTTCTGATGAGATCTACTGCCTATCCGCTTACATACTAGGTGAAACAAAAAGGGTATACTATTTTTTTTGCAACTTAACTTTGTAAATCTCAAACTATCTGCTTTGTGGGACAGTTGAAGTACTGAAAGTTTTGCTGACTTGCGAAATCTGTCAACAGCTGTATTCCTATGACACCGTTTGTTTTTCAAGTTTCCTCCAAAGCTGATAGTTTTAGAAATACAAAGTTAAGTTTTGAAAAAAAAAGTATACCCTTTATGTTTCACCTTGTATATCAGTCGTTTTGTTAAATTCCAGTAGCACTATCTTTGGTGCTTCTCAAGATAACCTCACCTCATCCCACTCTATGAAAATATAAAGTCTCAATACTTACAGAGCTCTTATCAATTGTGCAGACTTTATCATCCAGGTAGCTCTCCAGCAACCAGTCTATGGGCATATTGTTGTAAAACAGCTGGACGTAGGTGATAAAATGCATCAGCCTCGAGGACCTAAACAGCTTCCCTATCCCGCCGACCTGGCAGTACTCGATAAAGAACCAGTCGGGCTCGGAGACCGTGGTTGCCGCTGTGAACTGCTTGATCTCCTGCGAGCATAAACTATCATGCATTACTCCTTGAAGATATAAGATGGTCACAGTTGTACACATAATTATCCCCTGTAATCCGGCCTACTGCAGTTGAAAAAGTTCTGGCAGCTGTTTACAGTTTCCTACAAGAAAATCCGGCTGGTTTAACCCAACCAATTTTAATTTTTAATTTTATTTTTTTGCCCGCTTTGAATGTATTAACATTATTTTACGCGATAACAACTAGGGCCCTGTCTAGCCACCGTGCTGTGTTCTTTATACGGTGTATGTGTGCATGATAGCTACTGCTGGACCTTCCAGGGACAGTGCCACTCCTTGACGACGGGGCTGAGCTGGTGAAAGGTACGTGGGTGCATTTCGTCCTGCGTAGGTAGACTTATCGCTCTCGTCCAGGTTTCGTCCCAGCTCGCGAGGAGTCTGGTCTGATCATCTCACTCATGCTCATACCCTAAATTGTTTTGTACGCAAGTACACCACATGGGTGGCTATTTACAGGCCACACCATCCTCTATTAATTCAAATTTATTAGAAAATTAGAATTCTATCTGCGCCTGCTCTTCTCTATTAATTAAATAGAGAAGAGCAGGCGCGAGCGAAGACTCCGTTTATTTCGAATTAACATGTGGTGAGGGTGTGTGTGCGTTACGCTCGCGCATTATGAAGAAAGATGATAACTATTTAACAAAAATAAAAATTGCAAACGGCCAACACATATTGATAGAAAACTCGCAAAGCTGATGGTAAGTACACAACATCGCAATTAGCATAAATATTTTTTTATATTAGTTTTGATATCCTAGCTAAACTACCTTCAGTAAGCTTATCTATATGGCGACATCAACCGTATACAAAGCCCACGTCACAGAGCCCCACTGGTCGCACACTCGCCTAATATGTAATGGCGAGTGATTTATTTATTGAACACAAAACAGGATAAGTACATTCGATCGAGCATGACGTTGATGTTTATAATATAAGTGCTTAAATATAATTATTACCCAAAAACTTGTATACTTGTGTATATTTCAGTAGGTACGAGTTAGAATTTATATTATAAACATATGATGCACCCGAAGAAGGTGCAGGCCTTGATTTGAGCAATCACCTACCTGCATATAATTCTTCTTAGTTATGACATCGTCTTCTAACATGAGGTAAAACGTCCCTTTGGACTGCGCGTACGCCATCAGGTAGATCGCATCCAAATTTTGCTTGGTCCTCCATATCACTCGCTTGTGGGAGTCACCCAGGGTGTCAGGGAGGGTATCGAGTTCGGGGTAGTAGGCTGCCGATGGTGAGATCACCTCTATGAGACCGAAGTCGATTTCTTTTGTGAATCTGGTAAACACAAAGATCCGATAGCATCTGAGTGAGCAGAACTTATTATACGGTTAGTTGACAAACTTCGCAAACGCCTTGCGGCTCCTAGTGGACTTAAAGTGAAAGATAATATCGAACGATATCAGAGTTCTGCATGCCATAGGCAGATTCTTCTATATACATAATATATACAATAAACCGATTACAGTTCCAGGTAAGTTGTTACGGAAACAGTACCTACTTTCTTTCTAGAAAAGTATCGAAATACCTATAATATCAAAGTCTTTTAATTGTTTGTTGTTCCAGAGCTTCCACGAGAATGAATGGCTTTGGCAGGTAATCAGAGCCTTATACTAAGAAGAGACTGTAATGTAGTGACCCTTACATATAGTAGTGCGATGATGTGTACTTACAAGTGTTCGATCTGCTTCGCAGTGTTGAGAACGTACTCGAGCTCAGTCTCCCCTATCATCACCACGATAAGGGTGGACATGTAGTCTTCGGTCGTCAGACCCTCGATGAGGTTCTGGGGAGAAGATTGGATATTATCAGAACACGGGTTAAAAGGTCACACAGTATAGTCGGAATCTAGCTTATTTACCAGAGGATAAGTTAACTAACTAAACGGAACGGAACGGAACCAAATTCCTAGATAATAAAACCAGGTCTGTGAAACAGTACAGTCAGCCAAGCTGTAGCCAATGACTACAGCTCGTATACGGGCTGGCTCGACCTGGGTAGTACAACCCTCTCACAGAGGATCGGCGTAAAGAAACTGTTATGGCTGCGTTTCGAATGATGAGTGCGTGAGCCGGTAGCCTAACCGAGTTCGGGGCAGGGAGGGATCCCTTCCCCTCCTTTTGTCCCACTCCCCTTAAGGTAAATAACCTTGGTTATTGCAAACATGTT
Source organism: Notodonta dromedarius (assembly GCA_905147325.1). Lineage (NCBI taxonomy): Eukaryota > Metazoa > Arthropoda > Insecta > Lepidoptera > Notodontidae > Notodonta > Notodonta dromedarius. The sequence goes on from LR990160.1 coordinate 14,010,566, forward strand.
TATGCTACAATAACTGCTTAACAAACGTTAGCGAACCGAATATAAGCAACATAATTAAGTATCGTTGAAGAAAAGTACTTAAGAATGTCAGAATGTTCATGTTCGCCGGTCCAACGTTAGACTGTAAGTTTTTACGTTACATGAGGAATAAAGGAGTAAATAAATGAAAGTGTTGACCAATCTAACTTCTAGTGAAATATACTCACATAAATAGTATTAAAGAGGTAAGTCTCCTTATCCCTCTTCACTGTTGGTATCCCCACCACCACATCGACGAGGGTTCTCGCACTCTTCATGTGGAAAGCTGGCTTCAAGCTGTCAGGGTGATTCATCAGGTGCGGGAGGAGCTGATAGACGAAAGGCGCCCGCAGCTCTGGGTCACTTGCAGGATGGACCCCTGCCGCTGCCCTGTAACCTGCAGATGATATAATTATAAGGCCTTGAATCACCCACTACCAGGCACGGGCCTCTCCTGAATGCAAGCGAGTGGGATTCAGGCCTAGTCCGCCAGTCGACACACCGGGCCGGTTCGAGTTGGCAATTAATGCCGGGGTACCTCAGTTCTCTCTGCTACTCTTTTCTTGCTGCATATAAACGACCTTCTTAAGGCTGGTATCTTTGGGTATGCGGATGACAGCACAGTATCAGAGAGATACTTCTCCGACGCACGAGCCTGGGCAGCGCTGATTCAGTCCAAAAGAGAGGCTATGGTCGAAAGCTTGAATTTGACCTTGCAGGCAGTCCCCGATTGGGGCGATGCCAACCTGGTCAAGTTCAATGCTTCCACGACCCAAACATGACTGTTCTCTGCAAAACGGAGTCCATTCCAACTGACTCCAACTTTCCGGAATGTATCTGTGCACGTGAGGGCCCATTTTGAGCTGCTGGGTGTTACACTCAGTTCTAAGCTCAATTTCGGTGCCTTTATTGAGTCCAAACCAAACTTGCTGCAATGAAGCTGGGCATCCTGGCGAAGGTCAGGCGGTACTTCACACCGGGGCAGCTTCTAAACTTATACCGAGCTCAAGTCCGATCGTGTATGGAGTACTGCAGCCATCTCTGGGATGGTTCTGCTAAGTATCAGCTGAAGGCTCTGGACTCTCTTAAGCGGGCAAGAAGGCTCATTGGCAGCGAAAACCTAGTGCAGGCTAAGTTGCAGAGCCTGGAACACCGACGCAGGGTTGCCAGCCTAAAAGTTTTCTGCAGAATACATTTCGGGGAATGTGCGATGGAATTACACGAGTTAATTCCCCCATCTCCATTCTACCATCGGACGACAAGACGCGCGGATACAATGCATCCATACACCGTGGACATTCCTTCAGTTCGTACCAAGCGTTTCGCTTCCACTTTTATAGTGCGAACTGCCAAGGAATGGAACACCTTGCCGGCGTCTTTGTTCCCGGTTGACTATAACCTGGATGTTTTCAAGTCGAGAGTGAACAGGTACCTTCTAGGCAAGTATGCACCACCGTAGACCACATCGTCACTTACCATCAGGTGAGATTGTGGTCAAATACTTGCCTATAACTAAATAAAATAAAATAAAAACTCCTCCCATCTTTCGCGAGGTGTTTATTTTCTCTCAGATATGCAGGGTTCCTCCCGTTGTTTTCACTTGGCAAGTGAAAAAGAGATTCGCAGATGAAACCCGATGAAATCCCAGAGGTCGAGAGGAGTTTGAGCTCATCATAATCATTATTACTGCAGGTCAAAACTTCCGGTGGCACCCATGAGCCCAAGTGTCGTGGTAAAGAATTGTTAGGACAACTATCCACAAATAATGTTGTAATAGTCATCTCCACACGTGGAACGTACATACTTACTTAATACTTATGTGTGTTTGCATAAACAAGCAATCATTCATTGTGTGTCTGAGTTATGGTACATGATGATAATTAACTTAAATGTTCGTGCTCTGTACATTTGTTCATTCTACCGACAATACCGTGACCTTGAGCCATTGATTTAGAATCTTGAAGTCACTTTTTAGAACATAACGTAGATGTCACACATTTTTAAAAGAAAACAGTAAGTACCAAGAATTTTGTAAGTACTGAAGAAAGAAAACACAAGAAGCAATTTCTTTCAACATTCTGTCTACGAAAATAGGTTGTCATTACAAAGGTAAGGTTATAGTAACGTTTGAAAGACAAATAATGTGGTAGGCATCTGACGTTGCTCCCGCTTTGTGACGCCAACAGCGGCTGATAGCAAGAATGTTAAAGTACTAACTTAAAATATTTAAAAGAAACGACCCACAATGCCAGAATAGGCTTCATTAAAGTTACGGAACGCGCTCAGTAAGTCCACTCGGTTGTACACGCGTCGCGCATCAGACGTGTGATGAATGCCTCTAGGGCTCATAATAATAAATCGATCTCAAATCTGAGAGCGATCTAGGAAATGTTATCCTTCTGTCATTTCAGTTGGAAATGACATATCAAAAGCGTTATCAAGACTGCTCTCAGACTTGAGATCGATTTATGAATACGGGCCTAGACCGTGCGTAGAGCGCGCCGCCTATCATGCTGAGCCCAGTGACGCTTGGAACTTCAGCATGTTTTGGAAGGCGGATAATATTTCCCTTTATACCTGCCTCTACCTGCCCGCACTCCGCACTCCTCTGCCCGCATAATTCCGTGAGGAGGTCAACAGGGGTGCACTGTGATTGTGCATTCACATTTCGACCAATTCATGTCCCAGTGTAATAAGTGACGCGCCTATAGCAATTATAGCGTTCCTTGTAGACCTAGACACTCACTTGTAAAGGAATATGAATCATGATATGTTTTATAATTTTTAGGTGAACAACACGCGCAGTCGACAACTGTGGTAACTGGAAATTGTTTTTATCAAGATATAAGCCAACAAAGCCTTTATGAACAGTCAGAATTTACCACCGATTCAAAATGTTTGTTCCACTGAGAAGATCCGGCTAGAAACTCAATTGTTATTTTTTTCAATTAATAAAACATGGTGTATTTTCTCTAGAACAGCAACACAATGTGAACAGGCAAAACCATTCTGACTACTCAAATAAGTAAACGGTAATTAAATCTCACTCAGATGTGGGTATTTCAATTAAAAAGCTAGCTTAGTGAGGTGTGCGTACCTACTCCCACTTCAATGTTACCAAAAAAACATAGAGGTGGGTAAGAAAAATAATTGATCTGGTGTGATCCCTTCAATCTATACAAATAAATAAAATTGGAGTGTCTGTTTGTAATATCAAAATAACACCTTTTCACTAAATGCATATGAAAGTACATACGACACCCATAGCAAAAACGCGATTTAAAATTTTTTTGTCTGTCTGTCTGTGTGTTTGTTCCGGGTAATCTCCGAAACGGCTGGACCGATTTTGACGGGACTTTCACTGGCAGATAGGTGATGTTATAGGGAGTAAGTAACTTAAGCTACTTTAATTTTATAAAAAACAATTAGGGTTCCGCGTAAAAAATAAAAACATATGAAATCTAAGAGTGTCTCCGAAACGGCTGGATCGATTTTGACGGGACTTTCACTGGCAGATAGCTGATGTTATAAGCAGTAATTAAGGCTACTTTTATTTTAGAGAAACAAAAAAAAAACAAATGTGTTCTGTCGCGCGGGCTCAGAACGCGGGAGCGGGAGCGGTTAAGTTAAATTCCACGCGGACGAAGTCGCGAGCTCAGCTAGTTTTATTTATTTGTATAGATAAAGACTTGTCAGTAGTTTTATGTTAGTACATACACATAACTTAGGACTAATGGCTGTAGAATATGTGACATAAAACGTTACGACTCTGTCATCCTAAACTAGTAATAACTCTGTATTATGGGAGACATCAAGTAAAAAACAAAACCCATCTCCAAGGAACTCCCCAATTGGAACTGGATTTTGCTGGAGTGCTTTGGAAGTAACTATGAATCGCTATAACGGTAGGAGGGTGAATACTAATAGTAAACACTTACCAGTCATGTTCCTCAGTATAGCCTGGACTTCAGGGGAGAAGGTGGGGACAGTTGCGCTGTTGGTAGTATGAGGCTGAGCGGCAGAAACTTGGCTGTTCACTTTATTCTGAAACATAACCACATACTAGAACATAACCCGTGCCACGAGTAGAGTGATCATCGAGCGGAGTGAGCGAGCATCGAATTCGGTCGCGCTATACTATAAGCTATATTATACTAAACTAGCTGTGCCCCGCGACTTCATCCGCGTAGTATTTTAACTTAGCAAAAATTTCGGGATTATCGGGTTAAAAAGTATCCTATATGTTAATCCCGGTTATAATCTATCTGTGTTCCAATTTCATCCAAATCCATTCAGTAGTTTTTGCGTGAAGGAGTAACAAACATACATACATCCACACTCACAAACTTTCGAATTTATAATATTAGTAGGACAAATGTTATCGCTGCAAGCAGAAAAATTACCATAAGAATGAGGACAAAAATGATAATACTTCAATCGGATCGTCTAACCTCCAACTGGAGGACAAGCTCCTGCTTCTCCCTGTACTGCGCCTCCAAAAACTCCAGCTGTGTCTGTAACACTGCCAGCTTCTGATCCATACTGTCCTCGCGCCTCAGCCCCGCTGCGGAATACAATACAGTCAGTACATGCGTCGATGTTCCACAGAACATGCATACTCGTATGTACTGCAAGGAGAGAAATAACTGTGAGCATACGAGTATGCTAACAAGCATAACAAGCCCAGAGCTACGTACGTTGCGACAAGAGCCAGTATAACGTGACATGTGTCTGTCTGTCCTGTTCTGTGGCCAGCTTTAGTAACCATCGAAATAAAAAGCAAGTATACTATGGTAGTGACAGAACAGGGGCCAAGTCAGTCAGAGAATTAGTCTTTAGAGGACTTCGAAATATTTGAATCGATTGTAAATGTCAAAACCAACGTATTGTGAGTGGAGGGCAAGTCCAGCGTTTTTGGAATGATTAACAGACTTGGCCCTCAGATGCGACGACGTATGCACATGGAAACATGCTTTTATAAAATATGAAAATAATGAAATTAAATATATTTCATTTAGCTGCGTTGCGGCGCACACTCGCGACCTGGCCGCGTCAACATGGTGTTCGTGCCAATTCTGTACTATGCTGTGCTGCCTGCCTGACAGCATACGCTTAGCCGGATGCATTAATATTCCTTGGGCCGTAAGGCATATTTCGATTTGGTGACACATCGGCTGCGCTGTGGTACTACCGAGTCTGAAGAAGGTTTACGAAATAGATGAGTTAAACTTACAACTATTCCACCCCGTAAACCTACATCAGATTTAGCAATGGGTGGGCTAAAATATACATTAATTATAAAAAACACAAAGTATTTAGTACAGTAGAAAATATTAAGGCGAAATGTATTTTGATATAACACAATGGGTAGGTATCGCATTGTGTAATGTCAAAGAACATTTAACCAAAAATAGGTAATCATTAAAATCCGTGATACGCAGTTTCACATGCCGCGCCTGCTCTGCAGAGATGTTCGTTTCATACTAAAGAGTTCGGACATTAGTAGATAAGTACAATTATTGCAATCGTGTGAAATATTGTTGAAACAACCACCGCATCTCCGTCTTCTTGTCTTTGTCGTATTTGTTGACTTGATGCCAACCGGGCCTCCGACATAGCCGCTTGCACAGTCACAGTCGATAGTGACTATCGAGTTCAGCGGATTTACAACATAATACTACAGAATAATACACTTGCAATTCAATACATTCGGGTCACTACTGGGAGGTTTACCTAGTTCGCCAGTTCCGTCGAATGGTTAGTTTCTTATTCGACAATGTCATAAATTTCATAATTTAGTTATTATAACGAAGCTTATAAAATCTCACTCATATAGTTAGGTATTTAAATTAGAAAGAAAGCTGAGTGAGGTGTCAATACCTACTCCCATTTAATAGTAATATCAATGTAAAATAGAGAACAAACTGGCAGGATTTTAAAATAATTGCTTTGTTGTGGTACCTTACGTGCTAAATAAAAGGAAAAAAAATGTAGAACAATGTTGTCCGATGATGACGTTAATGTTGATTTGATCTGGGAGCACGGCAGTGCCCCCGTCAAGTCGGTTCAAAAAGCGGAACGGCCGTACCGTACCATCCTTTTCTCGAAGCAGTTCAGGAGATTTTCGACCCCCTATAAATTCCAGATTTCTATTCTAGATACACCAACACAAATTTACATTTGCAGGTAATGAATCAGAGTACCTGTATATTACGTATGTATAATATAATGGAATAATATGTGTAGATAGGTATCTAGATATAATTATTTTCGAAGGTAATTTGTAAAATAGTCAACGGAAAGAAAAAGCAAGAATGGGAAATGTCTTATTATGATATGAATTGTACGAAAAAGTATTAAGTAGACCAAATTGCCCGAAACAGCCCTGAAATAAAGAATATGTAGAAAAATAAAGGAGATGCCATCAAAAACAAAACTTGTAAAAAAACCAAGTCTCGCAACTCTTATACCGTAAAAAGTTGTGAGTTCCATGTAATACCAAGTCGGTTACTTTATTAAGTCCCTACTTAAGGGACCTTCTTTCTTAAGCTATTACGTAAATAGCTAACCTAACAACGTCTTATAGTGACCATATCAATATTTAAAATCTACTTAGAAACTATTTCTTAATTAATTCTAACAATGATCTTTACTTAAACAATTTAACTGACAGCGTTTAATTCAACTTTGACGATAACAATAAGTAAACATTCATATCACAAGAAATACGTCGTCACATCGTCACTTACCATCAGGTGAGATTGTGGTCAAATACTTGCCTATTTCGAAAAAAAAAAAAGAAAACGTCCGTCGTGTCCGAAAGCCAAGCGCAGAGTGCCTCACTCGTTTGTTTGCGCACTCTTTTATACTTTTCCACTCGGTGCGGTTATGTGGGTAGGTTAGAATTATTTAACAATGCACTGAACAATCTTATTTAATTTAATGTGTATTACTTGTGAGACACATTGTGTTCTCATGCGATGTCCAAGTCAATCTATTTATATGGTCACTATAAGATGTTGTTAGGTTAGCTAATTACGTAATAACTTAAGAGAAGAGAAGGTCCCTTAAGAAGGTTCTTAATAAAGTAACCGAATTGGTATTTCATGGATCTCACAACTTTTTACGGTAAATGAACTGAGTTGCGAGACTTGGTTTTTATATGATTTGTTTTTGATAATTTGAGTCCGGTTTAAAGAGTTTCAGCGCACACTCGCGACCTGTGTGCGTCAACATGGTGTTCGTGCCAATTCTGTACTATGCGGTGCTGCCTGCCTGACAGCATACGCTTAGCCGGATGCACTAATATTCCTTGGGCCGTAAGGCATATTTCGATTTGGTGACACATCGGCTGCGCTGTGATACTACCGAGCCTGATCAAGGTTTACGAATTGGACTAATTAAACTTACAACTATTCCAGCCCGTAGCCCAACATCAGATTTGGCAATGGGTCGCTACATTGAAGATAAAATATAGGTAAAGATATACATTAATAATAAAAATACAAAGTATTTATTACAGTAGAAAATATTAAGGCGAAATGTATATTGAAATAACACAATGGGTAGGTATCGCATTGGGTAATGTCAACGAACATTTAACCAAAAATAGGTAATCATTAAAATCCGTGATGCGCAGTTTCACATGCCGCGCCTGCTCTGCAGAGATGTTCGTTTCATACTAAAGAGTTCGGACATTAGTAGATAAGTACAATTATTGCAATCGTGTGAAATATTGTTGAAACAACCACCGCATCTCCGTCTTCTTGTCTTTGTCGTATTTGTTGACTTGATGCCAACCGGGCCTCCGACATAGCCGCTTGCACAGTCACAGTCGATAGTGACTATCGAGTTCAGCGGATTTACAACATAATACTACAGAATAATACACTTGCAATTCAATACATTCGGGTCACTACTGGAAGGTTTACCTAGTTCGCCAGCTCCGTCGAATGGTTAGTTTCTTATTCGACAACTAGCTGTGCCCGCGACTTCGTCCGCGTGGAATTTGATTGACAGTTTCATACAAACTTTCATCCCCTATTTTATCCTCTTGGGGGTAGAATTTATCAAAATCCTTTCTTAGCGGATGCCTCCGTCTTAACATCTACCTGCGTGCCAAATTTCAGCCCGATCCGTCTAGTGGTTTGGGCTGTGCGTTGATAGATCACTATATCAGTCAGTCAGTCAGTCAGTCACCTTTGAGTTATATATATATAGATTAATTTATACATACAAACTAATAGTATTGTGTTTACGTAATATAAAATTATTGTATATAAATTAAAATGGCAAATGTATGCGTTCCGCCGGGCCATTCCGCTGGGGCGTCTCGGAGCATTTCAGTGGACCCGTGGCGCCCCACTGCACGGCGGAGGGTGGTACACCGTTGGTTTTTAGTGGGCATACTGCGCCCTTTTGGCACAGGGACTCCCACATACCCCTCTCGTCTCCCGCGAGGTTCGAAAGACGACCCTCCCGATGTTTTCCTTCATAATTTGATGGATTTGATAATCTAGTTAAAATTGAAGGTAGTTAGTATGGTGATAAGCGGGTGCCTCACCTCTTGTCCCTATGCCAATCCCGCCGGAGCCCACTAAAAGATCTCTCTCTGAACCATACGACGAGAGATAGTCAATCTCCTCAAGACGGTCCTCAATTAAGACCTAGCGAGGCTTTTGATGGGTTTGTATGCTCATCCGGTGCCTCAATACGTTATCACAGGCGTCTTCAACGTAATATAACACCATTTTAGCTAAAATGCACCAAAATTCGTGCAACGATTCATAGAAGATGCCTTGTATCAATAGGTAGATCGCTATTTTTGATAAGTTTATGTAATTCAAAAGGTCAACTTGCGATCGCAATGCAATCCACGCATCTGTCAAAATTTAGTAGAATACCAATTAGCGATTGGATTTCAGCTGCACCGTTGTTCATTAGTAGAATACGAAAATGGGCAAAAGCTGCAATGCAGTTGCGATTCAATTGCAATATGTCATATTAAAATTGGTGGAATTGGCCCCCTGTCTGCGTCAACATGGTGTTTGTGTCAATTCTGTACTATGCTGTGCTGCCTGCCTGACAGCATACGCTTAGCCGGATGCACTAATATTCCTTGGTCCGTAATACATATTTCGATTTGGTGACACATCGGCTGCGCTGTGGTAGTACCGAGCCTGATTAAGGTTTACGAATGGGATCAGTTAAACTTACAACTATTCCAGCCCGTAAACCAGCATCAGATTTGGCAATGGGTCGCTACATTGAAGCTAAAATATAGGTAAAGATATACATTAATTATAAAAACACAAAGTTACAGTAGAAAATATTACAGTAGAAAATATGAAGGCGAAATTTATATTGAAATAACACAATCGGTAGGTATCGCACTATGAAATTACAACAAACATTTAACCAAAAATATGTCCAAAAATAGGTAATCATTAAAATTCTTGATGTGCAGTTTCACATGCCGCGCCTGCTCTGCAGAGAAATTAATTTGTACATGTACGTTATAATAGTTTTTTTGTGGCTTATAATAATAATATAACATTTTGTACTTTATATTAGATTGCTATGAACGTAATAAAACTATTTTTGATTGGATTTCTTGAACAGTTGTCGCCATGCGCTCGCACCTACAGCAGACTTTCAATGTGTCTGGCAAGATGTGAAAACCATTGTAACTGTCCGGCTATTGAGGTAACATTTTTTTATAGGTACGTAACATATGTAAAACCCAGCTTTTATACTATGACGAAAGTATGATCATAATTTATTGAAAGCTAGGGGTATCTGGCAGTGGGTTGAAACCGTACTAAGTGTCCGGCAATGGATGACGTGACTTCTAATGTTATTCCGACGGAAATATATAAAAATTAAGCTTTGTAATTTAACGAATTTGAGGTACTATTATATACACTTTTACTACTTGTTAATTGCCCAAGTAACCACTATCCAAACTCCGTACTCGCTGATCGTTCTAACCTATGTTGGGGACTTGCTCTGAGAAAATTTCAGCTGTTACAAAATAACGAACGTCTGGCTATCGCTGGCTCTTGCTCTATTAGCGTAAGCGAAGATAGAAAACGATAAGTTGGTAGCCAAGTTGACATATCAACGCCGAACGCTAATTCTACAATGCCGATCAATATAAAAATATTTTTAGTCTGTGTTGAGCGTTCATAAACGTCAGTCATCATAACCTCAAAGTACTTTTGTATATAAAAAAAATCAGTGCCGTCTAGGGACGCCCTAAAGAAGCGAAGCTTTACAGAAGATATTAGGTATATTATTAGTGGCGTGCATACAATTTTGAAACAGGGAAGGCAAAGTGTAACATAAAATAAATGAAATTAGGCATAGGTACCCACCTACCTGGGTAGGTACCTTGAATTATGTCTCGCTAGCTTATTCCAGATTTTCATTTAGGCTATCGTACCTATTGAACGAAATGCGACATCTTTTGTTGTTAGTAAGTAAGTACCTATTTAGGCATATCAGACATCTAAAGTGATTGGTTGATGTACCTATCTGCAGTTGTATATCGTTGTACCTTTTGAAGGTTTGAACCCACGTCTGTTACCATTTAGTGAAAAATTTCTAAGGAAAAATATTGAAATCTTATATAAAATAAATATTCAATTTAAAATAATATAAATTGCAAATATAAATAAAATATAAAAAACAAAATTTCTATGGGGAAAAATATATTTAAATCTCATATGAAACAAAAATTAAATTGCTTGTAGGTTTGAACCCACGTCTGTTACTATTTAGGACAGACCTATTACCAACTGAGTCGCCTAAACATTAGAGATTATGATGAAATTATCCAGTATAAGGCAACTAAAATATCGTATGTAATTGTAGATATGGGTTACTTTATTCGGAACCTTTATCAACAAAGTCCATTGCACGTTGGATGCATCGGTTCTCGTCCGATCACCGAAGTTAAGCAACCTCGGGCGCGGTCAGTACTAAGATGGGTGAACGCTTGATAACACGCAAATTTGTGAAGTATTCTTAATTTTTAGGATATATTTAAATTATTACCAATGTTCTATCTAACCTTCAAGCGATATTTAGTATAAAGCTTAGGGCGCCGCAGCTCTGACGTCATCGCGTAACGCTTTTCACCGTTTTAGTGCCCGGGCAGCGAGCGCCCCGAACGTCCGTAAAGAAGCTTCGCTTCAACAAGGTGCAAGCGGAATACTTGTTTTAAATTTCATTCAGTGTTTTAAAACTATTGATTAGAAATATACATCAAGATCATCTAATAAATACCTACTTAAGTGGTTTATGCCATGGAATAATAAATGGAATCACGAACTCGAGCTAGCCCGCAACAGCTCGTGGCTTTACAAATTCATAGAAGGTACGTAAAACATTAGTAATTTCAATAAATCCCTTGTTATTTAATTCTGTCTCATACCTACTCGGACAAATAGTTTCTATCGGGGTATTTGCATTATTCATTCAAGATTCAGACTGTTTGTTTCTTTAAAATGGGCTATCATAAATGGTCTAGTCACAGCTATGTAGCGAATGATGCCCGAGCAAGGGGTTCAAAGAAGTAAAGTATGACTGTTTGTGGCAGGAACTGTGAGAGGTTATGTATTATTATATTACTTACATATTAAGTAACAAACAATATCTTTTGTTTTCAGGAACAACATTATCTCCGGCTTGCCTTTACTGTCATTCCTCATCCCTTTGTACTGAATTGATAAATTTATCAAAGGAACAATATTATCATCATCTTTTAGCCCAAGACGTAAACGGCTGCATATTTACTTATATTTGGTATAAATTCAATGTCAATCCAAATGCCAATACAGTTTTTGTATTTCCTAAATTAGTAATGAACAAATGTGAGAAATCAAATAATCATTTATGTGGACCTATTGGATAATGCCAATATTTAGTTGTTTTCTTAAGAATGTACTATGTAAGACTGTGTTTTATTCAAAATAAAATATATAGGTACAATTTTTCCAATCAATTGGTTACAGTGCCTACCTACTGATCAATTATATTACCAGTGATACTTATATGAAATAAAATGAATTTTAAACGACATCACACATTTAATTAAACCATGGAGCATTCGGCGCTATGAAAATAATTCCTATAGAAACACTGATTTTAAAGTGTTACACTACTTAGGTATTTCACCATTGGCAATTCCTCGGTATCTAAATAATATCGTTTCCGATTGTTAAACCACAATTCTTTATTTTAGGCACAACACAACATGTTTTAAAGTAAGCAAGTATGCATTTTGCATGCTATTAGTTAGGTATAGTCCAAACCATTCGTATATTTTAAGTATTAAACACTACAATTTGCGTTGTTAACCACACGGCTGATTGCAAGCGGCCATGTTTTTAGCGTTTTCTACAGGGTCTTGGCGATCGCTTAGCTAGCGTTCACAAACGACGATATCGTTTCGTTAGCGCTTGTCAAAACAGCAACTTGGCTGCGATTTGTAAGGGACTTAGCGATCGGCATTGTAGAAACGCTTATATTCTATTCTATCATTTGGAACGAATAGCTATCTTGGTAACTTGGCTACGATATTCTATTCGTTTCTTCTGACCACGTGATTTAACGTTGAGGTATGTCATTCCCATACATTTTTTTTCGCTTTCTATTAGCGTTAACTATTGTAGAAAGTCATCTTGGCTACAATCGTCAGTCGATAGTGACTTCTGCGGATTTACAAGTTGTCACTAGAAAATACATAGGTACCTACTAGAAAATAATACACTTCCAATTCCAATATATTCCAATATATTAGGGTCACCACTGGAAGGTTTACCTAATTCGTCAGTTTCGTCAACTGGTTAGTTTCTTATTGGCCAATTTCATAATTTTAGTTTCTTGGTTATAATTACCAAGCTAATAAAATGTTACTCATATTTAGGTATTTAAATTAGAAAGCTAGCTGTGTGAGTGTGTATACCTACTCCCATTTAATAGTAAAATCAATGTAAAACAGAAAACAAAATGGTAGAAATGTAAAATATTTTCTTTGTTGTGGTACCTTACATCTACACTAATATAAAGAGAAAATATTTGTAGTTTTGTATGTTTGTATTTTTGTGTGTTTGTAACGAGTAAACTCAAAAACTACAGGACCGATTTCATACATTCTTTGACCATTAGAATGCTACATTATCCCTGAGTAACATAGGCTATATTTATTACTAGTAAAAATTAGGGATCCCTACTCAAACTTCAATAATGTAACCAAAGGTGTAAAAAAAATTGCCATAAAATGTATTTCATCGCATGCGCTACGGAAACTATTCATGATAGAACAAAAAAAATCTACAATATTAATGAACATAATATCATTATCTACAAAAAACATTGCGATACCAAATGTCTAACTATTATAGTTACGTTAGTACAACTACTGTTTGACATTTTTAAAGTTAATAGAAATGCCGACTAAAATCGGAATGTTATATATTATACTTAGTATTAATCCTTATCCAAATAAATCATTTCGTAATTGAGACTATTTTCATACCTGTAGATTACTTTTTGAATTATTTAAATCGGACATTCCAATCAAAGAATATTACGAATGTAAAAATATAAATCTAAACAAATACTAATAGAAGAATAAACACCGCTGCGCCTTGGCAGGGCATCGAATTATCGGAGGGGTGTACATCTTTGAAAAAGGTTAAGTGAGGCAGTTCTTTTCAGAACTACTTAGAAATGTATACCACCCGTGCAAAGCCGCCAGTGCTAAATAAAATGAAAAAACGATGTAGAACAATGTTGTCTGATGTTAATGTTGATTTGATTTGATACATTTTAGTCAGGTTTGAAGAGTAAAACAACGTACAATGTTATAGTAGTAATAAAATATTTGACAAATACTTACAGCTGTTGACAGTGATAATGAGCACGATGGTGCCCACGCCCACGACGAGGAGCACCAGGAACTCGAGGAGCTTCTTGCGAGGCGGCATTATGAACTCGCAGAAACTACGGCAGTGGCAACTGCAGAGAGAGGGTCTAGGATGAGTATTTTCCGTGTAATTGAAAATCACGTCTGTCTGGTGATATTTTATTTATTATTTATTTATTTTATTATGCCTGTTGCCTTGTCTGCTGAACGATAATATTTATGATACTATGAATTAATTATCCCTTATAATGACCCTCGCCCCTTCACCCAGCGGGATATCGGGCCGTAATCCACCCGCGGACCTTGTGCGGATTGGCGGATTTCCCGTGTTTGGAAAATTTCTTAGAATTACTAAGACATGCAAGTTTCCTCACGATCATAGATTTCGAAAAGCCCACAGGTGCGAGCCGAGTTTTGAATCGCCTTGTGCACGCAAGGACCAATGTACCATGAGTGAATACAAGGACATAGATAGATAAGTACGTCTGGCCCAGCAATATGGTGCATGTGGACGCAACGAGAAACTGCGAGTGAATTGGTTGAGTTGATGCAAAACATCTTAGTCTTTGTTTGAACACCATGAATTAATAATACTTACCTAGTTTTTGTATTGATTCCTTTACAGTTTCTAATATTAGGCATAAGGTAGAAAGAGATAATTTTTGTATCGTATCTTTTAAAAAGGTCGCATACCTACCCATAACTAATTTACAATTACGACCTCTGATTTTAAAGAACTGGTTACAACAGGTGTCGAGCCAAGTTAAAGAAGCACAAGGCCCGCCACACACTCCCACAACTGCTACTGCTGTAAGTCAGGATCGACAAGGCCCGCCACACACCCCCACAACTGCTACTGCTGTAAGTCAGGATCGACAATGGTTTCCAAAAATGAAACCGAGGTTTGACCCTCAACGACTCCCGGAGATAAGCTAAATTGTCTTGAAACCACCACAAAAAAATGGTCGCTGGTTCCCACAACTTCTGCGTAGGTAAGTAATAGACTACTCCTTGGGGCCCTATTTAATAGCATAGCGTTCGGTTCGTTTTGCCACACGATGTGATGTCCAGATTCTTTGTGATCGTTATGCGGCGACGAACATTGGCAAAAAGGCGAAGGAATTTAAAATGAAATAATTTGTCCTCTTCAGACGCTTGCGAATGTATAGAAATAATTTGCCCTTAGTCGTGATATCCCATCTGTGTCACCATTAAGGTCAGAAGATCTGCGTTATCGACAGCTATCTTGCGGTTTAAGTATAAACAAAACTACGATAGGTATAAACGAAAATCGGATTCCTCATATAGATGATGGATTAGATAATCGCACGCATGTATCATATTGTGAGACTTGTTTAAAAAAACCATGCGCTTGTTCGTATCAACATTATTCAATTGTGTAACATGCTTTATGTTTTTTCTTACGTTCTAACGACGTGAAGACAACTCACAAAGTTTGCTATAGTTAGTGTGAATCAAACCGTTTATAAACCTTTCTGAAAATTATACTAAACTCAGTAGTCGTGATCTATGGGCGTGGAGTCTGTCCCAAAGAATATCAAGATCAATGTCAAGATTGCAAGCTTTATGGTTTTGTGAATATTGTGTTGAGTCAGTCAGTGGGTACATTAAACTGACCTGTAATATTTGTCATTACTTATATGATTGCGTCGCGGACAAAAGTAAACGGTACATTCACTCATTCCCGCGACTCCATGATAGCGAAAAGTAAGTAACTTAGTTTGGAAATGGTGATGCGTGAGTCAGTCTGTGATATTTCGGCGCTAGGTGCTATAATGTAGAATGTACTGTAATGTACTTGCGGCCGCCACTCCGCTGATATCGCGTGATAACATTTCGGCTGTGGTCGTACAATTGAACAGCCCCGGCCCCACCGTTATGTGAGCAGTTGATGTGGTTGCACACTGTTTTACATACAATTAATTAACATTAGCTGGGTACAACACACCGGTGGACCATTTTAGGACTCGTGATCTTCCTAAGACACAATGTTTATTCTCTTTTTTGTGTTTCAATCCTTACCTCACCGATATTATCGTACTATAAACATTTAAAATATGAACAAATCTGTAAATGCAGGATTTTTAAATAAAAAATAAAATGCTTTTACTTGAAATAAAAATTGCATTCACTAATATATTTAAGGCGCTTTCTATCCAGTCCCGTTACTTTTTTCCACCCAGTAGGTATTTTAAAAACCTGAAAAATTGCATTAACAACGTTCCATGGGTAATAATTGAAAATATAAAAAATTCGCCAAGTGCCATGTCGAGCCATGCACAATGAAGGGTTCCGAGTCATTGAAGGTAATCTGTTTATAATTTCACCCAGGTTGAAATAGGCACAAAAGTTGTATACATACTACTACCGACATCTATCGACACCATTAAATACTAAGAAATAGACTAATGAACATAAAACATACATTTATTGCTGTTATTTAATTGTAATTTATTAACAATGTATCCAATTTCGTCTGCATAATCTTATTCAAATTTTTGGAATAGAAAAATGTGAGAAGTGTCGGAATTCATTACGTAAACTTAGATTTTAATCTTGAAAAGTTAAAAATCTCGCAAACGGAATTTTAAATGATAAAATGTTGCATGAAAACACAAAATTATTTGAAAATACCTTTTCAACGATAACCCACATGCTGCGGTACCTAACTAAAAAAAAAAAAATCCCCTCTTTCGATGTTGGGGGAGGTACCTCAAAAAAAGTAATTTTGGTACATTTTATATTTTTGCAAGTGAGATCTACTCTTAAAGTATTTTTGTGCCAAATTACATCAACTTCCGTCAGAAACTGTAGAAGTTATGAGCCTGTGACAGGTCGGGACAGACGGACAGACAGACGGACGGACGGGCTGGATGATCTTATAAGGGTTTCTCGTAGGGACTACGGAACCCTAAAAATAACTTAAGAAAAATAAAACAAATAGATAGAGAAATGGAAGTAGTCAAAAACCTTCTATATCCATAGTTTATACAAATATTAATAACTAGCTGTGGCCGCGACTTCGTCGTGTTTGTTTCGTGTTATTTGACACCCTTAAGGGTAAAACTTTTACAAACTTCGAATGTCATATTAATTTATATCGAATCAACAGCCTAAAAATAAGCTTCAAGCTTCTATCTCTAAAAATGACGATACTTCCATACAACTTTTCACAAAACAATAAAATTATGTATCAAATAATTTAAAACTCCAGCAGCAACCACAATCCAGCAGTGTGTTATGCTCAAGACAATCAAAACTTACCGATGAAACAATATTCCTGGAAATTTCTTGTGATTTGAACGGTCACACTTATAGGCACTACACTGAACCATAATGGCTTAATGTATTTCGCCCTATTTTTCGAAATCAAATAATATTTAGTCTGAAACAAACAGTTATTGACGCTTCGTACGGATTTTGACGATGGCGGATCATGCCATTATTGCCAACCATTTGCTACTGCCATAAATCATTCAGGAATCGGTTTAAAATTTAACCATTAAATTTCCGCCTAGTGTATATTCCTTTTACTCTTTCATAATGTAATAATGTATGTTTTGTCATGTGTAATAAAGAGTACCACTATTTATTTAATAATCACCATCCTCGAGCCTACAGCGCTGTGTCAAAACAAAACAGTCCGGCGCGTCACGCGGCGCGCGGCGGGCCGGACCGACGCGGGCGGCGAGGCAGCGAGGCAGCGAGGCCGTCAATAGGTTATGTTACTCGTATAGGTGACAATCAATAGCTTAATCAATAATGTATTCGCTTTAGCAGTTTATTAATTAATCAATACTTAACCACAGTGTAAACTTCTGCTCTTTAAAACTCCTTATTTTTCTTCGCTTACAGCACAGGTTTTGGTTCGCACATAGGGGTATTGTAATGATGTAAGTACCTATGTTTGCTCCATCAGTTTGATCAATTAGCTTGTAGGTACTAGAGAATATTGTAGTATTAAAAATCGCTCAGCAACTGTAAAACAGTTAAACGAAACAAATAATATTATTTATCGCTATACTTAGGTAGGTATATAGCTTTTAGCAGCAAAGGGATCTACTAAAAGTTGAAATCGTATTTATAGAGCAGACTATTTATTGTACCTACTGCGGTAAAATTTTAACGCTAACCCGTAATACTTACCACATTCGTTTTAACCAAAGTTAACAGGTAAATAGGTACTCGTAGATCGGTTATTGGAATTAATTGGAAACATTTAACACACAAATCCATAACGGTAATATTAATAACGAAGGTCAATACTAAGTAATAGCTTGGCAGTGGAATGAATTCGAAATTGTATATACGACAAATCCTGATAAAAAAAACTATTTTAATAAATGGTCATACTTACTAATTACACGTAAACTACAATTCATCAGTTAAGCCACTTCATATAAGAAGTATTATTATTAACGGCACACAGTTCAAATGGTTCATAAACACGTGTCACGTATGTTCCGTTAAAACCGTTTTTTAACACAAGGAAACCCTTTAATACATAAATAGTTTTCCTGATTGACCAGGTGCCGGTGCCAGGCGCGCGCCACGGTGCCACTTGGCAGTGCGCCACGCGACTGTATTTATCAGATAATCGCTAGCAACTAATATAGGTAGGTGCATGTATCTTATCAGTTCCCTAAAAATGTTTCGGTTATAATAGGTGACAAGTAAGTGTTGATTGCATTATTAGTGTTTTCATTTGTGTTGAACGCACAATACTGCTGGTCAGTTGAGTTATAGTTTTAATCTTTATAGTAGACTAGCTTCTGCCCGCGACTTAGCCCGCATGGACTTCAGTACAGTATTATATGGTGTTAATCCAGGTTAAAACCGTTTAGCCGTTATTGCGTAATTTAGTAATAAACACCCAAAATACAAACTTTCGCATTTATAATATGTATTAGTCTGATATCAATCAATCTTAAACAACTGGTGAAGTAAGAACGGGATACATTTTTGATACATTTATAATTTTTAACTCATTCTAATATCCTACTAATATTATAAATGCGAAAGTTTGTGAGTGTGGATGTATGTATGTATGTATGTTTGTTACTCCTTCACGCAAAAACTACTGAACGGATTTGGATGAAATTTGGAACACAGATAGATTATAACCGGGATTAACATATAGGATACTTTTTAACCCAATAATCCAATACTACGCGGATGAAGTCGCGGGGCACAGCTAGTACTTTATAAAAATATGCGTGTCACCAAGAGCTAGTTTACGTGAAAAAATATGGCTGTGACGAATAAAATACTCGAGTAATGTTTATAATTATAATTTTTTTAGATTCAGAACCCTTACGCCTCATCCCGAATTGAACTTGAGAAACAGTTACCATCGCGAGTGGCGCGGCAGGTAGGTCGGAGCCCAGTGAGATGCCGTGACGTCACTGCCATTGTTATGGGTGTATTGTTTGAACTGATCAGCTGCCACAGACAGGCCGGACACAATCATCGCACAATGACACACACGTCCCTTGCGAAGCGCTCCGGATGTTAGCTAGATGTTCCGCGTGCTGATGCCTTGTCGAAATTTCCTTAACACGTTAGCTGCGGCACCAATTTTTGCATACTTTCCGTTCCTGCGGCACGAGGTATAATCGGCCCGTACCGTGACCAGACGTTAGGGCGACACGCGGTCTATTAGACCCCAACTCCTTTTACAGACTAAAATCCATTTTCTGGCGCGAAATCAAAGATAAATGAGAATTTTGGTCCTTATTGATATAGACAGTGAATTGATGAACCCTAATCCACCGTCGCCCCGGGATCTGATGGCTAATTTAGGAATTATTAGCAAAACAAAATATGGGATCTTATACACCTCGTAACGCACTGAAATAGGGCAAATTTTCGCTGCGATTAGTGATGGGAAAAATAATATCGACGTTTTTAAACTGTCTTAACTACGCAACGACTTGACCGATTTTGATCAATTATATCTCATTAGATCGTTTTAAGGGCAAAACCTGGCAAAACAACACAAAGCTATCAAAGGATACATTTTTTTTTAATAATCTAAATTGTGCTTGAAGGCGCCATAAAGAAAAAAAAACCGGCCAAGTGCGAGTCGGACTCGCGCACGAAGCGTTCCATTCTATACCATTAAGAGGCACCTATTACAGACTTATTATTGGAAAATAATGGATTACGGTTTATGCATAAGGTTTATCTTTCTATTTGTATATGAAAATCTTAATGCGGTTCACAGTTTTTCTGTTTTGGCTCTGTTTCTGGGTTTTTTAAAATTAACTTCTTCCGACATCGTTTAGACATGTTCGGCGCTGTAAAAGGACGT
The DNA here is from genome assembly GCA_905147325.1 of Notodonta dromedarius. NCBI lineage: Eukaryota > Metazoa > Arthropoda > Insecta > Lepidoptera > Notodontidae > Notodonta > Notodonta dromedarius. Next base: position 14,030,851 of record LR990160.1, read on the forward strand.
GCTCTCCAATCGACGTGATGCACAACACTGGTCGCGGGAAGCTCGCGTTGAGTGCGGTACGAGGTCAGGGGGGATATGGGACGTTTTAGCCTCGTTCCGCACTGCATTAAAATTATATTAATTCAGTGCGGCACGAGGCCTAAGACATCCGGTACCAAGGTAGGTACACCACCGAGTCCGGAACCATTAGTGATCTCAAATATATATTTATCTCTTTCCTACACCGGACCAAACCAAGCAAACCAAGCTATGCCATTCGCACGACAGAGAAATTCACTTTTTTGCTTGCCGCACCACAGGGAAGTTGCATCAGGGGTGATTTAGGCCTCGCTTCGCACTTAACGTGTTAATTTCTCCAATTAAGAATGAAGGAAATTTCGACAGGGCAACATCACGCGGAACGCGGAGGAAAAATATAATTAAAAGGCACAAAAACTAGTGTTTTTGCCTTTTTAAAATATTTTTCCTATATTTAATACTAGCTGTGCCCCGCGACTTCATCCGCGTAGTATTGGATTATTGGGTTAAAAAGTATCCTATATGTTAATCCCGGTTATAATCTATCTGTGTTCCAAATTTCATCCAAATCCGTTCAGTAGTTTTTGCGTGAAGGAGTAACAAACATACATACATACATACATACATACATACATACATACATACATACATACATACATCCACACTCACAAACTTTTGCATTTATAATATTAGTAGGATATTTTTCCTGATACTGATGTTTCTTGTAATATAAGAAATACTTTAATAATCAATTATAATTTAAGTTTTACCATTAGGAGTATTCTGGGATGTATTTGTGTTTCATATGTACGATAATATAGGACTTGGTGGGTTTAGAGATGAGCATTATTATCGAGAACACCATTTAATGGTATAAAAAAATTGTAAAATTGGAACACATTTCTCAAATATCGGTGGGTGCTAGTCTTAAATACAGCTAACACTGTTTTCTAGGCCATTGGTTGAGTTCTGAGGCCGCAACACGAAGCTTGTGACAAATATTCAAAGGAAACGCCTGTCACTCATAAAACATAATATTTACGTTTAGACTGTATTCACTAGACATTCACTTATCGGTTACCGTAATGCACCTAATAGTATCTACCTATGTGTCGCCCACGTCTCGTGACGACGCTTAATGCTTCTTTATTCTTCCTATGGAAGCTAACTAACGATCGTAGCTCCAGCATGATTATTTATACGAATGTTTATGATTATAATATGCTTAAGTTTTTTAAATAGTATTTTTGAGTATAAAATAATTTACAAAATGTAGATGTCAAACAGATGAAGTGGAGTACCAAGAACACTTCATAGAACAGGGCCACCTATAAAATTATTATTTTACTACAAGTACGTATTATGTCTATATTTAAACTTTGAAGCATAACCATGATTTCCCATGGGTGCCTGTGACCCCGGGCTATAGGTTTGACGTGTGTATTATCGGCAAGTATGATAACAAAGCAGTTCAAGTAAATAATATTGTTTTCTGTCAACCCGCCCTTCATAATGCAAGGCACACCCATTGGCCTGGTCCGATCACCCCAATCAGTATAAATGCAACCTAATTGGAAATCTGGATCAGTGAAACCAAGTTTAAGTTTAAGGTCGAGGTGCCAGTCCGTCCCATAGGTGTAACGATTCTTCACCTCGGCCTTTTAATTTTGACCTTGAACTTGATCTAAGCTTACACTTTGCCATCACAAGTGGCTATCTATTCATTGCTATCTTTACTATCTTTTCTTAATCATGTCCTAGACCTCAAGCCGTTGAACTTGTCTTCCATGACTGCCTTTCAGTCTTGACTTCCGACTTATGTCATTGATTTCTGATTTTAGTCTTGACTTCCGAGTTATGTCATTAAGGCTGAAGCGCCCATCTAGCCCGGGAAGATCAAATTTTTTGATGTTTTTTAGATTTTTTTCAAAATCTGACAATAATAAAAGGCACATTTTGTCATTCGCGAGAAAGACCATGTGCAGTGCATTTATTAATATATCCAACTTACTCTAAAACATTTCAAGAACGACAGCTATCCAGATAATCTGGCAATTTTTGTATATTTAGTGATTTACTAGTATCATATCCACCGTGATAATATTTAGAGTAAAATAAATGTATTAATAAACGCACTGCATACTGTGTTTGTCGCAAATCACAAAATGTTGTCTTAATTGTTTTCAGATTTTGGATCAACTATGAAAAATACTCGAAAATTTTGAATTTCGCGGGCTAGACAGGCGCCTTCACCTTAATGTCTGATCCTCAGTCTTGACTTCCGAGTTATGTCATTAATGTCAGATTCTCAGTCTTGACTTCCGAGTTATGTCATTGATGTCTGATCCTCAGTCTTGACTTCCGAGTTTTGTCATTGATGTCTGATCCTCAGTCTTGACTTCCGAGTTTTGTCATTGATGTCTGATCCTCAGTCTTGACTTCCGAGTTATGTCATTAATGTCAGATTCTCAGTCTTGACTTCCGAGTTATGTCATTGATGTCTGATTCTCAGTCTTGACTTCCGAGTTATGTCATTAATGTCAGATTCTCAGTCTTGACTTCCGAGTTTTGTCATTGATGTCTGATCCTCAGTCTTGACTTCCGAGTTATGTCATTGATGTCTGATTCTCAGTCTTGACTTCCGAGTTATGTAATTGATGTCTGATTCTCAGTCTTGACTTCCGAGTTATGTCATTAATGTCAGATTCTCAGTCTTGACTTCCGAGTTTTGTCATTGATGTCTGATCCTCAGTCTTGACTTCCGAGTTATGTCATTGATGTCTGATTCTCAGTCTTGACTTCCGAGTTTTGTCATTGATGTCTGATCCTCAGTCTTGACTTCCGAGTTATGTCATTAATGTCAGATTCTCAGTCTTGACTTCCGAGTTATGTCATTTATGTCTGATTCTCAGTCTTGACTTCCAAGTTATGTCATTAATGTCAGATTCTCAGTCTTGACTTCCGAGTTTTGTCATTGATGTCTGATCCTCAGTCTTGACTTCCGAGTTATGTCATTGATGTCTGATTCTCAGTCTTGACTTCCAAGTTATGTAATTGATGTCTCAGTCTCAGTCTTTACTTCCGAGTTATGTCATTGATGTCAGATTCTCACTCTTGACTTTCGAGTTATGTCATTGATGTCTGATTCTCAGAGCAGGGTTCGCCGATATATATCAGCGGATATATCATATACATGATATATATCACAATATATATCAATTGATTTTTATCTTGACGACCGCTTGGCGCAGTGGTTCGAGCTTAGCCCGCTCGGCTCACTGCATATGGTAGTTGCGGGTTTGATTCCCGCCAGGGCAAATTTCGGAAATGGCCTTTTCGTAATTTGCCCAGGTCTGGGTGTCACTGGGATCGCCCCCAGTCCATTGTACGGTACCCATAGTACAAGCTTTGCTTAGTTTGGGACCGTACAGTTGGTGTGTGTGTCTGACGATATTTATTTATTTATTTATCAATTGTTTTTTTCCTGTCTTCTGAACTAAAAATTTTGGAGAATTTTGGTTTACCCTGGCAACACGTAGCGAAAAACTATAATTTAGAATAATTTTGAATGTTTCCCAAAATGTTGACTGGGACTGGGAGCCAGGTGATGTTGTCCCACTCATAGATCTTAAGGCCTGATCCTGAATGAATACTTTTTTATGATTACAAATTATTATTAAAATTAGTTGATTTATCTCACAAACAAATGAAAATTATTATAATAATAGGTACTTGTTATTTTAAGTGGTCATTAAAAAAGTATTTCTCAAATAAATACTTACCTATTCTATTCTAACTTTTTAAGTTATTAATAAATAAAAAATGTGGTAATTTGACACTTATAATATTTTACAAGTTGCTTTCACATTTTTAAGTGTTTAATTTCCTTACAGAATGACATTCGCTTCTTTTTCTTAGCCTGGATGTTTATCCGATATATATCAAAAAATCGGATTTTTTATATTTATTATAAAAATCGGATTTTTTCGAACCCTGCTAATGAGTAGGTAACCTTTATACTAATGTTCGTGTCTAAGTGTATTTTCGTGTAAGTTCTTTTATTTAACCCATACAAACTTTCACACCCTATTTTATACACCTAAGGTATTTCATAAAATCCTTCCTTAGTTGATACTTACGATATATAAAAGGTAGCTACTGTCAAAATGTCATGTTCTAACACCAGCGGTTTGGGCTGTGCGTGGATTATTTGGGTATGATAAGTGATTTTGCGAAAAGTATCAAAATGTGTGACATAAATGGCCGCATCTCTTGATTGCGCTGACTTAGCAGCTGAATTCTTTTACACCTCTAAGGGAGCGTAGCATTTGATATTTGATAGGAATTTCAACTTCAACTCAACCTGTTTCTCAGAAAAAGGGCAGACAGATAGACAGGCGGACAACAAAGTGATTCCATAAGGGGGCCATTTTTTATGATAATCGACAAAACTAGTAAAAATATTATTTTGTTAGCCAAAAATATTATTTCGTTTTTGAAATGGCTACGGAACCGTACAATGTGCTTGGCACGACACGCACTTGGCCAGTTATATTTTTCTTTTTAAGGACGGAAACCTAAAAACCGAAAATTCTCACAGATCACATAAAAAGCATAAAATAAATATTACTTCGGCAGCTACTTGAAAAAAAATAGTCAGAATATTGTCTACCTTTCGTAATAATTTCAAAGATTTTCGTATAATACAATCAAACATTTATAAGGCAGCAAGCTCCAACACGTGGGTACGCACGTACGTCGTTCCGCGTCAAAATAAACATTAGTCGGCGGCGAGCGCGCGTCCCGTCGACACGAGCGTGGCGCCCGCCGCCGGGGGAAACGGTTACGCAAAGCAAACAATGTGTTAGTGAATTACGGTCAACAATATATATTCAGGTAATTTAGCTTGATAGCCTTAATTTTCACACAATGATTTCATAATTTGATATAAGAATTATTTTGATAATCTAAAAGAAATTTATTCCTATAAAAATATAAGGTAGACGTAGACGACCCAAATTTACCAAACGCTTTCATTAATTAAATCGTTATTTCACAACGTAATAAGCAACTTCATAAACAAATATTTTAGCAAATTAAATACCACAAAAAGTTAAAGCTGATGTAATAACCTCGAAGTTAAAAAAGTGATACTTATACTTACCCAACCCTCACACCATACGCCATATGTTTTAAATTCCTCGTTTCATACCTCATTCAGTTATTTACGAGTCGTTTAATTATTTTAAAGAGGTTATTTTGTCGCTGACTAAAACAAGTGTAGAGTAACGCGACGCGGCTGCCCTAGGCAGCGGCCAGAGGGGTACTGATTTACCGACTAGCGGCTCCCGATTCCAGTTGCCAGCCCAGGATTCCAGAGTCCACTGAGCTGGGAGGAGCTAATCTCCCGCTTTTATCTATGCCCGCTTTTATACCTTAGTCCCACCTCGTCCCCATCGCCTGGGTAATGTTGCCTGGGTAATGTTATGAAATCTGCTATCAGGTTCAAAATATTACCTATGCTGTTCATTTGTTTGGGGGCGAGCGAGGAAGCGGTTATTTATGTCGATTATAATATATGATATTAGCCGTTAAATGTTAGCCTTTTAAAAGTCGATCCACTCGTTCCGCCCTACAGTCAGCAGACAAAATAGTCGTCGAACGAATAAATAAACCATACTTACCGGGTTTAACAATGCATAGTACACCACGCATGAAGGTACATCTACCCTAATTCACAAGAAATTATATAATTATCGTGAGCAGACAATTGATTGTAACATTGGTTGAAGAGCCAAACAAAAACTTGAACTGTTGACCATCATTAAAAAACGGAAAATGGAATATCTCGGACACGTGCTGAGACACAACAGATATCAGCTACTGCAAATTATTATGATGGGCAAAGTCGCCGGCAAGAGACGTATTGGCCGACTTGCGCAAGACAGGAATACATTCCACAAGTTGATAGCCGACCTTCACTAGTTGGAGAGGCACCGAAAGAAGAAGGACATTGGTTGGTACAGAAAAATATTACTTACTATATTCTATGTAGTATAGGTATTAATAATATTAAATACGTGTGACTTCTTATTGCGTGACACCCTTACAAGGGTAAGGTATAAATTGGTATAAAAAGAACCCGGACGAGGCAGGGCAGGAGTACCTACAGCTATGCGATTCGCTAACGTTACAATTGGTCGCTGTACTCGTCTACGAGCGTTGACAACTCGATCTCTACCTCGAACTGGAGACTGTCTCTCGCCGCTGTTCTCTAGGGCGAGTTAGAGCTTGACAAACATATTATCGTATAAATGCTGGAAAATGCGGTTTGTTTTTTGAATTCTGTTTCTGACGTAATTATAACTTACGATAGCGGCCCACATTAATCGAGTTTTAGTATGAATCCCAAATTTAATAAAATATATAGCCTATTTCACCCGGGGATAGTGTAGCTTCCCAACAGTGAAATAATTTTTCAAATCGGTTCAGTACTTTCGGAGCCTATTCATTACAATCAAACAAACAAAGTTTTCCCCTTTATAATAGGTATTAGTATGATAAATTATTATAAGCATATACTTTTCTGCAGACTAAGTATAGATATGTATTTAATATTTATAAGAGAACAATATTATTGAAATGATAATACATCCTCCCTCTGTATTGTCTGAATTGAACCTCATTGTAGCAAAATGGTTCTATGCCTGGATCGCGCGATGTGACACTTTAAATATTATTAAGAAACAGGTACCTACCACTACATAACTAATTTCACTGACGAATAATCCATAGATATATAGAGATATCACTGACTATGGAGTATTCTTCAATTTTGTTTTTCCCGACTCCCAGGAAAATTTTACTAACACCCATACTCCTTATAATAGGCGGGGACGGCTCCGCCCCCCCAGGGCGGGCCCCGGCCCGGTCGAAGGAGACAGCGTATGTTGCTAAGCCGTTTTCTTATATTTCCGAGAAGTTTTTCTTATATTTTAACTTTAACTTTAAACCCTGTATTGAGAATCTTAAGGCAAGCTAACTATATAAGTATTGCTATAACATAACCGTTTTGTAAGTATTAGCATTGACATAACCCACCGGCCTATCAACCTATAGGTACAGAGAAGTTTGAATTACCCTTTTCTTACATTAAGTTCTTACTGATTATGACAGTTAATAATTTATTGCCTTGACGTTACTTAAAAGTATTATTATTATTTACGTTATATCGACATTATATCGACATAACTTACAACGTCATGCAAAAGTAGGCTATTGCGTTTTTCGTATTCCTAAAGGAAATTTTCACAAAAGCTTCCTTGAATGACTACGACATAATGTTTCATTGATTGTTATAACGAGACTAAGAATTATGAAGTTTAAAGATCACAGAGTCCAATGAATACCGCGGCAAAAGTTTATCTCGTTATATACCTACTTACGACCAGATATTCCTGTGAAAAATCCGGAAACAACACTATAATTTAAGTCATAATTGCCCCTTCAGGACAAAATAACTTTAAATTCTTAATTGAAATAATGCTGATGGGCGCGCGTTTCCTTTACACGCAATGACATTCAAATTATCATGTAATACGAATGTCTATTTGTTGGTTTGTATGTTTGACTGAGCGTCACGCCAAATCGGCTGTACTAGAATGAGACGAAGGCGGTTTTTCTCAGTTTACGGGTCGTTTTTTCTACTATAAACACTCGTTTTGGCTGTCTAACTAAAGACATGCTATTTAGTAACATAAAAAACGGAGGGAACTTTGAAATTTTTTGACAATCTGAAATAGTTTACTTTTACGCATATTTTCATTATAAAACTGAACATTATCGTATAAGAATTGTTACTCAATAGATTTTGAATGTGTATTTATCAAACTCTACTTTTGGTGACATTGTTATGATAATTGTATGTATACAAATAAAATTCTGTTGCTTTAGATTCTTTATTTTAACTCATTTCAATAATGTAACTTTTTAGGTACAATAATTCACACAACAAAAAAGTCTAAGCAACACGCATCATTTACAGAAACTGCAGGTTTTATTAATTGATACTTTATTTTATTCTTAACAAAGTAGATTGGTATACAATCTTTTTGTTCTTGGAAACATATAGATACCGACTGATTTTAAAAATATAAACTTTTCCATTGAGTTTTGTTTTAATTAAAATAAAAGGTAATTTTAGTATTATTCCGATTTCATGTGTTTTCGTTGCTTGATAAATTTGGTATTTATCTCACTTTTATCAGTTTGAGATATACAGTTTATGAAAAAAAATGAGTGGTGAGTAATTTTTTATGCCACGGAGCGACGGCGTTTGACTGCTGATAAAATGCAGAGAGCTGTAGGAATGCTACAAGCGGGAATAGGAGCGTGATTTGTCGTCTTTGGCAGCGTTACGTTAATAAAGGGGATCCTGCTGAGCAGCAGCTAGGATGTGGTAGCCACCAAACAGTGAGCAATGTGCTGCATGAAGCGGCCTACGAGCACGCGCTCGTCGACACGAATGGTGTAGCAACCCTTGACATGGACCCAGGAGCAATGGAATCCTATGTTATTTCACGATGAGTCCCAGTTTGTATTGAGGCCTGATACGAGAAGGGTAAGAGTGTATCGTCGTCCCGCAATTGCTGAACGGCTGGGATGCGTCCAGGAAGTGCACCCTTACAGTGGCTCCACTGTGATGGTATGGGCGGATATTATGAAGGACAGACGAAATGAGCTCGTTCTTGTAGATGACAATATGAACGCTGAAAGTTACGTTGAATATGTCCTCGGGCCTTATGTTCACCCATTTGCACAAACTCTTGGCTCAGATTTCACGCTGATGTGTGACAATGGCCGTTCGCACACAGCTGGGAGGACCAGAGAGTACTTGGCAATGGAAAACATCCGGGTATTGCCGTGGCCTGCACAATCGCCAGACCTCAATCCCATCGAGCACGCACGGGACATGCTCCAGAGACGTGTTCTAGAGAACCTGGACGGAGTGTCGTCAACGAAACAACTGCATGACTTGTTAAAATTCCATTGGGAGCGATTGCCCCAGGATCAGACAAACAATCTAATAAATTCAATGCAAAATCGTTGCCAACAGAGGCGGTCACACTTTGTATTTAATTAGAAAAAAATGACGTTTTTAATTTTGTAAAACCTGAAGTTGAATTTCGTTTTAACTTTATTTTATACTAGCTGAGCCCGCGACTTCGTCCGCGTGGAATTTTACTTAACAAAAAAGCCTGCTCCCGCGTTCTGAGCCCGCGCGACAGAACTCATTTTTTTTTCTAAAATAAACGTAGCCTAAGTTACTGCTTATAACATCAGCTATCTACCAGTGTAAGTCCCGTCAAAATCGGACCAGCCGTTTCGGAGATACTCTTTGATTTCATGTGTTTTTTTTTTTTACGCGGAACCCTAATTGTTTTTCTAAAATTAAAGTAGCCTAAGGAGTACCTTAGGCTACTTTAATTTTAGAAAAAACAATTTTATTTATTTGTATAGAAGACTACGTATGTTAATTGTACACATATTGTTAATTATTGTGATTAAATAAACATTTGAATAAAAAAATGCTTAGTTATTATTTATAAAAGAAACACATCTATACAAATAAATAAAATTGGAGTGTCTGCTTGTAATATCAAAATAACACCTTTTCACTAAATGCATATGAAATTACATACGACACCTATAGCAAAAACGCGATTGAAAAAATTTTTGTCTGTCTGTCTGTCTGTCTGTCTGTCTGTGTGTTTGTTCCGGGTAATCTCCGAAACGGCTGGATCGATTTTGACGGGACTTTCACTGGTAGATAGCTGATGTTATAAGCAGTAACGTAGACTACTTTTATTTTAGAAAAACAAAATTAAAAAAATTAAAAAATGGGTTCTGTCGTGCGAGCTCAGAATGCGGGAGCGGGATTTTTTGTTAAGTTAAATTCCACGCGGACGAAGTCGCGGGCTCAGCTAGTTAATATTAAATTATCTGTATATTACAATAGTAAACATCATTCAAAAGTTCAAACTGTTCATGTTGCTTAGACTTTTTTGATGTGTGTATAAGCCTACTTATTTTGCGTTGTTAGTTTAGTACTAACCTAACTAAAAGCTAAATAGACCATAACAGAAATCAAAATAACATTATTTTAGGTATTCATAAACATTAAAATAATTAAAAACTAGGTTATAACTTCATGTTATAAACTATATCATCATAAACTATTTTTAAGCGACTTCAAAAAGGAGGAGGTTGATAGGACGTGCTTTCAGATTGGTCTCATAGAAATTTCATCAAAATCGGTTTAGTTTGGCATTCAAAATGACTGGATTGGATATGTGATTCAAGCAAACAAATTCGCGTTATTTGCTTTCCTGTGACTTTTCAGTGGTGTTTGATGATTAAACCGAAAGGTAGGCACCGAGCTCCGTATTAAAACAATGTAACCTAGTTGTGTCTGGGCTTAGTGGAATTGTCATGAGATGCATTCTGGCTATAAGTGTATTATATTGGTATGAGTCGTATATTATGTTTGGCCTTGATTGTCAGAGGATCCCTTGGTGGGGAAATGGAAATATAAATTTTACAAAAATTGGTTCTGTACCTAGTTTGAGAGATTACGGATTATATTTTTATTTTACTACTAGCTGAGCCCGCGACTTCGTCCGCGTGGAATTTAACTTAACAAAACAGCCCGCTCCCGCGTTCTGAGCCCGCGTGACAGTACCCATTTTTTGTTTTTGTTTTTATAAAATAAAAGTAGCCTAAGTTACTCCTTATAACATCAGCTATCTGCCAGTGAAAGTCCCGTCAAAATCGGTCCAGCCGTTTCGGAGATTACCCGGAACAAACATACAGACAGACAGACAGCCAAAAAATGTTTAAATCGCGCTTTTGCTATAGGTGTCGTATGTACTTTCATATGCATTTAGTGAAAAGGTGTTATTTTGATATTACAAACAGACACTCCAATTTTATTTATTTCTATGTATAGATATAGATACGGACGCTTTTAAGATTTAAGCTTCTATACGGACGTTCGGGGCCCTCGCCGCGCGGCCACTCTATCCGTGCCAAAGAATTTGTAATAATATTACAAATTCTTTGATCCGTGCTAAGCGGATACGGTTGCGGATACGCTAAGCTTGCGTAGCATTACACGATAATATAATTATATAGGTACTAGTTTCTGCCCGCGACTTCGTCCGCGTAGACATAACTAAAGTATTCTATGTGTTAATCCAGGTTATAAACTGTCTGTGTTCCAAATCTCATCCAAATCCGTTCAGTAGTTTTTGAATTTGATCCATTGTGATTGGGCTAATACTCGTAATTATTATTCAACTTTGACCGAGCATCACGCAAAAACAGCTGAACGGATTTATTTGGTAAATATGACCACAGCGAGTCCCAGGCTACTTGGGTATGTTCTTTAGCCTTTCGGACCAGCTGACCATCGAATCTCACCAGCGGTGGTATGTAGGTAGGTACCAAAGTTTGTCACAATTTCCCACTTGACCAAGTAACACGATATTAATGGATACTACAAATTCACCACCAAAATAATTAACTAGAACAAGTAGCGTTTCAACCACCAGCTTCGGTCACTCGAGCCTTCTGCCTACTTGACTTTTATCACTGATAAAATAATAATAATAAATATCGCCAGACGAACACACCAACTGCATGGTCCCAAACTAAACAACGCTTGTACTATGGGTACCGTACAATAGAGTGGGGGCGATCCCAGTGCAACCAAAGTTTGTGCCTGGTTACCTAATTGAAGTTGATATAAAGCCCGATAAAGCGTAACCAAGTTCTCTTCGAGAGAACTCTCCGCTTACGGGAAGCCTCACAACACTCGAACTAATTATATCCCCTCGAATGCTACGGCCATCTCGAATTCCCTTCCAACAACACTTTATATGGAGCTATCAACTTTGGAATGGTGCTTCAAACTATAGGCGCTCTTTAATATAACAAAACAAATAGAAAATATTATTCAGCTGCCGTTTAGGCTAGGTGGTTGGGAAACAAATAATTTGCCGCACTTACTTACATACTTATACCGATTATCCAAAATGGCAGCACCACTTCTGGGTCAGGCGCATTTCAACCCGGAGCATCTCGTCCGGTGTACCTATCCCTATTAGCTTCACGCATAATCGAATTACTTATTCCAGTAAAAGTGACGCGTGTACGTAGGTACTCCGGATTCCAACAAAAAACAAGATCCAACAAGAAAAGGTAGTGTTCTAAATGCGCCCATTAATTTATTATATTCTAATTCAAATAAGTATATCTTATCAACAATAAAACCATGTATCAAAGTGTTTTATTATTGTATCGTAACTTAGTGGACAGGAAGTAATACCTACACTATTTAGGGGATTTCTAAGAAGTTGCATTATTACAAATATTTTTATGGATATTACGTGTGCCAAGTTTTATAAAAACTGGTTTATTAGAAATGATAGAAAAATCCATCGCAACATTTGACACAAACAATAAGTTCAAGTGAAGCCAAGACCCTAATTAACTAGCGACAGTAGGTACCTTTGTAATTCAAATTCTCAATAAATATTCAATATCGACGTCACATTTTTTCTATTAACAGAAATTGAAATTATTATTAGGTGCGTAGGTTTCGTGTGGGAAGCTGTTGGTACTGAAGCGATGGAATATTCCGTCTGAAGACCGTCTGGAAGGGCGCCCGTCAAGGACGAGTCTAGTGATTTTCTAAAACCAGATCATAGGTACGAGAAGTATAGGTCTTGAACTCTTGACGCGGTGAACGGGTACACGTCCGTAAAATACAAAGAATTTGTAATAATAAGACAAATTCTTTGGTAAAATAGGAGGTACCGGAAACCTATACTATGTAGTACAGGTTAATTAATAAATTTAACATTATATACCTACCTATCGATCTTTTTAAAATATTAATATCTATTTTTTTCCAGCTTGCCTTGTGTTTGCAAAAATTTGCACCTTTCACGGAAATAAGACAAAGACTAATGAACATGGCTATTATTATGATAAAAAAAATATTTATCAAATCTAATGGTGTTACTCAAATGGGATATAAGCGATGAATCATTTGCCTACGCTACACCATCAGAAATTAATTCAAAAACAACTAGGGAACTCTGGGTTCCCTTGAAACAGGATAATTAAAGAACATGATCCGCCTACTTGTTCAACATCCCTTGACAATCTTTGTATTAAACCAAAACTATTGTTTATAATTATTATTATTACAAAAGGAATCAAAACTGGTCTTGCATCACACTCGCATAGTGCCTTTTAAAATAATCATAACAGTGTTGCTAGTCGTGCTTTGTGTATAACATTATGGTCAGGCGTTTTGTATTTTTTGTTGAATCCAAATCTTCAAACTGGTTAATAAATAGGTACTAAGTGCAAGCGTAACATGCTAATATCGGTAGCTCGAGCTGGGCAGGCGACGGCAAGAGACGGCACACCACTCACCGAATTTAAAACTTTCGCGCTTGCAACAGTATGCTAATACATGTTCAATGTCCCTTTAACCCACCAGCTGTTCATAATTATAATAAACTCAGTTAAAACAATGCCTATCCCTGTGGACATACAGTCCACGTTCGTTGGCTGCAAGGATGCAATTATGTTAGTAGGTAAGCCTGCTCGGGCCGGCTCCAAGTGCATCCCATTCATGGGACTCGAGGCGATACATTGGGGCGACCGTTAGCGAGGCTTTTGACGACGCTGATAGTTAAATAGTGTTGGATAAACAATGCGCCTATTGGCTCCAGGTGCTGCGTCCATATTCACAATATAAATTAATTTCAGTTGCCAGACGGTGCGTGAAATTAATGTTGGTAGTGAGGCTCTAAAGCATACCGCCCTCAAACCGTTAAGGGACAGGAGATTAATAAAAAGTTTTGGTGTGTGGCGGTTTTTGTGTGTTTGCATCAAATAAATTGTTATAGATTTGCTATCGGCACTGTGCTAGCGACGACTCCTGTTGTGATGTCGGGTGTATTTATTTGTTTGCCTTTTACCACATACATATTATAAGTTATAACTCTGTGTCTTTTACTAGTTTTGCTCCTTTCTTGCTGTCACCTGTTATTAGTAGGTATTGTCTATTCTTTTGTGTTCAGTTTCTCTTTGAGTACCTTATTTTTGTGATTATTACTAGTGACATCTGTTGACATACTGCGGTGAACATGTACATGCGGTAAGTATCCAAATTACCACCCACGTCGGTGGTCATTTTGAACTTTGTGAAGATTGCTTTCACATTGTAAAAGTAGATGGCGGTATCATAGAGGGGCATAGCTACAATTGGCAACCATTTTATTGAGTGGTCGGTGAAAGTAGGGTTGGCTTTGCGCATGGCCTTATAATTAACAACCTGACCCAATTATTATTTTGCTATATCATACCTGATTAATGCTTCGATACTTACTAGATATGACTAAAACCGACATTCGGATCGGAACTGGTAATTCAGACACGTGTGCATTCACCTTTATAAAGTTGTTGTATGAAAAGGCACTGGGTTTGCGCCGCGTGCACATCACTTTACTCCACTAAAGTTTGGTTAGTCTTTGGAGCTAGGTTCATGGCTAGTCGTGGTGGAGGAGCGGCCGGCCATATCATGTCGGCCGCGTGACGACTGTTACTTAACCCTTAACGAAGTATAATCTCACCTAAAATACAATACTACAGTTATTTCCCATGGACGTTCTCCTTAATACCGCCATGACGAGTAGAAACTGCTCCGTAAACACGCGAACGCATTTTTTGCTTTGTACTGTGACGTAACAGTCGGAACTGCCGGTGGAGGAGTACTAGGACCCGAGTGCGGTAGTAGCTGCCCGCTCCTGATGGTACCTATCATATTATTCGATAGTAGGTACCTACCTGGATCGCCTAGATTTCCGTTTCTTCTCTATATCTCCGCTAGTACCAGACGCAAGGGCGTCGGAGCCGAATGTACAACAAACACTTTCGAAAATAACCTTTCATTTGGACCAAGTCTCGTGCATCTTGTGCCCGACGCTCATGACTCCACGCACTGACCGAAGCATTCATTATACTGAAACATTTTGTTGTCCCTATTTTATAACAACAAAAAACCAGAGACAGCAATATAGGTATTTGGGTGATACAAGCAATGCTTAGACATGAGGATTGATTCTGGTTGAATTCTGATTACCTGCCAGAAGAGATACTTATAAGGAAACCTTTTTATTAAGATTTTGAAAGAAATCAGGCATTCGACCACATTATAGGTGAGAATACTAAAATGTCGTCTTTCTGCTTACACCCGTCTTGGTGTAAGCAGCAGTAGCCGCTATACTTCTGTTGTACTACTCTACCTATTTTACTACAATGTTTCTTAATTGTCATATAAGTAAGAGGCAGAATATAATATAGAGTGAGTATATCTAATTCCATTGGCTAACATAAATTATCTATGTCCGTTTCGTAGTTTTCATTTGTAATGGCTAAATAAAAAAATAAAAATATAATTTAAATTTCCGACTTTTGCCTCTAACATTTTTATGATTATTTTCAGGCTGTAAGTTTACCTAAATAATAAAATTGACATTCAGCCGTGCTGCATGAAGTGTTGCAGGTTGCAGGAGCGTCCCGGCGTCGTGTCACGTGTGCCTCGTAACCCATGAAGTGTTGCAGGTTGCAGGAGCGTACCGGCCGCGGGTCACGTCGTGTCACGCGTGCCTCGTAACCCATGAAGTGTTGCAGGTTGCAGGAGCGTACCGGCCGCGGGTCACGTCGTGTCACGCGTGCCTCGTAACCCATGAAGTGTTGCAGGTTGCAGGAGCGTACCGGCCGCGGGTCACGTCGTGTCACGTGTGCCTCGTAACGGCGCGCGCGGCCGTGATGTCTGTATTTACCAAACGTTTGTAATCCGCTCGTACGCAGTATAATTGCGTAAATGGTTTAGATTCTGTGATACGTTGCGCAATCGCAACATGGCATTCTTTGGGGTGATGTCCGATACATAAGAGAAGACGAGATATATAACTAAATGAAGAGGAAATCCATTCGTCACTTTCGAAGTGAGTTACCTACTTACAAATGAACAGGATGCAACACTCCTGTCGGTACCTCTCTCTATTGACTGACGTCAACCCCGCCAGCTTGTCTATTCTTTAATCAGGGGAGCTGGCTTAATTTAATACGCAAAGGTTAACATAGTTGTCCTCAGGTTCCCTCCCCGATGCCTATTCTCTCACCAGCCCTCCCCCTCGCCCGTGCCGCTCCCCGCCGCAGCCCGCGCCGGCCGCCGCCGCCGCCGCCGCCGCCGCCGCTGCCGCCGCTGCCAGCGCCGCCGCCGCCGCCGCTGCCACCGCCGCCGCCGCCGCCGCTGCCGCCGCCGCCGCCGCCGCCGCTGCCGCCGCTGCCAGCGCCGCCGCCGCCGCCGCTGCCACCGCCGCCGCCGCCGCCGCTCGCCGCGCGGGTCAGTGTTGCTGATTCCATTCACGTCATATTCACACAATTTCTCCTCGGCTATTGATGGAGCATCGTTGTCGCTGTGCGCATGCGCACACTCGGTCACACAAGTGTTTTGCTACTTTGATTATTTATTATGGGACTGCAAAAAATGGAATTGTATTGCAATGTTCGGGATTTAGTTCAATTCTAATAAGTACACAACGTAAGTACCTAAGTAATTCAACAAATTTTGATAGGTTATTAAGTACCATAAATTTATTTTTATTATTAGTTTCAAACTGACGACCGCTTGGCGCAGTGGTTCGAGCGTAGGCCGCTCGGCTCACTGCACATGGTGATGGCGGGTTCGATTCCCGCCGGGGCAAATTTCGGAAATGGCCTTTTGTAATTGGCCCTGGTCTGGGTGTCACTGGGATCGCCCCCAGTCCATTGTCCGGTACCCATAGTACAGGCTTTGCTTAGTTTGGGACCGTACAGTTGGTGTGTCTGTCTGGCGATATTTATTTATTATCATACTAATATTATAAAGAGGAAAACTTTGTTTGTGTGATTGTAATGAATAGGCTCCGAAACTACTGAACCGATTTGAAAAATTCTTTCACTGTTGGGAACCTACACTATCCCCGGGTGACATAGGCTATAATATATTTGCAAAAACATTAGGGATCCTTACTAAAACTCGAATAATGTAACCGCAATGTACCCGTGCGAAGCCGGGGCGGGCCGCTAGTTTATTATAAACAATAATATGGTTTACGTTCGTATAACAAGGTACTTATTACCACTTTTGTTTTGGCCAGTACGTCGCGATTTAATCGCGGCCCTCGCGTCCCGGCCTCGTTACGTCACGCGACCTCCTGCATGCGCAAGCGCTTCCGCCGACTGCGCCTCTGTTTCCCGAACACTGCATTATCGCAGTGCTGAGTGAACTCTCACGAGGAAGGGCAGAGGTCTGAGTTCAGGTGGCTGGTGTTCAATTCATATTTTCATACCTATGCGAAGAATTACGCTTTTTTCCGCAGAAAGTGCTACCAAAGTAGATTTGTTCTCCACTAGACTTTCAAAGAGGCCGCACCTAATGGGTTTCGAATGGGCAACATGAACCTCAATAGGATAAAACGGAACCCTTATAGAATCACTTTGTTGTCCTTCTGTCTGTATGTCTGTCTGACAGTATTGTCAGACAGACATACAGACAGAAGGACAAGGAAAAGGGTATCCTTTTCCTCAGAAAGGGTTAAGGTTATCAACTAGGATGTGTAAAAAATTAGGTTTCTAAGTTAATGCCATCAAAAGATATTCTGCAAAAGACTTATGTCACATTATTATTATTGTCACAGTATTTTGATGCTTTTCTACAATTCACTTACCTATCAAAACAAAGGAATCAATACACAGCCCACACTGCTGCTGTTAGAATCATTAAATTTTGACAGTAGGCCTAAATGACCCAGGTCACTTAGGCCGTATTTTTTATTATTTGTATTAATAAATCAATCCCAAGTTTGATATCGGTCTTGAGTACGAGTTTGACATGACATTTGGTAATGGTATGACACAAGAATGACATATCCATGATCGCTCTCTCAGACTTAAGTTCGATTTATTAAAAGGGGCATTAAAGTCGTGAAAATTTGTATTTCATTACTCATATTCGGAAAGTAGGTCTGAAGTTGCCTGAGGAGCGGGTTGAAAGTAATACTTTTCCACCCCGGGGAGAATCGCTTTCAACTGACAGCTGTCAAAATATAAAAAAAAAACTAGTTCCATTTTCACATTTCTATGGAACCATGTTCCAACTTTTTCTACAGTCACTCAATTGAAATGTGCGATGTAAAATTGAAATAACATAAAGTTAAGTATTAATTAAAGAATATATATTTTTAAATGACTTAATTATAATTTAGTTTCAACAATTTCTTTAAAATAACATTTGGGCAAAATATTTAAAGATGAAAATGAAAAATAATGGCTAAATAATGAAGTTGGCCGGCCAACGAAAAAAATAACCAAATTGACGGCAATCCGATCTTCATTTGTTTTTCGTAGAGTATCCTACTAATCCTACTAATATTATAAATGCGAAAGTTTGTGAGTGTGGATGTATGTATGTATGTATGTATGTATGTATGTATGTATGTATGTATGTATGTTTGTTACTCCTTCACGTAAAAACTACTGAACGGATTTGGATGAAATTTGGAACACAGATAGATTATAACCGGGATTAACATATAGGATACTTTTTAACCCAATAATCCAATACTACGCGGATGAAGTCGCGGGGCACAGCTAGTAATATTATAAATGCGAAAGTTTGTGAGTGTGGATGTATGTATGTATGTATGTATGTATGTATGTTTGTTACTCCTTCACGCAAAAACTACTGAACGGATTTGGATGAAATTTGGAACACAGATAGATTATAACCGGGATTAACATATAGGATACTTTTTAACCCAATAATCCAATACTACGCGGATGAAGTCGCGGGGCACAGCTAGTATTATAAATGCGAAAGTTTGTGAGTGTGGATGTATGTATGTATGTATGTTTGTTACTCCTTCACGCAAAAACTACTGAACGGATTGGGATGAAATTTGGAACACAGATATATTATAACCGGGATTAACATATAGGATACTTTTTAACCCAATAATCCAATACTACGCGGATAAAGTCGCGGGGCACAGCTAGTTGTTCATACTTCCTTGTATTATTTATTTAGCCAGTTCCTGTTTTTATTTTTACTTTCCTTGTATTCGTAATGAAAAGCACAGTGTTTACCTCTGCTGAAAGTCTTATTACATTCACCCCTTGTGTAACAATGTATTGTTTGTTTAAACTGAAAATGTGGCTCTTGGTAGATCATGCTGCAAGTCTTATGTTAGACTCCGTACTAAGTACCTATTTTGTTTTTTTGGACAGGAGAATTCCACTCTCCCGATGTTACTCATATAAGCCAGGATCGACAAAGATGAAATCCATATAGAGGGAGATATAAAATCTTAATCCGGCGACGTAGGTAAAATAAATTATACCTTACAAGCTAACAGAGACCCTTTAATATTCCTATGCGGGTACGGGCTCTCCCTCCATGCGAGGAGGATTCAGGCCGCAGTCCGAGCCGATCACAGTGCGGGTTTTTTTCACCCGTGACTTCAATCTTTACACACACTTTATTTACGGCTAATTTTACAGAGTGAATAAGATTATTATATAAGCAAATGACAGTTACAAGCTTCCACATATTGAATACTAGCTGTGCCCCGCGACTTCATCCGCGTAGTATTGGATTATTGGGTTAAAAAGTATCCTATATGTTAATCCCGGTTATAATCTATCTGTGTTCCAAATTTCATCCAAATCCGTTCAGTAGTTTTTGCGTGATTGAGTAACAAACATACATACATACATACATACATACATCCACACTCACAAACTTTCGCATTTATAATATTAGTAGGATTCTTTCTACAAGAAAAGCATAACTATATAGAACTATAAAACAGACTTAATAATAGATTTAAATTGTGGTCAATGACAATTTAAATATATTATTAAGTTTAACACTTAAGATGAGAGAACATTAGGCCGAAAATTAGTTTGCCGAATTACGTTTTATCGAAGCACTTCTGGCCGACGATTGATTGTGTTATGAAATAAGTCTGATCAGAAGCACGGCTGATACTCGTTATAACTGCACATTGATAGCCCACAGTGCAATGGACCGCGGGTGCCTCCCAGTCAGACCAAGGCTAACTACAGTGCAGGGAGCCAAGCGGGCTCCGCTCTCACCCACAGCTCGATCCTCCGGACATGAGTGTTAGAACTTATCGCACCCGCCTAGGTGCTCATTACTGAGCCGCGCCACCGCGTGCTGGAGGTCCCCGGTTACGTCAGGCTGCATGACCTCTCTCGCACTTTCGCTTTGCACTTCCCATGAGCATGTTAATGGCAGTATAATGACATAGGTAGTAAACTCTCCGAGATACCTGACTACTGTAAGGAGATAAATCGACGATATTATATCCGGAATATTAGATTTTTCAACACACAAGTGATCTCGTAGGTTTAATCGGAACATCAAATAGGTATAACTGACAATGTAAACTAATTTGACAATGTAAACAATGTCAACTGATTCAAAGTCGCACCGGATCGGAATCATTGGATAAAACCGGCTGAATTTATATCACTGTAACTTGTTGAACCGTTCCTTTTAACCGGTAAATTAATAAACGATATTTCAACCAGTTTTTTATCATCCGGTGAAGATCTCGCATTTTACTGCTTCGACACAATCAAAGACATCACAAAATAAACCACGTTGGACCCAATTAACAATTGCCGCGTTGAATTTAAGTAGGAATCGCTTTGTACACATTTACCATCAATATAGCTAATTATCTAGGGGTAATCAGCATTATACTCTCAGAGGGGATTACACTCCATATCTTGAATCTTGAACACCTTTTTTGAGCGCTCTATAATAATCATGTTTTGGCGTAGGCCGTGAGCTATATATTGTATGATATCATAATGCCTTCTATTGATAATATTATAATGTACATGAAAGATAGCAACGAAAATTTCGCCATCTAAATACAAATTGGGGGACAACCGCGAGAACGCAAGGGCGCCGCGCCCGCGCGCCGCGCCGCCCGCCCAATAAGTAGTACGTTGACCTACTAAGCGCCGAAACGGGGTGACTGACCTTGTCCTTGTTATGATCAACTGTTCTCTAAAATGCACAGAAACCAGAGTTAATTATTTATACTGGGGTGAGTTTGAAATTACGATTAACAAGAGTGCACATGTCTAACATAACAATATATTTACCTTGTTATCAGAATAGGGATATTATATTTATGTACTAATTTTATGTTTTAAATGAGAGTGTTATTTTTAACAGAGTTGCTTCCATCATTGTAGTCTATTTTATAATTGTCAACACCAGGCAATCGTCTCATTGTAAGCTCGCTATGTCATTGAGTTACGAGATCAATGGTAAACGGTAATGAAAACTGACTGCGTTCAATACTGGCTCGGAGACTTGCGGATATTAAACACTAGGTGCATTTATCAGCGGCTGGATGAGAGCAAGCTATCATATTGTATTACGTTTAGGTAATCTGTACCAAATGTAATAATTCAAGATTGTTCAATCATTTCTGTACGATTCTCAGACACACATTCTAATTCAGTAAAACAATTTTGAAACGAAGAGCAAGGCCAATGCCGGGGCTACTTCATGCCCCACTCCGCGGCAGTCAAAGACGATGTCCTTGACCTAATCTAGTTGTACCCCCGGCACTGCTACCCAAACGGAGCCGGGCCCCCGCCACGCCATGCCACCCCAGGATTATTGGATGGGCTGCTATTTGTTTCGCGCGAACAGATAATCGTTTTACTAGGGTTCCGTAGTCCCTACGAGGAACCCTTATAAAATCATCCGGTCCGTCCGTCCGGTCCAGTCTGTCACAGTACCATAACTTCTACAGTTTTTGTCGGAAGTTAACGGAATTTGGTACAGAATAGATCTCACTTTCAAAAATATAAAATGACGAATAAAAATTATTAAATACTTTTGTTGAGGTATCTCCCCGAACATGGAAAGAGGGGATGTTTAATTTTTCTTAGTAACGTCATCTTGTGAGTTATCGTTGAAAAGGTATTTTCAAATGAAATGGTGTTTCCACACAACATTTTTCTAACAAAAATTCCTGTTGCTAGATTTTAAAATTTACGTAATGAATTCCGACACTTCTTATAATAATAGACAAAACCAGCCAATATTAGCCAAAAATTATTATAATTTCGTTATTGAAATGGTTACGGAAACATACTCGTACATTATGCGTGGCACGCACTTGGCCAGTATTTTTATATATAACGCTATTCGCTTTCAATACCCTTGTGACGCCTTTAGTCCCGAGGCGGTAGCAACAACCACAAAGCATGCCAACAGAAGCAGGTATCTTATTTAGTCAACAATTTGTCAATGAACGAGATTTCCAAGAGTCCGTTTTCAAGGAAGTGTCCGGCAGTCTGTCCCACGGGCAGCTCGCATTATCATATACACCAACAGACATACTTCCTTGCATTGTGTTTGATTAAAACTTATGTCATATTACCTACTTAGAAGTTATTTCCGTAATAATTGGTTAATTATTCAACATTGTGATATCCAAATATGAAAATTAGTTTACCAAGTTTCTTCGTAACCACGTTGAAGTTATGGCGGAATATTCACGACCGTTATTTAATGTTATTATGTCAATTACTTAATGGCGACGGCTAAATTCGTGTCGTAACTTACATTTTTATAGAACCGAATAAGTTTTCGAAGCAAGTGTGAGAGTGTCGCCCACACACTCCGGCCCCGCACCAGCGTGCCTGTGTGGCGCGGCGGCGGCGCGGGCGGCGTGTGCCTCACTCGGACGGACAATTCGCGTGAGTTCTGTTCCATCAGGATCAGGGAGTCCCCCCGCGCCCCGTGGCCCGCGCCCTGTGAGTATGCCCAGTAAATGGCAATAGGCTTACCTCCTAGTACTTGAGTGTGACTGCGAGGAAAAAATAAAAAATAATAGTCACGACGAACATTTAAAAACAACCACTCTATTCCTATTCTACCACGATTGCGCCGCGTCAGTTGCCACCAGCTAGTGTGACGATGTGTTAATTTAATCTGTGGTTAATTTTTTTCTTTTTGTCAAAACCTAAAGAAGTATTTTACATAAAGATGGAATAATACACTAAACGTAATGGGTTTAATAGATATAGTATTACATATTGAGAAGCGCGAGCGCACCGTTGCGCAACATCACTTTCTTCGGAAAGGTCGCGGGTTCAACGGCCTGTCGAGCGCCAACGCCCGCCAACCTGGACCCAACAATGTTTTTTTACATGTCATCTATTGTCTATTCAATAATAAATTATAAGGGGTTAGCGAATTTTAGCGCAGTTTCCAAAATATTGACAGATAAAGAGTATTACTGGGTGATGATTTTAATTTTGAGCTTCCGAAAGATTTAAAATGATAAACAGTAGTACTGCTGTCCTTTTCTAATTACTTTTGTATGCCTACTGGCGGAGCTCCTTATAAAACCTACTTGAAACCTTCGTTACACAAAATAAATTGATTTTTAATTGAGATGTTCAAATCTAAATAGATATTGATGTTCTCTCTATAAACACTTGAGAAATCCCCAGGGTCGTATGTGGCTCTGACGCAAATAAATTGCTATTTGTTTTTAAGGCATCGTATCAAGTGCCGTATTTACATACAAATGCTAAATACCTACTGTCATACGCAAAGCTTCAGATGTTGCGTCATGGTACGGGACGCAGAGGCACGCACTCGATAGCGGCTAGCGAGTAGTCTCGTCACGACGCGAGCAGAGTGCCGCATGCCGCCCTGCCCTGGCGCAACCCGGCTGATCGCCGGTTGTGTATGACGAACATGACCAATGCATTGTAACACAATTTATAACACAGAGAGTTGAGATTGACAGAGATGAGAATCGGCATTTTGGAAGTAAAATGTCCGAGTTGCGCAAATTAACAATTAACAATATAAATAAAGTCCAATATGAAACGTCACAACGTCCACAATTGTAACCGACTGGAAAGAGAGCCGACACCAAAATTATACATGTACCTACATTATAATTGGCTCTTTGGATACTTAAGAGCCAATTTTAATTAATATTGAATACTACCCATACATTTATATTGAAACAACAATTAATTGCTCATCACTGAATACCATTTGCAAATCGGCTCCGTTCGAAAAACCGCTACAAACATGATGTAATCAAAATTTTAAATGTTTGTGTGTCAAAACAGCAACATTGTGTTATCCATAATATATTTTATGTAGAGAAATACATTTCATAAATCACATAATTTGTACTTGTTATTAATATTGGGTAGGTATATTAGAAAATGGACTGCAGCACTGGACGAAACCAATATATTTTAGGCTCCGCCCACCTTCCGCAAATTTGAAACGAGCTATATTTTTAATTAAGACTGAAGCTTTGAATATTTACCACTTAAAACTCGTTTTAAGGCCGTCCCGGCTGAAGTGTCCGATTGCCGCACTACACATGGTGTGTCAGCGGTTCACTAGTTAGTCTCCTCGAAGATTCTCTGCCAATTCGTTATGATAACCCAATTCAAATAAAAAGCTTTTATGACCTTGTTAGTAATATCACATGTTATGCCAGGTATGTTGTAACATTGAATATGATTAAGTTCCGCTCACTAAATGCAATATTCGTCGAATACAGTCAATCGTGAAAGGAGGGCAATCAAATAAACAATCGCTCAGATTAATTAACACTTATAAGTTAATACCTTGGACTTCACGATAACGTGTGATTCCGTTGGGAGAATAGATTTATCAGGAAGGAATGTAGGTGTCCACGTGTGCCGGCCACCACGTACATCCAATATAATAAGTAAGCGAATTATATAATTAGTGTGGGAAACACAGGCGAGCTTGCGACGCGAACCCGCTACTTTAATACCACCCTCCATGTTGCCTACGTCGATGTGTTAATGTGCTCGCGAATATGAGCCGCGCCCCGCGTGACTCACACGCCGCGCCGCGGTTCAAGGCCGGTGCGTGCATAACGCAACTACTATTGTTCTATTCGATGGAAGTACTCAATTTCCGCCTCTCGGCCGTCGGGAGATCGACGATAACATAATATATGCCCGCTTCTTCAGTAGATACCGACTACTGAACGAGTGGTGCAGTGAGTAGGTAACATTTTTCCTTTTTTAACTTGGTTTTTCAATTGTTCAATTGTTTTGTGGACACGTCTTCGTGTTGAAACAATTTACGCGCGACGACATTCTGACAGTTATTTTCAATAAGTATCTAAACTAGAGAGGAATTAACTCTGTTTTTCAATGGTAGTTAAATTATTAAACAGAGTTGTATAGTACGTATATAAAAAAACATTTTACTAAATACCTCAGCCCGACATTTTAATATACTTTCGAATCAGAATGGTCTCTACTCGAAAATAATAATTAAATTCCCTAAGTAACGGTATGCCGTAACTTAGGGAATTTAATTCCTATTCAACACCATAGTGTTTAATCAAGTTTCAAAATAATTATAGTAATCCAGCAGCACTGAGATCGTGTTGGTTCCCCACCCGGCGAATTGTCTAATCCGGAAATTCATACAAACATCGTTTGCTACTTTTTGTTGGAAACTCCTAAGGTATCACACAAAACAAAGTGTTTCCATCTGTAGATCATTCAAATATCTTCTGCTCAATACATTGCATGGCATTTTCGTAATGTGTAGTTTGTCAATTGATAAACAATGAAGATTCAACTCAATACCATTTATTCAAGAAATTCATAAGATAACATAATACCTATAATAAATAGTCACAATGTTTTCTTAGGTATAATTTAATCAGTATATGAACTAGGAAATCCTGTGTTTCAGGCAAGAAGGGTTAGTTATATCTAAAATAACCAAAAATAAATAATATCATACAAGAGTGTAAAAATGAACGTGTGGTAGGTATAATTAATATTTTATAATTAAGAACAATAGGCGAAATAACATTAAGACAAAAGGTGCACACGTTTAAATATTAGATTCTTAACTGAACTGATTAACTTGAATGAAACCTACCTAATATATATAATTATATTTATTATTTTAACACTGTTCATAACTTTTCTGTATCGTTGAATGACAAACATTGAAGGGAATTCATAAAGATTTTCTTAAAACGAAATATTGTGATTAAGATATTAGATATATTTAGATAGAAGTAACGTGGGAGAAGTAAAGTTAAGTAGAAAGAACCATACGAAAAATAACGACGCTGAAGGATTAGCCTCAAATTTGTACGCCCTTAGCATTCGCCTCCTCGCTTCTTCATGTCAGTAATTAGATTTAAAAGCTCAGTTGTGATAATTAAATGTTGTGATGAGATATTACACTTTATGTAATCTCAGTGCGCGCATGTAGCACAAGTATGTGTGTGTGCGGCGGCGGCGTCGTCGGCCGGCCCCGCGGCCGGGGCAGTGCTGGGCCGCGCCGCGCCGCGCCGGCCACCACGGATGGTGAGCCGGATATTCTCATTTGTCCGTGGTCCAGGGTTTGACTACTCACAGCTTCAACTAAAACTCGGCACTCTGCGCACGCCAGGCACCAGGCGGGCTCTCATCCCTAACGTTAGTTGACACAGTAGAGTTAGAAGCCGACCGCCATACTTTTTCCATTTGCATTAATGAAGCCATAAATAATTAATAAAAATTAAATTAATACCCCCCTGGCCCACGGGTCGATGCCATATATAAACATGTCTGTTGGCGCCACATTAAGCTAACTTTATAGTTTCATATTATCATTTTAAGCAATAATTTATTCAAATTACATGCGTAACCGAACACGGCGATGAATATTCACTAGTTACCACCCGCGGGTTCGCTTTGTCTTACGAAAATATTATAATCTGGGCGGCTCTTCGCGTTTTTTCTGAATGTGTTATTTCCCTCACTTAGTTTTTCGGTTCGGCTTGCTTTTCTCTACTATCATGCATCGTACATCACTCTTGCAAATAACGTAGCATCGTGTTGTGAAAACATGAATGCTTCCTGCATTCGGTTTGTCCAGTCGCATCTGGGGCGGCTTGCACAACGTGGTAGCCGATAGTTCCTGTAGCAGCGGTCGATGCAGCTCCCTATCCCTCCCGGTCCCGCAGTGCGCCGGGAATACGCGGAATTTTATGTAACAATGATTCTCTTCAATTGCACTGTACGCAGTATTATAACTATCCACATCACTGTTACGGGATCAGAGGCTGCAGCTTTTCAATTATGCTCGCGGTGACGTGAATCAACCGCATATTGACTGTTTGGTATGTAGAAATTCTATAAATCATATTGTTATGATTTGTAGCCAAGACCTGTTCAAGGACGTGTGGCAATTTGCAAATAACGAGATGTACAACAGCTCGCGAGTTGCCCGACTAGTTGTGCAACTCGCGGCTCCTTATCACGTTGCGCAACCTCGCGTGAAGCACAGCCAACACTTAGCATATCAATGATTTCCTTATCTTCTTGCGTTTTCGACATCTTAAAATTAGACTCAAGTTATCGGGTTCCGCGAGGTACTTAAGTGCTTACTCCTTATGGTTAGCAAAATGATAATTCAAATGCTCCACGAAGTATACTAATATCGGTTAATACTAAGTTTCAAATTAACAGTTAACACAAACAGTTTACTAGTATGACGTCGCGCAGGCGCATCGAGGTGCTGCGAATATCATTTGCTGAAATATGCATTTGACATTATTAGAATAACGGTGCCGGGAATGTTAAGGATGGCAGCGGCAGTATTGAAATGTCCAGCCCTTGCCTTGAGGTAGGTACTTCGAGAGGTTTCTCTCCTAAATATTAATCTATTAACAGTGGATTTACATTTTTTTGTTGTTTTAAAGGTCTTTATTATGTGATTACAAATATGTTATACATATCTAAAGAAGAAGAGTCTTTGTTATTGTTGTGTTACATAATAAAATGTATTCTTCTCCAGTCAGCTGGGTCAAAGTCAAAGTAGCAATAGTACTCGTATAAGAAATAAATGTAATTTGTGGTTTTTTATGATTTTCAACAACCAGTTGTACTAGCTAACTCTTTCAGTTAGCATTTATTAATGTTTTTATTTGCCAAACGCATACAAGTTAAAGTGTGAAATGTACAGCCATGCCCACCACATATTGTTCAAGCATCGGCCTAAGTAAATATTCCAATAGCTAATATTGAGCGTGCGCCGGGCGGCTGCGCACGCGCACGCGCACGCGCCTACTTTGAATCAGATTGGTGCTATTTGACGTAGTTACGAAAATCATTTCTATTACATGTTTATTTATGTTCCTCTTGGTTCGAAGGGTAGTTTTTTTACGTGTATTGGGGTACTGGTAATCTTTATCTTTTTTCTTCTTCCTAGCATATCAATTTTTATTGACGTCGCGGCTGATGATGAAGATTTCATGAAAACCGCCACTTATCAGAAGAACTCTCTTCCGCTGTTGCAAGAAACCGTAATAGACTTATGATCATTTTATTTGATATTCTAAATTCGGAAATGACTGCTTTAGTTTGATTATGTTGGTAGCCATGAAAGTAACTAAATTGTATGTCAGTTTTCCATGTCGGCAATTGCGGGCGGCGGGACCACTGCGGGACACAGTTCTATTGCGGTTCAGTTCCATCTTGATGTTTTGCAATGCATTCACTTTTATTAACCCCCGACGAAAAAAGAGGGGTGTTATAAGTTTAACATGTGTATCTGTGTGTCTGTGTATCTGTGTATCTGTGTATCTGTGTATCTGTGTATCTGTGTATCTGTGTATCTGTGTGTCTGTCTGTAGCCACGTAGCGCCCAAGCTGATGAACCGATTTCAATTTTGTTTCTTTTGTTAGATAGGTATTCTGATCGAGAGTGTTCTTAGCTATGTTTCATGAAAATCGGTTCAGCCGTTTGAAGATCATCAGCTCTTTTGTAGGTTAAAAAGCCACATTCACGGCTAAAACCAACTTCCACGGCTCGAATCCAATCGAAATTTGAGATTATTGGATTTAGATTTATTATATTTTTAAATGATCGTAATAGTCTGAACTGGCTTTTTACAATATTATAAATATGAAAAGTTTCCCTGATTCTGGAAAAAAAATATATTTTATCAATTTTTATATGAGATTTGTGTATGAACTAAAGACATTCCATAAGTCACGTGTCAAATGAGGGATACGCGCATGCGTTAAACTTTGTCTGTTTTGTTAATGGTCATGGAATATTACGTTATAATAATTCTAGAGGGCGCTGCTCCGCCATTGAGAAAAAATATAAAAAAACAAATCTAATTTAAAATAATTTTAGCGTTATTGAAAATTCTTCCCCTGGGCTGCTCCCATCCACCTCAACCAGAGTTATTACAAGAAATCGAATCATAATTGATAATATTTTACTAGGAAGTAAACCTTCGTAGCATCAATATTTAGATTCGTTGTCTATTCTAATGTCAATTATTATAATGTCATAACAAAATAATGACTACTTTTACGCAGAGTTTCTGTTGATTATTTTATACATTTGACGAAAAAGTCGTCGCATCGGGGGTTTTTAAATTTTCAATTTAGAGTTATTAAACTTGTGAACATATTCACCGAAATCGTCTCGTCCAAATGTGGAAATCGTCAAAATATGTTTGGTAGGTAATTTAATTTTTTAACCCCCGACGAAAAAAGAGAGGTATTATAAGTTTAACATCTGTGTGTCTGTCTGTGGCATCGTAGCGCCCAAGCGAATGAACCGATTTAGATTTTTCGATGGAGTCAAAATAGCCCTGGCAGTTAAGTGCGGACGATTTAGTTATGCGTCCCTATTTAATATACACAGTTTATTCATTACGCAGTTTACAATGATACTTACATAAATATAATTATAGGTACACTGAATTTAATCATTATAATGCATTAGTTACTTAGTAAATACCTATCTACCTGCCTACATCAAACAAAGCCGAGTAGGTAGGTGAAGATTTTTAGGGGACATCCATAAATTACGTCACACGTTAAGGGGAGGGAGGGGGTCGACGAAGCGTGACATTGTGTGACAAGGGGTGGGGAGGGGTCCCAAATTATGTAACATCACACTTTATCTGAATATAAAATTATATGTCTAAGTATGACAACACTAAATTTAAACTACATACCTACTAAAGAATAACATAATAACTCTAAATTGAAAATTTAAAAACCCCCGATGCGACGACTTTTTCGTCAAATGTATAAAATAATCAACAGAAACTCTGCGTAAAAGTAGTCATTATTTTGTTATGACATTATAATAATTGACATTAGAATAGACAACGAATCTAAATATTGATGCCACGAAGGTTTACTTCCTAGTAAAATATTATCAATTATGATTCGATTTCTTGTAATAACTCTGGTTGAGGTGGATGGGAGCAGCCCAAGGGAAGAATTTTCAATAACGCTAAAATTATTTTAAATTAGATTTGTTTTTTTATATTTTTTCTCAATGGCGGAGCAGCGCCCTCTAGAATTATTATAACGTAATATTCCATGACCATTAACAAAACAGACAAAGTTTAACGCATGCGCGTATCCCTCATTTGACACGTGACTTATGGAATGTCTTTAGTTCATACACAAATCTCATATAAAAATTGATAAAATATATTTTTTTTCCAGAATCAGGGAAACTTTTCATATTTATAATATTGTAAAAAGCCAGTTCAGACTATTACGATCATTTAAAAATATAATAAATCTAAATCCAATAATCTCAAATTTCGATTGGTTTCGAGCCGTGGAAGTTGGTTTTGGCCGTGAATGTGGCTTTTTAACCTACAAAAGAGCTGATGATCTTCAAACGGCTGAACCGATTTTCATGAAACATAGCTAAGAACACTCTCGATCAGAATACCTATCTAACAAAAGAAACAAAATTGAAATCGGTTCATCAGCTTGGGCGCTACGTGGCTACAGACAGACACACAGATACACAGATACACAGATACACAGATACACAGATACACAGACACACAGATACACATGTTAAACTTATAACACCCCTCTTTTTTCGTCGGGGGTTAAAAATAGTTGCAACTCTATCTACATGACTATATATTTTTTTTATGTTTTGTCAATTTTCATGCCTATACTCGTATTTGATTTGATGTTGATTGTATTGAAAAATAATTTCAATGGAAGTAAAAATAATTTTGAAACACTGCTGTTTTAATTTCATAAATTTCTAAATGTAAAATTGCAAAATATGTGACATCACACTAGGTAGGGGGGGGTGTCTCACAAATGTGACCAGCTGTGACAAGGACGGGGGAGGGGTCAAAAAATCATTAAATTTGTGTGACGTAATTTCTGGATGGCCCCTTACATTAATCTACATTTATATGTCGGGCAAGGCAATCAGGGAGTGGTTTCACATCATGATTGTTGGAACAATCGATGATCTTACCAAATTGTCGCTTGAGCGCTGATCAGCGCTGGACACAGCAGCGTGGGTTCCTTTGAGTTGACTTGGCGCCATTGTACGCGCAGCTCAATGTGGTCACACAGTGTAAGGCCCGGTCAGGCGGACCTTCTGTGAATTTAGATAATTATCAGCATTCCAGAGCCTGTATTGAAGCCAAACTTGTTAAAGAACCATGTCTAAACAATGTTTAGGATTTTGATTGATTTTCTACTCAAAATATCACAATTTCCTAGTTCTACGTTAACATTTTTACGTCCTCGGCGTTTACCACCAAAAAAAGCCAAGGTCTTATAAAGCCAAACTCAATTTAAAATGTTTGTCAAATCGAATTCGGCTTTATTATAGCCCACATTATTAGGGGACTGCCGGGGAATGGAATATCCTTTCTAATATTACTTATAATTTCGATATATAAGTATTTCAAATATTTGTCCCGATCAATACCAGCGTTATATTTATTGGAGGAGGACACAAGAGTTAGTGTTGGGTCCTTCTCCATAATGTTACAATGGATTTCCGCGCAGTCATTCTTGAGTCAATCAACTAGTTTGTATATACGTCATATTATACAATACACAAATTCTTTGGTCACAACAGTAAAAGCTTCATATTCGCGCTTCCTTCATTCGCGTTTTCACACACATATGTCAAATGACATACACAAAGTGACGAAGAATTTGTGCAAATTCAAACTTCAAACTATAACTTCAAACATTGCCGAAATTGTGAATGGAATAGGACGAGATGGGTTCGAACAGATAGAATCAAGTGACATTCAGGAGTTGCGTGAATCGCAAAATGAAGATATGACTGAAACCGACTTGAAGAAGAGGCTTCAACGAGCACTGGAAACGTGACATTTAATTTGAAAAATCTTAGTAAAGGTTTAAGAATGGCAAATGAGCTTTGTGATTTCTTTATGAAAATTGATCCGTCTATGGAACAAAGTGTTATTTTTAAGAGGCAAATTGCTAATGCCACTGCTGAATATCGAGTCTGAATTGAAGTAGCATTTAAAAACTGCCAAGCAAGAAAAAAAAACAAAATTCATAAGACCATTGCCTAAGCCTGAAGATAATAATTAATCAATATGGTAAAAAACGTCAATTAAATTATTATTTTTATTATTATTTTTTTATTTTGTCACCCAGGAACTTATACCCATAATCCCATATAAATTACCATTCCATATTCACGGTTTTCATTATATTTACGGAACGTATACCCCGCGAATAAAGAGCTTTTACTGTACCTTCTTCCTAGCCTAGTACCTATATATTTTCCATACCTCACTTAATTCAATTTACAAGATATAAATTCAGACGTTCATGACTAACTACCAACGGGGTCATTTTATATGTAAAAAAGCGATATTGGTTTTTCCTGTAAAAACTTCAGTCGTTCAAATTCTGATCCTGATACCGTACACCATCTTTAATTCATTGATAACTCTAAATTGAAAATTTAATAAACCCCCGATGCGACGACACTTTCATCAAATGTATACTTTACCTATTTCTTCCAAATAAGTTAGCGCGATTTGCGTAGCTCCCGTATCTCAGTATTCATAGCTCATCTCGAAAATTCTTCTGGTACATTAGATTCGATACCAGATCATGAAAGAGCCATTTATATTATTAGTTTTGACTTCCTCATTTATAATCTAAGATAACCAATGCAATGTACAATACTCAACAGAAAATCTAAGTATTTGACATTATCACAGATTTTTTTTTATATTAATGGCCTCTTACAATTGGGTCAAACCCAATATGATTCTGCCAATGTCGAGTAACGAATTGCAATAACAAACACAATTAAAACGATACAATACAAAAATGTGACCGTCCATTTTAGAAAACCAAAATGTTTTCACGGTATTTTAAAGTTATTTTTTTTTTGTGTTAATGGCCTCTTTCATTTTAAAGTTTGTGGACATTATCTTATTATGACATTATGATGATTGACATTAGATTAGACAACGAATCTAAATATTGATCAAAAGTAAAGTAAAATACGAGTAAAATATTTTCAATTATGATTCAATTAGATGTAATAACTCTGGTTCAGTTGGACGGGAGCAGCTTTGGGATGATTTTCAATAACGCTAATATTATTTTAAAATCTTTTTTTTTTTTTGTATTGTTTACGTAATGGCGGAGTAGCGCCCTCTAGAATAATTATTGCGTAATATTCCATGACCATTAACAAAACAAACAAAATTAAACGCATGCGCGTATCCATCATTTGAAACGTGACTTATGGAACGTCTTTAGTTCAAACACAAAAACCATAGAAAATTGTTTTAAATTTTTCCCGAATCCGGTAAACTTTTCAAATTAATAATATCGTAACAGCCCAGGTCAGACTATTACGATCATTTAAAAATAATAAAAAGCCCAATCGGTTCAGCCGTTCTCAAGTGTTGCAATTAGCAACAAACAGAATTTCATCTATACAAATAAATATAATTGGAGTGTCTGTTTGTAATATCAAAATAACAAATTATCACTAAATGCATATGACAGTACATACGACACATATAACAAAAACGCGATTTAAAAAAATTTTGTCTTTCTGTCTGTCTGTCTGTCTGTCTGTCTGTCTGTGTGTTTGTTCCGGGTAATCTCCGAAACGGCTGGACCGATTTTGACGGGACTTTCACTGGCAGATAGCTGATGTTATAAGGAGTAACTTAGGCTACTTTAATTTTAGAAAAACAAAATTTTATAAAATGGGTCCTGTCGCGCAGGCTCAGAACGCATTATTTATTATTATATTATTATAGCTAAGAACACTCTCGATCAGAATACCTAGCTAACAAAAGAAACAAAATACAATCACTTCCAAAATTACGACATTTTTGTTTATTTCGATAAAGGTACAATATTCATGTAACCTCTAATTCTCGATGCCACATCTCGTACTCAAAATCAAAATATAATAATAATTTAGCCCTTTTGACGTCCCACTCCTGGGCACGGGCCTCCCCTCAACACGGGGGGATTCAGGCCATAATCCACCAAGCTGGCCCAGTGCGGGTTGGCGGATTTCACATATCTTTCGAAAATTGGTTAGATCTTCTAAGACATGCAGGTTTCCTCACGATGTTTTCCTTCACCGTAAGCTAGTGATAATCATATTAAAGAAATTATGATTCGCACATAGATTTCGAAAAATCCAGAGGTGCGAGCCGGGGTTTGAACCCAAGACCTGGTGCCCGCAAGACGCGTGCTTTAACCAATCGGCTATCACAGCTAAAATCAAAAACCACCAAATATTAAAAAAAACGCAATTTTGTAAGAGTAAGGAAGTATAATATATTATATTTCTAGCTGACCCGGCAGACGTTGTCCTGTCTTAACTTTGAATATTAAATTCGAATTGTTCCAGTCAACTTTCTTAAGTTTTAGGGTTTTGGACCTTAAAAGGAAAAAACGGAACCCTTATACTATGACTAGCTGAGCCCGCGACTTCGTCCGCGTGGAATTTTGATCCTTTCTTAGGGGATTTCTACGTCATAGTAGCTTTATGCATGCATAGTCTCAGCCCGGTCGGTTTTAAATTGACAAAGTTTCATACAAACTTTCATCCCCTATTTTATCCCCTTGGGGGTGAAATTAATCAAAATCCTTTCTGAGGGGATGTCTTCGTCATAGTAGCTTTATGCATGCAAAAAGTCTCAGCCCGATCGGTTTAAAATTGACAAAGTTTCATACAAACTTTAATCCCCTATTTTATCCCCTTGGGGGTGGAATTAATCAAAATCCTTTCTTAGGAGATGTCTACGTCATAGTTGCTTTATGCATGCAAAGTCTCAGCCTGCTCGATTTAAAATTGACAAAGTTTCATATAAACTTTCATCCCCTATTTTATCCCCTTGGGGGTAGAATTAATCAAAATCCTTTCTTAGCGGATGCCTACGTCATAACATCTACCTGCATGCCAAATTTCAGCCCGATCCGTCCAGTGGTTTGGGCTGTGCGTTGATAGATCACTATATCAGTCACCTTTGAGTTATAGTATATATGTCGCCGCCAACTGGCTTAATCCGCCGTTCAATTAACAGCCTAGGCACTTTACTAAACAGCGCCGTTCAACTAACGGCCTAAATGATATTCAGCCGTATAGTCTATTACAACATTTAATAAATTGGCTGGCTAATGCTTAGGCAACTGGTTGAAATTTAAGTACTACAAAACTTTTTCAAAATACTACCCAAGCAGAACGACCTGGATGGGTTTAGGTTAGGGTTATTTTTTTTATGACCCCACAGAAACCCCACCCGGCAAATAGATTCGGTGGATCTAAAAAAAAACGTAAAAAACCTAAGTACCTAATAAAATGATTCCATCAAAGTTGTTTTTTTCCGACGCCATATTGACCATAGAGAATATAGAATATAGAGATATTGACAGTTTGGTGAGTTTCGGCGCTAGGTGGCAGAAAGTAAAACTAAATAGAAATGAACAGTCTAGGCAGGTAATTAAACGGCTAGGCAAGTAGTTAAACGTCATCGATCCAAGTCATTTGCCTAGCTGTTTGATCAAATGGCTGAATATCATTTAGGCCGTTAGTTGAACGGCGCTGTTTAGTAAAGTGCCTAGGCTGTTAATTGAACGGCGGATTAAGCTATTTGGCTGCGACATATATATAGATAAGGCTTATAGGATCACTCTGTTGTCCGTCTGTCTGTCTGTCAAGACCCTATTTTTCAGAAACGGATTGAGATGTCAAGTTGAAATTAATATCAAATATCAAACAATATGGTCCCTTGCATGTTTAAAAAAATTTGGCTTCTAAAACAACGCAATAAAAAGATATGGCCATTTATGTTACATTTTTGATTATTTTTGCAAAATTACTTATCAAAACAAACGAATCTACGCCCAGCCCAAACCACTGGTGTTAGAATCATGAAATTTTGACAATTGTACCTTTTATATCGTAAATATCCACTAAGGAAGGATTTTGTAAAATTCCTCCCCTAAGTGTATAAAATAGGGGTAAAAGTTATATAAGTAAAAAAAACTCAACTTAGAGCCATGAACATTATTATTAATGTTCCTCATTACAAAAAAAAAAATAATTTTCAGCGTTTTATAAAATTCCACCCCTCAGTGTGTGAAATAAGGGAAAACCGTTTGTATTGGGGTCCCGAATTTGTTTAAGCTGAAAACTAGGCTTTAGGTAGATCTTGCTGTAAAAACTTGAAACACTGTGCAGAAAATCCAGAAATAATTAGGGCACTAGCATATGATACGATATTGCAATTAAAAATATAACAGGAGAAATGGGTTCGGACAACAAAGTGATCCTATAAGACTTCCCTTTTTTCCTTTTGAGGTACGGAACCCTAATATATATATATAATGTATGATTTATGTTTAGTAAAATGTATATCTATCTATGTATATTATGCTGGTCCCGAGTACGTGCATGTAGGTATATTGACAATATGCTTACCTCCCTTACCAGTCATCCCCACGGCTAGCCCGACACCGGCATTGTACTGTATCCGAGTGCCAAATATGGTCATTATCTCTAAAACAATTACAGAGAAAGCTATGTCGCCTTCATTGTGTAAACAATTACGTAGATTAACGCAACAACGGGAAATGGGACCGAAATATTGTCGATGAGGGTGCATTGCAATGCACCTTTATCTGCCTCGGGGCACAGAGTACTTTGTTATATTCTGAAGCCTCCGGAATCTGTATGGTCTAAGTAAAACAATAATTGGCAATAAAACCGGCCACGTGGGGTTCTGTACAACAACTCATCGTATCAAATTCAAAAGATTTTCAAAAACTAACGTCGTGTCATCGTGGAGAAGAGACGGCCAATCGATTTTGCTCTAACTTGGCCGGCTACAGCTGTGGGTCCAGTCAACTGTTGTCATTATTTCCAAAGTAATTTCGTGCTATATTCTATATGCGGATATTTATTTCTAATTTATCAGGACAGCGGTTCAAGCGGATCTTGAAACTCGCG
This sequence comes from Notodonta dromedarius, assembly GCA_905147325.1. Classification (NCBI taxonomy): domain Eukaryota; kingdom Metazoa; phylum Arthropoda; class Insecta; order Lepidoptera; family Notodontidae; genus Notodonta; species Notodonta dromedarius. The sequence continues at coordinate 14,068,418 of LR990160.1, forward strand.
ATAAAAAAGTGCGCTTTACAGTACAAGAGTTCGTAAATAAAGCTTAATATTGAAACTCATTTAAATAATTATGATTTTAAAATATCAACAAAGAATAAAGTTACCTATTTGACATTTATCCATCTAATAATTCGTTTCTATTTATTCAATAGTCCATTATCTAAGGAAAAAAATATGTCTAGCGGGTTCAATATCAGCAAGTGTTCTACTTCACCATCCATATTTGTTTACTTTCTACAAACTCAATACAAATAAATATACAATGGCGATAACCAATGTTGACCAGTATGCAATGGATGCTAATCGTCTACCGTTTAGTAGCGTGTTGTTAGTTCTCAGTAAATACTGTCGAGCAGTTGCTTCTAACAGTAGCGGCAGTAGCGGCAGTAGCGGTAGTAGCGGCGAGCGCAAATTGCCTGTTGTTGTCAGAGTTTAATCAACGACTTCAAAAAGGAGAACGTTCGTAATTCGACTTGTATCTTTAATTACAAAATTAGGGACAGATTGCACTTCTATATTTGGATACAACTGTATAAAAATACAGGGAAAATGCACCGCCATAGACCCCCGCAACCACCACAGCGCAGGCGACGTGTTGCTGCATGATAATAATGCATGCGATATTTTTTTAAACTCACCATAATACTTCTTAGAAAACAAAAAAACTTGTGCATATTTTTTTTGGTTTTATTTCATTTATAACACGTCTTCGCCAATTGTTTGCTGTGACGTAAGCAGCGAACTATAAATTTAAGAACGCGAAGAAAACGTGGGTAAAAAATAATTCTGAGAATTTTATCTCCTCCGCACTTGGAGCCGGCGCGCGGCGCGCGGCGACCCCGGCTATCATTCCGTTTACGTCATATATCACGTTTCCTTTTATGCGCATTTCCCTACAAAGCACCGTGCAAGGTACAGTGAAAATATCCTTCAAAGCTCGACATGTTGAATACGATTCCGCCGCGCCAGTGCCCTCACAAGGACCCACGGGTCGCGTCGCGTCGCGTCGCGTCGCGTCGCGTCGCGTCGCGTCGCCACGCACGCTGCACTCACTTTTCAAAGCAGCTTTACAAGTGGGCGCAATTCTTTGAAAATTTGTAGCAAAGCGACTCATATCCAAAGCTTTATATAAAACACGTAGGACTGGTGAAATCCGAACTTTTGGTGGAACAAGAGCGTACAAATTTTCGTATGGAATATAGAGTGTTTGGAAATTATTGAGGATATGTCTAAATGTCTTATTGTAGGTACTTAGTAGTTCAAATTCAAATTCGATTTTTCAAAAAAAAAATTTTTTTTTAATCTTAGGCCCATTACGCGCTCTTGAAAATCATCATCTCTTGTTTTTATTTCGTTATTGCGTTGCGTTGGCATTATTTTTTCTAGTCTCAGTGTCGCCATCCCAATTGGTGGCGCCACAAAAATTCAACAACATTCCGGTAGAGAATAAGTAGGTACAGCATTATATCACAAACAGAAAGTAAAACGCTTGATTGACGCAACGAACCCACGTTACTATTATTATCTTCAAAATATACCGGTTTCTCAGAGTAAAATCATTTTTGTTTAAGTAGGTACTTGTATTATGGTAGCTCCGTAATGACATTTACACATTGAGTTTATTTTATATGCTACTAGCGACACGCCGCGCGCCGTTGCGTAGTTTAAAGATCTATGCATACATCCCTATGTCCCTACAGACAGCGGGAAGTGACTTTGTTTTAAAATATGTAGTAGTGATTTAGTTACTTTAGTGAATGCAGTTCCACATCTCGGACACAATATCGATCAGACACCGCCGCGCCGCTGCCGCGCTGCCGCCGCGCCGCGCCGGTTGCGACAAAATACTCGTAATAAGTATAACATGATTTATTGTATAGAAGCTTAATTCCAAAACGATATATGTAATTTCATTTTCAAATTGTCCATGTTGTTGTTTGAAATCAGGACGTGGCAAGTTGTAAATATCAGTCTTTAGCAGTCTGCATGCCCTGCTGCTGATGCTGGGCGGGACTGCCTCATGCTCTCGCCTTAGTCGTCTATACATTGAGGACGATGCAAACATGTTGTGGTTCATAGTTGACCTCTGCTACTCTAGAAGCTGTATTGTACTGCTTAATTAAATGCTATCTATAGATATTTAAATGTCGTCATGGCACCATACATATATTGTGTATTTAGATCTTGCAATTAAAATTTGAGACTATCCAAATAATTATACGCTTATCGAGCAGTGATTGATGTTTATTTACATGTTATCCCCATGCTCTTGGTGGAATATATAAGTACGAGTATCTGCATTCTACAGCCAAATACACAAAGTAATTTATTTTTATTTTATATTAATTTATTTATATATACCCTATTAACTAACATACATATTTATACTTAACTAAACTATGGGTGGTGACGGCGGCAATCTCCCCCGCAAGCGCCTAAACACCACACCCTTTGGCCCACAGCTTCGGCCAGTATTAGTTAAGTATATACCTATTATTAAAGCCGAAGTATTCACGTCCCCGGAAGACCTTTGTTTTATAAACAAATAACATTGAAATGTATAGTAGCCGGTAGCCGGGGACATATCACTCAACAAATAAAAAAAACAAAATTCAAAATTGTTTTTATTAATATAAGCATATATATATAGTATATTCAGAATCTACCGTTCTCAAGAACAGCAGCAAAATGTGAGCAGCCAACATGATTGTCACTAAAAAAGTACATGCAGCCAACACCCATGAAGCAAACAAAAAAAATGTAAATTCCCGTGCGCAGGTGATTTCGTCTCGCTTTGTGTACGAGTATACGATTGTCCGGGTGTCGCGCGGAGAGGCGTGTTCAATATGGGCGAATGTGTTCACTAAAATGTTAAAAGGTGCATACCTATGTCCCACGTATCCCTTGTAACACTTGATATATGTAACACTATTGACTATACATATGCCGCTCTCCGGATCCCCATCACGAGGAACGTCTGTCTATTTCCATTGGTGAAGTAACACACCTGTATTCCCCGAAGGGGTGGCCAGAGGTGCACTGATTGATTGATTGATATTTCAAGGTCTTTATTATTAAACATATTAGTTACTTACGTAGTAATACAATTGATCTTATTCTAATTGTATACAAGTCATGTTTGAGAAAAGATATTCAGGCTAGGCCTTTGTAAACATTAAACAGAAAATGATACATTTTTTGATAAATATGGTTAACTGAACAGGTACAACCGTAAGGTGTTTTAAGTAATGAGCAAGTCTTGGTATGGACGCACACTATTTTAAGCTAAGTTAGTACTAAATGTACAATTTATTATTTATAATATAATAAAAGTGAAGAAGTTCTGCGTCACTAGGCACACCGTGGCTCCGTGCGAACGAACGAGCCGGCCGCGCCAGCTGGTAAGGTGCACTGCAGTGCACCCAAATTTTGCTAACGGTGAGTTCGGTCTCAATGTAATACGGGGCGAGCCTATTGCCATTGTACCGGGCGAACCAATGAAATTACTATAAAAAAAACCGTGCCCTATTACAGGCAATTTTGGCACCCTCCTGCTATTCACATTTATTTTTGCAAAGATCATGTTTTTAGACAGTTAGACCAACGTCGTCAGAAGGTCACCGTGTGATGTGTTGAAAACCAAACATCACAATTAAATCCGCGCTGACCAGTGTGTAATGTGTAATTGATCAATGGACATTTCATACGTGAAGGGCCATGAAGTGTTAAAAACAACATCTCCCGATCGCGCAACAATATTATTTGCACTTTGCAATAGCGCAAGTCAGCGTTACTAGTATATATAATTTACCGATGGGGCAATGGAATGACAATAGGTACGCTAAAAAATAAAGCCGTCTCTCTGTTTATAAATTTGTGAGAATCATTCAAACATTGGTGGCTAATGTAGCTCTCCTGCGGCTTCAATGGACACACACGGCCCCGCCCAACGATTATGAAAATGCGAAAGCATAGGTCCGATTTTAAATTATATCGAAAGGATGAAGTCCAGTGATTCACGACCTTAACCCAAGTAAATGCAGAAACTTGATCCCGATGCTTTTATTTTTAACTCGTCAAATTTTATTGCCTTGTATTTTTGTTAGGTTAATTGAAATATTACTTGTCTGTCTGACTGTCCTGCAAACAGTAGCCAGACTTTAGTCGCGACCAAACAATTTGTAATAATATTGTAATAATATTGTAATAATATAACGATATTATTATGTAATAATATTACAAATTTGTTGACCGCTTGGCGCAGTGGTTCGAGCGTAGGCCGCTCGGTTCACTGCACATGGTGGTTACGGGTTCTATTCCCGTCGGGGCAAATTTCTGAAATAGCCTTTTCGTAATTTTCCCTGGTCTGGGTGTCACTGGGATCGCCCCCAGTCCATTGTACGGTATGGGTACCGCGTACAAGCGTTGCTTAGTTTGGGACCTTACAGTTGGTGTGTAAGCCTGGCGATTATTAAAAAAAAAATATTTGGTCGCGACTGAGGTTACTCGGTCGCCGCGTCACCGTTGGAGGTCACGCGAATAGTTTCATTTCAATGAACACTATTCGCATAAATCATTGTTTTATGTTAATAACAAGCACGCATGAGTATTAGAAAGTTTTTTGAAGTTGTAACACTCGGCGCCTCGGGCCAATACATAAACTATAATTACTGTTACCTTTGACCTGCTTCGAGTTCGGCACAATGCGCGCCGGCTCGAATTTAGATACTCCATCGATAATTGCTCAGCCAGTGAAATCGAGACGACCACTAAAGAGTTGTGCATCATAATACATTGAGCGGACTGTATGTCGGTTACAAATGTTGAATAAACGAATGCTCTGATAGTTGTGTGGCCCGCTCCCTAGCGGCTGGTGCATGTGCTGCTGCTCTGCCCCGAGCAGACACATCCGTGAGGATCTACGCCGAATTCAGTATAACGCGGAAGAGTGTGCGGGTACACGCTAGTATTCATACGTAATTATTACGAGCTCTCATGAGAATGCACAAAAATTAATTAAAATACTTAATTAATGCATTAATTGGCTGTGGCTGTGCTAAGATTTGGGCTGAACGGGAAATATATTTATCTAACACCATGTCCATACACTATATGTGTTTTATGTAATAGACTACATACTTACAAAGTGTTACATAAGGTTCACGAGCGCGGCCCCGGGATGGCGTCGTGCGATAATAATCTGACAATGACGAATGCCAATAAGCTAATGTGCCTATTATCTGTATTATACAGCTTTATTATGTATTCTCTTGTAATTGTGCTTCCATTGCTTGCAAAAAGAGAGTCAAAAGAAAACATAGAGGCCAAGTTTGAGTAGAATATAGATAAATACATAGTTAGTCAATCCATACCTGCAATAAGAGACATGTCGATTTTGATAATGCTGTGTAAAAACGTGTGAATAAAGTTCACCAATCCGCACTGGGCCAAAGTGGTGAAATATGGCCCACATCCCATTGTACCCAGTATAATGGCAATTGATTGGCTTTCGATTCTAAGTCCTGCGATTTGTCGAGATGTGTGCCTCCCTTTCAACCACTGCAGACGTGGGGGAGTATGTCTTCCATTGCACACCGAAACCAAGTATCGCACCAAACGTTCCACGGATCTACAGCATTATGCAATAGTAAAGCTCATAAAATGCCAATAAAATGCATTAGTGTCAGTGCGGCCTAGATCTTACCAGTCTGTCTAGATAATAGTTGTATACTAATAGTCAAAACTCTTCAAATTAATGTTTTTTTTATATAACAGTCGGTAAACAAGCGTCCGACTCGCGTTTAGTTTGCGTTCGTTATCAACTGCATTGTTCGCACGTCGCCGCACTGAATAGGAGCGGGCCTGAGGGGGGGGGGGGGGTTCTGGCTTCCAGCTTAATTAAGCTTGGTTCTATCACCGTTTAAATCAATCAATGTGTATACTTTACCAGCTAGTTGCTTGAATTCTCACAGGCTCACTGTACGGGCTCTCGCACCCACCGTCTTCCATTGCTTATGTTGGATCAATACTTTTAAAGAGCATTTCGCAAAATTATTAATTTTACTTGTCACCTTACCCCGCTTAATTGTTGCAATTTTCACAGCAATATTACCTATCGTAATTTTAATAACGCTATTGACAAATTATATTGCCCGGAGATGTTGCGGTATTATGATTACTAGCAACAAGTCTGACCCAGCAAGATTGCACCAGTTTAAACTAAGTTTACTTATTCTAAAATATTTAGCCAGACTCACAACTCTTCACTATTCCGTAAACTGGGCAAGTTATCTTGCCCAGTTTACGGCGTTTGGAACAAATCACTCATGTAATGCTTTCACATAACTATCAGTCAGTGATATGAACCTATTAAAAAAACAAATCCTAATCAAGAGACGGACTTTTTAAAGTATTGGCACAGCTGTTGAGAAAGTTTTCTTCTGTGTCACCTGGCTGTATATCGAAGCATTGTTTTACGATTACGACCGAATTTATGGGAGAATGGCAGCATTGATGGTCGCTGCCTTTGAAATGGCTTTTATTTTAATAGTGTCACTTGATATACCTAGTAATATATGTATGCAACGCTCCAGAAGATAATAAACGCATATTTGTGCACACAATACGGATATCCGAATCGTCTCCGAGTTACAATCACATGTATAATGGGGGGTATAAGTACTAATGCTTATACTATGGAAATGTCATATTCTGAAACAGCATTACAACGACATTGGCGACTTTCTTAATGACCCAATATGTGTGCAGTACATGAGAACCGTGGCTCCAGAGTGTAATGTAATATAATATGCTGCTATATCACTATTTACTAGTGGGTGCGTGAACGATCGGGGCCCGATGCAGACATACGCAACAGTTAAGTAATGTCCACATACAAATATTCTAGTTGTGAAGATCCTCAGACACCCACCTTCACCTACTCACAAGTCCTCCAGGGATGGGCAGTGGCACATAACTTTATCACCGTTGATCTCGTGCTAGTAGAACTCACGATTTTCACTTTAATTATCACCAAAAGAATTCGAAATTTAGTCAATACCTTAAACTACTATAATTTAATACTGCTATACTAGGTATACTGCTATATTATGGTTTGACAAATAAATATCTATTGAATTGAAACTCATTGTAAAAGTTTTTAACTTTCGTTTCATGTGTATTTATAAAAAAACACAAACATGGAAATATAATATGTTATCGGTTAGAGGACAAACTATAAATAATTGATGCAGACTCTAGCGACTACCGACTCTAGCGGACGCATCTCGTAGTAGAGCTGCTGATTGGGTTTCAAAATATTGTTTTGCTGGACGCTGTGACGTAATGTAACGGACGAGATGCTTCAGATCGAATTGGTTCTGACCCATGGGCTCTCAGCCACATATTGCTATATAACCAGTGCTGCTTACTGAATACACGCTTAATTTTATATATGAAGAGGTTACCCGATTGCGATCGTCTAAAATGCAGTTATGTATTCGTAAACACACGCTCAAGTGTCATTCAGTTGTGTAAGGCACTCTGCTGGCCGCCATCAGCATGGGCTTACTGGTAACGACGATTGGTTTACAAGTACAGGCTGTTACATTACTGGTTCAACCACTGCCATCTCGAACTGTGGTGTGGTGATCTCAGTGTGTCTAGTTGGTTTCCCAAAGATGGCATACTATTCTTCACAAAATGACATCATTCCAGTCCCATCGAGTCTCTGCTCACGCTACGGGCAAGAGGCGGCAATAATAATCAATTCTAACATACCTGATCACCGAGTTTGAGATCTAATCGGTCGCGGCGAACATCAATGAACCACCAGACCGTTGTTAATTCAATTAACCAATACCTACATTGTTCAATTACATAATGCCTTGATTAGTTCTGGAGATGTTCGCAAACATGCAGATCTATGAACGCTTTGTTAAGTAAGATGGCGCAACGCGTGGAATGCGCTTTCACTATCTTAACGCTTGGAAAATAAAATTAGAAGGACGATATATCGACCCGACGCGGCGCTGGCAGCCGGGAGCCGCCGGCGCTGGCCAGCGCTGGCGCAGCCGCCTGCCACCGACTACTGCGCGGACCTACTTCCACTGTGCATGACGTCTCAGGCATTAAACCAGCAAGTAATCAAGCTGGACCAAAGAATTATTGATAATATTTTAGCTGGAGTGTATCAACAGGGAGGCAATAATAGAACTACAAGTGTCTTAGATACAAGTGTCAGAGATTATGTTTAACTGTATGCGCCTTTAACTTTTTCCATAAAAATTGAATTCAACCATTAAGAAAGTTAAGGTTTCCGGTTAAAATTACTATTACACTCATAGTCATTTGTCCATTGTGCTTCGTCCTCCTTTTCTTCTACCGAAAGTTCCATGAACAAACTACCTCTTTATTATGTTGTACTTGTGATCCCAGTGATTTTCTCAATTTAAAAAACGGTTCTCAAGAAAGAGAGTATAAATTTTGATTTAAATTTACTGTCTTTCTGTATTTTTATAGTAATAAGTTGTTCTAAACATAGACCCATTGTTGGTACCAAAGGTGTCCAAATCATCGCACCATCTTCTTGAAGGTTTTTGAACACCTTTGTGGGTAAAGGTTATCCACATCCAGCCCGGGACAGGGACCTGTGGTAGGAGAGGCCAAACAGTGAGACCAACTCTATAAAAAAATATCTTATCGCTTTTAATATTTACCTTAGTAGTGTCACTAAGGAAAACAACCTATCAAAACCTATTCACCACAGAAAGGGCTTAAATTTGTCAACTCTATAAATATGCGATGTCATTGTACCCGTTGGTGAACCCGCATTGACTTAATGAGTGCACTTTCTACACACTCGTTTAATAACCATCATTGTGTTACATGTGGGAACTGCAGGCTTCACCGCCTGTCTAAACGAGTAATGAGGTGGGTTGTTGTGTGCCAACAAGATACAGCTTATTGCTGTGTGGTTACAGTTGTTGCACTCTGAGTGGCAGTCGTGACTTTGAACTTGTGTATTACGCAATATGAATCCAATATTGCAGCTGCATGATATTATTATGTGATGGTGATAGGATCATCGTCTAGTCGCTTGATAAAAAAACCTTGAATAGAAGAAAAGTCTTACATAATAGCACATGGTACAATGTAAAACTAGATTATTATTTTATTTTTTTTAATTAAGAATTACTTAGTTACATTCGTTCTTAGTTACTTAGTTACATTGAGTTTTGGTAACGTATTTTACAGGTCATATTTTTAACCCCCGACGAAAAAAGAGGGGTGTTATAAGTTTAACATGTGTATCTGTGTGTCTGTGTATCTGTGTATCTGTGTATCTGTGTATCTGTGTATCTGTGTATCTGTGTATCTGTGTATCTGTGTGTCTGTCTGTGGCAACGTAGCGCCCAAGCTGATGAACCGATTTCAATTTTGTGTCTTTTGTTAGATAGGTATTCTGATCGAGAGTGTTCTTAACTATATTTCATGAAAATCGGTTCAGCCGTTTGAAGATCATCAGCTCTTTTGTAGGTAAAATTCTAGAGGGCGCTGCTCCGCCATTGAGAAAAAATACAGAAATACAACTCTAATTTAAAATAATTTAAGCGTTATTGAAAATTCTTCCCCTGGGCTGCTCCCGTCCACCTCAACCAGAGTTATTACATCAAATTCAATCATAATTGATAATCTTTTACTAGGAATTAAACCTCCGTGGCATCAATATTTAGATTCGTTGTCTATTCTAATGTCAATGATTATAATGTCATAACAAGATAATGTCTCATACTTTTACACAGATTTTCTGTTGACTATTGTACATTGCATTAGTTATCTTAGATTGTAAATGAGGAAGCCAAAACGACTGATGTAAATGGCGCTTTCATAATCTGGCATCGAAACTAGTTGTACCAGATGAATTTGCGAGATGAGCTATGAATACTGAGCTACGGGAGCTACGCAAATCTCGCTCACTTAATTATTTGGAAGAACTACTAGGTAAAGTATACGAGTACATTTGATGAAAAGGTCGTCGCATCGGGGGTTTTTAAATTTTAAATTTAGAGTTATCATGTTTATTTTTATTTATTTAAAGTCATATTTTACCGATGATGGCCTAATTCCTCGTGTGGTTTCTATACTCCGAATTTACGCAGCATAATTTTCTTCGTGATATTTTCGTGAGAAAAGTCCATACCACTGTTCTACCAGGACCCGGCACTGAGTCATGATAGATATACTATACTTACTTAAAATATAATACCGATATATAACACACAATTTCAAAGCAATTTCCCCGTACCAAGTAGTTGTTATGTATTCAAAGCGATAACTATGTCGTAACAGCCCTATTCGAGCGGGACTTCATAGAAGCCGGCGTAGGGTTGGTACCCGCATTGAATTATGTATTTTTAAGCAACGCTCACCTTGCTAGGGTTGACGTGACTAAGTTTTGCATACAATGCGGTTTAGTGGGGGATGTGGACACTGTTTTGTAGGTCAAGTTACGCGTGTCAATGTCAATATTGATGTTGTATGTGCTTTGGTCTACATTGATCTACATTTTTTTATTACACTTAATTTTTTATCAAGGAAACCCCACCGCGATAATAATTCTTGGAACTTCTTATTTATTTGTACTAAAAACAGTAGGATATGAACACATCATATATTATGTGTTATTGTATGGGTGCCATGGGTGAGTAGGTTCGTAGTGTATTATATATGGGTACATGTACTTCCTAAACACTTGGGTGTAACTGTTACTCTCAGTTGCGCAACGAAACATTACTTGGTTGGTACCATGCATAACATAACAACCTGTACTCGTTAAGTTATATGAATAACATGAATTTATGATTATAAACGTTATTTTAATTCAATTTCGTCAGTATACTGCACGAAGTAAGTTATTCGTAACAATTTTGTATGTTATGCAAAAGGTTATTTTAATTTGTTTATTTTTATAGAAGATTCAGACATGGTTCGGAAAGACACTAAGTATTTTGTTATAAATCATAAACATTCAATATTATACGAACATCATAATGAAAATGCCCCCCCAATCAGACAACGCGAGCTAGCAAGACTACAAAATCTAAAAATGAACTAATTGAAATCGATTAAAAGCGCTAGTGCTTTGTTATATCAAAACAACTGGATCTGTACTTGATAGATTGCTGAAGTCGGATCCAAGACGTGTCATTCATTAACCAGGTAGGCATTGCTATTAACCCAACCGATTTCCGAAGTTGACTTTAATACTGTAGTTTTGTTAACTGGCTTGAAAAAATATACATTGTGTACCCAAGTCATTACAGAATAGTATTTTTATTCAGACTCTGCCAATGCAATCGTCTCACAATCGAATAATCTATGCAAGTGTGGATACCGGCAGAGGCGTACGACACGACCCTCCGCGTCTGGAGCCAATACCCTCTGACCTCCGGCCCGCCAGCGGCAGCCTCACGTCCGGGAACTCCTGCAGGTTCCCGACTCCACGCGCATACGTAGGCAAGCACAGACATTTAAGAAAAGAAAATCACATATCTTACAATCGCCATTACGCAAGCGCTTAGATCTCTATCTGCCCGAAGAACGTGGCCGCGATATAAACTGCCCATTAAAAAGCAAGCGGGTACCCTTTTATTGTTATCAATTCAGAAGTCGTTTTCGTTGCAGCTGTAAACAAATTAATTAATTAGGATTTTGAGATCAACAAGTTTTAACAGCACGTTTGGAATATAACAGGCTACTTGTAGCAGCTTTGCTGAGCCTAGCGTGTTATGTTATTGGATTGAATTTTTCTGAACTGGTTTTACCTATTGAAGTGCCTGTATGATGTGGTAGCTTAGCTAAGAATCGAAAAAGATCTAAGCAATTTTATAATTAATTAATTAATTTTATAACGTACCTATACATAAGTATATGCTCAACCTTACTACCTATAGCATTTGAGAAAGTCGGAATTTATCTTTGTTGTAGTGCTATGCTTACAAAAAATATTTCTTCTACCACAACGTTAAAACAAATATAAGTAAAACTCAAAAAATCTGATACACAAATATTAACAATTCGCAAATGCATTCTAAAATAATGGGCATAAGGTGATGCGACGCCTAAATAAAATAAAGGCAAACAATAAAACGTAAACAAAAGCGATCCGCACGCGTCCGCGATCCGATCGGCGCGCGGCGCAGTGACCGTTAGAAAACAAGACTTGTGCGCAAACGCATCTCAATTACGGCCCGTGTGAACATCGCCTCCCCACGGATCCTGACAGCTGCAGGAGCTAGAGAGGGGCGGGTTGATAAAAACGTTGCGCGGCCGCTTCTCAGGCAGTCGCGGCGGTGGACATCATACCAAAATGAGGACGCTGACTATAACGGTGGGTGCATGCGCGCGGCGTGCTGCTGGTGGTGCTGGTGGTGCTGGTGGTGTAGGGGCGCCGCGGGCCTTCCCCGGCTGGGGGCGGTGCTCGTGAGAATTGTGTTTTGGGAAATGTGCAAAATTTTACAAGTGATTCGGATTTTTTAAATTATTTGGGCGGATTAAATTATTATAAACGAAAATGTGCCGCGAATCAAAAACAAAGCCAAGTTTCCTATATAGTAATAACAATTGTTTAAAAAATAATCATCGTCAGCCGGAATAATAATAATAATTAAAACCTAAATATCTTTTCCCAAAAATTTGTTAGCTTAAATTTTCCATAATTCATAATAAAAAATAATTCTAATGATTCCAATTAAGTGGTTCCTCTTTACTGTATGTTATGTTTATGGTGTTCATTATCATTTGAAATATTTTACCCTAGGATGAAAACATGGCCCCAAATATTTTCTCTTTCGTTGTACATAAATAATGACTCGCAACTTGTTCAATAACATTATAGTACTGCTTACAGGTCCACTCGAGCCTATCAGTTATGTCCGGTGCGTCCGCGCAGCCTTATGAAAGCTCCACAATTCCGATTTATAAAGAACGTTTAAATAACAAACGCGCGTAACTATAAATTTAAACTTGTATATTTTATTCTAAAAATAGGACGTCTTTGTATTCCAAAAGTCGTTTAATGTACATTAGTAATTAACTTCCGCGAATAAACCAACTCAGATATTTAATGTTTTAAATGATCATGTCGAAAATGAATGAAACTTTTACTCGGTAATTCATGATTAAAAGTGAAATGCGACAAGCAGCATAAACGCGCCAAGCGTTCCATGAATGTTATTTTGCTATATTTTACCAAATGCTAATGAGCATGTGTTCTCTGTTGCAGCTATGGCTGGTGCTGGCGTGCGCGGCCTCGCTGGCGGTGCCGGCGCCGGCGCAAGCGCTTGGCGCGCCGCACGACGCCCGCGTCGAGGCGTCTCGAGGCAAGCGCTCTCCCAGCGGTTGGGACTCCTCACCGCCGGAGGGAGTGTGGAAAAAGAAACTTGTCTGGAAAGAGGAATGGAAACAAATCTGGAAAACAGAAAAGAAACTAATCTGGAAAACTGAATGGAAGAAAGAGAAGGTACCGGCTTGGAAGACCGAGAAAGTACAACAGTGGAAGGAGGAGCAAGTGCCCGACTGGAAAGTAGTCCAGAAGCCTATCTGGAAAGAAGTGCAAGTACCTGTCTGGAAAGAAGTTCAGGTTCCAGATTGGAAAAAAGTGTGGAAACCAGTTTGGAAGGAGATAAAAGTTCCGGTCACCAAAGAAGTTCAGGTGCCTGAGTGGAAGCAGTCTTACGTCCCTGATTGGGTGAAAGAAGGCGTTCCCGGAGAGAAATACCTGGGAAAAGACGACCACGGATGGGAGTACACGAGCCACGACCTTTGGAGGAAAAAGATGATTTGGAAGCCGGTGTGGAAAAAAGTATGGAAAACTGAACACAAACAGGAATGGGTACCCGAAAAGAAATTGGAGTGGAAAGAGGAATGGAAACAGATCTGGAGGACTGAAAAGAAACAGGCCTGGGTGACAGAAAAGAAGCAAGAGTGGGTCGAGGAGAAAGTTCAAATCTGGAAGACCGTTAAGAAAGAAGTGTGGGTGCCGGTTCAGAAAAAGATATGGGTAGAGAAATGGAAGCAGATTCAGGTACCTGTGTGGAAGAGTGTGGAGGTTCCGGCGTGGAAGAAGGTGTGGAAGCCGGTGTGGCAGAAGATCTGGGTGCCAATCCACCACGAGCACCACGAGCACCACGAGGACCACGGATGGGATTAACGATCGGTACGGAAATCCTTCCTGTATATAGTACGAGTTGTATAGTCATTTGTTACCTAACTTGTTACCGATAAAATCAAATTTTCTTGTGTAAATATCTTGAATAGTTTTGGGATAGTTGGGGCGTACGCGAAGGCGAGTGCTTTTCGGCCAGACGCGAGTGTTGTTTTGTATTTTTATAAACTGCCATTGCGAAATGTGTTTGTCTGTACGTGCGCCTGCGCCCGGGGAAGTGAACAGTTTTTACGTAATCTTCATGCATCCAACTCACTTCCGCTACTCTGAGACCATTGTCTATGTGTTCAGATGCGAGACAATGCTCCGGAGATCTCATGGCCGAGCTGTTTGCGTCCAAAATATAAAATCTCTCAATGAATACCTGTCAGCATATTGTAAAAATACAACAATATTCGAATTCTTTGAAAGAGATAAAATTTCGGTCAAGTTTGGATAAATAATTAATTGCCCTGTACCGCCTCGAAAAAAGCGGCACCAGTCGAATCGAGCTCGATTTGGCTGGAGGCATGCCGCCGCGCCGCCTCGCGCCGCCTCGCGCCGCCTCGCGCCGCCTCGCGCCGGGATTCCTCAGGGAACTTATTACATGGTGCATTGTGTTTATTAGTGATTAAAAATATACATGAGGCTATTAAACGTATAAATTATTGTAGGCTCAAGTCATCTGTTGAAAGATGAGCATTCATTACAAATATTTCTACTGAATCAAAATCGCTTTGAGTCTGTTTTAAGACATAACAAAAGCCAAAAATATTATTTTCTCAAACTAGCTCGGATATTCGATCATTATTATTAATAAGAAGCTTATTTATATTGGAATAGATAAAGAGAATGAGCTCAAGATAAAATAAAAGATCCGAACAAACAAATTACCCGTGGAACAATCAACAACAATCCTACGTAACTGTCAGTCATAGTTTACGTTCAACGATTTTACGTTTCTTTAAAAAAAAAAACTTAAACACGTTTCTTGTTGTGATTTTTATTAGACACTGGTTCATCACGTGTTTTATTTAAGTATGTTTTAATAAGTAACTAACACGTTACTTTGTAATCGTCGCTTCAAATATTTTTTTCAATTGCTAACTTCTTTGAATATCCGTGTATCTTTGAGAAAAGTACTGCACAAGTTGCCGGCAAGCGGGGGTTGCTGTGCAGTCGCATGTAGGCGGGCGGCGCGGCGCGCGGCGGGCCGGGACGCGGCCAGGGGGCGCCCGGAGCCGGCCCGCCGCACTATTCTATAATACCACAGACCAATCGCAGTAGGTCAACGGTAGGAACGTTTTAAAATGGACTAACCAATTAATATCTGACCAGAGCAAAATGCTTTAAAAGCACTACGATTTATTTTATGCAAACATCAACTTTTGTATTGTTCTCGCAGTGTATGTTGTGGTTAATATTTTTGGGTGTTAATTTGCTAGTTCATTCGACATCTGTGCTTTTTGTGCGGACTGCCGGAAGGGTCGTCGGTTCGACTCCCTACTAATGTAAATGTACAAGTTCGTTTTTATTATGTTACGTTTTAAGTTTTAGAAATATAAATAAAGAGATAATTAATTTATACTGCGTTTAATTTTAGTTCAGCGGTCCTTCACACGGTTTACCCGGCACCGATATTGTTATGCATGTTACTGTGTACAGACGTCGAATACGGCCAGCGGAATTTGCCCCAACGGTCAATGTAGACCTTACACCAAGTTTAAATTGTCCGTGTTGACAAAAATGCCAAACTGTAAACACGAGTTTTATAAAATTTTAGTTTGACAATTTTACATGTTTTAGTTTGACAATTTTACATATTTTTTTTTCTTTATTTTTAACCGTGCATATAGCAAATAATAAGAAAAACTATAGTAAAGTGTTTCAATAAGCTAGCAATAGAGAGTCGTATATATTTACATTTACCACCAGTGAGTGACCTAGCACAGGTCAGAGGCGAAAATGCCGCCTCCCCGGGAAGTCCTTACACAAGCTGACACCGTTAAACTGAGCCATGATGTCAAGCAGGAAGAGATAAGCGAGTGAAAGTCTCATATAAATTGGTCGAGCAGTTTTCGAGATATTATCGATGCACGAAGTGATGCTTCATTGCTCAGATACCTACAGATAGATACAGGACCGGCTTGCATTTGTAACAAAACAGGTGTGTTATTTTTTGTTTCAGTAAATTGAGCTACTGTGGTCAAAAATAAAATAAAAATATGTTTTTTCCTTCAGAAAATCTAAAAAAATATACATTTTCGCTGCGGCTATTGCCTGGTACAGGACCGCAGAGAGAGAACAGACAATGTGCCTATCAAATAATAGTTGAAAGCACATTCCGTATTTAAGCGGTAAACTAGGTCGTTATAGTTAGTATCGTTCTTGATGCACTAGCCGTGACTGCCCGTGACGCTCTTGGCGTTCCACTTGTAGCGGCCTCGCTGTGAATCGGTGAGGGACAGAGGGAGCCCCGTGTACCTCTGGCGCGGCGCATGGCGGGGCGGGGCTAATACCGGATCATCCGTGCGAGGGTCGCCCTCGCAACGTCTGCCCTGGGGCGCTACTCTTAGCAACGATAATCGATTTATCATGACATTTGTAGTGTCAGTTCGTATTCTAAATTCCATCTTTATTGCCGTCGTATCGATTACTGAACGAACTATTTACTTCGCTCAGCAAAGTTCTATAGAATTAAGTTCACCTTGCGACATACTTAAGTAGTAACCTTTACCACGACCCACTACTAACGAGAAGCGATACGAAAATGAATAGTATTTATTTGATTACTTAAGTTGAATTTTTTAAGCCTTCATTTATTTTTAATTATAACATTACGGTTTCTGAATACACTATGAACCTCGGATGCCACGAACCAATAAAATGGCCACCCCAATGATTGCGAGTCCATGTTCATGGAGTTGGTGCTGACTTGAACTCGAATATTATTACTATTTTGTATCGCTTCTCGTTGCCCATGGCGTAAGTATTTTTTAGATTGTTCTATTTCAAATCTGTTTAGAGACTTATCAGTTCTCGCAAATCTATGTTTAGGATCGTAGAACTTACCTCTATATTATTTCAATGGGTTAGGTAAGTATAAGTATAAATTGTTCTAACAAATAATGGTAATCCAACCCAAGAGATTACAATACACATCCTCTAGCTAGAATAACAAAGTAGTTACTTGAGGAAAATAGAGAGTACAATAATTATACAAACACAATACACTGTGTGATGAACGGGTGGCATTCATCAATTAATGTGCAAATACCATCGCATACTGAAATTGTGTGACTATCTAGATTTCTAATCAATATTAGGAAGCTGTTTACGTAAAAGACCGCATACGCTCGTACTGTGGACGTCTTCCGGCTGATGATGATACGCTCGTACTGATAAAAAGAAAACATGTGCCTAGGAAAGTAACTGCATATCATGTGATACTGTAGAGATATATCATGATTTTCATGATCCTCTACTTTTTAGGTGAATAACCTGGGACATTAATTAATCTTTATAATGAGTGTATATTCAGTAATAATGGGGAACTTGCGCCAGCTGGCTACTCTTGTATTTCTCGTAGGTACCTACCTAATAACACCGAGTGTAATTATGCAAATACGCAATATTATTTTCGAACAATGCACACAAAATATATATCCTGTCTGTACCCTCGGTACATACAATGTGAATAAGTCTGTTTAGACCAAGTCGGAATCCGCTGCCACTATCGTCGAGCTCGGGCGGGTGCATGCGCCTGGCGGCGGCGGCGGCGGCGGCGACGCGGCATCAGCGCGATCAAGCCTGTATGTGAACAGCTCTTAAGAAATAATAATTGCATGGATATTTAATTAACGCCTAAATATGAATACTGCCCATTGTTCTTTAAAGATAAGAGATTATCTTGTCGTTGCTTGTGTGACAGACAGATACATGACGCACAGGCTATTTGCAAAGACCGAAGACGAAGGACATTTATGAAATCCTCCAAAGAGTGATATTTGTATTTTTAAAATTATCCTATAAATCCGATACCTGGTTTTACTACAAAATTTTCCATAGCTCTAGCGCCATCAATACAATATAGTAGCACACAATCGAGCGCGGGCGGGCGATATCGAATAGCGTCGACGACAAAGGGTCTATAATTAAATTGCGTGCATATCACGTAAACCAGCCCTGCAGGCTGGTGCTCGCTGCTCGCCTGCACAATAGGTTACTGAATATAATAGATATTTCAGTTTGAGTGCACATCGCCGGAAATCTGTTTACAGTCGTGCGGCCCCGGCCGGCGCGCGGCGGGCGGCCCCGGCGCGGCGGACGGCCGCAAGCGAGCCTACAGAGCATTTCAGAGCATTTTAGCGCCGGTCGGAGTCACACCTCGCGATGTACCGATTGTTTACTTACTTTAATAATATGGTTGGCCTTGTTACAAAAATACATGTTATATTTCGTTCGCTATTGCTACATCTCGGTGTTTAATGAGTACCTACGTACATGAGGTGGTTATTATGTGGATTCACAGGTGGAATAGTGTTATTAGGGATTTCCGCTATCGGAGAAGATTATAATAATCTCGCCACAACGAAATATGAGTTACCTTAGTAAACAATTCTGCTCGTAGGTATCCTTTCCTAATTGAGAGATATATTTTACACTAGCAGAGCCCGCGACTTCGTCCGCGTGGAATTTAACTTAACAATAAGCCCGCTCCCGCGTTCTGAGCCCGCGCGACAGGATTTAAAAAAATGTTCCATTTTGTTTTTCTATTATAAAGGTAGCCTAAGTTACTGCTTATAACATCAGCTATCTACCAGTGAAAGTCCCATCAAAATCGGTACAGCCGTTTCGGAGATTACCCGGAACAAACACACAGACAGACAGACAGACAAAATATTTTTAAATCGCGATGTTGTTATAGGTGTCTAGAGAAGACAATCTTGGGTCGGTCGTCCAGAAAACGGTCGGGATCCCGGGATCCCGAGATTCGGGATCCCAGGATCCCGACCGTTTTCTGGTCCCGAAAATCCCGGGACTGTACCTACTTGGCTAATCTCGGGATTTTCGGGATTGCCACAAACAAGTCTAGTTTGTATTCCGTAGTCCGTTGCGCCTTGAAAATAACCTTGCCTAGATTATTTTAATACATTACGACCAAAAGCAAGTCAAACATTGGATGCTTTGATATTTCTGCGATGATATTTTCGAAATTCTAAATAGTAATTTTGTGCTGTTATTTAATTTCTTGGAAAAGTTTAGTATTTTTTGGTTTGTGTTTTTTCTTTTCTTATTATTATTCTGATTTGTGTTGTGCAAAGACATTAAAAACATTTTTTTTTTATTACTCGTGTTTTTTTTATTTTAGCCCAATTAGAAACCACATAGTCTAATCCCGGGATAGGCCCGGGATCCCGGGAAAAGGCTTCAAAAATCCCGTAAGCCCGGGATTGAAAAACATGCTCGGGATTGTATTCTCTATAGGTGTCGTATGTTCTTTCATATGCATTTAGTGAAAAGATGTTATTTTGATATTACAAACAGACAATCCAATTTTATTTATTTGAATAGATTTTGTTAATAAGTTCAGTAATTAAATAATCTTTTTTATACATGTAAATAAATCTCTGTATGTCACTTTTTTCCCGACTACGGCAAAGGAAGGATTATGTTTTTAACAGTCTATGTATGTAGGTATCATTTTTGTGTTCCACCTTGGTTCCACCGTAACGTCCGATTTAGATGAATGACGTGTCAATCGATTTGTTATTGCGGTCCGCCTCCGGGTAACAGGCTACATTTTATACGATCAAAATCAATCAAAGGATGCTCAACCAAGTTTTAAGCATACTCGGATGTTACATCCAAAGCAGTGGGACCCCGACATTATGTTTTTTCTATCTTAACAAGTAGGTACGATGTCAAATGAAAGTAGAGAATATTCATAAATATAAATATAGATAGCGACAGGAAAACCATTTCATACTATAAACGTTGGTTTATGAACGTTTATGAATACTACTACTAGCGGTATCTAATTGGCAGTTCTAAATATAATTCTTGGCATCCCCAATAACTTAGAAATTTTCGCTGTGCTTAAATAACTAAATCTATGGTCACCCCACCTATTTCGAGTTTCTTTTAGACTCACACATATTTAGCAATGTCCCTAATAGGGTACAATAAAGTACATATTGTGTGCTAAAATCGTTGCCGATCGTGTACGTACTTGCAAGTGTTAGCGCCGATACTTCCGTAGACAGGAAAAGATTTTACAGGAAACATACACTGTATGTCATACATTCGTGGTGATATTATATAATCGACGCGCAAACAGCCGCAACACAAACACAATTTATTATGACGTATGTGAGACAATATTGATAAAAAAGGTACTTTAAACATTGATAAGGATACCAACAAGTTATCAGTGCACAGTCACCTCTGCCGCCCGCCGCCCGCCGCGAGATGCCGTGTCTCAAGATACTGACCAATCTACCGAGGAGTAGTGTTCCCAGTGATTTCGTCAATAAAATAATACCATTACTGTCTAGAGTGGTGAACAAGCCCCCTGAAGTGAGTACTGACCTGTATTCGTACCTTCATTGCTTCCAAGTCCATACGCACTGCCCCTACGCCTGCGGAGTAATACCGCGCGATAGTATTTCTACAATTCTGAGAGAGACACGTCATCCAATTGAGGTCCTGTACTTCGATGCAATTTGATTTTGTTCCCCCCCGTTCATTCAATTATATTTAGTCCGCATAGTAAAGATAAATATAGCGCTGTTTTTAGGGTTCCGGACCTTAAAAGGAAAAAACGGAACCCTTATAGGATCACTTTGTTCTCCGTCTGTCTGTCTGTTTCTCTGTCTGTCTGTCAAGACCCTTTTTCTCAGAAACGGAGAGAGATATCAAGTTAAAATTAATATCAAACGCTATGGTCCCTTGTAGGTGTAAAAAAATTAGGCTTAAGAGACGACGCAATCATATGATACGGCCATTTATGTCGCATATTTTGATACTTTTGCAAATTCACATATCAAAACAAAGGAATTAACGCACAGGCCAAACCGCTGGTGTTAGAATCATGTAATTTTGACAGTAGAGACCTTTTATAACGTAAATATCTACTAAGGAAGGATTTTGTGAAATTCCATCCCTAAGTGTATAAAATAGGGGGTAAAAGTTTGTATGGGTAAAAAAAACCTCAACTTAGAGCCATGAAAATTTGTATTAAGATTACTCATTACAAATAAAAAATATAATTTTCAACGTTTTATAAAATTCCACCTCTTAGTGAGTGAAATAAGGGAAAACAGTTCGTATTGGGGTCTCGAATTTGTTTAAGCTGAGAACGAGGGTAAAAACTTGAAGCACTGTGCAGAAACTCAATACTGAGATTCAAAAATTAACCGCAAATATAACTTTGTTTCTTCTGTTTCACTAGGTACTTTGATTATAGATACGATTTATCGTATCAAGATTTATCTTGGCTATTGAAATGGGTCCGGAAGCCTTCATTGTGCATGACCTGACGTGCACTTGTACGGGTTTTGTTATTGACAGTGCGGGCGTGGTCGAGCCAACCTTTGTAAATATCGAATTTATTACCAGCTCGGTTCAGTGCGGATTTTATTTTTTAAACCAATATATTGAAATCTCATAAAACTAGGTCTTTGGTCAAGTGTGCTCTGTAAATGGCAATTTGCTTACCTCTGTTATAATTCGCGAATATTGGGCGTCGAATGTGGTCCGGTGCTCTGTTTACTTCTTAGAATTTATATATTTGTTTTGCATGTGATCTTGCTTTGATCCCTTAAAATATTAGTAAGTAGTACCAATTTCAAGTGCGGTCATCAATAACGAGGACCGCCGCTAGCTAGCGCTTCGTCACAGTATCGGTATAAAGAAGTATGTCATGCGTTCTATTATAGAACTTCATGTGCGTGGTGTCGAGCGACTGCCACGTGTCGTTCGGCGGCGAGTCCGCCAAGCCCGGCGCCGTGGCTTCGCTGGAGTCCATCGGCCATCTGGGCCTCAATGAGAACAAGCTCATCGCTAAAGAGGTATCCGCCTTCGTGGAGAAGGAACTTGGCATTTCCCAGGACAGGTACTATACTGTATTGAATTTACTAAATAAGCTAATAAATTGTCGTCTGGAAAATAAAATAAAAATGACCGACTTAATAAACCTAGGTGCACTAAAAAGCTAGAATTAACTAGGGACCTAATCATTTCTAATTTTATGAATTAGAGTGGGTGCCACTGTAGCCGGTCTAGACACGTGCATAGGGCGAGGGCGAGGGCGAGGGCGGGGGCGAGGGCGGGGGCGGTGCGACCTTGAAAACAGCAGTGGACTGTATAACTTCGGTATAACGTCGGTTCGGTATTTTCAGTTTTACATCATATCACAAAAAGGGCGAATCAATATAGGAAAAAAGAAGGCGACAGACGGGAAAAGTTTCTTTTTTTTGACATTAGTTTTTTTTTACATAAGTATGTTACAAACATAGCGTCGCTAACAGCCACTATCTTTACACTACGTTACGACAACTTCTTAGGTACCTACCAACCCCTAATTACTTGTATTGGTACCGACTCCAAATTAAATTAATTATTAGGTCCCTAGTTATCTAGCTCTTTAGTGTACCCAGGATTTATTTAACTGGGAATATTTTTTTTATTAATATGTTATTTTTCATGATATTTAGTTACACTACGTAGTTAACTGCTGGTAACTCTGAATAGTCCATATCTCTCAAACTACAAAACCAATTTTGATGAATTTCTTATAACTTAAATTACTTAAGCTCTAACAAGGACCAACGTGTAAATACACATCCTTTCAAATAAAAATCTTTATTCATATCGGTTTATAAATTACGGAGTTCTGAGGTAACAAACATAAAACCAACATCTAAAAATACAATCCAATTGAGAAATTGTTCCTTTTTTTGAAGTCCGTTTAAAATACTAACCGCAAGGAATCCGACCACACCGCGCCTGGCGAGTGCCGCCCCGGAGCTGGCCCCGGAGCTGGCCCCGGAGCTGGCGGGGAGCCATGAGGATTTCCCACGTCGAACAAAAAGTATTATTTCCTACAGTGGTTAAAGTTACTGCCATAAATAGGCCAGCAAACACCTACCAACGCTAATAATATTCTTTGTTCCAGATTTTTCCTATCATTCTATGACATCAAACCACAAGACATTGCCATAAGAGGTCAGACACTCGGCTGAAATTGTATTATTTGAATGTCTTCAGTGATTGTTGTTAATTAAACTATTTTTTTGTATATCCGTGTTTTTAATTTTTAACTTTTTTCATTCTGGTTTTCTCTTTATTTCATTTTTTTTGTACAACATATAATAAGTCTGATATTAAGCAGTCATCGTGGCCTATAGATGCTTGAAATACCAAAGAGATTGGTCGCACACTGCTGACCTGAAGAGAAATGGGACAGAGGGAGGGTGAGGTGGATTGGCTTTAAGTTATCTCACTCATCGTACAAAACGCACCTATAATCGCTACTTTACGCCGAACTTCTGTGAGAGGGTGCTACTACCACGGCCGAGCTGGCCCGCACATGACAACACGGTACAGTTTGACTCTATCACCGTCATATGTTCGGACCTTTCAATATTTGTCATAACTTCCGCAGTGCGTTGTTAGAACACATCGAATGGCCTAAGAAATAGTGTAATTAATGTGCTTTCACGAATAGCACCCGCCCGTAGCAGCCACCAATAGCACCCGCCCGTAGCAGCCACCAATAGCACCCGCCCGTAGCAGCCACCAATAGCACCCGCCCGTAGCAGCCACCAATAGCAGCCGCCCGTAGCAGCCACCAATAGCACCCGCCCGTAGCAGCCACCAATAGCAGCCGCCCGTAGCAGCCACCAATAGCACCCGCCCGTAGCAGCCACCAATAGCACCCGCCCGTAGCAGCCACCAATAGCAGCCACCAATAGCACCCGCCCTTTAGCAGCCACCAATAGCACCCGCCCGTAGCAGCCACCAATAGCACCCACCAATAGCGCCCACCCGTAGCAGCCACCAATAGCAGCCACCAATAGCACCCGCCCGTAGCAGCCACCAATAACACCCACCCGTAGCAGCCACCAATAGCAGCCACCAATAGCACCCGCCCATAGCAGCCACCAATAGCACCCACCAATAGCTCCCACCCGTAGCAGCCACCAATAGCAGCCACCAATAGCACCCGCCCGTAGCAGCCACCAATAGCACCCGCCCGTAGCAGCCACCAATAGCACCCACCAATAGCTCCCACCCATAGCAGCCACCAATAGCACCCACCCGTAGCAGCCACCAATAGCACCCGCCCGTAGCAGCCACCAATAGCACCCACCAATAGCTCCCACCCGTAGCAGCCACCAATAGCAGCCACCAATAGCACCCGCCCGTAGCAGCCACCAATAGCACCCGCCCGTAGCAGCCACCAATAGCACCCACCAATAGCACCCACCCGTAGCAGCCACCAATAGCAGCCACCAATAGCACCCGCCCGTAGCAGCCACCAATAGCACCCACCCGTAGCAGCCACCAATAGCAGCCACCAATAGCACCCGCCCATAGCAGCCACCAATAGCACCCACCAATAGCTCCCACCCGTAGCAGCCACCAATAGCAGCCACCAATAGCACCCGCCCGTAGCAGCCACCAATAGCACCCGCCCGTAGCAGCCACCAATAGCACCCACCAATAGCTCCCACCCATAGCAGCCACCAATAGCACCCGCCCGTAGCAGCCACCAATAGCACCCACCCGTAGCAGCCACCAATAGCACCCGCCCGTAGCAGCCACCAATAGCACCCACCAATAGCTCCCACCCGTAGCAGCCACCAATAGCAGCCACCAATAGCACCCGCCCGTAGCAGCCACCAATAGCACCCACCCGTAGCAGCCACCAATAGCAGCCACCAATAGCACCCGCCCATAGCAGCCGTCAATAGCACCCACCCGTAGCAGCCACCAATAGCACCCTCCCGTAGCAGCCACCAATAGCAGCCACCAATAGCACCCGCCCGTAGCAGCCGTCAATAGCACCCACCCGTAGCAGCCACCAATAGCACCCGCCCGTAGCAGCCACCAATAGCACCCACCCGTAGCAGCCACCAATAGCACCCACCCGTATCAGCCACCAATAGCACCCACCCGTAGCAGCCACCAATAGCACCCACCCGTAGCAGCCACCAATAGCACCCGCCCGTAGCAGCCGTCAATAGCACCCACCCGTAGCAGCCACCAATAGCAGCCACCAATAGCTCCCACCCATAGCAGCCACCAATAGCACCCACCCGTAGCAGCCACCAATAGCAGCCACCAATAGCACCCGCCCGTAGCAGCCACCAATAGCACCCACCAATAGCTCCCAACCGTAGCAGCCACCAATAGCAGCCACCAATAGCACCCGCCCGTAGCAGCCACCAATAGCACCCACCCGTAGCAGCCACCAATAGCAGCCACCAATAGCACCCGCCCGTAGCAGCCACCAATAGCACCCACCCGTAGCAGCCACCAATAGCAGCCACCAATAGCACCCGCCCATAGCAGCCGTCAATAGCACCCACCCGTAGCAGCCACCAATAGCACCCTCCCGTAGCAGCCACCAATAGAAGCCACCAATAGCACCCGCCCGTAGCAGCCGTCAATAGCACCCACCCGTAGCAGCCACCAATAGCACCCGCCCGTAGCAGCCACCAATAGCACCCACCCGTAGCAGCCACCAATAGCACCCACCCGTAGCAGCCACCAATAGCACCCACCCGTAGCAGCCACCAATAGCACCCACCCGTAGCAGCCACCAATAGCACCCGCCCGTAGCAGCCGTCAATAGCACCCACCCGTAGCAGCCACCAATAGCAGCCACCAATAGCTCCCACCCATAGCAGCCACCAATAGCACCCGCCCGTAGCAGCCACCAATAGCACCCACCCGTAGCAGCCACCAATAGCAGCCACGAATAGCACCCGCCCATAGCAGCCGTCAATAGCACCCACCCGTAGCAGCCACCAATAGCACCCTCCCGTAGCAGCCACCAATAGCAGCCACCAATAGCACCCGCCCGTAGCAGCCGTCAATAGCACCCACCCGTAGCAGCCACCAATAACAGCCACCAATAGCACCCGCCCATAGCAGCCACCAATAGCACCCACCAATAGCTCCCACCCGTAGCAGCCACCAATAGCAGCCACCAATAGCACCCGCCCTTAGCAGCCACCAATAGCACCCACCAATAGCTCCCACCCGTAGCAGCCACCAATAGCAGCCACCAATAGCACCCGCCCGTAGCAGCCACCAATAGCACCCGCCCGTAGCAGCCACCAATAGCACCCACCAATAGCTCCCACCCATAGCAGCCACCAATAGCACCCACCCGTAGCAGCCACCAATAGCACCCACCCGTAGCAGCCACCAATAGCACCCGCCCGTAGCAGCCACCAATAGCACCCACCAATAGCTCCCACCCGTAGCAGCCACCAATAGCAGCCACCAATAGCACCCGCCCGTAGCAGCCACCAATAGCACCCACCCGTAGCAGCCACCAATAGCAGCCACCAATAGCACCCGCCCGTAGCAGCCGTCAATAGCACCCACCCGTAGCAGCCACCAATAGCAGCCACCAATAGCTCCCACCCGTAGCAGCCACCAATAGCACCCGCCCGTAGCAGCCACCAATAGCAGCCACCAATAGCACCCGCCCGTAGCAGCCACCAATAGCACCCACCCGTAGCAGCCACCAATAGCAGCCACCAATAGCACCCGCCCATAGCAGCCACCAATAGCAGCCACCAATAGCACCCGCCCGTAGCAGCCACCAATAGCACCCACCCGTAGCAGCCACCAATAGCAGCCACCAATAGCACCCGCCCATAGCAGCCACCAATAGCACCCACCAATAGCTCCCACCCGTAGCAGCCACCAATAGCAGCCACCAATAGCACCCGCCCGTAGCAGCCACCAATAGCACCCGCCCGTAGCAGCCACCAATAGCACCCACCAATAGCTCCCACCCATAGCAGCCACCAATAGCACCCACCCGTAGCAGCCACCAATAGCACCCACCCGTAGCAGCCACCAATAGCACCCGCCCGTAGCAGCCACCAATAGCACCCACCAATAGCTCCCACCCGTAGCAGCCACCAATAGCAGCCACCAATAGCACCCGCCCGTAGCAGCCACCAATAGCACCCACCCGTAGCAGCCACCAATAGCAGCCACCAATAGCACCCGCCCATAGCAGCCGTCAATAGCACCCACCCGTAGCAGCCACCAATAGCACCCTCCCGTAGCAGCCACCAATAGCAGCCACCAATAGCAGCCACCAATAGCACCCGCCCGTAGCAGCCGTCAATAGCACCCACCCGTAGCAGCCACCAATAGCACCCGCCCGTAGCAGCCACCAATAGCACCCACCCGTAGCAGCCACCAATAGCACCCACCCGTAGCAGCCACCAATAGCACCCACCCGTAGCAGCCACCAATAGCACCCACCCGTAGCAGCCACCAATAGCACCCGCCCGTAGCAGCCGTCAATAGCACCCACCCGTAGCAGCCACCAATAGCAGCCACCAATAGCTCCCACCCATAGCAGCCACCAATAGCACCCACCCGTAGCAGCCACCAATAGCTCCCACCCGTAGCAGCCACCAATAGCACCCACCCGTAGCAGCCACCAATAGCACCCGCCCGTAGCAGCCACCAATAGCACCCACCCGTAGCAGCCACCAATAGCACCCACCCGTAGCAGCCACCAATAGCAGCCACCAATAGCACCCGCCCGTAGCAGCCGTCAATAGCACCCACCCGTAGCAGCCACCAATAGCAGCCACCAATAGCTCCCACCCATAGCAGCCACCAATAGCACCCACCCGTAGCAGCCACCAATAGCACCCGCCCGTAGCAGCCACCAATAGCACCCACCAATAGCTCCCACCCGTAGCAGCCACCAATAGCAGCCACCAATAGCACCCGCCCGTAGCAGCCACCAATAGCACCCACCCGTAGCAGCCACCAATAGCAGCCACCAATAGCACCCGCCCATAGCAGCCGTCAATAGCACCCACCCGTAGCAGCCACCAATAGCACCCTCCCGTAGCAGCCACCAATAGCAGCCACCAATAGCAGCCACCAATAGCACCCGCCCGTAGCAGCCGTCAATAGCACCCACCCGTAGCAGCCACCAATAGCACCCGCCCGTAGCAGCCACCAATAGCACCCACCCGTAGCAGCCACCAATAGCACCCACCCGTAGCAGCCACCAATAGCACCCGCCCGTAGCAGCCGTCAATAGCACCCACCCGTAGCAGCCACCAATAGCAGCCACCAATAGCTCCCACCCATAGCAGCCACCAATAGCACCCACCCGTAGCAGCCACCAATAGCACCCACCCGTAGCAGCCACCAATAGCACCCACCCGTAGCAGCCACCAATAGCACCCGCCCGTAGCAGCCACCAATAGCACCCACCCGTAGCAGCCACCAATAGCACCCACCCGTAGCAGCCACCAATAGCAGCCACCAATAGCACCCGCCCGTAGCAGCCGTCAATAGCACCCACCCGTAGCAGCCACCAATAGCAGCCACCAATAGCTCCCACCCGTAGCAGCCACTAATAGCACCCACCCGTAGCAGCCACCAATATTCAAGAAAGTAAACATTTTGGATAGCGCTAAGGATACCTAAGACAATTCATAACGATAAATCAAAATTTTTGTTAAAATTTCGATAAATTCATATTCAAGTCGTTAATTTTGTTTTAGGCCTACGGGGGCACTTACAAATTGTCAATTTCACATTTCTTTTCTTATATCTACAACCGGATCGGAACGCGACCTCGATTGAGAAGATCCGGCAAGAAACTCAGCGGGCTTGTCTTTTTACATTTTGTTATATTATTTTTTTTTTATCACCAGTTACTTATATAGTTAATAATTACAAAATAGATACTAATATAAATATAATAGCTACAGTGTGTTGCCTTTTAAGAA
Organism: Notodonta dromedarius; assembly: GCA_905147325.1. Lineage (NCBI taxonomy): Eukaryota > Metazoa > Arthropoda > Insecta > Lepidoptera > Notodontidae > Notodonta > Notodonta dromedarius. The sequence continues at coordinate 14,097,641 of LR990160.1, forward strand.
GGTTGTTATACCTAGCGAAAATTTCTAAAAGGTATTTGCTTATACCATTCATTTATATATTACTAGCTCTGCCCGCGACTTCGTCCGCGTAGAATTTAACTTAACAATCATCCCCTATTTCATCCCCTTGGGGTTATAATTAATCAAAATCCTTTCTTAGCGGATGCCTACGTTATAACATCTACCTGCATGCCAAATTTCAGCCCGATCCGTCCAGTGGTTTGGGCTGTGCGTTGATAGATCACTATGTCAGTCAGTCAGTCACCTTTGAGTTATATATATTTAGATAACCGATACTCATCCAACCTCCTAAGTAGATATAATTTTACATTTTTGAAAGCCCCCTGGTATGTGATTTAGTGATTGAACCCTGGGATTGCACCGCATGAACAGGCATCACGCGCCCGGCCGAGCGCAATAGTGGCACGGCCGCGGCCGGTGCTTTTGTAAATTAATTTATTTCACGCCCCTTTGGAGCGCTGCCTTTGTTGCGCTTTTAATTACCTCGCAATTAAATTGATCGTCCCAAATGACTTCATTAGTAATTGTTTCCTGAAATGTCATCGTGATTGCGGTGATTGAAATGTAATAATAAATCATGAATTTATTCGCCAATAGGTCTGTACTCAGTTTAATTAATTCTGTAGTGTTTATGTCGGCTTTGTGCCATGGTCCAGATCTGTCTGATCCTGCGTGACTATCGAATTTGAAGGTAGCAATTCAAAGTAATTCAAACGATCAAAACATGATATAATATATATAATTTATGAAATAATAATAAACGTCAAGTTGGTTTTCACAAAATTATTATGTAAGTACATTCTTAGAATTATTTTAGATCAAATTACTTTCCACCCTTATCGTGGTCGATAGCTTTCAGTGGATTCTTATTTAGCACAACCCCTTCCTCGTCCATCCACGTCGCTCCGTCAATATCCTTCCATATACCACTCCTCAGCATTTCCTCTCTTTTAACTCCGTCTTCCTCCCAAGTTATGGAGCTTCGTTTGACTTCGATCACTACCCCTAACCCATGTTTCGTTGCTTTATGTCTCACATCACAGGGTGTTATTTCGTCATCAGTTAAATCTTCAATGTCAGTCTCTATTATCCCTTCTACACTCGCTGCGGAGTCATCATCGGAGTCTTTCTTCTCATCTCGGAGTCTGCGCAGCACTCTGTCAGCTCGGAACCTCCAACGGTCAAGGTTTTTCAAAGCCATGGTGTACATGGGCGTGCTGTTGGGAAGTATTCTGTGCAACATGTCGTAGCATGGTATACATATTTGGCTGAGGAATCCGACCTGAAATGATATGGTATAAGGTGATTTAAGTACTTAGGTGAAGATGGTGACAGAGTTGGGTAAATAGTTGGTTTAATTCCTCAGGCAAGTCACATACGGCCAACGATTGGTGAATCTTATAATTGGATTTGTAGTCCCTCAATGCTATTGTTCTTTTTTATTTAAGCATAATATACGTGATGGAAGAAACAAACCGACATTTAAAGAAATATGCCTAGACCTCCACCCAGGCGTTCCTCATGATCGGGCGGGGTGTGTGGGGGTGCGAGTGTGCTCGTGATGTACAACTGTCTTCTGAGTAGAGGCCCTACATAAGTAGGACTTTAAATTATGATTATAAAATTAAAAAATATTATTCTGTCTCACTGTTTGAAATGTATCAGTCTACCCCTGCGGGGTGACGGCCGTGACGATACAATATGTGTAACTGACAAGAACGCCTAACTGTAATGTTAGGGCAACATGTCGCTAGCGCAGCAGTGATTATCACAATTTAAGGCTGACATATCCTTGTGTTGCATGTTCACTATATTCTGCGGACAGTAGTTATTACTTATTGATCATACTAAAACAATAATCTATAAAAAAACTTAAATGCAATACGAGTATAACAATAAATTAAAAAATTTAAAAAACCCCCACGAAAATACGACGTTTTCGTCAAAATATTATTATTAACCCCATTCACTTTTCCTTCTCCATCATCAGACCTAAGGGTCTGATGATGGAGTAGGAAAAGTTAGGGCTCCCCGGTGTTAAGACACCACCTGTCTATAACCTTTTCATGAATCTGTTCTGTAAGTTGGTGAGGATTTGTGTATCTTGCAAGTTCCAGTTGACGCTGCAACATCAGGTCAATGTAACCATGTCCTTGCAATATCATTCAAGAAACAGGATACCAAATTTCGAATCGATCAGACCAGTTTAAGTTGGTCATATTCCTTCATTAACTAGAAAAGAGCTGACAGTCTTCAAACGGTTGAGCAGATTTTCTTAATTCATAGCTAAGAGCACTCTCGATCGAAAAACACACCCTATTTTTTCGTCGGGGGTAATAACCAGGGGTCCAACTCCGTCAACCGCTGGCATCTCGATCGACTCGCAATACGTCAAAACTAACGTATCGCGTATGTGAATACGTCAGTTTTGACAGTTTTTCTATAGAAAATCTTTCAAATCTGACGTATTCAGATGCGCGATACGTCTGTTCCGACCTAGGATAGGTTTTAACATATTGTGATGTGAGTCGCTCAGATGCCAGCAGTTAATAGAATGGGGCCCCTGGCTGTCGACAGTAGATATCAAGCCCTTGTCTTATAATATCACCTAATGAATTGGGTAGTTGAGTATATTACATTTATGTGGTGTTATTTTTTTCACATCTGGAAATCTATTGTGCGACTAGTCATACCTAACCTACTTTGAAATATTAAACAAAATAATCTATTAAGACTCTACTGTACAGCAGTAGAAAATAAGAAGGTTGCCAGGCCATGTGCAATATGTTGTTAAGAGACGCGCCTGGCTCGCCGGCTGCTCGTCGGGCTGGTTCCGGTCCATCATGGGTATGGGCGCCCTCCCCGCCTCCCGCTCCTTGTCGCCCTGCTCGTAGAACTCTTCGAAGATGACCTTCACGGTCTTGATCTGGATGTCCCAGGGCTTGGCCGATGCTGACAGGTCCGCCGCCGTCATCGATATAGCCATGGCGAGGTCCCTTGAAAACATCGAACATGATTAGACTTGCTTGAGAGCTATGACACTATTAGGTATTTGGCACTGAATTCAGGCTTCCTAACTGAATCCGAATTAAAAGGTGTGTATTCGCATTTAGCGTCGTAAATAGGAACGGCGGTGTATGTAGGATAGGGACTTTGTACTCAGGATGTAGATACATAGGTAATAAATGCATTGTACAACAATGGCTGGGCATGAAGTAACAAAGCTTCTTAGTGAGTTCGAGAAATTACATACGGCATTGCCGGTGGGGCTTAACAAGAACAGATTCGCTCACAAAAAAAAAACCATAAATCAGTAAGTACATCTCATAGACATTAATGCTGCATACATACCGTATTTACCCGACTACGCGACGCAAAAGAGGGTAATTTGTTTATCAGCCAGACGCCATATTGTGAAAAACAAAAAAAAAATCGAGGGCTATATAATATGTTTACAACTTATAGTAGAGCTGTATTTTCACACGTCTAGTAATCCGGTTGATGTACTTAATACTCACTACGATAGGAAATCCCTGAAATGAAATAACAAGATTGCGAAATTTACCGTCTTATATAGGTACCTCTAGACCTCTACCTAACTGAAAAGTATAAAATGAGAAAAGTAAATTAAAAAAATCTAAACATCAGACTCATTAAAAATGAACTTTAAAAAAACTGAAAGAAGAGAACAAGCCCATTAATCTTGAATTCTGTTAAGCAATATCTCTTGAACAGTCGGGACCCATTATTGGGACAATTTGAGCTGGTCTAGATTTATAATGGGTCCCGCCAGTTTAAGAGATATTACTTAACATAATTCAAAACTACTGGGCTTGCTTTTTTTCTTTTCATCTTTATTTAAAGTTCACTTTTTTAACAGGCAGGGTTTTTGATTTTATAAATTTACATTATTTTGTAATAATGCAGCCTTCTTATCGAGTCCACTTAATAATAGAACATCGCCAGGCAATAAACTACACTTGCAATTTTAACGTGCACTCCGAACGCAAAATAACTAAATATAAACTATAAATAAACTAAAATATAAATATAAACTAAATATTTGCGAACTACCCAATCCCGAGCGAAATTGCAATCCAGTTGCTGGAAATACCTACATTGACGCAAAAATATGGGAACACAAATCATAACATCGTCGGTTCCACTAAATGATTGACGATGAGATTAATAGAAAAGAAAAAAATCAGGCCACGTGCGTGTCGTGCCACGCTCAATGTAGGGTTCCGTAGACATTTCAATGACGAAATGATATTTTTGGCTAACTAGTTTTGTCGAATATCATAAATAAGTAAGGAGTGTCAGAAATCGTTGAGTAAATTCTGATTAAATCTTTAAAAGTTCAATCTCATCAACAATCTCGCAAACGGAATATCTGATAGGTATGTACTAAAATGTTGAATGGAAACACCATTTTATTTGAAAATACCTTTTTAACGATACACCATATGGATGGAGTGACAAAAAAAAATATCCCCTCTTTCCAAGTTCGGAGAGGTACCTCAACAATTAGTAATTATGCTACATTTTATATTTTTGAAAGTGAGATCTATTCTTAATGTATATATGTACCAAATTTCGTCAACTTCCGACAAAAAACTGTAGAAGTTATGGTACTGTGACAGACTGGGATGGACGGACTGGATGATCCAATAAGGGTTCCTCGAAGGGCCTACGGGACCCTAAAACTTAAATAGTGAAAAATCAACACTGCATGCAGCGCGGCTCGGGCAGGGCTCGAGCAGGGCTCCCCGCGCCGCGCGCCGCGCGCTCCGAAGTTACTAATTGATTGACAGGTATTACGAGTATATTTTTTGCTCCATTTGGGTGGAGGGTTTTAATATTAAATTTAGGATTACTCAAACGATGGGTGCTCGCCACCACTGAAATAAAGGATATATGTCCTAAAGGACTACTTAAAAAAAAATGTTTTGCTAGCTCAACAGTGAACATTCGTCCCTTGTGGACGACCAATTTCACCGTCTTCTCGATTTGTCGTCACTGTTTCTGATCTCTTCAGTGTTTGGGAAAACTGAAATGGCTCAATCCGCAATCCAGATCACACAATGGCGATAAACCCTCTGGTTTAACGCGACAGATCTAAAACCGATGGTTGGGGTTTAAAGAGTACATATTTTCCGCTAACAGAGCGATTGCTGCGTTTCAATGTTCTCAGTATTTTGCGAAAACTCATTCGTTTCATCCGTATCTATTTCCCTCTCGATTCACTTGTTCCGTAAAGTTCCCATTGGAATATGGGGCTTTATTACGGAACACATCGGCAATAATGATAATGTTTGTTGCCATTTTAGAAATGGGGCTCTAACTATTCCAAGACGAAGAGGTCGCTCAGCCGCCCGCAAGTGTTAGATATTTTCCTACTTACTATTTACACTTGCCACGTATACCTTTTTGCTTGGCATTCTTAAGATGGCTCATTAAGTAGGTATTACGTTAGACGTGCAGCGCAGAAGGCAGTCTCAGTTCATATTGATAACTTTAATCTAATATCACAAGCCAAATACACCGGTGAGTCTTAAATCTCTATACAACCAAAGTCGCATGCCTTTTGTCACCTAGCGGTTTATCAAACCTGTGGCTGTTGACTGCCCAGCTGAACTGTTGTTTGCTGTGTTCAGAGTTAAGGTCCCTCATTCTCTCCAGGTTAGGGAAGAAGGCGGCCAGGTCGGTCGCCAGGATGCAGTGTCTGATAAAACTCAGGATCTCCTTGTAGTCCTCACTGGAGATGTGGGAGAAGATGTTGTGACCATCCTGGGAACAACGAATAACCACAGATCACGAAGTGTGCCTGCGTGTCACAGATTTTCTCAAACAGAAACTAATTCACGAATCCGATTTAAAAAAACATTTGGTTTCTTCATATGGATCTTCTTTTTGTCAATTCCTGACCTGACTGAATAAAATTAATTGAATTTGATTGAAATTGAATGAAACCTGCTGCAATATTGTGACAGTGATGTTGAAGTGGTGATGCTCCAGGGTGGAGGTGGTGTACATGGCGGCGAGGGGGGACGCGATCTCGCTCATGTACTTGTTGGTGTAGCCACGGTGGTCCAGGTCGTGGCAGAGACACGCCACGAACAGTGCCAGGCGCTAGAACACGCATACTCACTGTTGACACTTTGCGGGACGAAACTGTAAACGGCTTTAGATAACTTATTGTATTTGCAGTTAAAACAAACGTTAAGTCAAACATCAAAACTGATTGCTTGGGTGCGACTGCTCGGGACATGCGATGTGTACCTATTGACAAGTTGCTCTACATGGGAATCGAACCCATGTGTTTTAGCTGTAATATTCTGGCCCAGTTACTATACTGTCGAGATATAGATTTTAGCAGTGTATTTTTTATTATTGACACAAATATAGGAATTATGTACGAAGATTATGTAATAAATACCGCTTTATTTATTTCAGCAGACCCACTAGCCATTACATAGTTCATTTTCACAATGGCGAAGTATTTTCAAAACAGTAAATATATCAGAGATGAAAAATACTTCAAGATTTAATATCACAAAGGGAATCGGAAAATGCATGTTGCAATTCAATGTTGATTACAAAGAGAGAATACAATACTACGGAGTTGATTATGAATTTTCTCTTGTAAACGCTAAAAGCTGTAGCCATTTTTTTTAGTTACAACTAGCTGAGCCCGCGACTTCGTCCGCGTGGAACTTAACTTGACAAAAGTTTAATTGAACATTTGCAAGACGATGTTTCGTGTTTTATATACCTACTATCGCAAAAGCCCGCTCGCGCGTTGTGAGCTCGCGCGACAGGCAGCATTTGTGATAAAAAAAAAATAGTTTTTTTTTTTCTAAAATTATGTAGCCTCAGTTACTGCTTATAACATTAGCTATCTGCCAGTGAAAATCCCGTCAAAACGGTCCAGCCTTTTCGGAGATACTTTTGGATAAAATGTGTTTTTATTTTTTTACGCGGAACCCTAATTATTTTTCTAAAATTAAAGTATCTTAAGTTACTCCTTATAACATCAGCTATCTGCCAGTGAAAATCCCGTCAAAATCGGTCCAGCCGTTTCAGAGATTACCCGGAACAAAAAAAAATTAAACCGCTTTTTTGTTATAGGTACCGTATGTACCTACTTTCATATGCATTTAGTGAAAAGGTGTTATTTTGATATTACAAACAGACACTCCAATTTTATTTATTTGTATAGAAGATATGTTTTTTTACGTATTAGGGAAACCAAACTGATTTTACATTATCAGTTTTCCAATACCTCAATTGAACTATTGGAACATCAGTGCTGGTGATATTTTATGCAGTTTTAATGAAATAATGGGGATTTTTAACTAAAAGTGACGCATGGAATACGAAACGAACTTTTTTTAACAAAAACACCCACCATTTTGTTATTGTATCTGTTCCGATGGTCGCTCTTCAGTAAAACATACATGGCGTGAGCCACAGACCACCCGTGATCGAAGTTGTGGTACGGCACTGTTCTATAATTCTTCTTCACCGTTAGTACAAATCTCGTTAACGTCACGATATCGAATTGAGACAAATCGAAGAGGTCTTTGAACATCGAGATAACGCATTTACACTTTTGGAACTCATCGAACTTAAATGGATCCAAATAAAAGTCGTTTAAGTCGACCGCAATGGGGTCTTTATCGCTTAACATGTTTTGGACCTCGGTTTCTCGGCAAGTGTTATGATAACTTAAAACTTCCAATGCCACCCTATATTTCTGTTCCTTCCTTATGATCCTGTCGTAAAGCCTGGCGTGGTGTAGAGCCAGCCCGAAGAAAGTGGAGAAGATTTCGAAGGCGGCTTCGTCCTCTCGCCCGAAGTTGTCGTCATTGCGTTTGTTCACCATCTGGACCACGCCTATAATTCTGCCTTCCACTTTGATAGGCATGCAAAGAATGCTGACAGTCTTATAGCCGGTCGCTTCGTCCACTTCCCTGGAAAATATTATCTCATTCACATAAATCTAAATATATATAACTCAAAGGTGACTGACTGACTGACTGACATAGTGATCTATCAACGCACAGCCCAAACCACTGGACGGATCGGGCTGAAATTTGGCATGCAGGTAGATGTTATGACGTAGGCATCCGCTAAGAAAGGATTTTGATTAATTCTACCCCCAAGGGGATAAAATAGGGGATGAAAGATTGTTAAGTTAAACTCCACGCGGACAAAGTCGTGGGCTCAGCTAGTATAATATGTACTTCAAATGGACCGTCCTTCAATTTCCGCCATACCTATTAAACCTATAATCGGAGTAGGCGTCAGGTATGTTCATGGTTTCTCCCGACAGCGCGACATGACCGGCGATGCCGCGGTTGATGGGCATCCTTATCTCCTTTTTCTCCATGTCCCTGTCGTGGCCGGGCTCAAACTTGAGATCGAACACCGTGGAGACCAGCTCGAAGTTCCTGTAGTCGACCAGGAAGAGGGAGGCTCGGTCGGCGTTCACGAGACGTTGGGCAAATTCCAAAATCCGTTTTATTAACTGGTCGAGGGAGACCATTTCTTCGAATATTTCTCTAGAAATAAAAGACGATATAGAGATGTTATGATATAAAAATAGGTAGATCCAGACGTACTGGGAAACAGACATAGTTATTGTCGCTGGATTGGTCCTTTGCTTGAGCACTTGAGGATAAATTACAAATTTCCCCATATCACCGACTCCCAGAGGATGAGGATGGGACGATTTATAAAAGTGTACCCACGAACAACACTCACTTGACAACGTCCAGCAAGAAATCTGACATGTTCCTCTCGCGCTTCTTATCCAGATACAAGTTACAGTAATGCAGCGCCAGGCTGCCGAGAACCAGAAAGTTGGAGCTGACCTCCTCATCGCGGTCGCGGAATCTGTCCTTGATCCTCCACATTTCGATGACGTAGGTGGTCTTACCGGTCTTGGACAGTATAGGCTGATACATCACGTGGCGGGCCTCTTTCTGGGTACAATAAGTTGCATAGTTAGACGCCGGCGGAATCTCAACGGTGGTGTGGCCGGAGCCATGAGTACATGATCGTATCGGCTGCAGCCTCAACGTGTTGGGAAGATCCCGCCCGCGTCTGGACGGTGCTTTATAGTGTACCTCCATCCGTTCAGCCAATATCGCGTGATCCACAGTGAACTTTACAAATTAAGATAATTTCGCATCCGGATGGATGTACGCCAACGCTATGAACTTTTATCTGAATGCAATTTCCCAACTAAGCCCTTCCTGTAATACTTTATTAGAATGTACGTCAAAAGAGAGCGCACAAAGAAATATCCTATTTCTGTATTGTTTTCTACAATGTTCGGAGCGAAATATTAAGATTAAAAAACAATCTCTCTTTGCAGCGGGGCCAGACAATGGAGCAAAGGGCTTATTAAATATCATCCGGATGCGTATTGTGTCTGGCTTAATTATACTACGTTTTTAACTATCTAGCTGCCACATATATATAATATACTCGTATATATTTCAAAATGCAGATTTTTTTAGCATGAGCCATGTAAATATCGACGGATAACTCCAACTCTAGGGGGTCCAAAATCATGAGTTGAATCAATGGTACCAATTTTCGTTACGATGCCCCTTACACCTTGTATCATAGATGCATCACTTCCGCTACTATTCGAAGTCCTCTGCTAAGGAATAAGACGTGCTATTGCCACAACTCACAACGTTCTTAAGCTTCAACGCCTCGTGCAGGCAGGTGGGCATCTCCGGGAAGCGCAGCGGGTCGTCGGCCCGGGCCAGCCGGCGGCAGGCGCCGCTCCGGGCCGCCGCCAGCACCGGCCCCACCCGCCCCGGCGCCGCCCGCCTCAAGCTCTTGGCTGGTGCTGCTTCAGATGTCTGCTAAGAAAAATACAATAATGGTTAAAATCATGTAATATCGGCAGCGCCGAGCGATCGAGACGTCGAGATTGAGTGTGTATGTGTTTTGTATTTTATAATTACACTAGCTGTGACTTCGACCGCGTGGAAATTAACTAAAAAAAATTAATTTCACAAAAAATTTTCGTTCAGTTCGCAAAATGTATGAACGTTAATAATTATGTTAATAAAGAATGAAGTTAATAAATAAATGCCTATTCTCAGTTTAATCTCATTTTTCTTTTCTGCGTGTCGATGTTTCGTATTTTATATACCTACCTACCTATTGCAAAAGCCCGCTTGCGTGTTCTGAGCCCGCGCGACAGACAGCATTTGCGTTCTATGGTTTTTTTTTCTAAAATTAAAGTAGCCTAAGTTAATCCTTTTAACATCAGCTATCTGCCAGTGAAAGTCCCGTCAAAATCGGTCCAGCCGTTTCGGAGATTACCCGGAACAGACACACAGACAGACAGACAGACAGACAAAAAAAATTATGCATTTAGTGAAAAGGTGTTATTTTGATATTACACACAGACACTCCAATTTTATTTATTTGTATAGATTAAATTCGTAGAATCACGTAAAGATGCCAGCGCTGCGTCAAACGTACATTTAATAACTCCTAATTGAAAATTTAAAAACCCCCGATGCGACGACCTTTTCATCAAATGTATACTTTACCTAGTTCGTCCAAATAACGCTAAAATTATATTAAATTAGTTTTTTTTCTGTATTTTTTCTCAATGGCGGAGCAGCGCCCTCTAGAATTATTATTGCGTAATATTCCATGACCATTAACAAAATTTTACGCGTGCGCGTATCCATCATTTGACACGTGACTTATGTAACGTCTTTAGTTCATACACAAATCTCATATAAAAATTGATAAAATATCATTTTTTTCCAGAATCCGGGAAACTTTTCAAATTTATAATATTGTAAAAAGCAAGTTCAGACTATTAGGATCATTTAAAAATATAATAAAGCGAAATCGTTTCAGCCGTTCTCAAGTGATGCAAAGATATTATTCCAATGAGCCCAAATTTCGATCGGATTCGAGCCGTGGAAGTTGGTTTTGGCCCTGAATGTGGCTTTTTCAACCTACAAAAGAGCTGATGATCTTCAAACGGCTGAACCGATTTTCATGAAACATAGCTAAGAACACTCTCGATCAGAATACCTATCTAACAAAAGAAACAAAATTGAAATCGGTTCATCAGCTTGGGCGCTACGTTGCCACAGACAGACACACAGATACACAGATACACAGATACACAGATACACAGATACACAGATACACAGATACACATGTTAAACTTATAACACCCGTCGTTTTTCGTCGGGGGTTAAAAAGGTATGTTATTTTTTATAAATTGCAGGGTTGTGTTTGGTGTAAAATAAATGTTAGCATCTTTCTTTATTACTTAACGCGATAGGATCTACAGATATTGGTAAACTATTGGTGTAAACGTTATGGTAGGTAGTGGCTGCAAGCGTTGCTATAAAAACGTTTGACCGCTCCTTGGACGGTGTAAAGGCGCATCGCTGCTGACCTTATCAGACTCCATGACGAAATACTGCACGAAGGTGGGATGGTCAGGGTACAGCTTGTAGACCCTGTAAGCGTCCACGCCTACTGACTTCACGATGTACCTAGCTAGCTCCAATAACACCGTGTGCTCGCTAGGTTCGTCCTTCAGCACTTTCAGGAGATCCTGTATGATGTATGAAATAGCGTTAAAAAATATCCACTCCAGAACCAGTTAGTGATGCAGTTATTATCCGCATGTGGACTTCAGCTAACAATCTTTCTACTGCACGCCTCTGGCTAGCGATAATTAATAGGCGCGTCTACATATGACCAGCAATTAGTGATGGCGTTACGCCAACGTACAATCGGACGTCAAAACTGATTGCTCGAGCGCACTGTGCGGTATATGTGAACGCGCCTTATGGTAGCTAGGTAGGTATATTTGAACTTACCATAAATATCTGGTTATTACAAATGTTGTCCTTCTGTCTATAAGGCACCAGCTGCTGTTTATTTGATGATACTGAGGTATTTTTCTAAAACAAGAGCTCTTCAAATTTAAGGTTTGCGCATTGCAATTATATCTAAGTTGAAAAAAAACATTCATATCGTTGAACAGAGAGATCTTAAAAATGCTTGGTCATTGTGTAGCCTTAGGGGCGCTATGACTTAGGTTAGGTTAGGTTTAGGTTTAGGTTAGGTTAGATTAGAACAGGGTACCCCCGGTCTCGGACGGTATGCGTAAATGCATTTCCCAGCGCAAACAAAAAAAAGCTTAGAAAGTGATCAAAACGAAAAAAAAATTTTAGTTCTGGCTCCATAGGCCCCCTAACTGGGAACTAAAATATTCTAATGACACATTCGGATTCTGGCGCTTCGCCGGCCGCTGCCGCGGCACGCTCGCTTCGCTCGCTCGGCTCGCGCGTTTTGGTCACTGTTCTACCCTAACCTAACCTAAACCTAAACCTAAGTCATAGCGCCCCTAAGGCTACACTCCAACCAAATGCTTACATAATTTATTCTCATCTTAGCAATTAGCCATTTTTCTAAAACTTCCACGGGCACGCATTCCGCGATGTAAGACTCGAGGAAGCCCGTATTATTCTCTAAGTATTCCATTACTTCTTGCTCTTCTGAATCTGAAATAACATGTCTAAACTTCTAAAGTCATCATTTATATACCAACAGCAATATGGTCGCTCGCAGGAGACTTACCTTTAAAGGAAGTGATTGATCGATTCTTTCCTCGTTTGGGTATCCTGCCTACAACAAAATGGTTTGTTTAAGAAGTCCCGTCTCTCAATGTTCTCTCCAATCAGCTTTGTTACTTAAGTTTATAGTGCAAACTGAGAATTCTCTTCACGGAGCAGTATTTATTTAAACACAACGTTATTTTAAATTATATACTATCCATTGTTGCGACCTAGAAACTATTTGGTCAAATATCTCGAAGGATCCTTATTTTATCAGCTTGATACAAAAACGCATTGTTAGTCTAGATATACTCCATCGATTAATTATGAAAGGTCTCGTAGTCGAATATTCGAGATTGTAGGTATATAGGTATAAGGTGAACGCCCTTGCGTTATCGGCGACGGCGGCGGCGACTACCTACGAATACAAAGGAAAGCCGACACTGGTGTCGGGATCGTTCGATTGCGATTATTATTACCTACATGCCTACCGAGAATGTTCACGAAAACACCAGCTCGCATCTTTATTCGATATATAAGGAATCGACGACGGGCAGCGAGTTAGTTACTTCTTGGAAGCGACAGTGTACGGAACTCAAGTAAGCGAACGAAGAGTAATATACCAGTGACCTAGGCGATAATATTGGAATACTGTGAGTCTGCTAAGTGATTCGGAACAGTGCTTGTTGTGTGTAACTAGTGTAGTACTGTGTATTTATCAAGTTTGTGGAGAGCGAAATAAAAACCCTTTTTACACGTTTAACGGCATTAATTGTACCTACCCCTAGTACGTGTACGTAACAGTATAATTGTTTTTGTCTCGATTTCAAAATGACAATAATATCACGACTGTTCGCTCTAGTACTTCAGCTCTAGTTGCAGTTATTAGACAGACCGGTATATTGCGTGTAAGTCTTCTTGTCAGACCTCGCGGCAGACCAGTCCAGGTAGATGGAAGGCGTCACCGTGCAGTCGCTGTGGAAGCGGGACCGCGGCTTATCTTCTTGCTTCTGAGACTGCCACGACCCAGCCGTGTGGTGGTCTGTTGACCGATAAGATGCAATATGAGGATCATTGACTGTTGAAAACTGGAAGGAGTGTCATTCACTTGAAAAGCCATCTGGTCGTTTGTCGAAATTAAGTACTTCACACCTTATCTCGTAAATGTTGCTTAATTAGTCCTTATGAAACTAAATACTTCTAAATTTTCTATTCAGTTTAATGTTAACATTAAGTACGATACTCGTTTTCATAAAAATTTCACCGGGGCCTGGCACTTCTCCATTCCCAATGGGCGGCAGCAGGCGCGGCGAGCGCGGGCCGGGCGGCCTCGGTACGGCTGCGCGCGCGCCGCCCGCCTGGAATACAAATGAATGGGTACACATTAATGAACCTAGCCATCATCATGGCTACAGTTTATTAATCACTCCTAATTAGGTGGAGCGAGCGTACACAGAGCTTAGATATTTGGTAGGAAAATTTGAAAGATAGTCGGAATCGATTTTGTTATCTAGGTACATATTAATATTGATCATCTTGATCAGGTAATATAAAAACAGTCAAACGTTGGATAATTCAAAACCAGTATAATAATCCCTGTAAAGAAACCTTGTGGTGAAAATCTGTATAAAAGCCGACGTCTTTTCTGAATTGAGTCGCGGCATTATAATAATGTTTAGGTCCTGAACCGGATCCACTACATAGAAGATATTTACTAAAAACGTAAACGTTACAATATATATCATGTACGAGTAATCACAATAAAATAGGCCTACCTCACACCCGTAGCTAGCTATCAATCCCTAATAATGACACGTCACAACCAATAGGCCATTTCTGAAGCTAATAATCGTCCAGACTACCGGGAGCACCGGGTACCTGCGTTCAAACAGCAACAGGCAACGACCAAATTCGCGTGTCCCTTTGTAACTCGCAAGTCAATATCATGCGCGTCCAAAATGGCGGCCAATTTAATCCGGCTAATCTATCTATAAACTAAAGGCCGATTAATTGAACAAAGTAATTGAGTGACTGGAGGCGGGGCGCGGCGCGGTTGTGGGGTCCGTACACTTTGGCTAAAGTGCTGGATTGATTTGCAAAATTTTCTACAAAAACATGATTAGGTAACTCTTTAAAGATCAATAACTAACGCCACCGATGCCGATGGGCGTCAGGCCATCTTTCATCTTCATCTTAAATGTCAATTTAGCCTATTAGCCCTATATATAGCCTATTTATTGGGCACAGAATACCAAAAATGTAGAATTCTATCTACTTACCTATATTTTCATAGGCATACAATAGCTAGGCAGCTCATTGTGCAAACCACGGAGAAGCTAAATCCGGAAAAGACACTGAAACCTTGAAATTCAGTTACTTAAACCGGTCAAAAAAGTATTAACGGCTTGTATGGCAGAGCTCACCTAACCACTTTTCACGCTGTTTTAAGTCGTCTGATAGCTGTTATGATATGGTTCTTAGTTAAGTTTGATAAAAATCAGATCTGCTGTAAGAAATTCAATTTGTGTAGTGAGGAAAATATAAAATCATAAAACCGCCATAGAAAACACAGCAAGCGCATAGTCCCAGACTTGGTCCCAAACTAAGCTTAGCTGAGTATGACGGGTACCGTATGATGGATTGGAGGCGATCCCAGTTACACGCAGTCGGGGCTCAATTGTGCAAAGGCCATTTCCACAATTTGCCTTGTCAGAAACCGAACCCAAGCCCAAGGTCTACAAAATAATTAAAAAAAAAATTGTCTACTTGAGGTCTGATGTATCGGTCCACATATCAAAGCACATCGGGTCTACAAACATTGCGCACGGCACCTACCTTACCGAGACTTCCCTCTGCGCTCCCATTGGCGTTGTCATTTGTGACGTCACCCATTATGCACTAACCAATAAATAATAATAGAATAAAATGAACTGAGCACTCGGCATGTGACCAGCTCGAGGGACAATGGCCACTTGACTGACCAAAAAGTGGTAGGTGGCAATAACTGCGTAGTAGGCGCCGGGCACATTCGGACGTTGGATTATATGTCTAGTCTACTTACCTAGTGCTAACCCCTGAATATTATATACTATACCTAGTATTGCAGACCTCAATGTACAAATACAGTAGCTGATTGTAGTGTCTAGTGCAGGCAGACTGAAATACTTTACCATAATTTTTCTGATTTCAGGACTTTGAATATTTGTAAAATCTTTCACATTGCGGCAGCGTAATAACACAGCTAATTGCCTGGAAAACAGTAATAATGGCATTTATGTACCAGCCACCACATGTCTGTATCAGCCACTGATATTTAAGAACAAGTTTGTAAAAGTTGTGCAAGTACTTTATGATGATGCTTTTCATAAAATTGGCGGAGTTAAAAAAATATAAAATTACGTTTGAATATCGATCAAATTGTTATACCAATTAATACTTCACCCATACTCATCCGAACCCCAACGTATCGAACCTTGGAATCACTCTGAATGATATATTATTCATGAAAAGAGACAAATTATTAGCCCTGAATATATTTGCGAACTTTTTCTAGATCTTGCTGTAGATTCTCAGTCCCAGTCTGCCTAATGTAACTAGGGAAGATTCCATCCTCGTTAGACAATCTTCCTTAACTATTCCAATGCTGGTGGGGACGGCGCAATGAGGATCACAGAGGCGCCACTCCGGGTTCACCTTTCCCTCTGTGGTTTCCAAGGATATTTGTGAACAGGTAACTAACATTAGTCTTTCCGTAAATAGCCTGTATTCGTATCGCCCCTACAACATACATATTGTAATCAACACGAACTAGTACCGATATGATAACACCAATAACAATTAACTAACTGTAGCTCTAACCCTATCAACAATAGATTAATAAACATTTGCTTTTTAACATTAAAATCGATTTAAGTTAACTCCGTTAAACTATGCTAACTATGTATGTTGACTCGTTGTTGGATGGCAGTTTTGTAACTTTAGTTTCTTTTGTATACAATATCGCGGGCCATGTTTTAGTGCCATCTGACGTCATCCTTAAGCTCTCTTGCATTTACCACCAATTGGCCCGCCACATCTGAGGGTACACAACGGCAATTGCCCCAATTCAGTTTGCGTCCCGTGAAGATCGTCGCTTCGACCCGCGGGTGCCCGACTAACACTACCACGACCTCCGATTAAAATTATATCACCCAATGATAACAAACGCCATCGACTGATAGCGTATTCCGTTCGATCAATATCCATTCCTCTGAAACGAGGGCTCATATATAAAGTTAGAATATAATTTATTGATTTCATTGAATTCCAGCATAACATAGACTAAAGCGCCACTTCATAACGTGGTTCAAAGCTTAATCCACCTAGGTAATATTTATTCTACCAAAAGCCACTGTCACTATGCAGGCCAAGAGAACTGAACATAACAAAACTTAACAGAAAAGATTTCATAACCGATTAATAAAACCTCAGTCAGACCACAGAGAGTCAGACCACTATTTTTAAGTCTGTGGACGACTAAAATCTTTTTATTGTCACAACAAGATGAAAGAAGATTATGTTTATAATCATCTTGCTTGGGTCACATATAAAATTCTTGAGTCACACCAGTCATAAAAAAATCGAATGTCAGCATTCCAATCTTTGTTTAATCAATGTCACTTACTTCTGTCCCATAGACTATCTGGCCCGCTGAGTGTCGTTAGTGTCGATTCGATCATTAGCACAGCGGTGTCGATACAAGACAAGATCTTCAAAATATGGCATTTATATATTGAAAATTTAAGTTTCTTTTTTGCCCAGCGGGTCAGATAAGTTCCAGGACACAATCATTTAACATTTACAACGTTACAAAAGACTCTGTGCTATGAACAAGACTGGCATCAATTTTTTTCAGTGTCCGTAAATCCCCATCCACCAACATCACCGCGCAGGGCAAACATTCCACGTAAATCACCACCATGACATACCGAATATGGTGGGGTATCAAAAAAATGACTCGATGACTGCGAACCAGAAGCTGATAGCTGGATGCGTGTCGGGCGCCACCACCAGGTTCATCACGCAGCCCCTGGATGTGGTAAAGCTGAGGACCCAGCTGCAGAAGAAGACCTCGGCCCGCCCCACAGGGAGGTTCTTTAAGTACACCAGGAGGATATGGTCGGAAGAGGGTCTGACTGCGTTTTGGCTTGGACATAATTTGGGCCAGGTATCCAATAATCTCCGCCGTTTTCAGTGCAATCATTTCAGATGTATTTTTATCAATGCGATAAGTAGAAACGGTAATTCCCCGAGGAAGCGATATGCCCACATAAGCGATAAGTACGCGAGGGGCTGTGGTGGTAGTTTTTAAACATTTAATAGTACATTGTTACACGAGTGGTGAAAGTGACTTATTTTTCCCGAGACGGGGTTTGGCGCCCGAGCGTAGCGAGGGCGCTAATAGTTCGAGGGACAAAATAAGTCTTTCACCCGAGGTAAACACTGTGCTTTTCATTACGAATACAAGGAAAATAAAAACAGGAATTGGCTAAAGAAATAATACAAGGAAGCATGAACAATACTCTACAACTCGAAAAAAAAAAAAGATCGGATTGCCGCCTATTTTGTTTTTTTTCGTTGGCCGGCCAACTTCATTATTTAGCCAGTATTTTTAATTTTCATTTTTAAATATTTTGACCAAATCTATGTTATTTTAAAGAAATGGTTGAAACTAAATTATAATTAAGTCATTTAAAAGTATATATTCTTTATTTAATACTCAACTTTATGTTATTTCAATTTTACATCGTGCTGTAATTGAGTGACTGTAGAAAAAGTTTGAACATGGTTCCATAGAAATGGAACTAGTTTTTTTTTTATAATTTGACAGCTGTCAGTTGAAAGTGATTCTCCCGGGCCAGAAAAGTATTACTTTCAACCCGCTCCTCAGGCAACTTCAGACCTACTTTCAGTGTATGAGTAATGAAAAAACTATTCCAGCATGTTCGCTTTACTAAATTATCATTCACTTTTTTCCCACCTTGTGTTATCTGTATAAAATTATATCACAGACATTTGCGAGGCTACGGGAGAAACTTTTTTGTACCCAGCAGCAGCAATAACCTATTTTCACTGGACCACTTGTACTTTCTTCCAGATTCACTCGGTAATGGCAGTGAGCTCTCAGTTTTACGTTTATGAGCAGGCGACGCGGTTCGTAGTTACAAATGAATTGGATACAAAATATTATAAGTTAGTATTTTGTATTAATGGTTTATTAATTTAACATATTAATTCCTGGCAGGATATAATAGAGAACCTAAAAGCCTTAAACTGATAGGTTTATTAACCGACTGGTCCGGGGGGGGGGGGGTAAAGTATTTTTCTTATTGAAACTATGTTATTTCAGATTCAACGTCGGTTCACTAGTTTGGCATTATATCAAAATAACTGGAAAAATATGTCTTTCAAGGAAACGAAATTGTGTAATTTCCTTTCTTGTGACTTCAGTAGTTTTTGCGGTCACTAGAAAAGTCTCATTAAAATAAACTGCCTACCTTCATCCAGCCTCATCATAATCTTAGTATAATGATATGCGAAGGTAGGCACCGGAACTCCGTAATAAAACAATGTAACCTAGTCGTGTTAGGGCTTATTATAGTGGAACTGTCATGAGATGCATTCTAGCAATAAGTATATTATGTGTTGCCTTGATTGTCAGAAGACAGATATTTTTTTGTTTAGATTTTTTTGCTTGAAGAGTTGTACTCTCGTGGTCCTATGTAAATTACATGAAAATCAGTTTATTAGTTTGAGAGATATGGACTATTTACGGTTACCAGGAAGGTAAAGGTGGTTTACCACTAAATCTCAAAAAGTAACTTCCAGAAAACCTGGGTGTTATTTTTGTATTATATTTATATTGACTATGAGACAGTAGGTACTTACTTTGCACGGGCCTGTTGTATGAGAAAACTTTTTATTAAATTTTATTAACTTCTGCTGCTCCGATTTTTTTCTTCCTAAACAATAAAAGGATCCTTTTAATGAAACTATTAATTAAACCCGCATTAAACAAATATTTTTATCAAATACATTCATTTTTATGGACAATCTCGCTTAATAAAAAAGTACTATGCCATTTTCCTAAGACCGTTTTTTTGTATCTCATATGGTTTCTATCGGTTCTAGCTTCAACTTGAATGCAGGTATAATAGTAGGTTTTATATAAACACATAAAATACAAAATAAAGTCACACTATATTATGAAGTTTTCGGTAGACCTCAAGCTAGGCGCGCGCCTGTACCATGAGGCAAGCTATTATAGCGATCACATATTATATCTTTCAGACCACTTCTGACGTACTTGTGCGGTGTAGTAGCGGGGTGCTGCAGCGCGACTCTCGTCACACCCCTGGAGGTGATCAGGGTGCGGCAGATGCTGGGCAAGGACCAGTACAGGGGTCTTCTCAACGGGGCTAGGGAAGTGTACAGTCGCGGCGGAATTTTCGCCTTTTACGAGGGGCTTAACGCATCATTGCTGCAGGTGTGTTGTGAAGACATATTTGGGTATTTTACTATCCTCATGTATGGTAGAATTGTTGTCTGAATATCAATACAGTGATCGAGACCTGTCACCCTTCGTGGCTGTATATCGTTTGTGTCAAACGTGCCAAGGTGATATAAAATGTACAATGATAAGACGTCGCGTCCAGAATGGACATCGACCACAGGAATCAGTCATTTATTTTTCTTAACGTCCATTCATTGTCAATTTCTTGTTATGTGTGATAATGGAAAACGTATTAGATACACAAATTAAATCTACGAATAATTTCGTGGATTTCTCAGACTATAACTACAGGCATATCGTTGCTTAATCGTATGCCTCAATAATTTTTCTGTCTAAAAGATAAGAATCTACAATTCAAAAGGTGAAGGTAACCGTGAGTTCGCACTGGACGAAACATGTTGGCAAAACATACTGTTGTCTCTATTTTATGACAACAGAAGATAGAGACAACAACATGTTTCATGTACATGTTTCGTCCAGTGCGAACTCACGGTAAGATTTTAAAACATAATCACTTCGACACACGTCATGCACCAACTATCCCACTTTTCCGTTGATGTCGTAGTTGGAAATCCGTTTTCAGATGGGGCCGGCAGTGGGCCTCACGTTCTCGGTGTTCAGTATTGTGCAGCCCCTGATCCTCAACATGTTCAAGGAGTGCGGCACAGAGTGTCACCACGCGCCCGGCAACGATCACGAGCCGATACACCTGCTCATAGCCACCACCAGCGCGGGCTGGTGCGCCGGCCTCGTCTCCAAGTCATTGACCTACCCCTTCGACCTGGCTAAACGGAGGATGCAAATTAAGGTGTTATTTTGGCGAATTCAAAACTGCTCTACCAAAAGACACCCGACTTAAATGTTGCTAATGGCTGAGTCGCAGCAGTGGGAGTATGTATCAACATCTACTATAGACTTGCAAACTAACCCACCAAATTATACCTATCAACTTCAACATTATTTTACAATCACTTTTGTTTTGGAAATGCCGCCAATGATTCGTTAGAAATGGATTGAAACTTTAATGTTGGTGGTTTGCTTTTCATACTAAACTGGTCTCTTAAATACAGGCTAGGACAGAGACTACAGTTGTAATTTAGCCACCTTTAGTTCGAGACGACGCAGCTTAAGGAAATAGGTTGTGCTCTTATGTTAAACAAGTAGATGTTGTAGTCTAAAAATGAGGTTTTAACTTCCTGCTTCTCTGTTACCATATTTATTTTCCAGTCTCACAAAGCTGATAGCAAATTCAACGTCCCCAGCATGGCCAAGGACCTGGCGACCTGCCACAGCCTCACCGCGTGCTTCACGCAAATGTACAAGGAGGAAGGGATCAAGGGACTCTTTCGAGGATGGAAGATCACGCTGTACAAGGCACAGCTCACCAGCGTCGTAGCATTTACCACTTATGAGCTCGTGTGTTATACCCTGAGGGAGCTAGAACAGTAGGAATATTTTCGTGGTATTATGAAATCAGAATTTGGTTCGCAGGGCTGCCTGTTGGTCGCGTGTAATATCAGACTAGGATACTAGGTAGGCTGGATTTTATTTTACTTACTCTACAGTTATAGTTATGTATTATCGGATTAAAAGTGAAGTTCATATTAGTAACTCATCATCAAACTATAACTATGCTACTTAAACGACCTCCAAAATCAATTACTTCAAAAATAGTATCAACAAAAACAAAGAAAATAACGAAATAAGTACTTATAATAAATGAATTAAAGAAATAGAAGAGAATTAAACATCTTACGAAATAGCACCACGTGGCAGGCACCAGGTGACACGCCGCGAAGCGCTGAAGAAAACAGACGATACACATCGCCTGTGTGATGATCTACACGACGATACATAGTGCCTTCATGGATGTTTTTATCTGACGTGGCCTTTTCCAAACAAAATTTAATCGTGCAACTTACCGTTGATACATAACCTTATATTCTTCACTCAAAATTGATTACGATCATGCTTATCAGCACATATGCATCAATAAGATGTCATTCACGCCGCATCATGTAAGGCCAATCGGCCGTCGGATCGTCTGCCGACAGGAGCGCCCCGCAGTCCACCCCCTCCATGAAATAGTGAGTCCCCTGCAGGCCCCTGCCCCGGCCGGGCGGCCGCGAGGCTGCTACACTCGATATAACTCGAAGTGGCGAAGTTCACCTCTATACAGTTTGACGTTCAACAACCCTCATCCACTTCACCCTGTACCGCATTGCTTCTTTATGCCTAAATTATAGCTTGCATAATACTTCGGAACACGCGACTTCTTTATGATTTACCTCCATACGAATTATGTAGAGCACGATTCGAGCAACTAGTTTCATAATTTACTTATATGAATTGGCAACAAAGCAGTCAATAACCTGGACTGGCATCCCATTTCGCTCCTATCGATTTGAAACCTTACGCTATCATAATTTCTGAGAATTAAGATGGAACAACAGTAAGAAGTAAGTAGGTCCATGTCTGCCGAACGCACGTGGCCGGCAGCCCACATCCCCGCCGGGAACGGCTTCCTCTGCTGAAAGTAATCCAATTTGCGTACCTATATACCTACTAGCCGCCGCAGTAGTCAGTCAAGATATTGTTCACCGCTACTTACCTATGCTTTTATTTTAATAAAGTATGGAATATAAATAAATCATTTCTTTTATTTTTAATCGAATTCAATTCGTTCGTACTTTTTTTAGTTCGTTTCTTCAAAACTCGGTAATTTATAAACCGATTTGAAAAAATATTTTTTCATTTCAAATGATAATACTTTCCGATTGTATTAGGATATAATTCCAGAATTGCGGTATTTATGTATTACTAGTTATGACTAATAAATAAAAACATCAAATAATAATAAGTACTATTAGTACACGCCTTTATTTTCTTTGGTTCTTATTTTTACAGGTTTTTATAACTAATAACTAATTGGTAACTGTTCACCACTCCATCCGGGCATATTTGCAAAACTACTAGATTGTTTGTTCTTTAATTTAATTACATCATGCCATTAGCTTATTATTATACGTGTGATTAAATTTATTAAACAGACAAAGTAACAAATATCTACTTAATTACTATATAACTTTTTGTCTGTTAATATTTTTTATTAAACTTCGTACAATATAATAGTTAACTGCCTACTTTTAATAAACCATTTTTAGATGTCTTCTTGAGTCGATTATAATAATAATCTGGTAATAGCCAAGGCATGCTAAGGTAACTGCGCTGATCCAGCGGGGGCGTGGAAACTCCGACGGCGATTTACTGTAACTTAGACTTAATCTGTTGAGCAAAAAGAAATATTACATTTATTCCATTTCAAATAATAAAAGTTTAATAAAAGAAAAATATAAAATAATGTCCCTGTGGAGAGACACGAGAGATGGGGGCCGCTTTCAAATATCAGGTCAAATATCAGGTAGGTAGTTGTTCTCAGATCGATTTGGGTTCATTCGCCATGTAGATAGATATGCCGCACTATAACTTACTCGACTGATGCCACTGACAAGCAAGAGAGACATTCGCAGCATACTGGTCTCAATCTAACCAAATAGACTCAAGCCTATTATATATTTTGAAAACTACAAACCTTAACTCCAAAATGTGATCTTGGTGATCAGTTCCAGCCGTGCGACAGCGACTCGCCCTCCCACCCGTGGCCGTGGCTCTCCTCGTGGTGCGCCGGCAGGTACACCTTCTTCTCCACCTCGACGTGCTTGATGACCGGCACGGGCACGTGCTGGTAGACCGGCACCGGCACGTGCTTGATGATGGGCACCTCCTTCACCACCTGCACCTCTTTCACCACGGGCACGTGCACGGGCACGTGCACCTTGGACACGTGGTGGTGGTGGATCGTGTGGATCTTGTACGGCACGTGGATGGTGACGTGCTTGCTGCGGAGGTGCGGAGGAGGCGGTGGTTAGCACTGGCCGTATTCTAATATTAGATCACCAAACCGGTTTGGAAATACGATTGCCATAGCGTGATGACGATCATATTTAGGTACTCCATCTTTCAATTCATACCATAACCATCTTTTAATGATAATCTCCTTGAAATCGGTTCAGATGTTTTCCCGTGATCATCGAATAATAGACAGACAAGTAAGTATTCTATGTATATACTCGAACCGTGAACTGGAGTCCGATCGAGAGACGGAATTCCTATTGCACATATTTCAAAAAAAATACTTCAATATGGGTACCTACATACAGACAACTCAATTCCAGTTTTTTATCTCAAAGATATTATCTATATCTATACAAATAAATAAAATTGGAGTGTTTGTAATATCAAAATAACACATTTTGACTAAATGCATATGAAAGTACATACGACACCTATAACAAAAACGCGATTTAAAAAAAAATTGTCTGTCTGTCTGTCTGTCTGTCTGTGTGTTTGTTCCGGGTAATCTCCGAAACGGCTCGACCGATTTGGACGGGACTTCCACTGGTAGATAGCTGTTGTTATAAGCAGTAACTTAGGCTACTTTTATTTTAGAAAAACAAAATTAAAAAAATGGGTTCTGTAGCGCGGGCTAAGAACGCGGAAGCAGGCTTTTTTGTTAAGTTAAATTCCACGCGGACGAAGTCGCGGGCTCAGCTAGTATAAAAATAAAATAAAAATACAGGGTTTTCCATCTACAATAAGTTTAAAGGCAGTGTGGAAGAAGAACTGTGCGAGGTTTAACTCACAACTAAACTGGCAAGAACGTGTCCTCGTAAACTAAGACCCGCCGGGTGCGCTGCTCCGAAGGAGTAGGTAAGTTAATGTTCCTAAATGTAGCTATTCAGTAGGCGCCCCCGCGCCCCCCGCGCCCCCTGCCGCCGGCTGGTTGCCCGCTCCGTAAGTCCAGCCAGCCATTTACCGACGCTCACGTAATCGCGCCCAATGCCGTCACACTCCAATTGCGGTTACACCACATCGCACGAGGAAGATCATCAATTTCCCCGACATTACCCGCGCTCGTGGGGAAAGCGGGTAATTAGTACCCGACGCACGCACGCACGCGTGGGAACAAGCGGCCATACCGTACTATCTGCCCCTCGTGGTGGACTGCCACCAATATACAAGGTACTCTGTGACTGCCACTGCGTCAAGATATCGCGAGGCAAGACTGAGAACAGTTTGCCCGCGCCGATCTCGTGAACGTAACGTTAGCCGAAGCGGGACAAAGCATTTGCCTCCCATGACTGCATTGTATGGGTGGACCAAATAAATTGTAACAATAAGGTGTGGATGCTCCAAATGTTTTTCAAAATCAAGTTAGCATTACATTTCGATGAATATTACCAGATACCGCAGTACCCATTTTTCAAAGCGATGGATGGATATTATATTATCGTATTATTATTTATTATTGATAAATACATATTGATATATAAATATAAATCTCTTGTAAATGGCAACGGCATACGTTGTCAACATAACACTGCAACTGATCCTGGTCTGCAAGCGGCATCGACGCTTCGTTTCCTCGGGATCCACTCATAAGTTAACGGTGGAATTAATGCGTGTCTTTATAAATACTACTCGTATATACTACTACTACTATTTTATAGATACCTATTTAGATTAGTACTTAGTATGTACACGGCTTCTCTTTATTACACCAATTTAGATAACACTACATTGCTAAAGCATAGTGCACGTGACGGACAATACGCGACTTGACACGAAGGTGTGCGCAATTGAAAATTGTGTTTAATGTTTAAATAATTACGATAACGACCCGCGGTCGATGGATGATCGTTCTAGCCCGCGGTCGATGGATGATCGTTCTAGCCCGCGGTCGATGGATTACTAGTGTAGTGACTACTAAGGATTAGTAAAGTTGTATATAGTCTGCCCACATGTTGTGATGGATTCTCGACTTACTACTCAATCGCTCTTGTTTTATCCAGTGGGATTACCCGAAAGGATTATACATTATTAGAATATCCATAAATAAACATAAATGGGCACACTCTCTAACTAGCCCGCTTTGATGTTGAGGATGAGAGTTGATACTCCCCCACGCGGGCTCGCCACGCAGTAAGATTGATCTGTAAATAGGTATACTTTCCCGCAATAATAGATTATGAGGTAACCAATGTAATCTAATCACGATTCATAGAATCAAAGTAAATAGAATTGAACAAAAAACCTACTCTAATTAGCTCAAATAAAAAAAGATAAGTATGTGGTTTTAATTGAAGGTAACCCAGAAGTGTTTGAAATACGTAATGTTAGATGAAACGAATTAAAGCTGAAGCTATCAATGCGTCCTATGCGCAGCGCACTAAGTTAAAGAAGCGATTGATCTATCGTGTAGTGTCCTGTCAGTATGACGCGCGCGATATCAGACAACATGACGTAACTTTGAAGCGGTCCTGCCTGTCGGTGATTCACTCCCTCTACCAAGTCGCATAGCATCGGCACGCGGCACGCGGCGCGCGGCGGCGTGCGGCGGCGTGCGGCGGCGTGCGGCGGCGTGCGGCGGCGTGCGGCGGCGAGCGAGGGATCCTGACACGACGACACGGATGCATTGCGTTGACGTGACCAGCTCCCAGGGAAGGACACAACGAAGTCCGCCATATCGTTACGAACATCATCACTCGCGTCGGTTATTGTAATGAGCGGTGAAACTTCCTAATATCTTAACTAATTTATAATATGTTTAATATGTAATTGTATGTAGTGCGAACATAACATCGCTGATCGGACTAGTAGATATACAATAGCTAATTTTTCCCGTTAGACGGCATTGACTTAACTAGATCTTGCCAAGTATCCACTTGCGTGGTAGTTCTACTATAGCTAAATACTTCCACAATACATATATGTAATGCTACATCAGTGAAAACAGCATTGGAATTCGTTAAATGAATAATACATTATTTAACCTAAAGGAAATAGGTATTTCGAATTAAACTCACATAAACAGATGGTATGTTTTGAACATACTTGTTTAAATAAACACAAAATGAAAGTAGTTTCAAGTAGATCTTACAATACTACATGATTACATTTAAGCGACATACCCACCGGTCATCTCGACGCCGCAATCATTATGTAAGCCGCAGAGCGCGACGCGAGCGTAATTATATATTATGTCAAATAATAAGGTTGAACATCCGTGTGTGCGAGGGAACATGTGTTTACATTCAGTTTAATATTTTTAATAAAATAAATACACAAGTTGGGTGTCAATTAGCTATCGTAACAGAGCAACAGGTGATTTTTCTACTCAATCGACGTAACTTATTTCTGTAAATCATTATTTCCGGGTTGTTTCCAGCCGGACACGGCGCGGCGAGCTGGACGCACGCGTGTCAAGTTAATGAAACTCCAACTAATTTAGTTTATTACTGTAAAGCCAGTGTAAAGCATAGTCACTTCATAAATCTATGGAATCATAAGATTATGATATTTGTCAAGAGTTCTCACAATAATACTTATATTTGTAGCAGGAAACGAGTGCATTTACCCAACGTACTTACGTGGGTACTACATTTATTGGCACCCAATAACCGGCCAACATTATTTAAAGTAAAACTAAGCCGATAATTGGATTATTGTCAAACGATATTGTTGGCCACGTACTGGCCGCTAAGAACTGTTTTTAGTTTATTTACAACATGATTGAGTATTTGTCTTTTGTTTAGTATTCTTGTCAAACTTCTACAGAAAATATACATCTTTTGAAATAGACGTGGTTTGTGGTATTATTTCTGGAGCTAATAGATATTACGAAGAACTTCATATTTTGCAGATTTTGTGCGACAATGGACCCCGACCCCTTTAGTACATTTTTTATCTTTTCTCAATAAGTACGAGCAAAGTAGGAATTTACCACACTAGACTTTCTCACAGGGCAGCCATGAGCTACATAACAACGCGCGAAATATTATGTTTCTCATAAATAGGGATGAAAAGTCGAGTGTATCACTCGATCACAAAGTTATTATTTCCTCCAGCACGAGGCACTTCAAATCTCTCGCTACGCGCTCCGGATCAAAATAGAACGGAACGGATACAAATATTATTTGGCTCCTTTGTGATAGAATTCACTAGCCCCCGGCCAGTGTTATATTATATTTATTATTTTGTAAAACAACGACACATCGTTGTGGACAAAGGCTACATTCAATCATTGAAAAAACATTGAAAAGGCATTGAAATTATAAGGCGTGGTGCGCTTGGTAACGGGATGTCGGATATGCTTCATGTAAGTGGAAACAACTAAGATCATCGTGTGTATTCACACTAATATATATAGTACCAAGACGAGGAGGGCTCTTCTCACCTCCTCGCACCACCTTTCGATGCTAAGCAAGAGAAATTATAAAGAGCTAGCCATCAATGCAAGTGTTTTTTTATATTTATTTGGCTTAGCTACTTGTTTAGCGGTATTACTTCCGACATGATAAGGGGGACCCTGTTGCTATTGACGCTATACCAAAACAAACTATAACATTATTTTACCATACACACTACGTTTTACTCACCTCTCGTTAGCGCTGACAGACGAAACATTAACATTAAAAAAGTGAAATACATAGTGTGATCATTTATAAAGTGATATAATTCGGTGTAAATGTTTCTGCCCGTGCAAACTTACTGTTCGAATGCCTAATCAAGATAAACATTTTATAAATATTAAATACTGGGAATGGAGGCCAGGGATGTCATGATCGACGGGCCACGTGTGCCCGCTGCCTGGACCAACGAGGCGTTCATTATGTAAATTATTTATTTGGAACGAAGCCCTCGGAAAATTAAATACTCACAACCTACTTAATTATACAATTGAGACATTTTTTTCGAAATTTTTCATTAGAGACAGAGCAATTGCATCGCTGATATTATGCGAACATCTTTGCACATTTTTGATTACGTAGAAAATAATTCGTAAAAAGTATTTAATTATACAACGATTATTTTATTTACATATACAGAGTGTTCCAGAAGGATCTGCTTTCCAAAAACATCCTACCGGACGGTGTGGCGTACTCGTACAGCAATCAAATGTGAATTTCGTACAATTTGGTGTTATAAAATGACACGCCACACTCCGCCGCGCCGCCCACACTGCAGCCACAAACAACATAAATAATGGATAGTGTGAAAAGGGTTTCGATGTGGGCATCAACATACGAAATGAATGCTGAAATATTTTCAAAACATTTCCAACTCATCTATAAAGGTGAACGTCACTTCCATTAGGTGGCCGGTTAATAGGTAGTTAATAAAAGTTAGTTTATTGGAGTTGGGAGACTTATATGCCATATCTTTGCTAGAAACACCCCTAATATGGTCATATTTTTTTAGTTAATTGATAACCACAGGCCCGGGTTAGACTGTGTCAGAACACAATCGGACATGTTGTGTTGCACTGAGCACTTGAATCAGACGGAAGGCCGGACTCTTTCATATTATGGAGCCGGACAAAGCTCTAAAAAGCGGACGGCGCGTAAGTACCTGTCTACTGCCATGGCAACAGGTTCCCCTCGGCCGCTCGCACTCGCTTTCAAAGGGGCAGGCAGAGCTACTCTTTCTTTTGTGAACACACATTTCGCTACGGGTACTAATGAAATGAGAATTTGTTAATAACATTCAGTGTAACTGGTCATTCGACGTGATTCCTAGGAGGGAGTGATGGAACTAGAATGCAACTTAACTGAACCCAACCGCCTGTATGTTCCGCAAGGTTAAGTACTTTTACATATATTTTCATTTCCTAAAATACTGTTCAAAATGAGTAAGTAACTTATTTAATTATAATGATTTTGTATTAAGAGGATGTGCCTATATAAATATATAAAGTTATACCTATTTAAATAATCACAAATCACATGATGATATAACAACTTAGCAACCCAAATCAGCTGCTCCGTAATAATGAACATCACGTAACTGGACAACTTGACTAAAACCGGTCGCAAGTAGTTTAGTGCTTAGCGCTTGAGCAAGTACTATTTTATTAGCATTATCACAGTAGATATCAATCCAAACGACGGACAACGGTATATTTCTCAAAGAACCCTCGCTTTAAACAAAGAAAAGCCGGCCAAGTTCGTGTCGGACCATGCATACTATATATATAGGGTTCCGTAGACATCACGTATCTTTACAATAATACGGAACCCAAATAATAAACGTGATGGCTCATTTTGATATGAACCATTTAATGCGGCGGGTCTCGCAATTCTATCATACATGCATGTATTATTATGGTAGATATTCGCCATGTTTTTAGACGTTCATTTAACTTAGTTGTGGATAGATCGGATATACCCGGTCTCACTGGTCCACAATGCAATCCGATGCAATGGTACTTAGGTCCGAACAATTTTTTTCTAAAATATTTTTTTTTTTTAATAAAGTTTAATTTAATATTTAAATTAGTAAGCATTTAAGTATTTCTATGTAAAAAACTAAGTCTACCGTGAAAACTAAAGCATATTTGGATTCCTCAAGTTTCGTGACGTAAATAGTAGAAAAAAAACCATAGCCATTTATTAACCGTTACATGTTATAAAATGACTTAGTGTGACCTTCGTTATGCAACTGTTTAGCAACGACTGTGGACTATATTTAGTCATTTCTAGTGCACTGTATTCACGCGGTCAATAAAAACGTTAAGCGCATTTGTTTCGCGTTATTTATTTTTATTGTGCTATTAGTGAACTTGAATTTAGCTGCGCCTTGTTGCGTTTTATTTTATTATTTGTAATTAAATGCTGATTACATATTTTGTTATGTTTATTATTAAGCATATTCAACTACATATATTGAAATATCATTTGGTCATCTATCTAAATATATATAACTCAAAGGTGACTGACTGACTGACATAGTGATCTATCAACGCACAGCCCAAACCACTGGACGGATTGGGCTGAAATTTGGCATGCAGGTAGATGTTATGACGTAGGCATCCGCTAAGAAAGGATTTTGATTAATTCTACCCCCCAGGGGGATAAAATAGGGGATGAAACTTTGTCAATTAAATTCCACGCGGACGAAGTCGCGGGCACAGCTAGTTTAACATATACTTATTACAAATATTTTTTTGTTTTTAAATTTGGTTAATATGAATGACTCACTGTCCGCCGCCGCCGCCGGGGGTGGGGGAGGCCGCGACCACGGCTACCAGCAGGGAGGCGAGCTGCGAACAAACAATTAGTTGTATAACATTTTGAAAATCTACTTCGTACAAACTGAAAGCTATCAGACGCCATGTTTATGTTGAACACTCCTTCTAAACCTTTAATTTTCTAAACATTACAGTGAGCTCGGAACACGCGGCAGGTGCCTCCATCATGTCCAAGCCTTTATCTATATTTTCTGGTTCTGTCAGGACTTGAAAGTTGTGGACATTTTGTTATCTATTGAGTTATCTAAGGCACAGTCCTTTAAGTATAACTGATTGATGATTCATGGGGACCGGGTATTTTTATAAAAAACCTTGTTTTTGACTCACAGCGAGTTGCGCGTGCATCTTGTTTATATTAGCTGGACTGATATGTTATTACACTTGGCCTGTCGAGACTGGCTTACTTTCTACTCGCTGGCTACGCTCAACAAGCTTATATACAGCTTGCGAGTGGAGCGTTGCATAACCTAGCCCCTTTGATACATCCCTCCTAGCCCGTTTAACCCGGCCGTTGTAGAAAGGCGCGCAAATGTTAATTTCGGTTGTGGAAAGGTGACATTTAAGTTTGGTGGGGTTCGCACAGGTGGGGTGCGCGTGGCGCGCCGCGCGCGAGCGGGCAGGCGCCGGCGCCGGTGCAGGTGGTGGCTCCGCAGTTTGGTTGTGGCTGCGATTTCCGATTTACAACGATTCAAGTAAGTAAAACGTAACTGATGTTAATTTAGGGAGCTATCTTGTGAGATTTATATTCGGTATTATTACTTACAAACATAAACTAAAATCGTTTCTTTTTTGTTCGTCTATGGGGTAAGTAATTTATAAATAGTCATACTTATTTTACATTTGCTCCTCAAACAAAAAGTAAAACTCGTGATGAATATAGGTAATTGCTACGTAAAAAAAGCGTTGGTAAGTGAGTGTTATTTTTCAAAGAAAATTTAGTATTAGGTGCCTATTAGATATACATAATTATATCTAGCCCGTTACAACAATTATTTGGTTAATCCATTTGTTCAAATAGGTACTACATACTGGTAAATAAGCTGAGTGGTCAAATTAAATTGAACTTCCCTTATACATAAAGGTGCATTTAGGCCACAATCAAACATTACGAAATGCGTTCTTCAATCTGACCGGACGGCGCGGGGCGGCGCGTTCTGACGACAGTTCCACGAAATATTTTCATGTTGCCGCATAATTATAAATGTGAACCAGAAGTGCAGAGAAAACGTCGCCAGGCACTTACCGCAACATATACCTACTCTACCTATAGAGATTGAGTTCAAAACACTGACTCTCGCGACCTAAGCTTTGCTATACACTGGATCGGTGGGTACGCTAGGTGCCGACCAACTAGTGGACGTAATGACTACCTGGTTAGTTTAATTTATTGCATTTAATTATTTAAAATAGGTATGTCATATGATTACTACCAGTGAAATTATTTTGAAAATTACTTATTGACGTTTAAAATTGTACTAGCTAATAGTTTAATATGACGTCGTAATTATTTCTCCATAGGATTTTGTTTTGGAACATGCACCTAGCTCTTGACTTTTTAAAAGTGCCAGTTAATCTGGCCTATTTGAAATAAAAATATTCGAATTTGAATTTACTGTTTTTAATATTTATTTCTGGATTTTTGTGGTTTTATTGCTTACTGTTTCTTAATAAATACACATATTTATATATTATTTTACGTCTTATATACTTTTTTTTTTACTGGTGTTTACTTTTAAATCTAAATATATATATAACTCAAAGGTGACTGACTGACTGACGATGACTGATGTTATGACGCAGGCATCCGCTAAGAAAGGATTTTAATTAATTCTACCCCCAAGGGGATAAAATAGGGGATGAAAGTTTGTATGAAACTTTGTCAATTAAATTCCACGCGGACGAAGTCGCGGGCACAGCTAGTTAGTAGATAAGAATTTAACTGTTTAGTGGTAGGTACATGCGGTGTTTACCATTAAGTAACAGTTGCACTTGTGCAAGCCTAATGATTTTTATTTATTGTTTTATTTGTTTTTTATGGTGTTAACAGTTGTTGGTGAACCAAATAAATGAATATCAAAATAAAAAATAACTGGGTACTTTTGGCAAACTTTAATAGCGAAAACCTATGTACTTAATATTGTTGAACAAAAATTCACAATTATATGTACAAAACACTGTATTACTTATTAATTAATATAAACCATGTACTTACTAAATTTAATAATTACTTATAGTCGTCATGAAACAACCTAACCAGTGGAACCAACCGCTGCACCCTCTTGCTATTAAAAAATCTTCGGTCTGCACCAATCGATGCAATTCTGTGCACAGATGTAGGTATGTTTATTAATGTTGTATAATAGTTAATGTATACATTTGATATACGTAAAATTTGGTATAGGTTAATGTATACATTTATTTTCATATCATAATGTTCCGGTCTGCTTATTAATTATGACATGACGCGGTGTACAATGCTATGCGAATTGTATGTGGTGAGGTGAGCACCTCGGCGCGGCGAATGTTTACACTTATCTAATCCTGTTCTAGATGTAGGTACTTTTATTTACATTTACAAACCCGACTAATCAATTGATATATATTCCACTTTCTATTTTGCCTATTTTCAAGGCCATACCTAGGATTTTGTTCCTGGAGACAGACAAGGGAAAGTAATAATAAGAGACTATAGAAATATATAGCATAGCAGTGATAGCCGATTGGTTAAGCACGCGGCTCGCGGGCACAAGGTCCTGGGTAAAACCCCGGCTCCTACCTCTGGATTTTTTGAAATCTATATGTGCGATTCATAATTTCAATATATTGTTATGATTATAACTTGCTTACGGTGAAGGAAAATATCGTGAAGGAACCTGGATACAACAACCTGTCTTAGAAAATCTAACCAATTTTCGAAAGACATGTGTAATCCGCCAACCCGCAGTGAGCCAGGTTTATGGCCTGAATCCTTCCCAGGCCCAGGAGTGGGACATCAAAAGGGCTAAATTATTATAACTTAGCACAAAATTTAGCCCAATTATGGATATTTGTAACCGCTACAAATACATAAACTATGTATTTGTAGTTATTTGTATGAAAAATACAGCGATCGACCACCCGCGACCCGAGGAACTAACATTTAGTCATACCTACCTACAAATATTATTCATACAAACACCTCATCCTATACATAAAGGCCATCAGACCACTCATCTTGTATTTCATATGAAACCATTTCCTTCGGATACCTAACATACATCCAATTAGAAATGTTCGTTCAATTCAAATGGAATCATTTTATTTTCTGCCAGTTCAAGTAGGCAGAGAATCTAGCGAGTGGTATGCCATGCGAGTCATGCGACGTATGTCACTCACTACCGCGCCGCGCCGCGGGCCGTGGTGATATAACAAGTGGCGTGTATGGTACAGCTCAAACCCAATCATGGATCACATTCACGGCATCACGGCACGGCCGGGCGGCCCATCGCATCGCATCGACGCGCTATGTGTCGCTCTACAAGTTAGCGCGGAATGTTTTATCCTTTTATCCTATTGGTGAACCGTATCCACTCGCACAGCTAGGCTTAATATGAAGAAGTTGGCGACGTTTTTTACCAAGATGACTCGACGAGCTCCTATAACGATTATTTGAAACATAATTATTTTTACGGATTATTCTAAGCAAACGTGGAAAATATCTAATTGAGTTGTTGATGAATTGAAAATTGTATAAATGATTAACTGGAGAGCAGCGAATCGTTGTTCCTAGGTGCCAATGAGCCACATTATTGATAACGATCATGCAGATAATGAAGGGTCAAATTCAAAGCCGCGTCGGGTTGCATTATTTACATTATGTAGATGACGCGGGCGGGCAGGGAGTGCGAGTGACGACGACGTCTCCACATTTTGAACCGAATTCAAAAAGAGGAGGTACTCTACTCGGATGTATTTTTTTTGTATTTAGGTACAAACTGATTTCAAATATTATTTCATTTGAAATGATAAACTTCCAGATTGGTCCAATAGAAATTTCATCAAAATCAGTTCAGTAGTTTGAGAAATATGGACTAATTGCGGTTAATTGAATCAACTTCATAAAAAATCGGAGTGCACTAAAAAGCTAGAAATAACTTGGGACCTAATAATTTATTTTATTTGGAGCCGGTGAAAATTCCATGAAATAGGGTAAGTATTTTGACTATTTATAGTCTCTGGGTAGGTAGGTACTTACCTAAGAAGTTGCCCTAACTTAGTCTAAAGATAGTGGCACCGACTAGATGTTAAAGAAATTATTAGGTCCCATTTCTAGATTTTTAGTGCACCCAGGTTCTTTTTAAGAGGCTTAATTTTTTATTATTAAGGTATGTTTTAATTAAGTTCACACTTCACAGTAGTAAGAGTCCTCGGTGACGCCGAGCTACTGAATCTAGAGAAAAACCCGTTGCAAACGAATTAATTTCTCTCACCTCGACCACGAAAGCCTTAATATTCGAGAGCAACGGTCACTCTGAATGGATGTCGAAACAAAATAATTAGGCGCATAGTACGAACGAACATATCGCGTTCAAGGCTTCGTTCAAATAGTTATACACACGCGGTAACGGGCCGCGCGCGGACGCGTCAGCTGTGGTTACATTATATCGTACTCATTCCAAATTGATGCCAATGCAGTATTTTTTGTAGAAAATAAAAACATAACTACGTGATACTACGTCACATAGTAATGAATAATTGTCGACCCTATCCTTTTTAGGGTTCCCTACTCCTGGCGAGGAACATGCCACACATTTATAAGATCATCCGGTCCGCCTGTCCGTCACAGTCTAGTTATTTAGGCCTCTTGTCACAGAGCCATTACACATACAATTTTTAACAAAATGTAATACCAAGTAGACCTTAATATCAAAAACATAAAATTAAACAAAATATTTTTAATGTCTCTGTTTAGGTTATTCTTATTATGACCACCTAGAAATCCTAGACCAAGAGAACAAACCAACACATGATACTTATGCTGTTAAAGTTGTGGCCATTTTCAAAATTTTAATCCTAACTTTCCAAAAATAAGTGTAAGTTATTGAAATGCCTACGGAACCTTAAACTGTGCATGGCCCGACACGATACGCTCTTGGTCGTATTTTGTCCGGCTAGGCGCGCGGCACGAGCTAACTGTTATTAGGTATTTAGACACCCAGGCTGGCACCTCGGTACCTACTTACTTTATATGCAGGGTAACGAAAGAGGAAAACGACATTCACACAAAATGCCGCGAGTGCCACATGATATTTATTATATGCATATACATAGGTATACATAACATCACCACCTCACACCGGTGTGGCTCCTGTTCAGGTGGAAACAGATTTGAACATAATATTGATTTTGTGTCCTTTAGTCGCCTTCAACGACATCAGACAGACTCGGAGTGGTATCTTCCAACCTAACTCAGCTCCACATGTACCTACTTCCTAGCTGTGCTACGAGTAGGTAATTGATATTACTCAATATTGATCCGTCATATAGATTATGTAACTAGAACGAAACGCAACCGTAATACGTACATTAATCAAGCAGTATCTATATAAATACATCACTACGCGCTCCAGTTCTTCGTAGGTAGGTATAATCTGAAAACTGTGCGTACGCAACAATAGCGAGCGCCATGCTACATACACCTAGGAACGCATTAGTTGCGTGTATCGTATTACTTATTAGATTGATTATCAAAGAATGGTGACCTTCACTGACACACGAGTGCTAATAATGGCCCGTTGGTCACAAGAAAATGCATAACCCAGGGCCGGATTAACCGTGTCGGGCGGGGCTCCTAGGAAATGCAGCTCTCGGGGCCCCTTTACCTTTTTCTAACTTCCTAAAGTATATATTTTTTACCACAACGCAATTTTATTCAAAATGACGCTATAAGTACTACATCACGAAGATATGCTATCACCATATTTAATAAAATTAATTCCAAAAAATTAAGGAAAATATGCATTTTTCTCGCCTCTAGTCGAGGCTGGGCCCTAAAACAGCTGCCTACTGCCTACACTACCTAATGGATCATCTGGCCCGGGCGAAATCCTAATGACAGCATTTACGAGTTTGTTTGCATGTGAAATTATGTGTCTGCGTCACTGCGCTCTGCTATATTCCGATGGCAAGTGTTTAAGCGATAACTTCCGACGGGATTGCAACGTGCTTCCGACGTGTGATTACGTAAACATGGGTACGTTCGTTTATTCGCAACCCATGTGATTATTACGAGAAGCGCGCGCCTACTCGCCATGTCGCAACGAGTCAGTTTGCCCATGTTAATGAAAATAAAAGGAAAACTATCACTTGGCATGCGCCGCGCGAACGCACGCTTCGCACCCTGGACAGAGAGCTTCTTACATGTTAAGCGAACCAACAATCAGCGCAAATGCGTTGCTATTCTAAGCGATAGCTAATTTCAGTCGTCTACTGTCTAAAAAAATCTCGCACACCTTTATCTCAAAGGGGTAGGTAAAGGTGTTGCAATCCGCCGCCGACATAACACCGTCCTACCCCTGTACGGCCCCAGTGGCCATCCACCCGACGGCACTTGTCGTCAATTACAAGAAATAAAGCTCAATTTGCAGTTTAACTCTTACTATTGAGCATGTTTTGATACGAGGGGGGTTTCCAATGATGACACCATTATAAAAGCGTCTGGATGTATCTATAAAAGGGTCACGGTGACATTTAAATGAGAGCATCGCGCGCGACGATTCAGTTCTCCATAAATTAGACGTCTCGTGAAAAAGCTATAGAAACATCGCAACGACGACGCGACGCTATGAAAGCGTCACGACCAGTTCATGACTCAAAACGACGCAGTTCACGAACCGACGCGCCCTTATCAAAGACGCTTCATGCAGACCTTGGGTAGGTATATAACTATAAAAGCATCACGTCGTCGATTCTACCTATATGATGGCATCCCGAGACGCCCTTATAAAAGCGTTGCCGTACGCCCTTATAAAACTTTTAAATAGTGCATTATTATCTTAGACCATTTACATCTCTCTGGTTATCTAAATATATATAATTCAAAGGTGACTGACTGACTGACATAGTGATCTATCAACGCACAGCCCAAACCACTGGACGGATCGGGCTGAAATTTGGCATGCAGGTAGATGTTATGACGTAGGCATCCGCTACGAAAGGATTTTGATTAATTCTACCCCCAAGGGGACGAAAATAGGGGATGAAAGTTTGTATGAAACTTTGTCAATTAAATTCCACGCGGACGAAGTCGCGGGCACAGCTAGTTATACATAATCTCAAATAGACTATAGACAGTGTTATGGTGCTATTTCCATTTAAAGTTGTAATTTTGTAGGTACTTATCTTCTTTCTAAAAAAAAACCGGACATGTCCGGACGTTCCGGACCCACTTCAATAGCGAAGATTTATCGTATCATAACCAAAGTAGAGAAACACAGGAAACTAAGTTGTATTTGCAGTTGATTTTTGAATCTCAGGCTTTAGTTTATTCAGAAAC
Organism: Notodonta dromedarius; assembly: GCA_905147325.1. Classification (NCBI taxonomy): domain Eukaryota; kingdom Metazoa; phylum Arthropoda; class Insecta; order Lepidoptera; family Notodontidae; genus Notodonta; species Notodonta dromedarius. The sequence goes on from LR990160.1 coordinate 14,136,526, forward strand.
GACGGGATATTAACTTTAACTTGGTCGGCTGTAGCTCCTGATTTAGTGAACCCATTTCTCCTGTTATAATTTTAATTGCAATGTCGTGTCATGTGCTACTGTCCTCATTTTTTTTAGATTATCTGCACAGTGTTTCTAGTTTTTACAACAAGATCTACTTAAAGCCACGTTTTTAGCTTAAACAAATTCGGGACCCCAATACTAACAATTTTCCCTTATTTCACACACTTAGGAGTGGAATTAAATAAAACGCTGGAAATCATATTTTATATTTGTAATGAGTAACCTTTTTTTACCCATACAAACTTTTACCTCCTATTTTATACACTTGGGGTGGAATTTTACAAAATATGCGACATTAATGGCCGTTACATTTGATTGCATTGTCTAGAAGCCTATTTTTTACTCCTACAAGGGACCACAGCGTTTGATACCTATTTGATATTAATTTCAACTTGATATCTCTATCCATTTCTGAGAAAAAGGTTCTTGACATACAAACAGACAGACAGACAGACACGACAGACAGGCAGACGGACAACAAAGTGATCCTATGAGGGTGTCCGTTTTTTCCTTTTGAGGTCCGGGACCCTAAAAACAGTCCCAGACACACACATAACAACACAATAAGTAGCTAGTCATGGATATAAATATGTACCTACATATTATTATATAGCCATCGAATTTGGGTTTTACACTACATGCCCCATTATGATTTATTGCAGATTTTTTATAAAGTGCGGTCGCGGAGCAGGAATAATTTTGTACAATGACCTCTTTGCCTACTGACAGTGGTCACAAACATTTTTGCATCAAGTGCGGTTTATATGAAATATTTCAAGTGGAAAAAAATATACTAGCTTATAGCTAGCACTCAGGTAAAAGGTTTACAATCCCCGAGGACGGCGGTCACGGCAACTGTGTGAGCGTGACTTATTAGATGTACGCAGGAGTGACAGAGACAAGTAATAACAGGTTAATGTACGAAATTCATCCTGCTCCGCGACCGCACTTTAGTATTATCGATTGGCGCACGAACATGGTCGTCGGCAGAATAAGTACGTAATTTATTGTTGCTCGATGTCTCTCACAATTAAATAAAAAATAATACTTAATTATGTATGTACCTACCTACCAAACTCTCCAAATACAACACTTCCTTTAACGGGGATTGCACCTACTTTACTTACCTACATATCAAAATAATAAAACGACTGTCAGTTAGCGGCCTAGCCGACTGCTAGTCTATTTTATTTATATGTTTATTATTTTTTCTTATTCCGTCAGGAATTTGATTCGTCCCTGAATCCCGACGCCAACGACTCCATCGAGCTGGTCGGCAGGGCTGCCTTGTTGTAAGACTCCTTCAGAGTATTCTTCATGTCGAAAAACAGCTTCGGATGCTGCCTCATGAACTTTCTGAACTCTGTCTTCCTTAAAATCAGCACCTAAAAGTTTAAGGATTAAGGCATATGTATAGTTTTCACAATACGGCGCATATCTTTAGTGACAAGCCCAAGTTTACATACACACACGCTTATAAACACAATACCTCCTCTTCGTCGCGCAGTCCGGCAAAATGTGGCCTATGTCACTCGGACTCGAACCATAATAAGGAATCAATAGACACCTCATTCATCAAAATCCATATCGACATTCCATAGCGGTATGCTTTATGAAACAACGGACACTGGACAGGTACTTAGATTCGGGCGCGGCTGTATCCGTGCGCAAGCTAACGCGGCCGCTCCACCAGTCGCATCGCGCTCTGCTACGTGACGTCATGACGTGACGCGCGCAGCATAAGTGCCTACTAGAACTGGGATACGTGGTGTCTGTGGTGTACGTCATGTGCCGTATACAGCCGAAAGCAGAAACCATCTACTGTAAGTACATAAGAAAATATAAAGTACCCACCGAGCACGATGTGATTGCCACAACAGAAGACATCCGCACCTCCCTGTCGGTCACCAGGGAGATCTCCCCGAAGTAGTCGCCGTCGATCAGGTGGCCGAGCTCGGCGTGGTGGGCCGAGTAGACGGCCAGGACCCCCACCTCGACCACCACCAGGCCGTCGCCTTGCACCCACGCCTGGGAAAATAACGGAGAATTACTGAGGGCCAAATCAATATTCATAATTTCAGTCTAGTTTTCAATAAAGGTGTCTTATTATAATACTCAATAAGAAACTTAGTTAGAATCGAAAATTCGACTCGCCTAGTGGTTGTCAGACTTGACCGGGCCACACCCCGAGTCCGAGATCACTTACTCTGGGCGTACTTGAGCAGCTAAGTATATTCCAATGTCCACCCCTGGCTTAAAATGCTTAAAGTCGTCATTACCATGACTGGACCATCCAACACACGAATATTTTTATTTCAAACTCACATCGGCCACCACGTCCGTCATCAAATACACCTCTCTTTTGAGCATGAGCACCAGCCCCTCAATGACCTCCAACGGCCACTCCTTGAAGTACGGGATCTTCATCAAGTGCCTGCAGTAGCAGTTCAGAATAGCTTCCCTCTTTAGAACCGAAGGCAGAGACCGATACAGACCGTCCTCTATCTCAATAATCTTATATTTAGTCAAGTTAAAGTCGAAATACTGATCCACTTTAGACCTCAACTTATCAGACAGCTGCCGACACTCCAACAAATTCAAAGCGCTCTGCTTTGCCATCAAAGTCTGGTTTTCGGGGTATTTTAGACGGTTGATGAGTGCGTAGGCTTCTATTAAACCCCACAAGTAGAACAAGTTGGCTATCAGATAACTTGTCAATGTACTCACTATATCCAAGTGGTAAAAATCTACTAAGTATGGGTAATTGGAAAGAATTAGGGACTTCAAAATCCTGGCGACATCTATCATGGCTACGAAATAATTTTGAATAGGATCTGGCTTGGCATATCTGTTCGTCACTATTATTCTTAAGAAAGAAGAGTGGTCGGTCATCGCGTCATCGTTCATAATAGTGAGCAGGCATATCATGTCGCTAATGTCGAGAAACTGGAACATGGTCACCACCCCTACCGCGCCTACTCTCACAAATCTGAACACGTGAGTCCAACTCGCTGATGGATGGCTTCTCGTTAAAAATGAAGAAGCATCATAGACTCTATACAAACTGAATAAACTCCAAATTTTAAGGAAGCAAACGAAGTAGTTAGCTTTACATAAACCGCAGTTAATATCCCAGCCGAATCTGAGGAACATGATCCAATGCAGAGGAATCGCTGAAGCCAGATGGATGAACAGTTTTCTAGAGCAGTAATGCATTAAGGACTTGCGGATGTCCAAAATTATTTTCCGAGCTTCTTCGTCAATAAAACCTGTCTTCAAGGACACGAACACGTCGACAATGATAATCATCTCTAACACGGCGGCGGTGTAGTAGTAGGCCATGCTCATCTGATCGAACAGGATCGTCGATGTGAAGTGGAATAGCAGCTTGAGAGCGATCAATACGTGTAGCAATAGACAATCCCAGAAGGTCCTAAAAACAAAGTTAAGTGGGCTAATTCCTGATTGAAGAAGTCTGTGCACCAGGGGCCCAGTAAGTACTTACTTACCCCCCAGTTAGTAGGTATCTGGTACTTACCTAACCGATAAAAAACATGGCACCCACGGTCCGTAGGTACCATGGACGACTAATTTATAAAGTGGAATGGACCGGCAGTCCTTATATTGCCAATACCAGCCAATCCTCACATTAAACTAGAGGCAATTAAAACTAAAATAAAAATTAGGTACCTAACTACTTTTCTTCGGTATACTAGTAGGTAAGTATATAAAATATACATGAGTAGGTAGGTAACAAATTACATAGCCAGTGGCGGATTTACAAGCTTCCAAGGTATAGGCTGTAAAGTTTTTGCCGCCCTTGCGTCTACAATTGTCATGTCCTAGATTATATTATTTACAATACAAACATTTCGTTGAAATTGCACGTAAAATAGTCATCGGCAAAATTTGTTGCAGAGTTCTATCTGTGAAACATTATAAAACCATCATGCAGAAATCTATTTGATTTCTATGAGGTAACAAAAAGAAACGGTCCCCAAATTTGCCGCCCCAAAAATCTGCCGCCCTAGGCTCCAGCCTACTCAGGCTGCTGGTAAATCCGCCACTGTACATAGCTAAACAAAATCAAGTATCTTACCCCTCGTTTGCACTGGACCAAACATGTTCATAAAACATGTTGCTGTCCGTATTGTTTATTAACAACATGTTCCGTCCAGTGCAAACGTAAATATAATAAAAATAACAAGCAGTGCATGCAGCCCAAAAGGTAAGTACCTACCTAGGTAAGTAGGTACCTGAATTTACTCAATGGATGGATCCGGTTTCTATATCTGCGGAACTGACTAATCCTGTCCATCCTCATGGCATGGGAGCTCGTGTAGAAAGTTCTGGATCTATCGTCCGTGTACGAAAGAAGGAATAAATTATGCCACCAGCGGTTCAAGCGAGCTGAAGAACCTGTTCCGACGATATCTATGTCCAAAACATCCCTCTCAGGGATAACTGAACAACTGTGCCTGTAATATGATTCGTGGAAATCGTTATATTCATACATTATTGCATTTAGAAAGATAATAAGAAATGAATATCCGATAACCGATCTATCCGATAACGTCGATCAAAGACAATATTTTCAAAGAGAATGGGCAAGAAGATTATAGGTATTATGGTAGGTAAGTACAATCTATACAAATAAATAAAATTGGAGTGTCTGTTTGTAATATCAAAATAACACCTTTTCACTAAATGCATATGAAAGTACATACGACACCTATAACAAAAACGCAATTTAATTTTTTTTTGTCTGTCTGTCTGTTTGTTGGTCCCGGGTAATCTCCGAAACGGCTGGACCGATTTTGACGGGACTTTCACTGGCAGATAGCTGATGTTTTAAGGAGTAACTTAGGCTACTTTAATTTTAGAAAAACAATTAGGGTTCCGCGTAAAAAAATTAAAACACATGAAATCAAAGAGTATTTCCGAAACGGCTGGACTGATTTTGACGGGACTTTCATTGGTAGATAGCTGATGTTATAAGCAGTAACTTAGGCTACTTTTATTTTAGTAAAACAAATATAAAAAAATGGGTCCTGTCGCGCCGACTCGGAACGCGGGAGCGGGCTTTTTTGTTAAGTTAAATTCCACGCGGACGAAGTCGCGGGCTCAGCTAGTACTAAATAAATATTTGGAGGAATCACAGAGATGAGTATATGTGGGAGGAATCGTGTTATAAGTACATCAGCTTCGTGGAGGAATCAATAACCAAAGAGAATACAAACCTATTACGTAAGTAACTTATATCAGTGCCTGTGCTTAGTAGACCAGTTAGTGTCGATAATATAATATTTGAAGTGTATTTGGGACATAAAAAGGTAATTTTTCACCAAATTTCGTGAAAAATAATATATTTTTGTAATAGATAAAAATAAAAAACCAAAACCTTGGTTATATGAATTTTACACATAAATTTTAACGTTAAGTATGTGAAAAAGTGTTAATACAAAAGTTGTAAGTAGATATTTTTATTATCTTCCATAGGCCTTGTAGTTTTGCCGGAAATCGAGATAAACCGTTTTTTACCCTTAAAAACTCACCCCCATCCACTTCCCGACGTCAGATCCCCTGTAAATTATTATCCCATCATTTTTGGTATATTCTCTTCGTTTCCCAATGGGTTTCATCCTACTATGATTTTTTTTCTCTTTTTCCTATTTTCAAAGGCTTCGGCCCTGGCCTATAGGTATATCAACTTCAAAAAGACTATGTTGTGTTCTAAGGTACTTAAGTAGATTCTGTTGTAAGTTTAAATATTCTTGATCACGCTTAAGTAGTTATATATCTCCCTCTGTAGCATCTCTGTAGGTATAGGTCTACCAGAATCTCATGGCAAATGGGGAAATAAAAATTTGTTGTGTGCAATACTGGGGAAATTGGATTAAACGATCTTGATACTGTTTAAGTTTTATTTATATCTTTAGTCATTAATTAACATGAAGTATACTAGGTATGTGTATGAAGAATGTTGTTATACATCGGGTTCTTAACATAGGAAAATATGACAAAGAAAATAAATCCAATCATATATTACTTTATGTACTAATTTATTATAATGTTACGTACACGTACAGGGGTAGGTACAATTAATGCCGTTAAACGTGTAAAAAGGGTTTATTTCGCTCTCCACAAACTCGACAAATACACAGCACTACACTAGTTACACACAACAAGCACCGTTCCGAATCAATTAGCAGACTCGCAGTATTCCAATATTATCGCTCAGGTCACTGGTATATTGCTCTTCGTTCGCTTACTTTAGTTCCGTACACTGTCGCTTCCAAGAAGTAACTAACTCGCTGCCCGTCGTCGACTTCTTATATATCGAATAAAGATGCGAGCTGGTGTTTTCCTGAACATTCTCGGAGGTATGTAAGTAATAATAATCGCAATCGAACGATCCCGAGACTCATTGTTGGCTTTCCTTTGTATTCGTTCGCGAGTAGGTATTCGCCGCCGTCGCGCCGATAACGCAAAGGCGTTCACCTTATACCTACAATCTCGAACATTCAATTTTTGAGACCTTTCATAATTAATCGATGGAGTACATCTAGACTAACAATGCGTTTTTGTATAAAGCTGATAAAATAAGGATCCTTCGAGATATTTGACCAAATAGTTTCTAGGTCGCAACAATAATATCGGTTAAAAGTTAATAACTCATTCAGAACTAGAAAATGATTCCAAGAACTCCACTTGCATTTCTTGTTCTTCATCAGATGATGAAGATAAAGAGGTATTTATTATAAATCGCTCTTCCAGCATTTCAATTATTTTATCTTTCTCGAAGAAATCGTTTTCAGTTTTCTTTACATGTTCACAACATTTTCGCCAATCCTCTGCACCGATTTGTGAGAAAGCTTCTTCTGTTAATAATTTAATGTCACTTGCAGGCCTATTAACATTTTTATCAGCAACTTTTTGCTTCATTATACCCCAAATCATTTCTATAGGATTCAATGTGCAATGATAAGGTGGGAGCCTTAAAACTTCGTGACCGTGCGATTTTAATACTTCATCTATCTCATATAAGGGCGCAGACATGTTTTGTTTCACTACTTCAAGTAGTTGACATTTACGCCAAAGATCATCATAATGTACATCATTTGCACGAAGCCATTCTTTTATATCAGCGATACGATTGGCTTGTGTGGGCGGTTTGTTCAAACGTACGGAATGATAACTAGCATTGTCCATAACGATTAGTGAAGGTCTTGTCAAATTTGGAATTAGCTTCTCTGTCACCCATTTTGTAAAATTGTCCTTATTCATGTCGTGGTGATAGTCAGCAGATACACTTGTTGACCTGTACACCAGACAACAATTTGGTACAAAGCCATTTTCTCCACCAGCGTTTACAATAATCCACCTCGTTCCAAGTGATATGCTTTTAGATGGACCTGCAATATCTTTGCTTTGCCAGCACTTGTTCACAGAACATGAACCATGAATATAAGTTTCATCTAAATAAATTACATCCAATTTATTTTGCTCTTCAGCTTCGCGGTTTTCCTTTATACGCTTCAAAAACTTATATCTTTGAAGTTTTATGTCATCTCTCTCCATCAAAATGATCCTTTTTGATTGGCATTTAACATATTCAAAACCTATCTCCTTAAGTATAAGTCTGTAAAAAATAATAAAATTTATCATGTTACTGAAACGATAGCTTAGCCAATCATCAACATCAACATCAGTCTATATACGTCCCACTGCAGGACACAAGCCTCATCTTACGAGTGAGAAGGATTATTACTTAATATTTTTCTTACCTCAAAGATTCTCTCCCACCGTTGAAATCAATTTCTTGTCGAAGAATTTGTAACAGTTTCATTACTGTTGGAATTTCCTTCCGAACTGTATAGAATTCATTTACTTTATTCTTTATCAACTGTAAATCGAAACTGTCCAAGTTGATTTTCTTCTTCCCCCCTCTCCTCTTTTTACCAGGCGTGGAAAATACACCATCGTTCGATGTGCCCTCACCTATGATTCGCCGTATAGTAGTACTGGAAACCCCTATAAAGAAGCTATAATTAAGTAAGAAAAATATAAAATAAACTAAAAGTATCAAAACAACTCAGTCCAACTTACCGGTCAACTCTACGACGCGCTTTAAAATCAAAGATTGAGTTTGATTTACGCCTTCTTCTTCCCTTATTTTACGATACACATTGAAAACAATATTTCTCGCTTGAGATCGAAGTGGCTTTTTCGACATTTTCACAAAAACAATAAATTGCCAAGAAGATATCACAAAATCTCAACAGCGGTTGACAAACCTTGTACTTTGATTTGGCAGGTGACAATGGACATTGCCATATGAAAGTCACATTTTTTTTATATTTTTTAATGCCATGAGATTCTGGTAGACCTATAGTGTAGGTATAACACCCAACTGTCAATTCTGTTAGAGTATTTAATATAAATAACTATAATCTATGTTTGACATGCGTATTAGCTCTCTCTACTAAACTGCCTGTCATCGATGTAAGACGTTGCTGTAATTGAATATACAATAAATATATAAATAAATATGTAGTAGCTTTAATCAATAATAATAAACACCAGTTCTCATAGGTTATGGGCCCAGACGCCCGATAGTTTAAATTAGGGAAAGTAAAGATGAGCAAATAAAAGCTAGGAAAAGATTAGAAAATTTTCTTTCAGAAAAAGAAAAAATGGCGTCGGTATGCGTATCGCACCAACAATATTTTCCCCAATTAAACGCGGATGCATTTGACAACTGGATGTTTAGGGTAAACTGTATTTTAGCAGAAAAAGGCCTATTAAGTATTTGTGAGGCAGATGTAATTAATGATAAAGATGACAAAGAAAAAATCTTAGATAACAAGGCAAGGAACGTTATAGTTCAGTGTGTCACCGATAGACACCTAAATTTGATAAAAGATTGTAAGAGTTCAAGAGAAATGATAAATGTTTTGAAAAATACATTTGAAAAGAAAAGCGTTACCTCGAAGCTGTCACTAAGAAGGAAATTACTAAATCTAAAACATAAAGATGGCGACAAATTGGACGAATATTTTTCACGGTTTGATAATATTATAAGAGAACTAGAGGTCGCTGGTGATAAAATACCGGAAAGTGACAAGGTATGCTTTATTTTGACTGGTTTAGGAGATGAGTACAATCATTTGATAACGGCTATAGAGACAATGAATACAGAAATTAAATTAGCTTTTGTAAAGTCGAAACTCTTGGACCATGAAATTAAACATCAAAAGGAGGAAAGTCCACAACCCCAAACGTCATTTGAGACTGCCACAATAGTGTGTTACAAATGTAATAGAAAAGGTCACAAATCCTACGAATGCTACAGCCGAGGAAGAGGCCGTGCCCGAGGAAGAGGTAGAAGTGCTAGATATAGAGGAAGAGGAAGTGCGCATGCAAGCACAATGTTTTTAGCTACGTCCGAAACAAGCATGCTCAGTGAGAAACAAAATGATATACAATTTGTTGTTGATTCGGGAGCGACCCAAAAGAGTACGAAAGTTGTTTAAAGAATGTTCAAGAAATAAAGCGAATGGATATAAAGATAGCTAATGGACTTATACTAACAGCTAATTAAAAAGGCTATATAGATGCATACTACAAGAATGAAAAGATATGTATAGAGGTTGTAGTTGTATACGGTCTGACACATAATTTAATGTCAGTGAGTAAATTGTTAGAGACAGGAAAGCAAGTCATTTTTAAAAATAATAAATTATTAATAATTTCTGAATATGGAAAAGTATTTCATGGAGAAAAGAAAGGTATGCTGTACACATTTACTGTGAGATTACAAGATAATGATACATGTAATGTGAGTGAAGAAATAAATGAAAATATATGGCATAGGAGAATGGGTCATATGTGTAGAAAATACTTGTCAATATTGGGTCTACCTTACAGCAAAGGGGCTTGTGATGCATGTATGAGATCCAAATCAACAAGACTACCATTTAAAAGACTGCAAGGACCAAGGTCTACACAAATAGGTGATTTAATACATACAGACATATCAGGTCCAGCAAGAGTATCTACAAAAGAAGGATATAGATATTTTCAAACAATAATTGATGACTATTCACACTTTACACAAACGTATCTATTAAAGAATAAATATGAGGCAACAAGTAGACTGATCGAATATATAAAAGAAGTAGAAAGGCAAGAAGATGTAAAAGTGAAAAGAGTTCGATGTGATAATGGTGGAGAATTTACAGCGCGGAGATTGAAAAAGTACTGTAGTGAAAATGGAATTATAATAGAGTATACTAGACCGTACAGTCCACAGCAAAATGGAATAGCAGAAAGGATGAACAGAACAATAGTGGATAAAGCTAGAACAATGCTTGACGAATCGAAGTTACCGAGGTATTTGTGGGGTCAAGCTGTATTGACAGCCACATATTTAATTAACCGTTCACCTTGCTCATCAAGAGACAACAAGGTTCCAGCAATAATTAAAAAGAGAGAATTCGATTTCAAGAAGATAAAAGTTTTTGGATGCAAAGCCTGGGCTCATATTATACCCAGACAAGATAAGCTGATGAACAGAGCAATTTCAACGAGAATGGTTGGATACTCTACTAATGGATATACATTGTGGGTACCAGAAACTGATGAAATTATAGTTTCTAGAGATGTTCGTTTTGACGAAACTGATATAAAATATGAAGAAGAGAATAACAAAAACATTAGAACTGTGAAGGTATATACAGAAGAACAGAGTTCCGAAGAAACAACTAGTAAAGATTTGCAAGAGAAAAGTACAAAGAAAATAGTCGAACAAGTTGAAGAGGAAAGATATGAATCTAGTGAAGAAAATGAAATGCAAGAGGAAAAAATACTCTCTAGAAGTGGAAGAGAAGTGAAAAAACCAAAACATTTAGATGGTTTCGAAGTTTATGAGGCATATTGTCTTTTGAGTACAAGTGATCCAGCTACTTATAAGGAAGCCATTGAGAAAGATGAATGGAAAACGGCAGTTGCTAAGGAATTAAAGTCTTTAGAAGTACAGGAAACGTGGATACAGAAAGATTTACCAAAAGGGCAAAAGGCTATAGATACTAAATGGATTTTTAGAACAAAATCTGATGGAACGAAAAAAGCAAGGTTAGTTGCACGTGGTTTTCAACAAGAAACAAATAACTATTTTGTTTACTCACCTGTGGCAAAGATGTCAACAATTAGAATGGGGTTATCCCAGGCACTAAATAATGATTGGGATATAATACAATTAGACATACCCACAGCATTTTTAAATGGAAAATTGGAGACAGAAGTATACATAAAAGTTCCAGAGGGAGTAGAAGTAAAAAGCAAGAGAGAAGGAACTGTTTTGAAACTTCAGAAGTCGTTATATGGTCTTAAAGAAGCCCCTAAATGTTGGAATGAACGATTTAATGATTTTTGCCTGAAAAATGGATTGAAGAGGTCTAAATACGACATTTGTTTATACATAGGCAATGAGATATGGCTTATATTATTTGTTGATGACATATTACTAATGGGAAACGAAAGTGAAGTAAACGAAGTTATAGAATTATTAAAAGAAGAATTTAAAGCAAAGAACATGGGAAAAATGAGCAAGTTTTTGGGAATAGATATAGAGAGAAATCTTAATACATTAAAGCTGTCACAAGAAAATTTTGTTAACAATTTATTACAGAAATATAATATGAGTGAGTGCAAAGAGATGTTGACTCCAATGGAAAGTAACTTCCAAGTACCTGAAAATGAAGAAATTATAAATAATGTTCCTTACAGAGAGTTAATTGGAAGTATAAATTACCTGGCAACAATAAGTAGACCAGATATTCAATATGCAACATCTTATCTGAGTCGTTATCTAGACAAGCCCACAGCAACTGTATGGACAGCAGGTAAGAGAATACTGCGGTATCTTAAAGGAACTATTAACAGAAAATTGACATATAGTAAAGACCACAGTAATGCATGTTTAATTTCAGCGTTTTCAGATGCTGACTGGGCAGGTGATAGAACTGACAGAAAGAGTGTCAGTGGAATGGTGGTTTATCACAAAGGCAATTTGATATCATGGTCGTCCAAGAAACAGTTGGCTGTTGCGTTATCTACAGCAGAAGCCGAATATGTTGCTGCAGCTGCTTGTGTCAGTGAGCTTATGTTTATCAAGGGCTTGTCAATGGACTTCAAAGATGAATCCACTGTAATAATGAATGTTGACAATCAAAGTGCTATAAAGATGATGAACAACAGTGAGAACACAAGGTATACAAAGCATATTGACATAAAGTATCACTTCATTAAAGATATTATAAAGAAGAACCTAGTTAGTGTAAAATATATATGTACAAGTGAAAATACAGCGGACATTATGACAAAGTCACTGTGTAGTGTTAAATTTTGTTACTTCAGGGATAACTTGTTTGTTTTGTAAGCAAATATTGTTAAAATAATTGTTTGGTTTGTTGTTGAAATATTTAAGGTCGGTTTTATTTTTAAAAGTTATTGGTACGTTAATGTCAAACCGTTCACGTAGTTACGCCAAACTATAGTGTTGTAACAGATATAATTTTATTTAGTTTTGTTTAATTTAATTAAGCAATTTAAAGTTTGATTAAGCGTGAAATTGAGAGGGAGTGTTAGAGTATTTAATATAAATAACTATAATCTATGTTTGACATGCGTATTAGCTCTCTCTACTAAACTGCCTGTCATCGATGTAAGACGTTGCTGTAATTGAATATACAATAAATATATAAATAAATATGTAGTAGCTTTAATCAATAATAATAAACACCAGTTCTCATAAATTCTACATCCTCTTTATTTGAGCGGACTTATTATTGAAGCGAAGCTTCTTTACGGACGTTCGGGGCGCTCGCTGCCCGGGCACTAAAACGGTGAAAAGCGTTACGCGTTACGCGTTACGCGTTACACGATGACGTCAGAGCTGCGGCGCCCTAAGGTTTATACTAAATATGACTTGAAGGTTAGATAGAACATTGGTAATAATTTTGATATTGTAATGGTTAGGTAATGTTTTATTTACAATGAAATTAATTGTTCTCAATATTATAAAAACTAACAAATATACACCCACTATGTACAATTTCATAAAAAATATACTTGTGCCAGACCGCCGTCGCTTGGCAAAGTGCCCAGAAGACTGGCAGCATTGCCACGTTGAATGGCAATGCTAATTCTCTGTGCGAGATATGTACCAGCCCTCTGGTCACCAGTAGCTTCGACCAGCCGCTTTCCCAAATCGCAAAAAATGCGATGGGCGCTCGGGCCCCACGGTCCCAGGGTCTCTACCCCAAACGGCTCAAACATATAACCTGAATCAAGGTTGCTATATTTGCGCCGTTTGAGGGATTCCGCGCAGGCGGCGGCACCACCAGCCCTAATGCTAGACTCCCGAAGGTGGGACGGTGCTAAGGTGTCGACGCATGTTGCGTCCCATACCAAGGGCCGTCCCATCCTCCAGGGGATCAGCGTCATACCGTCTGGCCTCCTACCATCGCCACGCGAGAGGCCATTAGGCTCTAAAACGGCCGCTACGTTAGCGGTGGCAAGAGCCCGACGGATGATATCATTAAGGCTTGAGTGCCGAGATATTCTGCCCGCGCTCCGTAGACATGAGAGACCATGGTGCCCGCGCTGGTCGACGGTTTCCCCGCAACGGCAGCGGTGTGGCACAAAGCATGTGGATCCTAACCGGAGACAGACTGCCAATCTGAAAGAGGTGGAATCCATCAGCGTCCCAATGTTGGAAGAAGGTAGAGCCTGCAACCACAGTCCCGATTCCCACTCACCAACGGCAAGAAGGCGGGCTCGCTCTGCACAACTGTTGGCCGTATTTATAAGTTGCTCCCGTACCAATTTGCAGAGCGGCCCGTCCCATTGCCCCTGCGAGGAAAGGACTGCGGGCAGGCTAGTGTTAGGGCAGGCCATCAACCAAGCATTTTTGGCCTCGGTTAGACATGCTAACTCAGAGGGAATAAAACAAGGACGTAATATTTCCCGTACTAAGGAATCATTAGCATGAACCGAGGACAGAAACGCTGGTAATGATACACTAGAAATTTTGCGAATACCCAGTCCCCCTAACTTTACAGGTAGAGATGCCTGGGCCCACGAAATATCATCCAACGGGGTGTTTAAAATGACTGTGAGAGTATTCCTGACGATGTTATCCAATCTTTGTATATAATCAGAATGCTTCCAAAGAGGACAACATCGAAGGAAATATGTGAATTTTGGAACAAAAAGGCAGTGCCGAATGATATAAAAAGCCATATGAGTGTTAATTTTGAGGAGACGATCTGAAACATCACTAAAATTTTGAATTTTTTCCTCAATGAAAGATGGTACTGACTCGGGAAATATGGGAGAACCAAGGAGGTGGAGTGTATCTTTTTGCAATATTTTTATATTGGGGGCGATAATTTGGAATTTCTGGCGAAACGAAGCAGCTTGGGGGCAATTGTCAAAAATAAATAATTCACATTTAGCAAAGTTTAAGTCTAAGCCAATGGTGGACAACTCATTTTTAAGGAGGGTTAGATCCTTCAAAACGGTGTCAGCATCACCTCCTAGGGTGCCATCATCCAGATACCACACATTGAATTTGGATTCTAATTTTTCAATGATGGAATGAATAGCGAGACTGAAGATGACCGGCCCGAGGGGGTCACCCTGTTGGCACCCAACTGAAGATAGTATCATGTTATTTTTATAAATTAATTTCGAAGGGGCACTGTAACATTGCCAGAGGAAGCTAAAAATGTTCGGTATTTTTTCTTTAATTTTTGTCAACAGGGTGCCCCTGTCCACAGAGTTGAAGGCATTTTTGATATCCACCTTCAGCAGCACTTCCCCCCCATCATTTGCGATGAAAGTTCTCAAGGCATGGACAGCTGCTTCGCAGCCGCCAGCCGAACCAAAGCCCAGTTGTTTTGGTTTCAAGAAACTGCTGACATCGTCCTTCATGTGAAAACAACAAATTTTTGCTGCAAGACGCCGGTATGTGCATCCAACAGCGATCGGTCTTATGCCCCCATCCTTTTTCATGAGGGCACACAAATTCGCGCCGTAAATAACTTCGACCACATCGCTGTTGACGCGGCCGGATAACATAACGTTAACCAATGCGGTCAAATCCCTCAGGAGAGTCTCACCGGCAGTCCCGCTGCTGCTACCTAATAAATCCTTTAGGTGCTGGGGCGTCAAGGCGTCAAGACCGCCGGCGGAACCACTCGGGAAAGACATGACCGCACGGATCACATCTTCAGATGTCACCTGAAGGACGGAATCAGCATCTTGCGGAGGGTCAGGCAAATCGAGAAGTGAAGCTGGAAGTGGATGTTTGTCTTTTAAGGTCATAAGTGTTTGTAAATTGTCCGGAGCCAGTACGTCACCTGAAAAAAGCAGTCTTGCTGCCCCCTTGACATCGCCGTCACTGAGTCTGCCTTCTATACGACGGTAAGTGGCAGACTCACGAACCAGTCCTACATGAGGACGACGGCGGTGAGGCGGGTCAAGAGGAGTGGGAAAGGTATTTGGTGGCGAGGAAGCACAGTTGTCCTTTATTCTGCAGGTCAAACTGGCAGTATTGCTAGGAACATTTGCCACATGAAAAGTGCGGTAGGGAAACGTTAAAAGTTGTTCCCAGGCGCGCTTTGTATTATCCGAAACAACGCAGCGAATGGTTTTTGAAAGATGCTCAGCTACCGTTATCCGGGCACCACGCGGGATTCTTTTTATTACCGGCTTAGACCTTTTGAGATCACTTAAGGTCTCCCATAAAGTCAATGGTGTTAATTGGGATGCCGAGGGTGGGAGTGGATTGAGTGTATTAAAAGTGGAAGGTGTAATTTTGTGTAGCTTTCCGCAGTGAATTTTTAGGCCTCTTTGACTTTGAAAGATGCGCGCCGGGGAACATATTGCACACCGGAATACGCTTCCAGGAGACGTACTGCTCATTATTTCCACCGCATTCAGACGTGCAGCCCTCTTACCACGAACAATCACTATGCAGCATATACAGAAAATTACTATAAAACCTAAAATTATCATAAAAACACATTAAAAGTAAGTACACTTGAACAAAGTATATACAATTTGAAAAAATTGACAGCACTGTCAATGTTCGGCGAGCGTTCGGCTGTCGACGGAAGACTTCGGTGTGTTCTTTAGTATGTAAGGCACCAACGCGCTTGCGCGAGTGTCACGTTGTCATGGTGCTCATGACGCGTTGTTATGGAAACATAGTATACAAAGCTCCGTATTCGTCAAAGCTATCGATGTCAAATAGTTGATTGTCAAACAGGTAATTATTGTGATAAAAAATAACAGCTGATCAGCAAAGCCGCAGCCACGACAGTCGTAGGCACACGCGCACAGGAGCACTTAGACAACAGGAGCCAAGGGGAAAGATGGTATACTTTTGGAGGCACAAAAGCGGCAAAAACTAATTAAATTTAAATAATATATTTAAGCCAATGACATTGGGTAGGCATGGCAGTTTTTTTTTTTGTAATTTAATAATTTAAATATATCTAAAAATTTAGAAAACTTCACAATTTCGCGTGTCATCAAGCGGTCACCCATCTTAGTACTGACCGCGCCCGACGTTGCTTAACTTCGGTGATCGGACGAGAACCGATGTATTCAACGTGCTATGGACTTGATAAAGGTTCTGAATACAGTAACCCATATCTACAATTACATACGATATTTTAGTTGCCTTATAGTGGATAATTTCATCATAATCTCTAATGATTAGGTGACCCAGTTGGTAATAGGTCTGGCCTAAATAGTAACAGACGTGGGTTCAAACCTTCACACAAGCAATTGAATATTTTTTGATATAAGAGAGTTCCAAATTTCATCCAAATCCGTTCAGTAGTTTACATACATACATACATACATACATACATCCATCCACACTCACAAACTTTCGCATTTATAATATTAGTAGGATTTTAATATAATTAATTGAACACCAACGTATAATGGTTTAATTTACCATAGAAAAGGACGAAAAAAAGGTACAACGATATACAACTGCAGATAGGTACATCAACCAATGCCTTTAGATGTCTGATATGGCTAAATAGGTACTTACTTACTAACAACAAAAGATGTCCCATTTCGTTCAATAGGTACGATAGCCTAAATCTGGAATAAGCTAGCGAGACATAATTCAAGGTACCTACCCAGGTAGGTAACCTATGCCTAATTTCATTTATTTTATGTTACACTTTGCCTACCCTGTTTCAAAACTTTATGCACGCCACTAATAATATACCTAATATCTTCTGTAAAGCTTCGCTTCTTTCGGGCGTCCCTAGACGGCACTGTTTTTTTTCGATGGAGCGAAGCCAAGAAGATTTTGAGTGAAGCGGATCCAAATGCCTTTTTGTAGAAATTTTCGCTTCGCTTCCAAATCCTTGTTCTTGTGAAGGACCATAGACCCGTGGGTAGTCAGTCTCTAGTACATTGAAATGTTATTACAACCCGTGCGAGTTAACTAGTACCTCGGTGAAAGGCGGCGTCACAGCGTCAGGTGCCTAGTTAACTCGCACGGGTTTTAGAAGTTTAAAAGTACGTCGATCTAAATCGCCAACATGACAAAATCATGGATAGTATTAAAATATTGGTACGTCCGAATGGGGCAAAATAACAATTGCCCCTTGTCAAAATGGCGAACGTAAAACAATAACAAAGTGATATCGGCCGTTTTCGGATGTAAGTATTAGCTTATGTCTCCCTTGTTATTTTACAGTTCTTACTTATTTTTGCGCAGATACTCGTTTATTATCGTTTGTCGCTCTATTACAGAATACTACTACTAAATCAGAATACTAGCACATGATACGAAATTGCAATTAAAATTATAACAGAAAAATGGGTTCACTAAATCACGAACTAAAGCAAACCAATTGAATGCAAAGTTGATCCCCTGTCGTTTCGAAATAAACTCAATACTGAGAGTCAAAAATCAATCGCAATTACGAATTTGTTTCCTGTATTTCACTAGTTTAGTTATAGATACGATAAATGTTCGCTATGGAAGCTTTCATTGTGCATGGCCTGATAAGCACTTGTCCAGTTTTTACAATGTTGGTATTGTTTTCCTTCATAACTTTTAGCTTTAGATAATATTCGAAGTGCCGTCTCTTAAACGTAGTGGTTACATACTCTTTACCATAGACTAACTATGATATTATAATTCGACAGGTAAATGTCACACCTTTTGTGTCACAATCAAGAAGCTTGTCACAATGGAAAGGGACAATTAAAAAAAAGCCTGCATGGATTCCCAGTCATAATGGCATCAAAGGTAATGAAATGGCAGATCTTTGTGCAAAACAGGCTATTACAATAGGATGCCTTTCTCATCTTAACTATTATACAGCAGATCTTCGTTCTCTTGCTAAACCTCGTCTATTTAATAAATGGAACTCTGTATGGCAGCGTTCCAAAGTTATAAAGGGTAAACCACAGATTAGAGATATGTAGCAAGCTACAGTTGGGACAGCTCTTTTTCGACATAGTTCCAATGGTTCCGTTTTGGCGCTGCAGTCGTCAAAATACTCTGTGATACAAAATACTCTGTGGTCGCCAAGTTTGACAGATAGGTGTATCACAAGGTACTCTGTGGGTGTATCTGTAGCAAGAAGCTTAGAATACTACTGGAGATATCACGTAGAACTATGGAGTGAAGACAGGTTTTTTTACATATATACATACATTTTGTCCCTCTCACACTTCATCTGAAATTGCCATGATAAACACAAAAAAATACCCAAACTAACGTGTGATGAGCCAAGATTTCGCAAGTCCATGGTTTTCGTGTCTGTTTTTTTATGGATTTTATTTACATATTACATATGCGTCAATTTGAGAATCCTCTTTTGACTTCAGTATTTATTTTTATATAGAAAACCAAAAAATATATCATACGTTCACTTTCCTGATTGTCGGTAGCTGTTATTTTAATAATTTAGCAACACTCATAGAACACTCACTTTGACACTATGGCCAAACTGTCAAAGATTTTCAAGCACTTCGCATTTTTAAATTAGTTTAATGCTTAAATAAAAGTGTATTCTTGTAATTTAAACGATGTATTGTGCTGTGCAAAATTGCAGAAGTGTATGGATACCAAACTCAAACATTAAGTCACACGGGTAATTGTATTTTACGCTAATCGCGTATTTAACATTATTTATATTATTTTTAATGGGAGACATAATAAAACATCAATAAATGATTATTATTAGTATTGTGTGGCTATTGATTAATGATATAACAGTTTATGTTGTACTTCTCGTACTATATTCATTTAGTTTTTACATGAACATTTGACCTAAGAAGGGTGACCATCATCTCACTGTATTTCAGATTTTCTGAGTAAGGAAGGATACATAAGTATTATACTAATCATATGTTCCTGTTGCGTATCCGAACCAACTTAAGACGTCAGAATTGACGTGTACTGCTTTGACATTTACTGTCACACCTCACTTCCTTTTCTTCGCTACAAACCATCACATCTCTGTACCGTTTATTTTAATATTATACGTACCTAATCATAAGGAGAATCCAAGAATTTTTATTTTCTACACGACGAGAGGAACAGCCGATACCAGCGCAAACAGTTCCAAAGTCAAAAATATCATCTTATTACACTTATATGAGTACCCACCATATGTTGTGATTGTGCTAAGTTTATAAGTACCACAATCACAATGGGTACCTATTTTATGACGGGTGTGTATACCTAATTTTGCCCCCTGCACACTTCCACCCTAGGCAGGAGCCGAGCCGGCGCGGCGTTCGGCTCGCATACGTGCTCGCGCTGGTACCACGCTGTGAATTAGTGACACTTAGACCGTTACGCAGAGAACGCGCGTAAGCTCGAATGCCGGTTGGGTTATTTATACAAACAAATAAAATTTGAGTGCCTGTTTGTAATATCAAAATAACACCTCTTCACTAAATCCATATGCAAGTACATACTCGTACAGTACATAGGTAACAAAAAAGCGTGTTGAAGCGGTTTGTTCCGGGTAATCTCCGAAACTCATGGACCGATTTTGACGGGACTTTCACAGATAGCTGAAATATATTAGCTGATACATACCGCATATTTATATTTTTAAATTTTAAGTTATTTTAGAAATGGTTTCACTGGCTTGTTTCATTTTTTTTACATGTTTATGATGAGTGAGTTTGTAACGCGTATCAACATATGTGATGTGACTTAAATGGTTGTATCTTTTGATTGCGGTGAGTTGGAAGCTTTATAAATTATTGAATCTTCTTCTTTCTTTAAAATATGGCCCAGTAATACCAATAACAATACAATACAAAATCAGTGCCGTCTAGGGACGCCCGAAAGAAGCGAAGCTTTGCAGTAGATATTAGATATATTAACGCGTAACACGTAACGCGTAACGCTTTTTACCATTTTAGTGCCCGGGCAGCGAGCGCCGCGAACGTCCGTAAAGAAGCTTCGCTTCAAAAACAGGTGTGATGTGATTAAGATTAGAAAAGTCATGATGACATGACTATTCATTATCATCAAACAATCTATTTACTATTCTAATAAATTTTGTGGTAGCTTCAGTTCCACTGAAATTGGGATCACCACTGTTGCACAAGAAATCAATAGCATCAGCGACAGAAGAACTGAGTGTCTGCGCTGCAAGACGAACATATATGTATTTATTTTTATACTATGATAGTTGACATGTCCACCTGTAACTTTTTGGTCAATTTTAATATTTCTTTCAATTGCACCATGTGAAGTTCTTTAATAAATTTAAATGACATTTCCGTCCGGCGTTGTTAATGTACCTATAATCAGACATTTCTAGTAAACTTTAAAATATGCGTAGCATCTAATAAGCAGTGCACATTGTTAACACATAAGTCTTGTAACGATCTTGACTGCGCTTTTGATATGTCATTTTGTACTGGTATGACATAAGAAACATTGACATTTCTAAGATCGCTCTCTCAGACGTGAGATCGATTTATTAATATGGGCCCGAAACCGTCAGTCCTAAACTTGAGATCCGATGTTGTCACCCTAAAGAGAGAAGCAACAAACACGTGACGTTATTCAAGGTGATATTTCTTAGCTTCAAAACATTGTTCGTGTTAATATATCCAGTGTTATGTATAAAGTTCTTGGTTTTAGCCACAGATATAGATTATGTATACGTAAGTAGTGTTTATAAGTCTGTGGTTTTAGCGACTTTCTAGAGATTTTTGATATCGAGTCTAGGGGTTCAGGGCAAGAACTTTATATATAACTCCAAGCTTCTTGGTTCAGGGCAATAGGGGCTTGAATTTATGAGAGTTGGCAACACTGCACCAGCCAGCGGCGGCCTTGGCCACAGATTAGAGATATGTAGCAAGCTAGCCTTGGCTCAAAAGGGCTTGTACCTAGGGCCGTCAAACTAACTAATTATACAAAAAAAAACAGCGGCGGCCATTGTCGATGTGATCGTTTTAACATTCGTTTTTGTTTGAGAAATATCACAATAATTTTACATAATGCCTAAAAACATAACAACTGAAGTGCGTGAAATTATATTGAAGGTAAAAGAGTTTATGGATGAGGAAAAACGTATGCAAGTGCCAATTATACCACTGAGTAAAGTTTACGTGCGAGTCTCCGCCGCAACTGGTACGTACACAACTTCTTAACATTACACTCATAATTATCTTGATGTAATATACTTATAACCGAAAATATTAATATGTGTTTGCTTGCATTTACATCTTTGATTATAAAATGTACCTGTTGTAAAGTAGCACATTACAAATAACTGACCATCGAGCGGCGAGGAACAATGTGCCTAGCGACTTTGAATTTCTACTATTTTAATACCTGGGGCGAGTGTTCTACAATGTATAAAATCTTTCAGTAAAATCCTTACCAATAACAAATGATTACTGACCACAAATTCTATATATCATAATAAATTATTAGAAATTGAAGCAAAAGTAAGTACTGATATAATTGATCATCAGTGCCTTTTTTACATTTTTAGTAAATTTCTAAGTAAAAGCTATAACAGTGCACAAGCTAAACATTTCATTGACTTAATGAAATTCAATGTGTAACAGCAGTCCTTATTCCATGATTACATTTATAATATTTAGTACCTATTTAACTGTAATGAGGATGCATTATGACTGTGGAGTTGACTTCCCCTGCCACCCTGAAACTATTCAAAATATAATGTTTTCTAATAGGTACATGAACTTGAGTAGGTATTTAGGTAATGCTGCGAGTTTATTGCTTATAACATTATTTAAACCTATCTTTGACACCAGTTTGTGAGTAGAGTAAGCAGATGCACATACAAGATGACTTTGCTAAGCGAATTTGTTCTATTTATGTTTTATTTCGTTATCCATGTAGGTTTACTAATAAATAATAATAACATGCTTCAATAAAACAAGAAAATGCGAGTTTTGGTTTTACTGTTCTTTCTTGCTTGCTTGGACTAAATCATGAGAAAACAAAATTATGTAAAACACAATCAAACTTTATTTTACAGGTGTATCAGAACGAACCGTATTAAATATCGTTAAAGAAGCGCGACTCGTTGAGCAGGGTCTCCTAGACCCGGAAACATTAAAAAAGACTCCCAAAAAGCGAGTACGAACAAAAGGCAAGATTGAAGTTGATGAATATGACTTGCAAGTCATCAGACGAAAAATCCATGAGTTCTATGCTTTCAAGAAGGAGGTTCCTACCATTAATAAACTGCTACAAATTTTAAAAGAAGAAATTAACTTTAAAGGTTCTAGGGAGACATTAAGGAAGATTTTAAGGAAAAACGGCTTTCAGTTCAGAAAAACAAAGAATAATAAGGAAAAGGAACCGGCGCCGGAGTCGACGTCGTCCGTCCCGCCGATGGTGGCGCCCTACATACACACCATGTTCACTCATAAAAATATGCAATCGTAAATGTACACAGAGTTATGATTTGACATTCAAAACATTACTTCTTACAGCGAGCGAGCGACCTGGAACCTTACAGGTTGCATTCAACTGTACGAAGCTAACCCCAAACGCGCTCGAGTCTCGCGCGCGCCCGTAACGCTCGATATTTCGTTGTATGTGACGTGTCAATCAGAATGTTAGTTTATTCGGGTGAATACACACCGCTCAAAGATTATATTGAGGGTGTGGTACTATATGTTCACCGAATCTGTATGAGGCACGCTCGCCTGCGGCGCTACGGCTGCGGCCGCGAACAAGAAACTTACTTGTAAAGTCGTACTTATAGAGATAAAAGTTACAATTCCACATAATATCGCTTGGCTGCCCATCGCTGCCATCTGTATGTATTGGTCGTAAGTTTTGGGGGTTTCGCTATCCCTAGGAACGAAAATAAAATGATTCAGTTTGACCATCCATAAGTCCTGGTTTGACACAGATGATGTACCTACCTAAGTCATGAAACTGAATTAGTACCAATTGTTTTTTTTTTCGGATTCTACTCGTCTGTTAATCGCAGTTCTGCACGAGCACAGCCATGGGCAGCGGGCAGCGCGGAGCGACTGATAACGATCTATCAGACAGGAGGAGTAGGGTTTTATTATTAATTTGCAGCTACGCAGCGACCGCCGTGAGTGTGCAACAATTTGTATACTTGCATAGGTGCACCAAATTGTAGACATCAATAATGATGACGTTCATCTTGTTTTTGTTCCGTTCTCCTCTTGTATTACTATCTCTTTAATTTTGAGCATGACGTTATCGGAATGTGTTTTGTTTTTACAGAAACAAAATACAAATCATAATTTCCTTATTCTCAAAACAACGCCATCTAAGTACATGTTTTATAGAAGAATGCAATTTATCAAAACGTTATTTTGCATATTGTAGTTATTTCTGGTTGGATCAAATGGACAGAACTCGCCCAACTGACCTGTACTAGTTATTACCGCTGTCGTGTTTCATTATTCAAATATCCACGAGCCAGTTCATATGTATATCCAGTGTTTGCAAAACATGACGACTGCTTGATATCATTGAGCGAGAACTGCTCGGCTCACACCATTATCTGGTGGCGGATTCAATTCCCTTTTGGGAAAATCTCTAGAAAGATCTTTTAACGTCTACATATTTTTGAACTATTAGGTGTCCATATTAGTGATCAAGTTGATAATTACATTTTATGAGGCTGTGTGAGTGTGATCTTTGTCCCTGACTGTACATAGGTACTTGCAAGAATGTAGCGCAGCTGTTTACTGTTTTATCATGACTGTTAGAGTAACTTAAGATAAGTAGGTATCTCCTAAGTATTCTCGCTATCAGATATTAAGCAGATAGATACTAATTTAGTCTTAAAGATGGGCAATAAATTAATATAATTCTTTTCAACACATTCACAATGAGGTGTCCTTTGAACTACATAGATTATAATGGAAACAGTATTTTTACTGTCGACGGTTTGCCTAGGCGGCGTTTAACAAACTTTTTGTATTTTAGAGACTGTTCCTTAATGAATTACGTGCTGTAAATAAATACGTTACAAAAGCAACTTTTCACATTCTAAAATAAAATTTCTAGTACGATTCACATCAGTCGGAGCGCGTTTACTATACGGTAGTTTTTTAAGTTATCTCTATAATTATAAAAGTTCATATTTTTATATAACTTTTTTAGTTTGAAATACGGTCGGCTCCGCACACATCTGTGGCTAGCTTACCCCATGCGTCCGTTGAAGTGCTCGGTACATACCTGATACATTTCTCATTACTGGAAACTCGGAGGGCGACGACGCGTGGTGAGACGCGGACGGTCCATCCGGGCAGGGGACTCACAAGGGAAGGGCACACAGGTGCTATTACTCATGAGGTCACGAATCTACGCAGTTCCTTGTCAGAAGGAACCGATTTTTGTTATTTCTACTGTAGAGTGTTTTGTTTTTGTGTATGCTAATTTCTGAAGGACTACTTTTGAAAATGTGACATATTTTTAAGCATCATGAAAAATGTCGAATTGAATTTATACAATTATTATTATGTAGGTAATATGCAAATATAATAACAAAAAGTTAATTGTTTTCATTATTTGCACGTGTCGTAGGTACACTGCCATTTGTCTCCCCGCATCTGTCAGTACTTGGTCAGTATGCACACTATAGATTTTAATTCTTCTCTATATCATACACGATTACTCTTCGTATTTTAACTGTCGGGCGCTACTCGCCGGATCACCGGAGGTAATAAGTTTGTATCCCACTGAATACAATGGTGACAGGTTTTATTAACTAATATATAGAGACCCACAGCTAGTGAAATGAAACTTATATTTTTAATTTTACAGTTATTATTATTTTCATTTGACTTGGCACGTGTTATCTGTTAAAAACATCGCTCATCCCGGCGACCTTCGCGCATCGCCAGCACGAGACACATGCTCGCTGCGAATATCTTATGGCTCAAATGTCAATAATCTCACTCAAATCAGGTATTATCACATCATACTCTGTAGTTTTGCTATGGGCCCCCTTGTGTAATGTTATGAATCCATACACTGATGATAAATACGTATTGAACCTGCAACATTTATACGTTTATTAATTTAGCAAGTACAAAGTGTAACGTCCCCACACTGAAAACCCATTTCCTTGCAAAATAAACTTTTAACTGTCGTCGCGCAGGGAACGCGCTGAACTCTAATTGTTTTTCTAAAGTTAAAGTAGCCTAAGTTACTCCTTATAGGATCAGCTATCTGCCAGTGAAAGTCTCGTCGAAATCGGTTCCGGAATCGGTTACCCGGAACATACACACAGATTGACAAAAAGTTTTTAAATTGCGGTTTTGTTATAAGTACCTACCGTATGTACTTTCATATGCATTTAGTGAATAGGTGTTATTTTGATATTACAAACAGACACTCCAATTTTATTTATTTGTATAGAAGATCACTATGGTAATAAATAACAATATATACAACAATTAAAGCATTTAATATTTCAAATGTATCTCAAAGCAGGGCAACAAAAACCGTTGAATATGTGTACTTACAACTACCATCCTACTACACAAGTCATAAATATAAAAATTAATATAATTTAGCCATTTTGACGTCCCACTCCTGTGCACGGGCCTCCCCTCAATGGTTTTGATTGGTTGGATTCAGGTCATAATCCACCACGCTGGCCCAGGGCGGGTTGGCGGATTTCACGTCTTTCGAAAATTGGTTAGATCTTCTAAGACATGCAGGTTTCCTCACGATGTTTTCCTTCACCGTAAGCAAGTGATAATCATATAGAAATTATGATTCGCAAATACAGTAATAACATAATATACATGGTGGTAAATAGACTGAGTTTGAAGGGAACCATCCTACATATTGATGATAGCACATTTTACTGTAACATGGCATTCCTTTATTTTAAACTAATTTATAATACTAACTATATACAGTAAAACTGTGTTCAATGTTTTTTTATAAATCACCTGCTTGGACCCGGAATCGAACTAGCGATATGTGAACCATAAAATCGCCAAATTATGAATTCCCCATTTTCAAATTCAAATATTTTTATTTCAAATAGGCCAGATTAACTGGCACTTTAAAAAAGTCAAGAGCTAGGTGCATGTTCCAAAATAAAATCCTATGGAGAAGAACATGCAAGAAACTTCATGGATACATTTTTTATTATCTCTTTTTTAAATTATATTTGCGTTTACAGTAGGTATAATTAGAGGTGTTCGATCGGTATACACACATACATTAGTATAGGTATTTCACTAGTTTGTCACCGGCGCGGCTCCAAGCTGGTGATTTATCAATTATATTAAAAAACATAAGAAATAAAAGAATATTTACTTTCAATAAAAACTACCTTTAATGTTACCCCTCCAAACTAGGTCATTTTTAGGGTTCCGTACCTCAAAAAAACGGAACCCTTATGGGATCACCTTGCTGTCTGCCTGCCAAGACGCTTTTTCTCAAAAATGAGTCCAATGATCAAGTTGAAATTGATATTTTCACCCTGTACATAACTCATATTCTTAGCGTTTCTTGTAATTTACAATAATTGCCAATCTCTCGCCACTCGGTAATGGTCATATCTTCCTTACACACACAATCCGACCATGAGAAGGCGTGCAATACGTTTAGTTTATTCTAGTCTAATTAGTGCACTAACAGAATTAGAACAATTATTATGATTTGAGCTTAGGCCGGGGCCGCACCGGTGAAGCGATTGCGATGCGATTGCGATTTATAAACAAACTTTCACATACGTGACCGTCATGTTTCTAACAGTTTGTTTAAACGAAATCGCTCTTGAGATGTTAGATTTCTATGTTCGCTATCAGAACAGAAATGGATTTACTGATACCGTCCTACGAGCCAGTGAGCTGCGGGCTCGGCTGTGGCGCTGGTTGTTCCGCTGTGCGCAGAATAGAGGTATTATGCACACTAATCACTGTACTGACAATACTTCTCACTGAGGAGTGGGTTCAATATCGAATGCGCGTATCGTTGCTGTAAACACCGCCGACTGACGCCACATTAAGCTACCTGAACCAACAATATATTATGTGTACAATACACTACCATCACTAGAATATCAACAACATATAAACATTAAGGCTCACTTAAGTTAGGTTATTTACCATACATTACAATATTATATTATTGAAGCGGCCACACGCGACATTTCTATTTTCACGTAAAACTAGTGATTAGTATTTATATGTAGGTACTTTTTATTTAGTTTATGATACGGAATTATAACGACCTATAAATTAACTATATTATAACGTTTAGTTTAGATCCGCCTCACGAGGCGGGCCTGCGAGTCGCTGCTGAACGGTCACTATTTCGACCTGTATCTCGACCAGTTGGTGGAGATGGGTCGAAATAGTGATCCTGGTAGCTACCACTAATGATAATCTTTAATATTAAGATCCATGGAATGATAAATTCACAATCATTATGTGTAGATAAGTGTAAAAAATAATAACGAAAAAAAATTACTGACTTCAAGAAAACCTGGGTGCAAATAACTAAGGACCTTATAATTTATTTCATTTGAAGTCGGTGCCAATTCAAGTAAGTAGGGGTAAATACCTAAGTTATCTTAACGGAGTGTAAAGATTGTGGCTCCGACTCCAAATGAAATAAATTATAAGGTCTTATTACTAGCTTTTTAGTGCACCGAGGTTTTATTGAACTTGTTTTTTTTTTTAAAGCGAAGATCATCAAAGTTAAATTATAATTTTTGTGGATACAATATAATATTATGTACTGTCCCCTGGACACAAGTTGCATTAAATATTCTACTGAGAATAACGATCGCTTAGAATTATAAAATTTATAACAAAATCAGTCCCTCCATGCTGGTGATCTAATCTGCTACAGATCCGTAACCGTAGCAACGCACTCACTGAAACGCTCTCGTACCTACACAAATCACTGCGTATACATTAAGCGCTGATTCTTTAAAGCGGTATAATGGTACGCGAGCGGAGACTGATATTTTTCGTATGTACCTACATCTCCGCGACACATTGATTTTCTGTTTGTCTGCGATTACGACACACCAGTGGTTAATATGTCACGCAGATGTTGTTTCATCGAGTCGCGCTCTCTCCCTCTATACATGTTCATAGTAGAATGTGACAAAATTGAATTATTGAACATTATCATCACAGATTGATGATGTAACTAACAGAGTAACAAGGGATGATATCCACGCCGCCGCCGCCGCGCCGCCGCCGGGCGCCCTAGCACAGGCCGTCCTCGTCGTCGGCGGGCTCGGCGCGCCGCTGCTGCTCGCCGGGGGGCCGCTGTGGACGCGCCGCGCACGAATCAGTTACAGTCATCGACATACGACAATACTAAAGGACCACACTACACCAGAATCAGATCACATCTAGTGTAATGGCACTGTTGCACGAATGTTCAAAGGACTGTGTATGATAATCTTGGTTCGTCTCAAAACATATCGTGGTTCGGTTCCAGATAAGAGTTAATTTATCTGGACTCAATTTTAGTCATCGCGGGTGCACGAGCTTGAGCTCTTGAACAAAGAAAGTGAGAGTGAGCGCTCAGACAAAACTATTGGTGGTCAGCTACACGACCACTCGGCGCGTGGGGTGCCTGCGCTGGTATATTCTGTATGCTGTACACTTGACCAATGATGACGTCGACGTTTGACGCTCCACGAGCCCGGGGAAAAGTCAACTCGCACGAATTTAATCGAAATAAATAATAGAAGTTGGGAAAAAAAATCCACTTCTCTCCGTTGCAATGCGGGAGACAAAAATAGCTAGTATGTGCTGATTACCATAGAAACAGATGGTATTAATTATAAAATATCCAAAAATAATTGAGTTTTAAGGTTATGACTAAATATAGAATTTAAAATAGGATCACAAAATTTTAAAATACCTATTAAGAAAAACACAGAACTTCGTGCAATAAAGTGGTGGACTACAAGTTGTTTCATTTCAACTCTATCATGCTCGGCACGGTGTACGTCGCATTAGGTACCCGTGGTCCTGTCAGTCTGGAGTCGCCAAAACACATCCAGTTATTACATATTATATTAGTATTCGCAAATACTCGTTTCAAGCGCGGTTATTGAACCACGTGTGTGTGTGTGTGTGTGTGGTGCACTGACCGCATCTGGTGGTGGTGGTGGCGCGTCCTCGCGCGCGGGCGCGGGCTGCTCGCCCTCGGGCAGCGGCACGGCGCCCGCCAGCCGCGCGTACTCCACGTCCATGCTGCGGATGAAGGGCGAGCGCAGCGCGAGCCGCGCCGCCTCGCGGTCCTCCTCGTCGTACGCCTGCAGCAGCTGCTCCAGCGTCGACATCTCCGCCGCCTCGCAGTTGTTGCCCCACTCCTGGGGACACCCGTACATTACATATTGTGTCACTATATTGACGATTTATAACTACTGTCGTATTTTTGAATGGATTCTAAAATATATTCTTCTTCGATCGATTCCGACTCTCTTGGAATCAAAATAAGTTCGGGTATCGTGTCGTACCTTATACGCCTTCTCAGCGGCGACGGCGTCTCCTCTGGCGAGCTGCACCAGCACCACGGCGACGGTGAGCCGGCCCACGGCGCCCGTGTTGCCGCTCTCCTGCTGGAAGCCGATCTCGCGCCGCAGACTGTCCACCGCCTCGTCGTACCTGCGGAGGCAGCGGCCTCGGTATGTTATACATATATTAATATATAACATTATTCATAATTATTATATATTCTTATTCCTTATAAAAATCTGTTTTGCTTTGTTATGATTTTTCATTCTTAAATACATAATGATACACCCGAGCCTGCGCCAGAGAAATAGGGGACCGACATAATATTGAATTTCATACTTTTTATAAAACTCATGAGTACGAATTATTTTCACGAATATGGTGATTTTTTTCAAAAACGTTTAATGATTACTAAGACTGCAAGAGAGGGGAGAGTGGGTTCTCCGTTGTTATCTATTGCACTCGTTGGCGTCTGCTACACTAATAGGTACCATATAGCATCATACTTCAGTAGCTCCTGTGTACTGTTTTAGTTATTTTCTGTTTGTTCTATTTTTAACGATATTAAAGTTATTTTTAAATTATTTTATTATCGGGAATCGTTCATTACACGATCTGTGGATTTGATGAAAGCTCACTATGAAATGCAAGACGCGCTCACGACCCTGATCCTGTGAGGCTGTGTCAGTCGCCCGCGCCGCCTGGGCGCGGTGCACGGTGCGCTGCCGTCTGAACCGCCGAGCATTTGACATGTCACATGGGTACAATAATACTTTGTAAAGTTGGAGACTCACCGCTCCAGCTTGACTAGGATCCGGGAAGCTTTGCTCGTGTACTCGGACCCCTGGTGCTGACTGCTCTCCGTCTGGCGATAACAATTTAATCATAACATGTGACATGTCCAACGGGCGACATCTCACTTTACATATTCTGGCCGCAGCTCTAGCGTGCCACTACAGCTGTACCGTCATGGCGATAACAGACTTGAGCCCGACCACGAGCGGAATAACAAATATTCAAACATTTTTCTTAATTTTCACATGTTATTGTCATTTCTAAAGAAAAGTGTTTGATTTTCTCGTGGTTCGGCTCAAGTGGCATTGTAAACACCGGCGCCTCACCGAGGAGACATCGGCTGCCTGCTGGAACAGCTTGACGGCCATCCCGGGCGAGTTCTCCTCCAGTATCCTGGCGGCCTTGTCCAGCACGGCGGCGCCGCTGTCGCCGGAGCCGTGCTGCCGGTACAGGCTGGACGCCTCCACCGCCAGCTCGTACAGCTGCGGCACCGATGTACACGACACGATCACACAGCGTGGGCCGTGAACACATCGTGCCTTATCTCAATAAGGAACAGCTAACATGCAACTAAACTGACCCCCTTTATGTTCTATGAAATACAGTAGTTAACATGATATTTCACAACCAATTTTTCAATAGCTCTAAATTAAAAATTTAAAAAACGAGCATACCGATGCGTCATACCGAGCGAACAAAAATCGAGCAAAAAAGCGGCACCGCCGTACCATCCTTTTCTCGAAGCAGTTCAGGCCATTTTCGACCCCTATAACTACGTTGTGGATAAAACTACAAGCCTGAATTTTCAGTCCCCAAGCAGGCATTGTATAAACACGGTACATTTCAAATTTCATTCAATTTGAACGAGCAGGTTTATAATTATAACTGGTCAACATTTGTTAATTGTGTCACTCACTGACTGACTGACTGACCGATCATCAAAACTCTAAGGCACTTCTAGTACACATAGAAGCGTCAAATTTAGAATACAATTACTGTTTAGTGTATAAATCAAGGAGAAACTAAAATATTTTGTAATTTCGGTCCAGTTTTCTAGTTACGAGTACACCAACTGCATAACTAACTTTGTAGTCCCATATAAATGTATAGGATTAATACAAAGTTACATTTGCAGTTAATGAATCAGTGTATTATGTATAATATAACAATAATGGAATGGAACAATAGGTGTAGATAGATATAATTATGTTCAAAAGCAACTTGTAAAATGGTCAGCGGAATGAAAAAGCAAGAATGGGACATGTCTTACTTATGATATGAATTGTACCAAAATCCCGCAAAAAGTACCCCTAGATTAAGTACACTAAATTTCTCGAAATTGCCAAGAAAGAAAGAAAGAACAATATCTACAAAAAAATGAGATGCCATCAAAACTTGTAAAAAAACGCACTAAACAATCTTATTTAATACTAGCGGCCCGCCCCGGCTTCGCACGGGTACATTGCGGTTACATTATTCGAGTTTTAGTAAGGATCCCTAATTTTTTTAAAATATATTATAGCCTATGTCGCCCGGGGATAGTGTAGCTTCCCAACAGTGAAATAATTTTTCAAATCGGTTCAGTAGTTTCGGAGCCTATTCTTTACAATCAAACAAACAAAGTTTTCCTCTTTATAATATTAGTATGATAATATGTTTTACTTGTGAGATACATTGTGTTTTCATGCGACGGCCAAGGCAATCTATTTTATTTAAAACATAAAATAATTTAAATATTGATATGGTCACTATAAGATGTTGTTAGGTTAGCTAATTACGTAATAACTTAAGACAGAAGGTCCCTTAAGTAGGGACTTAATAAAGTAGCCGACTTGGTACTACATGGATCTCACAACATTTTACGGTAGAAGAACTGAGTTGCGAAGCTTGGTTTTTTTTACAAGTTTAGTTTTCGATGGCATACTTTATATCTATCGCTAGTAGACACGCTATGATCAACAGTATTTTATCCATAATTCCAATGAGCCCACACACGATACATCTGCTATAAATTGGTGAGGAGTATCCTGCAGGTTCCTGGCGATGCTGCAGCATCCGGTCAAAATTACCAACACACGTTACTATACCACACCATATTCCATTGAAGTTTAATTGATATCTCTATAAGTTGGTGAGAATTTGGGTAACCTGCAGATTCCAGGTGTCTCTTCAGCATCAATTAAAGGTTACAATTTTTCTTGAAATATAGCTAAGAACACTGGATCAAGATAACTTTCAAACAAAATAAACAAATCCGCTTGGGCGCTATGATGCCACAGACAGACACACAGACACACAGATATAGATACACCTGTTAAACTTATAACACCCCTCTTTTTTCGTCGGGGGTTAAAAAGACCTAAAATATGAATTTTGATATGAGTTAATGAAAGGAAGCAATACATTGAATGAGTTGTAATTAAATTAAAAAAAATTTGACATCTCGTTGACAAAAGCCATTTTGGCATGAAAATATCCAAAATTAATGAATAGTTCAAAGTTATAATTATCACAAATTCGTTAATATCATGAAACTACTCGATATCGGATTCGGCCGGATTAGTTGCATTTTAGTTTTTCCATAACAAGAAAAACGTCATGTTACCACGAACCCTGTATACACATAGGTACTGTAAAATATAAAAGGTCAGTGAATATTTTGAGTATAAACCTATGCCACACTTACACATTTAATCAATTAGTAACAATAACGTAAAGACCCTCACCTCAGCAGAGTGTTTATACACACCTCGTCGGGAGTGGCTGATTCCTTGCTCACGATTATGGCGTTCTCCAGGGCCTTGGCCGCATGGAAGAAGGCTCGGTTCTTCTTGTAGTACTCGGAGGCCTTGAGGTGGCACTCCTTGGATTTCTGCAGGTCACGGGCGATGCGGTAGCACTGGGCTGGAGATGATGCAATGAAATCAACTCTTGTCCTCTTCATTGCTCATACTAAAGCATGCACCCAATTTCCAATACACTCTCACCGAGGTATCATGCGCTCATGGAGCTAGGGTAATCAGATTTGTTTTTGAGATTGAAAAGTGTAACCATTGAGTTTCTTGCCGGCTCTTCTCAGTGGAAGCAGCATTCCGAACCGGTGGTAGATTCTGACTATTCATAAATGCTTTGTTGGCTTACATGAATAAAAACAATTTTGAATATTTTTTTTTTCGATTTTTGTCTTCCTGTACCATTTCAGCTCTCAAATATATAGCCTAAGTACAACTAGCTATTTTAGTTAATACTGGCGTACCTTATAACAATATACCTGCCTGTGATGGTTCTCAGTTATGATTGATCAAATTTGTATTAAGGTTTGGTTATCAAGATATGCACACGGGATATTATCCTTCAGTTCAGTTCAGTATATCTACTAGGAACACGTACCTGCTTGACTGTACTCATCTGCCGCACTGTCGTAGTCTGGCTTCCATCGCAACAGGGATGTTTTCAAACTGTTACACAAACATTTATTTATGTGATAATGTAACTTCAACTCCAGCCGGATAACTGGTAACGACTTTCATGACGTTCCTTAAGTCATGAATAAAATTATCAATTGATTCTATTTATTAATTATAATCAATGATTTATTTATATCTATAATCTAAGATTACAATACAGGGTTACCAACCTTAGAATGATTACTCGGCAGAGTTAGTTACCCACTACTTATAACAAGTTAAAAAAAATAAGTAAGGGAAAATTATTATCATTTTCTGTATTTGTTAAACAGGACAAGTGCATCACATGCCATGCACAATGTAGGCTTCCATACCCATTTCAGTAGTGACCATTAATCATTATGTTAAACCAAAGTAGTAAAAAACAAGAAACAAATATGTATTTGTCATTGATTTTTCAACCTCAGTATCGAGTTTATTCAGAAACAAAAAGGAATCAACTTAGCTTTAACTTTGTCAGCTGTAGCTTGTGATTTATTATAATGTGCTAGTATCCTAATTTATAGCAAGATCTACCTAAAGCCAGGTTTTCAGCTTAAGCAAATTGGAGACCCCCAATACAAACTGTTTTCCCTAATTTAAAACATTTAGGGGTGGAATTTTATAAAATGCTGAAAATCATATCTTTTTACTTTGTAATGAGTAATCTTAATAGTAATTTTTACATGTCTAAGTTGAGTTAATTTTTTATCCATGCTTTGACTTACAAGCCTAATCATTTTACACCTCCAAGGGACCATAGCATTTAATATTAATTTCAGCCTGATAATGCTATATGTTTCTGAAAAATGGGTCTTGACAGACAGACAGACAACTAAGCGCTTCTATGTGTTCCCTTTTTTCCTTTTGAGGTCCGGAACCCTAAAAATCACTTGTATATAATGGGTACGAGACAGCATAATTATTTGAATCCATTTCACTCACAATTTCTCAGCAGCCTTGCAGTGTTCCTGGGCTTCATATAATTTAGCAGACATATTGAGGATCAACAATAATCAACTACCTACAATTATTAATATTTTCTAAATATTCTAGCAAAAAGATACCTAAGTGAAAAATCAATAAAATGTTGTGGTGAAACAAGGGATCATTTCCACCAAACTAACTGTCACTCTCACCTGTCACTCACTAGTGTCAACCAAAGAGAATGAAGAGACGGGACTCCTTAGATTAAAACAAAACCCTGCTATATAGGAAATGTCAATATCGGGCTCCCATTTAAAGGACAACCACACTGACAACTATAATACAGTGTACCAACATAAAAAACGAAATATATAATGTATCGTGCAACATTTCAAATTATCGATTTCGATGGATTATCTAAGCAGCATATTGCCTTTTTAGGTTTATTTTGTTATAAAAAGGCTAAAGATAAGATAATCAAATCATTTAAAACAACAAAAAATAGTAAGGTAATCCAATTCCACGCAGTTCATCCACGTCTTTTTAGGACGTCCCCTTTTTTTTTTAACGTGGGGAAATCCTCGTGGATACCCGCACGCCCCGGGGGAGACGTGCGGGTTATGCCGGACTCCTACCGGCTAAAACCCCACGTGGACTTACTCCCGCCTTGCGATAGGGCCGCAGGCAAGCTTTCGCACACATCTGAGATTTAGGACGTCCCCTACCCCGACTACTGTACCTACTATTGTTCTATATTATACTAGTTGCTGCCCGCGACTTCGTCGGCGCGTAGACTTAAGGAAAGTATTCTATGTGTTAATCTAGGTTATATACTATCTGTGTTCCAAATTTCATCCAAATCCGTTCAGTAGTTTTTGCGTGAAAGAGTAACAAACATACATCCACACTCACAAACTTTCGCATTTATAATATTAGTAGGATATTATATATATACTAGCTGTGCCCCGCGTAGTATTGGATTATTGGGTTAAAAGTATCCTATATGTTAATCCCGGTTATAATCTATCTGTGTTCCAAATTTCATCCAAATCCGTTCAGTA
Source organism: Notodonta dromedarius (assembly GCA_905147325.1). Taxonomy (NCBI): domain Eukaryota; kingdom Metazoa; phylum Arthropoda; class Insecta; order Lepidoptera; family Notodontidae; genus Notodonta; species Notodonta dromedarius. The sequence goes on from LR990160.1 coordinate 14,172,881, forward strand.
GTTTTTGCGTGAAGGAGTAACATACATACATACATCCACACTCACAAACTTTCGTATTTATAATATTAGTAGGATATTACATATATTATATATTATACTAGCTGGGCCCGCGACTTCGTCCGCGTGGAATGGTGTCTTTTTCTACTTTACAAATAAGACACATACTCGTACGTATAAATACTTTAATTAGCGTTCGGACGCTATTTTGAAGTGCTTCTGGATAGAATCGAGGCGTAAGTCAGAATGAAGGTCTACGTTCCTTACGAACCACGGGGCTCCGACGGCTTGGCGAAGGAAGCGGGACTGAATGGCCAGGAGGCGACTAATGTGCGAGTTGGCCGCGTGAGCGAACACAACGCTCGCATAAGACATGATAGGGCGTATGCAAGCTTTGTATAGTGTCACCTTATTTCTAAGGGACATTTTACTCCGCTTGCATAAGAGATAATGAAGGCGACCGAGCACAAAGGCGGCTCGATTGCGGACGTTTCTAATGTGAGGACCGAAGGTCATGGAGCCATCGAGAGTGACCCCGAGATATTATCGTGTACAGTGAAACCGTTAACTGATTTGGACCAAGAGATAGGCTGCTTGTACAAAGAGACAGTACCTAAGTTGGAGCGAGTGTGGCGTTTGGAGGGGCGTCGAGAGGTGGTCCTGGCAAAAAGCACGGCTGCGCTTTTGTCCGGGTTCACCTCTATTCGCCATTTCCTAAACCACTCTCCGAGAGAATTGACAGCGCGTTGGAGAACGCGTGTGATTTGAGCCTTGTTACGATATATGGGAGAAATAAAGCGCGGTATCATCCGCGTAAAGGGCGAGTTGCACATTGTTCGTGCGGGGAATGTCATTGGTGTACAGACTGTACAAGAGGGGGGAGAGAACGGAGCCCTGAGGGACTCCTGCCCTGATGGGGTGGGGTGAAGAGAGCGTGCCCTCGACTCGATATCGAAAGGTACGGTTTGACAAGAAGTCTCGTAAGATGAGCACGAGACTGTCCGGCACGCCTAAGAGGTACAGCTTGTAAATCAAGCTGTTGTGCCAGACTTTGTCAAACGCCTTAGCGACGTCAAAGAAGAGAGCTCCCGTGGATAGGGGGCGACCGGGGGACGAGTTGAGACCTTTGAGAACGTACTCCGTGATGCGGTGTACTTGGTGGACACAAGAGTGGCCGGCCCGAAAGCCGAACTGCTCGTCTATGAGAAGATGATTTAAAAAGAACGCGTGGTCGGTTGAGATGGAGGGGGAGGTCCGAGCTGCATGAGAACGGGACGATGGTCGGAGTAGCTATTTGCAGTGTTTTAATGTAAAGAGTAAAGAGTTATATTTCTATACAAACTTTCATCCCATATTCCCTATAGTTTATTTAAATCGGTTCAGTAGTTTTGGCGTTAAGGAGCGACAGACAGACATACAGAGTTCCTTTCGCATTTATAATATTAAGTACGGATTAAAAACATTCACTCCTCGCCTCGTCCTTAAATACTTATGCAAAAATTGGATATAAGTAGGAACGCACACGTACCTGTGAGTGGAGGACTCCATCCGCCGCGCCACGGCTACCTACACCGGCACTGCGTCGCGTCGCGTCCGCGTCGCCACAAACAACTGCTGACACAGTGTCGATATGACTATAGGTCGCCATATCCCGAAGGTCGGAGGCAAGTAGTTTCCTACCTATGTCCGAGAGCCGAGACATACCATCCGGTTACGGAATGTAAGTAATAATGGTGACACATTACACATAGACGTTATAGTATCATTATTATAGTCAATGTACGTAAAATCAAGAACTCCTCGAGGAGGGTCAATTCGCCGGGGCGACGCGCACGCAGGTGTGCTCCCCGTGAGAAATCTCCCCTACCTAGGTAGGGCGGAGGGTTTCGCGATGTGCGGGTTCGATTCCCACGAGCGGAGCCCTCTGTCGGTGTGTGCTATTATAAACCAAGGTCTCGGTGAGTTGATTAGGAGGGGTTTAATCATCAAGACAAGAGATAAAGGTGAGGCAGTGAATGGTTTTTGAATAAGTACGTAATTTCACAGCACACCTTAAGCGACAGCCTGTTGCGACAACGCTGCCTGTCGAACAAGTTTGAGAGTATTTAGAATCGACGTAGGTACGTCGTAGATACTAACAAACAATTAATACTAGGTACTATCTCCCCCACCCATTATTGAGACGATTTGAGCTGATCTAGATTTGTAATGGGTCCGATTCCCGACTGTTAAAGAAAGATATATTTTTTTAACAAAATTCTAGAAAGAAAGAAAAAAACTAGTTTTTTTCTTTTCAGTTTTTATTTACGTACTTTTTATACGAAGTCGGGTTTTTGGAATTTTTAATTTTTCTTTTTTATTTTATACTTCTGGTTGCGAACCAACTTTAAATCATTAAAGCTCCTAAATGGTCATTAAAATTAAAAAAAATAATGACAAACCTAAAGATGATTTCCAAATACCTATTCAAGGATACCTACCCCTCTCAACACAGTTCGTGGACTTTCATATTTCACAATATGGCACCTGGTTGTCGCCATCTGGAATTTTAATAACTGCCATGACTTCAGCGACACTCTCAAGTTGAAGACAAATCGATTGACGATCATCAAAATCGTCCCACGCGTTTGGTCTCTCTCTACACATACAGCGCCACAAAGGAAAAAACATAAGGTCGATGTGGCCAAATCCGTCTGCGGGGTAAATCCGTACATCACATCCGACGAATGTTGAAACGTCCAGTTTTGTCTCGGTCGATAAAACAGCATACAATTTTAGTGCCAACTGTATAAGTACATTTATAATATAACACATGGAGTACGGCGCGGCGTTGACGATACAAAAAACGTCGTTTAAAGTTCAATTGCGTTTTGAACTCGAACGTGAAGTTCAAAGTGTTGCTGTATTTTATAAGATAAATATGAAATTATGCAATTTAAAACTTTGTGGGTGGGTAGGTACCTATACCTAGAGTTTAATATGTACCTACAGCATCGATATTTTCAATCTGTTTTGACTAGTTGTTCCAGAAATATTTGTAGTGCTAAATGTGTAACCACAAAAATTTCAAGAGGGAAATTCCGTCTAATGTTTACGGGGCTAAATCGTCGTATCGCTCATCCGGTGCAACAAAGCCACAATTGCATTTTTTTCAATTTTAAGGTAGGCATTGCAAAATGTTCGCAATGCTTTGATTTATCTGGTGCATTCATGGCAGAATTCTATGTACTGTAGTTTTAGCTAGACGGAGGCAATATCTTTGTTGCATTAACGCCTTTTTTCGCGGTCTCGTAGCAACATTTACCGAATGGTAGGTAATTTGTGCTGAAGCCAAGGGCCACAACGATATTAAAGGAAGTTATGACAAAAATTTCCATTAGTTACAAATTTGATCTTGTGCGTCTGTACCTTCAATGACACCAATTTTATTTCTTTTTAATGACTTTTTCACTACTCATACTCGGAAAGTAGGTCTGAAGTTGGGTTGAAAGTAATCCTTTTCAGCCCTAGGGAGAATGGCTTTTCTTTCTTTTATTCCTTTAGCTAATTCCTGTTTTTATTTTTACTTTCCTTGTATTCGTAATGAAAAGCACAGTGTTTACCTGAAAGACTTATTTTGTCCCTCGAACTATTGAATCTCGGGACTAAATAAGTTACCTTCACCCCTAGGGTAACAAAGTACTATTTCCGTAACATTCAATTTTCAAAATCTTCCCTGCAGTATATGTCTAACGTTCACTTTTTGAATCTTTTTATGACATCTGACATCTATACTAATATTATAAAGAGAAAGATTTGTATGTTTGTATGTATTGTATGTATTTGTAACGAGAAAACTCAAAAAACTACTCGACCGATTTCAAAAATTCTTTCACCATAAGAATGCTACATTTTCTCTGAGTAACATAGGATATATTTATTACTAGAAAAAATTAAGAATCCCTACTAAAACTTCAATAATGTGACCCAAGGTGTAAAAAAATGCCATAAAATGTCTTTCATCGCATGTGCTACGGAAACTATTGATGATAGAATAAAAAAATGTTCTACAATATTAAAGAACATATCAATATCTACAAAAAATTCACGGTACCATATGTCCAACTATTATAGTTACGTTACTACAAATACTTTTTTACATTTTAAAAGTTGATAGAAATGCCGACCAAAATCAGACCATGTTATCTATACCTTAGTATTAATCCTTATCCAAATAAATCATTTCATATTTGAAACTATTCAATCATTCAACACGACATTCCAATCAAAAAATATTACGAATTTAAAAATGTCAATCTAAACAAATAATAATCCTACTAATATTATAAATGCGAAAGTTTGTGGGTGTGGATGTATGTATGTATGTATGTATGTTTGTTACTCCTTCACGCAAAAACTCCTGAACGGATTTGGATGAAATTTGGAACACAGATAGATTATAACCGGGATTAACATATAGGATACTTTTTAACCCGATAATCCCGAAATTTTTGCTAAGTTAAAATACTACGCGGATGAAGTCGCGGGGCACAGCTAGTAGAAAAATAAATGCCGCCACGCCGTGGCCGGGCCCCGAATTACGGGAGAGGGGTGTCTTACTTAATCTTTGAAATAGGTTAAAATAGGCAGTTCTTTTCAGAACTACTTAGAATTTTACTCTGAATGTCCACCCGTGCAAAGCCGGGACCAACCGCTGCTAGTGTAAAATAAACGAAAAACAGTCTTGAAAAAAAAGTAACAAAAAATCAGCTTAGTTACTTACTTAATTTGGTATATACTAATAAACTTAATAAAGAAAGAATATTGGAGTTGATCTATGAGACATTTCATAATTTACTATGGCGCAATAGGTATAGTTTTAGTTAGAACTAGTGCCATCATGACAGAATTGCAGGTCATCAATAATTGTTATGAGTTTTTGAATATGAGTTCCACTTTATCTCTTTATTTTGCATTATGTAGTCAAGCCTTAATATCAATAGTTTTCAATAAACTAAGTTTATACTACTGACGCATTGTAACCAAATTCACAGTCATGATTTGTAGGATGAAAATAATTTAAAATGACTGACGTTAAATATTTGATTTTATCAATTGTGACTAAGTAAGTTTGTTGCACCGGATGAGCGATAATTATGCCGTATTGTCCCATTGCATATATCGTCAACCTTTGTCATCTGCTTTATTTTTAAACCTATGTATTTAGGAGTACTACAAGAGCCCACAAGTTACGCGTTTATTATTTTGGCGTTATCATAAACCCCTAGTTATCGTACGATTTTATGCTGAAAGCATGCTAAATCAGACCAGTTTAAGAATTGTTTATATAAATACCCTATAGAGATAAAAAAATAAACCCTCTTGAAAGGTTTATCATACCTGACTTTATAAGTGTGACGGAATAACCCCCAGAAATAGTTTCGACCATGTATTCAAGTTCGAACCAGACAGTTATTGGCATCCATGGCATTATATAGGTAACTATATAATGCCATGGATGCCAATAACTGATAAACCCATTACCCTCCTTGGCGTCGCGCAGTCGGATAAAAGCATTGACTTTATCGAAGTGGCCAATTAAATATAATGTTACAGTAGCGGGCGTCGAACCCACGAGAGGCCGCGCGCGTTGCGCCGCGCCACCACCGCGCCGCCGCGCCGCCGCCGCGCCCGCGCGACAGCCAGGTGGGACCCGTGAGAAAGTACCCTAGAACTTAGGGGACGCCGCCGCCGCGCCGCCACCGCGCACCGCGCACCGCGCACCGCGCGCGTCGCACTTGTATTATTAAACGTACAACCTCGCATCTGTCTTGGCCGGCTCCAAAGCCCAAAGAGTACAATACTGTTACAATACTGCGTAAGACCAAACCCGTGTGTAGGTATATGACTTGTACTAACAAACAGCATAACATGGCAAGTGTCATAATACCATACCTGTCATAGGTACTACCTGTCTGTTCTACTCGTTCTACACTCTAACTACCTTATCTACCTACATTCAATAGGTTCATGCCTAAATTATAGTAATCAGAGACTTGGCAGTTCTCGCTGATAGTAATTGCAATTGCTAATGCATATTAGGCATTAGTGTATGATAGATTGATGTACCTACTCAACAGGAATGCTCCCGAGTAGAAATCACAATTAAACATAGGATCGGCACTTACCTACCTAGTTCCAAACAATTGTTAGTATTAGTACCTCTATAAGTTACATAGGTCGGATACTTACTTACTAAACAACTTTACCTGTGTCTTTCATTATATAATTGTATGTTTTTGTACCCAAGTTTCCTAGTATGTGCGAATTATAAAGTTTGTACTAATGTACAAAGTACTTAATATGTACAATCATTTTGAGGTATCTTTGACACTTATTTTTTATTACCTACGGTTTACGAAATATTGAGCCACTATCTTGGTTAAGTTAGTTAGGATAAATTCTTAGACACCTACCCCTACTTACTTGGATTGGCACCGACTCCAAATGAAATAAATTGTAAGGTCCCTATTTATTTCTAGCTTGTTAGTCCACCCAGGTTTTTTTTTAGTTCGGTTTATTTGTTTAAACCACCCAATTATTTTTTTGTACATTAACAATCAAGGAAATTGGAATAATAGAATATAATTATTATTATTATTTTTATAAAGTACACAAACCTTCAAAGTCCCTGGTACTTAGAAGATTTGTGTATTTTTATTTTATATTTTTATACTTTTGTTGTTTTAGGTATTCAAGATGTTCATAAAAAATAACCCTAACTCAAAGTATCTATGTTTCTCTGCTTGTGTAGGATTAGTGGACATTTTTGACCATGTTGATATCCCAAACAACAACGCACATATTTAGTACCTCGTAGTAGGTAAGTATTTAGTATCTGGTAACTTCTTCACCAGAACTAAAAAAACTGGCCAAGTGCGTATTGTGCCACGCGTGACGCGTGCCTCGCATAATGTAGGGTTATTTTTATATTTTTGGCTGGCTAGTTTTGTCGATTATCATAAAAATGTAAGAAGTTTCGGAATTAATTACGTAAATTTAGATTAAATCTGTAAAAGTAAAAAATCTCGCAAACGGAATTGCTGATTATAAAATGTTGTATGGAAACACCATTTCATTTGAAAATATAGAATAGATTACCTATTAATAATAATATCATAACACAAAATTAAACTTATGTATGAAATTATTTAAATTGAATAAATGTTCATACATGATATTGAGCTAAATTAATGAAAATAATAAGATCCCAAATAAAAATAATAAGTTATGTATTTCTTTCTAGCTTTTTAGTGCACCAGATTTTCAAACATTCGGATATTTTTAACCCCCGACGAAAAACGACGGGTGTTATAAGTTTAACATGTGTATCTGTGTATCTGTGTATCTGTGTATCTGTGTATCTGTGTGTCTGTCTGTGGCAACGTAGCGCCCAAGCTGATGAACCGATTTCAATTTTGTTTCTTTTGTTAGATAGATATTCTGATCTAGAGTGTTCTTAGCTATGTTTCATGAAAATCGGTTCAGCCGTTTGAAGATCATCAGCTCTTTTGTAGGTTGAAAAAGCCACATTCAGGGCCAAAACCAACTTCCACGGCTCGAATCCGATCGAAATTTGGGCTCATTGGAATAATATCTTTGCATCACTTGAGAACGGCTGAAACGATTTCGCTTTATTATATTTTTAAATGATCGTCATAGTCTGAACTGGCTTTTTACAATATTATAAATTTGAAAAGTTTCCCGGATTCCGGAAAAAAATGATATTTTATCAATTTTAATATGAGATTTGTGTATGAACTAAAGACGTTCCATAAGTCACGTGTCAAATGATGGATACGCGCACGCGTAAAATTTTGGTAATGGTCATGGAATATTACGCAATAATAATTCTAGAGGGCGCTGCTCCGCCATTGAGAAAAAATACAGAAAAGAAACTAATTTAATATAATTTTAGCGTTATTTGGACGAACTAGGTAAAGTATACATTTGATGAAAAGGTCGTCGCATCGGGGGTTTTTAAATTTTCAATTTAGAGTTATCTAATATTTAAACATCACCTAACAGAAATAAAATATAGAAAAAAATATTATAATTTAGCCCTTTTAACGTCCCGCTCCTGAGCACGGGCTTCTGCTCAATACGAGGGGGATTTAGGCCATAATCCACCACGTACCTTTCACATGTCTTTCGAAAATCGGTAAAATTTTCTAAGACATGCAGGTTTCCTCACGATGTCTTCCTTCACCATAAGCGAGTGATAATCATATATAAATTGTGATTTGCACATAGGTTTTGAAAAACCCAGAGGTGCGAGCCGGGGTCTGAACCCAGGACCCCATGGATATGCTTTATTATGTTATGATCATCAATGCCCACAAAATACCTATCAGTCTAGCTTTATGGTTATAATAAATTTGTAAATAATAAATCATTTATCTTTAGCAGAAGAGAGGAACACCAATACTTAATGTTGTTAAATAAATTATTTTAGTATGTTTTATTGCCTACTAGCTGTGCCCGCGACCTCGTCCGCGTGGTTCAGTTCGCAAAGTTTACGTAAATAATGAAGTTAATAAAGAAACACCTATGCTAAGTTAAATTTCATTTTTCTTTATATACCTATCGCAAAAGCCTGCTTCCGCGTTCTGAGCCCGCGCGACAGAACCCATTTGTGTTTTTTTTGTTTTTCTAAAATAAAAGTAGCTTACGTTACTGCTTATAACATGAGCTATCTGACAGTGAAAATCCCGTCAATATCGCTCCAGCCGTTTCGGAGATACTCTTGGATTTCATGTGTTTTTATTTTTATACGCGGAACCCTAATTGTTTTTCTAAAATTAAAGTAGCTTAAGTTACTCCTTTTAACATCAGCTATTCCAGTGAAAGTCCCGTCAAAATCGGTCCAGCCGTTTCGGAGATTACCCGGAACAAACACACAGACAGACAGACAGACAGACAAAAAAAAATCGCGTTTTTGTTATAAGTATCGTGTTTACTTTCATATGCATTTAGCGAAAAGGTGTTATTTTCATATTACAAACAGACACTCCAATTTTATTTATTTGTATAGATTAAAACTACCTATTAAGTTGCTGGTAACCGTAAATATATATCCCATATCTCTCAAACTATCTACTGAACCGACTTTGTTAAATTTATATGGGACCACAAGGAGAGTATTACTTATACCCTATCAAACAATAGTACATTGTTACACGAGTGGTGAAAGTGACTTATTTAGTCCCGAGACGGGGTTTGGCGCCCGAGCCTAGCGAGGGCGCTAATAGTTCGAGGGACTAAGTCTTTCACCCGAGGTAAACACTGTGCTTTTCATTAAGAATACAAGGAAAGTAAAAATAAAAACACGAATTGGCAAAATAAATAATACAAGGAAGAATGAACAATACACTACGACAAAAAAATAAATAAAAATCGGATTGCCGCCTATGTTGTTTTTTTTTTTCGTTGGCCTGCCAACTTCATTATTTAGCCATTATTTTTCATTTTCTTCTTTAATATTTTGCCCAAATCTATGTTATTTTAAAGAAACTGTTGAAACTAAATTATAATTAAGTCATTTAATAATATATATTCTTTAATTAATACTTAACTTTATGTTATTTCAATTTTACATCGTGCTGTAATTGAGTGACTGTAGAAAAAGTTTGAACATGGTTCCATAGAAATGTGAAAATGGAACTAGTTTTTTTTTTTATAATTTGACAGCTGTCAGTTGAAAGCGATTCTCCCGGGCCAGAAAAGTATTACTTTCAACCCGCTCCTCAGGCAACTTCAGACCTACTTGCAGTAATGAAAAAATAATTGACAATATCGTTACATAAAAAACTAACATTGATATTCCTCCTTTTTTGGAAGTCGGTTAAAAAACATAAACAATATAAAATCTCATCGTAACAACGTACACTACTAAGTTACTAACCTAACCTAACCAAACGAAGCGAAGTCAGCAGTATTTTCGATAGGTAGGCTAGGCGTAGGCACCCACCTATTAATTAGGTACTTACTATGTACAATACAGCGGCGCGAGCGCGCAGAGCGACGCCAGCGCCACCCCGCCACCGTACGAAGGTGCGACGACGGCGGCACCGCGCGCCGCGGCGGCGCGGCGGTGCGCCACCTACATAAGTCGCAGCTGTGGGGTCCCCTCAGGTTCCCACGCACCCCTACATCTGTCCATTTAGACCCTCAAGTCTCACAACAAGGACTCGCTCGTCGTAGACTTATTATTTTTCTTCCCTTGCAGTGATTCGCGCTAACGGTACAGCCATTCGGTCGCGTGCGCCCGCGGGACCACCATCTCCGCTGCGCCCCACCGCCGTCGCGTCGTCGTGTGCTCCAACTTAGAGTTTGCTCGAGTCGCCCGGACTGCCCGGACTGCCCGGAGTGCCCGCAGTGCCAAACGAGTGGTGTGTGCTTGACTTTTTCAAATATGAACGCGCTGATTAATTCGCAAAATCGGAACCTGGCGTTGGACTTGGCTGGTAGGTTACGTTCTATATTTTTTCCATTTTAATTAACATTTTTTTGTACCTAAGGTACAAATACTTAGTTATTGTAAGGCTGCAAAGTTGTTAGGTATTTGGCGCAAGTTCAAGTAAGTAGGGGTAGGTACCTAAGAACTTATAGTAGCACCGACTCCAAATGAAAGAAAAATGTCCCTAGCTATTTCTAGCTTTTTATTGCACCTAGGTTTTTATGAAGTCGCTTAATTTTTTTTATTAAAATATTTTTTTAAGTACCTACTAAAGTCCTTACATTTCACACGTAAACATAATGCACGAAATAGGTAGGTACCCAAACCAATGTTTATAATGTCTGAGTATGTAAGACCTAATTTTAGCCGAATGAATTCAAATAGGTCTTATAAAAATTCTATATCTGAGTTTCTAACTAGGTAGGCAAAGAAACTAGGCAGATGATTTAGGTTAAGTTATTTATTTTTACCACCACCAGAAATAACGATTTCAAACCCAATTGGTGGATATTGCAAACAAAGCCAACCATTCAGAGGAAATAGAGGCTGAATTCAAAGCAATAGTGGTAGAGTTTGCTAAGTGCCCGCCGCCGCGCGCCGCGCCGCGCGCCGTCTGGTGGGTCTCCGGAGTAATCCGGAGAGACGGTCGTTCTCTGTGTGCGCTCTGCCATCTTTACCTATTTCGTGTTTACCTACTACGGAAAGTGTTCTGTAAGTAAACAGAACACCTCCCGTAGTAGGCACTTGAACGCCTGCGCGCCTGGTATCCCACTAATTACTTGCATCGCGAGCCTTCCTTCCGCGCAAGTGCGAGCCGTGGAATTGGAATTCCCTCCTAAAATCTTTTGTTGCCCTATAGTACGGATATCAGATCTCTTATCAGCTTGGTCTGATCTGTCTCATTTCATCATTAGATAGGGTTACTAGGTACCTTATCGGATTTTCAAATGAGAGGGAGAGTGAAAGACAGCTACGCGAAAAAAATAGATAGGGACCTACGCTGCCAGCTGAATTGTGTATTTTTCTTTCAGACAGATCCCTATACTAGATACCTACCTACCTAGTTAATGATATAGGTCCATGCTATTTTACTATAGCTCCGTTGTCTCTCAATCGCGATGTCGATACATGTGTTATATGAAGCGGGGAGTGGAAGAATGGGGCAGTCAGTAGTTCTATTTTATTCGGGGAACATGCATGCGTGCATTTCGTTATGGCGCGGGCGCGGGCGCGGGCGCAGGCGCGGCGGCGTCTGCGCACCCTGTGCGGCGGCGGCGCGGGCGGCGCGGGCGGCGGTGGGGGCGTACGTGGCGTGGCGCCTGGCGGCTGGATGGCGGTCATGTCACTCAGTAGTCAGTCGTCCGGTGCGCATACCAGCGGCGGACGTCGCGTCGTCGCGTCGGCCGCGTCGCTCCCGAAAGGTCGTGCGCGTGTGAATGTCCAATGATGCCGTTCAAGGTGCGGGGGCGGCGCGCGGCGGGACCGGTCGCACGCCCGAGTCCGACCCGCCGACCTCACCTACCGCTCACTGTACGCACCGGCGTTCTCGTGCTAAAACTAAGTGCATCCGAATAAAAAAAAGACAAGTGATCACACTGACTTTGACCGCGGCTCGCCACTTCGGATTCCGTTCGGTGGCCCTCGCAATATGTATGTATATTAGGTTATTTATTGGTAACTACACATCGACCGGTATTTGGAGCACAATCCTGCGTTAATAACTGTAGAATAATATGTTTGTGTTTAGTGAGCTATGCTATAGGTAAGTAGGTAGGTACCTAGGTAGTCGCTTTGTAGCGGTGTGGTGCGGTGAGGTGCCGCATGCCGGTTGAGTTGCGGCGCGCGGCGTGAACCTATCTAGATACTCGTACCTACCTACTTTGCAACAAAGTTTAAAAAGCCCCGAATTGCGTTGATTTCTTCCCTAAAGTTTTTTCCTCATTTTTTAACTAGGTAAGTAAAGTAGGTAGTAGTTAACAATTTCGTAATGTAATTTAATTTCATAAAGAGAAATGTGTAAGTAAGTAGGTACTTAGTTACCTATAGGAATAGGGCTAGGCGAGGCAGTGCTCCGGGGCCCCCAAGAATAAGTTAAGTATAAAGGGTGTAGTGTAAGGGGCATCGTAGCGAAGACTGATAGGTAGGTTGTACTACTAGTACATACCTCCCATGGATTGAACTCATGATTCAGGACCCCCAGAGTTGGAATTTTGCACCGATATTTTCATGATTCATCATGATGCTCAAATTTGTCAGCATTTAATTAATTGATTAACGTGATTTTACACAAATAATTTATATTTAAGACATAATTCCAAGTCTGGGGCGCGCGTCCAGAATCATGAGTATGATCCATGGCAGGTACCACTTGTTGTTACGATGATATGATGCCCTTACACTTACACCCTGTATGTACCTACTTATAGGTAAGTACCTACCTAGGTATAAATAAATAATAAAATAAGCCAAGCTAGGCCACAATCATTATTGTAATAAGTATCAAAAACATACACTTACTTAAATCACACATTATTAATATTATACATAATAATATCATTATAATGCACTAGGTAGATACCTACTTATCTACTCAGGTACCCATCCCCCGCAGGTCTGAAGATTGGTACTTCTGTAGGTAGCCCTTGTTATTAGAATAAAATAAGAAATATATAAAATAACATGGGTCTAGCCTGTAAAGATATTTGTATGTATTGAGAAAATAAATAAATCAGTAAAATAAATAAATAAATGTACCTATTTGACACAGCTCAAAAGACACAAATGTCACAATACAAAAAGAGAAAAGAAAAACAATAAGCACAATTACAAAATAAAACAAGGTGAAGGATTAAGTACAAGAACATTTTTTTGGACTCTCAAATTAAACAAAATAATAGGTAGGTACTTACTGAATACATGGGTGTACGTGTACGTGTGCCTACCTACCGACCATGACTTTTACAAAAACTACCCAAATTCGGTACTTCCTCTCCCCGCCCCAACCCCGGGACATGTAGGTACTACGCCTCTAAAGATCTCCCCTCTACGCAACAAAAGCTCCGAAAAAATGGTAGAGACCAGTACCCGGGAATTTAAACCTTAGGGGATCTTTTGTGAGAAAAGAGACTCCTGTGATTGGTCAATAAATGTTTGCTCGGTCACCAATAGGAATCGGGGGATAAGACTCACCCATGATTGTTTGGTGACAGATGCGTCAAAGGTGCATTATTAACTTTGGCTGTAGTGTTATGTCTAGAGGCATTTCAGTAGATAGGTATGTAAATAACTGGCAAAAAACACCTGCCCTTTTCCAGACTCGAAAGGGGCCTTTTCGTTTAGAGACAAAAAATGTTAAGTGAGTAAATAAATATTATTTATTTTTTATTTATTTATTTATAGGTTTTTGGGTACATTACCTTCCTAGGTACTAGGTATACCGATTACCTATGATGCAAATTATTATTAGCGCTTTTGTGGATCATAGTTATTCGCTCATAATTTCGGGTCAGCTGGGATTATAAACACCACACAAAACACAAATTAAAATACCTATAAACTAATAATAAGGTAGGTTTGTAAGTTACCTGTCAACTTATAGGTACCCATTTGTAAGGTAGATACCTACTTACTAGCTGCTTGTTACCCACGGCATGCGGCACCGACTGCGTAGTATTTCGATAAAATTAAAAAACAAACACCGACTTCTATAAAATCGGGGTGTACTAAAAAGCTAAAAATAACTAGGGACAGGGAGTAGGGCCTTGTCATTTCTTTCATTTGGAGTCTCCGTGCCACTATAATTACAATAGTGGGCCACTAAACTTATTAGATAGGTAAGTACAGTCGCGGACAAATAATGTTTACCACGTTACGGTCTATACAACATTGCTTGCACATAGCTTGTATAAAAAAATGCAAAATATAATTTTTTTAATAAAAATAAATTTAATATCTGGTATAGGCTCCATCGGCAGCTATGAGGGCGCTAAGCCAATCATGGGCATGGAGGCTGCAAGACGTGCACATATTATATCAGTTCCCCGGATGTCTTCCCTTACTCGACCAACAACTACTTACTTGAATTAGCACCGCCGCGACCGACTCCAATCGAAAGAAATTACGAGGTCCCTAGGCACAGTCCCTAGGTATTTGTAGCTTTTTAGAACATCCAGGTTTTATTACGTCGGTTTTTTTAAAATTAATAGTTATGTTGTCTATATTAATTGAGTGTACCTGCGGTCCCCAGGTTGGAGCGCAGCATTCGCTGCTCCGGGGCATGGCGAGGGCAGCAGCGCGCTCGCCGCCGGTAGCATGGCGGACGCCTCGCTGGCGCGCAGCCCCCGCCACCAGCGCAAGCGGCGCCGCCTGTCCCGCCTGCTCGACCGCCTCGCGGTGCAGTTTCGGAACAACAACCACTACCCTTGCCCGCGTTGGCTGTCGCTAGGCGCCCCGACGGAACCGAAGGAACCCGAGGACGTGCCTCTAGATCTCTCGATCAAATCGGAAACGGCTCCCCGGACGCCTGACACGGAGCCCGAGTACGTTTGTGCCACCTGCGGCCAGACGTTCGCGCTCCAAGACCGTTTGGCCAAGCACGTAGCGAGCCGGCACCGCAACAAGGCGGCCGAGTCCGGCAGGAGCTACGCGTGCGAGGTGTGCTTCCGCAAGTTCGCGCGGTCGGACATGCTGACGCGGCACGCGCGCCTGCACAGCGGCCTGAAGCCGTACTCGTGCGCGGCGTGCGGGCAGGTGTTCTCGCGCTCCGACCACCTCGCCACGCACCAGCGCACCCACACCGGGGAGAAGCCTTACCGCTGCCCCGCCTGCCCGTACGCCGCCTGCCGCCGCGACATGATCACGCGCCACATGCGCACCCACACCAGGCGCTCGCAGCCGGCATGACCACTTTGTTTATTTACTTACTTACACTACATTCATACTGTTAAGAGACTGATTTTTTGTCATTCCAAAGTCACTAATAATTCTATTGTTTTTTTGATTGGTGTTTTGTTTTGATGTTTATTGTTTAAGGATGGTGTTATTTTTGTAGGCCCTCCGGGGCGCTCCGAGTCGGTACATGACATGACATATCACTATTGCGTAGGTGTACGTAGGTGTACACACGCGCCAGTTGACTGTCGTCGGCGAAACTTTACCATATTGCGAATTCATTTCTTTATTAAGTATTATTCGCTTGCAGCTAACGAAGTCAATCTTGCCTGCTATGCGCAATGCCATGTGACCCATTCCGTAGTCCTGTGTTTAATGTTACGCACTACCTATAGATTTGGCTTAACTATAGGTTAACATTCCCTTTGAGCTAGGTACCTACCTAGTTATACGTTGGTATATCGGCTGTGCGCCGAACATAATTGCATTTTCAGGGCCCCTAAACCGACTAACTCATTTTGTAGATACCTATAATATAATAGGTAGGTAGGTAGGTATGTGTCTCGGCGCACACGCATTACATTTCTCAACTGATTTTTATTACAACCCACTTCAAAAAAAGGAGAAGGTCCTAGGTATTTTATTATGTATGTTCAACGATTTCTCTATAAATTGTGGAAAAATAGTTTTTTGTTTGAAAGCTGTACCTAGGTAATAGTGATGTAACGAATGTTGGATTTATGACATTCGCGAATGCGAATGCGAATATTTGGCTCAAACATTCGCGAATGCGAATGTTGACTTTCAAATAACTCTAAATTGAAAATTAAATAAACCGCCGATGCGACCACTTTTTAAACTACAAAAGAGCTGATAATTTTCAAACGGCTGAACCGATTTTCATGAAACACAACAAAGAACACTCTCGATCAGAATAACTTTCTATCAAAAAAACAAAATTATAATCGGATCATCCGCTTGGGGGCTACGATGCCACAGACAGACACACAGATACGCATGTTAAACTTATAACACCCCTCTTTTTTCGTCGGGGGTTAATAAATAGCGCGCAAAATGTTAAACATTTCGTGTGGGCCGAACATAGCCGAACCCATACAGGATGTAAGAACGAAGTTAGTCACATGAAGTTATTTCTAAGAGATTTGTTTTCATTTGATGGTAGTTTAGTATTATTGAATTAATGAAATTTCATTTATATTCAATTTTATTGAGTTTGTTAATATGAATTTGTTTAAGACCTAGAGAATTGTAGGATGAATGAAAAATTAAACAAGATGGCGCGCCGTAAGTTTTTATGGTTCCGTAGTTAAACTCTGAACCCTTAGTTTCGCCACGTCCACCTGTCCATGTGCCCGTCCCTCTGACATCACAGTAATTTTATTCAGAGACTATTTGGGCTAAAATACTGCAAATTGGCAAAAAAATGAGTTTATGTACCGCTACAAAACTGTGTATTTAAATTTTGAAAGCAAAGTTATCCCATTATACCTCCCGTACTTAAGAAAGGGGAGTGAAAAAAAAGGTTTACTCACCCCTTTGAGTGAGGTTTTGTTCTGTAGGTATTTAAAAATAATTTTAAGGTTTCTTTGACAGTTTTTCAATATTAATCCCCGTTTACGAAATGTTGAGCTTCAAAGTGGCCTTTTTTACGTGAGTATCCAAGATTCATCCTTTAAATTAGAACCAAATTATAAATGGTTTATTATAAGAAATAAATACTTCTTTACTTTTAAAAATAAATATAATTAGTTAAAAAAAATCGAAAGTTTGGTCTAATCACAGATTTAAAACTCCTTATAAGAACTTTTCATCAGTCCAAAAAGAAAATAAAGGTTTATGTAACTTTTGCTTAGGTTGTCTATGTATGCCGGTTTAATAAATTTAGTAACATAATTTCTTACTATTTTATTTATACGGTAACCAATATTTGGTTATATATATTGATCTGTGGGTCTGGAAAAGTTCCACGTCATTATTTATTTATTTTATAAAAAGATTAACTATTTTTGGGATAACTCTTTACTAAGATTAAAAAAAAATAAAGTCAAAAGCACTAGTGCGTAATAAGCTGCTTTATGAACCTAAAATCGGTGCAATAAAGTCCACCCTATGAGCAAGTTTGTTGAAAAAACAAATAAATTCTCACTAGTTGTGTTAACATTCCATATCCATATATTCTTAATATCCTTTTTGTTTTCAAAAACATTCGCATAGATTCTTGCGAATGCGAATGTCAAAAAATATGCGAATGCGAATATTCGTTACATCACTACTAGGTAATATTCTCCAGGTGGTCCCATAGAAAATTCATCAAAATCGGTTCGTAGGTCATTTGAGAGATATGGACAATTTACGGTTACCAGCAATTCAATAGGTAGTTTAAAAGGCGCCAAAATAATGAAAAATAAATAAATAAAAATTAATAAAAACCGTATTCAAGAAAACCTGGGTGCACTAAAACTAAAAAGCTTGAAATAACACGGGGCCTTATAATTTATTTCAATTGGTGTCGGTGCCATTAACTTTACTCTTCCTACGTTAGGCCCATTTTTGAGTTACTACGCCTACTTACTTCAATTGGCACCGACTCCAAAATTAAAGAAATTATTAGGTCCGGAGTCCAGAGTTAGGTATTTCTAGCTTTTAATGCATTCAGGTTTTATATAAGTGGGTTTAATTGTTATTTATTTTCCATAGTGAACTTTGTGACAAATATCTGTGGAGCTTCTTGCTACAAAATATTAGGGCCCTCCTACCTACCAAACATTACCAAACAAATTTAGCGAAGATTAAAATACGATTAGAGTGTACCGAATCGAACGTTATATGAGTATAGGGTAGGTATATATAGGTATATATAACAGACTGCGCAACATTATATGATGTATACCTATTTTACCTATAATTAAGTAAGTAGGTAGGTATGTATGTTAATTATTAAAAGTTATTGTAGTCATTTAAGTATGCACCTCTGGGTAACACGGCCAACGATAAACGATAGGTAGGCTACGAAAATAAATAATTATTTTGTTAAATTAGTTCTATTAACTAACTTTACCTGTGTAAAACATAAATGTTTTATATATTATTTATGTTTCTGTTAGGGTTTCCGCCACAGAATTAACCACGAATTTATAAAATGCCCGCCCGAAAATTGGCGAA
The DNA here is from genome assembly GCA_905147325.1 of Notodonta dromedarius. NCBI lineage: Eukaryota > Metazoa > Arthropoda > Insecta > Lepidoptera > Notodontidae > Notodonta > Notodonta dromedarius. Next base: position 14,191,449 of record LR990160.1, read on the forward strand.
CCCAGCGGTGACTGACTTGAACTCGAACATTAATAGGTTAAGTACTTACCTTACGTATTTATTACTATTTTCGTATCGCTATTCGTTGGCCGTGGTAGGGGATAATTACCTATTACAGTTTGTTCACCGTCGCTCGCGTCGTGCCATCGAATTATTGGTAGCCTTGTTGTTAAATTATAAAAAAATATACCTATTAATTAAGAATGTTAAATATTTACCGAAATGGGATACCTATTTATAATAACTAAGTAGGTACTCGTATCTTCTTGGTATTAATTAAACATAAATGTTGTATATGTTAGTAGGTCGGCCGGTATGTGCCTACTTCACTAGGTACTTATTATGTAATCAGTCATTGTAAGTACTTACTTATATAAATTATTATAAAGTAAGTAAGTACTTAAGTATTAATTAATAACACAGATCGGTGAAACAACATCGTGACGGAATGTAAGAAGGTACAAAGTACATTTAGAACTCAGTTCTTAGGTCCCTTGGTAAGTAAGGAAGTACTTGGTGCGCAATCAAGAAATAACTACTTAATAGGTAGGTAGGTAATGTACCTAGGTACCTACTATAGGTACATCACGCCCGCGCCGCGGCGTAGATAATAGGTAATGGGTTTGTTAAATATTATTTAGTTCGTTCAGCGCTCGTTTTATTTTTATTGATGTTTATAATAATTTATCACGAATGTGAGTATTATAGGTAGGAATTTGAATCAGTCTCATAAAGGTCGTACCGATATTGCGGTACTTGCAATTTCTGGTAAGGAGATGAGATATAAGTACCTACCTAATATTTAGTATAGGTACCTACACTATGCAGATAACGACAGGGTTGAAAAAAACACTACTTAGTTTTTTAAATTGTATCAAACAAAAAAGTAGTTCAGAATGCTGTTTAAAACATTCTGAACGACTACTTAAGTACTTGTGTACTTAATTATTTATTGTTTTAATCTTCTTTTTAGTAACTATTTTTCATTAATTTATATCTAATGCGCTGTCCTCCATTAAAGTAAGAACCCTTATAGTTGCGCCATGTCCGTCTGTACGATGTCACAGTAATTTTATTCAGAGACTATTAGGACTAAAAGGCCTTCAAATTGGCATAAAAAGATATAGTTTATGTAGGTACCGCCTCAAAAATATGACTTATATATCGAAAGCAAAGTTATTCTAGGGTACCTTCCCCCGGAAAATGGGAAGGAGGGGGGAAATGTTTACTCACCCCCTCGAGTGCGGTATCGTTGGATAGGTCTTTTAAATCCCTTTATAGGCATTTTAGTAGTTTTTAAACATAAATTCCCGTTTACGAAATATTGAGCTCGAAAATTGCCTATTTTTACGTGACTTGCAAGATTCAACCTCTAACTCGCATTATAGATGGTTTATTTAGGGAAATAAATTATTCTTTACTAGCTGTGCCCCGCGACTTCATCCGCGTAGTATTGGATTATTGGGTTAAAAAGTATCCTATATGTTAATCCCGGTTATAATCTATCTGTGTTCCAAATTTCATCCCAATCCGTTCAGTAGTTTTTGCGTGAAGGAGTAACAAACATACATACATACACACATACATACATACATCCACACTCACAAACTTTCGCATTTATAATTATAGATGGTTTATTTAGGGAAATAAATTATTCTTTATAAAAATAATATTATTATTAATAAAAAATAAAAAATTGCCAGTTTTGCCTAACTAGTTTTGTCGATTATCATAAAAATGTAAGAAGTGTCTGAATTCATTACGTAAATTTTGATTAAATCTTTAAAAGTGTAAAATCTCGCGTGGAATTTCTTATTCTAAAATGTTGTGTAGAAACACCATTTTATTTGAAAATACCTTTTCAGCGATACCCCACATGACGGTTACGGCTGTTTTTTTTTATCTCAGTATTGAGTTTATTCAGAACTAACGGGGATTAACTTAACTTTAACTTGGTCGGCTGTAGCTCGAAGTTTAGTGAGTCCATGTCTCCTGTTATAATTTTAATTGCAATAGCTGAGCCCGCGACTTCGTCCGCGTGGAATTTAACTTAACAAAAAGCCCGCTCCCGCTTTCTGAGCCCGCGCGACATGACCCATTTATTTAAATTTTGTTTTTCTAAAATAAAAGTAGCCTAAGTTACTGCTTATAACAACAGCTATCTACCAGTGAAAGTCCCGTCAAAATTTGTCCAGCCGTTTCGGAGATACTCTTTGATTACATGTGTTTTTATATTTTTACGCGGAACCCTAATTGTTTTTCTAAAATTAAAATAGCCTAAGTTACTCCTTAAAACATTAGCTATCTGCCAGTGAAAGTCCCGTCAAAATCGATCCAGCCATTTCGGAGATTACCCGGAACAAACACACAGACAGACAGACAGACAAACATTTTTTAAATCGCATTTTTGTTATAGGTGTCGTATGTACTTTCATATGCATTTAGTGAAAAGGTGTTAGTTTGATATTACAAAGAGACACTCCAATTCTATTTATTTGTATAGATACGGGGCTAAAGTTATAATGGGTAAAAAAAATCTCAACTTAAAGCCATGAAAGATAGCTGTTGTTATAAGCAGTAACTTAGGCTACTTTTATTTTAGAAAAACAGAAATTAAAAAATGTGTACTATCGCGCGGGCGTATATCGCGGGAGCGGGCTTTTTTGTTAAGTTAAATTCCACGCGGATGAAGTCGCGGGCTCAGCTAGTTTTATAATAAACTTAGAGATGGAATTTTACTAAATCCTTTATTAGTGGATATTTTCGGTATAAGAGGTCTCTACTGTCAAAATTTCATGATTCTAACCAGCGGTTTGGGCTGTGCGTTGATTCCTTTTTTGTTTTGATACATTTATCAAATTTGCTAAAAGTATCAAAATATCCGACATACGAGTAAATGGCCGTATCTTTTGATTGCGTTGTCATAGAAGCTTAATTTTTTTACACCTACAAGGGACCATAGCTTTTGATATTTTATATTAATTTCAACTAGATGTAGGTATGTCATTATCCGTTTCTGAGAAAAACATTCTTGGCAGACGGACGGACTGACAGACAGGCGGACAACAAAATGATCCTATAAGGGTTCCGTTTTTTCCTTTTAAGGTCCGGAACCCTAAAAAAGAATATCCTCTCTTTCCATGTTCGGGAAGGTACCTCAAAATAAGTAATTTTGCAGCTTTTTATATTTTTGATCTAGTCTTAAGGTACTCGTATATCTGTACCAAATTTCGTAAACTTCTGACAAAAACTGTAAAAGTTATGGTACTGTGACAGACTGGGACGGACGGACTGGATGATTGTATAAGGGTTCCTCGTACGGACTATGGAACCCTAAAAATCAAGTTATGTCCGAGATTCGAACCCACGTACTGCGAAATGTATAACCCGGTCTATTCGCAACTGAGCTATTTGAATTTTGACGTTGAGTAACAAAGCGAAATTGTGATCATTTGACAGAATTGTAGAGTTACGAGCATTTCATTTTTCACATCAAAATGAATCATCACGTTTATCATATTAGGGTTGCGTATTATAGAAAAGAGGTGGGATGTCTACGGAACCCTATAGTAGGTATGCGTGATCCGACAGTTGACACGCATTTGGCCAGTTTTTTAGTAGACAACTCCCATATGCCTGTAATAATTGCGGGGAATTACGTTCTCGCCTTTTTCTTGTGTTTGAGTGTGAGATGGTATAGGGGAAGTACTCACCTTTAATACCTATGATAAACTGTACCATACCTAACCTACCATGTTAAAAGTAAGGGGATGCTCGCAATGGCGGAGTGCAAGCGGAATAAGGAACCTACTTACCTACTTTCTCAACCTCGTTTCGGCGGCCAAATTGTAGGTAAGTAATTACAATTAGATAATACATTTACGGTTAATTGCTTTTAATTATATTATGAAGTTATAAACCCGAAATATTGATTACATATTAGCATTTAGTACAATATAATTGTTTTAAACAATCCTTTAATTGTTGTGCTCACGTTGTCCGTCCGTCCGTCCGTCCGTCCGTCCGTCCGTCCGTCCCGTCCGTTAGAGGCTTCTAGGGATTTGAAATTCACACAAACCGTGTAAATCAAATAATGAACAAATATTAAAAACAGTTAATTATTGTGTGCAGGGCGCCCATACTTGTAACCGGTGGGGGTGGTATTTCTTATTCTACATACTTGTGGGGTATCGTTCAAAAGGACTCGTTAGCCGGAATACAATCGTATTTTGTTTGTTTTTAAAGATATACCGTTTTGTAAATGCTATTGCCGTAATCTATCGCGAATATACTTACTTTACTGGGTATTTACCTATGAATAATATTACAAGCACCTAAGGAGGTATACTTACATCTTGGGTCGGTTATCATTGCGCAGAACATTATCCCAGCATCCACAGAACATTATCGTATAACTGCCAAGTAAGTGGCTTATAATTGTGTTTAACCAATTTTAAATAGATATGTAAGTTGTTTGTAGTTCTGTGATATATATTATGACTATGAATTTGATTTTTTGTTTTTGTGACTGCTGTGTTTGACTAATAAATGTCTATTGATGTGAAGAAGATCCCGTGTTTTAAAAATAAATCGATGTTGTGTAATAAGTTGTTTTATTTCATACTATCTTTTGCCCGCGACTTCGTCCACGCACAATTTAAAATAAAAAGATCATAAGCACTATTCAAATTCACCTACCGTTATACCCGTGGTAAAACACTCAGTTTCCTTCTCCGCCTAAATACATATAAATGTTGTACCTATACGTCTTTGATTATCCCAAATGTACCATCTAACTACCTACTTACCTACTTATAAACAATCTCGAGATACTTATATAATTATAAGTAACTAGCTGTGCTCGGACTTCGTCCGCGTGGAATAGTGTCTTTGGATAGCATTTTTAATTATTTTACAAATTAGCCACATACGCATAAATACTTTAATGAGCTATTTGCAGTTTTTCTTTGCAAAGAGCTATATTTCCATACAAAATATCATCCTTTATTCCCTATTGTTATTAAATTTTTACAAACTTTACAGCCTAAAAAATAAGTTTCATGCTTCTAGCTCTTCTAGCTCAAACAGACACTCCAATTTTATTTATTTATATAGATAATAATAATTATTATTATATAGTAAGGATTATGTAGGAGTATGAGTTAAGCCTTAGTAAAATATAACCTCTGACCTGGCTCTCCCCTTTCCCGTCAAACCATTAAAAAATATTAAAACACCTTCTGACCATATTAAAGTACATACGGTATCTATACAAATAAATAATTGGAGTGTCTGTTTGTAATATCAAAATAACACCTTTTCACTAAATGCATATGAAAGTACATACGACAACTATAGAAAAAACGCGATTTTTAAAAAAATTGTCTGTCTGTCTGTGTGTTTGTTCCGGGTAATCTCCGAAACGGCTGGATCGATTTTGACGGGCTTTCACAGGCAGATAGGTGATGTTATAAGTAGTAACATTGGCTATTTTTATTTTAGAAAAACAAAATAAAAAAAATGGGTCCAATAGCGCGGGCTCTGAACGCGGGAGCGGGTTTTTTGTTAAGGTGAAGGCGCCTGTCCAGTCCGCGAAATTAAAAATTTTCGAGTATTTTTATAGTTTATATAAAATCTGATAACATTTAAGACAACATTTTGTGATTTGCGACAAACACAGTATGCAGTGCGTTTATAAATACATTTATTTTACTCTAAATATTATCACGGTGGATATGATACTCGTAAATCACTAAATATACAAAAATTGCCAGATTAGGATAGCTGTCGTTCTTGAAATGTTTTAGAGTAAGTTGGATATATTAATAAATGCACTGCACATGGTCTTTCTCGCGAATTACAAAATGTGCCTTTTATTATTGACAGATTTTGAAAAAAATCTAAAATACCTCAAAAAATTGAACTTCGCGGGCTAGGTGGGCGCTTCAGCCTTAAGTTAAATTCCACGCGGACGAAGTCGCGGGCTCAGCTAGTCTATCTATACAAATAAATAAAATTGGAGTGTCTGTTTGTAATATCAAAATAACACCTATTCACGAAATGCATATGAAAGTACATACGACACCTATAACAAAAATGCGATTTAAAAAATGTTTGTCTGTCTGTCTGTGTATTTGTTCCGGGTAATCTCCGAAATGGCTAGATCGATTTTGACGGGACTTTCACTGGCAGATAGCTAATGTTTTAAGGAGTAACTTAGGCTATTTTAATTTTAGAAAAACAATTAGTGTTCCGCGTAATAAAATAAAAACAGATGAAATCCAAGAGTATCTCCGAAACGGCTGGACCGATTTTGACGGGATTTTCACTGGCAGATAGTTAATGTTATATGCAGTAACTTACGCTACTCCAATTTTAGAAAATCAAAAAAATAATATCACAAATGCTGCCTGTCGCGCGGGTTCAGAATGCGGGAGCGGGCTTTTGCGATGGTAGGTATACGAGTATAAAACACGAAACATAGACTTGCATAAAAGATAAATGAGATTTAAAAAAAATTATCTCAAATACCTAGGTACTGCCTGTCGCGCGAGCTCTAAACGCGCGAGCGTGCTGTTGTGATAGTGGGTATATAAAACACGAAACATTGACTCGTAAAAAAGAAAAATGAGATTAAACTTGGCATAGGTACTTCTTTTTAAACTTTTTGTAAACTCTGCGCAATGAACGGAAATTTTTTGTTAATTTAAATTTTTGTTAAGGTAATTTCCACGCGGACGAAGTCGCGGGCATAGGTAGTTTATATTATATGAGCCTGCGACTTCGTCCGCGTGGAATTTAACTTAACAAAAAATCCCGCCCCCGCGTTGTGGGCCCGCGCGACAGGACCCATTTTTTAAAATTTTGTTTTTCTAAAATAAAAGAAGCTTAAGTTACTGCTTATAACATCAGCTATCTACCAGTGAAAGTCCCGTCAAAATCGGTCCAGCCGTTTCGGAGATACTCTTTGATTTCATGTGTTTTTATTTTATTACGCCGAACTCTAATTTTTTTTCTAAAATTAAAGTAGCCTAAGTTACTCCTTATAACATCAGCTATCTGTCAGTGAAAGTCCCGTCAAAATCGGTCCAGCCGTTTCGGAGATTACCCGGAACAAACACACAGACAGACAGACAAAAAATTTTTAAATCGCGTTTTTGTTATAGGTGTCGTATGTACTTTCATATGCATTTAGTGAAATGGTGTTATTTTGATATTACAAACAGACACTCCATTTTTATTTATTTGTATAGATATAACATAACATCTATTTATATATAACACTAGCTAAGCTCGCGACTTCGTCCGCGTGGAATTTAACTTAACAAAAAAGCCCGCTCCCGCGTTCTGAGCCCGCGTGACAGGACCCATTTTTGAAATATTGTTTTTTTTAAATAAAAGTAGCATAAGTTACTGCTTATTACAACAGCTATCTACCAGTGAAAGTCCCGTCAAAATCGGTCCAGCCGTTTCCGAGATACTCTGATTTCATGTGTTTTTATTTTTTAACGCGGAACCCTAATTGCTTTTCTAAAATTAAAGTAGCCTAAGTTACTCCTTAAAAGATCAGCTATCTGTCAGTGAAAGTCCCGTCGAAATCGGTCCAGCCGTTTCGGAGATTACCCGGAATAAACACACAGACATACAGACAGACAATTTTTTTTTGAATCGCGTTTTTGTTATAAGTATCGTATGTACTTTCATATGCATTTAGTGAAAAGGTGTTATTTTCATATTACAAACAGACACTCCAATTTTATTTATTTGAATAGAAGAAGAAGAAGATTATTCCACAGATTAGAGATATGTAGCAAGCTAGATTATACTACTCGTATAGTGAGATTTATTGAGGCCGTCCACTTCATAATGTTGGAAATCATAGGCTAGTATAGGCTTGTTGAAAAAGTATCGATATATCGATATTTTCGGCGATATATTTTGGTCAGATATATCAATAAATAAATATCGAATATTGTATTAAAACGTTTTTTTTTACTTATCTGACTAAAGTCACTAGAATCCATAATAATAAGGGATAAGAACAGAAAAAAGTAACTGTATTGGGAACTGACCAAATGGGTAACATGACATCTAGCGGTTGAAATTTTAACCAAGAATAGCTTACAAATCTATCGTCTTTGCACTAGTATTTATGATCACTAATACTACCTCATATGTGTACACATAGAAATTTAAGCTGTTTCCGCCATTTTTTTCTAAGCCCGTTCCGTTCCTTTTACGTAGTATTTTTAAATTTGTTGTTGTTTCACAATTGTCTACTGACTAGTTTGTTTGCATTGCGTGTATGTATGCGGCCGCAAACACACATACACGCAATGACGCACGGACGGCCGTCCGTCACGTCACGTCACGTCCGTCACGTCACTCACTCGTGATATTATGTTTACTTATTTTCTAATTCATGTTGTCGCCCAGTAGTAGTAGTCTTTTTTTATTGAGATTTTTGTACATTTTGTATAAAATATATTACTATTGGTATTAAATATTTAGCAAAATACACTATTATTTGAAAAACGCAAAATCTTTATAATATTACCAATATGTCGATATTGATATTTTAATAAATATCGATACAGCGAAATATAGATGTTTTCTTTCACTTCCGACATCCCTAGATTAGTGTAAGGGAGAACTAAGTCTGTGAGGAGAACGTAGTATTTGTCTGTGATGGTAGATACTACCAAGAATTTTATATATATAAGCTTCTTGGATACTACACTCTTCTAACGTAGTGATTATTATTGTTCTCATTGGTTCTAAATTCCTTGCTCTACAGCTACGACCAAAGATTAAAGACTGGTTGACAAGTGATGGTGAAAACCAAAGACCGCTATTGAATACTGGAAAGCTGGAATCTTACATAGTACTAGCTGAGCCTGCGACTTCGTTCGCGTGGAATTTAACTTAACAAAAAAGCCCGCTCCCGCTTTCTGAGCCCACGCGACAGGACTCATTTTTTTAAATTTTGTTTTTCTTAAATAAAAGTATCCTAAGTTACTGCTTATAACATCAGCTATCTGCCAGTGAAAGTCAGACAGACAGACAGACAGATAGACAGACAGACAAAAATTTTTTAAATCGCGTTTTTGTTTTATGTGTCGTATGTACTTTCATATGCATTTAGTGAAAAGGTGTTATTTTGATATTACAAACAGACACTCCAATTTTATTTATTTGTATAGATGTATATTTTGTATAGATGTATTGTATTTTCTTTCAGCTGGAAAGTGATAACCAAGAAGATTTGATGCGAGTGGCCTATGCATGGTTTTTTAACCATGATCCATGCATAATCAAATTGCTCTCATGTCTTTAGTGACCCTCGCAAGATTAAGATGAATCAATTGCCGAAAGTATCATCAAAACCGTCGTAAGCATAATACGGTATTGGATATCGGTATCGGCAAGTGGCATTGACGCCTGGTATCGTTATTGTAAAAACGCCCATATGTAAATATCTATATTCTCCACATTTTATTGGCTGGTCACACCGGTTCTCGCGTTCGTATGCCCACCCGTCTGCCATTTTGGCGTCACTATCGCACGGAGAAATAAAGAAACGAAAGAAGCTTCATCTAGCGAGCGATACAGGTACTTATTAATTTGTGAGTTGTTTCTTTAATTTTAGTGATATTATGATTATAATCTACGTTTTGAGATAGATTTAAAGTTATTTACACAAAAAGTGAAAACGTGATAAAACAAAAGTGTCGTTAATTATGTGAAATCCATGGGAAATCGGGTTTTCGTGTGCTAAATAACGGATTGCCTGACGCTAGCGCCGCCGTCCACCTCGTTTAGTTTTCAATCTGGCGGTAATTTGTTATTATTGTTGTACTTTATTATAATTATTATACGAATCTATTTATTGAAGATATTGTGAAAATAACAGAATACGGCGGACACAATGTACACGTTTATAAAATGGCGGACCTGCTAGTTACGACACGGAACATACAAATAAGCTATCCAGTGCTTGTGATTAAAACTAGAATAATTCAAACATGGGTGTTGGACGACGGGCCCTCACCAAGCAATGTGTGAACAGTACAATTATAAGGGTAATCCTTCATGTACTCGCCCTCTTCTTACCTCTTCACTCTGCACTCGATTGTAGTTGGGAGTTGGTCATATATCTGGAACTGAACCTGAGATTGCTTGTAGCCCTGGTTGCACTCCTCTTCCTTCGCTCGGTTAGCAACCAACATCGTATGGCTAACCTTGATTTGGTAGCGTTTTTCATAGTGTAGGTACTTTATCCTACCTGCTGACCACTAATATAATATATGTATGTACTGCATTTAAGGGTATTCATTATTCGTAAAGCTCCAAAAACTTCAAGGATTATATGATTTCTTTGCCTTATGGACTTCACTACCACATTAATTTTACCAATAATCACAAGTGTATGTGCTGGTAAAGGTACATCAAAAATAAATAAATCAATTGATCTTCAACTTGAGATCCAACCTTCATGAGATTGTTAACACGTCCCAGTTATACCTTGTACATTCTTTGAAAATGTATGATCTGATCTGGTAGCAGAGGTCAAAGTGAAATTGATCTTGTTTTGGATGTTGTAAATTGTGATTGCCTTGTAAACAAATGTGTGTATCAGCATGCACAACCATAACATCAATTGTCATATGTAATTGTTCATCTATTTATGTTATTGTGGCCAAATAAGTTTCAAATGCAAATAAGTTGCATATAATTAAGTCACAAAATTATGGCCCAAAAATTTATAAACATTGACATAACTTGGTTGTTAGCTACATACGTGCTATGTGCGAATACGGCAAACTACCTCGACCCAAATACTCCGTGTGGCAATAGGTTTGTGTCTTTTGGCTGATGTTTGCGCGCCTCACACATACCCATGCGGGGCTGCTGTCGACCGGCTTGGACACCATGGACTTTCCTGCGCCAAGAGTGCTGGCCGCTTCCCTTGCCGTGCCGCTCTGAACGGCATCATCCGTCGTTCTCTTGCCACCGCCAACATACTGACCATTTTAGCCAACGTACGTGAAAATGGTAGGAGGCCGGACGGTATGTCCTTGGAGCAGGGGGCGGGCTTCGGTGTCGGACGCGACTTGCGTTGACGCTCTGGCCCCGTCTCACCTCCTGGGAACGAGCCAAAGAGCGGGCGCGGCGACTGAGGGGGCCGAAAACTTGAAACGGCGCAGGTATAGGGTTATAGCTATCGGCTCCGAGTACATTTTCGTACTGTATGGAGTCGAGACCCTAGGTCCTTGGGGTCCAAGCACGCATAATCTCATTCAAGAGATGTCGAAAAGATTGGTGAAACCAAACGGCGACCCAAGGGCTGGGAATTTCCATGCTCAGCGAGTGGCTCTAGCCATCCAGCGAGGGAATGCGGTTAGCATTTTTGGTATGCTTCTGCATGGGCCAAATTTTGTACAATTTTTAAATAATTAGCAATTTTTGGAAGTTTGTTTTGATTTGGTTCAATACAGATTATATTATAAATATTATAACACTTGGTTGTTAAATGTGTATCTAAAATTTGGTAATTAACTATTATACATGTCATAGGATAGGTGGTAGGGTGTTGTTTCTTCCACTGATGTGGGAGCTACAGCAACCCTCTTGGGAGTGTGTTGTATTGTACCTACCTGAGATAACCATTCAAATTAAATCAAATGGTAAAAGGTCTTTTGCCAAATTGTACATGGTTTAACATCGAGTAGGGTCAGTATGGAGACACCTGGAAGAAATATGTTCTGAGGAACCATGTTGTACATTTTAGAGGTAAGTAAGTACAACTGTTCTCTGCTTGGTCTTCTTGCTGCAGTTCAGGACCTACAAAAGCATGTTCCCTGGACAAATGGTCCTCAGACTACTGCAAGACGACAAAGCAAACAAAATAGTTCAAACTGCATTATTACTTTATGTTTATTGTTGAGTCAGTAGTTTTCTAATTTTTCTAAATGTTTGATAGTAGTTTTTCTTGACTTCAAAATGGATGGCATGGTTCACTGCAACATATTTTTCTATATCTTATAATTTTGGAGGTCTTCATACTGTCCCTCATCGGTGATGCCAAATAACCATGGGTAGGCCTAATCCTCATCAGAACAACCCAACCAGCATGGCAGCAGGCACAAATAGAGATGGGGGGTTGACTTGGTTTCCTATCAATCATAATTATAGTGTTCTTGCCCTGCATAGTCTGCTGTTATCGGTTGTAAAACTAACTTCTCACATTATAAGTTCGTAAAATTATATTTTCCATGCAGGATGTCCTCGGCACAGTGCTAATACCCACAAAGATCTTCACTGAACTTCAAAACACAACACAGTAATATATTATGGTTATAGTACATTGCTGCCTACTATTCTAGGGACCTGTATAATAAGCATATTTAATTCTTATAGGTACTTGATTTATACACAATACTTATCAAATGTTTGTATGAAAGGTAACTATTATATCAAATATTTATTTTTAGTTGATAAAAATATTACGGTGTGAACCACAGTTTTAAAGAAAAAACGTATTATTTAGTTTTTGAGTACAGGGTTATTTAAATTATTTTTATAAATATCGGCAACAAAACCTGTGTTTTCTTGCGGATTTAAAATTTGTTTGGATTGAATATGATTTGGATATTTGAATGTTAGTAATCTAAATGTCTTGAAATTGCTAGCAATACTAACATTGAAATAATTTTCAACCTTTAAAGATATTGATTCAAATGTTTTAAAATACCTCCATAGAAAAATATTCAGACATTAGCAATCATAAAAGTTAATAATGAACATGTTTGTTTTACAGCTATGTCTCCTCCAGCTAAGAAGGAGAAAGCCAAGCAGACCCTTATTCGGCCTTATTTGGACCAAGGGACAGTGATTGCAGGTATTGTCCTATTGTTTATCTATCTATACTATACTACACATCGTGTAGACTGCGCAGTGTATAGTATACACTGTATAGTCACTCATGTCGATGACCCACCCACCCTGCATGTCACTATGAGACGTCTGAACCTGTAAAAGATAAGGAATTAGCAATGGATGGACTTGGAAATGCAAATATTTATTGGTGTTATGTTTGGCGCGGGCAAGCGTCCACAAGTTGCACCCACTAGAATACATATTCAATACATACACAAAACACTCACATAATTATCATTCACATGACAGAATAATGAAGTCCCAAATAAAGAATAAATAATATTATACCAACTTTAATTTTGAGATAGCATGTTATCCAAGGATGACTTCAGAATGGAATTCCCAAGTTCACTCTCAGAGTGTAGATCGATTTACTAATAATTTATTTACAAAATAATTGAATATGAAATTGGTAACCGGTAACGTTAATATAATTGTGCAGTTCAGCAGAATGGCGGGAGCGAGGAGGAGGCGGACAGCGGCGGCGTCACGTACTTCGTGGACGAGCAGGGCCGCTACTACTACCAGCCCGCCGGGAGCCTGCTCACCCTGCCGGCGGGCGGCGACGCCGACGTGAGTCGCTCCCCCGGTCCGCACCTTCTTGCCTTGATTCCACATTAGAACGCGCGAACGGGTTTGGTTGCATATTCTATTGCTAGCTGTGCCCCGCGATTTCATTCGCGTGACAATGACGTCAGAGCTGCGGCGCTCTACGCTTTATATTATTTAACTAGCTGTGCGCGCGACTTCGTCCGCGTGGAATTTAATTGACAAAGTTTCATACAAACTCGACTGCTTGGCGCAGTGATTCGAGCGTAGGCCGCTCGGCTCACTGCACATGGTGGTTGCGGGTTCGATTCCCACCGTGGCTAATTTCGGAAATGGCCCTTTCGTAATTTGCCCTGGTCTGGGTGTAACTGGGATCGCCCCCAGTCCATTGTACGGTACCCATAGTACAAGCTCTGCTTAGTTTGGGACCATACAGTTGGTGTGTCTGTCTGGCGATATTTATTTATTTATTTATAAACTTTCATCCCCTATTTTATCCCCTTGGGGATAGAATTAATTAACATCTTTTCTTAGCGGATGCCTAGGTCATAACATCTACCTGCATGCCAAATTTTAGCCCGATCCGTCCAGTGGTTTGGACTGTGCGTTGATAGATCACTATGTCAGTCACCTTTTCGTTATATATATATATAGATTTGGCCTGAATGTTAGAGCGTAGGTCAGTAATTTTAAATGGGTCCGGAAGCCTCCATTGTGCATGTCCTGACGTGCACTTGTCGGGTTTTGTTTCTTTCATAAGAACCTTAGAATTCTCTTGACAATAAAAAACACAATTTAAAAAAAATTAGGGAAATCATTCGATCCGTTCACGCGTGAACGTGATGCGTTGATCAAGGAAATAGAGATTCATTTTTATATAATGACTAGCTGAGCCCGCGACTTCGTCCGCGTGGAATTTAATTTAACAAAAAAGCTCGCTCCCGCGTTCTGAGCCCGCCCGCCAGAACCCATTTTTTATTTTCTTTTTCTAAAATAAAAGTAGCCTAAGTTCATGCTTATAACATCAGCTATCTACCAGTGAAAGTCCCGTCAAAATCGGTCAAGCCGTTTCGGAAATACTCTTTGATTTCATGTGTTTTTATTTTTTTACACGGAACCCTAATTGTTTTTCAAAAATTAAAGTAGCCTAAGTTACTCCCTATTACATCAGCTGCCAGTGAAAGTCCCGTCAAAATCGGTCCAGCCGTTTCGGAGATTACCCGGAACAAACACACAGACAGACAGACAGACATACAGACAGACAATTTTTTTTTTAATCGCGTTTTTGCTATAGGTGTCGTATGTACTTTCATATGCGTTTAGTGAAAAGGTGTTATTTTGATATTACAAACAGACACTCCAATTTTATTTATTTGTATAGATATAGATAGGTGTCATACAGAAGATACTTTTCCTCACTAGTGCCATCTTGGAATCATGTAGGAAGAGTTTATTATCACGTCTGTTGCGCTTAGCCACATCAGTAACTAGGGACCTTGTAATTTCTATCATTTGTAGTCGATGCCAATCCAAGTAGGAGTTGGTAGGTAGGTACCTACCTAAGAAGTAGTCCTAACGTAGTGTGGAGATAGTGGCATACTTACCTATATGATTTAATATCATGGTGATTATTGAGTAGCTTGCGATGGTCTAAATAACAAATTACTAATTATTCATACATTTATTAGAAACCTAGTATCAAAAATTTAAGTGAGAATGGTTGCAAACCAACTTTAAATCGTTAGAACTCCTAAATGGTAATTCTAAATGATTTTTTTTATGAGAAACCTAAAGATGATTTTCAAATACCTATTCAATGATACCCCACTTAACATAGTTCGTCGACTTTCATTTTTCTTCTACATAGTATGGCAGTCGCCATATTGAATTTTGATTACTGTCATGTCTTTAGTAACACTCGTAAGATTAAGACGAATCGATTGACGTAAGAATCATCAAAATCGCGATTGGTATCTACCGTGCCACAAATGAACAAACATACATACTTACATACATAGGCTGATAAACACATTAATCTCCTTTGCGCCGCGCTGTCGGTTAAAAATCAACCGCAAATACAACTTTGTTTCTTGTTTCACTACTTTGGTTATCTATATATATAAAATTCTCGTGTCACAGTGTTTGTAACCAAACTCCTCCGAAACGGCTCGACCGATTTTTATGATATTTTTTGTGTATCTTCGATAGAATGATATTTCTGAGAATAGGTCGTAAATTATATTTCATTGGGTAGAACCAAATTATTAAAAAATCTTTGGGTAGAACGTTTGCCGGGTCAGCTATAGATACTATAAAATGTTCGTTATTGAAATGGGTACTAGCCTTCATTGCGAATGGTCCGACATGCACTTATCCGGTTTTTTAATGTGTCTTGGATCTTTCTTGGAATGCTGTTTTGGATCTATAAGGGTACGTTCCATTCACTGTTAATTTTGATAAAAACCATTTTATGGACAAATTGACGTCACATCAGCATAATTTTCTAAAATTATGCTCACACTTAAATAAATGTGTCTGCAACTTAAACGTAGTTATTATAAGTCTGTGGTCTGCAACGACCAAATGACCAATCTTTGTGTCAAATGATAACTTGACAGGCTGTCGTTCGTAGTGTAGCTTGTAGAAGTTTTCGACTAAGAGAATACAACAGGACTACGTGTTTCAACCGTGAGTTCGCACTGGACGAAACATGTTAACGAAACGTATTGTTGTCTCTATTTTATGACAACAAAAATAGAACATGTTTCTTCCACTGCATACTCACGGTAAGAATGTTAATTTTATTTATTTAACTGCAGGCAACGCAGGCCCTTATAATATATAGGTACCTTATATACTAATATACATATTTATACTATAACTAACACTAAACTCGTTCGTGATGACGGCAGCAATCTCCCCTGTAAGCCTCTGAACACCACACCCTTCGGCCAGTAGTCCCCCTGCATGAAAGTTCAGCCTTTCAGTGGGGAACCTAACCACAAACTCCTTGTAACTAGTGTTTTGACTGGAGCCCAATAGCTGAACTCATCTTGAGACATTGCTGTTCACTCTGATATACCCTGCCAGCACTGTCCTCCGCCTTGATGGTATGGAGGAGTCAGGAGAGGTAGATAGACTGAGGTGGCCGGCACTGCTGCAAGCAACAGGAAGTTAGGCAGCTGACGCCGCCGCGCCGCCGCCCGCGCCGTGCCACCAGCCGCAGCGATTTCGGTTTATATGCTGCGTGAGTCTTCTTCTGCACCGTAGTGATGCCTTCTTCATCTCTGTTATCGACCTATACACACGCAGGGGCCACGCTCGGCATCTTCCGGATGACACGCCGCTGGGCAACAGGCTAGCTGGCGGCGACGATTCATGTTTTCCATGAGAACAATTGTAAAACCACTCTGTGGTAAATATACACGAGATGTATTCGTAAACAACATCTTAGAATTGCAATTCGGTGATAACTTCTTAATTTATCTTGCCTTTTCTCAAAAATGGGACGTGCGACGGATTACCTCTTCGATTGAAGTTATTTATAAATATATATAAGAAAACATAAGAATTGTTTGAAAATAAAACAACCTACAAAGGGAATTGTCAAAAGCTCCGATGTTAAACTATACTCCATTTATTATAACATTGGACATAAGAGGCTCGTAGAAGCAGGGATGCAAAACATTTTATTTCCAAGTCAAAACAACTTTTATTTAGAGTCATTACATTAAAATTGTTTTATCATAACTTTTTATAGATACATTTGAAATACTAGCTAAATACTTCGATAAACAAAATAAAAGTACTTTTTATATTATGTTTTACAGCACATTATTTACGTCAATTTCATAGATAACATAGTCCGACAAAATTAGAAATACCCTGCTGTCATAACCTCTGAAGGGATTAGGTAACATTTTAGATTTGGTAGGATTATAGTGAAACGAAAAACGTTTCCGGTATGTTCACCCCTGCTTCTTTTAGGTTTTTAGCATCGACACTAATTTTAAATTGTAATGAAATAATAATTATTTAAATGAAAGGCAATAAATTTAATAAGATAAATAATTAATATTATTACAGTTAGGTGTGACAAGCTGGTATATAAATAGATTATAATAAATTCGACGTCAATCGTAACTGTAACTCGTTAATTGTACTTTTATTACAAAGTGGACACTAAAAATAACCTTTTTTAACTTCTGTCTAATGCTATAACAAATGGAGTATACGTTCATTATAACTCATCGGCTAGGCTGGATCCGAAGTGAACATTTCGTAGCATTCTTAGCGTTTTGAATCCGTGTGGAGCGTTGGTAATAACTGTTACGAACGATCATAATGATCACTTCCAAATCGAAAGCTAACCGCCTTTGTGAACGAAAATAACGAAATTAGAAAAAACAACGTTCGAGTGGAACGTGACTTCTATAAGTACAATTTTCAAAATCAGTCAGTACCCTCGTAAACCTCTAAAAAAGATAGTCTATGTGTTAATTCAGATCATAACCACCCTCTTCATCAAATTTAATCGAAATCGGTTCACCTGTTCTAGCCTGATACTCAGTCAAACTTACAAAATAACACTCACCTTTTTTACATTTATATTATAGTAGTCAGGATAGATCATTAATGCATCTAGTTTAAAGTAAAGTAATTCCAATATTAAAATTTTCTACATATTTAATTGAAATTGGACAACTACCACGAGGGAGGTTTGGTTCACAAGGAGTGGCTCTACTAAGCCGCGGGTATAGAACTAATAAAAAATGTATTCAGTGCTTGGGAGACCTCGCAGGAAATTGCACCACTATGTATCAGGAACAACGCTCTTGACTTCAAATTTGAGAAATAAAATTCAAGGTCCCGTTCTGATCACTGGATTGACAGAATAAGAAATACATGTATGTTAAAATGACAATTAGTACCCATTGGCCTAAACAAAATAAACGATTTGACTTATAATAAACCACTCGGCCCACATTTGTCAAGTCTACAACATTTGGGGACTTTGTTCAATTGCTAAACTCAAACTTTACTTTTAATTTACGAATCATGATAGTACAGTCAAGGGCAAAGATATGTATACACCACAAATCTCAAAAAATGGTGTCATCAGTGAGATCATAAATTAGGGAACATCAAAAGGTGCAATATTATGTCCTCATTTATCAACGCATAAATTTAGAAACACCATAAAATTCAAAAATATGTATACATCATTATAGGCGACAAGACGTGCGGGCAATGCTTTATTTCCAAGTGGCCAGCCACTTAAGAGGAGGACTTCTTTCATTATACAGACTATGAAGCTTATTTTCAACCGAATTCATAAAGGAGGATATCAATTCGTGTCTATGTTTTTTTTATTGTTTCTTATTTCAGAACTGCGTCATTTATAAACCGATTTGAATTTATTTATTTTTGAAGCGAGGCTTCTTTACGGACATTGGTAATAATTGCACCGTGACGTCCGTAGCGTTACACCGTGACGTCAGTAGCGTTACACCGTGACGTCAGTAGCATTCGACGATGACGTCAGTACCGTTACACGATAACGTTAGTAGCGTTACACAATGACGTCAGTACCGTTACACGATACATATAGGTATACAGAGTAGCTGCTTCTTTCGGGCGTCCCTAGACGGCACTGTTTATTTTTATATTTTTACCCATACAAACATCCGAGAAAAAGGGTATTGACCGGCAGATAGACAGACAGACAACAAAGTGATCCTATAAGGGTTCCGTTTTTTCTTTTGAGGTGCCCAACCCTAAAAATGACACAAAACTTATACAAAATGATTGCTTTCTAAGTGTACATATTTATGGGTTGAGTAATGTGTACATATTTATGAGCATTTGGATGAGTACAATTTTGTGCATCTTATTATGATTACATATTTTTAATAACAATACTTGTTACATATCTTTGCCCTTGACTGTACCAGGGTTGTTAGTTAGTACATAACATTCCTTGTTTATTAAGTCGCGAGTTAGCAACTAGGATATATTGTTTCCTCACTATTGAAAGGATTTATATTTTAGGAAGTTGATCGCTGACCAGGCGCGCTGTTGCCTGCCTGAGAAGAGACTCTTGGTAAGCTTGTGATTTAATGCATGTTTGTTTGTTGGGAAACAGGAGTCGGGGGAGGGGCAGCAGATGATGGTGGAGGGCGAGGAGAGCTACGAGACTGTGGCGCTGGTGCCCTCGGAGGGCGCCGGCGAGGTGAGCTACGTGTTCGTGGTGCAAGAGGAGAACAAGCCGGTGGTCGGCGTCGACGTGGACATGATCGAGGAGGAGGACAAGGGCAACGAGGATGTGTACAACTTCGAGGAGGAGGAGGAGGAGGAGGAGGCCGCGCCCTCGGCCGACGAGGACATGAAGGTGGACCGGAACATGAGGCCGATGACCAAGCGGGTCGGGAAGCACGTGCGCCCCAGCTTCACGTGCAACTTCTGCCCGTACACCAGCCACCGCCGGTGAGTCCCCGCCGCCCGCCCGTCCCCCGTCCCCAGTCCCCCGCCGCCCGCCGCGCCGGCAGTGTCATCACGTGGCATATGGTCCGCAGGTACCTGCTGCTGCGGCACATGAAGTCCCACTCGCAGGAGCGCCCGTTCAAGTGCAACGTGTGCGAGCGCGGGTTCAAGACGGTCGCCTCGCTGCAGAATCACGTCAACATGCACAACGGCGTCAAGCCGCACGTGTGCAAGTACTGCAACAGTCCCTTCACCACGTCAGGTGAGATCCGAGCACACGCATGCCGCACACCGCACACCGCACACACACCACGCACACACACCACGCACACACACCACGCACACACACCACGCACACACACCACGCACACACCACACACACACACCACACACACACCACACACACACCACACACACACCACACACACACCACACACACACCACACACACACCACACACACACCACACACACACACACCAGATATATGCTTCACTCGCTGAACCGTAGCAACGTATCGCTGCCCCCAACACGCGCTCATGATGTATGAGCGAGATGGTATTATAATTTGGACGTGTCTACTTGTGTCTAGTTCATCTTCATTTGTAACTAACCGTGTAGAACATTAGCGACGGAAACGGGTTACTCCAATTAGAAATATACCTTTGAGAGAATTTCGATTCGGAAAAGTAATCTAAAGCAAACAAATATCATAAGAATTGTATAAAAATAAAACTATAGTTACTGTAGGTAAAACCACAGTCGAAATAAGTATCATAAGACTGGTAAAATGATCTATCTATACTACTGATAAATCTACTAAAACTAAATGAAAACGAGCTGAACCGATTTCAATGGGGTTTTCAGTATTAGAAAACCTAATACTAGACTTGAAACATAGCAACATCTCGGTGTTGAGGATCGACTTGCAGAAGAAAATAAAAGAATAAACTTTGAACAGAAGTTAGTGATGTAGTAAACGTGTGATGTACCGGTGGCGGTGGTGCGTGGGCCCCGGGCGCGCCGCTGACCGTGTGCCGTGTGCCGTGTGTGCAGGCGAGCTGGTGCGGCACGTGCGCTACAAGCACACGCACGAGAAGCCGCACAAGTGCACCGAGTGCGACTACGCGTCCGTCGAGCTGTCCAAGCTGCGCCGCCACGTGCGCTGCCACACCGGCGAGCGGCCCTACCAGTGCCCGCACTGCACGTACGCCTCACCCGACACGTTCAAGCTCAAGCGCCACCTGCGCACGCACACGGGAGAGAAGCCCTACAAGTGCGAGCACTGCAACATGTGCTTCACGCAGTCCAACTCGCTCAAGGCGCACCGGCTCATCCACAACGTGGCGCAGAAGCCGGTGTACGCGTGCGAGCTGTGCCCCGCCAAATGCGGCCGCAAGACGGACCTGCGCATCCACGTGCAGAAGCTGCACACCTCGGACAAGCCGCTCAAGTGCCGCCGCTGCGGCAAGTCCTTCCCCGACAGATACTCGTGCAAGGTGCACAACAAGGTCGGTACCTTCCCGTTCCATTGTCTCGCGCTATACGTGCCGTACTGCCGTGCAGCCGTGCTGCCGCGGCCGGCACTCGAGTGACCGGCATGTTATAATGTGCACATCATTACACCGCCAGACACACGAAGGCGAAAAGTGCTACAAGTGCGAGCTGTGCCCGTACGCGTCGACCACCATGCGCCACCTCGCGTCCCACATGCTGAAGCACACGGACCAGAAGCCGTTTGTGTGCGATCAGTGCAATCAGTCATTCAGGTGAGCTGCCGCCCGCCACTCGTGGACGTCAAGGAGATGGTCTCATAACGCCTGGTTCTGTACACCGGCCGAGTGGAGGAGAATTTCAAATCCGTTAAGAGAATACCTAGTTATAGATCGAAACGAATGAGGAGTAAAATAACTATCTAAATTGGTACCAATCAGCCTGCCATTAAACCATATAGGTTCGAGAGTTCCGACCGACATATGTATGAGTTCTATTACTCATAACTGGTGTGTATTCGTTTCAGGCAAAAGCAACTCCTCAGGCGCCACCAGAACCTGTACCACAATCCGGATTACGTGCCCAAGCCGCCGAAGGAGAAGAGCCACTCGTGCCACGAGTGCAAGCGTACGTTCGCACACAAGGGCAACCTGATCCGGCACCTGGCCGTCCACGACCCGGACTCGGGCCACCACGAGAGGGCGCTCGCGCTCAAGATCGGCCGCCAGAGGAAGATCAAATACTTGGAAGAGGATGCTAAGGTTGGTTGTGTGAAAAGCAAAAATACACATTGCGATGTACACCGCCGCGCCGCTCGCGACCGTTATTATTCCTGTTGTGTGTAAAAAATAATCATCCATTTTTAGCTGGTTAATATTTGTATGTAAACGCGAAAACAATGTTTACTAAGAAGGCATGGGTAGGGTAGGTTCGATGGGTGGTGGTATATACGATTGTACGTTGATAGTGTAGGTCTACCGCAATGTTTAAAGGGTTGTTCAGAGACACAGAGCAGTTGAACATCATGTAGATGTTATGTTCAATTGAGTGTTATAGTCAGGCCCATGGCCCTAATATTTCCATGGTTGTCGTAATAGGTGGCGGAATACAAACCGCCTATTTGCAGCGGTGATGGGCTTGCCACCTGGCAATATAGTTTGATGGTATACTAGCTGTGCCCCGCGACTTCATCCGCGTAGTATTTTAACTTAGCAAAAATTTCGGGATTATCGGGTTAAAAAGTATCCTATATGTTAATCCCGGTTATAATCTATCTGTGTTCCAAATTTCATCCAAATCCGTTCAGTAGTTTTTGCGTGAAGGAGTAACAAACATACATACATACATACATCCACACTCACAAACTTTCGCATTTATAATATTACTAGCTGTGCTCCGCGACTTCATCCGCGTAGTATTGGATTATTGGGTTAAAAAGTATCCTATATGTTAATCCCGGTTATAATCTACCTGTGTTCCAAATTTCATCCAAATCCGTTCAGTAGTTTTTGCGTGAAGGAGTAACAAACATACATACATACATACATCCACACTCACAAACTTTCGCATTTATAATATTAGTAGGATCATTTTCAACCGACTTCAGAAAGGAGGAGGTTATCAATTCGTGTTTTTTTTTTGTTTGTTACCTCAGAACAGATTCGAAAAAATATTTTTGCATTTGAAAGGAAGTCCGTGCAGATTGGTCCCATAAAAATTTCATCAAAATCGGTTCAGTAGTTTGGCATTAAAATCAAAATAACTGGAAAAAATACAGCATCCAATTAAACGAAATTGCGTGATTTGCTTTCCTGTGACTTTTCAGTGGTGGTTGCGATCACTAAAATAGTCTCTGTAAACTGCCTACCTTCCGGCTTCATCATCAGATGATGAAGAAACTGGAAGGTAGGCGCCGGAATTTCGTAATAATACAATATAACCTAGTCGTGTTTGGGCTTAATGGAATTGTCATGAGATGCATTCTGGCTATAAGTGACATATATTGATATAAGTGGTATACTATGTGTGGCCTTTATTGACAGGATCCCTTGGTGATACCATATAAATTTCATAAAAATAGGTTCAGTAGTTTGAGAGATATGGACTGTTTACGGTTGCCAGCATTTCGATAAGTAGATTACCACAAAAAATCGTGAAAAATTTTTTTTAAAAAAAACCTGGGTGCACTAAAAAGCTAGAAATAACTAGGGACCTTATAATTTAATTCATTTGGAGTCGGTGCCACTATCTTTACACAACGATAGGACAACTTCTTAGGCACCTACCCCTACTTGCTTGAATTGGCACCGACTTCAAATGAATTAAATTATAAGGACCCTAGTTATTTCTAGCTTTTTAGTGCACCCAGGTTTGTTGAAGTCGGTTTTATTTTTTTTATTAAAATTTTGCTAAGTTAGTTTGTAGACCAAGTGTGTTACGTCTCACGAGATGCTTCGCGATTATATTTCGATTAGCTTCACGCAAGAGTTGTTATAATTTCGTTTGTGTTTCCTTGTGATTTATCCAAAGTAAATTGGCTGATTAAACAGAATCTCGTTTGTTCATTGTTACACGGACATTGACCTGCACTGTTACTGTTTTACTGTCGAACTTCAGTTCATAAATTGCTCATGCGATTTAAAAAAGTTTGTCAATGACCTGATTTGTTTATAACTGAAGATACCAATATGTGTTGTATAATATGTAATGGCTACCACCGGGTATTGTACGTGCGTGTGTGCCGGCAGGAGCAGGCGCAGGAGCAGGAGGCGACCGCCTCCGAGAGCGACGAGCAGGCGGAGCTGGTGAAGCTGGGCCTGGGCGGCGGCGAGCTGCGGCGCGGCGAGCTGGTCACCGTGGCCGACGACGAGGGCCAGCAGTACGTGGTGCTGGAGGTGATCCAGCTGGAGGACGGCACCGAGCAGCAGGTGGCGGTCGTCGCGCCCGACTACATGGAGCCCGAGGACAACGGTCGGTATCGCGCCGCGCCACCCGCGCGCTGTGGCGCCGCCATGCGCCACCACCCGCTGCGGACGAACCTTGTCACATACCCAATTACCCGATTACAGAAGAGGAAGAGGAAGAGGAGGAGGCGGAGGAAAAACCGACGCATTCTGCAAAGATGCAGCGCGCGCAGCCGAAACAGAAGCAGAACCTCGCCGCGCGCAGCATCAAGCTCGAGCAGGACGTCGACACCTGCTTCGGATTCGATGTAAGTGCACAATAGACGAGTTCAGTTCGGCCCCGCGGGCCGGCGGGCCGGCGGGCCGGCGGGCTGTGCGGCCGCCACGATTTAAATCCATAGCAATGTATCGTAAGTCTATAATTATCTGCACCGCTAAATATATGCAAGTTTCCCTTCATTTATCGTTAATTTGAATTAGAATTAGATGCCGTTAAATCTAACCACCTTAATATTATTGTGATTCCAGGAGGAAGAGGAGCCAGAGGAGGAGGAGGAGACCTCCACTAACAATTTAGTGTTGCGCCTAGTCTAGACCTTTTAAAAAAGAGTCACTGGCAATGTGAGGCTGTCACATTTCTGGTAGTTCCGTTGGCCCCTCCGACCGAGTTGAATCAAAGTGTACGGCGAGCCTGACTTTTGAATTATTATAACATCGCCAGAGTGCGAGGCTGCGCCTCCGCGGGGCGCGATCAGACGCGAAGGAATGACGGCATTTAGGATTATGTTTGGCACCAGGGCGGCGCCAAGTCGGAGTGGGCTGGCCGCTGGCCGCTGGCCGCTGGTCGCTGGTCGCTGGCCTCGATACGCTCGTTACAATCTTTTTTTCCGACTTCGCAATGAATAGTATGTATATTGTGTAGTAGCACTGGCAAATGTCAAGTGACGGGTAACATCAGTCCAGACCAATCGAACGACATCTGGTGAGATTTTTTTTTTTTGTTCTCATTGGAAAACAATATAATACTGCTTCACCAAAGGACAGTGGGAGAACAGTGTTGTGTCCCCCCCCCCCCCCTTCCCACAAATTTGGAAACAGTCTCATTCGAAACATCTAGGTTAGATATTTATTAATGGCGACGTTCTTCATACATGGGGTATACTCGCAATTTTAGGTTTTTAGATTACTTTTCCTATCTATTTTTATTACATTATTTTAGTGTATATAAATATATATTTCCTTAAAATAGAAACAAAACAAATTGTTTTGAAATAACAATGTCACGTAATAGGTACCAATCACAACCTTTAGATAAATAACTATTTTGTAATAGGAAGGTACATTATTATTAAGGCGTTGTATTTTCATTGAATATAGATTAAATAGAGAAATAGTTTTTGTAAAATGAAATATAATAATGACGAATTTAACAGTATCAAAATCATAGCGTCACACACAAATTGGCGTTTATATACGGATTATCATTGCCATTGCAAAAGTTTACAAATCATTGGAATATCAACAAGGTGGCCCAGAATAACGATGACAACTAATTTTACAAATCAATTTAAGTAACTATAGAGAGACTTGAAATTAAGTTACAAATAATAAAAATACAACAATTTTTTATCATAAGCAAAATAAATTATGGAAAATAAAAAACATCATTTCATTTTTGCAATTTTGAGTATCTAATTTTGTCAACATTATTTTGGGCAAGTCTGTACTTTCGTTTGCCAGACTGTAATATAATATTGTTATTGTGCATCATTGTTTCTTTTTTTAAAGTGCTTGTGCAAAGTTTTTAAGGTTCCATAGTCCCTATGAGGAACCTTTATAAAATCATCCAGTCGGTCCCAGTCTGTCACAGGGCTGATGGCACAACTTTGGGTTACCTTCCCCAACGTGGAAAGTGTGGATTACAGTATATACCTACAGATAACAGATAACGACGTCACAGTTATTTTATTTAGAGACTTGGAGCTAGAATGCTGCAAAACTTTGTATTTCAATATTTAAAGCAAAGTTTGGGTGGGTACCTTCCATACCGAAGGGGGAGTGAAAAAAAGAATACTCACCCCATCGAGTGGGGTATCGTTAGATAGCAATTTTATTTTCATTTTGAGGTTTGTTTAAGTTAATTCTCCGTCGTTTCGGAATAAACTCAATATTGAGATTCAAAAATACCGCAAATACAACTTTGTTTCTTGTGTTTCACTACTTTGGTTATAGATACGATAAATCTTCGTTATTGAAATGGGTCCGGAAGCCTTCATTGTGCATGTCCTGACGTGTGAACCTGACACTTGCCGGTTTTTTTCAAAATTAATTTCCGTTTACGTAATATTGAGCTCCAGTGGCCAATTTTTACCGGCGTTGCAAGATTCATGGTCTAAATTTGTAAATAGATTAGAGGAAATAACCTTTTAAAAACAAAAGTATTATAAATAAATCCCTATTTCCTTGGTCATCGCATCACGCACGCGTGAACGGATGGGACGATTTCGCTAATTCATTTTTTGTTGTGTTGATTATTGCCAGGAGATGGTTCTTATGATAATAAAAATTAAGAAAGTTGAGCGCAACAATTCGTATTCAATATTCTAAGTTAAGACAGAACAACGTCTGTCGGGTCAGCTAATTATTCATAAAAAAAAGGAATGTTCGGACTGAATATCGAATCCAGGCACCACTGAGCGTATACCTGGTGGTCTATCCACAACTGAGCTACTTTAGCGTTATGAAATATAGCGAAATTATCACGCATTGTGAATAAAAACATCACTCTCCTTTCGCAAGTACGGGAGGTACCCTAGTGTCCTAGTGTAGTACGTATGTTCACCGATTACTCCGTCAATTGTGGAGCAGGGCCCCAACTCGGTCAACGGCTTGCAATACAATACGTCACAACACAACACACGTATCGCGTATTGTGACTTGAAACTGACGTGTCGAGTAAATACATTGATTGAATATGTACCTACCCCTACTTGAATTGTTACGGACTCCAAATGAAATAAATTAAAAGGTCCCTAGTTATTTCTAGCTTTTTAGTGCACCCAGGGTTTTTAGAAGTCGGTTTAATTTTTAACCGACTTCCAAAAAAGGAGCAGATTCTATGTTCATCTGTCTGTTTTTTTTATTATAAATCTTCAAAGACTAATAGTCTCTCAATAAAATGACTGACGTCGGACAGGCGGACATGGCCAAACTATAAGGGTTTCTTGTTTGACTACGAAACCCTAAAGAGGTTTTGTAGAGGAAAAATGGAGAACAATTATTTTTGGTCAAAAATCTATACATTTTTATAACAAATCCATAGTTTTTACGCTCAGAACGGGTAATTAGACGATCCTACAATATATTGACTGACACACATTCCTTGACTGTTGGGGACTGCGGGCGAGGACGGGGTCCAAACAAAATCCCCCCCCCCCCCCATGGTCCTTTCAATGAATGCGGTCGCTTCTTGATAAGGCAGGCTAGATATACTCGTACGGGACGTGCGAGCCCCGACCCGAGAGAATGCACTTGGTGTTGCAAAATGTAGCCCTAGATGATGATGCAGGTTATGTAAGAATAAACATTAGAACTCTCGTGCAGCCGCCGCATGCAGAGCGGGCGGGGCGGGGCTATGCACATGTGGAGCCTATTTAAAAGGAGTTTTTCCGTAAAATTTACACGCCGCGCCGTTGGCATTCGTAACAGTAAATTTAACGTTTGATCTCTTAGGCATACGAATAGAGGATAAGTAGTATTAATCTACACAAATAAATAAAATTGCAGATTTTTACGGAATGCATCTTTATTTTTTGTCTGTCTGTTTGTCTGTCTGTCTGGTTTGTTGCGCGTGTCGCGGTGCTGCACGTGTTTGTCGCACGCGGCCGGTACGATAGCCACCCATGAGCCGAATAAACATTATTACAATGCGCGCAGCCAAAGATGAGACCTGTCAGATGCTAGTAGAGAGGATTTTGCGCAGGTACAGTCGCGCTCAAAATAGTTAAATAAAATAATGAGTACTGATTAATAATATATTTATTGAACATCGAAATCGCTATCGCTGTCGTCAATTTGTATAAAACGCACACCACTTATATATTCGTGGGTGCGATGGCAACCACTATCACGAGCTGTCCCACTTGTACTAGGCTGTGGTGAGACTGGTCCGTCTTCGTCGGACTTCCTCCGCTTCCTTCGCCATAAACTTGTAAACGTCAAACAACATCTTCCTACTTTGTCTTTTTAAAGTTTTGCCTCGAGGCATAGTCAACAAAAAACGATAACGAAAACTATAACAAAAAAAATACAAACAACAATCAACTTTTGCACTCGTCAGTACTTCGGACCACAGCGGCGTGTGCGCGGACTGCGGGGAACGTCACACGACTGATTACGCATGCGCGGACGCCATACCTCGCCCCGCACGCTCCTGTCTAACCCCGCAACGGTCCCGTCCCTCCCCGCTTGCCTCGCATACCGCCAAAATGGCCCGAAAACTATCTACTGCGCAGGTATAACCACGTGATCCGTCAAGTCTCATCTTTGGTTGCGCGCATTATATAATGATTGATTGGTCCCTATTCCAAATGAAAATTGTAATGTTTGCACTAAGTCGTCGGCGCCCGCGGCCGTTTGAGCGACGCCAGCGCCAGCGCCTGTCCGGTCCAGCCAGCCCACATCATTGGCTACGCGCTGTTTATGGGATATGTAGTAATAAGTAGATAGGTATTATACAGTGTCCAAGATGCAACTAGCGAAAATCAAGGGATGTGTCAACAATCAACTCATACCACCTCTCCATGTCCATCTCCTCATAGGGTTTACCCCTCACCCCTCACCCCTCCCCGGGATAGCTATTTTATTATGTACTTTATTTTGTACAGTCTAGGGCATAATATGTATACACCAAATTCAGAAAGAAACATGTATTCATCAAAAGACGCATACACATCTATGCTTGAAAATCTTCTTAAACATGTTTACTACATTAGTAATAATAAATAATGTAGGTATGCGAGCAAAGGCGCACATAATTGTATCTCGTCGAGTCGTCACCACCACACCGGGGAGTTGGAAAGTAGTTTATAAATGTCGCCCCAATTTCCACGCCGGTGAGGCACCCTAGAATAATTTTGTTCTCAAGATTTGAGTAAGCAGGCACATATGTTATGTTTCTCATAAAATGGCATGTTAAGTAGGGTGTATTATCACTGACGCAGTTTTATTTTGCTTGGGTGATGTCCTTTGAATCCCTCTACTCGCGTGATTCTGCTCTAGTCTCTCCCTAGAGACTAGAGATCAATCTCAAGTCTGAGAGCACTCTTGAGTACGCTTTTGGCATGTCATTTTGTGCAGGTGCCGAAAGAATGACATTTCCATGATCGCTCTTAGACTTGAGGTCGATTTATTAGTACGG
Organism: Notodonta dromedarius; assembly: GCA_905147325.1. Classification (NCBI taxonomy): domain Eukaryota; kingdom Metazoa; phylum Arthropoda; class Insecta; order Lepidoptera; family Notodontidae; genus Notodonta; species Notodonta dromedarius. The sequence goes on from LR990160.1 coordinate 14,221,234, forward strand.
GCCTTAATCTTTAGATCTGGATTTAAAAGGTGTAAAGGATGATTTAATGTAAGGGATGCAGGCAGCCCTTGAGACTGTGATGTGTTTATTTATTTATGTCATAAACCACGCCCACACAACCATATAGGTGGTACGAATATTTCTTATTGTGTACATATAATAATACCTAGCGTAGCTAGTATTCTAAACACCCGGTTAGTACATATCGTTATCGCGTGGCGTGTGTACGCGAGGGCCTCGCTGACTGCGAGCTACTCGCGCTCGCACCTACCGACGCTTCCTCGCTTACATTCCGTACCTGTGCTGTATGTATCTCTGCCATTAGTTTATACATTCGCTAGTCGCTAGCGACTACAATATTCGTACGGCAAATGTAGCGAAGTCCCTCAGGTGGCCGTTAGGGTCGCCGCGCGCCGGGGCGCTCTGTGCTAATATGCCATAGCGACTAGTGAGTGAGCGTAAAACACTTGCGGGCGTTTCTCCATGCGCCGGTGCCGGTTACCGCGCACCCCCCGAAGCGCACGCACACACGCACACCCCTCTACAACACGTAAACAATACATGCAGTTTTGCCGGCCGCGCCGAACGGGAAGCTCTTGTACCGTCGCGACGGCATGCGGCAGGTGGAAAAACATTTTCTACAGTCACTCAATTACAGCGCGATGTAAAATTGAAATAACATAAAGTTAAGTATTAATTAAAGAATATATATTTTTAAATCACTTAATTATAATTTAGTTTCAACAATTTCTTTAAAATAACATAGATTTGGGCAAAATATTTAAAGATGAAAATGAAAAATATTGGCTAAATAATGAAGATGGACGGCCAAAGAAAAAAATAATAGGCGGCATTCCGATCATCATTTTTTTTTCGAGTTGTAGAGTCGTAGAGTCAAAGTGTTGTACTTCCTTGTATTAAAAAAATGAGTTCACCTGAGTCCGATATGAATTTAACGCCTAATTTCATGAGAGAAGAGGCTAAAGCAGTAGTGGAAAACCTTTTACCACCTAAATCAAAAGACAGATACCTAAAATCATACGATGATTTTATGAAATGGCGCGCTGAGAAAAAAGTGAAATCGTTATCAGAAAACGTTTTGCTAATAAGTATATTTCAACAAATTATCAAAGATTTACAAACCTTCAACATTGTGGAGCGTGTTTTCTATGTTAAAGGCAACATTAAGTTCTGAAAACAATGTCCATTTAAAGAATTTCGAGAGACTAACAGCGTTTCTCAATCGCGCGTATGCTCTTGTACTAGCTTGAGGGCGCTCCGAGCACCGCGGCCATATTTAAAATAAAGCCATATTTAAAAAAAAGAAGAAGACATCAAGTAGCTAGCCATACTTGTTTATAAACTTAGTTAATTACTGCGCTGCAGCGGCGCGGCCGGCTATAGTAAGGCCCTGATAGACGAACGCGATAATGTTTGTAAACATAATACATCGGTCGATTCATCAATGCTCAATTGCCGCCAAGGCTTGTAAAGTGCTTTTCTGATGCACGGGTATTCAAACAAGTGAGTGTTTGAAATCTCAGTTGGAAATACAATATTAGAAGTAGAACGTATTATCGACTGCACATCTCACTTATGAAGCAATTCCAGCACAAGCCAAGCTCTTTATGAAAGGTGGCAAAAATAAAGAGAGCTCCGCCGGAAATGTTCTCTGGCTCTAAATATAATATGTATTGATTGTTCCCTGAGATGTGGAACCGACCGCACTTGTTATTTAAAATTATAAAATTCCAAGAAAAATCGATTGATCCCAGAAAGTTATTAAATAATGATGAATTTTCGAACACGCTTGAGACAATACATAAGTTCAAAAACTCAAACCTCACTTCTGAAAAACCACGCTCTAAAAAGTATGAAACTGCACTCATTTCATACTTTTTAGGGAGTGATTGTTATTGTTATGTAAAAAATTGCAAAAGATCCGTGATCGTATGCCACTCACAAAACAATACATTAGGTAGTAGTAAGCAATGGTAAGCTTTAGGGCTAAGCTGCATAGGACCGCAGCTGTTATCAGTTGAAATGTGCTTATGAAGCCCTTTCAATTGATACCCCACACGGCATCATCAAATAATAATGATTGTATGTAGTTCATGACTTTCTGACCTGTAGAGGGCGCCATGTTCAATATAGTGTCACGTCACATAGCCTATAACCAGCTGACGATCAAGACGCTTCTAACAATTGCACTTCATTTGATTATGTTGATAATTGGTTTTACCGGTCAAAATCATAACCCTCTTGTTTGCTTCGACGTAGTCGGGTAAAATAACCTATACAAAAGTATTTTTTTTAGTTAACATACACACGTACACACTGGATATAATACCGCTTCATATGGTACACACAATGTAAATAATAAGGGTTCGGCGAGAGCCACAAATTAATAGGTTTATACATATAATATACTTAGGGACTTTATTATAATCAATCAAGGCAATCAATACATAGATTGTATGTATGTAATATTATGAATAATGATTAGGTATTATTACCCTTATAACTCTGTGGGTAGTAATAATTATTCATAATATTATTTTTTATTTCCACCGAACTATAAATGCCTATTAGGTAGGTATTTATGGTTCGGTGAGGAAATTTCGTTTATATTGGTTTCTCTATTAATATTATTATGATAGGTACTTACCTATATTAATACATTTAAATTGAATTAGATGTTACATGAACTCCTGAGGTCCTAGAAAATTAGGCTAAACCTGAATGTTAAAGATAGTTGTTAAGATATGTAATAATTATCCTCAGGATTCCTACACAAACTATAATTTCATTTGTTGTATAGTTGTTAGTTAATACTGTATAGTTGTGCATTGATGAAACGAAAATACTATGTTCAAATCCTAATGTGTTGTTTTATTTTATGTGCCTACCTTACTTAATAATATCGTTATTTTATATTTTACTCAAAAGCGAAAATAAATATGTCCGAGAAGTTAGCATGGCCATTTTGATTTTGAATAAATAAAACTAAGCTTTGGGCTGACTTGTGCTGCGTTGCGCCGGAAATCTCGACTCTCGATCTCAAATAACAAAGCGGCAATCAGATAAAAACTGATCATTGATGATCATTATTTTTTTTTTTCGAAAATATGAGGCTTATGCCAGAATGTGCTAGACTTGACGCTTTCATAGTGGCATTGCGACAATCCCATAGTGGCGTCGCGACACTTTCATAGTGGCGTCGCGACGCTTTTAGAGTGCCGTCGCGACGCCTCCATACTGGTGTCGCAACGCTTCCATAGTCCAATCGCGACGCTTTCATAGTGGCGTCGCGTCGCGTCCATAGTAGACTTCCATAGTGGTTTGCGACACCACACGTGATACTATCATAGTGGCGTCGCGACGCTTTCATAATGGTGGCGCGACGTTTCGGAAGCATTAAGTAAAAGACATATACCAGAGTTCTATTACACAGGTCTACAAAAAAACATTTTGAAGCGAAGGTTCTTTACGGACGTTCAGGGCGCTCGCTGCCCGGCCACTAAAACGGTGAAAAGCGTTACGCGTTACACGATGACGTCAGAGCTGCGGCGCCCTAAGCTTTATACTAAATATCGCTTGAAGGTTAGATAGAGCATTGGTCATAATTTAAATATATCTAAAAATTAAGAATACTTCACAACTTCGCGTGTCCATCAAGCGTTCACCCATCTTAGTACTGACCGCGCCCGACGTTGCTTAACTTCGGTGATCGGACGAGAACCGATGCACCCAACGTGCTATGGCCTTTATTAATAAAGGTCCTGAATAAAGTAACCCATATCTACAATTACATAATTTGGGTTAAGCGCCATCTTACGTTTAATCCGATAACTATATACAACTTGTGCTGATTTAGAACATATACTATTATACTACAATGACCTTTGTTGATAAAGGTTCTGAATAAAGTAACCCATATCTACAATTACATACGATATTTTAGTTGCCTTATAGTGGATAATTTCGTCATAATTTCTAATTTTACCTGCTTGATTGCTATGAATATTATATTTTATATTAGAAAATTTCTAAATAAAAATAAATAGCACATTTTTTGGGTTAAGCGCCATCTTACGTTAAATCTGATAACTATATACTGACCAAGTTCACATATACATATTTAAAACATATTATATTTTAGTTGCCCTATTTTTGATTATATTTATTTTTACTTATACAGTTATTTTTACATATAATTAACACCTAAAATCAACTAAATAAAACACGTAAACACGGACAAAACAGTAACATCAACTTACGCGTATTTCGGTCTTCACGTATTTTATAAATCCTCACATTATCCGGCTAAATAATAGTTGAAATAACAATATAATTCACTCAATACATTATAGATAACCCTCATTACATAATATAATAATGATAACATAAAAAATAGTATCGGCGGGGTTCTTCGTGTTGTGACCAGCGCCCTCTATTTTTCGAAATAAGATAAGACGTGGGTGCAAGCCACCACACAACCAATTGAATATTTGTTTTATATAAGATTTAAATATTTTCCTGTATAAATTTTGCAATTTATATTTATATTTGCAATTTATATTATTTTAATATAATTAATTGAACACCAACGTATAATGGTTTAATTTACCATAGAAAAGGACGAAAAAGGTACAACGATATACAACTGCAGATAGGTACATCAACTATTCACTTTAGATGTCTGATATGGCTAAATAGGTACTTACTAGGCATGGAAATGATTGCTACTTTAAATTAATTTTCATATGATGATATTATTATTTTTTCACACTGTTCATACCTGTGAATTTTCATAACCAATGATTGGCTGTGTGGTGTCGGCCTAAAATAGAATAGCACCAACCCAACTCTTCCCGTGGGTGTCGTACGAGGCGACTAAGGGAAATACACCGGGGGGCGGGCAGCAGCGCCCCTCGCAGAACAACTCCACAACTGAACTGCGATCCCCAACCCGCATGCCCAGCGTGGGGATTACGGGCATAACCCACTAATGAAGACTAAAGCCAAAAAATGGCCCCTAGTTCCCGGCCGCCTCGCTATCCCTGGCCATGGTAGCGGCCACGGTAACGGCGGGGCAGGGGGTGCTAAGAATCTCCGGGCTACCTCAGGCTACCATTCATTACAAAAATTGACCCTGGCTACGTTTAACGGACGCACTCTGAGGCTTGACCATCATCTAGCGCAGTTGGAAGTGGAGTTAGAGAACATTAAATGGCATGTTCTGGGGTTATGTGAAGTCCGTAGAGAGGGGGAGGACACCATAACCCTAGACTCGGGCCATCTTCTCTACTTTCGCGAGGGTGATAAAACATCCCAGGGTGGCGTAGGTTTCCTCGTCAATAAGGCCCTCTCTAACAACGTCCAAGAAATCTCCAGTGTGTCGACCAGGGTAGCGTACCTGATCCTTCGGCTATCCAAACGGTATAGCATGAAGGTCATTCAGGTTTACGCACCGACCTCGACACACTCGGATGATGAAGTGGAGGATATGTATGAAGACATATCCAAAGCCTTACACAACACCACTAAGGCTCACTTCAACGTTGTTATGGGGGACTTTAACGGCAAGGTGGGAACCCAGAGTGGCAACGAATCCCGAATAGGCCCGCATGGTTATGGAGTCCGAAATCACAGGGGGCAAATGCTTGTCAACTTCCTTGAGAAAGAGGAGCTGTTCTTAATGAATTCTTTCTTTAAGAAGCAGCCTCAAAGGAAGTGGACATGGCAAAGCCCCGACACTGTGACAAAAAATGAGATTGACTTCATCATGACAGATAGCAAGCACATATTCAGAGATGTCTCAGTGATCAACAGGTTCAATACCGGATCCGATCACCGACTACTCCGAGGCTCTCTGAATATCAACTTGAAGCTTGAGAGAAACTGTCTGATGAAGTCCACGCTCCGGCCTAACCCAATTCAAATCATGGCGGGCACTGAGAAGTTTCAGCAGCTTCTCGGGGATAGATTTGTTGCCTTGGAACCCACGGATGACACTGACGAGACTCTACATAATCTGGTCGAAGCGCTGAGGGACGAAGGCATCAAGTTCTGCCAACAGCAGCGTACGGGCAAGAAGTCTAAACTCTCGGATAAGACTCTCGGGCTGATGACAAAAAGACGGGAAACCACCCAAGCGACTTCGTCAGAGAGGTCAGACCTGAATAAGCAAATTGCGAAGATGGTACGGCGCGACCTTCGGAGCTCCAACACTCGCCTCATTGAAGAGGCGATAGAGCGAAACCGAGGGTCCAAAGTATTCACTCAGCAGCTTGGCAGGAGCCACCTGACGAAGCTTAGAACGCACGACGGGAGGACCGTATTGTCGAAGCCGGAGATCTCTGCCGAGATAGAGAACTTCTACGGCCGTTTGTACGCTGCACATGCCCCTCATACTCGACGGGACGACCATGATTCCAGAGCCACCCTGACACGCCACTATACCAACGAACTGCCGGACATCAGTCAAGACGAGATCGTGTTAGCTCTGAGGCAGCTTAAAAATGGAAAAGCCCCCGGTGAGGACGGAATTACTTCAGAGCTTCTGAAGGCAGGAGGAGCCCCTATTATACAGGAGCTACGGAACCTGTTTAACACCGTCCTTCACAGTGGGAGAACTCCAAAGGCGTGGAGCGGGAGTTTGGTTGTGCTCTTTTTTAAGAAGGGAGATAAAACCCTTCTTAAAAACTACAGACCCATCACACTCCTGAGCCACGTCTATAAGCTGTTCTCACGAGTGGTCACGAATCGTCTCGCCAGGAGACTCGACGAGTTCCAGCCACCGGAGCAGGCCGGGTTCCGCGGAGGATATGGCACCATAGACCACATTCACACAGTGAGGCAGATTATACAGAAGTCCGAAGAGTATAATCAGCCTCTGTGTCTGGCCTTTGTGGACTATGAGAAGGCCTTTGACTCTGTCGAAACCTGGGCTGTTCTGGAATCCTTACAGCGATGCCAAGTAGACTATCGTTACATCAGGGTGTTGAGATGTCTCTATGACGCCGCTACCATGAGTGTCCAAGTACAGGGCCAGCAGTCTAAACCCATCCAACTGCGCAGGGGAGTGAGACAGGGGGATGTGATATCCCCGAAACTGTTCACGAGCGCGCTGGAAGATGTGTTTAAGACGTTGGACTGGAAAGGTAAGGGCATTAACATAAACGGTGAGTACATCTCACACCTGCGATTCGCTGATGACATAGTCTTAATGGCAGAGACGCTGGAGGAGCTAAACCGGATGCTGGACGACCTAGCTTCAGCCTCGCGACGCATCGGTCTTGGCATGAATTTGGATAAAACCAAAGTCATGATCAATGGCCACATTGATCCGGGACCGGTGGTCGTACATGGCCACCTTCTTGAAATTGTTTCCGAGTACACGTACCTTGGGCAGATTCTGCAGTTAGGTAAAAACAATTTTGAGAAGGAGGCCAAGAGGAGGATCCAGCTAGGCTGGGCAGCGTTTGGGAAACTACGTCGAGTCTTCTCGTCGTCCATACCGCAATGCTTGAAAACGAAAGTTTTCAATCAGTGCGTCCTACCCGTCATGACCTACGGAGCCGAGACGTGGACACTCACGGTAGGGCTGGTCCACCAGTTTAAGGTCGCTCAGCGAGCTATGGAGAGAGCTATGCTCGGAGTTTCTCTGAAGGATAGGATTCGCAATGAATACATCCGACAGAGAACCAAAGTTATCGACATAGCTCAAAGAATTAGCAAGCTGAAGTGGCGGTGGGCTGGCCATATCTCGCGAAGAACCGACAACCGCTGGGGTAAACGTGTTCTTGAGTGGAGACCTCGACTCGGCAAGCGTAGTGTAGGACGCCCTCCAACCAGGTGGGATGACGACCTGCGAAAGACTGCAGGCAGATGCTGGATGCGGCAAGCTGAGGACAGGGCGCTATGGCGCTCATTAGGGGAGGCCTATGTCCAGCAGTGGACAATTATAGGCTGATGATGATGATGAATGATTTTAGGCCACAATGAATTTTCCCTACTAGTTCTATTTATTGGTAGATGAACGAGTTTACGGAATAGAAATATTCATATACTTGATGATTTTGCTAAATGAAATTAAGATGAAATGACCTAGTGGTTGAAGACGACTGTAAGATACGCATTCCGTAAATTTTATTTGGTTTTTCTTTATGAAATAGTATTTTAGTTTTATTTTTTAGCTTCATTTATTGAGTATTGTTCATGTGCGTTAATGTTTTTTCACGAAATGGCGCTGGTGGAGGCTGCTATTTCTGTATATTAATTATTTCTGCAATCTTGATGTGCCTATATTATTCTAATTAAGTAATATCTACCAGTTTATGTCCTTTTATGTCATTGTGAATACTTAAGAAAAGTATTGAAATAAAACTATTCTTCTTTCGAGCGTCCCTAGACGGCACTGATTTTTTTTTTAATTTTGTTTTTCTAAAATAAAAGTAGCCTAAGTTACTGCTTATAACATCAGCTATCTACCAGTGAAAGTCCCGTCAAGATCGGTCCACCCGTTTCGGAGATACTCTTTGATTTCATGAGTTTTTATTTTTTTACGCGGAACCCTAATTCTTTTTCTAAAATAAAAGTAGCCTAAGTTACTCCTTATAACATCAGCTATCTGCCAGTGAAAGTCCCGTCAAAATCGATCCAGCCGTTTCTGAGATTACCCGGAACAAACAGACAAGACAGACAGACAGATTGATGAGATCGACGCAGCGGTACGCAGACTTCGGGCCAAAAATACGGTTCCAGGACCTGACGGTGTACCCGGTCGCGTCCTGGCTATTGCATTAGACGCCTTGGGGGACCGCTTTTGCGATTTTATCTTCGCCCGCCAAAGTGTTCGAAAGCATACTACACAGGCATATAAGTACGCAGGTAACCAACCTTTTGTGTAACGAGCAGCATGGCTTCAGAAGCAAGAGGTCGGTCAATAGCAACCTTATAACCATTGTTGATTATATCTCCATACAACTAGACCACGGGTCCCAAGTTGACGTTCTTTACTTTGATTTCCGGAAAGCGTTCGATATGGTAAATAATGACATTTTGCTGTCGAAACTCTCCTCCATAGGCTTCGACCGTGGACTCCTTTGCCTTTTCGCAGACTATCTTCGCGATCGCCAGCAATTTGTCAGATTAGGTGTCTTCGAGTCCACCCCCTATCATACGCGTTCCGGAGTAAGTCAAGGTTCAATACTGGGGCCCTTATTATTTATCCTCATGGTAAATGATATCCCTGCAGTCTTAAGCCATGCGAAATGCTTACTTTATGCAGATGACCTAAAGCTGTATGCCGAAGTTAAAACTGATGCCGATTGTGTGGCACTTCAACGTGACATTGATGCAGTATACAATTGGAGCGTTAAAAACAAAATGGATTTCAATTTGGCTAAATGTCATGTAATGACTTTTGGTCGAAAGAGGCATCCAATAACGTTTGATTATAAACTGAATCATTCCAGTATATCCAGATCAATCACTATGAAGGATCTGGGTGTCACTTTCGACCAGAAGTTAACATTCCATGACCATATTACAGCAGTCGCTAGAGAGTCCTTCAAGAGGTTAGGTTTTGTTCTGAGGAATGTACGTCAATTTCGGAATAGCTTTGTAATCCAAACACTATATAATGCGTTGGTCAGAACCAAGTTGGAAACCAGTGCGTCTGTCTGGAATCCTCACGAGAGGACTTATGCTCTTTTACTAGAAAAAGTGCAAAAAGCCTTTTTAAGATTTTTGTATAAGTGTATTCATGGGTACTACCCCTATCTGTACCCCACCAAGTTCCTACTTGGCTCTCTTGGCTTTAACTCACTTGAAGTCAGGAGAGCTTTCGCCCAAATTTCAAATTCTTACAAAATAATCTCTGGAAGGATCGATGCACCTGATTTGCTCAGTGTTCTGCTTCGACTCTTCACTCCTGAAAATTACGGTCGTGTCAGGAAGCATAAGCTTTTTGCTGTACCTGCTTGCCGGACCGTTGCCCGAGCGATGTCCCCTATACCCCGCACCCTCACTGCGCTTAATGAACTCCTGGATTCAGACGCAAGTTTAGATTTGTTTGCGGATGAATGGATGAAGATTATGTCGGTATGCTTGAAGTTCTGCGAGATAGATGCCTGATCGTTTTTATATTTCTAATTTGTTTATACTTAATTGTTGTTGCTTTGTATTGTATTATTAGTGTAATTGGTTAATTTTACCGTTCTAATAAATAAATAAATAAATAAATGCATGCCTAGAAAGGGGCCAATTTCCATCTGTTTGGAAACGAGGCAGACTGGTCCTACTAAAAAAGGAGGGACGTCCTCGCGACTCGCCGTCGGCGTTTAGGCCTATAGTTCTGCTAGATGAGGCGGGGAAGCTGTTTGAGCGTGTGCTCGCTGCTCGTATCATCGGGCATCTCTGTCGTGTTGGTCCTGAGCTCAGTGACAGCCAGTATGGATTCCGGGGGGGCCCATCCACGGTGGACGCAATCCTACGTGTCAAGGCTCTCTCGGAAGAGACCGTATCTAGGGGTGGAGTGATGTTGGCGGTGTCTCTCGACATCGCCAATGCGTTCAACACTCTGCCCTTCAGCTGCATAATCGAGGCGATGGAATACCACCGGGTGCCGGCGTGCCTACGGCGAGTCGTGAGCGACTACTTGCGGGACAGGAGTGTGGTGTGTGTAGCGAAAGACGGGTGTCTAATGCGTCGAGATATGATGTGCGGGGTTCCACAGGGGTCGGTCCTAGGACCACTCCTGTGGAATATCGGGTATGATTGGGCGCTGCGCGGCTCTCTTCAGAGAGGACTACACCCTTTCATGGGCCTCGAAGACGGCCGCCACCAGGTACCAGCTTGGCAGTAGAGGGCGTCACGGTCGAGGTCAAGGCTCAGATGAAATATCTGGGTCTTGTTCTCGACTCGAGATGGAATTTCCGGGGCCACTTCCAACTCTTGGCCCCGAGGCTGGTGGGTACGGCTGGAGCCCTTGCAAAGCTGTTGCCAAATCTGGGAGGTGCGAGTGTGAGTTGTCGCCGACTGTATTCCGGGGTGGTGCGATCAATGGCCTTGTACGGTGCATCCTTCACCGAGGAAGTGATGGCCAGCAAGGAGGCGGCGGAGCGGGTCCGGGAGGCAGATCCCCTTGCTGACCCGAACCGCCGGAGAAGGCCAGGGCGGAGAAGGCGGGCAGCCGCTGACCTAATGCCGCCGTAAAGAGGGCCTGCGAGCGACAGGAACAGGGGTGCCTGTCGCTTGCGCACAACATCTGGCCCTCGAGATTGAAGGGCGTGCGTCATGTTCCCGCACGCCCTTCCCCGGAGTAGTTTGCGGGTGGGGTTACCCGCACACTGGAGGGTTTGCGTCAGCGGACAGCCGCTTGTGGGCTACGGAAGCATGCCACCGTGTACCCATGGTCCACCGACATGCGGAGTGATGGAACATCGTCAGGTTTTTTTTTTTTTGTGTGTAGGAGTCTCACTTACCCAGTTTGCCTCCCCGTGGTAGACTGGGACCCATGATGGGTTTTCCTGACGTAAAAAAAAAAAAAAAAAGTTAGGTTAGGTTAGGTTAGGTTAGGTTGGGGTGCTAGGCCGGACAACCTCCTCGTGGTGCACCCTGGGCACCGCCGACCACCTCTTCAGCATCCCTGTTGAGGTGGTCGACGGTGGCGAATAGTCTGGCATGGGGAGTCGCGTTTTGTCTGCTTCAGACACTCTCCGACTTTCGGAGAGGGTCGGGGGCAGACCGGCGACGGGGGGTAAGGGGTTTCGGGGGGTAAAGGTGATGGATGAACGTGTGATGAATGATTTGGGGATGGGGGGTAAAGGTGATGGATGAATGGTGAGAGCGTGATGTATGTAAGAGGAGATGGTGCAATGTCCGCGAAGAATGGTGCTGCGGCCTGCCCAATGCAGGGGGTCTAGCGTGCCTGAATGCTGAAAGGCGGGGGGGCGAAACCCCGTCGCTAGCGCTGGGGGGGAGGGGATACAGGGACCACACCCTTTAAAGGAAAATCAACATGAAATGGCGAGTTCGATAAATAATCTACCCCAGGGTGGTCCCGACCAAGTCGGGGAATCCACCACGCGGCCCACAGGTCGCGTTCAAAGCCCCCGTCGTATTCTGGGGGGGGGCAACGACCGCCTTGCGTCTTCGGGCGCCGAAGTGAGCAGAGGAGAAGGAGAAGATGGAGTTGTGATAAGGGAAGGGGATGGAATCGGTGAAGTAGGTGAAAGAGGAGTGGAGCGCGAGCCCCGTTCCCTAGGTGGGGAACTGGGGGTGCCAGTAGCCATCAGTTCCCCAACTAGGGCTAGGGAAGAGGGCGGCGACTGCGACCGGACCTCGAAATTTTTCGAGACTGGTCGCAAGCGCTGTCGTAAGAAGGACTCTAAGTCGGAGTCCTCAAGTGGAGAGGAGATCAATTGTCCGGCTCCCAAGACGGCTTCTGCGCGGCGAGGCCGTAAAGCCTCGGGATCCGTGGTGACGCAGTCTCGGGATATGAAAGGGCGGTTCCTCAAAATAAATCTGGGTAATCTGCCAATCTCGGGTACCCCAATCTCGGCTATGACAAGCGACGGAGGCGAAACTGACGCTTCTATTGGCTCAATTCGATCCGAAGCGTCCAAGAACGCTGATGTAGAACAGCGGTCAACTGCACTCCAATGCGGACAGCTTGAGCGTCGTGTTCAAGTGCAGTTGACTCGACTCGTTGCAAGAGAAGAGGAGTTGCAGGGCCTGTCGACGGCTTTGCTATGCCACCAGCTCCAAACTGACGCAGCTGAGGTTTTGAGGATTGCGTCGAAGTCGAGCAACCTTAAGGGTACCTTTGTACGCGACCTCAAGGCCTCAGCCAATAGGGTGAAAATGGCGGGCAAGTTGCTCAGAAACCGAACGGTCGCTCAGGAGACCGCCATCCTGCAGGAGCAAAACGCTAGCCTGCAAGCGGAAGTTGCAGAGCTTCGAAAGGAGCTGGCGGAGCTGCGGGCCGAAATCGGTAAACCGCAGCCGCTGCAGCCCCAACAAGAGGTGCAGCGGGAGGAGTTAGCGCGCGCAATCATGCGGCAGGTTGGCGGAATGATGGATGCGCGCTTCGAGGAGCTGCAAGATCGACTTCTTCCAGAGAAGCGTCTCCGGCCACCCCTTGCTGCCGATAAGCCCAGCACTTCAGTGGCTGTAAACGGCACCAGAAAGGTGGTGCCCAAGAAGGACATGACAAAAAAGACCCAGCCTGTCAAGGTTGTATCTGAGGAGGCCCAGCCTGACCAGGCCTCATTAATGAAGACCCGGACCGGCATTGCGCCGTCGCAGAAGGCCCCAAAAGCCAAGGCCCATAAGGCTATGGACATTTCGGCCAAGAAGTTACCATCAAGGGCTTCGCCCGCAATGATAAAGCCGGTGGAGCAGAAGGCTCAAACACCAAGTGAAAGGAACGCTCGGCCAGTTCAGGAGCAGGGAGTTGTGCCTGAGGAGGTAGGGTGGTCCATTGCCGGTAACCGCAAGAAGAAGAACCGGAAGAAGAAGGCGGCAAAGGAGAAGACTGGTGTGCCTAGGTTGCGCCTTCCTCGGTCGACGGCAGTGGTGGTAACACTCCAACCAGAGGCAGAGGCCAAAGGCGCATCCTACGCCAAGGTGCTGGCTGAAGCAAAGGCAAAGGTGCCCGATATCAATATACCGGGCCTCCGCTTGAAACAGGCGGCTACTGGTGCTCGTATTTTTGAGGTGCCAGGGGCAACTAGTGGAGACACAGCAGATGCGCTTGCGGAAAAGCTCCGCCAAGCACTGAGCCCAGAAATGGTTCATGTCTCTAGGCCAACCAAGTGCGCTGAATTGCGGCTGATGGGTCTAGATGATTCAACTACTGCCACAGAAGTCTCTGCGGCAATTGCGCGTGATGGTGGCTGCTCGCAAGAGTCTGTCAAGGTCGGAGAGATCAGAGTGGGTGTATCTGGGCTCGGCGCTGTCTGGGTGCGCTGCCCTGTGGCGGCAGCCAAAAAGCTTGCCCTTGGTGGTAAGCTCACGGTTGGATGGGTGACGGTGAGGGTTAAGCTGCTGGGGCCTAAGCCCATGCGCTGTTATCGATGCCTTCAAGTAGGGCATGTAGGGGCTACCTGTCCGTCCAAGGAAGATCGCAGTGGTCTCTGTTACCGATGTGGTCAACCTGGCCACAAGGCCAACACCTGTGGGGCTGCACCACACTGCTCTGTGTGCGCAGCCTTGAGCAAGCCAGCGACACATGTTATGGGCAGTGGAGCATGTTCCGCGCCCCCGGTTAAGGGTGCTCGCAAGACAGTCAGGGCCGCTGCTGAGGCATCTGGGCCAGTAGAGATGGAAACGACAACCCCTGATGGACCGTAGTCGCCTCTACCGAGTTCTGCAGGGTAACCTCAACCACTGCGGTGGGGCTCAGGATCTTCTCTTGCAGTCCATGCGGCAGTGGTTGGTGGATATTGCTGTAGTCGCGGAACCCTACTTTGTCCCGGACAGACCCAATTGGGCTGGGGATGTCTTGGGCTCCGTGGCTATTGTGGGGGCGACTCCTTTGTCGGTCAGAGAGAGAGGGCGAGGTCTCGTCGTCGTGGAGTGGGGAGAAGCTGCCTTAATAGGCGTTTACTTTTCCCCCAACAGGACCCTCGCTGAGTTTGAGGTCTTCTTGGACGAGGTTGGGGCGGCGATGCAGCGTCTTGCACCGCTGCCGGTATTCGTCCTTGGAGATCTCAACGCCAAATCTACGGCGTGGGGTTCTCCTGCCACCGACGCGCGCGGCGAGACTTTGGAGGAATGGGCGGTAATCGTCGGTCTCTCCGTTCTTAATCGGGGAACCGTCAACACCTGCGTGCGACAGTCAGGTGGATCAATTGTGGACGTAACGTTTGCTTCCCCTACTGTCGCGTCGCGAGTACAGGGTTGGCGGGTCCTCGAGGGGGTGGAGACTTTATCGGATCACCGGTATATCCGGTTTGATATCTCCCCCCCAAGAGGGACCGTAGAGGTTCGTCGTTCCGGTAGTTCGCCGTTCCCAAAGTGGGCCCTGACACGGCTGGACTTTGACCTCGCAAAGGAGGCGGCTTTGGTCCAGTCGTGGGCCTCCCGGCCTGGGTTGATTGATGTGGAGGTGGAGGCGGCGTGGTTCTCTGCAGCCGTGGTCTCTGTCTGCGATACCGCTATGCCGAGAGCCGGGCACCGTCCTCCAAAGAGGGCGGTCTACTGGTGGTCTGCGGAAATTGCAGAGCTGCGCCGGGCCTGTATAGTGGCACGTCGCGCGCACACGCGCTACAGAAGACGCCGCGTCCGACTTGAAGCTGAAGGTGCTCAACTGTATGAGCTGTATAGAAGGGCGAAAGAGGCTCTGAAGTTGAGTATCCTCAGAGCTAAAGAGCAGGCCAGGGAGGAGATGTTTGAAGGGCTGAATCGGGATCCATGGGGTCGCCCATACCGGTCTGCGCGGGACAAACTGCGCGGCCAGGCGCCTCCACTCACCGAGTCTCTACAGCCTGATCTCCTCCATCGAGTGGTAGCGACGCTGTTTCCAGACAGTGCGGAACATTCGCCTCCGGCGATGGCCACTAGGAGTGTGGAAAGGACCACTACTGCCGTCGTCCCGTCGATATCATCTGACGAGATCGACATAGCGGTACGGAGGCTTCGAGCCAAAAACACCGCCCCGGGACCAGATGGTGTACCCGGTCGCGTCCTGGCAATTGCCCTGGACGCCTTGGGAGACCGCTTTCGGGGCCTGCTGGATGCGTGTTTGGTGGGTGGGCGATTCCCATCTATATGGAAGAGGGGCAGATTGGTCCTTTTAAGGAAGGAAGGGCGGCCCCACGACTCGCCGTCAGCATACCGGCCTATCGTCCTGTTGGACGAAGCTGGGAAATTATTCGAGCGCATCCTTGCTGCTCGAATAATTTGCCATTTAAGAACAACTGGCCCGGATCTCAGCAGCAGCCAATACGGATTCCGCGGGGGCCGATCCACGGTGGACGCCATCCTTAGTGTGAAAGCTCTCGCGGAACAGACCGTTTCAAGGGGTGGGGTGATGTTGGCGGTGTCTCTCGACATCGCCAACGCGTTCAACACCCTCCCCTTCAGCTGCATAGTGGAGGCTCTGGGCTACCACAGGGTGCCTATATATCTGCGGCGAGTCGTGGACGACTATTTGCGGGGTAGGAGTGTCGTCTGCGCTAGGGGTGACGGCAGCGTAATGTCTCGCGGCATGACGTGCGGTGTTCCACAGGGGTCGGTCTTAGGGCCGCTCCTGTGGAACATCGGTTACGACTGGGTGTTGCGATGTTCGCTCCAGAGGGGCCTGCACCTCATATGTTACGCGGACGACACGCTTGTTGCTGCTCAAGGGGGTTGTGTCGAGGAAGCAATTGGGTTGGCGGAAGCAGGGGTATCCTCAGTGGTAAGCCGAGTCCGGCGTTTGGGTTTGAGGGTAGCCCTAGATAAGACCGAGGCTTTAATTTTTCATGGGCCTCGAAGGAGACCACCTCCAGGAACCCACTTAATAGTGGAGAACGTGTCGATCGAGGTTGGGGCCCAAATGAAATATTTGGGCCTCGTCCTCGACTCTCGATGGACATTCCGGGTCCACTTTCAAAGGCTGGCCCCGAAGTTGGTGGCAACGGCGGGGGCCTTGTCCAGACTCCTTCCTAATTTGAAAGGCGCCAATGCCAGTTGTCGTCGCCTGTATACTGGGGTGGTGAGGTCCATGGCCCTGTACGGTGCGCCAGTGTGGGCGGAAGCCCTGACCGCCCCGAATAAGGCCCTATTGCGGAGACCGCAACGGGTCATGGCTGTCAGGGTGATACGCGGTTACCGCACCGTGTCCTATGAGGCCGCGTGCGTACTTGCTGGGACCCCACCCTGGGACTTGGAGGCCAAAGTGCTGGCCGCCGTATACCGCCGAAAGGTGGAGGTACAGCGGAACGGTGGCAGTGCTATGCCGGAGGACGTCGCGCGGTGGAGGCAGGAGGCGCAGGCCCGAGCCTTTCAGGAGTGGCAGGAGCGGTTAGTGGCCCCAGATGCCGGCCACTTGACCATACGGGCGGTCTACCCAGTCCTCACGGAATGGGTGAACCGGAAGCATGGGGCGCTTACTTACCGGCTCGTGCAGGTCCTGTCAGGGCATGGTTGCTTTGGCAGGTACCTGTTTAAGGTGGCCGGTAGAGAGGCGACACCACGTTGCCACGAGTGTGGCGCAGACGAGGACACTGCGCAGCATACGCTTGCGTTGTGCCCAGCCTGGGCAGGGCAGCGAAGGGTACTCGTCGGGGTAATTGGAAGGGATCTGTCGCTGCCGGCCGTAGTTCGTGCTATGGTCGGCAGCGAGAGATGTTGGGAGGCCGTCGCGTCTTTTTGTGAGGGTGCGATAGCCGGTAAGGAGGCGGCGGAGCGGGCCAGGGAGGCAGACCCCCTTGCTGGCCCGAATCGCCGCAGGAGGCCAGGGCGCAGGAGGCGGGCTGCCGCCGACTTAATGCCGCCGTAAAAAGGGCCTGCGAGCGACGGGAACGGGGGTTGCCCGTCGCTCGCGCAGAACATCTGGCCCTCGAGATTGAAGGGCGTGCGTTGTGTTCCCGCACGCCCTTCCCCGAAGTAGTCCGCGGGTGGGGATACCCGCGCGCAGGAGGGTTCGCGCAAGTGGACAGCCGCTGATGGGCTGCGGAAGACTGTCTTCCTCCCCGTGGTCCATAAACCAGCGGAGCGATGGAACATCGTCAGGTTTTTAGTGAGTAGGAGTCTCACATACCCAGTCTACCTCCCCGTGGTAGACTGGGACCCATGATGGGTTTTCCTGACGTAAAAAAAAAAAAAAAAAAAAGGTTAGGTTAGGTTCAGGGGCATTTTCCTGTCGTGTCCGGTCGCCGTAGCGAAGACCCTAGTGGGAGCGGGCCGGTTCCTCATAGGGTGGAGCTCGGTGCGGGTGCTGGCCCTGGACGCGAGGCCCATGCGGTGCTCCCGCTGCATGGGGATCGGGCACACGCGTCCGCTGTGCCCCTCGGCGGCTGACAGGGGCAGCCTATGCTACCGGTGTGGGAAGGAGGGTCACAGAGCGGCGACGTGCAAAGCTGAAATGCGCTGCGCCGTCTGTGCCCATGCCGGTAAGGCAGCGGACCACATAATGGGGGGGAAAAGTTGCAACCCCCCCTCCATGAAAGGCAAGGGGGCCCTTGGACAAGGGCCCCAACGACCGACGGCGGCCACAGGTCGGAGGGAGCTGACATGGAACACTAATGTGTGACAATGTCAGCTTCCTCCAGGGAAACCTGAACCACTCCGCTGGGGCGCAAGACCTTTTCTTGCAGTCCATGGCGGAGTGGGGCATTGACGTTGCCGTTGTCGCGGAGCCATATTTCGTCCCAGCCCGGCCCAACTGGGCTGGTGATCTGGATGGCTCCGTGGCTATCGTCGGTCGGACGGAGGGAGGCCCTGTTGTGGTGAGGGAGAGGGGAGCCGGGTATGTGGCGGCCGAATGGGGAGAGTATGCTATCATTGGCATATACTTCTCCCCCAACAGGCCGCTGCGGGACCTAGAGTCATTTTTAGACGCTCTAGGCCCGGTGGTGAGGAGGATGGCCCCTCTCCCGGTGGTGGTGGTGGGCGACCCCAACGCCAAGTCAAGGGCGTGGGGGGAGGTCCGGACGGACCCTCGGGGGGCAGCAGTGGAGGAGTGGGCAGTCGAGTCCGGACTGTCCCTCCTCAACATTGGGACGGCGCACACGTGCGTGCGGCACAGTGGTGGCTCAGTGGTGGACATCTCGTTCGCCACACCAGCCGTCGCACGCCGCGTGCGCAATTGGCGTGTGCTGGGGGAGGTAGAGACCCTCTCGGACCACCTCTACATTCGGTTCGAGGTGTCTTCCTCCTCCCCCACGACAGTGGCGTCACCCTCCCCCCGCGGGGGGGAGGCGTTCCCCCGGTGGGCAATTAGCCGCCTCGACCCGGAGATGGCGGAAGAGGCGGCCATAGTTCAGGCCTGGTGTGCCCGGCCCACCAGAGTGGAGGGGGTGGATGAGTCTGCCACCCGCTTCCGCTCCGCCCTCACGGTGGTATGCGATGCGGCAATGCCGCGATCCCGACGTCGCCCGCCGAGACGGGCGGTGTACTGGTGGTCGCCGGAGATCTCCTGCCTCCGCGCTGCATGCACTGCGGCGAGGCGGGAGTACCAGCGCAGCCGCCGGCGGGCGGTCCGGGATCTGGTGAGGGAGGGCCAGCTGCACGAGCAGTACAGAGCTGCCAAACTGGCTCTGCAGCTGGCCATCGTCCAGGCGAAGGAGGAGGGCTGGGGGGAGACGCTGTCCAGTCTGGACGCGGACCCCTGGGGGCGCCCGTACAAAGCGGCTCGGAACAAATTCCGAGTCGCGGCGCCCCCCGTGATGGAGACGATGCGTCCAGAGTTGCTGGACAGTGTCGTAGGGGCACTCTTCCCTGAGCGCCCGGACTTCTCCCCACCGCCCATGCGCCTCCCTGCCGCAGGGGCACGGGCCGAAGATGCCTCCATCCCCCTGATCACAGAAGGGGAGATGGAGGAGGTGGTGGAGCGTCTCCGCAAAAAGCGGAGGGCTCCAGGCCCGGACGGAGTCCCGGGCCGAGTGCTGGCCATTGCCCTGAAGCACATGGGCGGTGGGCTCCGGGAACTTTTCGATCGATGTCTCACATCCGGTCAGTTCCCGGAGCCCTGGAAGGAGGGCCGCCTGTGCCTGTGGCCCAAAGAGGGTCGCCAGCCCAACTGCCCGTCGGCCTTCCGACCGATCGTGCTGTTGGATGAGGTGGGTAAGGCTTTGGAGAGAGTCGTGGCTTCCCGCCTCATTCGGCATTTGTCGGAGGAGGGGCCGGACTTGTCGGACCACCAGTTCGGCTTCAGGGCTGGGCGGTCCACGACGGACGCCCTGATGGCCCTGAAGACGTGGTCGACAGAGGCGACCAACCGGGGGGAAAAGGTGCTGGCGGTGTCATTGGACATCGCCAACGCCTTCAACAGCCTGCCATTTGAGGCGATACTGGCGGCGCTCCGCTTTCACGGTGTGCCCCAGTACCTTCGGCGGCTGTTGGAGGGCTACCTCCTGGGGAGGAAGGTCGCCTACGTCGACAGGCGAGGTGTGGTGGTCCGGCGGGCGGTCGGGTGTGGGGTCCCACAGGGCTCTGTGCTTGGCCCTCTCCTGTGGGACCTGGGCTACGACTGGGTGCTCCGTGGTAATCTCCTGCCACGGATGCGTGTCATCTGCTATGCAGATGACACCCTGGTCGTAGCCAGAGGGGGGAGTTGGAGGGAGGTGCAGCAGCTGGCCAAGGTGGGCACCTCCCTGGTGGTGGCCCGCATCGAGGCGCTGGGCCTTAGGGTGGCGGCGGAGAAGACCGAGGCCCTACTTTTCCATGGGCCTCGGGGTGGACCGCCCCCTGGGGCGGCGATTGATGTGGGCGGGGTGAGGGTCCGGGTGGGGACCCAAATGAAATATCTGGGTCTCCGCCTGGACGGGCGGTGGAGCTTTGGGGACCATTTCCACGGACTGGTCCCCAAGCTCGTGGGGGCGGCAGCAGCGCTGGGAAGGCTGCTGCCGAACTCGGGGGGGCCGGGGACCACCTGCCGCCGGCTGTATGCGGGGGTGGTCCGCAGCATGGCCCTCTACGGGGCCCCGGTGTGGGTGGATGCCCTCAGTGCCACCAATGTCCGTCTGCTGCGCAGGGCGCAGCGGACAGTGGCACTGAGGGTGATCCGGGGGTACCGAACGGTATCCGGGGGGGCGGCCTGCGTCCTCGCGGGCAGCCCCCCGTGGGAGTTGGAGGCCCGGGTTCTCGCCGCCGTCTATCAGCTCAAGGCGGCGAGACGCGGTGACGGTCAGCGCCCGACGTTTGAGGATGTAGTGGAAACCAGACGTCGGGCGCAGCAGGAGTCGCTGCGGCGATGGGCGGAGGACCTGGCGGACTCCACCTATGGTCTTCGCACCATAGACGCAGTCCGTCCGGTCCTTGAGAGGTGGGTGGGGAGGCCTCGGGGCTCCCTGACGTTCAGGCTGGTGCAGGTGCTGACAGGACATGGGTGTTTTGGTCGGTACCTGCACCGAATAGCCAGGAGGGAGCCCACCGCCGCGTGCCATGAGTGTGGCGCGGCGGAAGACACCGCGCAACACACCCTGGAAGAGTGTGTTGCGTGGGTCGAGCAGCGCCGCATTCTGGTTGCGGCGGTCGGAAGGGACCTCTCACTGCCGAGCATAGTTCTGTCTATGCTCGACAGTGAGGGGTCCTGGGAGGCGATGGCCTCTTTCTGCGAGGACGTGATGTCGCGGAAGGAGGCCGCGGAGCGGGCCAGGGAGGAAGACCCCCTGGCAGATCCGCTCCGGCGCAGACGTGTGGGGAGGAGAAGGAGGCGCTATGATCGCCTTCATCCTCCCCACTAGCCGAAATCAGGTGGTGGGTCGGGGGACCCACTACCTATTGCACGATTTCGGCCGTCTGGGGGATGACTGGGGTGGTACCAGGTCGTCCCCCTTTTAGCGCCTGTGGCCCGGCAAGTCTGCCGGGCCGTCCGCCGGGGCGTCTCGGAGCATTGCCCAATGGTCCCGGGGCGCCCCTCTGCATGGCGGAGGATGGTACACCGTGGGTTTTTAGTGGGTATACGGCCATCTGCCGGACTCCCACATACCCCTCCCGCCTCCCCCGAGGTGGAAGGGGACCCATAAAGGGTTTTCCCACGAAAAAAAAAAAAAAAAAAGGTTAGGTTCAGGGCTGGGCGGTCCACGACGGACGCCCTGATGGCCCTGAAGACGTGGTCGACCGAGGCGACCAACCGGGGGGAAAAGGTGCTGGCGGTGTCGTTGGACATCGCCAACGCCTTCAACAGCCTGCCTTTTGAGGCGATACTGGCGGCGCTCCGCTTTCACGGTGTGCCCCAGTACCTTCGGCGGCTGTTGGAGGGCTACCTCCTGGGGAGGAAGGTCGCCTACGTCGACAGGCGAGGTGTGGTGGTCCGGCGGGCGGTCGGGTGTGGGGTCCCACAGGGCTCTGTGCATGGCCCTCTCCTGTGGGACCTGGGCTACGACTGGGTGCTCCGTGGCAATCTCCTGCCACGGATGCGTGTCATTTGCTATGCAGATGACACCCTGGTCGTAGCCAGAGGGGGGAGTTGGAGGGAGGTGCAGCAGCTGGCCACAGTGGGCACCTCCCTGGTGGTGGCCCGCATAGAGGCGCTGGGCCTAAGGGTGGCGGCGGAGAAGACCGAGGCCCTACTTTTCCATGGGCCTCGGGGTGGACCGCCCCCTGGGGCGGCGATTGATGTGGGCGGGGTGAGGGTCCGGATGGGGACCCAAATGAAATACCTGGGTCTCCGCCTGGACGGGCGGTGGAGCTTTGGGGACCATTTCCACGGACTGGTCCCCAAGCTCGTGGGGGCGGCAGCAGCGCTAGGAAGGCTGCTGCCGAACTCGGGGGGGCCGGGGACCACCTGCCGCCGGCTGTATGCGGGGGTGGTCCGAAGCATGGCCCTCTACGGGGCCCCGGTGTGGGTGGATGCCCTCAGTGCCACCAATGTCCGTCTGCTGCGCAGGGCGCAGCGGACGGTGGCTCTGAGGGTGATCCGGGGGTACCGAACGGTATCCGGGGGGGCGGCCTGCGTGCTCGCGGGCAGCCCCGTGGGAGTTGGAGGCCCGGGTTCTCGCCGCCGTCTACCAACTCAGGGTGGCGAGACGCGGCGACGGGCAGCGCCCGACGTTTGAGGACGTTCTGGACACCAGACGTCGGGCGCAGCAGGAGTCGCTGCGGCGATGGGCGGAGGACCTGGCGGACTCCACCTATGGTCTTCGTACCATAGACGCAGTCCGTCCGGTCCTCGAGAGGTGGGTGGGGAGGCCCCGGGGCTCCCTGACGTTTAGGCTGGTGCAGGTGCTGACAGGACATGGGTGTTTTGGTCGGTACCTGCACCGAATAGCCAGGAGGGAGCCCACCGCCGCGTGCCATGAGTGTGGCGCGGCGGAAGACACCGCGCAACACACCCTGGAAGAGTGTGTTGCGTGGGTCGAGCAGCGCCGCATTCTGGTTGCGGCGGTCGGAAGGGACCTCTCACTGCCGAGCATAGTTCTGTCTATGCTCGACAGTGAGGGGTCCTGGGAGGCGATGGCCTCTTTCTGCGAGGACGTGATGTCGCGGAAGGAGGCCGCGGAGCGGGCCAGGGAGGAAGACCCCCTGGCAGATCCGCTCCGGCGCAGACGTGTGGGGAGGAGAAGGAGGCGCTACGATCGCCTTCTTCCTCCCCACTAGCCGAAATCAGATGGTGGGTCGGGGGACCCACTACCTATTGCACGATTTCGGCCGTCTGGGGGATGACTGGGGTGGTACCAGGTCGTCCCCCTTTTAGCGCCTGTGGCCCGGCAAATTATTGCCGGGCCGTCCGCCGGGGCGTCTCGGAGCATTTCACATGGTCCCGGGGCGCCCTTCTGCATGGCGGAGGGTGGTACACCGTTGGTTTTTAGTGGGTATACCGCGCCCTTCAGGTGCAGGGACTCCCACATACCCCTCTCGCCTCCCCCGAGGCGTGAGGGGACCCATAAAGGGTTTTCCAACGAAAAAAAAAAAAAAAAAAAAAGGTTAGGTTAGGTTAGGTTTTTTTTTTTTTTTTTTTAGGTCCTTTGACTTTTGTCAAAGGGTTATTAATTTCTATGTTTAGGTACGAGTGTATGTATTTCGTCTCGATTGTGTTATGGTTTTCGGTATCGATTTTTTTTATTTCTCCTCTGCTAGTGGATACAGAGAAGATTTGTTTTCAGTTAAAGGTTTTTAGGTACGATTTATTCTTTTTAAGTTGTTTACAATGGATTTTATAAAGGTTATAAAAGATTTTATTGCGATGGGGTTTTGGGCTATGTCGTGTAGGTTGTAAGGGTCTATGTTTAGCATTGAGCATGCGCCTTCGTGGTTAAGTCGGGTGTTGGTAAAAATTGGACAGTGTTTTAGAAGATGTTCAGTGTGTTCAGTGTGTTGTGGTATCGTCGCATGGGCATGTACTGTCAGAAGTTATATTGAAGCGGTTGAGATAAGATTTATGGTAAGCGTGGCCGGTGAGAATTTGTGTAAGCTCGAAGCTTGTTGCGAAATGTTTCCTGAATTCGGTGATTTGAGCTATGTTTGTGAACCATGCTTTAGTCCCTGATCCTTGGGGACTTTCTTCATATATTCCTTTTGCCACTTTTCCATGGTTTCAGTTCGTAGTATTCTCTTTGAGTGCGATAGAGGGAAGAAGTTGTGGTCGGTGGCCGTCTTTGCCAATGCTGCACTTTTGGCCGCGGCGTCGGCGCATTCGTTGCCCGGGATGCTATTGTGGGCTCGCACCCATGCGAATTTTATAGTGGTGGTCTGTTTTGTATTTTGGATTATGTGGTGGATCGAGTTAACAGTAGGGTCTTTATTATTTGTGTCTTGTATTGCAGCTAGTGAGGAGAGGCTGTCGGAGAGGATGTAGACTGTTTCTCGAATTTGTTCCCGCTCTATCCACATCAGGGCTGCCTCGATCGCCCTGAGTTCCGCCATGAAGACGGTGCAGGTTCTGCAGAGTTTTATTTTCTTTTGTTTTATGATGGTGTTGTTGCGGAATGCCACGTAGGCTGCCCCTACATCGCCTGACTCGAGTTTGCTTCCGTCGGTGTAAATTTGTATAGGGGTATTTGTTACTAATATGTTAAGTTCATCTATGTTGTTTATTTTGTGGAATATTATTTTGTTGCGATGGGCTGGGTGTAATCTTTGACGTTTGGTTATTGGTTTTATGAGTTGAATGTCTTCGGGTAAATCTGGGGAGAGTCTTGTTTGTTTTATGGTTTCTATTTGGTGGAGCTCTCGTATCAAGAGATGTAGGGGGACGAATGTGCCAGGGCGATCGAGGCAACGGCGGATACCGTCCTGAATGCGCGGATGGCTCGGATTGCGAATTGTCTTTGGAAACTGGTTAACATTTTGCGAACACTGTAGTATTTGACAGCGTCGCCCCAGACGCTTGCGGCATAAGTTATTATGGGCTGGACTACCTGTTTGTATATGGTTTCTACATTTGCTGGGTGGATGCCCCAAGTGGGTTTGACAAATTTGCTTAGGTTTTTAAAGGTTTTTGAAGCTTTCCGAATTATGTATTTTACGTGGCTGATGAAACTGAGGCGGTCATCCAGGATGACCCCGAGGAGCTTTATTTCTTTCAATATGGGGACTTTGGTTCTATGTATGAATATGGATGAAGAGTTCAGCGGTTTTAGTGGGCGACGTGAATGAGATGGCTTGCGTCTTTTCGGGTGCGAATGATAATTTGACACTTTCGCCCCAGTCGGCTATTATTTTTAAGCACTCATTAGTTACTATTTCTACGGCCTGTTTCGTACGGCCTTTAACTATAAGCAGCACGTCATCGGCGAAGGCTTGTATGTGGGCCTCATCAGGTAGTCGGATGTTCAATAAATTGTCGAGGATTATGTTCCATAGAACAGGACCACATACAGAGCCCTGGATGCATCCCTTAGTTGTTGTTTTCGATGCCTCGTCCGTGCCGTAGTGCAGAGTGACCCTTCTGTCCTTGGTGTAATTTGTTAATAGTTTGTAAATATTTCTTGGGCACTTTAACTCTTTAAGTCCTCTGTATATGGCGGGCCACCAAGCGTTGTCGAATGCCCGGTTAGGTTAGGTTAGGTTAGGTTAGATTTTTTTTTATTTTTTTTTTATTTGGTTTAATTTTTTCTCGCCACTATTTATTATGTGGCGGTTTATGCTTTTTATATTTTATTCCTTTTTGTTATATCCCCTTTTTTATAAATATTTATTTGTTTTGATTATCAATATTATTTTGGACTGGTTGTTTTGTGATTCTATTTATAGATATATATATATTTATTTATAGACATATGAAATGTAGATAGATGTATTGCTTAGTTCGTATTCTATGCATTTATGCAGCCGTTGGCCCTTGCGCTCACCCGCGCGACAGCCACTATATAGTCTATGAAAGGCCCTCGAGTTTTGTCGTTTCCGATTATTTCAGCAAAGTTCTCTGTACGGATGCTTTTATCAATTAGACATTCGGTGTTATATCTTTGGAGTGTGAAGCGAGGGCATTCAGTAATGATATGTAAGATGCTTTCAGGTGTGGTGCCATCACACACACACGCTGGAGAGTTTGTCAGTTTGAATTTATGTAGATATTGCCTAAATCCCCCATGTCCTGTTAGAATCTGTGTGGTCATGTTATTAAGTTTAATTTTCTTTAATATTTTGTAGGCTTCTTTAATATTAGGGAAGAACTGTTTTGTGATATTTCCAGTTGAAAAGTTATTGTATCTATTTTGCCATTGGTCTATTGTTTTTTCCCTTAGTGTGTGTTTGATGTAGGACATGGGTATCTGTTTATAAGCTGGGGCCACCTTCTTCTCCGCAGCTGATTTTGCAAGCTGGTCCGCTCGCTCGTTTCCTGGAGTGCCCACGTGAGCTTTGGTCCAGTAGAGATTTATCTCCCGATCTTCACTTTCAATCTCTTTGATGAGGCCCAGTATTTCGGACTCCAGTGGGTGTGTTGTGTTGGGGTTTTGGAGTGCTTCGAGGGCAGCCCTCGAGTCACTTATGATATTGGCCCCTTCGCAACGAGCGTCGCCCACCATCTCCACTGCTTTTTTAATCGCGTATAATTCGGCCTGATAAGCAGAGCAATGCGAGTGTAATTTAAAGCTGGAATGGGTCGACTCTTGCTCTCCGTCCCACCAGGACACGGCACCACCCACCTTATCTTCCGTTTTGCTTCCGTCAGTGAATATTTTTGGGTATGTGTTGTTTATTTCATTTACCTGCTGATTGGTTGATAGTAATGCGTGTTTCTTCGGGATTCTATCTGCCGGGTGAGGTAATGAGAAACAGCTAACTCTGGTTTCAATTTTAAGATTAGGTAGTTGCGATAGGCGCTTTCCATTTTTATGCTCGTAAATTGCTGCATTTTCTTTGATTCTAAGGTCTAGAGGGAGTATTCTTGCTAGACAAATACTGGCAGAAAGGGAGATGGTGCGGTGTCCCTTACATATGAGGATGGCGAAGCGCCTGGTAATTCGGTTTAACTTATCAATAGCGTATTGTCTGTTTGTGACTGGAGCCCAGGCGCAAGACGCGTAGGTAACTATAGGTTCTATTACAGAGACGTATAGGAGTCTATTTATCTCTGCGTTCAAACCCCAGTTGGTTCTGGTCGCTCTGGCTAATGACTTGTATATATTAGCTACTTTGGAGCTGACTTTGTCCAGATGAGGTTTGAACGTCAGAGCTGAATCTATTGTGATACCGAGCAGAGTCAATTCGTTAGATATGGCAATATTAGTGTTACAGAAAACAAAATTGGGGGTGTCATATTTAAGTTTACGGGTTACTATGATACACTGTGTTTTATGGGCTGCAAATTTTAATTTATTGTTGGTTCCCCATTCGGATATGACACTTAGGGCTTTGTTAGCGATTCTATTTAACTCGGCTGTATTATGTGCTGAAGCTATTATTACAATGTCGTCCGCGAATGCTTGCACATGGGCTTCCAGCTTTTTGGATTCATCTAATAGCGGATCCAGTTGCAGGTTCCACATGAGAGGGCCACATGTGGAGCCCTGTATACATCCTTTGTTAGTCTTTTCTGTGTGATTAGCTCCTGCGTATTGCACTGTCACTGAACGGTTCGATAGGTAGCTTTTTATTAGAAGAAGAAGAGGCTGGGGGCAATTCTTTTTCAGCAGTTGGTATTTTATCGAGGGCCACCAGGCACTGTCAAATGCCCCTTCGATGTCAAGCGATATGACTGCCGTTATCTGCTTAGAGTCGATACCAGCACGGATCTTGGTCATTGCTTTAGAAAGGGCATCTTCGGTGCTTGTCTGTGGCATGAATCCATACTGCTTGTTGCTTAAAAGATTGTGTTTACCAAGGTGCCATAGAAGTCTAGTGGTGAATGCTTTTTCGAGAACCTTGCCCAATACGGGAAGGAGGCCTATTGGTCTGTAAGATTTGGGGGTTGTGTAGGTTTCTTTATTGGGTTTCCTGATGATGCGTATTACGGCTGATTTCCAAAAGGTAGGGAAGTGATGAAGTTGTAGACATTTATTGAATATAGAGAGAAGGATTTTCGGGTCGTTGTGGAAAGCTCTAGAACAGATATCGGCAGTAAAGCCGTCAAGCCCAGGGGCTTTGGTTGGGTGGACATTTTTGAGAATGCTAGCAATTTCGTGTAAGGTAAAGGGTTTTTGTTGTTGCAACGCGTCGGGGTTTTCTAATACTGTTCCAATCATAGTGTCGACTATACACCGTTTGGTGCAGTGTTCAGGGTTGTCTGTAGTTCTTTCATCTTCAGGGTAAAACGTTGTGGCTAATAGGGCTGCTGATCTTTGTGGATCAAGATGTTGGCCGTGTTCGTCACAGAGCAGTACGTCGTTTTCACGTTTTTTTAGTGTTAGGATTTTGTATATTTTGTCCCATACTGTCTTCATGTCTTGTCCCGTGCAAAAGTCTTTCCAGCTGGTGGTACGTGCGGATAAGATGCTGTTTTTATAGTCTTCTAGAACGGTTTTATATTCTGCTATCACGTAAGGTTTTCTTTGTGGGTTTGCTGTTCTTATTCTAGTTCTTAGTCTGTTGACTTCAGTCTTCTTTTTAGTAAGCTCCTCTGTCCACCAGACTATTTTCTTAGGTTTGTTTCTCGTCCTAAACTTTGGTATTGCAGATTCACAGGCAGCTGTTATCGATTCCGTGTATTCATCTACTATTTTATCAAGTTCCTCGTTGTTATTTGTTAGTTTAATTCTTTCTTCGTTTAAATTTCGTGTTCTTAGGTTTTCGGTGAATTTTTCGTCAAATTGTTCCCATTTAGCCTTCTTAGTGTAGAATTTTCTTGTAGTTTGTAGTGTATCAGTTTCTTTTATGAGATTCGTTATAGTGTAAGTAATAGCTCTGTGATCAGAGGTAGTAATTAGGTTTTCATCAACAGTCCAATTTTGTATATTATTGTAAATAGAGTAGGAGCATGCTGTGACATCAACAATACTTTGGTATAGTCTGTCATTTCTGAATATACTAAATGTGGGTTTGTTACCTTCATTGACAACGGTGAAGTCAATTTGGGACAAGAATTCGGTGAATAATATTCCGCGGGCGTCGTCTTCTCTTTCACCCCACATATAACTTTTAGCATTAATGTCACCTGATATGATGACATTTTTGGTTCCTATATGGCTGAGGGCTCGGTGAACTTGTTCTAAATACAAATCAATGCTCTCGGTACCTTCAAAGTATACCGAAATTAGCCCCAATTTCATGTTGTTATGTTCAACCCGGACGCACATAATGTTTTCGTTGCTGATGTCAGGCAGTTCCACTACTCTAATCCCTCTGTTTACTACAACGATGGCTGATTTGACTGGCTTTTCACCGGTGTGTTTTTGGAATACAGAATGTGAGGCAATTGAGAGGATACCGTTTCTCCCTACGTAAGGTTCCTGCAGGAGCAAGATGGAATAGCCCAAGCGAGAAGCTTCGTGTAGACACTCCTGAGTAGCTGCAAGACCCTTACCCAAGTTGCACTGTACGATACGTAGATTAAAACTAGTGTTGCTATTATTTCCAATTTCCACCGCGGCGTTAACAGTAGCTGATCACCGATCTCGCCAACCGGTCATATTTACACCATTCTGGGCATTCGGCACTGTAGGCGGGGTGGTTGTTGCCCGCTTTGCAGTTGGAGCACTTTGCCGGCGATTCACGGGAGCAGGACCTGGTGTCATGCTCGGCCGCGCACCAACCGCAGACGGCAGAGCGCTCGCAAAATCTGGCCTCATGACCGAACTCCATGCACTTATAGCACTGTTTGATTGGGGACTGGTCGGACGCTGGGATGATTTGATATCCTATTCTTAACTGGCGGTCCTTGAGGCGGTTCCATGTGTTGGGGCCCACTTCCAGGATTACATTATTCTGCAGGTTGTTTCTGGTCTTGGTTCGTCGCCGAACTCTGATGGTCTCATTTGTTAATACGTCTCCTAATAGGTGGCGGTTCTGTGCTGGTATGGCCTCAATTAATCTTTCATCAGTCATATCCCTAGTGACACCAGATAGTCGTATGAGCGGTTTTTTGGGGTTCGGTTCAGTGATGTTATATTTCGGGTTGAGGTTGGCGATGGCGGTCTTGATCGTCTTTCGCCCTTCTTCGGAGTCCAGGGAAATGACTATTTTGGAGTCTTTTCCCTTTCTGATCGCGTTCACTCCTACACCTAGGTCGATGACATCAATACCCTGCTTGATCTCTTGGAGCAGCTGCTCGCTGGTGTCTTTGGGATCGGATGATTGAACAACCACCGTATTACGTTGCACTTTTAGTGTCTCTGCGTATGATGGTTTGACGGTGCTGTTACTATTGTTCGTTAGGGGGTGGGTTCCTGTCTTTATTTGGTCGGTGAGCTCGTCTACGGCTGCTTTGAGAGGAGCAATCGTGGCTGCTGTGCTTTCTGCGATTTCAGCCATTTGGTGACGCATGGGTTCTATGGACTCAATTAGCGGCGCTACGTGGGCTTTTTCCTCCGCGAGTGTATTGTTGATGCGGGTGATGTCCCGCTTCATCTCATTTAGTTGCTTGCGGAGGTCGTGCTCTACGATGTGCCTAATGCCGGTGTTTTGGTCTATAATGTGGTTGATTTTATGGCTGAATTTCGACGCTGTGTTTATGAGGTCTCCTGAAAGCGGCTTGTCAAGTTTGCTGGTGAGACTGCGGTTCTTGTCAGTTAGGCTGATAATAAGTTTTTCGAGGAAGAGTAGTTTGTCTATGACGAGCTCCTTTACCTCTTTTTTAATATTGCCAGCTGCCCGGCCTTCCAGAGCAGACTTGACCTCCAAGACGGCTTCGTGGGCAGAGCAAAGTTCGCTAGGGTCTTCTGGAGCGCGAGGAAGGGTGAATGTCAGGTCGTGAGTCGTGACGCTAGTGGGGACAGCTTCAGTGTCAAATGAGAGAAGTGGTGGGTCATGAATTGGCTTTTTGGAGCGGGGAGTCTGCGGAATCTCAATATTTAGTTTAATCGGCCTACTGGCCATCGGGACTTCCTGGCTAGTATTGCTCGTACGGGGGGCGTCTTGGCTCAAAGAACCTCGACGAGAATGCGGCGGGGAGTGGAACATGGTAATGTGTTAAAATTGACTAATATAATAGGGTAAATAAGGATTCTGATGTTATTGAATTCGACTTTGGTCAAATGTTTATTGGAGATGAATGGGCAATATTTTTTATATTTTAAGGTTGTAATAACTGATGCTTTCGGACGCTACAAAGCTCGCCGTCAAAGGTCTATCCCCAGGATAGAAGTTTAGTTAAATCAATTTTGAAATTTTGTAATTCAATGAAATTTTCAGAATTCAGAAATATGTAGATGATGTTGTGCGCACTCCAAAGTCAACGTAGTGCCCCTCAAATCCGAATTTTTGAATTTTTTTATCAAGCTACGGACTCGTGCGACACCTCGTTGGAAGCGGGGCGTCGGGGTGGATGCAATAAAACGAAAATAAGACGTTAGTTGGGTTCAAAAATATTGGGTGGGGGGCAAAAAACTGAAAATTTAACACAAATATAACACTAATTAAGAACTTTTATTCCAGGAAATTGAGAATTTAGGGGAGCAAGATACCAGGAACCAGCAGGGAGACCACGAGGGACCTCGCCAGCAAGCTTGGTAAGTATCAGGTAGGTAGATACAAAATTATTGCAAGTTAGGTTAGGTTAGGTTTAGAGAGAATAAAAATTTACGACAAAATGACAAAGTTTAAGCTAATTTTTTTAAAATCGAGATGAAAATTATACCGGAAACTAAGGAGGAGACCACAAGGTACCTCTGGATGAAATTTTACAGCAATGGGATAACTAGGGAAAAAGTTAAGAGAATTAATGTCCTAAACACGTGTGGTTAGGTTAGGTTAGGTTTTTTTTTTTTTTTTTTTTTTATAAATGTTAACTCCACAGACTTTTGTCCGTGCTCTTTTTTGAAAAATTTGCTTTGTTGTTTATTTGTTTACTTCATCTCCTCTGCGCTTTCTCCGCAGTTACAGTAATAGACAAGGTTAAGGTTATATAGAATAACTTAATATATTAAATGATCTTAAAGTAGGTTTTTATTTTTATTTTTTTACGAGTAACGTGTGTAGGATGTTTTTGTTTATATTCTTTTAGGATGTTTTTGTTTTTTTTTTATAATAAATGTTTTTTTTTTTTAAATTATTATTACTTTTTTTTTTTTTATATGCTTAATTATGCTAAATTATGCTAAAATATACTTAAGTCCTATTCCAATTTAATTCAATTTAATTTATTCTAGTTTATTTTATTTTATTTCCTTCCCGTCAGGGGGTCACTCACGCGGTCGTCGTATCAGGCCCCCTCTGCTTCGTCAGGGCCTCGATCACTGAGTGGTCCCGGTGCCTAATGGCCATTTTGAGGTTATAGTCGAGGACTCCCTTTGCCCCTGCCGTCAACGCCCTTTTAATGAAACTGCCTATCGCGTCATTGCTGTTGTCCGTGTAATACACACAGCTGATGGTATGGCGCAATATTGCGACGACTGCGTGTGGTACGCTATCGTGCAGTTTCAGTTTCTCCTGCGCGATGCGGATGATAATGACCCTCTCATAGGTCAGTCCCTGCGACTCATGGATGGTAAGGGTGCGCGAACCCGGGCCCGATCCGTATCCCTGGCTGAGCAGATACTCTTTCTCCGCTTGGGTATGAGTAAGATAAAGCGTGTTTGGCTCGGTCCCGGGAATTCCCGCACCCGAAAATCCCTTTATCGCAAGAGACTGAACTTGAGTTTTGGACGAGAATATGCCGTCGTAAACTTGGTTGAGGGCATATGCTACGTCCATTGGGTTCCTGTGTGTACATAGGAGTTCTTTGTTTATGTTAGTGATACAGTGAGGGCGGTTATATAGGATGGGGAATAGGTTGTTTCTATCGATGAAGGGAAGTTGGTTAACGTCCCCGACTAAAAGCAATTCTTCTGCTCCAGTTAATTGAGAGGCCATCACAATGGCCCCAAAGTGGTTCGTGAGGGCTTCGTCGATGAGCAAGCGTCGGCATTTACCTTTGTTTGTCTTGCCCAGTCCATTAACC
This sequence comes from Notodonta dromedarius, assembly GCA_905147325.1. Classification (NCBI taxonomy): domain Eukaryota; kingdom Metazoa; phylum Arthropoda; class Insecta; order Lepidoptera; family Notodontidae; genus Notodonta; species Notodonta dromedarius. The sequence goes on from LR990160.1 coordinate 14,254,373, forward strand.
AGAATTGAGGCCATTGTGCGTACTCTCTTTAGAGCGTCCACACCCATCCGGCTTGCCAACTTCTCTCTAAGGTCCTTGGCCGCCTCCAGTGTTGTTGTTATGATGGTGTCTCTCTCCCCATTGAAGTTGCTGAGGAGCCAGGTAGACTTTCCCCTTCCAGGAACACCGTTTACCCATTCGATTTTGGGTATCTTCCAAGACTCAAAAGCGACCCCGCCGTCGGGACCCCTTGATACGGCGTCTGCCATACTCAGGTTCCCGTCGTCTAGCATCACTCTTGTGAATCGGGCGACTACCACTATTGGGTCTTCCGAGGTGGTTTTAAACTTCAGCGTTCCTGTCTGCTTTGTCTTCTCCTCATCCAGGGACACGAAGCCACATGTTTCGCTAAAAGCTGCCCCATAATGACCCGACATCTCTCCCTTGAGAACTTGGGAGGTGTTGTTGTCGTATATTGCTGCCTCGGCTCCTCGAGTCTCACTTTCAGTAGCGCCTCGATTCCGAGCGTGTGAGACTGCAGGATGTTTTGGCAGGTCTTCAGGTTGACTTGTTTAGTCGCCCTGATGATTGCCACAAACTCGAGGAACGCATTTGCAATATGGTCTTGGGGTCCTGTTGCTGGCTTAAGGGAAGGCGGGCTTACTTGTCCCATCGCTGCTCTGGTCCTGGTGGTCGCGGGGAGGAGTGATTTTGTTCGAGGCGGCCGGGCAAGGAAATCTTGCGTCGCCCCTACTTTCTGTTCCTCTCTTCTCGCTTTGCCCGCTTTGGTTTTTGCGAGTGAGGTTAAAAAGGATTTCGCCGTGAACAACGCCGGAAACGTGTTCGACTAGCGTAGCGCACGGACGTGTCTACATAAATCATTTAAAACTAAAATAAAAGTGTCATACAATTTTGAACCTTACCTTACTGCACATTATAGTGTAATTAAAAAGCTTAAAGTGCCTTACTACGGCGTACGGGTAGCAAAGTGAAAGGGATAGACTTCGAGTTGCCTCCCCACCTGCGAAGACGCACGGCGCAATTGCTGTGTGCGTACGCATTGCATAGCCGTGACCACATTAACCAAGCGAAGCGATAAGCGGAGCGGGTAATTTTTGAAATCATACATACATTATGAGTACTCTACGCTCGCCAAATAAATCCACCATTAAAATGACTGCATCAGGAGGAAACAGTAGTTCCCAACCTGACTTGTCAAAACTTGGCACAGCCGAACTAGAGTCCAGGAAAATGTCACTACGAAAGAGGAAAGTATCAGAAGACGACTTTGCGTACCAATTCAGTGAGTTTAAGAACGAGATATTAGGGCTTCTAAAAGACTTTGGGAAATGTCAAAGCGAAGGTATTACCGAAATAAAACAGGATATCTCTTCTATAAGGGAACAGTTCACTGACATCAAGATCACAACAGATATTTTGATTGCAGAAAATGATAACTTAAAATTGCAGATAAAACAACTTACAAGTACTGTTCACGACGCACAAGAAAAGATAAAGTGTCTTGAAAATAATATAAATATCTTCCAAAGGGATCTGCCCTCAGCATCATCACCGGAGCACAAAGCAGATTATTTTGATAACATAATTACTGAACTCCAAGAACGCTCGGAACGTAGCAAGAATATAATATTAACAGGTATATCAGAACAACACTCGGAAGATATAGAGAAGAAAAGAGAAATAGATGAATATGAAGTTAATAAAATCATATTATCCATAAATCCACTCTGCCCGAAGCCTGAGAAAATCATTCGCTTGGGTAAATATGATAAAAATAAATCGCGCCCTCTAAAAGTATTTTTTTCATCTCAGGAAATTGCTAAAAACCTGCTGAAAAATAAATCGAATCTCAAGAACGATAAAATTAGAATCTATTATGATCAAACACCTAACCAAAAACAAAAAATGATCGACCTTTGCGAGCAGCTACGACAGCGTACAGAGAATGGAGAAAAATACCTTACTATAAAATATTTGAAAGGAGTTCCTAAAATTATAAAAAATGAGCCAAAAAACTAAATATAGGACAAAATACATCTACAAACAATAAACCTACAAAAAATACTAAGGAAAACACTTTTGTAACACATCAAGTGTGTGATAACTATGAAAATATTACAATGAATAATAAAACACTAAAATTTCTATATGCAAATATTCGCAGCATAGTAAAACCTGGAAAAATTGACGAACTGAGGTGCGTAACTGAATCGTTCCATACTACTATTCATGTTATCGTATTAACAGAAACGTGGATTAAAGATGAAGAGGAAGCACAACGCCTAAAATTACCGAATTATACTCATTACTATAACTACCGTACAAACTCTAGAGGTGGTGGAGTATCTATTTACATACACAATAACCTAAAACATGAACAGTTAGAAGAACAATACGAAGATGGTAACCATTTTCTTTGGGTACATGTGGATTCACTTTCATTAGACATAGGGGCAATATATAAACAACCTGCTGCAAATAATAACCAGTTTCTTGAAAATTACAATTTCCATCTCTCGAAAAGAAAGCGAGTTATCGTATTTGGCGACTTGAATCTGAATTTACTAAATAATGATAGATCGATAAAAGATTACAAAGAAACATTACAAGAGCATAATATCAGAATACTCAACAAGATAAGCACGGCATATAGCACACGCGAGACATCAACTTCAAAAACTATCCTAGATCATGTAGCCACTAACTTACTGGATAATACTTTCCATATGGCTGTTATTGATTCTGCTATGTCAGATCATAAACAAATTTATTTGGAAATAAACAGGCCAAAACCCGAGCACCCAAAACGTGTCAAATATGAAACAGTCGACTATGCAAATCTTCTCAAAACTATTGAGGACGCTTCCACTCTGAACTTAAACAACGAGTATGAAAAATTGGAAGTGCTGTTATTACAAGCTATTGATAAAAATAAGAAAATTAAAACAAAAATACTGAATCCACCACAGAAAGAATGGATAAACCGAAACCTGATTACGCTAATAAATGGAAGAAACAAGATGTGGAAACTTTTGAAACAAACACCTGAAAGTAATCAACTAAGGAATAATTTCAATCATCAACGAAATGCTGTCTTTAAGAATATCCAGTCGGCTAAAAATCAATATTATCTCAAAGCTTTTAGAAATTGTGAGAAGGATCCCTTAAAAATATGGCATTTGATCAACAAGTTATGTAGTAACAAAGTTAAAACCAGTCGCATGCCTATAAAAATTTACACACCATCAGGGTTGAAAACAGACACCAAAGAAATCTGTGAATGCTTTAACTCTTTTTTTTCCTCAATAGGTACCGAACTTGCAAATAAAATACCACTTAAGTTTCACAATAATCTAACTTACACAGTAATGCACAGTAAATCTAAAAATAAAGTCAACCAACTATCAACTCTAAAACTTACCACTACCGATGAGGTACTTAAAATAATAAACAATCTAGATACAAACATTGCTTCCGGAATAGACGGTATCAGCACAAAGATGATTAAAAATGTCAAAAATGTTATTGCTGAGAACTTAGCAAATAGTTTCAACAGATGCCTAACTGAAGGATATTTCCCTGACTCCTTAAAAATAGCTAAAGTTAGTCCAATATTTAAATCTGATAACAAATTGGACCTAAATAACTACCGCCCAATATCCGTGCTTCCGGTTCTATCAAAAGTGCTAGAAAAAATACTTCATAACCGACTAAATCAGTATCTCACCTCCACCAATTTTCTATACAATAAACAATATGGCTTTAGACCTAAGTCTAGTACTGTTACTGCAACTCTGGATCTAGTAACAAACATAAAACTACACATAGACCAAAAGAAGATCTGCTTAGGTGTTTTTATTGACATTAAAAAAGCTTTCGACACAGTTAGCCACAAAATACTACTTTTGAAACTTAAAGACATGGGTATTACGGATACAGCATACAAAATATTTGAATCATATCTTTCGAACAGGAGCCAAATAGTCAAAATTGATGAACACAAAAGCCAACCTCGGGCAATCACATGTGGTGTTCCACAAGGATCCATCTTAGGACCCCTACTTTTTCTTATTTATATAAATAATATTCATGAGATAGGACTTCAGGGCGACCTTACCTTATATGCCGACGACACTAGCATGTTTTATTATGGCTATTCGATAGATATAGTCATTAAACAAGCTCAGCGTGACTTAGATATTTTGCACAAATGGCTTCAATCAAATTTGCTGACCATCAATGCCTCAAAAACGAATTATATAATTTTTTCCGCTAAAAATAAAAAAATTGGTAATTATACTCCTCTAAGTATTGACGGCAAAATAATAAAAAAAGTTAACTCCGAAAAATATCTAGGCCTTGTGCTCGATAACCAACTAACGTGGAAGCCGCATATCGAAAAAATATGCAAGAAACTTACCTCACTGGCAGGGTCTCTACGAGGTATAGTCCGATGCCTCCCTAAACCTGTGCGGTACACTATATACAACTCGTTAGTCAAATCACATCTCGACTATCAAGTGGAGGTCTGGGGATCTGCGGCGAAAACAAATCTACAAAAGCTGCAAGTAAAACAAAATAAAATCGTTAAGTTACTATTCCAATATGATTATCAGACTCCAACTACCAAAATTTACAGGGAAACTAAACTAATGAACCTTACTCAAACATATACATATAATACCTGTATACTGATAAGAAAAATCCTAACAAAAGATATACACTCACAAATAACTTTCACAAAAAAGATAGAACACCATAAACGAAACACTAGACAGGCAAATAACATATACCTGAGAACCCCTCGGACTAACTACGGAAAGAAGAGCATTATGTATGACGGGGCCCAGCAGTATAATAGGCTACCGAAAGATATAAAAGAGGCAAAATCTACCATGACCTTTAAAAAACTTTTAAAAGACCATATTTTAAGGCATCTTTCACTACTAGACTAGGAAATTATCATATGAGCCTACTACTATGTCACTGGCCTAAGTAAACAACGATTGTTTTATATACGAGACAATTATTTTAGTACTACCCTCACTTTACCTTTTTTCTTTTTATTAATGCGCCTGCGCAAATCGAATGTATTTAACTGTTTTAATATTGTATTTTCTCAACAAGTAATTTTTGTAAAATTTTTGAGAAATAAAGGTCTTTAACCGTAACCGTAACAACGCTACGCTTTAGCCACCGCTACTACACGTCCTTTAGGCTCCGATTTTTTCCCTTTGGACTCTGCTAGACGTCGTGCCGCATCAGCCTTCTCTGCGGCGGTCTTAAGTTGTAGACGCTCCGAACCACTCAGTGTTTCCGGGCTCGGGGTGGAGCTTCCGCGGTCACCCGCAGGGTTTGTCGCCGACTTCCCGGGTTTATGCAATAGAAAACTGAGGTCCTCTCCCCTGTTTTCGTACACTATTACCTCATGGTGTTTAGAGGCACTGATGCATCCCAAGTAGTCGGCGATTTCGCCTTTGTCGAAGCCTACCACCATGGCGTCCACACTTATCCGCTTAGGGGGTCTGGTGATGTTCCCTTCTGGCTCTCCCAGCCTGGTCAGCACAAAGCATGCCTGAGTGAATTGGGTCCGCGCCTCGCTTCTTGAGAATAGGGCGATCGTTTTATTCTGCGACCGCACTAGTCGGCAACGCTGCGATCCCAACGCGATTTCAGAGAGCGCTTGGAAGTGTCTGCGCTTCATGCTTGTCCTAGATGTGCTGCCGTTTAGTAAGGCTGCGAGGCCTGGAGATATTGTGATTCTGTTTTTTATGTCCACATTGCAGAAACTGATACCGAGTCGCTCAGCATTCGAGTCCATAAACAGAGCCACTCCCTTGGTCCTGATACCCGGTGTTCCACTCTCTCCATAATCCAAGAGTTGGTGTTCTGGGATATGGTGCAGGATGATATTGCGCTGTGTTGATTCCGGAATCGGGTTCGTATTGGCGGCTCTGTTAGTTTGGTTGGTGGTGGTGGGCGGAGTTGTTTGTGAGAGGGTGCTATTCCTTTTGAGCGTTACGCGGAAGATGGTTTCGAAGAAAGCCAAAAGGTGCAGTCTTTTGTCTTTGTCGGCAAGAATGCTGGCCAACTCTGATTTATCCAGATTAACGTCGATTTTTTGCTCTAGTTCCAGCCGTGCAAGTGCGAAGCGGGGGCACTCCAACATGACATGCCATACGGACTCGCTGACCTCAGGGTCGCATTCGCACCCCGGGCTGTCTATCAGCCTGAATCGGTACAGGTACTCCGCGATTCCCCCATGTCCGGTTAGAGCTTGTATTTGTATGGGTGACAGTCTGAGCTCCCTCACCATGCGATAGGCCCTCTCAATCTGGGGGAGAAGCGTTCTGGTGACTTGTCCGGTGTCAGAGGTTTCGTATCTGTCCTGCCAGATGCGGATAGATTCTTCTCGAATTTTCCTCTTAACATAGGACAGGGGGATTTTGGCGTAGTCTGGTGTTCCTGACGGTGTTAGCGCCGCGGTCTTGGCAAGCTCATCAGCTCGCTCATTCCCAGCAGTCCCCACGTGAGCCCTTATCCAGAACAACCTGATTTTTCCTCCTCTTTCTTCGATGTCCCTTATGCTTTGATGGATTTTACTAGAGGGTGGCTTGTTTTGGGGCTACTCAGCAGGTCGAGTGAGGAGCGTGAGTCGCTCAGGATGTTTACCACTCGGTATCTGCTGTCCTTAACCATTTGCATAGCCCTGAGGAGAGCATATAGTTCAGACTGGAAGACTGTGCAGGCTGGGTCTAGTTTGAATTTATTACTTTTGGTTTCTTTGCCGTCTTCCCACCAGGACAGGGCAGCCCCCACTTTATCCTCAATCTTACTGCCGTCAGTGTATATCTGAGGGCCAATAAGACTGAGAGATTTGAGTGTATCCGGGCTGGCTTCTTCCAGCGGCTTGTAGTCGGCAGTTACTACTTCTGAAGGGTGAGGACATGTCCAATGGCTAACCCTCTGCTCCAGCTCCAATCCAGGTGGTAGGTAGTTTCTAGAGAGCCCTCTTTTAATTTTGTAGAGCGTGGCTGTTTCCCGAATTTTTATGTCCAAAGGTAGTAGCCCCGACAGGACCAGCGCCGACGTGAGCGACACAGTACGGTACGCCTTGCAGATCTTCTGCGCGAATCCTCTTTGCAACGTGTTTAACTGGTCGCGAATAAGTTGGAGGTCTGTCGCTTGAGACCATGCTCCTGAGGCGTACATTACTATGGGCTCCACAACGGCAACGTAGATCGTTCTTATTACTTCTCCGTTCAGTCCCCAAGTTACCTTAGCCGCACACGCAAGTTGTTTGTAGATATCCGCAGCCTTTTTGCATTGGGCGGCAACGTGTGATGGTGGTCGCTGCAGTGCGGAGTACGCTATGCACGTTAAGGTCCGATGTCCTGGACACGAAGATGGTGCGTGTGCGGCGATGATGACGGTGCCCTGTGGGGACTCCGGGGGGGGTGATGTTGGAGGAAAGAGCCGGATTGAGATTCTGTTGGAGCCAAGTTGTAGAGCTCCTCTTCCCCTTTTGAATGAACCCAATCACGGTGGGTCCAGCTCCTCTGGTTACTGAGATAATGAGAGGGGGGATTGCACCAGGGGGTAGGGGGAGGGGGGAGGGTCTCACGTGGAGGCTAAAAATGGGAGGGTTAAGCAAAAAGGGGGGGAGGGGTTAGGTTAGGTTAGGTTAGGTTAGGTTAGGTTAGGTTAGGTTAGGTTAGGTTAGGTTAGGTTAGGTTAGGTTGGGGTGCTAGGCCGGACAACCTCCTCGTGGTGCACCCTGGGCACCGCCGACCACCTTTTCAGTTTCCCTGTTGAGGTGGTCGACGGTGGCGAATAGTCCGGCATGGAGGCGTTGCAGAGACGGCGGCTCCCTTTACTCTCCTACTTTTGGAGAGTATTGCGGAGCGGCTGGCAATGCGAGTCGTGGGAGGCCGATGCGCCCGGTGGAGGAACGTTGGGGATGTCGCTCCTGGTACCACTCTGACTAGCAGAGCAGACTGTGAGAGCGAAACCGCTACGTAAGCAGGAGAGGGCCTGCAAGGTCGTGTTGTGTCGTCCTGTTTTGTCCTTTTGTGTCCATGTTTTAGCTGGCGAAGACAGGTACTGCCGGCTCGACCCAATGCTGAAGGTCCAAGCGTGCCGATAGGCTGAAAGGCGGGGGGGTTAAGCTCCGTCATTAGCGCTGGGGGGGGGGGGAATTTATAGGGACCGCACCCTTTAAAGGAAAAACAATGAAATGAAGGCAAACTTGAAGAAACTAACCCAGGGAGGTACCGGACGCGATGCGGACGGAGAATCCTCCACAGGACTAGGTCCTGTCAGGCCCCAATCGTATTCTGGGGGGGCCAAAGCGTGCCTATCGTCCGAATCGGACAAATCCAACAGCAATATCAAGAAGAAAAAGGGAGGAAAACGCGAAGATCTGCGCCCTGCAAGCGAGGAGTCAGGGGATTCAGACTCTGCTGACTCCATGATTGAAGGGTCCAACGACTCAACTGGAGAGCACTCTTCCAAATTGTGGAAGAAGGATGGTCGCAAGCGCATGCGCTCCACAACAGAACCAGAGACGGAGGGTCGCACCCAATCAACCTCGTGCGATGACAGACCTCTGGTGTCAGCAAAGGTGCCGAAGCCTAAGGCGAAGAGGGGTCGAGGCAGCCAGTCGGCTGTCTCAACGCGCGAAGGACGGGAGCGCTTCTTGAAGCACCCCGACACATCCAAGAAGCAGGTTTCCGCAAGCGAGGGTGAATCGGACGGCTCGGAGATGTCCCTCATTCTTGCAGGATCATCACAAGCTGCTGCCAAGCGTCAGGAAGGCAAGCTTCGTGCAGAGGAGGAGGTGATGCGGATGGCGGAAGAGTCCGAACAGAGGCGAGTTGAGGCTGGCATAAATCTCTCTGCCGCCGATGAAGGTCCATGCGCTGCTGCTCTGGGCCAACAAGTAGAGAGAGACATTGCCATCATTGAGATGGTCGCGATTAAGTCAGGCAACCTCAAGGGGACGTTCACGAAAGCCCTCAAGGCCGCGGCGGCCTCTATAAAGGAAGCCACCAGGCTGCTGAGCTCTCGCTCCGTTACGGAGGAAACCGCTAAATTGCAAGCGGATAACACCCGCCTGCAATCAGAAGTTGACGCACTCCGGAATGAGCTAGCAGAGCTCAAGCTGGAGCTAAGAAGGCCAAAACAGCTGCCACAAGCCCTACAAAATTCCTCGGCAGGAACAGAGGCGGACCCCATTTGGGAAGAGAAATCGCGGGCACTAATGCTGCAGCTAGGGGACATGATGGCCGCTAGATTTGAGGCCTTGGAAAGGCGGCTTCTCGCGGAAAGACGCCTTCCGCCACCCCTCGCAGTGGGCAGGCAAAAAACCACGGCAGTAACAAGCACTGCAGGTGCCAGAATCTCTCCGTGGGCAACACCGGTGGAGACGGAGAACCACAGGGCGTTGAGCAGAGGGGCTCCACCCAAAGGTATCTCATCCAATGCGGGCGAGGTGACCGTGCGGAATAGGCAGCAAGGGCCGGCAGCACAGCCTGGGCCCAGTATCATGCAAGCATCCCCGGAAGGCGGAGAAATTTGGACGCAGGCAGTCTCCAGAAAAAAGAGAAGGAGGCGGCGAAAGGCTCAAAAAGCCCCCGCAGATAAAGCAGTGAGACCCAAACAGGGCAGGTCCGCTAGACTGCGCGCCCCGCGTTCAGCCGCAGTCGTCATTACGCTGCAGCCCGGAGCCGAAGAGAGGGGGACAAATTATGCCAAAGTATTAGCGGAGGCCAAATCTAAAATAGACCTAGCCGAGCTGGGCATCACTGCCATCCGCTGCAGGCAAGCGGCCACAGGAGCCAGGGTACTGGAGGTCCCTGGAGCCACAAGTGAAGGCAAGGCGGACGAACTTGCAGAGAAACTGCGTCAGTCGCTGAACAGCCAGGACATTCGTGTCACCAGACCCACCAAATGCGCTGATCTGCGTTTGATGGGTCTGGATGACTCGGTGACAGCTGCTGAGGTGGTGGCAGCTATTGTGAGCGCCGCGGAATGCAAGGCGGATACGATAAAGGTGGGAACAATCCGTCAAGGCCCGTCGGGGCTAGGCTCCGTGGTAGTCAGCTGTCCAGTAGCGGTGGCTAAAAAGATTGATGGAGGCGGCAAGTTGCTGGTCGGCTGGGTATCCGCCAGTGTGAAGCTCCTGCGGCCGCGAGCACTTCGGTGTTTTCGCTGCCTGCAGAGGGGGCACGTCAGGGCCACCTGCGTGGCGGAGGTGGACCGTAGTGATGAGTGCTATCGATGCGGTCGCCTCGGCCACAAGGCTGGACAGTGTGTGGCTGCGCCACACTGCTCACTTTGCGCTGCTGCAAACAAACCGGCGGAACATCTGGCTGCCAGTGGAGCTTGTACCGCACCTGCAGTCAAAGGCGGCATGCAAAAATCCAGAGTGGGTCAGACCCTGAACATCACGGTCGAAGAGGTAGATAATATGGCAACCGATGGATCATAGTCGCCCTCGGAAAGTACTTCAGGGAAATCTTAACCACTCCACCAGAGCCCAAGACTTACTGATGCAGTCGATGGTGGAGTGGTCCATAGATGTAGCGGTGGTTGCAGAGCCCTATTTTATTCCCGACCAGAATAACTGGGTGGGAGACTCCACAGGTTTGGTGGCGATCACGGGCCCATCCCCTCTAACCGCCGTTGAGAGACGCCATGGTCTAGCTGTGGCAGAGTGGGAGGAAGTCACCCTTATCGGGGTTTACTTTTCCCCCAACAGAAACCTAACGGAGTTTGAGGTCTTTCTGGACGAGGTTGGGGCTGCGGTGAGGAGAGCATCACCGAGGCCGGTATTCGTTCTGGGGGACCTGAACGCCAAGTCCAGAGCCTGGGGCTGTCCCTCAACCGATGCGCGTGGCGAGGCTCTGGAAGAGTGGCTTGTCATGTTCGGTCTTTCCATCCTGAACCGAGGGTCTGCCTTCACCTGCGTGCGGCAGAGGGGTGGCTCCATAGTCGACGTCTCGTTCGCTTCCTCTGCTGTCGAAGCGCGAGTCCGGGAATGGCAGGTCCTCGAGGGGGTTGAGACGTTGTCTGACCATCGCTACATCAGATTTAACGTCTCCCCCACTCGAGGGACTGATCCGACACGCCGGCCTCTAAGTCAGCGGTCACCTTTTCCGAGGTGGGCATTGAGCCGCCTGGATCTGGACGCCTTGAAAGAGGCGTCGATTGTCCAGGCATGGCTAAGACGGCCAGAGTCGCCGATAGAGGCTGAGGAGGCGGTGACGTGGCTCAGTACCACCATGACTGCGATCTGCAATGCAGCCATGCCGCGTGCCGGACGCCGACGCCCAAAGAGGCAAGTATACTGGTGGTCAAGGCAGATAGCAGACTTGCGTGAGACCAGTGTGCGAGCGCGCCGCGAGTACACAAGGCAGCGGAGGCGGCGCCCCCGCAATGAGGAGCTGGAAGGACAACTCTATGATGCCTACAGGGGTATCAAAGAGGCTCTTGTGCTAGCTATCCAAAGTGCCAAAACCGAAGCCCGAGCAGAAATGCTGGAGGGTCTCGATCGAAATCCATGGGGGCGTCCATACCGGATGGCGATTCATAAATTGCGAGGCCAGGCGCCCCCACTCACCGAAACCCTTCCAGTGGATCGGTTGGAGAACATTGTGGCTGCACTGTTCCCCGTCGGGCCTGATGGTGGCACATCAGTAACAGGACGGGCCGCGTATACCAGTGGTGACATTCCACCGATAACGACGGACGAATTTGAGGCGGCAGTTCAGAGGCTCAGAGTCAAGCGAACGGCCCCGGGGCCTGACGGAATACCCGGTCGGGTCTTGGCTCTGGCGCTGGATGAAATCGGAGACAGGGTCCGGTCTTTGCTAGATGGCTGCCTTGCGGTGGGGTGCTTCCCAGGGAAATGGAAACGCGGCAGGCTCATTCTCCTACAAAAGGAGGGACGTCCTCCCGATTCGCCGTCAGCTTACCGGCCAATCGTGTTGCTAGACGAGGCGGGCAAACTTTTCGAGCGGGTGCTCGCCTCTCGAATCGTCCGGCATCTAAGAGAGGTTGGCCCGGATCTGGCGGACACTCAATACGGGTTCCGAGAGGGTCGGTCGACCATAGACGCTATTCTTCGCGTCAAAACTCTCTCGGAGGAAGCGATGGCCCGGGGTGGGGTGATGCTGGCGGTGTCCCTAGACATCGCCAACGCTTTTAACACACTGCCCTTTTCCCGTGTTCTGGAAGCGCTCCGACATCACCGAGTGCCTCTTTACCTCCGGAGGGTAGTGGAAAGTTATTTCCAGGGTAGGAGTGTCGTCTGCCAAGCGAGTGACGGCCGACTGCTGAGTCGAGAGATGGGCTGCGGCGTTCCACAGGGGTCGGTCTTAGGCCCACTCCTGTGGAACATCGGGTATAACCGGGTGCTTCGCGGCTCCCTATGTCGAGGACTCCACGTCATCTGCTATGCAGACGACACTCTTTTGTTTGCCCGAGCGGGAAGCTTGGAGGAGGCGGCTGAGTTGGCCGAGGAGGGAACCGCGATAGTAATTCGCAGGATAGAGCGGCTTGGGCTGAGAGTGGCCTTCTCCAAAACGGAGGCTATCTGTTTCCGCGGGCCACGTAGAAGACTGCCTTTAGGATTTAATATCCATGTCGGCAATACTGTTGTCGGGGTCGGGAACCAGATGAGTTACCTGGGCCTCGTCCTAGACAACAAGTGGCGTTTCTCCGCGCACTTCAAGCGACTTGTTCCGAAGCTCGTCGGAGCAGCAGGAGCGCTTAATCGGCTCCTGCCGAATCAAGATGGCCCAGAGATAGTCTGCCGCCAGCTCTACAGTGGGGTGATAAGGTCCATGGCCCTTTATGGTGCGCCGGTGTGGGCGGACGCCCTGACTGGCCAAAATAGGATGCTCTTGAGAAGACCACAGAGAATGATGGCAGTCAGGGCGATACGGGGATACCGCACTATATCCTTCGAGGTGGCGTGCGTATTAGCCGGATCCCCTCCATGGGATCTAGAGGCGGAAGTCCAGGCCAAAGTGTTCCGCCATAAAGCGGCATCTCAGAGCCAGGGCGGCGCTCCCTGGATCGAAATACAGAGGTGGAGACGGCTCGCCCAGAGAGCAGCCTTAAGAAAATGGAAGGAGCGACTAGCGGACCCCAGTGCTGGTCACGCGACCATAAGAGCTTTTCGGCCACACTTTGAAGGGTGGCTTAACAGGGAGCACGGGACGCTCACCTACCGGCTCACGCAGGTCCTGTCGGGGCATGGATGCTTCGGCAGGTACCTGTTCAAGGTGGCCGGTAGGGAAGCGAACATGTCATGCCACGAATGTGGCGCCGAGGAGGACACTGCACAGCACACGCTCGAGCAGTGCCCTAACTGGGAGGAGCAGCGCCGTGCACTTGTTGACGCCATAGGAAGGGATCTCTCCCTTCCGACTGTGGTCCGCGCCATGGTCGGTAGCGAGAGGTCATGGGTGGCCATCTCCTCTTTTTGCGAGGAGGTGATGGCAAGAAAGGAGGCGGCGGAAAGGGTTAGGGAGGTCGATCCCTTTGCCAACCCCATTCGCCGAAGGAGAACCGGGCGGAGGAGGCGAGCAGCCGCCGACCTCATGCCACCGTAGAGAGGGTCTGCGAGCGACAGAAACGGGGGCTCCCTGTCGCTCGGGCAGAACATATGGCCCTCGAGTGTGTAGGGTGCACCACGTGTTCTGGATGCACCCTTTCCCCTAGAGCAGTACGCGGGCGGGGCTCTACCCGCAAGTAGGAGGGTCCGTGTAAACGGACAGCCGCTGGTGGGTTTCAGAAGACTAAATGTGACCCCTGCGACTCACCACCACTTAGCGGGAGCGGCGGAACACCAAGGGGTTTTAGTGAGTAGGAGTCTCACATCACCAGTCTGCCTCCCCTGTGGCAGACTGGTATCCATGATGGATTTCCCCTTGTAAAAAAAAAAAAAAAAAAAAAAAAAAAAAAAAAAAAAAAAAAAAAAAAAAAGGTTAGGTTAGGTTAGGTTAGGTTAGGTTAGGTTGGGGTGCGTGCTGGACAACCTCCTCGTGGTGCACCCTGGGCACCGCCGACCACCTCTTCAGCATCCCTGTCGAGGTGGTCGACGGTGGCGGATAGTCCGGCTAGGGAGTCGCGTTTTGTCTGCTTCTGGCACTCTTTTCGGAGAGGCTCGGGGGCAGACCGGCGACGGGGGGGTAAGGGGTTTCGGGGGGGTAAAGGTGATGGATGAATGTGTGTGTGTTTTTTGTCAAAGGTGATGGATGGTAGGCGTGACTGCGTGATGTATGATTGGAAGTCGCCGAAAGGAGACGGTATGATTCGCGCGGTGCGTTGCCAAGCGCACTCGGCTTTTGCCGACGCCGGGCGATCTCGTAATCCCACCGGAGGTGTCGTGGTATCACGTCTCGCGGCCGATGATGGTGGGACCGGGGGCCCTGCCTTTACTGGCTGGGCCAAGTGGTCGGAATCCACTATAAAAATGACCAACCGTCCCTGAGAGGGCGATGAAGTGCTGGCGGGAGGCCAGCAAAAGGAGGTAGGATCCCAGGGAACCGGCCGACACCCTGGTGTACGTAGGCTTATCCGGGTGCAGGGGGCACTGCCCGGATGGACCCACATATCCCCCATACTCGTGGGAACTCTATGGAATTTCTTAAAACTAAAACTTTAAAAACGACGGACACGGATATACATACTGACTCAGGCGATAATAATGGACCGAAACTGCATAACGAATTGGACTTGATGATTGGTGAAGAGCGTGCGGACTGCGAAAAGTCTGCGCTTGCTGGGGAAGGTGACGAGCGGCTTGCCGCTAGTAAGGAAACCGAGGAGAGGAGAGATGAGGCGGACTCCGACGCCGAGTCTCTGATGAGCGCGTACAGTGCGCAAAGCGAAGACGGATCTAACCGTCCACCCCGCAAACGTGGCAGGCCCCCTACCACTGGTGAACATGTGGGGAAGTGGAAGATCAAGAAGGAGATGGAGGCTGCCAAGCGTGCGAACTCACTGGAAGTGAGGATTGCCGAGGCGGACCGAATAGCAGCCGAAATCGCCATGAGCGAGGCAGCTAGCGACCGAGGCTCCCGTGCGGCATCGCGCGCCTCATCTAGGCTTGACGCGGACGAACTGCCGGTGGAGGGCCTTAAGAAGAGGCTAGAAGAATCCCTCGCGGGAATTAGAGAAGTGTCGAGGGTGTCTAAGGGCCTTAAAGGGGTGTGCCAGAAGACGCTCAAACAGGCGGCGAACAGTATCGAAGACGTGGCAGAAGAGCTGCTATCACGCACGGCCACTGATGAGATACGCCGCCTGCAAATTGAGAACGCCCGCCTGAAGAGGCAAATGGGCGAGCTCCGTAAAGAGCTCGTCTGCGTGCGGGCTATGGTGATTGGAACCGGGGGAGATAGGCCAGCAAACCCAATTGAGACCCCTAAATCTACGGAGTCGGACCTTGCGCAGGTTGTAAGGGAGGAGATCGGCAAGGTCCTCCAAAGGGTACAGTTCCTGGAGGGAAAAATCCTCCGCCCGCCCTTGGCGGCTGACAGGAACAAGCAGGCGCCGCCAGCCCCCGAAGAAAGACAGGCCTTAAGGGCAGCGCGCCCTGCTCAACAGCCGGAGAAGGCACCCTCCTCTGTGGCGCATCCATCCCGGTCCACATCGACCGCTCCCAAAACCACCGGCAAAGCCCCGCGTGGTAAGAAAGAATTAGGGAAGGAGAAGGGGAACAACAAAAAGCAGGAGGCCACCATTGCCCAGTCTCAGGCGCCCGCTAGGCCCGATAGCGGAGAGTGGCAGGTGGTAGGTGCCAAAAAGGCTGCCAAAAAGGCAAAGCGTAAGAGGCAAAGGTCAAGGAGAAGGCTCCGGGCACCGCGCTCAACGGCGGTGGTCCTCACCCTCGCACCCGATGCGGAAAAGCGCGGCATCACCTATGCGGCGCTGTTGCATAGCGCCAGGTCAGTGATCCAACTCAATGACCTTGGGATTGACGGCGTGCGCTGCAGGGTAACAGCGACCGGTGGCCGCCTGCTAGAAGTGCCGGGGGCTGCTAGCAGCCAGAAGGCAGATGCTTTGGCGGCCGAATTGCGAGCCAAGCTCTCTGAAGAGGACTGTCGGATCTCTCGGCCGACAAGATGTGCCGACTTGAGGATATCGGCCCTTGATGACTCCGTCTCTGAGCAGGAGTTAGTGGCTGCCGTCGCCGCAACTGGAGGTTGCCCTGTCACCCAAATTAAGGCGAATGCCATCAAATTGGGCTCAAACGGACTTGGCACTGCGATAGTAAGTTGCCCCATTGCGGCGGCCCAAAAGTTAGCGGATGGCCGACGGCTCCTCGTGGGTTGGGTCTCAGCCCAAGTCAAGTTACTGAAGCCGAGGCCCATGCGGTGCTACCGCTGCCTCATGGGGGGGCATGTAGGTGCTAAGTGCACTGCAGAAGTTGACTGCAGCAGCGCCTGCTTCAAGTGTGGCAAATCGGGGCATAAAGCCGACGATTGTGGGGACTCTCCGCACTGCCTAATGTGCGCGAAGGCAGGCAAGGCCGCTGAACATCCTGCGGGCAGTAAGGGCTGCTCATCATTTCAGCCCAGAGGCAAAAAGGCGGCTCCAGCGCAAAACGGTAAGCCCAAATCGGCACCCGTACCGCGACCGGCAGAGAAGGAGAAAAGCATGGACATCTCGTAATGGACCAGATGCTCAAAGTTCTCCAAACCAACGCAAACCATTCCGCCAGGGCCCAGGACCTTTTGTTCCAGACCCTGGCGGAATGGTCCATCGGACTGGCTGTGGTTGCCGAGCCATACAACGTCCCTGCTTCACCTATGTGGGCGGGAGACTTGGATGGCCTGGTGGCCATTATAACGGACTCGACGAATGGCGGTCCGACTCTCGAAAATGTCGAAAGGGGCCACGGCTATGTTGCCGCCAGTGTCGGCAACATCACTGTCGTGGGGATTTATTTTTCCCCCAACCGACAGTTGTCGGAATTCGAGACCTTCGTGGCCCAACTCAGTGCCCTAACTAGAAGAATACACCCCCGTCCTGCGCTAGTCCTTGGGGACTTTAATTCTAAATCGCCTGCGTGGGGCTCACCAACCGCTGACGCCAGGGGTCAAATTCTTGAAGAGTGGGTGATAGAGAGGGGATTCGTCGTCCTAAATAGGGGCACAGCATACACGTGCGTTCGGCAGGGGGGTGGGTCAATAGTGGACATTTCCCTATCCAGCCCCAGCATAGCGCGTCGGGTTCGCGACTGGCACGTTGTCGAGGGGGCGGAGACGCTGTCGGACCACCGCTACATCCGATTCAGCGTCTCTGCCCAGACCTCCGGCGTCCCTGCACGGGCTTTGATCGACCCTAATCCGCGATGGACCCTGGGCCGCCTGAACCTTGAGCTTCTGCGGGAAGCTGCAGAAGTCCAGGCTTGGGCCTCGCCGCCGCGTAGCTATAACATCCAGCAGGAGGCGGACTGGTTGCGATCCGCTTTAGTCGCCATCTGCGACGCGGCGATGCCAAGGGTGCGGCCTAACACCAGGTCACGGAGACGGCAAGTGTACTGGTGGTCGCATGAGCTCGCGCAGTTGCGCAGGGCTTGCATAGCCGCGCGCCGCCAGTACACTCGCCATCGCAGAAGACGCCGCCGTACCCAATACTCGGCGATAAGAGAAGCCGAACTATATGAGGCCTATAGAGCGGCAAAGAGGACTCTGCAGGAGGCTATTAAAAGAGCTAAGGTGCAAGCTCGGGAGGAGCTTCTGGCCATCCTGGACAGGGACCCCTGGGGACGCCCGTACAGGATGGTCAGGGGCAAACTTCGCCCCTGGGCCCCGCCCCTGACTCAGACCTTGCAGCCCCAAATATTGGACGCGACATTAAGTGCCCTGTTCCCGGATGGAACAGAGCGCACTCCCCCGGACATGACCACACCTGGAAGTGACGCCCTGGACAATGACGAAAACGCCCCTGAAGTCACCGAGCTGGAGCTAGAGGTGGCAATACAGAAAATGAGGACCAAGAACGTAGCCCCAGGACCTGACGGCGTACCTGGACGTGTTCTGGCTGCGTCACTGGCAGTCCTGGGACCCCGCTACATGGCGTACCTTAGTGAATGCCTACGGCAAGGACACTTCCCCAATAACTGGAAGACGGGGAAATTAATTCTGTTAAGGAAAGACGGGCGCCCTGCGGACTCACCTTCCGCATATAGGCCAATAGTCCTTCTCGACGAGGCGGGAAAGCTCTTTGAGCGAATCATCGCCTACCGCCTCGTCGAGCACTTGACTGTAGCAGGGCCGGACTTAAGTCCTCACCAGTTTGGGTTCCGGCGTGGAAGGTCAACCATCGACGCAATCAAGAGAGTGAAGGGTATCGTGGAGGAAGCGGCGTCCCGGGGAGAGGTGACATTGGCAGTGTCAATAGACATTGCCAATGCGTTCAACTCCCTCCCCTGGGGCGCGATCTTGGCGGCCCTGAACTACCACCGGGTCCCACTCTACCTGCGTCGATTGGTATCAAACTATCTCTCGGAGAGAAGCATCACGTTCCCGAGCAATGCGGAGTGGTGCCAGAAGGCAATAAGATGCGGTGTTCCACAGGGGTCGGTCCTAGGGCCACTCCTGTGGAATATCGCATACGATTGGGTGCTTCGCGGTTCGCTGCTTCCTGGTGTCTCCTTGACATGCTACGCGGATGACACCCTAGTGACCGCAAGGGGCAAAACATACCGGCAGGCTGCCCTACGGGCTACAGCAGGCGTAGCTCTGGTTGTAGGGCGTATAAGAAGACTGGGCCTTAATGTGGCATTAAATAAGATCGAGGCGGTCGCCTTCCATGGGCCCCGAAATGCGCCGCCTGCAGATTTGCACATCGTGGTGGGGGGCGTGCGCATCAATGTGGGACGAACGCTTAAATACCTTGGGTTACTCCTTGACAGTCGCTGGTCATTTCGTTCCCACTTTGAGGCGCTCGCTCCCAAACTCACAAAGACGGCGACGGCATTATCGTCCATCCTCCCCAACCTGGGGGGACCTAACGCCTCATGCAGGCGGCTGTATACAGGGGTCGTACGTTCCCAGGCCCTGTACGGTGCCCCGATCTGGGCTGAAGCTCTATCCGCCCAAAATGTCACGCTCCTGAGGAGGCCTCAGAGAGCGATGGCGAATAGAGTGGCCCGGGGGTACCGTACCATATCATTTGAGGCAGGGACGCTACTGGCGGGAACGCCTCCCTGGCACCTGGAGGCGAGGGCGCTAGGCCGCCTTTATCAATGGCGCCGTGACGAGCTCGAGCAGGGACACGTCGTGGACCTACTCGACATTTTGACGAGGAGGACGGAGCTGCGAGGCACCGTCATTGAGGAGTGGGGCGAACTCTTAGCCCACCCAAGCTCGGGTGTTAACATCATCGCCGCCATAGTGCCGGTCTTCAGGGAGTGGCTGGAGCGCCGACATGGTGCCCTCACGTTCCGACTCACACAGATGCTGTCCGGACATGGTTGTTTCGGGCGGTATCTGTGTCGTATCGGACGTGAGGAACAGGAAGGGTGCCACCACTGCGCTGCCCCTGAAGACACGGCCTTGCACACACTGCAGGCATGTCCGGCTTGGGATGAGGCGAGAGGCGAACTGGTCGCCGCTATCGGAGTGCAGGCGCTCTCGCTGCCGGCCGTTGTCGCAAGCATGGTCGGCAGCGAGCGCGCCTGGGAGGCAGTAGTCTCTTTCGCAGAGGCCGTAATGGCGGCCAAGGAGGCAGCAGAAAGGGAGAGGGAAGCTGCATCAGCGCTCCCCTCCCGCCGCAGACGCCCAGGGCGCCGACGTGCAGCCCACTTAAGGGACGATCTGCGTCCGCCGTAGGGCGTGGCCTGCGGGCGTCGGGGAGGGCAACCCGGCGTCCGAACAGTAACAGGCCGAGAAGGTAGACGGGCTCGCCGTGTCCCGCGGGCCCGTCCCAGTGGAGGAAGGGAGCGGAGGCTTCCTGCAAGAAGGGGACTGCAGTGGCGGTCCAGGCCCCGTCAGCGCCGTAGTAGTTATGCTACCCGCGGTACCTGCGGCGTTGACACTCAGGGCTGAGAAGGGACACCGAGGGTTGTTTTAGTGGGTGAGAGCCCCACATAACCACCGCGCCATGCCCTTGGCGCGGTGGTATGCGGCAGGACATTTTTTCCCTCGATAAAAAAAAAAAAAAAAAAAAAAAAAAAAAAAAAAAAAAAAAAAAAAAAAAAAAAAGGTTAGGTTAGGTTAGGTTAGGTTAGGTTAGGTTAGGTTAGGTTAGGTTAGGTTAGGTTAGGTTAGGTTAGGTTAGGTTAGGTTAGGTTATCCCGGGGGTGCTAGGCCGGACAACCTCCTCGTGGTGCACCCTGGGCACCGCCGACCACCTCTTCAGTTTCCCTGTTGAGGTGGTCGACGGTGGCGAATAGTCTGGCATTGGGAGTCGCGTTTTGCCTGCCTCTGGCACTCTTTTCGGAGAGGGTCGGGGGCAGACCGGCGACGGGGGGGTAAAGGTGATGGATGTATGTGTGATGTATGTGTTTTGGGGATGGGGGGGTAAAGGTGAGGGATGAGTGTGTGTGTATGAAAGGAAGTCCCCGAAAGGGGACGGTGTGACTCGCGCGGTGCGTTTGCCAAGCGCACTCGGCTTTTGCCGACGCCGGGCGATCCCGTAATCCCTCCGGAGGTGTCGTGGACATGTCTCGCGGCCGACGGAGGGACCGGGGGCCTGGCCTTAACCGGCTGGGCTGCGAGGAGTAAACCTCTATAAAAAATCCGGAGATCCTGGCGTTGCGGTCCGTGACGCCGGGTGCTCGCAAGAGCGGCTGGGACGATAAACCAGCCTTTAGCGGTCCCCCCCTGGGTACTTCCCGCCCCCCAGGCGTATAAAGGGTTACCGGGTTACAGGGGTCTCTGGCCCGGTGGACTTCCTTTCCCCCATACTCGTGGGACTACTTATGGCATTTAAAATTAAATTTTCGACGGACTCTCAGAAAACTACTGACCATGGCATGAACAAAGGACCTGATTCGCAATCGGATTCGGACAAGAAGAAGGGTGCAGAACGCATTGACTCGGGGGAGTCCGCGTCTGCTTTTAGACGGGGAGGGGAGCTGATGGCTGCCCTCAAAGAATTAACGAGGACCGGAAGCGTGGAGTCGATGTCGTATGACAGTGACGACTCCACATTCTCGAGACCAGACAGTCGGGTGTCGAACAGCGGCTCGTACCGCAAGCGACCCCGACGAGAAGACTCGGACGATGACTTGGGCGGCTCGGGTGACGAGGAGCGCCCCGCCCAAAAGGCCCCCAAGGGGAAAAGCGGCAGAGGCCGCGCGTCCCCTGCACAGGTACGGGACTCAAAGGGACGCTTCCTGAAGCATTCTGATGCGTCGGGGAGTCAGCCCCAAGGGGAAGATCGGTCGCACTCGGGCGGCAGGAGCGACGGGAGCTCCGCCGCTCTGAAGAGCACCGACACCCCGAGAGGAAGAGGCCGGCCGCCAACAACCGGCGAGTACGTTGGCCTGGCAAAGGCTAAGGCCGAAATGGTCGCTGCGGAACGGGCGGCTATGGAGCTCCAGGCCGAGAAGGAGGTGGCGGAGTCGGCGCGCAAGGAGTATGAACTCCGGCCGATCCGCGTGCCTGATTACTTCGACGGGGCATCCACGCCCGAATTAAAGGGACATGTTCTCCGCAACTTGGACCTTATTAGCCAGGTCGCGGCCAAGTCGACTAACCTTAAGGGGACTTTCATCAAGACCCTTAAGGACGCGGCCGCGGCGATCAAGGAGGCCGTGGATCTTATGAGCCGGTCCACCATCGCGTCGGAAACCATGAAATTGTCCATGGACAATGACCGGCTAAAGAAGGAGATAGAGGATCTCCGGAGTGAGATGGCCGTTTTGCGGGCTGAATTGCAGCGCCCGCGCAGCAACCCGGACGAGATAATCCCCCCACCGCCTCCAAGTGCTCAGTTTGAGCCTGAGTCGCTCAAGCGCTCAATAATCGAGGCGGTGGGGACTATGGTGAACGCCCGCCTAGAGGCGTTGGAAGACAGGCTCCTGCCGGAGGTGCGCCTTCGCCCACCGCTGGCATCGTCCTCTCGGGCCTTGTCGGCGGATGCCCCGCCGGCTAGAGATAGCCCTATGTTGGAGCTGGAGGTCCCTCCGGCGCCCACTGACCTTGGTCCTCCCCCTCCCACGACTTCGCGTGAGGGAGGGAATACCAAGTCCAAGGGAAAGGGTAAGGGGAAAAAGCGGGCGGTGGTAGCAAACCCCGCTCCGCCAGTAATGACAGAGGAGGAGAGACCAGCGGAGGCCTGGTCTACAGTGACCCGCCGCAAGGCGAAACCCAGGGCGGACCCGGCAGTGGCTGCCCAGGCTCCAAAGCCCAGGCAGGCGAAGCCAAAGGCGAAGCCAAAGGCGAAAAAGCCGAAGCTGAGGCCCCCCCGCTCGTCGGCTGTAGCTTTAAAGCTACAGCCGACCGCTCAAGCGCAGGGGGTCACTTACGAGGCTCTATTTAAAAAGGCCAGAGGCCGGTTTGAACTGGAGGAACTGGGCATAACAGCCATAAGATTTAGGACGGCCGTGACGGGTGCGCGTCTGCTCGAGCTCCCGGGGGATAACAATGGGGAGAAGGCCAACCTCCTGGCCGCAAAACTGCAGGAGGTGCTCGGCGAAAACAACGTCGTGGTGTCCAGGCCCGAAAAGTGCGCAGATCTGCGCATTTCGGGTCTGGACGACTCGGTCGTGGTGGCGGAGGTGGCGGAAGCGGTCGCCAAGGTCGGGGATTGTCCCCTGGCCTCTATTAAGGTGGCAGACATTCGACGGGGCAAGTCCGGGTTGGGCACTGCCCTAGTAAGATGTCCCGTGAGTGCCGCTGGCAAGGTGGCTGGGGCCGATCGTCTGCTCATTGGGTGGTCGTCGGTTCGGGCCAAATTGCTTCCGGCTCGACCTCTGCGGTGTTTCCGGTGCCTCGAGCTGGGGCACGTTCGGGAACAGTGCACCGCGGAGGTCGACAGAGGTGATGCTTGCTTCCGCTGTGGGCAAGCGGGCCACAAAAGTGAGGGTTGCTCCGCCGCGCTACACTGCATAGTGTGTGCGGCGTCGAATAGGCCCGCTGCCCACAAGCTGGGAGGCGCTGCCTGCGCTCGCGCGCCGGCCAGAAGGCGGAAGGGGAAGGGCGCCACTGGGGCTAAAGCCCCGGCGAAGCCTGCCCGCCCTGCGGCTGCCAAAGCTGCTGCAGCAGGAGATGCGATGGTCACTTCCTAGTGACCATCGCGACTCCTGAGCCTTAAGACGGCAGGCACGGGGGTGCCTGTCGTCCGTTTAGGGGCTCGTGAGGGGGCGCTGTGTTTCCTGTACCAACACAGCGCCACCCGGCCGGACTGGGTGGCCTTTTACACCACCCAGAGAGGAGGCCTGCAAAGGCTGAGCCGCGTCGGGGATGTGGAAGTATTGTCATGCACCCGGGTCCCCGACACACAGCGGCACCAGAGGGTACAGAGAGGGGTTTTAGTGGGTAGTCCGGGCTTCACCCGGTAGTCCCACATACCCACCTGGGCCCCCCCGGGCCTCGGTGGGATGCGTAAATGCATTTCCCCTCTTAAAAAAAAAAAAAAAAAAAAAAAAAGGTTAGGTTATCCCGTAATCCCTCCGGAGGTGTCGTGGACATGTCTCGCGGCCGACGGAGGGACCGGGGGCCTGGCCTTAACCGGCTGGGCTGCGAGGAGTAAACCTCTATAAAAAATCCGTGGATCCCGGCGCTGCGGTCCGTGGCGTCGGGTGCTCGCAAGAGCGGCTGGAACGATAAACCAGCCCTTAGCGGTTCCCCCCCTGGGTACTTCCCGCCCCCCAGGCGTATAAGGGTTACCGAGCTACAGGGGTCTCTGGCTCGGTGGACCTCCTTTTCCCCCATACTCGTGGGACCAATATGGCTTTCAAAATAAAATTTATGACGGATATCGATAAAACGACTAACTCTGGCGACGACAACGGACCTGCTTTGCAAAGCGATTCGGACAAGAAGAAGGGTGCAGAACGCATTGACTCGGGGGAGTCTGCGTCTGCTTTTAGACGGGGAGGGGAGCTGATGGCTGCCCTCAAAGAATTAACGAGGACCGGAAGCGTGGAGTCGATGTCATATGACAGTGACGACTCCACATTCTCGAGACCAGACAGTCGGGTGTCGAACAGCGGCTCGTACCGCAAGCGACCCCGACGAGAAGACTCGGACGATGACTTGGGCGGCTCGGGTGACGAGGAGCGCCCCGCCCAAAAGGCCCCCAAGGGGAAAAGCGGCAGAGGCCGCGCGTCCCCTGCACAGGTACGGGACTCAAAGGGACGCTTCCTGAAGCATCCTGATGCGTCGGGGAGCCAGCCCCAAGGGGAAGATCGGTCGCGCTCGGGCGGCAGGAGCGACGGGAGCTCCGCCGCTCTGAAGAGCACCGACACCCCGAGAGGAAGAGGCCGGCCGCCAACAACCGGCGAGTACGTTGGCCTGGCAAAGGCTAAGGCCGAAATGGTCGCTGCGGAACGGGCGGCTATGGAGCTCCAGGCCGAGAAGGAGGTGGCGGAGTCGGCGCGCAAGGAGTATGAACTTCGGCCGATCCGCGTGCCTGAATACTTTGACGGGGCTTCCACGCCCGAATTAAAGGGACATGTTCTCCGCAACTTGGACCTTATTAGCCAGGTCGCGGCCAAGTCGACTAACCTTAAGGGGACTTTCATCAAGACCCTTAAGGACGCGGCCGCGGCGATCAAGGAGGCCGTGGATCTTATGAGCCGGTCCACCATCGCGTCGGAAACCATGAAATTGTCCATGGACAATGACCGGCTAAAGAAGGAGATAGAGGATCTCCGGAGTGAGGTGGCCGTTTTGCGGGCTGAATTGCAGCGCCCGCGCAGCATCCCGGACGAGATAATCCCCCCACCGCCTCCAAGTGCTCAGTTTGAGCCTGAGTCGCTCAAGCGCTCAATAATCGAGGCGGTGGGGACTATGGTGAACGCCCGCCTAGAGGCGTTGGAAGACAGGCTCCTGCCGGAGGTGCGCCTTCGCCCACCGCTGGCATCGTCCTCTCGGGCCTTGTCGGCGGATGCCCCGCCGGCTAGAGATAGCCCTATGTTGGAGCTGGAGGTGCCTCCGGCGCCTACTGACCTTGGTCCTCCCCCTCCCACGACTTCGCGTGAGGGAGGGAAGACCAAGTCCAAGGGAAAGGGTAAGGGGAAAAAGAGGGCGGTGGTAGCAAACCCCGCTCCGCCAGTAATGACAGAGGAGGTGAGACCAGCTGAGGCCTGGTCTACAGTGACCCGCCGCAAGGCGAAACCCAGGGCGGACCCGGCAGTCGCTGCCCAGGCTCCAAAGCCCAGGCAGGCGAAGCCGAAGGCGAAGCCAAAGGCGAAAAAGCCGAAGCTGAGGCCCCCCCGCTCGTCGGCTGTAGCTTTAAAGCTACAGCCGACCGCTCAAGCGCAGGGGGTCACTTACGAGGCTCTATTTAAAAAGGCCAGAGGCCGGTTTGAACTGGAGGAACTGGGTATATCAGCCATAAGATTTAGGACGGCCGTGACGGGTGCGCGTCTGCTCGAGCTCCCGGGGGATAGCAATGGAGAGAAGGCCAACCTCCTGGCCGCAAAACTGCAGGAGGTGCTCGGCGAAAACAACGTCGTGGTGTCCAGGCCCGAAAAGTGCGCAGATCTGCGCATTTCGGGTCTGGACGACTCGGTCGTGGTGGCGGAGGTGGCGGATGCGGTCGCCAAGGTCGGGGATTGTCCCCTGGCCTCTATTAAGGTGGCAGACATTCGACGGGGCAAGTCCGGGTTGGGCACTGCCCTAGTAAGATGTCCCGTGAGTGCCGCTGGCAAGGTGGCTGGGGCCGATCGTCTGCTCATTGGGTGGTCGTCGGTTCGGGCCAAATTGCTTCCGGCTCGACCTCTGCGGTGTTTCCGGTGCCTCGAGCTGGGGCACGTTCGGGAACAGTGCACCGCGGAGGTCGACAGAGGTGATGCTTGCTTCCGCTGTGGGCAAGCGGGCCACAAAAGTGAGGGTTGCTCCGCCGCGCTACACTGCATAGTGTGTGCGGCGTCGAATAGGCCCGCTGCCCACAAGCTGGGAGGCGCTGCCTGCGCTCGCGCGCCGGCCAGAAGGCGGAAGGGGAAGGGCGCCACTGGGGCTAAAGCCCCGGCGAAGCCTGCCCGCCCTGCGGCTGCCAAAGCTGCTGCAGCAGGAGAGGCGATGGTCACTTCCTAGTGACCATCGCGACTCCTGAGCCCTAAGACGGCAGGCACGGGGGTGCCTGTCGTCCGTTTAGGGGCTCGTGAGGGGGCGCTGTGTTTCCTGTACCAACACAGCGTCACCCGGCCGGACTGGGTGGCCTTTTACACCACCCAGAGAGGAGGCCTGCAAAGGCTGAGCCGCGTCGGGGATGTGGAAGTATTGTCATGCACCCGGGTCCCCGACACACAGCGGCACCAGAGGGTACAGAGAGGGGTTTTAGTGGGTAGTCCGGGCTTCACCCGGTAGTCCCACATACCCACCTGGGCCCCCCCGGGCCCCGGTGGGATGCGTAAATGCATTTCCCCTCTTAAAAAAAAAAAAAAAAAAAAAAAAAAAAGGTTAGGTTAGGTTAGGTTGGGGTGCTAGGCCGGACAACCTCCTCGTGGTGCACCCTGGGCACCGCCGACCACCTCTTCAGTTTCCCTGTTGAGGTGGTCGACGGTGGCGAATAGTCTGGCATTGGGAGTCGCGTTTTGCCTGCCTCTGGCACTCTTTTCGGAGAGGGTCGGGGGCAGACCGGCGACGGGGGGGTAAAGTTGATGGATGTATGTGTGATGTATGTGTTTTGGGGATGGGGGGGTAAAGGTGAGGGATGAGTGTGTGTATGTATGAAAGGAAGTTCCCGAAAGGGGACGGTGTGACTCGCGCGGTGCGTTTGCCAAGCGCACTCGGCTTTTGCCGACGCCGGGCGATCCCGTAATCCCTCCGGAGGTGTCGTGGACATGTCTCGCGGCCGACGGAGGGACCGGGGGCCTAGCCTTAACCGGCTGGGCTGCGAGGAGTAAACCTCTATAAAAAATCCGGAGATCCTGGCGTTGCGGTCCGTGACGCCGGGTGCTCGCAAGAGCGGCTGGGACGATAAACCAGCCTTTAGCGGTCCCCCCCTGGGTACTTCCCGCCCCCCAGGTGTATAAAGGGTTACCGAGTTACAGGGGTCTCTGGCTCGGTGGACCTCCTTTCCCCCATACTCGTGGGACTACTTATGGCGTTTAAATTAAAATTCTCGACGGACTCAAACAAAACGATTGACCAAGGCATGGATAAAGGACCTGATTCGCATTCGGATTCGGCAAAGTTGACTGGCGCAGTACGCGTTGACTCGGGGGAGTCCGCGTCTGCCTCTAAGGGAAGAGGGGAGCTTATGGCTGCCCTAAAGGAATTGACGAGGACAGGAAGTGTGGGGTCGATGTCGATGTCGTATGACAGCGACGACTCCACATACTCAAGACCAGGCAGTCGGGTGTCGCATAGCGGTTCGCACCGCAAGCGGTCCCGACGTCCAGACTCGGAAGATGACTCGGGCGGCTCCTCGGGTGACGAGGCCCGCCCCGCTCAAAAAGCCCCGAAGACAAAAGTGCAGAAGGGCACTTCACAGGCGAGGGATCAATCTGGCCGGTTCCTGAAGCGCTCTGACGCATCGGGGAGCCAGCCCCAAGGGAGAGATCGGTCGCGCTCGGGCGGCAGGAGCGACGGGAGCCCTGCCGCTCTGAAGAGCACCGACACCCCGAGAGGAAGAGGCCGGCCTCCAACAACCGGCGAATACGTTGGCCTGGCAAAGGCCAAGGCCGAGATGGTTGCTGCAGAACGTGCGGCCATGGAGCTCCAGGCCGAGAAGGAGGTGGCGGAGTCGGCGCGCAAGGAGTATGAACTCCGGCCCATCCGCGTGCCTGAGTACTTTGACGGGGCTTCCACGCCCGAATTAAAGGGACATGTTCTCAGGAACTTGGCCCTAATCAGCCAGGTCGCGGCCAAGTCGACGCACCTTAAGGGGACATTTGTCAAGACCCTTAAGGACGCGGCCGCGGCAATAAAAGAGGCCGTGGATCTGATGAGCCGGTCCACCATCGCGTCGGAGACGATGAAGCTCTCCGCTGACAACGACCGGCTCCAGACCGAAATAGAGGTGCTCCGTGGTGAGCTAGCTGCTTTGCGGGCTGAAATGCGGCAGCCGCAAAACATCCCGGTTGAGATAACCCCACCGCCTCCAAGTGCTCAGTTCGAGCCCGAGTCGCTTAAGCGCTCCATCATTGAGGCGGTGGGGAACATGGTAAACGCCCGCCTAGAGGCGCTAGAGGACAGGCTGCTGCCAGAGGTGCGCCTTCGCCCGCCACTGGCCTCGACTTCCGGGGCCTCGTTGGGGTATGGCCCGCCGGCTGGAAGTAGCCCCGTAGCGGAGCTGGAGGATCCTCCGGCACCCATCGACCTTGGTCCCCCCCCTCCTACTTCACGTGAGGGAGGGACGACCAAATCTAAGGGCAAGGGGAAAAAGCGGGCTCCTACGGCCGACCCCGCTCCGCCAGCAGCGACAGCTGCAGAGAGGCCAGCGGAGAGCTGGAATGTTGTGACCCGGCGCAAGCCTAAGTCCAGATCCGGCCCCGCACCGGCTGCGCAGGCACCTAAGCCCCGGCAGCCGAAGAAGCCGAAAAGGCCAAAGCTGAGGCCCCCCCGCTCATCGGCAGTAGCGTTAAAGCTGCAGCCGCAAGCTGTAGAGCGGGGGGTCACATACGAGAAATTGTTCCGCGACGCCAGGAGCAAAATGGACCTCGAGGGTCTGGGCATAACGGGCATCTCGTTTAGAGTGGCCGTTACCGGGGCAAGGCTTCTGGAGCTCCCGGGGGCCGACAGCGGAGACAAGGCGGACCTCCTGGCTGCAAGAGTGCTGCAGGTGATGGGGGCAGACAACGTCGTGGTGTCCAGGCCCGAGAAATGCGCAGATCTGCGCATCTCGGGTCTGGACGACTCGGTCGTCGCGTCGGAGGTGGCAGAGGCGGTCGCTAAGGTCGCCGAGTGTGCGCCCGCCTCTATAAAAGTGGGGGAGATACGGCGAGGCAAGACCGGGCTGGGCTCTGCCCTGGTCAGGTGCCCAACAAGGGTCGCTGCCAAGGTTGCTGGGGCCGAAAGAATCCTGGTCGGATGGTCCTCCGTCCGCGCCAAGCTGCTGCCGGCCAGACCTCTGCGGTGCTTCCGGTGCCTCGAAGTGGGGCACGTCCGGGAGCAGTGCACCGCGGAGGTCGATAGAGGCAATGTCTGCTTCCGATGCGGGCAGCTCGGCCATAAAAGTGAGGGATGCTCCGCCGCGCCACACTGCATAGTGTGCGCGGCGTCGAATAGGCCAGCTGCCCACAAGCTCGGAGGCTCCGCCTGCGCTCCCGCGCCGGCCAAAAGGCGGAAGGGGAAGGGTGCCACTGGGGCAAAAGCCCCGGCGAAGCCTGCCCGCCCTGCGGCTCCCAGAGCTGCTGCAGCAGGAGAGGCGATGGTCACTTCCTAGTGACCATCGCGCCTCCTGAGCCCTAAGACGGCAGGCACGGGGGTGCCTGTCGTCCGTTCAGGGGCTCGTGAGGGGGCGCTGTGTTTCCTGTACCAACACAGCGCCACCCGGCCGGAGTGGGTGGTCCTTTAGACCACCCAGAGAGGAGGCCTGTTAAGGCCAGAGCCGTGCCGGGGACGTGATTGGAAGCGGCAACGTGAACTCGGGTCCCCGGCACTCGCGGCTAAGAGGGTACAGAGAGGGGTTTTAGTGGGTAGTCCGGGCTTCACCCGGTAGTCCCACATACCCACCTGGGCCCCCCCGGGCTCCGGTGGGATGCGTAAACGCATTTCCCCTCTTAAAAAAAAAAAAAAAAAAAAAAAAAAAAAAAAAAAAAAAAAGGTTAGGTTAGGTTAGGTTAGGTTAGGTTAGGTTAGGTTAGGTTAGGTTAGGTTAGGTTAGGTTAGGTTAGGTTAGGTTAGGTTAGGTTAGGTTAGGTTAGGTTAGGTTAGGTTAGGTTAGGTTAGGTTAGGTTAGGTTAGGTTAGGTTAGGTTAGGTTAGGTTAGGTTAGGTTAGGTTAGGTTAGGTTAGGTTAGGTTAGGTTAGGTTAGGTTAGGTTAGGTTAGGTTAGGTTAGGTTAGGTTAGGTTAGGTTAGGTTAGGTTAGGTTAGGTTGGGGCGAGGGCAGTATATATATGTCCTGCCCGATTGCCGCAGCGAAGGCTCTGGTTGGGGCAGGCCGCTTCCTGATAGGGTGGAGTTCTGCGAGGGTCTTAGCGCTGGACGTTTTGCCCATGCGCTGCTATAAGTGCATGGGCATTGGGCACACGCGCCCATTGTGCCCCTCGACGGTAGCGAGAGACAGCCTGTGCTTCCGGTGTGGAAAGGCTGGCCACAGACTGGCGGCCTGCAGCGCCGAACTGCATTGTGCGGTGTGCTCGGACGCGAAGAAGCCCTCAAATCACCTGATGGGGGGGAAGAGCTGCCATCCTCCCTCCACCAAGGGTAGGGCTTCCCCTCGGACAAGGGAAACGGCTTCAGACGGCGGTCACAGGCCCGAGGACACTGGAATGGAACACTAATGTGTGACAAATCCAGTGTCCTCCAGACGAACCTGAACCACTCCGCCGGGGCTCAAGATTTGCTCATGCAGTCCATGGCGGAGTGGAACATCGACATCGTCGTCGCAGCAGAGCCGTACTCTGTCCCAAGTCGATCCAATTGGGTTGGGGATCTGAGCGGCTCCGTGGCCATAATTAGCAGGCCGGAGGGGGTCCCTCTTATCACTAGTGAGAGGGGGGATGGGTATGTGGCGGCCAAATGGGGGCAGTATGCAATTGTGAGCACATACTTTTCCCCCAATAGGCCGCTGCGGGAACTGGAGGTGTTTCTGGACACCCTGGGCCCAGTCGTGAGGAGGATGGCGCCTCTCCCGGTCATCTTAATGGGTGACCTAAACGCAAAATCCAGGGCGTGGGGAGAGGCGCGGACGGACCCTCGCGGTGCGGCCGTGGAGGAGTGGGCAGTCGAGTCCGGACTGTCCCTCCTTAACACGGGGACGGCACATACGTGTGTGCGGCAGTCGGGGGGGTCGGTGGTGGACATATCGTTCGCCACACCCGTTGTTGCACGCCGTGTCTGCGGCTGGCGCGTGATGGAGGGGGTGGAGACCCTATCAGACCATGCCTACATTAGGTTTGAGATCTCCACCCCTAGGAATGCCTCACCGCCCCAACCCCGGGGAAATGCGGTATTTCCGCGCTGGGTGCTGTCCCGCCTCGACCGGGAGATGGCGGAGGAGGCGGCCATTGTCCAGAGCTGGTGTCGCCCTAGTGTCGCCGCTGGGTCGGAGGAGGTGGAAGGGCTCGCCGGTCGATTCCGCAACGCCATCACGGCGATATGTAACGCGGCCATGCCGCGGGCCAGGCGTCGCCCCCCGAGGAAAGCGGTGTTTTGGTGGACGGCCCAAATCGCCGACCTCCGCATATCCTGCTCGGCGGCGAGGAGAGAGTATGGGCACTGTCGCCGGTGGAGGATTCGGGATCTGCAGGAGGAGGGCCGGCTGTATGGGCGATACAAGGAGTGCAAGAAGGCTCTACAGCTGGCCATAATCCAGGCAAAGGAGGGGGGATGGAAGGAGACGCTAGCCGGGCTGGATGCGGATCCGTGGGGGCGGCCGTACCGCGCGGCGCGGAACAAATTCTCCGGCCAGGCTCCCCCCGTGACGGAAACGCTCCAGCCGGAATTGCTAGTGGGCGTCGTCGAGGCGCTCTTCCCCGACTGTCCGGATTTCTCCCCACCACCCATGCCCGCTCCTGTCGAGGTGGGTGTAGTAGAGGCCGCCCCCATTCCACCAGTCTCTGAGGAGGAAATGGAGGTGGTAGAGGATCGCCTGCGCCGCAAGCGAAGCGCGCCGGGACCGGACGGTGTGCCGAGCAAAGTGCTCGGTCTAGCCCTGAAGCACATGGGTGGAGAGCTTCGGGATTTATTTGACCGATGTCTAACATCTGGGCAATTCCCGAAGCTCTGGAAGGAGGGCCGCCTCTGTCTATGGCAGAAACCAGGACGTCAGCCGGACTGCCCCTCGGCTTTCAGGCCAATTGTCCTGCTGGACGACACGGGGAAGGCATTCGAGAGAATCGTGGCTTCCCGTGTCGTACAGCATATCACGGAAGTGGGACCGGACTTGTCCGATGACCAGTTCGGATTCAGGGCTGGGCGTTCCACAACGGACGCCCTAATGGCCCTGAAAAATTGGACGACGGAGGCAACCTCACAAGGGGAAAGGGTGTTGGCGGTGTCCTTAGACATCGCTAACGCCTTCAACAGCCTGCCCTTCGAGGTTATTCGGGCGGCGCTCCGCTTTCATGGAGTGCCCCCATACCTGCGGCGGCTGTTGGAGGGATACCTCCGAGGGAGAGAGGTTGCCTTCATCGATAGGCGGGGGGCGTTGGTCCGGCGGCGGGTTGAATGCGGGGTTCCACAGGGGTCGGTGTTGGGGCCGTTACTGTGGAACCTGGGCTATGACTGGGTGCTCCGTGGCGCGCTCCTTCCGGGGATGCGCGTCATATGCTACGCGGATGACACCCTAGTCATGGCCCGAGGAGGGTCCTGGAGGGAGGTGGAGCGGTTGGCCACGGTGGGAACGCTCCTGGTGGTCGACCGCATCAGGGCCCTGGGGCTCCGGGTGGCGCTGGAGAAAACCGAGGCCATGCTATTCCATGGGCCTCGGTGCGGGCCACCCCCTGGGGCGGCCATCGAAGTGGCGGGGGTGAGGATCGCAGTAAAGGCCCAGATGAAATATCTGGGCCTTCAGCTGGATGGAAGGTGGCGGTTCGAGGACCACTTCCGCAGCTTGGCACCCAAGCTGGTCGGAGCGGCGGCGGCACTTGGCCGGCTCCTGCCGAATTCAGGGGGGCCGGGGGCCACCTGCCGCCGCCTATATGCGGGGGTGGTCCGGAGCATGGCGCTCTATGGGGCGCCAGTTTGGGTGGATGCCCTCAGTGCCCATAACAGAACCCAGCTGCGCAGGGCACAGCGGATGGTGGCACTGAGGGCAATCAGAGGATACCGGACGGTATCTTCGGGGGCAGCCTGTGTATTGGCAGGCTCCCCCCCGTGGGAATTGGAGGCGGAGGTGCTCGCCGCCGTTTATACAATGACGGCGGCGAGGAAAGCAGTGGGAGAGCGCCCGACGTTTGAGGAGATTGTCGGAACCAGACGTCGGGCGCAGGCGGAATCGCTGCGGCGATGGACGGAGGACCTGGCGAACCACAACTATGGGATCCGCACCATAGAAGCGGTTCGCCCGGTCCTGAAAGGGTGGTGCGAGAGGAGGAAGGGCTCCCTCACATTTCGGCTTGTGCAGGTACTGTCTGGACATGGCTGTTTCGGATGGTATCTGCACAGAATAGCCAGAAGGGAGCCCACCGCCGCCTGCCATGAGTGCGGCGCGGAGGTGGACTCAGCGCAGCACACTCTGGAGGAGTGTACTGCCTGGGAGCAGGAGCGCCGCACTCTGATGGCGGCGGTTGGAGGGGACCTGTCACTGCCGAGCGTAGTCCAAGCTATGCTCGAAAGTGACAGGTCATGGGAGGCGATGGTCTCCTTCTGCGAAGAGGTGATGGCGCAGAAGGAGACCGCGGAGCGGGCCAGGGAGGAGGATCCCCTGGCAGATCCGCTCCGGCGCAGACGCGTGGGGAGGAGGAGGCGTTTCGATCATCTCCTTCCACCCCACTAGCCGAAACCAGGGTGATGGTCCGGGGGGACCATCACCTATTGCACGGTTTCGGCGGTCTGGGAGACGGCTGGGGTTGTACCAGGCCGTCTCCCTCTAGCGCCGGAGGCCCGGCGTAAGGCTGGGCCGTCCGCCGGGGCGTCTCGGATAGATTTGCTATCGCGATCACGGGCGCCCCACAAAAAGGCGGAAGATGGTACACCGTGGGTTTTTAGTGGGTATACGGCCGTCTGCCGGACTCCCACATACCCCTCCCGCCTCCCCCGAGGTGGAAGGGGACCCATAAAGGGTTTTCCCACGAAAAAAAAAAAAAAAAAAAAAAAAAAAAGGTTAGGTTAGGTTAGGTTAGGTTAGGTTAGGTTAGGTTAGGTTAGGTTAGGTTAGGTTAGGTTAGGTTAGGTTAGGTTAGGTTAGGTTAGGTTAGGTTAGGTTGGGGTGCGTGCTGGACAACCTCCTCGTGGTGCACCCTGGGCACCGCCGACCACCTCTTCAGCATCCCTGTCGAGGTGGTCGACGGTGGCGGATAGTCCGGCTAGGGAGTCGCGTTTTGTCTGCTTCTGGCACTCTTTTCGGAGAAGGTCGGGGGCAGACCGGCGACGGGGGGGTTTCGGGGTTTCGGGGGGGTAAAGGTGATGGATGTATGTGTGATGTATGTGTTTTGGGGATGGGGGGGTAAAGGTGAGGGATGAGTGTGTGTATGTATGAAAGGAAGTCCCCGAAAGGGGACGGTATGACTCGCGCGGTGCGTTTGCCAAGCGCACTCGGCTTTTGCCGACGCCGGGCGATCCCGTAATCCCACCTGAGGTGTCGTGGACATGTCTCGCGGCCGATGGTGGGACCGGGGGCCTGGCCTTAACCGGCTGGGCTGCGAGGAGTAAACCTCTATAAAAATCCGGAGATCCTGGCGTTGCGGTCCGTGACGCCGGGTGCTCGAAAGAGCGGCTGTGACGAAGAACAGCCTTTAGCGGTCCCCCCCTGGGTACTTCCCGCCCCCCAGGCGTATAAAGGGTTACCGGGCTACAGGGGTCTCTGGCTCGGTGGACCTCCTTTCCCCCATACTCGTGGGATATATTATGGCGTTCAAACTTAAATTTACGACGGACTCGGATAAATCGATTGACCTTGGCGATGATAACGGACCTGCTTTGCATAGCGATTCGGTTAAGAGGACTGGCGCAGCACGCGTTGACTCGGGGGAGTCC
This sequence comes from Notodonta dromedarius, assembly GCA_905147325.1. Classification (NCBI taxonomy): domain Eukaryota; kingdom Metazoa; phylum Arthropoda; class Insecta; order Lepidoptera; family Notodontidae; genus Notodonta; species Notodonta dromedarius. Next base: position 14,289,317 of record LR990160.1, read on the forward strand.
GCGTCTGCCTCTAAAGGAAGAGGGGAGCTTATGGCTGCCCTAAAGGAGTTGACGAGAACAGGAAGCGTGGGGTCGATGTCGATGTCGTACGACAGCGACGACGACTCCATACTCTCGCGGCCGGATAGTCGGGTGTCGCATAGCGGTTCGCTCCGGAAGCGACCCCGACGATATGACTCGGAAGATGACTCGGGCGGCTCGGGTGACGAGGACCGCCCCGCTCAAAAAGCCCCGAAAAAGAAGGTGGAGAAGGGCACTTCACAGGCGAGGGACAAAGCTGGCCGGTTCCTAAAGCGCTCTGACGCATCAGGGAGCCAGCCCCAAGGGAGAGATCGGTCGCGCTCGGGCGGCAGGAGCGACGGGAGCCCTGCCGCTCTGAAGAGCACCGACACCCCGAGAGGAAGAGGCCGGCCTCCAACAACCGGCGAGTACGTTGGCCTGGCAAAGGCCAAGGCCGAGATGGTCGCCGCAGAGAGGGCGGCGATGGAGCTCCAGGCGGAAAAGGAGATGGCGGAGTCGGCGCGCGAGGTGTATGCGCTGCGTCCGATCCGCATGCCGGAGAAGTTTATCGGGGCCTCTACGCCCGAACTAAAGGGTCACGTTCTCCGTAACGTGGCCCTAATCGGTGATGTCGCGGCCAAGTCGACGAACCTTAAGGGTACGTTCGTCAAAACCCTTAAGGACGCGGCCGCGGAAATCAAAGAGGCTGTCGACTTGATGAGCCGGTCCACCATCGCGTCGGAGACTATGAAGCTCTCCGCCGATAATGACCGGCTCCAGACGGAAATCGAGGTGCTCCGCGGTGAGCTTGCTGCTCTGCGGGCCGAATTACGGCGTCCACAAAACCCGGACGTGCCAATCCCCCCACCGCCTCCAAGTGCTCCGTTTGAGCCGGAGTCGCTTAAGCGCTCCATCATTGAGGCGGTGGGGAACATGGTAAACGCCCGCCTAGAGGCGCTAGAGGATAGGCTGCTGCCAGAGGTGCGCCTTCGCCCGCCACTGGCCTCGACTTCCGGGGCCTCGTTGGGGTATGGCCCGCCGGCTAGAAGTAGCCCCGTAGCGGCGCTGGAGGATCCTCCGGCACCCATCGACCTTGGTCCCCCCCCTCCTACTTCACGTGAGGGAGGGACGACCAAATCTAAGGGGAAGGGCAAGGGGAAAAAGCGGGCTCCTGCGGCCGACCCCGCTCCGCCAGCAGCGACAGCTGCAGAGAGGCCAGCGGAGAGCTGGAATGTTGTGACCCGGCGTAAGCCAAAGTCCAGACCCGGCCCCGCACCGGCTGCACAGGCACCTAAGCCCCGGCAGCCGAAGAAGCCGAAAAAACTGAAGCTGAGGCCCCCTCGCTCATCGGCAGTAGCCTTAAAGCTGCAGCCGCAAGCTATAGAGCGGGGGGTCACATTTGAGAAATTGTTCCGCGATGCCAGGAGCAAAATGGACCTCGAGGGCCTGGGCATACCGGCCATCTCGTTCAGAGTGGCCGTTACCGGGGCAAGGCTTCTGGAGCTCGAGGGGGCCGACAGCGGAGTCAAAGCGGACCTCCTTGCTGCAAAAGTACTGCAGGTGATGGGGGCAGATAACGTCGTGGTGTCCAGACCCGAGAAATGCGCAGATCTGCGCATCTCGGGTCTGGACGACTCGGTCGTAGCGGCGGAAGTAGCGGAGGCGGTCGCCAAGGTCGGCGAATGTCTGCCCTCCGCCATTAAGGTGGGAGAGATCCGGCGAGACCGGTCGGGGTTGGGCACTGCCCTTATAAGGTGTCCTGTGGGTGCTGCTGGCAAGGTGGCAGGGGCTGACCGCCTACTTATTGGGTGGTCATCAGTCCGGGCCAAATTGCTTCCGGCTCGGCCTCTGCGGTGTTACCGGTGCCTGGAGCTTGGGCACGTCCGGGAACAATGCACCGCGGAGGTCGACAGAGGTGACGCCTGCTTCCGCTGTGGGCAAACGGGCCATAAAAGTGAGGGGTGCTCCGCCGCGCTACACTGCATAGTGTGCGCGGCGTCGAATAGGCCCGCTGCCCATAAGCTGGGAGGCGCTGCCTGCGCTCGCGCGCCGGCCAGAAGGCGGAAAGGGAAGGGCGCTGCTGGGGCCAAAGCCCCGGCCAAGCCTGCCCGCCCCGCGGCTACCAAGGCCGCGGCTGCTGGAGATGCGATGGTCACCTCCTAGTGATCATCGCGACTCCTGAGCCCTAAGACGGCAGGCACGGGGGTGCCTGTCGTCCGTAATAGGGGCTCGTGAGGGGGCGCTGTGTTTCCTGTACCAACACAGCGCCACCCGGCCGGACTGGGTGGCCTTTTACACCACCCAGAGAGGAGGCCTGCAAAGGCTGAGCCGCGTCGGGGATGTGGAAGTATTATATCATGCACCCGGGTCCCCGACACACAGCGGCACCAGAGGGTACAGAGAGGGGTTTTAGTGGGTAGTCCGGGCTTCACCCGGTAGTCCCACATACCCACCTGGGCCCCCCCGGGCTTGGGTGGGATGCGTAAACGCATTTCCCCTCTTAAAAAAAAAAAAAAAAAAAAAAAAAAAAAAAAAAAAAAAAAAAAAAAAAGGTTAGGTTAGGTTAGGTTAGGTTAGGTTAGGTTAGGTTAGGTTAGGTTAGGTTAGGTTAGGTTAGGTTAGGTTAGGTT